>OX104036.1:44558203-45859846 GCA_944470415.2 Schistosoma rodhaini
TGTTTGTTTATGCTTCTATGTTTTCTGACGAATGATAAACTAAACAATCGGCGTTTATCATTTATTGAAATGCTCAAAAATTGCTTACCACCCCTTTTGTTCATATAAACGGCATACCTAATTTAGTTTTATCTGATGATTTTGGTTTAAAAGTTACATTGATAAGATTAAGCTGATTGCCAGAAATAAAGTTGTGGTTCACCAAAAATTTTCATACGAAAAAAGGCAACAATAATATCTTTGATATGTTGTGGAGACTTCCGTAGCAGGATGCACAAAATATCTTAACGAAGTTAGGTTTTAATTAGGAGTCTCATCAGCCCTTGTGGTCTGGTGTGTGACGAAATCTCAGCACGGATACAGAAAGCTCGTCTAGCTTTCGCCAACTTGCGTCATTTATGGCGTAGGCGAGATATCCATCTAGCAACCAAAGGACGGGTTTATTGTGCAGCAGTTCGTTCCATCCTACTTTATGGCAGTGAAACATGGCCGATAAGAGTAGAGGATATTCGTAGGCTACTAGTATTCGATCAAAGGTGTCTTCGACTCATTGCTCGTATATCCTGGGACAACCGGGTAAGTAATGCAGATGTTAGGAAACGAGTACTAGGTAGGGATGGAAAATCAATTGATGAAGTAGTGAAACTTCATCAGTTGAGATGGTCGGGACATGTGTAGACTACCTGTTTGGTATTTGCGAGATGACAGCAACCGATGGTTAGAGACCTTGAATGACATGGCTCAAAATCGTTTGCAATGGCGAAGGTGCATCCACTCTTTGTGTTCTAACAAGTTCTAATCTTTTGAATTCTTCATGTCCGTATCCTTTTTCTCTTTCCAAATTTATTTCACTGGATTATACTCCTTCAGTAACATCTTCAAACCCTTATCTTTCACATAATACTTATACTCTTACTACTTCTACCAATATGGGATTTGAATTGACAACTTCATCTCTGTGCTAATGTGGTATGGCAACTCGAACTGATGTACGTGCGTACTAAGTTCTACGTTGTAACTGACTGACTGACTTTAATGAGGCTATCTCATGTTGATGGAAGTGGTATAAAGTTACTTGGATATTTCATTATCAAACCAATAAACACCAGTCGATTGTTCTGATTATTTACTAGAGAATACGTTGTAAAGACTCAGGAAGTAAATAAGTGACATATTAGTAAAAATCGATAGATTTGTGTATTATATATGGTTCATGTCTGATTTGTAATTATGTTTAGCTCCTAGACAGGGTGATAGTTAATGTTGTAACTTACAAGGAAGACTATTATCTAAATTCCTGAGTTATTAAACCAACTAGAAAATATTTATTCTTATTCTCTGTTACTAAAGCATCGAAAACAGGCCTTACATACCTGGCTCGTTTTTCATCGATACCGGAATTCCCTATTTTCGGAGATAATTATTCGAGTGACACAATAATAAAAATAAGAACGGCTGTAAAATTGTATGCGCATTATTAGCAACAACACCCACTAGTCATGTTTGTGATTATAACAAAAGAAAAACTTTAAAATGTAGTCAGACAGGTTGGGACAGATGTGCATTGGTTGAAGTTGCCGTATCACTTTAGTACGACGAACAAGGTATATAGCTAAAGAGATTGGGATAATATAGTAGTGGTTACAATAAAAGAGATCAAATGTTAATAGTGTATTTGAAAGAGAGAGCAGAAGGGTGTTTATGAAGGGATACTGCAATTAAAAATCGAGAGGAAGACAAAGAATAAATCTGCACCATTGTGGACGATTCTGATCCATGTCACCTAAAGTCTTGAACCACTGGTCATGGTTATCTCGCGGACCCCAATCAGGTAATCTGTATCTACCAGAATAACTCAGACCAACAGTTTATGTTCTCATAGACTTGTTCATGTCTTGGTTTGATTGCCTCTGGTTTTTTACCCATTTACCAGCAAACATCACCTGTCGAGGTAAGGGATGATGGAGTATAGGTATCACATATCCCAAATATATCAACCAATCGTTTTACCTTGTGGATTATTCATTCGGAGTAATTTATATCTTGTAAGGTTTTTTAAATTTATGAATTGTAATATTGACCAAGTCTGGAAATCAGTTGGAATATCAATGAATATTATTAAGTGGCGATCTCATATTGTGGATTAGTTCAGCGTCTCTTTTATTTATTTATTTAATCACATATATTGGTACAAAGGGCACCGGATACTTATGCGCCACACAAAATAATGAGAATGGGAGAAGGAAGAAGATGCGTATATATAAAAGAAGGAAAGAAAAGGAGAAGAGTAATGATGGGGGGGGAACTGAATAAACAACCAGAAGAGCTCTCTCAGTTAGGAAAGTTAGAACCATTCTTTATGTAGAAAGTAAAAGAAGGTTGCAGCAGGATCGCCACTGGCTTCTATTCTGAGCCATATCTGATAACGTCTCTAGCCACTGTGTTGCACCATCTCTCGGACCCCAACCAGGGAGTCGTGAAGGACCAACAAAAGCTAGCCCTTTGCAGCTCTCTTTCATACCACGACACCATGTCATACACTGACCTCCTCTCCGCTTTTTTCAACCAGTCCCAGGGTCGGCAAATAATGCACGACGTGGAAGTCTCTGGGACGACATTCGTAAAACATGTCCAAGCCACCGAAGTCGGTGTTTCAAGATGGTGACACCAATTGAATTATCGTCTCTGTGCCCGAACACACGATGCCGAACCTCTGCATTACTAACATGGTGTTGCCACTGTATGTCAGCAATCCTTCGGAGACAACGATGATCGAACACAGAGAGACGTCTAACATCCTCAACTCGGAGAGGCCAGGTTTCACAAGCATAGAGCAAAACTGCTCTCACCGACGCGTTGTAGATCCGACCTTTTACAGCCAGACTAACATCACGAAGGCGCCAAAGATGGCCCAGATTGACATAAGCCGCTCTGGCTTTCACTATACGTGCATCGATCTCATCACTCACAGCACCACCAGCACTTATGTAGCTACCTAGATACACGAACTTCTCAACTACTTCGATCTCCTCACCATCCAGGGTGAGTACAGGATGAGAATCCTGCCAGTCTTGTAGGAGTACTTTGCACTTGGAGGGTGCAAAGCACATGCCGTACCTGCGGACACTGATTGCCAACTGATTAAGTGCTGATTGCATGCCTTGGGCATTATCGCACAGTAAGACAATATCATCCGCATACTCAAGGTCGAGAAGTCGTTCTCCAGGCAACATGTCCACACCGCCATTACTTACATCCATCAGAGCTGTTTCCAGGATGTCGTCGATAGCAAAGTTGAAGAGGAATGGTGAGATTGGGCAACCCTGCCTAACCCCACTGCTCGAATGGAACAAGGGAGAAAGGTGGTTGTATGCCCTCACTCTGCCTGAGGTGTTCGTATACAGGGCCTTTAAGATGTTAATGAACTTCTCAGGCACACCCTTCTTCAATAGACAATCCCAGAGAACAGTCCTGTCCAACGAATCGAAGGCCGCCCTGATATCAAGAAACACTACGATTGTTGGCCTGCGATAAGTATGACGGTGTTCTAACATTTGGCGGAGGGTGAAGATGTGATCAATACATTTTCGACCAGAACGAAAACCAGCCTGCTCCTCGCGAGTCAATCGTTCTCGGGTTTTAAACAACCTACGAAGAATGATAGAAGCCAATAGTTTGGACGCAATCGAAAGTAGACTTATCCCCCGATAGTTATTGCAGGAACAACGCGAACCCTTTTTAACGATAGGGACGATTATTGACTCATTCCAAGATGTTGGAACACTTTCTTGCTCCCAAACCTTTCCAAACAACACAGTCAATTCCTTAGTCTGAAAGTCACCACCATTTTTAAAAAGAGCCGGAGGTAAGTCATCTGGGCCAGGTGATTTGTAACGTTTCAAGAGTTGGAGTTCCTTGCGGACTTCCGCCTCGTTTGGTGGATCAGTCGTCACCGGCCATGGGGGGCAGGACAAGCTGGTTGATGTTGCCGGAGCAGCAGGCCAGTTGAACTGCCCTTCGAAAAATTCCGCCCATCGTCCAAGACGTCGGGAGATGTTAGTGATTGGCATCCCGTCATCCTCGTAGATTGTTTCACTCACACCAGACTTCTTGCTGCCAGTGGCTCGGATGAGTTAGAAGAGCTTCCGGCAGTTACCAGACGCAGCTGCTGCTTCCATCTCATTATCACGCTCCGGCCACCATGCTTCTCGGTCCTTACGCAAGCTTTGCCCAATTTCACTACGTAACAGCTTTCGTTTGTGGTCAAACTCACGGTCACCCGGAGTAGACCGATGGGCTTCGATCAGTTGTAAGGAGCCAGAAGAAACCCCGTGATCGTAAGCAGATAGGTACTCCAAAAGGAGCGGCAGTCTTGTACACAACCACGCCAGCGGTAGCTGATCGCGATGTGATCAATCTGAGTCCAGGCTTGGGATGCAGAGGGAGGACGCCAGGTGGCACATCGGCGATGACTGTGCCGGAAGTTATTGCTAGCCAGAAACAGGTTGTGGTCTGTGCACAGTTGCAGCAAACGGTCCCCGTTATCTGTCCTGCGACCAACAAGTCCCATCGACCACCTAAACGACTCTTTTCTGTGCCTAGACGCCCGACCTGTGCATTCAAGTCTCCGGCTAGTACTACAATATCTGTCGAACGCGCTTTCTGGAGAACTGTTAACTGATGGTAAAACTCATCCTTGATTGCATCCGGGCTGCAATCTGTCGGGGCATAGGCGGAGATGACGAAAAGACACCGTTTCTCACGCCGACTTCTTCTCACTTTGATGGAACTTTCTAATCGAACAGCACATAACCGACTGTTAATGGGGATCCAATCGATTAGTGCTACCTCAGCTCTAGCGCTTAGTGCGACACCAACGCCAGCAAGACCAGACGAAGATGCCACAGGGTCCCCGGATAAGCGCACGTGGAACAAGCTTTTCGAGGCGACAGATGGTAAGCGGATTTGTAGTACTTCACTAGAGTCTTGAATGCGGGTCTCGGATAGACAACAAACATCAACATTAAGACCTTCCAAAGACATAGCCAGCCCTATCTGTTGTCTGATCTGCATTAGTGTGCGAACGTTGAAGGAAGCCAGCTTGAACGGCGTACGTGGTTTCAGAAAGACTGCTTCAGTATTCATAATCGGTGGAAGCATTCACTTTCAACCAGACAGTGACCGGAGATCGTTTAGATAGGACAGATTTTCCACCATGGGCGAGATGCTGCATAAGTTGAAGAGTAAGGTTACACAAATTGAGGATTAAAGGGGGTGAGTTAGCTATATGGTAAATATTAATATTAATAATAAAGGTAATAATAATAATAATGCAAATTGTCTTTCTTCTATTGGGAATGAGAGCAGTATAGTTAGTTGAGTGCGTCATTTCATGTCATTTGTGTGTGGGCTGTGATACTGCCCGGGTGCCCAAACCGAAGCAGGTGGTTTTCTTAGGGGGCCGCACCCCGAGCCCTTGACCTAAAGGTCTGATCCACAAGGCAGTGGAGCATCGTGAGGATATTCAGTCCTATGGTAGCCGTTGACCAACAACAGGTTCATTCGCCATTCGTTCCATCAGGATACTGGAGCCCATGTGCACCATTGGTTTGGAATTAGGATTTTCCAACTCCCCTAGGTGGACCCTCCGTGTCCACCAACCCGGTTAAAGCGCCGGACATTCGCTTTTCGTCCTCTCACTTTCGTAAACAACACCCCCGCCACGAGGAGGCAGTGAGTAGGACTTCCCTGGCAGAGGCTATATATTCGCTGGCCATGTGAGAGCATTTCGAGAGGGAGAGCATACTCTCCCCACTCTCGGCCGTACCAGGGCATTTGGTGGCTCAGCGTCTCTGCGATAGAATGATGGCTATTACGTTTTACACTTCTAAAGGATACTTTTATGACAGGTTTCGAACTTGAGTAAAACAAATTACTTTTTCATGTGGTTTTATCTAGTTGTTGTTCATCTATGGTGGGAATTGTCGTCAGGTTAGTCGATGCACCACTTATGTAAATGATTAATATTTATTTTGTTTTTGTAAAACTTTGTTACTTTTTGTGATATGCTAATTAGGATTTCTGTCCTACCACCTAGCTACACTTGCACAATGACTTATCGGAAGATGAAGTCGCTAGTCTTTTGTCTATGTGGACTGGGTATTCAATGGAACAATTTATCCCGTCTAGTAAATCATCTCAAAATTTAAAGGATTCTGACATTTCCTTACCTGCTATAAGTCAAATGACATATGGATTACCTTTTGCCGTTAGTTTGTTAGGAAGCCTATTATACAATCAAATTCATCGTCTTTCTGACTATATTATCAGTGTAAATGGAATCGGATCTAAATTTCTTGATTGGGTAGCTATTAAACGTCCTAGTGCCTATGGTTACGATTCTGTATTTCAGGTAAAGTGTTTACATGTTAGCTTTTCTATTATCTATGAAAAATTTTTTGGGTAATTACTACACATTTTAGGATTTAATATTTTTAGGAAAGAGAGAAATTACACTTATGAGTCAAGTTTTATTCCATACATCTTTCGAAGTATTCCGTTTTCAAACTCTGTTCACCTTTAATTATCATGCAAATAGTTGTTAACGAGGTATGTATATCAAGCATTGGCTATCGACCTTCATGTAGTTATATTTCATAGTTTGTTGAATTTTAAGTGCTTCACACTGCAGAACTTCGTGAATTTGTTAAAATCTGAAAATGACTTATAAATATTATCAATATTGTGTTTAATTGTGTTTTTAGCTTGAACTGGATTAAAAAACCAACAGCAATAACAGACTGTACTTAGAAGTACTGTTGTCCGAACACATGAAGTCGTTTTATTTGACCTGGTAGGACCGTAATTACTGACGATTGTAATCATTCTTTATATGGAGTTTGAGTGACAGGCCGCCACTGCAGTTTATCAGAAGAACCTCCTTGAATTACATCTCTAATGTAAATAAGAGATGATTATGCATATTTTTATGACTTAAAATGCGTTAGGTATTTGGTCTATACATCGTTCAAAGTGAATACTGTTAACTTTTGTTTATTAATCTCAAAAATGTGAAAGTTTGTTGGATGTTAATTCTCATCGAGATCTAGTCACAAAGTTTTAGAAATATTGAGTACTAAAGAAACTAAAAAGAGTCTGATTAATATCTGTAATTTCCTAACCATTTCGGAGTGAAATAATTTTGCAGTTTCACCATGTAGTTTGACAAGTTTCAAGAAAATTAAAATTGGAATTTTAAATATCTTGAAGATGCTCAAACCAGACTAACGTTTAAAGTACTATGTAGGGAGGTGGTTGAAAGTAGTCGACAGGAAACCCTGAACTTAGGTTTCGTGCTATTTGGCACTCGTCAGCAAGATATGCCTGTAGTCTTAAGGGAACTGATGCTCCCTGGAGGATTGAACTTCGTGTCATCCACCATGCCAGTCGCCACCTTACATTTCAACATAGTGCGCGCAATGTCGAGTCATTTAGACTAATGGTTACATTGCAACTTGATAGACAGAATTCGGTCAGGACTAAGTATTCGAAATACATGACATTGATCACTACTCGTCGGCCTATCAACTGTAAAAGATAAAACATTTGATTTTTGTCCCTTCGAACACGTCAATATATGTGCGAGTCTAAAGTCACACGTCGCATATATGTTTTAAGAGTTTGAAAGTCATAACTTAAGAGGACTATTTCTTAACAAGAATCTGTTTACGTTCAATTTGTGAAAACGTTGTTTTTATCAAATCTTCACATTTCGGTGTTTCCAACATAGCTATTTTCATTCTTTATTTTCTCAAGGCTTTTGATAAAAGCATATCACTCCTGTCACCCGAAAATCAAGCATACTATCGCCGTTTGGTAATATTTGAGCCAGGCATTGTTCTGACACCAAAAGTAAGTCTTAGTGTATCTTACTAACATCTTGTCATGGTTATAGTGGGATAGAATTGTGCATTGTGTTACCAAGTGGTGGCTAAATATTGATTGTGTTAAATGAGGGTTACATGCTAGTTCAAAGTTTTTTCTTAAACATCTCTCTCTCCGTTTTTCTATGACTGAATAAATTGATTAATTTACATCGTTGAAAACCTTGGCGACAAATATCTTAACCTAAACAAAATCAACTTAGAGAGTGTTTTTAAACTCAACCTACCTTGTTTGTAGGTTTATTTGAATCCACAATTGTTAAAAAGTTACAGATTATGAGACTGAAATAAGAAAGTAATAGTGTTTACTGATAAGACTGGACAGTAAATGCCAGTCCACATGGGCATTCAAGGTTGTGTAACTACTAACGGTTTTCCCAGCTACAAACGTTGTTTCTCTGATTTGGTGCCTGTTAATTTGGTTTATTAAATCAGAAGGTTTCCATCGCCCTCTAGAAAACAATCTCAGTACAGTATTCGTAAAACAGTGAATTTCGTAGCCTATGAAAGCGGGAGTCATCCACATCCTGTTTCCCTTCATAATTCCAAGTTAGCACTTACCTCGTGATGCAGTTTGATGATCCCCTTAATGTATTTCCTATCCACTTCGAATGTCTTTTCCAAATTTCCTCCTCACCGGGAAGATAATTTGTTCTCCGCCACTGTAAGTTGCTGCTGATGGCATAGTGCACGTAGAACACAGGGGTGGGGGAAGACCAATTTATTTTTTAATACAAAATTACAGAGTGCTGTCGCAAAATATGAAAACCGTACATTGAATACATAATTTGCACATTTTCCATCAGTTATCCTTCACATGATTCATGATCCTTTCAATTCTGTTGTTATTATAATAACTTTCTGTTTCCCTTTCTGTTCTATTCAATTGAATCTTCCCAATCTTCTGCAGGCATGCATTCCACTTTCTATTGGGTTTACTCACTAATTATATCTGTGAACATAAGTAGCATACACTACAATGGTATCTGGACAACGGACATTTAGTGTTTTGCTCAGACAATTGTTTATAAATACTTGCACCTTTTTGATGATGGTTGTTGTGGTTCTCCACGTTTCAGCTCCGTATAGTAGAGTTCCATATACTGTTCTACTGTAGGAATGCGGCTGTTGCTTTGCCAGTTCTTGCCTTCAAATCTTCATCGGATCCTCCACGTTCATTGATGATGCTACCCAGATACGTGAAAGTTTCCGCCTCTTCAAGAGTTTGTCCATTAGTTAGGACTGGGTTGTTCTCTGTGTTGTATTTGAGGATATTAATTTTTCTTCTGTGTATGTTGAGGCCGACTGATGCAGAGGCAATGACATCTGTTTCGATGAAGTCCGAACAACTATTTAGTCTGCTAAAAAATAACAGCAAAGATAGTTATTAATTTGTGGCTCAAGGTCAACCAATACAGATAAGTTCCTGAAGCTTCGTCTCAACTAGGTGCGCGATTATTAATTTCAAGAGTCTGATTGCTTTTTTAGTTACTCGGAAGAAAACCCACCAGTTTTTTCGTCTATGGTTTTCATTTATTCGCCATGGCGTTCGTATTATTTGTATTAACCTGATGATATTCTGTGTATTTTACTTGTTCCAGGTTTGTGGGATCCTGTGGGCAATACCTGAGGACAAGGCTGAGATGATTCTTTCTCTCTACACTCGTTATTCTTTAACTGTTAGGCATTGGATTTATAAAGTAGGGAACTGTGGCTACACAATACATGGTATACAACTAGATCTTTTGAAATCATATATCGACCCCGTTGAGCAAGCAGTGAGTTACTATTTCGGTGTATCGTTTATTAGTATGAATGCTTACTGTTAACTCAACTGTTATTGAATAATTGGAATGTAAGATTTGAAACTGTGTGTTAAGGTGTAAAATCTTTTGTATTCAGGGCATAACATAATCATTTATGATTATTTAATGCAGGACTAATTTAATTGCTTAAACGCTAGATTTAAATATTATGGGAGAAATTCAAACACATTTTATCAGTCGACTGACCTATATGAAATTTGACGGTTTGGCTGTTATAATTCTAAGTAATTGTATGATTTGGTCTTGTTATTACACTTCGTTCCTTGTTTTTATATTATTGTTGTGTATTCAATAGGTAAGCCTACTGTCAGTAATTATTCGACGTGCATGTTTATAGATTTTCTGTGTAATTTAATTCAATTCATTTGAAGTCCATTGATTGGAAACGATACTGTATGGTATAAGGAATCTACTTTTACGTAGGTTTACGGGAATAAAAAGGTTAATAAGTTTAGTTTTCACCTCATCAGCATTGAAATCCTAGTTTGATTGAACCTTGTATTGTATATCCTTAAACTACGATATTTAATCCTCAAATTTGTGTATTGCCTTTCACTTCACTTTCTTTTTCAAGTAAAATATATAATGTGGAAAATTTTGACTTGTTATTTCAGCTATATTTTTATAGTATGTTCAAATTAGTTTTTAAAATGCATTTTATTTATAATTAATAACAGACCACTAACCTGAGTTTGTTTTAAAAATACATTTGTAGAACTATCATGCCAAGTTTATACAGAACTATTTTACTTTTTGTGGGGGTCGTTGGTTAAAACTTGTATCTTCTTGGGAACATATTTATTTCTGGAATAATGCCACTGAACATTTGTTCAAGGCTGCTCAGTTGGAAAAGTTAGTTGATTTGTTAATCAACCTAGATTTTCTTCGTGGTCGGCTGAAAGTCATTGGTACGACACCCGTGATTGCAGACTTTCAACGTTATCGTGCTGTTTTCATCACATTGAATCGAATGGCTGAATGGTAATATTTTTATTAAAACCAGCTTTTTGTCGTAATGAAGTTATTCATCCTTTTTTATCAGATGTTGTGTGGTATTTATTTTAAAAGCTAGTAGCGAAAATTATTCACTATTGGTTGCCGGATGATTGAGATATTTATTGTCTGGTGTAGATGATCCAAAATCCTTTTCCTGTGTAGAAAGGAGTGATTCATCCACTACAAGACTTTGATCCACAATTATCAGTATTATTGAAAACTTTTTTCGAATAGCAAGAAATTGTGAATACACAGATTTTCAGCTAGCAACATATATCTATCGGAACCTACTCTTAGTAGGTTCGATGGAGTCTATTGAAAACTCTGAACCTACGTTTCGTGCTCTCATCAGAAAGGTATGTCCGAAGTCTTAAAGGAACTGGTAGCCTCTATCGGATTCGGACTGCACTACTGGACAGAGATATTAGCGTTAATTGATTGCAGGGACCAACGAATTTCATCTGTCACGAGAGCTTGGGTTCAAGGTTTTCTGTCGACCTCTTCCAACCGTACATTGTTGAGTCACTTATTGTTACCGATTCATCCACCAAGTATTTGTGCATGGGCCGCAGTCTTATTATTTGGCGAATCATGCTACTCGATTGCCTAAACTGAAGTTGATGGAGTTTGGTTCGAGCCTCAGACTTAGTGGCCGAGTTATGTTAGCTGATCGCCAATATCGTAACTTGTTGGGTTGAATCACATCGGCACTAAGAATGTACAAACACACCATTGGTTACAATTTAGTGACCAGTCAATACCGTCTTTTCCTATTGTATGGATAAATCAAGCAGATCAGAATTTCAAACAATAATGTACTATCATCAGTGTTTTCTAACATTGTGTTGATATTTATATTCATCTTTGGCTGTCTATCTCCAACCCATATGTTACATCTATTTGGTTCATATTTAATATAAAAATTGAAGGTGGTAATATATATGGAAAAATGTTTTTCTATCTGTAGCAAAATATGGTTTTGTTTTCAATAACCGTAATCGTTTATAGCTATTTTCATTTCCTTGCGATTTCTTACTTGTGACCTTAAGAACTAGTTTCGTTAACATATACGGAGCAGCGGAATGTATGTTGAGAAGGGGACTTACTGCTTTGAGCTTTTCCACTTTAATATGTGTTACCTCATTTACCACTATCAGCTTCTGATCACTCAGGCATCGATCTCAAATCTAATGGAGTAGCAGTAATATCTATTTTACTATATCCCCTCACGAAATTCCCAAACGTAATCCTATTACTGAGATTCAGTTAGGTTGATGTACATAGTACTTTTATAACACAGTTCTGCTAGATAACAATGCTACAAAATTTTCATTGGTTTTGTGGAATCCATATTTTCTATTTTCAGAGTTGTAGATGTTATAGTATACTACTTTTAAACTTCTCCTAAGTCCTTTATAGTTAGTAGATTTAAATGTTCAGCTTGGAAGTGTCGAATCAAATGGTTGACAATCCCACTTCCTATACTTCAATTTGTAGGATTGGAAAGTGTCTTTACTCTACAAAATAGTTCCATCTGATGGTTTGGTACACATACTTGTACCTGATATCTAAATCAAAATATTAAGTCTTTCTATTTATTTTCCCTAGTTGGTCATAGGATACTTAATGATCATCTAAACTCTGAAGTTGTTAACTTAGTTATTTAGTTACCAGATACATCGTGGGCTTGCTCGATGAAATTCTACCAGCATTGAAAACAGAAAATCGTAAAATTAGTTTATTTTGACAAGTTAGTGCGCTTTACTGACTAAATTATAATATAATTTAAATGTAATTTATTTTGCAAACTTTTAGGTTGGCTTATCTTCGTTTTATTCAAACAAACGCTTACTATATAATTGATCCAACTATTGTTCAGGACTGCGAACGGTCTAGATCTCCATGCCAAGGATCTCGTAGGAGTTCTGTGGCCAACTTGGATTTGTCTCCTCCCAACTTCAGACCTGATTCTAGATGTATAAGTCCTGTTGAATCACGGCGAAATTTGTTTTCAAGAAATATCAGGTCAAATTCAATTAATATACCTGATCGTTCCAGTTATAATACCACATCACCTAAGGGTATAGATTTACTGCAGCTGGGACTTGGTCTTTCCCAAGACAACCCTGTATTTCAGCAAGCTTTCCAGTTATTAACCGAGCGTCATCAATCTGTCTTAAAAATAAATCCCTCCTCCAAAGAAGAAGTGTCCAAGACTTTATCAATAGTTAGGGCATTTAAGTATTATTGGTTTTGGTGGTAAGTTGCAAATCCTTTTTTTAATACTGGAATAAACTTACCTGAAAATTAGAGGTGTCAACCTGCTTTATGTATAATGCATTTAAAACCGGTTAACCAAGATTTGGCAAAAATGAGTTTGTTGGCAAATATCAAGACTACTTATTTTATAAGTGTATGTGTGTGGAGAGTACGAATTAATATGAGGACTATTGTGCGTAAACTAGGACTTGTAGTAAATAGTCTACAAAACAACTATGAATAAAAATAATCTAGTTGAATCTGTTTGATGTTGAAAATCATACTTAGAATTCAAAGTTATGGAAGAATTTTATTAGCTCAGATTCTGCTTTTTACATAATCTTTGTTCATTGTTTTCATACTAACTTGTCAAATAAATCAACATGATGGTGTTTTAGATTTCCTAGAAATTATTTAACATGTGTATTTCATTGATTGGTAAACGTTTTTTTTATAAAGCCGTTTGTAATTTTATTTGCTGGTAAACTATGTTGGAAAATTATTTACACGTTTTGTCTTTGATCATTATCTATTCTGTTTCTTGATAGAGTAGAATATATTTTGGGAACTCAGTGTTTACGATTGTTTTAGTGTTCATAGTTTCCAACTTTTAAAAGGTTACAGTTTTACCATCAATTCACATATAATATATCACATAATTCTGATAAACTTCGTCTTCTCATTGCATTATCGAAATTTATCAAAAGGACTAATTGTTTTAAATTCACATATAGACAAACAAACATTACCATATGTTGTGGAAAGGTTTAATGTAAGAGTTCTGTGTTGTTGAAATGAATGTAAGGAATCCCGATCGATAGATGAACGCAGTAATATGATATTGCAAGGTGATGGAAGGTCTCAGCATCTGGTTATTGACTTAAATTACCCCACTATTGTGGGACAAACGTGCATTGGTTACAGCTAGTGGAAATCAACAGGAAAATTTAAGAAAAGATAATAGTAATAATAATAAGTAGGGATCTACCAACTTGTCACTATTGAAAAGTTTGGATCTAGAGCGATATAAATACCAAATGCTTTTAATTTTTTTTAATTGTCTAAGCGATCCTAGTCTGTTACAAAGTCTTATCTAACGGAACTAATTTCCACAATTTATTTAAGCGGGAACTAATCAGATCAACCTTTATACATAAACTAGTTTAGTCCCCTGAATTTTCTCAATTTTTAGTGAGTTCAGCCTATATTTAGTCGTATCAATTGGTTTTTGATAAAGTTTGACCTTCATTTTTATTTATCACCTCGTTAACCAGTGAGATTTTGTGTCAAAATTCTTTGACCACAATCGATAGCTTATACTAATATGTGAGACTGAAATTCTCTCTAATTAGGAAGGATAATTTTTTGGTTTCAACATAATTATCAAGCATTTATTTATTTAAACACATAAATATTGGTACGAAGGTGTACCAGATATATATGCGCCGCGCAAATCTCATTTGATTTATGTGAGGGCTGTAATACTGCCCAGGTGCCTAAACTGAAGCAGGTGGTTTTCTTAGGGGCCCACACCCGAAACCTTCGACCCAAAGGTCTGATCCACAAGTCAGTAGAGCATCGTGAGGAGATTCACTCCTATGGTAGCCGGTGACCAACGATTGATTCATACGCCATTTGTTCCTTCCGGATACTGGAGCTCATGTGCACCATTGGTTTGGAATCAGGGTTTTCCAACTCTTCGTGGTTGATTTTCCGTGTCCACCAACCCGGTTAAAGCGCCTTCCATTCGCTTTTCGTCCTCTCAATTTCGTAAAGAACACCCCACCACGAGAAGGCAGTCAGTAGATGATCAGAGTCAGACTGACTCTATGTTAACTCTATGGTAATTCAAGTACGGTTATTAAATCAACTAGTCCTTTCTAACTAGTATGATGTAAGCATACTCCCTTACTAAGCTGTTAAAATATTTAAAAGATTAGTGTAATTGAACACGTATGCTTGGTTAAAAAATGACACTAGACCATACCAGTTTAATGTGTTACATTTCCAAACAAATGTTGTTCATGAGAATTCCTATGGTATATTCTGTTCAGTAAATTCTGTCACTCGCGAAAACTTTTTCTGCAAAACTACAGAAAACGCAAGTTTTATTTATTAAATCACTAGTTCCTGTTCGTTAGATCTATTTTTTATGTTATAACCATTGTTCATTTATGTATGGACCTAAACTTGAATACTGTTATAACGTTGGATTTATCGTGAAAATTGAAGTATAAGATAACTTTTTCTTTATGAGAAGGAACAGTTTATCTGGTACTTCAAAGTTTACATTTGAGTATTATATATAGTTGAGGTTTTTATCTGCTTTTGTTCTGATGAAATTTTTAGAGTTTATTTTGTATGAGATTAAGTCAAGCTTGCAACGCTGTGATATTGTAGGTTACTTAGTCATTTACTAATTCACAATTTAATATAGCTTATTGATGATTTCAGATTCTTTTATGTATGTCTCATAATTTCTTGGTAAATTTAAAGCGCATTTCTGCCACTTTTTTCGTTTTGTTCTTACTTTTCATGCTATAGTAACAGTCACATAGCTGCTTCTCAATTATTATGGGCCATTCCAACAGGATGTCAAGCTGTCACATGCTTGGCTGTTGAGGTACCATATACCATATCTTCAGTTCTTGCAAACGTCCCAACAGATGATTCGACGGAAACTGTAAGTACAGACTATCAGGAGGATTTAGCTAATGATTCACGTCATTTACGTCATAATCGTTATCGTAAACGATATCTAGCTTCAACTAGTGATGGTCGAGTTCTTCTTTTGGATGCGAATTCAGGCTATGAAGTTGCACTGCATCAAGTAAGTAGACTAGTTTAATAGTTTATTCAAATAATAATAAAAAATAATAACAGCGAGTAGTTCAAGAACAGCTCACCAACAGTAGGTTGATTTTGTATCTGAACTTTGGTAATATCAATCGGATTTTCAACTTGCTTTGGTTTCCTGGAGATAGATGTACTTATTGGCTCTCTACACCCTGCATCTGCTTTCACATGAAGACTTATTTCATTTCTTTCTTAAGAAGTCTTCTGATAACGTTTTAGCTTATAAAAGGAATATAAGCAAGTATACTATGTTAATAAAATATCATAATTCTAAATATCGGATCCTTATACGTCCCAATTTTTTTAATACTTTTAAAAGGTTTCCAAAAATGGATATTATCAAGATATTATTGTAAATTTGAAATTATTGCTCAGTTAGCAGTTGTTTTGTATTCAGTAGTGTAGTACCTCATAACTGACTATGCACGGAGATTGATATAGTCGTAACTTATATGAATTCACTTAAATTTTGAATTTGCAAATTAGTCTATTCTTGGTCTTTATTGAATATATATATTCTTGCAAATTAAAATCTAAACTAAAATTAATTTATTTACCAACTATGAGTTTATATGCTGGGCTCTATACCATACTGTTTGTGTAAAGGTTATTGATCATGGTTTTCATACCGAAATCGGTGAAGAGGATTTCGAATTCAGGACTTGGAAGTTTAGTACATTGATTAATAAGGGATCGCTCCGTTAAACACTAAGCTAAGAAAATCAACTTGTCAATTCGTAGTTTGGGCATGGTTTTTTAACCTAACTTATTTTACATCATTACAGTATGACACCTTGGCATATAAATTTAAACATTGTTTTGTAACTAAACAACGAATTTCTCACAGCTTATTTTCTTTAGGTAGGAAGGAAGACTTTTTCGGAATGATATTTACAAAGTATTACTCTTGATATTTTCGTATGCTTTTTTAATGTTCCTGTTATTTTGTCATTTTATGTATACAGTTCCAATTACCTCTTCAGTCTTATCGCTGTTTTTGTTTCTCCCCATATTTTTTTCTTTTTTTGTTTAGGTATATTCACCTGAAATTGAAGTGAAGTTTTTAAGCTTCTTATCGAATAATACAGAATGTTTAACTTGTGGATCCAATGGTAGTTTAGTGTAGGTTTGTTGTGTTTATCTCCCATTGTATTAGTGAATTTCACTATTAAGGCGAACTTTTTTGAAAGAAAAATGAACACATCCGATACTCTTAATTGATATAAATGGAATGACTGATCTGAATGACTACTTTTTCTGCGACTTTTTCTCCTTCATACTTATTAATAATGATTCCTGTTATTGTTTGTTTGATTATATCATTACCTATGTGTACCAGAAGTAATAAATTCATCTTGTTAGGAAATAGATTCTATTAGGATACCTTGCCCTCTGTACTATGATGTATGGTGTCTGGCCAATGACTGGATCCAGATTGTATCATATCGTCTAGATTATGTTCGTTTACGAAAAAGACGAACAATGAAGAAATATTCAAGAATATATATTTATATTTATAGGTAGTTTGTAGAAATTTCGTAGTTTAAGTCACGAACTGATATTAACTAGACCACTGTTGAAAATCAGGAAGTACTGGATAGCTGCTTTGTCGTATTATGTGATTCCTTAACAGTCGGCATCTATGACCCTACTGTAGAGGATCAAACCCAGGACTTTCCGTGTTGCGCACGGACATAGCACGTTGACTTCTGGGTCGCTATTCAGCTATACGTCTAACTTCAATCAACCAACGATATTGCGCAATCATTTCCCAGTATTTATGGCGGATAACCGTCTCACACCCGACATAGTTAAACTCTACTGGTCACGGCTTCTCACCAGTTTTTCAGGAATTGCATTTCAAAGTTCATGACTAGTGAGTGCATGATTAATATTGGTGATATAAGGGTGTTTATATATATATATATATATATATATATATATATATATATATATAATCAGTATTATAGTCATAGGTTTATTTCTTGACACATCAATTTCATGATGTGTAGTTGTTTAGTGTAGTTAGTGCTTTCGTATTTTGATTTTTTTCCATTTTAGCTTTATCTATTATCATCATTATTATTGTTTATTACTGTTCTTATTCTTATCATTATGTAGAATTTCAACACTTCCTGTTGCCGAGGAAATTTCAAATGAAGAATTTTATCCATACGATAAAATTATTTCAAACCATGAAAATGATACATTTCATTTCGACTACTATAGAAATTATAGAGATAGTTGTAATTTAGATGCTATTGGCAGTGATGACGATGATGTTAGCATCAATAATGGCTTTATTGATTCGAAACACAATAGTCAACATTCAACAAGAGAAAATATCAACATGTATTTGGAATCAAATGACTCGGAAGTATCTACTGAAGGGACAATTAGACGTCGAAAGCGTTCAACTATTGTTTCACTAGTTTATGATTCATCACCTATCGATGTCCCAACACCTATTGTATTAGCTGACCTACCTCGACTAACTGAATTGGCTCGTGTTGACAACGCACAAACTACAACACCGCCTATAACTTCGCAGGTTTGTTGTCTTATTTGTTTGTCTTGTTGTTTATAGTCACATTATTTCCTGAAGCTCATATAAATAAAATTATCAGTAATTAATGTTAAAATAAAACGTTTGGGTACTAAATTTTATTTTATTTGCTAACTACTCTTTGTTTGATAGGGTTTCCTTTAGTGATTTCGGATTATGTAAACAAATTACTTTAAAAAAAATATCATCCTATTATTACATTCACCCCGTTGTATGCCCATTAGTAATGGAGGTTTGAAGTGATAATTTACAATATAAAATTTAATTTATACTTCATTCCTTTTTTCTCTAGATTTTCAAATCTGCCACGAAAATGAAACGAAACAGAAAAGTTCTTTTTTTCCTTTGAATCTTCTCAGATTAATTTCTACATTTGTGTTGTTAAAGTTTATGTTGATTCAGAATCACAGGGCGTAATCCATCGATTATTTTTTATTGCTATTTTTCCTTAGATTTTATGCTACTAAGATATTCAATAGTATTGGAATGAGTGTTTGAGTTAAAGTTTAGGCAAATTTTTATTATAGTTCAGTTACTTAGCAACATGTTGATTGCTTAAACCTCTGTAATTGTAATTTATTAACTTGGCATAAATAAAATAGCGTGTTCAGTGCTCTCTGATTGTCAGTAATTCACTTTCCTGTTAACTATAGTTCGTGACTGAAAATGACTTCAAAATACACGAACATTTCGACGGGAAAAATGTAAGACAAAAGATTCGATGAAAAAAACAATTAGGATTCAGTGATCTCTGAAACTCATGGAATCTAAGATGTAGGACATGGGTTAGTATTTTGTTCATTTTGGCACGGATTGAACAATTAAAAATATTAACTGAGAAAATGCATATTTGTCCATGATAACTAGAAGGTAAAAATGGTAATGTTGAGAAGTTTCACTCTCTTAAATTACTACCATTTAGTTAACCAATATCATCTAATGATAAATGATAGGCAGAAGAATAAATGATAGTGTGATCAACTAACCTATGGTTGTTATATCCTGATAAAGAATAAATGAGTGGTAACTGCTAGGAATTATTTATGGACTATTATTATATATATTTCTATTAGATAGCTATATTATATGCATATTCATCTTCCTTTAATCATAAGCTCTCATTCGATCTATTGACTACTATTATGCTATTTACTATCCTTAAGGTATTCCTAATTTATTAGCTACAGTCTCTCACACTCACAGCCACTTTGGGCTTGATTTTGTATAGTTGTTATTTTCTATTTTATTGTATGGTGCCGTCTGACTTGCTTGTATATAAGCTGCGTATCTGTGAAATACATGATTCATACAATGGGAGCTGAGATTTGTGTTCTGGACTCAGACGGACAGGGCCAAGAGCCAATAAAGACTCAGAATCGACTCCAGACTGCTCGTACTGGTTTATGCGTTATTAGTTTGGTACAGTGTCGGGTCATATAAGCCGTGTTCTAACTGGCAATCTTATCACGTAATAATTAACCGAACAGAAGCCATAATACTGTCTGAGGTATCATTGAAATGTCTATTTTATGTAAAAAATAATTTCTGATTATTGATTGAACCAAAAATACAATCAATGGATAAAATTAATATGCTCATATGTAGATACAAAAACATAACATTATACATATAGTTTAATTCTATAAAATCAACATGAAATATAAACATATTCATAGAAATACTACTAATCAGTTTGCCTGGACATATTCAATGTTTAATCAATTCTAGAATTTCTAATGATTTATTTAAAGTAGACTGTATACTTGTTACTGTATGTGTTATTATTAATAGTGTATACGTTTTGTTTGTTGGTTCATTTATTTAGCCTAATCAAGTTTCTTCTGATTCAACATATCAACTTCAATGTATAGCCTCGAATTCCTCCTTAGATCTTTTGATTATGACCGGTGAAGGTTGTCTTGATTCTGTGTCACATCATGTGGATGGAATTGAATCAAGTGCCTACATAAAAATTATACCAAAACTACCAAATGTCTATCACTTGAAACGTGGAAGTGGTGGAAAATTACGACTTGATTGCTCCAGAGAATTAAAACTTCCCTATTTTCCTTCAAACCATTGGTATCCACAGTTATGTACCGATTCTAATTCAAAAGTACATCTTGCTTCTGTTTCAGAAGATGGAAATATTATTGCTGTTTGTTTATCTGATGGATTTATATGGTTTTATAGTCTGGATATAATCTGTTGGATTTCTTGTATTTCGACCAAATTATCTATAGACTTTGTCATGAAATTCTTATCTCAAAGATTTTCAATTGATGTATTTGAAGAATATGAACGGTTGCAGGTAAATTGGTTGATGGTCAACTATTTAATTTATTTCTGATTTTTGCTTTGTAGCATGTAAATGTTTACATATTTCAAATCTATACATTCAGAACATTTACTAAGAAATAGAATGAGATTGTTAATGAATTTAGTTAATACGTTAATCTATTGATATATAAAAGTCATATATTTATTCGTTCTTACAGTTTACAAATAATATCTTGGGTATACTGGATTAACTGAAGCCTTTAGTGTCCCTTGTATACCTTTCAAGGAAATTTGATTTAATGGAGGATATTATTTTTTAAAGATCTTTGTTTCTTCATTTTTTAAAGTGAATTGATCAACGTTTCTTTCGGCACTAGCTTCTTGTATTGATGTTATGATCTAGGTTTTAGTTGATCGGAGCTCAAGTAACTTATAAAATTGAATACCAGAATTCAATAAGTAGTGGTATATAAAGAGTAATCTGATCAATGATAGCCGATTCTGAGTCATCACCTAACGTGTCCAACCACCAATCAACGGTTATTGTGTGGATCCCGACCAGGTAGTTCGTATCTACCAACATGAAGCAGTTTAACATTCAATGATTTCACCTACTGGGATCTTATCATGGTTCGTCCATCTTTAGCACTAAAAGCAAAATTAGTGTGTTTTGCATTTGATACTTATTTCATCCCACTTTTTCCTTCTATTCAAACACTTTCTGCTGCTGTTTGGGAAGGAAATAATTACTCACTTTTTTTCCTTAAAAGTCATTTAAATAAATATTTTTGTTTATCATCTTGTTGTCATAGCTATTCGATGCGAACACAGTAGAAGTTGGAGTTGGACCAGCTGCATCTTGCGTTATATTTTTACCATCTTTTACAAATTGTGGTAACCCAAACGACATGAATAATGCACCAATATTTTTCGCTGCATCTTTGTCTACTCAAGTTTTGGTGAGTCTAGTATATGAAAACTTGATGTTTATTTTTCCTGTGTGTGAATAGTACTTTATAATTCCACCCTATTTCTGTGGTATTTCACTTAATCATTTCTTATATGAAGTGTCATCAGATTTCCTGCATCTCTTTTCGGCGTTGTAATAGATAAACATTTTATTCGGAGGGGAAAGTGGTTAACATTGTATCTGAAGTTGTTTTGATAGATACTTTATTATGAATGGTATAAAAAAAACAAAGTGGATATCCTATTGTTAGCATTTTTGTCTACAATGCGTATTTTAGTTCATAGTTTCTTGTTTAAATTTCGTACTTTTAGGTAATAAAATAAGCTTGTAAGTGATTTTGCAGGCATATTATTTAATCAGAATAGGGGATTTCTGGAGATAGTAGTAATTTAATAGTTGAATTCATGAGTCAAATAAAAATATATTAATAAAATTTTAAAAATAATGTTTCCTCCTGGTATTACTGTTACAATGGTTTATTTTACCGTAAAGAGATATAATGTTAAAATACATACATAGTGAGACACTTTGCAAACTTTCCACGTTATTTATCTGAATTTGAAGTCCTATAGTTCAGATTTTTAATTACTAGTGTTTGCTTCTACATTATTCTAAGTCAGCTGTTGTGTATCATCATCTCTTAAACACAGTACATATTGAATGTAACTCCCGCCTCATGAGTTACTGTGGTCTTGATTAAAGAATTCCGAAAACTGCTGTGTTAGATTGTTCACTTGATTTTCGTACATCTTTCTTACATTCAGTAAATGTCTACTTTTTCTTCTCAGATTTGGTGCTTGCCTAATACTGAGTATCAATTTTCTGAATCAAGAATATTGGAAAACGAGACATTGTGCCGCAATAGCTTCCCTCGCTTACATTTGTTGTGTTCGTGTGCTTCTACAGTAATGTCGATGGATGCACGTATTATTGAAGGTCAATGCATTTTAGCTGGTGGAACAGCTAGTGGACGTGTTCTTGTATGTGTTTTTTTGTAGTAGTTTCGTTGTAATAACTAATATACTAAACATCTGTAACGTATTAACCGATATCACTTCATTATTACTCTTGTTTTAGATATGGCGTGTTCGGGATGGTTGTAAATTAGTAGAATTGAGTGTGCATGCTTCCTGGGTCACAGCTATACGTTTACTTCCAGATGATTTCAAACAATTTTCTGATGGAGATTATTTTGATTTTAATGTCAGTAAAAGTTGTTTACCTATTGGATTGCTTACAGCATCTGTTGATGGTGTAATAAAACGTTGGGATGTTGGGGCGACTTGTTTGCCGACTCCTACAACTCCAACTGGTCCTGTCTGGCCGTATCCTTTTGGTTCAGGTTTATCATCTCAGAGGCATTCAAATGCTTCGAATATACAAAATCCAGTTGCTGTACATGGGCTTTGGACCCAGGTGTTTTCTGTTTGGTTTGGTGAACATGGTTCATTATTAGTTGTTGGACGTCGTCGACATTCTTCTGATTTGCAGGTGATATTTTCTTTGCAATTTTAATAACACCGAAGTTTTGTCATATTTATAGACACTATTTTCTTTGTAATTGTGTATATTATCAATTATATATTATCATATTATATATATGTTTGTATACACGTGACATACATTTCGGACTTGAGATTTTGAGTGGACATTCTTATTTACTTCGTACCAACTGTATATAATTTTGTTTATGTTTCCTTTTTTAGATAATGTTTATTTTAAATATGACATAAATTATTCGTCTAAACACTTATGTCCTAATAATTTCAGGTGTGACAGATGGCAATGCCACTCAATTTTCAAACAGTAGTTAGCTTCGATTTGAAATTTTTATCTAATGATTAATAGTTTTGGTGTGGCGAATTTTATATCCTTAAAACAAATGAACAGCTATATGAGGTATACATACGTACAGTGGTGTTAGTTTGAAAACACCCGGTTGAATTACCTGGATAGTGCTAAGGCGATAAGAAAATTACCTATATTTTTTGACGATGCTAAGATCTCACTAGAAAAAATGATTGCTAATGCCTTTTATCTAATTTAATACCCACATGACCTTTTCCTTTTTCTAATTGATCATCTTTAATTTCAGTCAGCTAAACTTTTATATTCTTAATGATTATGTTTTCGTAAATATATATACGGAGTTGTACCATTTCTTTTTGTTTTGCTTGCTCTACCTCAATTATTCAGTTTTCGTACAGTTCATCTTCTTTGTGTTTTAGTAATAGTTGTGTTAAAGTGTTGTGTGTTAGTCACAGTTATCGACTTACAAAATAGAACCAGTCGTATTAGAGTAGCTCAATGGTTCCTGCATTGAACCTCAAGTGTCAAGACATAACAGTCTATTTTAGTGTCTGTTAAAACTAAAATGTTTTTGTAGTAAATAAATTTCATTATTAAATATCGCTCATCATTCTACAATAGAGATTTCTGACTAATTTAATTGTCGAGATTCTCATGTTTTACCAGAAAATATGTCACATATATCAAATGATAATTGAGAACCTAGTTCAGTTTTGATGGATGCTGATTATCATAGTGACTCATTATTTACTAGTGATTTTTCCAATAAATGTGCTGACAATATTTCAGATGAACCGAACTCTGACCTCATGTCAAATGTCGATCTTCACCTTTCTGTCAGTCCTAGCAAATTCTCTATTGAGTGCAGGAAAAATGTTATAAACAGAGTCACACTAAATGTAACTTGCGAATATGAGGATCCAACGCTGTTTTGTGAGGGACGGTAGGCGCGTAAAATTTAAATTCCGGATATCAACTCCGGATCTTTCAAAAAAGGAAGGTGTTATATCCCGAAGCGATTTATGAATGGTAACTTTGAGAACTATTTATGGACCAATGTGATATTCATATTTCCTATTGTATAATTGCTAAGTAACTTAACTATTCATATTCATGTTCCTTTTACTATGAGCTTTATTTTGACCCATAGAATATTACTGCACGATTTAGCATTCCTGAGTTATACCCAGTCTATTAATTACTGTTCCCCCTATTCACAGCCAAATTTGGCTGAATCTTGTACAAATGTTGTTTTCTAATTTGTGATACGATGTGGTCAGTTTATTTGGTATATAAACCCAGTATGTTTGAGAATAATGACTCATATTGCAGAGGCTATTATTAGTGTTTTGAATTTAACTGGCTGGGCTAGGCAGAAAGCAGGATTGATAAGTACTCAAGACTGCTCATACGGCTTTTGTGTATCATTGCTCTGATCGATAATTCATTCCTTCATAATTTGCGGGAATCATCACGTCATATATTAACGGGGCACGCACTCAATCGGTATAACAGCTATGGCTCCAGTTTATTTTGGTTTGCTAAAATTGTATAAATTAGATAATTGTTATAACATTTAAGTGAGTCTTCAAATTTATCTGAATCTCATAGTGTGAATCAATATTTTGTTTTCATTCTTAATATTTTTGCAAACTATTCGATTTCATACAATTTGTTCACTTCACAAGCTTAGACAAAACAAAAATGATTAAATTTATAAAATATCGTAAATACATTGTGAATGAAGTTGTAATTGAGTTCAGATATTACTATTTATCAATTTTTAATTGTCTATTACAGTTTCACTGAATTCTCGACACTCCTCAACTTTCAATAATTATCAGTATAGTTTAAAATTGTATGTGTATATATCTATGTGTACTTGTTGGTCCGCATTAAATGGATTAGCCTGATTGAATTATTTAAATGGTAATTTACTAGACTAGTGAGAGTTATAAATTCATTCGGATACCATGCTCGAAATTTACACATGGGGTGTGCTTCTTATCTATCAAATCGTTTCTGAATATCTTTAATCGGATCATATTTGTTATTTTAACTCTACATTGAGTAGGAAAACTAAACCGATTAGTTAAATTGTCTTTTATTAACTTGTTAGTTCTATTTATCAACAATCGATGGTGGATGAAATAAATCTTTTCTAATAATATTATGTCGTTATTGTTTTTTTTCTTCAAAAATTTAGTTTCTATTTCGACCTAATGGTAATAATAATGAAACAACTTGTTCATTCCAAGAGATTACTATTCGACCTAGTCAATCATCATACTGGAATCCACAAGTTCAACATAAATGTATAGAAGTTGATTCCTGTGAATCTATTGGTCATCAAAGTCATAAGAATTCATCGGAAAACAATCATCAGCCTGGTTCATCAATAGAAAGTTCAAAGAAACCATTACCTTTTAAACATTGGATATTAACTACAGGATTATCAAGTTCAATGTATGGAGTTGCCACTGCTGTATCATTTTGGAAAGATGGTAATTGGGTAGCTATTGGCTTTAATACTGGGAATGTTATTGTAAGTAATTATTATTATCATTATTACTATGTAGAATAGTCTTAATCTTTAAAATAATATAACTATAAAATAAAATTTACTCAATTTTTTACTAACATTTATAGTAGTTGCGAGTGTTAAATATCGTAAAGAAATCGTTATAATTCACATCAATTCATCAATGTTGTAGATATTGTAGAGCTTATAGTGTGTTTTACTTTCCTCAATTATACGAGTTTCAAGTTTTTAGAAAATCTATTTGAGTTTATTTAAATTTTAACTTACTACTTTGTGGATTTCGCATTATATTTCATATTAGTGGTTTTTTGATTATTGCACTATATTTTATAGCTGATCGTACTCATATTAGTGGCATCTTATCGGATATCATTCAGTCGATATTCACATAGATCTACTTTATAATTTAATTGAAATAATCATAGTGATATTAAAAGGCATCGAAATTATCTGTCTAACGAAATAAACGATCATTGGTAGCGATACAAAATAATCGTTTATAATTAAATGTCATCAGATTCTTAAAGTAATTGGTTGTGTTATTGAATATATATATATATATATATATATATATATATATATATATATATATATATTATATACAGGGAAAACTATCGACTCATTCCAAGATGTTAGGGCTCTATCTAATTGCCAAATGTTTATAAATAACTCAATCAGTTTCTTAACCAGAAAGTCACGACCATCTTTAAAAGGAGCCTGTGGAAAGTCATCTTGAGCTGGTGATTTGTAGCGCTTCACAAGTTGAATTTCCTTGCGGACTTCCACCTCGTTAGGTGGATCAGTCGTCAAAAGTCATGGAGGGTAGGGAAGTCTAATCGATGTTACTGGGGCAGCTGACCAATCGAACTGCTCCTCAAAAAACTCTGTCCATCGTTCAAGACGTCAGTAGATGTTATTGATCGACATCCCGTCAGTTTCACAGCTTAAGTAAATGATTTCGTTGGAAAGAAAATTTTCTATGCTAAATAAGTTTTTATTTTTAATCATCAGGCTACTAAATCTATTTAAAGATCTTTATTTCTCGCTTTTTTTAAAGGTTTATTTTATTTTTCCTAATTATTTCTAGTTTGGCAAAGTAATGAGTTTTTGTTTTAAAATGAATATTCCTTTTTAATAAAAATTGAATCAATGGATAATTTATTAGATTATTAGAGATTTCTTCACTGATTTATCAAATTGACTGAATATATTTAATCTGCGATTAGATTACAACATTTATAATTTTAGTTTTTATTAATGACAGGAATTTACTTCCAAAATATGATAAATATCTTTTTCTTCTTCCAACTAATCTGTAACAAGTTACTAGAAATTCATTCATATTTATCACAGTGACAGTTTCCAAGGTTTTACTTGCCTTTTTGTTCATTTAAAAAAGAAGTTATGTTTCCTTTTAATTCAAGGTATATTCTCTTCATTTTGATGATTCACAATTGTATGGGATAGTAAGACGTTATTACTTATTGGCTTCTGATCACAATTTAAATAAAACAAATAATGAAGAAAAGAAATACTCATCATCGTCATTGTCGTCATCCTCTACACTACACGATCATATTCTACATCTTCATACGTGGATGCATGAAGATTGTACCGAGTCAATTGATTCTAAGGATTATAAACTTTTAATTGTGGTTGGTGTCTATGGAAGTGGATGTGTAAAAGTAATGATAATTTTATCTTTATTATTTTCATTATTTCCTAAAAAATTATTTTTAAGATCCATTATATTTTAGTGGATTTGCTTCGAGATAATTCCTTAGACTTCGTATATCAATCACACTGATAATCGTTACTAAATAAATCCCAGCGGTGTATAAATTCAGAAGGCAACAAGAAGTGCTGACAACAGTTTATTGTTTAATAGTGCAGATCACTAAGACACAAGCACATCAAACAAATTCGAGCAAAAAGTGTTAATGCACGCGAGCTAGCGAATACAGACGCGAATCAAATATATATATATATATATATATATATATATATTTGAAAGTGATGCGAAGTGGAGATCGTCGTTGGAAAAGTGGAAACGAAGTGAGGTGGAATAGGCGAGTTAGGCAACCCAGTCCCATAAAACCGTGACTCAATATTATCATTTCCCATATAAAATCTCTTGTCTAATACAGCTTGTAATAGAGATTCCATTTTTGATTGTTTTACCCTGTGTGAATGTAATTTACTTAAGACTTGAATATTTCAGTCCATACTTTTTTGACTAATAATAAATTTAGTGTATCAATAAAACTGGTTAGTTAATTAAGAACCTTTTTCTACCGTTGAGGAGATTATATCTTTGTATTAACATATAGATGATCTGTTAGCTCGTGTTTTTCTACCATAGAAAACAAAAGATTTTCATTTTATGTTAATCCTACTGATAAAAATTAAATAATGAATAATCGAGTCTGTTACAAACTTGATCAAATTCTTTTAAACTAATAGTTTATAATATAATGTAAAATTATGTAATAATCAAAGACAATAAAGTAGAATGGGGACAGAGTTACTGAATTTTTAATCAATAGGTTAAAAGTTTGTAAAATCCACTTTGGTTTGAACACTTAATTGAAATGATCGACTACTATATTCATTTACAATAACAATATGCTTGGTATCTCAGTGATTTCTATAGTGTATCTGTCAGGTATTATTCTTCTAATTTACTTAGAATAAATTGATTTTAATTACTATCAGAAGGGGTTTTTGTGGAGATTGAGTATTTCCATAGTTGAAGGCGTTAGTCAATTGAAGCTAGACCACTTGGAAGCACTGGATGGTCGTTTCGTCCTATTTCGGACTCCTCAGCAGCGCGCATCCACGACCTCGCCTCACGAGATTCGAACCCAGGACCTACCAGTCTTGCGCCAGAGCGCTTAACCGATTAACCACAACCGGCGTCCTATGGTGTTTATGTCTAACTTCAACCAATCCACAAAGTTGAGCAACCGTTCACCAATCGTCTTCAGTAAGTTGACACCTCACAACAGACATGGTTTGAACTCCACTGGTCACCTCTTCTCACTAGAACTCCTGGATTTTCCTCTCGAAGTCAGTCACTAGTGAGCATATAAATATTATTATCAGAAGGGTTTTTTTTGTGGAGATTTAGTATTTTCATAGTTGAAATCGTCGTCTATCGGTTAAGTGCTCTGGCGCGAGACTGGTAGGTCCTGTGTTCGAATCTCGCGAGGCGAGGTTGTGGATACACACTGCTGAGGAGTCCCGACTTTAATTACATTTGCTTGTATTTAATTAACTTATTGAGTAGGTAAATTATTCAACTACTTCATTTCAATGAAATTTATATATATTACAAAATACTTATAATTGAACGAAGGATTTATTATTCTGGTTGTTATTTTTCTAAATTCATTGTATAAATTTAAAATTCATTTTAATCTGAATACTTTAATTTGTATATTCACTTTGCATATTCCTTCAATTGTTATTTTACAGTACTTTCTTTTAATTGTATATACCAATTATTCAATTTAAACAAAATATAAATCCGACAATCTGTCATAGTATGAAAAATTTTAATTGTTTATTTAATTAATCACATGATAGATCTTTTTCTATTATTATTCTTATTATTATCGGATAGTAATGGTTTATAAATCAATTCTCTTTTTTTGTGTTACACTCCTTCATATAAATCAGGTGAACTGTTTTGTTATTGACCTTTTTTAAAAAAAATTCAACGTTTAGTTATATTGTAGTATATGATTACATAATTGTTTCTGGTGTTTAGTTTCTAGATAAAGTGTTTTAGGTAACAATCTCGTCTGATTATTGGACTTTAGTTTTTGTTTATTTTTTTGTTTTTCGAACTTTTTCCGTAAGAGTTATCTAGTCTAGTGTAATGATTTTATCAGAAATCCATCTAACATAATTATTCACACATCAAGAAATGAATTTTCTTAGGTTTTAGCGGTTAGTTGCGATTTTTGGAGTTAAACAAACAGTGATATCGGTTGAAGATAGCACGCTATCATAAATCGACCAAACTTGAGAATGGAAACCACCGGTTACTGAATCGTATGCTCAGTGGTATCATGCTTGTAGAGCTATTCAAAGATCTTGAGTTTCATCTCCTATCAGTGAGAACTTCTGTTTGGTACTCAAACTATCATGAAACGCGTTAGTATTTCCTTCTGGTTCCGAATAGTCCTACAGTTTGTGCGAGATCGTGATTTAGTCTATTTCCAATTAATATCAAGTCTATTAACCACCAAATTTATAAATGATGTGATAAATGTTTTTGTATCAGTCATCCCAATTGCCTGTATCTAAATTAGCATGACGTTGTATCAGTAAAGGATATCAAGACTCTTTAATCTATACTTTCTGTTAATTAACACTTATCGGTATAATATACTATTGACGTTTAGGAAGACATTATTTCTTCATGAGATTTGAAGCTCATATCACTTAAGATCTCATAGTCAAGTATTATATTAGTTATTCATGCACATTATAGTTTATTGGGATGAGATTCAATCAGAATTTAAATGTTATTAGCATAATATTAGTGACCGATTAGTAAATTATATAAACAACCATCGTTACTATTACTAGGCTATCCGAGTTTTACTTTGATTGCAAGTTTTTGTACTTTTCATGAAAAGTCGGTGTTATTTAAATAGCTATCAGTAATGAAAACTTACTAAATACCTGACATTATTCCCCTCTTGTTTGACAAAATTTATTTAAATTCCATAGTGAAGATAGAATAATGTTGAAGTAAATTCGTTTATTTTGAAGTAAATCATATGGAAGGAAATAATGTTTCATTATTTGCAACAGGATACTAAATAGTGCAGACGTCAGAAAGCACGTAGTAGATTTATATAACCATTTCAGGGTACCTTTAAATAACATTTAGCTTATTATATACAAAGAAATGCTTACTCAAAATGGATAGAACTAGAAACTTTAAAATTCATACACATTTTACTTGACAATATAAAAATCAGTTTACTGCTTACAAGTTGGATTTCTGTTTTTAAAATCAGTATGCAATTAAAATCACAGTAATAATTAATGTATAGTTGCATCATTCATTTTGTTGTTAATTTTTTAGGTATGGTACCTCTCTGACGCTTGTTATAAAATATCAAATCCCACTATACCTTGCATAAATGTTTACCCTACAGAATGTTTTCCAAAACTTCACAGTGATATACAATCTTTAAATGGTTCAGTGAATGGTCAAAAAATAAAGTCAGATGTTCAACCAGGTCACCTGAGTGATTCTTTCCCAAACAACAGTAATTCAGTTGTTACTTGGTCAACATGTTGTTTAATTGAACGTTCTCAGCATCCTTTAGTATGTGATTATCGGACACGAACTCTTGGACGACGATCGTCACTTGATAAGAAAGAAAGTAAAATGCTAGTGTGGTTTACCTCTGGACGTGATGGTCGAGTTTTTGGTCGTGAATTATTTCTTCCAGGTGATAATAGATCAGTTACCGTCAATAAAGAAAACAAATCTGGTGTTGAGAGTGACCGATGGAAATTGGATTTAGAGGCTCATACACCAATGACTATAACAAACGCTGATATCGGACCAAGTGGCCACTGGCTTGTAACTGGATCAACAGACAAGACTGCAAAAGTTAGTTTTTTTATCATTTGAGTTGCAGACATTCTCTAAATTATTTTATCAGGTCCAATGAATTTTTTTCTCCTTTCATTGTTTCACGGACATCGTACTTTGTACTGAGAAACAGAATGACGAAGCTAATCGTCAAAGGTTTTGATTAATAATATAAGATCAGTTATTGTGTGATTGATTTAAATCTAACTTCCCCCATTATAATCTTTGAAGGTGGCTAGCGTCATTAGTAGCCGATCATACCACTGTCTTGTTCTGGAGTTATTAAATCCTGTCAGTCGTTTTTAATAAACATCGTTCGTGAGCACGTCACAGTAACTTTTGCATAAAACCGTTTGAGAAGAGTTGTTAAAGAAAGTGTCTTATGTATTTCATTTCCAAAATTGATTGTAATTTTAAATATTTGATAATAAGTAAGTGATTTTTTAAAGATATTGTATATTCAGCCTACAGATTATTTGTATGATTTCTGTATGAATTTTTCGTTTTGTCAAGGTATGGTTTTTACCTTCCGGAATACTGGCTTTTGACACAGGTATGCATCCAATGTGTGTCCGTTCTGTGGCTTTCCAACCAGTGGTTGAGTTAGATGATGAACTAATTATGGTAACCGGTGACGATGGAGGTACTTTACGTGTTTGGCGATTGACGACTCAAATGTAAGTATTGTGTGTTTACATTTTTCGTTTTTTCTATGTGGTTATGAGTCTTAGTTTTTTGAATGACATTTTAGTTATTAAAATGAATGAATATCATACATATTGATAGATGAAATACAGTGATATCACATAGCCAATTAATAACTGCTCATGAGATTGGATTATTTTCCTTATCCCGCTAGTGAACTGATATTAAAAGACTATTTTTTTATCCAATAAAATGATAAGTTTATATGCGAAATATTCACACACATACAAAATATTTTCATGTTATAAACCGTTGGACAATGTTAATTGTTAATTTTTCTTCCTGAACTAAGAGGGTTAAAGATCCCAATTGATTGGATTGGCTGTCATTTTTCGAGTATTTCATATGTATCTTTACATCGTGTTAATATGCATTATCATAACTCTTATATTCAATGACAGATAAGTGATTATATTAATTTATAAACATTTCCACCAAACTCATCTAAGATCGTTTCTGTTGAGGATGAAAATGACTCTCAAAATTAGATGGAAATCTGAATTCTGTATAACGAACCCTGTTTTTGATAAATGTTTTTTAATCAAATCGGTTCTTAACGATCGTATTTCAAACGGAACTCCTTTTTACTTTTCACAATCTATGAAATCTCATTTTAAAGAGGAATTAATTTTTTGATAGGAATGAAATTTAATCTTAAAATTAAGATGAGTTTTGCCTTTAACATCGGTAATATATCCTAGATGTCTTTAAGTGACATTGTTTTTTGTTGTAAGATACCGGTAATCGTTGTTTTAGTACTTGAAGATCCAGTAGTTCAATAACCTTTCTACCTACTTCGTGGCTCTGTTAGGCATTTGATATATCTGATTATTATTCAACAAGATTAGTGATAGTTTATCACATGAATATAATCACGTTTATTTAGTTCTATTTTCTTTTGAATCATATATTTCAGTTAAATTTGCTCACACTTTTCCTAAGCCAAATGATAACTAGTTTATCCTATTTTCATATTTTAGGTTATGTAGTCAAATAGCAGATATTCCCAAAACTGTTAGTAATGAAAAAATTTCATATTTAGGACGACCCTTGATCCATGATTTACATCGATGTGGTGTCGACCATAATAAAAAATCTACAGTATATATTCCAAGCTCTGATTCGGTGCAACGTTTCTCATCTGGAAGTAGTTATGTTAACGATAATCGTCTCTTTAATAAACGACCTGACTACTACTCAACAGCTGCTGGATATGGATCAACTTGGTTACATAAATTAACATGGTCACCAGATGGAAGATTATTAGCTGGTCTCTCTGATCGTTTATGTGTTTGGCCGTTTGAATCTACCCAACAATTTGATCTACTAAACGATGATTCTAATGATTCTTCAGATAATACAAGCAGTCCTGCTACTTTTATAAGACATGTTAGTGTTCAAGATAAAGTACCCGCTTTAAATCCACCAAAGTTCGACATACAACAATGTCGTGTATTAAGAGTTCTTTCTTCTGGTGCATGCAATTTAACTGGGACATCACCACCTTTAATGGTTAGTTCAAGTCGTTTATTGGAGATTAATTCTAATAATAACAATTATGGTCCATTTTCATCAATTGATCTTCCGCCTACTATTGTAACAGCCGATTCTAATACAGGCACATTATACATATTTGATCCAATTGGTTCTTTGTTTTAGTCTATTTTCTTAAAACACTATTGATTTATTTTGTTTCATTTTCTTGGATCAATCTATGATGATCACATTTAAATAGTCTGGTTACTGTATGTTTTAAGTATTATTTTGTTTATGTGTGTATACAAAATTGTGATTGATATAATTATGTTTTATCATAATTATTTTCCGGCTTTTCAAATGTCGTAAATATTAGTTATTGTCTCTGTTTACTCGTTTATTCATTTGTTTGAAGATTTTTGTACATGTTGATTTGCTTCACTCTGTATATATGTGCATTATTCTTCAACCTTTGTTAAATAAAATAGAGTTTGAATAATAATGTGTTAGAATTTCTTTGACAAAATTATCGTCATTCTGTATTTTAGACAATATATTATTAAGATGAAGTAGACGGAATCATTTTGGTTGGACAAATAATAACGGTAGCGTAGGATAGAAAAGTGGCTGAGATTTGAAATACGTGAAATTTTGATGAAAATAATATGCTGTAGAGGTAACGTATTCACACAAAGACTTATGGGTCTTGTACATGTTCCTTCGGTAGGGTCCTAGTGTGGGCACCCCTTCATATCCTTGTACTTTTTATTTAGCTAGGTGGTTTTGTAGAGATTCGATACAGTTTCACCACAAGTCAATAACTACTGGAATCTAGAGTGCACCAGAAAGTTCTCCTGTGTTATTTTTATATTAATCACTGGGTCAACCTCAGTATTATCAGCTGTCACGGAAAATCTTTAGTCATATAAAGAATGAATAATAGTTTCCAGATGACAAGTTAACTTGATGTTCTTCATCGTTTTCCCCATAGAATACTGTTATGGCTTTCTACTCAAGATATTTGGGAGAATAAGTCATTTACTGAACTATTTATTCGTGAAAATTTTGTTTACAGTGTGATGCAATATGAAGAATTATTTACTTATCATTTAAATAATAGTTGACTACAGTATTCCACTACCCGAGTGGGATTTACATTTGGCTCCTTGGTATGACAGGTAAATTTTATTGTTTAAAACACACTACTTGCAAGTAGCTTGTGTTATCAATGAAAATTATGTCTTCGGATGCAAAACTCGCAAATTAACACATTTATACTATTACACATCTTGATTTCCGACTAAATAATAATATATTCTTCTGGTATATATTAGACTAATGAATTTCTGAGGAGCAAGTACATCTTGAAATAGATGTTTTAATCGCTGCTTTAGATGAACCATTGCTTTCAAAATAAATAAACTATTTTAAGCTTAGTGTACTTGGGTACATTCTACATGGTCAACAGTAATAAGATTTCGACAATAGTAAGTTATAATAGTCATATTTCATATTTTTTATCACTAAGGAATAACGGTTTCTCACCCAGGTCTACTGGTAGTAACCAAATGCCAAAACATCAAATTGAAAGTATCCACACATTTAAAAAGAAAGTCTTTTTCACAGACTGTGTTCAAAGGCGACACAGGATAAAATATACCAAAGAAATACTTTTTATTCAGCTGATCTTCTAATTGTTCTATCTATCACGAACATCACTCAGGGAGTGGTCGAGAATAAATTTCCGCTTTGGATAATCTCAATGTCCATTTATCAATTTATTTGTCATTGTCAAGGAAGTTATTTTGGCCGTTTACATACAATCATTCCCTCAGTTCAAACATGATCTATGTAGACGAAATAGCTGTGTTCAATCCCTTATTCTTACATAATCCTTTTATTGCTTGCAATTTTTGCTTACCGTAAGTATCAGTTGGTGTTTCATTTTTCGCCCCTAAATGCCCTGGTACGGCCGAGAGTGTGGAGAGTCCGCTCTCCCTCTCCAAATGCTCTCACATGGTCACGCGAACATATAGTCTCTGCCAGAATAATCCTACTCACTGCCTTCTCGTGGCATTACTGTTGTTTACGAAATTGAGAAGACGAAAAGTGAATGTCCGGCACTTTAACCGGGTTGGTGGACACAGCGAGTCCACCTAGAGGAGTTGGAAAACCCTGATTCAAAACCAATGGTGCACATGGGCTCCAGGATCCTGAGGGGAAAAATGGCGTATGAAGCAATTGTTGGTCATCGGTTACCATGGGACTGCATCTCCTCACGATGCTCCACTGCCTTGTGGATCAGACTTTTAGGCCAAAGACTCGGGGTTTAGTCGCCTAAGAAAACTACCTGCTTCAGTTTGGGCACCTGGGCAGTATCACAGCCCACACACAAATGACATGAAATGACGCACTCAACTAACTATACTGCTCTCATTCCCAATAGAAGAAAGACAATTTACATTATTATTATTATTTACTACGTCGATTTTTCACTCCCTTTATTCTCAAATTGTGTGACCTTGCTTTTCAACTTATGCAGCATCTCGCCCATGGTGGAAAATCTGTCCTATCTAAACGATCTCCGGTCACTGTCTGGTTGAAAGTGAATGCTTCCACCGATTATGAATACTGAAGCAGTCTTTCTGAAACCACGTACGCCGTTCAAGCTGGCTTCCTTCAACGTTCGCACACTAATGCAGATCAGACAACAGATAGGGCTGGCTATGTCTTTGGAAGGTCTTAATGTTGATGTTTGTTGTCTATCCGAGACCCGCATTCAAGACTCTAGTGAAGTACTACAAATCCGCTCACCATCTGTCGCCTCGAAAAGCTTGTTCCACGTGCGCTTATCCGGAGACCCTGTGGCATCTTCGTCTGGTCTTGCTGGCGTTGGTGTCGCACTAAGCGCTAGAGCTGAGGTAGCACTAATCGATTGGATCCCCATTAACAGTCGGTTATGTGCTGTTCGATTAGAAAGTTCCATCAAAGTGAGAAGAAGTCGGCGTGAGAAACGGTGTCTTTTCGTCATCTCCGCCTATGCCCCGACAGATTGCAGCCCGGATGCAATCAAGGATGAGTTTTACCATCAGTTAACAGTTCTCCAGAAAGCGCGTTCGACAGATATTGTAGTACTAGCCGGAGACTTGAATGCACAGGTCGGGCGTCTAGGCACAGAAAAGAGTCGTTTAGGTGGTCGATGGGACTTGTTGGTCGCAGGACAGATAACGGGGACCGTTTGCTGCAACTGTGCACAGACCACAACCTGTTTCTGGCTAGCAATAACTTCCGGCACAGTCATCGCCGATGTGCCACCTGGCGTCCTCCCTCTGCATCCCAAGCCTGGACTCAGATTGATCACATCGCGATCAGCTACCGCTGGCGTGGTTGTGTACAAGACTGCCGCTCCTTTTGGAGTACCTATCTGCTTACGATCACGGGGTTTCTTCTGGCTCCTTACAACTGATCGAAGCCCATCGGTCTACTCCGGGTGACCGTGAGTTTGACCACAAACGAAAGCTGTTACGTAGTGAAATTGGGCAAAGCTTGCGTAAGGACCGAGAAGCATGGTGGCCGGAGCGTGATAATGAGATGGAAGCAGCAGCTGCGTCTGGTAACTGCCGGAAGCTCTTCTAACTCATCCGAGCCACTGGCAGCAAGAAGTCTGGTGTGAGTGAAACAATCTACGAGGATGACGGGATGCCAATCACTAACATCTCCCGACGTCTTGGACGATGGGCGGAATTTTTCGAAGGGCAGTTCAACTGGCCTGCTGCTCCGGCAACATCAACCAGCTTGTCCTGCCCCCCATGGCCGGTGACGACTGATCCACCAAACGAAGCGGAAGTCCGCAAGGAACTCCAACTCTTGAAACGTTACAAATCACCTGGCCCAGATGACTTACCTCCGGCTCTTTTTAAAAATGGTGGTGACTTTCAGACTAAGGAATTGACTGTGTTGTTTGGAAAGGTTTGGGAGCAAGAAAGTGTTCCAACATCTTGGAATGAGTCAATAATCGTCCCTATCGTTAAAAAGGGTTCGCGTTGTTCCTGCAATAACTATCGGGGGATAAGTCTACTTTCGATTGCGTCCAAACTATTGGCTTCTATCATTCTTCGTAGGTTGTTTAAAACCCGAGAACGATTGACTCGCGAGGAGCAGGCTGGTTTTCGTTCTGGTCGAGGATGTATTGATCACATCTTCACCCTCCGCCAAATGTTAGAACACCGTCATACTTATCGCAGGCCAACAATCGTAGTGTTTCTTGATATCAGGGCGGCCTTCGATTCGTTGGACAGGACTGTTCTCTGGGATTGTCTATTGAAGAAGGGTGTGCCTGAGAAGTTCATTAACATCTTAAAGGCCCTGTATACGAACACCTCAGGCAGAGTGAGGGCATACAACCACCTTTCTCCCTTGTTCCATTCGAGCAGTGGGGTTAGGCAGGGTTGCCCAATCTCACCATTCCTCTTCAACTTTGCTATCGACGACATCCTGGAAACAGCTCTGATGGATGTAAGTAATGGCGGTGTGGACATGTTGCCTGGAGAACGACTTCTCGACCTTGAGTATGTGGATGATATTGTCTTACTGTGCGATAATGCCCAAGGCATGCAATCAGCACTTAATCAGTTGGCAATCAGTGTCCGCAGGTACGGCATGTGCTTTGCACCCTCCAAGTGCAAAGTACTCCTACAAGACTGGCAGGATTCTCATCCTGTACTCACCCTGGATGGTGAGGAGATCGAAGTAGTTGAGAAGTTCGTGTATCTAGGTAGCTACATAAGTGCTGGTGGTGCTGTGAGTGATGAGATCGATGCACGTATAGTGAAAGCCAGAGCGGCTTATGTCAATCTGGGCCATCTTTGGCGCCTTCGTGATGTTAGTCTGGCTGTAAAAGGTCGGATCTACAACGCGTCGGTGAGAGCAGTTTTGCTCTATGCTTGTGAAACCTGGCCTCTCCGAGTTGAGGATGTTAGACGTCTCTCTGTGTTCGATCATCGTTGTCTCCGAAGGATTGCTGACATACAGTGGCAACACCATGTTAGTAATGCAGAGGTTCGGCATCGTGTGTTCGGGCACAGAGACGATAATTCAATTGGTGTCACCATCTTGAAACACCGACTTCGGTGGCTTGGACATGTTTTACGAATGTCGTCCCAGAGACTTCCACGTCGTGCATTATTTGCCGACCCTGGGACTGGTTGAAAAAAGCGGAGAGGAGGTCAGTGTATGACATGGTGTCGTGGTATGAAAGAGAGCTGCAAAGGGCTAGCTTTTGTTGGTCCTTCACGACTCCCTGGTTGGGGTCCGAGAGATGGTGCAACACAGTGGCTAGAGACGTTATCAGATATGGCTCAGAATAGAAGCCAGTGGCGATCCTGCTGCAACCTTCTTTTACTTTCTACATAAAGAATGGTTCTAACTTTCCTAACTGAGAGAGCTCTTCTGGTTGTACATTTCAGTCCGCCTAATCTTTTCATCCCTTCTCATCCTACTTTTATTATTTGTGTGGCGCATAAGTACCTGGTGCCCTTTTGTACCAATATATATGTGTTTAAATAAATAAATAAAATTGATTTTTCATCTTCTACGTAAGGAAGACTGTTTTTATATATATTTCTTTTAGAAATTATTATTTCTTATTATCCCTGAAATTGTGACGTAACTTAAAATCTCAATATAATTTGATTGCTAAATGATGCATTTTACCGTTTTATTCAATACACGAAAACATTTAATAATGTTACTTTGAGTAATTTTATCCAATGAAGTCATACGCTTCTATGTATGGACTATTTATACTCAACAGTTGAAAATATTTGGTAATTTTACGACTACTTTATAAAATAATGCAACAGCTATTCATTGTTATAGACTCTTAAATTCGATACTTGAAAATGTTTGTCTATGTTTGGTAAATTTGTTCAATGATGTAATATCTCTTTATTTTTTATATAGACTACCACTTGTAAAATTACAACTTAAGAAAATGGTGTCCACGGTAAGGGAATTTTCTTCATTGAAATGTTTTCATTCTTTTTAATAATCTTCTTTCGTTATTTTAAAACAAGAATGTTTGATAGATTTAATTATTTGTTATATCACTTTAAGCCTTGATTAGTCGGTAGTATTCGTAGACATGTTACTCTGAGAGATAAGAATAATTCATTATTTCTTGAATTAACACTGTAATTTAAATCACGTTTAGTAACTATAATCTATTTGAAAAACCTTTTAGAATTGTTTGTATGTTCACTTAACGATGTAACATTCTATAAAACTTACTATATTGATAAATAATATATATTTAAAATATCCCAATAAGTTGAAAAATTAGATTTTCTGACATTTCGTTACTCAGCGTAAGCCACTTCTTCAGAGAATAAATAACCAAATTCACATTAATCCAAGTTTAAATAGTACAACAGAACAACTCGAATATTAGGCGATCAATCAAAAAATAGGTCTGAATAAATCAATGTCATGTCATTTCGGTCAAGGTGATTCACAAGTGATATGCATGTAAGTTTGTGTGTGTATGTGTGCACTGTTAATGATGAAAAATGTGTGACCTTTATAATGACAAAAGATAGAGTTCAATTTGCATTGTAATGGTATGAATTGTAAATGAAATCAGACTAGGTGACTAGGATAGATAGTCCAAGTAGGATGTATGATAAGGCCTTCCTTTCTATTGAGAACTGTGGGATAAAGCATTATATGGAACTCTCTCCTTTCTTTGTAATTAGAAAAGCCTTTTTTGTAGTATTTTGATATTTTTAAGATCAACTTGATGTTTGTTGAAAATGGTGTGAACTGCTATTGCCGATTTAATTTGAAGTCTATCCTGTTCTACAGGATTATTAGGAGGTTTCTTTGTGTACCTAATATGTTCTTTGGCTTGAGTAAAGGTTTCGCGAGATGACTCTCCAATATAGAGGGCATCTTAATCGACGCAAAATAATTTATAGACGCAGTTCTGTGTTGACATGAATGGGATTTTTTCTTTTGATCAAACTAAAGTATTTCGAAATCTGTTCGTTGTTTTGTAATATACTTTAATTATGTGTTGTCTTAATATCCTTTGGAGTTCTTCTGTTGTGCCATATTGAGTTATTTCGTTTTATTTATTAATTGTTGGGTTATTCTTAGTAGTTAGATCATTATATATATTATATTAGCATCAATGGCAAAGCTTAAATCTTCTTAAACATTTTCGAAATTGGTTCGCAGTAAATTAACAATTGTATTCTATACTTGAAAGCATGAGTCAATTGAAGTAAGACCACCATGTAAAACCTAGAAGCACTGGAAGGCCGTTTCGTCCGATTGTGGGACTCCTCAGCAGTGCGCATCCACAATCTCGCCCACGAGTTTCGAACTCAGGACCCACCAGTCTCGCACCAGAACACTTAACCTCTAGACCACTGAACCGGCATCTGATAGTGTTATTGTCTAACTACAATTCCACAAAACTCCTTCTAATTGTATTCTAGTTAACATAATCGCATTAAAAGAAAGCTTGAAATAAATAATGCAACTATTAATGTCACACTTTTAAATAGATTCTTTTATTTATTTTGGTTTTTATTTATATTTAAAAAAATAATATAAAAAATAATTTATAGGATATAAATATACACGTTTTTAAAAATATCGGATTTTACATATGATCAAATTTCATTATTTTTGATTATAAACTCGTTTCTCTACATGTATAATGGGATATTGTTTAGTTAAATCTGAATATATAAAGAAATAATTGAATTGGAAATATTTATTTATTATATTCATTGTTCGAGCGTTTAATGCGTTTAGTCAATTCATTCATTGTATTAAATGACTATTTAGAAAAGAAAATAATGAGGACATTTCTGCACGTTTCTGTATAAAGAAATGCTTCTAATTGTAACTCATGAAGGACACTTGATGGTCATATGACTGAATGCTAAACGAAGAAATATATATCACAATTGATTGATCACTGGGTGGTGATCAATCTCATGCGTGTCAGGTCCTTCTTAGAAATATATATATATATATATATATATATATATATATATATATATATTCACAAATGTTTATCATGTGCTCACTCAAGTTTAGTATACACAAGTGGATCGAAGTAAACATTTTGCCTCTCTGTTATTTAATATATATAAGTAATAAAATGATTCCTATTCTTATTATTACTATTATTATTGTAGAATTTTCAGCACAAAGTATTTCAACAAGTTTCCGCTTCTTATTTCTTGATCGATCATAACGATAAATATTGAGTGATCGCCAATTAGATGTTAGAAGTTCAAGAATCGACATTTAAATAATGTAAATTCTTGCCAATCTATATTGTCAGGAACCACAATGTCTCTGATTATGCTCTTTCGTAACTTGTACGGCGAAATTAGAAAAAACTATCATTGAGAACAATCATATAGTTAACTAATTGCGTATTTTGCTTCCATTATAAGGATCAATGAATAAATCCCCCAAGGAGCATAGACCATCCTTGATGGCTTTTCAAACAACTCCGTTCTGGATTTTCATTTCCAGTGGTTCACGAGTGCTACACATAGTCTAGACCTCCGATTTCAGGAGACATGTGTTTTTTGTTCTGATTCTTTTATTTTTACATTCAGGATTCCAAATTACGACTTGCTTTGTGATGCAGTTTGATGGTTTCCAAAAAGTACCTTATTCAGCTCCAGCGTCTATTACCGATTTCCTATTTATCTGGAAGTTTATTTGCTTTTCGCCAGAGTAAGTTGTTGTCAATGGTGTCTGGTCAAAGGATCTGGAGTATATTACGTTGATGGCCGTTTATAAATACCTGTACATTTTTATTTATAGTTGAATTGGTTTATAGCTAGTTGATCTGGCTCCCATTTGGATGAAATTATGTGTCATAAACATGAATCTTCTGTCTAATTACGTATACTGCATCCAGGCTAACCACGTTAATGTGACGGCAATAATAAGAAGTCAAATACGTATTTCGCTGAATTAATTTATTCCAGGCAATCGTTTACCCAGACTGACATAAGAATAAGAAGCGGAACAGCGAAGAGAAACAGAGGAAGGCAACGTGCCACCATACTTAAAAAAACTTTCAAGTGAAAAGATTTTAAGAAACAAATCTGAAGTGAAAATTATTAACCTACAACTTAATTAAAACCAGTGTTGATAATAGCAACAACACTTACAGTGAAAGTTGCTAACAATATCCCAAATAAGTTAACTGATCAAGCAAATGAGCCCAAAGCAAAACAGTTACTTGAGAATACCTGAGAATAGACGACTACTAATCTTTTGTAGTTGAAATCATGAATCAATTGAAGCTAGATCATCATAGTAAACCTGGAAGCATTGGACGGCCTTTTTGTTTTCTTGTGGGACTCCTCAGCAGTACGCATCCACGACCTCTTTTCGCGAAATTCGAACCCAGGATTTATCAGTCCCACAATAAGACGAAACGGCCGTCCAGTGCTTCCAGGTTTTCCATAGTAGTCTACCTTCAATTGACTCATGATTTCAACTATAAAATTACTTAAATCTCCACGAAAACCCTTCTAATACCATTCTTTAACCATCCTCAAACTATATGGGTAAATTTTAATCAAGTTGCAAAGTATCTTTCAAAAACTTTTCCATAGGGTTTAAGTATTACATGTAAATAATTTATGATTGACGTATTCTTACATATGATGAATATTTTGTTTCTCAATCCTTTTGAAAAGTGAGAAGTGTTGACTATTTTTAAGACTTAAAATAGAATCTAAATTTTATTTATCTAGAATACTGCCATACTGATATATAGAAAACCAACCTAGTTTACGTTAGGATCAATAAATCTATTTAATCCAATGTGTTGTACTAACTGCTTTTAATACCAAAGCATAAGTGGATTAATTATGGATAAGCCCTTAAATATCAGTCATCGACAGTCCAACCATCAGCTTGGTTACATTCTTTGGAACTCACTCCTAGTGTACTTTCAGGCTACAACATATTTGGTGGTTCCATACTAAATTGTATCTACCGTGCACTAACTCACTAATTATTACCTTAAACCATGATTTGAACAAAATGTATTTATTATACACTCTATAATTTAAAACAAATAACTTCTTCTAGAATTTATTTTTCAGTCAGTTACCAGTGTATTTTTAACAGTGCTATATTCATTCAGCTGTATGATATGATTTTAACACCATATTACTTTTAAAAGATATCGTTTTGGTTTATTTCAAACTGTAACAAACGTCTTAGAATTAATCTATAATTCTTTAACTAGTTTCTTCTACTCACTTCACTGTTTAACCGAAAGAGATGATTTTCATTGTTGAACAGTAATTAACTTTATATAATATTTCAAATTAATCTATTCGAATGGATCAAAAATCATTTACTTTCTAACATCGTTTATGCAATTTCATAAGGATTTTAGTACACTCATAAATGAATAACTTTACCAATCGATACCAGGAGAACAATGTTGACTAGTTCAATAATTGATAATCAAGATCGTAGTGAATTCATAATTATTCTGACCTATATCTTTATGAAAAATGTTTTGCTTTTTTTTCACTACTACATATCATCTTTTTATTCGATAAGAAGTGCAGTAAGATCAAGCAAATAATTGACTCTTATTTAATCTGTACATTTAAAACTGTATATTTACATGAAATACTCTGCAATTTTTGAATAGACAACCGGTGAATTTTCGTACTGATGTTAGATCTTATTAATCTGCTTCATACACCATTTGTTGCCTCGGGGTACTGGAACCCATGTGCAACACTGGTTTGGAATCAGGGTTTTCCTACTCCTCTGTGTGGACTCGCCGTGTCAACAACCCGATTGGATCGCTGAACATTCGCTCTTCGTCCTCTGAACTTCATAAACAACGCCCCCGCCACCAGAAGACAATTAGTAGGACATCCCTGACAATGGCTGTATACATGTAGCCATGTGAGAGCATTTCGAGAGGGAGAGCTGACTACCCCCTCTGTCGGACGTACCAGGGCTTCTTATATATCAATGAATATTAGAGTATATTCTTTTGAAATATACAAAATATTTGACATTTAACCAAGCCGGTATATTGATTTTTTGTTTGTTCCTTTATATATCAATTTGATAAATGTCAATAAATGAATAAAAAATTAAATATCATGAATGTTGTTTTGTCAAATATTTTTACATTGAAAATTACTTAATACTGATAAAAAATAAGTAATACATACAGTGATAGTCACCAAATAGTAATAAATGTAAATCATTTGATCAAGTTTCATTGAATTCACTAGTTGATATCTTCCTTTTATTGTTGAGATATACAAAGAAAATGAATCATTCTGTCAAAAAAATATTCATCTTTATTCATAGAAAAACTCGTTACAATGTATATTATCTACAATGTAGTTCTATATAATTTAATAGAATCTTTTCTTTTTCAGTTCCTTGAAAAACCCCTTCTTCATCTTCTTTTCTTATTTGTTATTAAATAAACGTCATTTAAACATTTATCTTTCTCATTAATCTACAAGTGACTAACCAGTAAATATTGACAAAAATCTTTTCTTTGAATATTTTTTTCTGTAAAAAAAACTGGCTGACTACATTCTGAACTTTATAGTTTTTTTTTTTTTTATTTTTTTTTATTTTGGCAACAAAAACTGAAAGAAGAATAAAAGAAAAACAAAACAAAAATGAAAATAAACTACATATTTCAAAGAATATAAATGAGAATTGAAAAAGTATTTCGGTTATTGTTTGACATTTAACAGTCGTAAACAATAATATTATAAATGTCTAAAGTTGTTAAATATATAATTAATTTTGTTTTTCTTTTTGTTCATTATGTATTTAAACAAAAATTGATCATAGTGTAGCGTATACTAAGGTTTATTAAAGCTTTAGCCATATGAAAATCCAAAACCCCTTTGTGTATTCAAAAACAGTTTGTTCTCTCCTTAAACCTACCCTGGTAATATTAGCTTATTATCCAGAGTGATGATGTGTCAGATTGTTTTCACATTATTATTATTATTATTATTATTATTATTATTATTATTATTATTATTGTCTCCTCTTACCCCCAATTCCCAGTCTAGTTGACCTTTTATTTTTATATATAAATGTTCTTAACAAGTATATGTGTGATCAGATTGTTCGAAATGTATTGCGCTAATATATCATCACATAGTTCTGATAATTTTCGTCTTCTTATCACATTATCGAAACATAATGTAACTATTATTGAAAAAAACAAATTGAATTACATAGATAATATACCGGTATATTTTTTAAAGTTAATTTAAGCTTTCTAAAAAATAGGTTATCGATAAGCATAAATAATATATAAACTTTTATATTGTTGTGAACAAGAGCACGAGTGGAAACAATCGAATATATTAAAGCACACATTACAAACTATCTTATTAAGATCTGATAACCATGCAGCAAACAGTTAATTCACAAAATAACAACCAATTGTATCACTCTTCACTGTTCCTTCTGTAAATATCAATCCATCTTCTCTAATTTCATTGTTCATGTACTTTTCTATCAATTGAGATTCATTTCAGTTCTTTCCTTATCGATCTTCTGCCAAAATACATTCCATGTCTGAATATCATTATACACTACTTATGAGGATATAAGTAGACAACACCACAATATAATCACTAACAAAGCAGTTGTCCCACTGATTACAATCCTACAGATGTTTGTATTGTCTTATTTTGTAAATGATTTTAATATCTCAATCGTTCTGTTTAGTAGTAATAAAGTGAATGATGTTGTATATTTTTGTGCTCATGACAGTTTTAAAATATGGAGCTAAAAACTGCAGAACTTGTACCGTCTAATACTATGTCACGTCCATATGTGTTATCGTAGGTTTTAATAAATTTATTTTATTTTAATCAATGAAATTGCATAAACGATGTTAGAAAGTAAATGATTTTTGATCCATTCGAATAGATTAATTTGAAATATTATATAAAGTTAATTACTGTTCAACAATGAAAATCATCTCTTTCGGTTAAACAGTGAAGTGAGTAGAAGAAACTAGTTAAAGAATTATAGATTAATTCTAAGACGTTTGTTACAGTTTGAAATAAACCAAAACGATATCTTTTAAAAGTAATATGGTGTTAAAATCATATCATACAGCTGAATGAATATAGCACTGTTAAAAATACACTGGTAACTGACTGAAAAATAAATTCTAGAAGAAGTTATTTGTTTTAAATTATAGAGTGTATAATAAATACATTTTGTTCAAATCATGGTTTAAGGTAATAATTAGTGAGTTAGTGCACGGTAGATACAATTTAGTATGGAACCACCAAATATGTTGTAGCCTGAAAGTACACTAGGAGTGAGTTCCAAAGAATGTAACCAAGCTGATGGTTGGACTGTCGATGACTGATATTTAAGGGCTTATCCATAATTAATCCACTTATGCTTTGGTATTAAAAGCAGTTAGTACAACACATTGGATTAAATAGATTTATTGATCCTAACGTAAACTAGGTTGGTTTTCTATATATCAGTATGGCAGTATTCTAGATAAATAAAATTTAGATTCTATTTTAAGTCTTAAAAATAGTCAACACTTCTCACTTTTCAAAAGGATTGAGAAACAAAATATTCATCATATGTAAGAATACGTCAATCATAAATTATTTACATGTAATACTTAAACCCTATGGAAAAGTTTTTGAAAGATACTTTGCAACTTGATTAAAATTTACCCATATAGTTTGAGGATGGTTAAAGAATGGTATTAGAAGGGTTTTCGTGGAGATTTAAGTAATTTTATAGTTGAAATCATGAGTCAATTGAAGGTAGACTACTATGGAAAACCTGGAAGCACTGGACGGCCGTTTCGTCTTATTGTGGGACTGATAAATCCTGGGTTCGAATTTCGCGAAAAGAGGTCGTGGATGCGTACTGCTGAGGAGTCCCACAAGAAAACAAAAAGGCCGTCCAATGCTTCCAGGTTTACTATGATGATCTAGCTTCAATTGATTCATGATTTCAACTACAAAAGATTAGTAGTCGTCTATTCTCAGGTATTCTCAAGTAACTGTTTTGCTTTGGGCTCATTTGCTTGATCAGTTAACTTATTTGGGATATTGTTAGCAACTTTCACTGTAAGTGTTGTTGCTATTATCAACACTGGTTTTAATTAAAAAGTAATCATTTTTATTATTCAAGACTATTTATTATATTTTTTCATTGCTGGAACTACTAGTTTATTAAAAATTTATTAAGGACAGATTTTTATCATAAAATTAAACTAGAAATGTCTCTTCATTTTCCCCTGATGTTTCGTATTATTACCATAATGGTAAGTTCATTTGAAACAGATAAAAATATATAAGGCTAGGTAGATAATCAGTTAATTTTATGAATACATCTATATGAAGTGTATGAAATGTAATGTAAACCTTGGAAATAGGCTTAGATATAAGTCACTACAATAACTAATGAAGCATGTTGACAGTAGTAGTATACCTCATAAATCCATTTTTTGATTAATTTCAATCAGATAAGTTGTAGGTGAATAATTTTCACTTCAGATTTATTTCTTAAAATCTTTTCATATGAATTTGAGTAACAGAAATAAATACAATTTATGAATCTTCCTATCCAAAATGATTTATCTGTTATTTTATAATAAACAAGTCATCTAAGTTTGCTTCTTTAATGTTCTTACTTACCTACTTATCTATAAAAATTTCCATGTTCAAATAAAAAATGTAATAATTGAATAAAAACTCATTAAATATCTTGTTTGTAGTGATCTTTGGTAACTTTTGTATATAGTTGAAATCATGATTCAATTGAAGCTAGACAACCATGGGAAACCTGGAAGCACTGGTCGGCCGTTTCGTCCTAATGTGGGACTCCTCAGCAGTGCAGATCCACGATCCAGCCTCTCGAGGTTCGAACCCAGGGCCTACGAGCGCTTAACCACTACACCACTCACTCGGCATCTGTGATCTATATGAATAATGCTTATTGTACATCAACAATATATATCGTATATATAATATTGTACATATGCATTCTCTATATCATTGGGTTCGAATCTTGAGAGATGGGATCGTTTATGCGCACTGATTAGGAGTCCCACAGTAAAACAAAACGGCTGTCCAGTCCTCCCAGGTTTTCAATGGTGGTCTAGCTTTAATTGACTCATAATTTCAACTATATATAAAAATTCATTAAATTGAAATGTACTCAAAAATCTCCATATGACTAATAAAAAAAAGATATAATATTTATTATTTTTACTTTAATGAATACTCAATGGCATAGTAACAAAAAAAAGATCAATATCGGTTTTTATTACTATAGTGTCTAGACAAATATTCGTATACTAATGCTTCCAAAAAACAACCATTTTTTTCTAAATAATAATAAAATATTCAAAAATCGATATTGTATTACATTTATAAGAATAATATTCATTTATTATGTAATAGGAAGTTGTTTTTTTTGTATTACGTTTATTGGTTTATTCTTTTTCATTATATCTTAATAAAGATACATTTATTGTTGATACGACATAATGATAATTAATAAAATATAAAAAAAAACAGAAATCAAATGTTACATTTATAATTTGACATTTTAATTGACTTTAATAATATCTATTTAGATAATAATTTTTTTTAAATGAGTTATTGATTAATGTGTTATTTTGAAAAAGAAAGAAAAAAATTGGGGGTGGGGGAATGTTTAATAATCATTAAATAAAATAATATTGAAAATAAAAAACAATTGACAGTTGATCAATTTTTTTTGTTTTCTTCTGTAGTAACTAATATCAAACAAAAAAAATATTAACAATATACATTCGAAATGATGAGATATTATCAACTTGGAAACTATTATGTTGAAAAGATGTGAATATAATGGGAAATAATTATTATTTGTGATAACTTGATTATTTTTGTATTGATAATATTAATGATAATAGTTTAATGTAAATGTTAATTTCAATTTAAGATTTATAAAAAATTGGAGTCTATAAATTACAGTCTGTATTAAATACATAGTCATTTAAATATGAACATTCCTAGGGATTTGCGATGAAGACGTTACAATGAAAGTTATGCTAGCATAATGTAGAAGGACTATAGTGTCGGTTGCTATGTTATGCCAGCATAGCTTATTCTGGCTTTTGGACAAGCTAATTTATTGATTGTTCTTGAGTTACGTTCTTACCTTGTTAATTATTCGCTTATCAACCTTGACTGCTTTTATATCAGCGTATATGTATGTACACTTCTTATCCTATTCATTATATGCCTGTAACTTATTTTTGTGTGACCGAGTTGGCTGACACGCCTCCACTGCGTGTCATTTCGCTTCGTTTCTCTGCCTATTTGTCTGGATCAATGATTATATGAAATATGCGTATTCGAAATTCGTTCTCGTATTTGACTTATTTACTTCCTTTATTCACTAACGCGGATTAAGTCGATAATTATATACGAGGATAACCGATATGAATATTTCAGTAACAGTCATTTACACGATCAACTTGGCATCAAGATATTGGGCCACTAAATAACAATGGAAACTAAAGAGATTAAATGTCTTATAATACTTTGAGTTGTATGATTGGTGCACACTTTGGTTGTCACATGACCTTGAGTTGTTTTTTAGAACACAGTAATTTATACCAATTAGTGAGTATTTACTAGTCAAAATATACATGATTTGCCATGTAATCGAATAACCTTTGATAATAAAGGTTTTAAGTACCTGAGAAGTTACTCATAACATTAGGTATATATTTGCAGTCAGTGTAAATAAATTAGGATATTTTTATTTGCATACAGTTATTAATATTATTGTGCATGGAAAATGGCAATAAGTATAGAACAGATTAATTTTAAATTTAATTTAATTGCTTATCACTGGTATTTTTAAAGTTGTACTTGGTTCCGGGTGTTAAAGGTTTTAGCACGTACCACTTTAAATAGCGGATATGTATATTAATAACTGTTTCAGTAAGCGTTTAGTGGATATTTGTATTATTACATCGTGGTCGATTAGTTAGAACATAATCAACCTAAGTGCAGATTATATGAGACATTCATTCTAATATACAGATTGATAATAATAATAATCACTGCTTTACTACACACTATAAATGTCGTTACCGAAGATAATTTTCGGTAATAATTGTGCAATAATGCAACTACTTTATGTTAAACATAGTTCTTAATTATAATTATGTATAGTATTATTAGTAAATAATTTTATTTATGTAGTATCTTCTATGCATCTTTAAATTTATTTATGAGTTCAGAGGCTACACCATTTTGTCACGTAAATAAGTAACATAAATTCTTAAGTATCTTTCTTCCACTTTTATAAAGTAAATAATTTATGCTTCAATATTACCAACTAGAAAATGTAAATAAATTGCATTTTAAACTTTATTTTGTTTATTCTAGTTACTATCTACAAAATTGTGAAATTAATTATAAAATTACTATTTCATTTCAATATTTTTGATAACAGTAAAATATATGTAACTACAAAGAAATTATCTTGTCATAGCTGTACTGAAATTTAACATAAGGATACTGGCGGCCTGCCTAGACATCTGGGCTACCTATTCCTGTCATCTAGATATTTCAAAAAATTGTCTAATTTTGTTTGTTTTAATACATCATTATGGCTATTAATCGCACGACCTATTGAGGTGCGTTTCTGAAAAGTGTACAACCTTTCGCTTTAAAGGTTAGCAAAGGCTTGATCAGAGATACCATGGTTGCTGACAATATGAAACGAAAAGAATGTATATTATTTAGATGGCGATTGAGAGGATCATTAACTTCTAACTGGCGATCACTCAACATTTATCGTCATGATCAATCAAAAATTAAGAAACGGAAACGTGTTGAAATACATTGCTCTGAGAATTCTATATTGTACCAAGAATATAATAATGAATAAAGCTAATAATAATTAAAAAAGAAGTTAACAGGCGAGTAACAACATGATAATAAATAATTTGTGATATTTTGATGATGAATAAACTGCCAATGAAAAAGAGAATTTTTATTTTAAATTTTAAATGTAATGTGGAAAGGGTTATTATTGGAAACTATTCAGTAAAGTAGATTCATTCATCAGATTTTTTCGGAAACTAATTTTATGGTATTTCATCTTTATATTCAAAGTTTATATTTTCAAAGTCATTTCCTTCTTATACAGTTTTTAATGAAATATAATTATGATTTATTTATTTACACTCCAATAATCTAAAACACCCTGAATAATTGATAGTGTAATAGGAAATTTTCTTTATCATGTAGTTCATAGGGTCTTGGTTAATAAATTGATAAATATAGCACAAATTGATCCTTCCTCACGTAAAAGTATTCCGATGAAAATATAAATAACTATTGTATACCTGATTCTATTCAATATTGCTGAATTAGCAGCAAACATTCTGAACTATCTGGCTGTTTATAATTTAGTTACTACTCTTTTGTGTAATGGTTTACAAACATCATCAATAATTTATTTATGTATATATATATATATATATAGAATAAAGCCCCAATGTAGTTTGGTTTTTTATGTGAAAGAATGATGAAATAGCTTCAAACAACATTTTCCTTTTTCACATATTCATTCTTTGTTGTTTAATCATACATGATAGTTTATTAGAAAAAATATACAGTTTCAATGTTGTTATTATTACTTACAACTAGATGACTACACTTTTAATTAAATTAAAATTGATCATTATAAACAAAGACGTTTATCCTCTGAAGAAGTGGCTTACACTGAGTCACGAAAACTCAGAAAATCTACTTTGTCTACTCATTGGGATATTACAAATGTATTATTTATTTATAACAATCTACTCAATGCTCAATCTATTCAAAATTGTCAAATCAAAACTTGTTAATGATACCTATAAAAAGACGTTTGTATTAGTTAAAGCAACTGTAATCGTAATAGTGATATTTTATTATTTTAATTTGATTTTTAATGACCTAATTGTTTATACTGTTATTTCAGTTTATGTATTGTTTTTTTTTCAATATTGAAACAATTATGTATACGTATAATGTTTATTTGAATTAACTTTAACCGTTTAATTAGTTTCAACATTTCTTGTCTATTTGGTCGTGTGATTTGTGAAGTTTAATTCCATTTTATGAAAATTTATACCATATGCCTGAAGAGTCAATCTAAGTTAATATCTATACCATGGTTAATATATTTTACTGGGAAAATCATCTTCAACACAAACCAATGATTTTAATTGCTATCGAACGACTATCGTCGCAATAACTGTTGTCAGTTTAATCCGAATTCAGTTACTTTGTATTTGATATGAGCACATTTCAAAATTCTTAAAAATATAATGTCATGTAAAAACTACTTCTTCGGTGTATTTTCATTTGTATGATTTTGTGATTAATTTATGGATAGACTGATTCTAATCTCATTTTAAAAGATGAACATAATAAGAAATTGATTCTAGTACTTTAATTTGTAATAATGAATTATTTATAAGTCACATATTCTAGTTTGCTGGATTCTACCGTTAACTTACCACTGTTAACTTGCTTAAAAATGCCTATAGACTTTATGGCAGTATCTGTTGGCACATATTTCAAAAAGCAACCGTTTAATCGTAGTTGTTCACACAAATATTAAAAAAATTCAAATTTTTATAAATTAAATTTAACATCAGTATTTTTCAATAAATGTGGTATATTCACAACATATTTGGATTCATTTTCCTTGACTTATCATATTCTTAAAATAACTCAGACTTTTAGAGTAATCTATCAGGATTTGAGTTGTTTATTTAGGCACAATTAGTAGTAATGATATTGCTTACAGGATTTTCAGTAATGTTGAAATGTTTTGATAGTGAATTTTATTATAGAGTTCAATTGTTTTTATTTAGGAAATATATCATTATAAGCAAAGGTGGATAGTGGCTAGCAGTGGAATTCAGGACGTAAGTTTCGTCTTCTTTGTGACTCGTAAGCTGGGTGTACCTGCTTGTCAGAGTTGATGTTCACTCTGGGACTCGAACTCAGTACCTTTCGCTTCAAACGCCAATCGCTTTATCCAATCAGCTACTGAGTCCTGATAGCCACTTGCTTGTGCAATGGGGTGAAGTTTATATTCAATTGGTACTGTTTGTTTGAGGCAATACGCACAGTATGCACATATACCAATAAGAGACTAGTCAATTGCAGTCCTAAAAAATCGATGAGAAAATTCAAAAAATAATACCAAGTGAATTCAAATAAAATTATCTCCTAGAAATACTTTAACCAAGTATTACTGTATAATATTGCTTGTATACTCAAATTGTATGGATCAGTTTCGAATCAACATTTACCATTCAATGTTTTATAATAATTCTTGTATTTTAAAATATAAAGTTTCTAATATGTGAATAATCATTGGATTTCTTGATATTTTCATAAAGAATAATTACAAACAAACTATATATAGATAAAATAGTTTCTTATTTGACCAGAATTAAGTTGGGTATGATATCCCAACTGATAATGTATTGTCAAATCCCATTGCTATAATATTTGGGAAAAGTATTTTATGTAGAAATTCAGCTCAAAGTGATACATTAAGTTTTAGTCTAGATAATCATGTCTATAATTGAAAAAAATCAATTTGTTGACTCTTTGAATCATAACAATTTAATATTGATAAATTAGTTCAAGACTAGTAATTCCGGCTCAGTGGTCTATTGGTCAAGAGCTCTGGCGTGAGGCTGGTAGGTCCTGGTTTCGAATCTCGCGAGGCGGATCGTTGATGCGCACTGCTGAGGAGTCCCATAACAGGATGAAACGGCCGTTTATTACTTCTAGGTTTTCCATGGTGGTCTAGCTTCAACTGACTCACGATTTCAACTATGAAAATACTGAAATCTCCACAAAACCGCTTCTAATTATAACCAAATTGTGTTAGTTTTTGGATAACAATTTGAGTTTTGATTATATTAAGTATTACGTAATAAAATTTGCAGTTGCTGTAACATTCAAGATTTTTGAAAATGAGTAACCTACTTAATGATGTATCACTTTAAATTCAAGATTCAATTGCTAACTAGATTTCAAATTTATTTTATTTAGTGAATGTTCTGTCTAAAAACTATACGATTAAAAGGGAAGCAGTTGATTAGTACACAGTCTAAATGTAAAACACATACGACGTAAAACACTAGTATACAACCATATTAGCTGATAGCATAAGTGATCTCATTCCGATAGAAATCAACTAAGCTGAAATAAGTCAAAGAAAGAAACAGATAGACTTATAGTTTCTTTCTTATCTGATACGTTAAGGGGCAGTATAGTCTCAAATGTTGTATGCTGACTGTCATAAATCACTAGTGTTTGGATTTAAAATGAAATGAAACTGTAGTCAACTTGATGATTTTCACACTAATTCATAATCATACCTAATGAAATCGATCTTATCCTATCAGATTAAAAATAAAATTAAACTTCACTGCGATTCAGCGAATTAACCAACTGAATATTTTGATTGCTGAGCCTTAAATGAGTAGCTGGAATCGCCATCTATAAGATATACTGTTGAGTGGGTTCTAATCTGTGGACATTTATGAATCTACAGCCAAAATAAAGAACTCAATTGTCAAGGTTTATGTAAATAAATCGCAAATAACTATAAATGTTATGTTTTCACCATAAATTGACTTTATCCAAAACACCAATGAAAATATCAGATCACTAAATAATGTTCATTTTATTTATTCAGGTATCCTTGTACAGTAATTAATCATGATATTATTCTCTGTCGAACCCCAAATATTTCAGTCTTGCTGTATCACTGAAATTAGATTGTAATGAACAGTCTTTCCAAACTATATACCTCTCCACATTATCCTATATGTAAATGTCTTATAGACATAATTAAGGATAGAAACTTACAAAATTCTTACAAAAAATATAACTGATGCGTGAATTGTACAAGGCGAAACTTTAGTAAATTTGCCAAATGAATTTAGTCAGTTATCGTTAATTAACTAATTTTTTAGGAGGTAAATTAATCAACACACAGATTTATATACTTCTCAATTTAGGTAATAGACTTTCATCGTATTATTATGATCAATCAAGCACATAACACTACATATATTACTCAAATTATTATAGCAAATCAAAAAATAACATTTATGACGAATAGTTTTCATCTGTGATAGATTAGAATTTATAGAATTCTATGATGGAAATAAATGTGCTTCATACTTGATTGAACAACGAAATTATTTTAAAGACTAGTCTGTCTAATATAATGAAGATTAACCTCTGTATTCATGTAGAACTATGAAGTTTAATTATAATTCAAATAATAAATCTATTTCTTTGAAGTTTTAATGAATTATAATTTGATCATGCGAAATAATTACTGACATATAACATGGTTTATTATCAGAAAGCTCATTTTTCCATCAACTGTATAACTGAAATATACATGGACAAGCGAATTATTAGTGTAAAAAAACATGAACGTTTTAGGAAACAAAAACATTTATTTTTGAACTTCTAGACTCTGGAATAATCTACCACAGTCTATCCGTAAGATAAAATCACTCTCATTGTTGGTTCGCTATATTGACGCATACTGTTCCTCTGAAAATGCATTAAATGTTCTAGCGTCTGTAAGTGTATTTTACTCCACAAGTGATATTATAGGAACTTTAAATATTTAACCATTTAACTGCTGTCACTTTACATTAACACTGTCCTTAGCCACCTTAACTTATTTGAATAATATCTAACATGAACAGTGGTAAACCTGACCGACATATTTTAGTAATCATTGTTTTGTTGTTCCGTGCTCTCTGTTTTCATTTTACTTTCTCTAGTTGTAGATAATTATCAATAATTCGTTTTGGTACAGGAAATAACCAACAGGCTTTCCACTTAAGAAAAACAATCAAAAAACCCCTGTTGAATCATTGGATTGCTGTGATACATGTCATAAATAAACTACTTAACAATTATTGAACTAGCAAACTTAAAACACTCTTACATCACATGTTTGTTCTCTACATCTAATGTTACTATTTATATCAAACTGATCATGCTTGTAAACTAGGGTGAATTCTGCAATTATTATTTTCAGAATATATTATTGTTATTATTATTTCTTATTATCAATGCAAGTAACAATATATGAGATTAAAGAAATTTGGATGAAAAATAGAATTCATATGTGGATTCTATCGAGTTAATCCATGTTCATAGCAGATACGTTAAATTCCTCGTCTACTTGTTTCCATACATTTATGTTATTTATTCTCATGTATTTACCATTTCTACTCCCATTCGTGCAAAGTTCATAGCATTTTACTATGGATTGATTAATAAGTTTAAACAACTTTTAAAGCACATGGAAAATATTGTGGTGAATAGTATTGTGTAGGAAATGTCATAACTTTAAATTCGTACTCGTCATTATAAAGAATTTTGATGGGTTAATGAAGCTCTGTTGAAAGGCGACAATGAAATCAATATTGAAAATTAATTCAACCATAAAATCTATCAAAACATTATGACAGTTGATAATATTCACATTCGTTTCATATACGTTTTCTTACAATTTTATCGTAGGATAGGAAAGATGAATTTCTGTCTAGGATTTCCACAATAGAAGTATTTATGAATTTTCTCCTCATTTATTTAGTTTTAGAGTCAACTAGTATTATGATCTAACCTCAGCAGCTATTTTATAAGAAAACCTAAATATAATTGGTTATAATATGTATTTTTAAGGCTACCTTCAATGCTTAGCATCTCTTATTTGTAAATAGATTGTCAAGAATTTAGAGATATATTTGGGTAAATAAGAGATAGTTTTACGAGCTATTTTGTGTAATTATATGATATATTGATAAAGGGTCGCACTAAAAAGGCTTCTTTTCAAAGGTTAGATCACAATATAAGTAAGTATAAAAACTCGTGGAACATCAATTACATATGATAAATGTCGGTTACCGAAACCAGGATTTTATTGTTATGCATGCAAGATATTAATTTGGACAAAGCTTAAAGATTTAATTTAATATAAATGCTAATCTGTTATTTAAAGTAAAGAGTCTGGTATATCCTAAGATTGAAAAAGACCATTTCATTTCATCCAGAATGTATGTTTTATTCAGCTTCACTACATAATTGTTTTAATAAGCTTAGGGTTTTATATGCAAAGTCATATTTTTGTGTTTAAATGGGTATTTGTACTTCAGCGTCGTTGGTTGTCATGATATGGATTACAGCTTGTTTAAATAATATATGGCAATACTGATGGATTTTAAATATATGATTACTACAATTCGTGAATTCCTTTTTTATTCTAACAATGAAATGACTAATCTTTAATGGAATGTAATCAGGTAGTTGGCTCTGAATATATGGCTACTTTGGTCTACTATTTTGTTGGATAACACCAAAGAGTTTTTGACACTGGTTGTCAGAATTTGGTTTTTCTTTAATTAACAGCTTCTACTGAGTCGTAGAGAAGTTCTGGAGACCGGTTCAAAATAAACCAAAACACGTGTTATATATGAGTACCAAAGAAAATCTAATTAAATATAATCGACTTCAATCTCGATAATAGGGATGTATTTGATAAACAACCCTTAAATGTGTAGGTTAAAATCAACTTGAACGAGGAAAGAGAAGTTAGTATACTATTTCTAAATGCAGAGACGGTTAGATCGACTGTTAGATTTAAATAATAGCAGACAATTTATAACAGCCATACGGTTTATCATTTTTAAATGTAGATATTTTTCAGATGAAGAATAGACGTTGATTGATTTAAACGGCATTAGTTCCTAAGAAACCAGTGTCCTTTGAAGTCGAGTTTTGGGTTGTTGTTATTTAACTAAACAAAAGCTCACTAGTCATGGAAAGCGATAAAATAGCATACACTATGCAATCGATTGTATGACTTTTGGATCCTAATACCTATAAATAAAGAATCGATACTAAGGATTATTATTGTAAAATGGATGTTTTGGTTCTACCACATATGTATATCTGAATAGATAAGGTAAGCAGTTAAAAATGTTCTTTATTGAATTTTTAGACGTATTTATTCATTTTCATGAGAATGGTATATTAGGAAAATTAAAAAAACCGTGTTCTTATTTTCTTTGTAAATAAAAGATACATAGTTAATTTAAATGAAGCATTTTGGTTATTCCGATTTAATCCATTTAAATCACCACATGGTTTACAAACAGTTAACTACTAAAACCATTCTCATTTCAAAAATTTGTATTCAGAATTATTTTATGAAAACTCTTTAACAATTTAGTACTTGTAATAACCAATAATTACAGTAAACTACTATTGACTTGCGAATCTTTGTTTAGGTTTTAATCATATTTGAATAAGTAGGCACTATTTTTCAACTCCCGTAATAGTTACTAGTTAATAAAGGAATTTTCTAGTAAGCTACTTCAACTAATTTGATAAACTGTATGTTCTTTTAAATCTCATAATTACTCTATTCATCTTTATCATGTAATGAGTTTCGTTATCATTCAGAATTCCGAAGTGGTTATTTATTTATTTATTTATTTATTTAATTAAACACATAAATATTGGTACAAGGAAGCATCAGATATGTATGCGTCACACAAATTTTATTTGATTTGTGTGAGAGCTGTGATACTGTCCAGGTGCACAAACTGAAGCACGTGGTTTTCTTAGGGGGCTACACTCGGAGCCTTTGACCTAAACGTCTGTTCCACAAGGCAGCGGGGCATCGTGAGGAGATGCAGTCCCATGGTAGCTGACGACCAACAATTGCTTCATACGCCATTTGTTCCCTCAGAATACTGGAGCCCATGTGCACCATTGGTTTGGAATCAGGGTTTACCAACTCCTCTAGTTAGACGAGCCGTGTCCACCAACCCGGTTAGATTACTGGCCATTCGCTTTTCCTCCTCTCACTTTCGTAAACAACAGTAATGCCGAGAGAAGGCAGTGAGTAGGAATTCCCTGACAGAGACTATATGCGCATGGCCATGTGAGAGCATTTGGAGAGGGAGAGCGAGCTCTTCCTACTCTCGGCCGTGCAAGGCCATTTGGGGGCTCTGAAGTGGTAATGATGATCAAATCCTTTTTTTCCATTTAACTGATACTGATTATAAAAAGATGTTCATCTTGTTAAAGAATACATTATCGAAAGATAATTTTAATGAAATATCATATATTGCTTTGTACTTGAATAAGAATTTTTTTCTTCTTGCATATAATTAGAAATCAATTTTTCTCAACATCTTTAGTTCTATTTCAACAATATTTTAGTAGGTTCCTTCAAATAAATTTTGAGTTTTATTCCCCGGTATGCCTTTATCTGTTATCTATTTCAAAATTTTAGTTCTATAGAATATTATCTAACCAATAAGTCAATTTGTTTTTTTTTTTTTTTGTTTATATTTCATAATGCCTTTTGGCTAAGGTCTTGTTTTGTTATTAAGGTAATAAATAAATAACAAATGAACTTAGATCTCATTATTGTTTGTATAGATTTGCATTATTTTGTTTTTAAAATTCAAGGATTCATTTTGTTGATCTTTGTTGACATGTAGGTTGTTTACTCAGATTTATGAATATAGCCTATAGGAACAAAATGATTATGTTCTGAATCGAAACTTTGAATACCGATAGCGGGAAAGCTTAAAGTTATAACTAACAATTGAATTGAATTCCCGTTGGATAGGTTAGTAACATTTGTATCTCATCACTATAGTCTGTAATATGGTCACTTTTGTTGTGATGAAAAATGTGCTTAAGTATCAAAGTGAAAATTAATGCTAAGATCCAGATTCTTTTGTTTGAGAAGTCTAAAATGTGCTCATCTTAAATACCACTGGTAACCATTATTTAAAATGTAAACAAATAAATTAATATAAATATCTCAAGAAGCTGTTTTTAGTTATCTCGTTTGCTTAAATGGGTACTCATTCATACTCTTCTATAGATTCAGTGATAAATGGTTGAAAGTAGTACCCAGGGAACTCTGTATCTAGGTTTCGTGTTAGTTGGTATTTATTAGCAAAGCGTACTGAGACCTTGAGATAACCGGTACTTCGTATGGGATGATAACCTGTTCCATTCAGCATGACATTTTGAGACGTTACTGCTAAGCTATTTGTATCGCAACTGCCCCCTTACAAGTTTGCGATATATGCATTCACTTATTACTGAGTAGTGATCTAGAAGTTAATGCTTTAACACATAAGTTTTCATTCGTCTTCATTTAATTTCTAACATTTTTATGTAAATACATATTCTAGGTAAATGCAGAGTTTTTGAGATTTGAGGATTTGGGAGTCATGACTTATTTTCACAAGAAAACTTATATTATAATATATATTATTAAAATTTATCCTTCAGGACAGCGTCATTTGTTAATAAAACTGTAGTTGTCGCTTCTCTTTACCTTCTGATTTTATGTACCGTTAAGATTTGTATTATAACGGTTATCGAAATGAACGATTAACAAAGCACGGCACTACAAGTTCATATATATATATGTATATATACTAACCTCTTCACTATGGTTATCTAAGTACTGATCAGCGCATGAAAATATAGTAAAAAGAAACACACAATTTTGTTTGAATCATGATTAATCTATTGGGATATCTTTACAAAAATTTACTTGGTCATTTGTAAAATTAAGAATTTTTATACTCTTAAGTGTAACTAAGTTGAATATGAAGTATTTTTCTTAAAGGAAGTATTGTTTCAAGATTTTGTTAACAAAGTAGATAACGGGTAATGTCTGTTAAGTATATCACATGAATTCGTAATTATTGTTTAAAATTTGTACAATATTTTAAGGACATGTCTAGCATATGAAAATTTACATTTAATAGTGAATGACAGAAAATAATAATGGTAAATGAATGGTATGAAAATACAAAATAATAATCTGTCTGTTTTAGAAGATTATAACTGAAACTACAAACAAATTAACTAGGACTATATTAAAGAAACACAATGGCTTTCAAGGCTCTTTAAAAAGAAGAAAACAGTTACGATTTAGTTAAACTTTTTTAGTTCTTGAGACTGATGACGACAAACACTAACTGAGTTTCCTTTTTTTTTTGATATTTTTTGCAAACTGAAAAAGTTAAAATATTTTAGAAATTTAGATATTGTTCATATTAGGATTAATCCAATGATACTATTTTTTTTTTACGTTTTTCTTATCTTAATTTAGCTTAATTAAAATGTTGGGTACATGGTGATATTATTAATCTACTGATAACTAAGTTATGATTTTTATGTATACAGAAGTAAAGCAAATTTGGAAGTATGAACATCCTTGAAAATCAGATATACGTTTGACAAAAATCAGAATAGATTTCACATGCAATATATGTTAAAACTTTGATTTGTGATTTATGTGAGGGATGTGATACTGTCCAGGTGCCCAAACCGAAACAGGTGGTTTTCTTAGGAGGCCACACCTAAAGATCTGATCCATAAGGCAGTGCAGCATCGTAAGGAGATGCAGTCCCATGGTAGCCGGTGACCAACGATTGATTCATACGCCATTCAAGATACTGGAGCTCATGTTCACCATTGGTTTTGAATCAGGGCTTTCCAACCCTCCTAGGTGGATTTTCCGTGTCCATCAACCCGATTAGAGCGCCGGACATTCGCTTTTCGTCCTCTCAATTTCGTAAACAACACCCCCCGCCACTGTGAGAAGGCAGTGAGTAGAACTTCCCTGGAAGAAGCTATATACGCAAGGCCATGTGAGAGCATTTAAAGAGGAAGAGCGAACTCTCCTCACTCTCGGCCGTATCAGGGCATTTGTGGGCGATTTGTGTGGTGCATATATATCTTGTGCCCCTTTGTACTAATATTTATGTGTTTAAATAAATAAATAATAATGTTAAAACTTATAATGATAACTTTCAATGCTAATTCGTGAAGTTAACTAAGGCATCTTTAGAAATGGATTGCTTAAAATTAAATGCACGCCTCTCACTATATGACAGATTTTAAGAAAATTTCATTTTAGTTGCATAGTTTGTTATTTTCTGTATCACAGTAATTGTATCTAAACTACGGAATTCAGCCTGTTGATCCCTAAGTTCGGCGTCTACTGCGTCTTTCATACGATTCATCAGCACTCTGTTGAAAACTTTTCCTGGTACTGATAACAAACTGATGCCCCTGTAATTTTCACATTTGCCCAGATCTCCTTTCTTTGGTATCTTGATGAGATATCCTTCTTTCCAGTCCATTGGCACTTGTTCCTCTTCCCAAATCTACTTGAATAGAAGGTGAAGCATGTTTGCAGTTAATTCAATGTCTGACTTCAGTGCTTCTGCTGGTATATTGTCAGGTCCTCCGCCTTCCCACTTTTGATTTGTCTGATGGCCATCTTGACTTCTTCGATCGTTGGTGGAGTGACATCTATTGGAAGGTCAGTGTGGGCTGCTTCGATGTTCGGTGGATTCAATGGGGCTGGTCTATTCAGCAGTTCCTCGAAGTATTCTGCAGATCTTTTCCTCTGTTCATAAGTCTCGGTGATTGTCTTTCCTAATTTGTCCTTGACTGGTCTCTCTGGTTTGCTATATCTCCCTGCTAATTTCTTCGTTGTATCATATAGTTGTCTCATATTCCCTTCTCTTGCAGCTTTTTCCGCCGTCGTTGCTAGTTCTCCCATGTATTTCTGCTTGTCGGCTTTAATGCTTTTCTTCACTTCCCTGTTTGCTTCTGCGTAGTCTGCTTGTGTTTTGACTTTCTCTGCTCGTGTTCGGCTGTTGTTAATTGCTAGTTTCTTGTTCTTCCTTTCTTGAATCTTGTTGAGGGTTCCCATAGAGATCCATTCCTTATGATGATGCTTCTTAGGACCAAGAACCTCCTGACACGTTGAAGTTAACGCTTCTTTTATCCCTTTCCAGTTGTCCTCCAAAGTAGTTTCTTGTTCATTCAGTAGATCCTGTAGAGCTTGGAACTTGTTGTTGAGAGTTATCTTGAATTCATGGAGCTTGTCAGTATCTCGAAGGAAGGCTGTATTGAACCTTTGTAGTGCTGTTTGTCCAGTTGTCCAGTCTTTCTTTAGCTTCAGTCTCATCTTGGCCACAACTAGGTAGTGATCTGAAGCTATGTCAGCTCCTCTCCGGGTTCTCACATCTTCCATTGATCTTCGGAATTTTTTGTTGATACAGATGTGATCTATCTGGTTCTGTGTGGTGTGGTCCGGTGAGATCCATGTAGCTTTGTGTATGCGCTTGTGTGGTAATATTGTGTCGCCTATAACCAGTTTGTTGAATGCACATAGGTTTGCAAGTCTCTCCCCATTTTCATTTCTCTCTCCTAGTCCATGTCGTCCAATTACATCTTCATACCCTAATTTTTCCACTCCAACTTTAGCATTTAGATGTCCCATCAGGATGGTGGGCTTGAGCTTTTCGCTATAATCGATTGCTGCCTTTCATAGAACTGGTCTTTATCATCGTTGTTGCTATCATTGGTGGGTGCATAACATTGGATAATATTCATTGTGATCCCCTCCTTCTTTGTTTTGAATGATGTTCTTATGATTCTGGATCCATGAGATTCCCATTCTACAAGTGCATTTCGTGCTTCTTTGGACAGCATTAGAGCAACTCCCTGAATGTATGGAGCATTTTCCCCTTCGTGACCGAAATACAGCAGCATCTCTCCTGTATCTAGCCCTTGTTGTCTAGTTTGTGTCCAATGGGTTTCGCTGATTCTGAGTACTGCCAAGTTGTATCTCCTCATTTCCATTGCTATTTGGCTGGCCTTTCCTGTCTCCCACAGTGTCCGGACGTTCCATGTACCTATAAAGAGTGTTGCTCTGGTTGTTAGGAGGTGCATCGGTCTCGTGACTTCCGAAAAATTTCGGCTTTCATCATTAGGCGTCATAATTATTCCTTCAACTCCCAGGGCAGAGTTTAAATGGTTTGAATGATTTTTTCTGGTTAGCGTTTTTTTAGCGAGTTAGCTTTTCTACGGGATGGGGTCGCTAACCACATGCCCAACCCTCCTCCTTTACCCGGGCTTGGGACCGACAGTAAATCTAGAAGTGCTACAGGCGGAGTTGTAATCCACAAAGTAAGGCATAATAATAAATAATAAAGAGATAAAGGCTATTTGTTGATAAATAGACTAGATTATGTAGAATAAATAAAACTTTTTATCTATACAATTAGCTTTAAACCATACTGTCGTGTAATTGGGTTGATGAAAAAGATAAATACGTTTGCTTGAACTTGCTGTAATTGAATTTATAGTGCTGGATGATGTATTCCTTCGTGGATTTATGAATTGGAGTAAAACATTAATTATTTTGAAAGTCGAATTCATGAGTTGATCCAAGATAGACCACCACTGACGGCTATTTCATCTTACTATGGGACGAAACAGACGTCCAATGCATCCAGGTTTCTAATAGTGATCTACCTTAGGTCGAATTATGAATTCAACTATTAAGATTACTACACTCCCCACAAACCCCTCACTCTGATTTTGATAGTCTTCTATTTAAATTAATTATGAGGAGAGAAAACAAATAAGATGTAGGCAAGAACTAATTTTACATTATTGTTTTTAGATCAGAAGAGGTTTTTGTGGATATTTCAGTATTTTCATAGTTGAAATCATGAAGCAATTGACTATACTGATGAGTAGTCCCATAATAAGACGAAACGGCCGTCCAGTGCTTCCAGGTTTTCCATGGTAGTCTAGATTCAATTGACTTACGCTTTCAACTATGAAAATACTAAATCTTCACAAAACCCCTTCTGATAATTAATATAATCATATGCTCACTAGTGACTGACTTCCTGAAGTACATCAAGGAGTTCTAGGGAGAAGCAGTGACCAGTGAAGTTCAAATCACGTTTGTTGTGAAATAGGAACTCACTGAAGACAATTGGTGAATGGTTGCTCAACTTCGTCAATCGATTGAATTTAGACCTAAACACCGTTGGATGCCGGCTCAGTGGTCTATCGGTTAAGGGCTCTGGCTCGAGACTGGTAGATCCTGGGTTCGAATCTCGCGAGTGCGAGATCGTGGAATCGCACTGCTGAGGAATCCCACAATAGGAAGAAACAGTCGCCTAGTACTTCCAGGTTTTCCATGGTGGTCTAGCTTCAACTGATTAATGATCACAATGATCTCAACTATCAAAGTCCTAAATTTACATGCTTTAAACTATGTACTTTGCCTTTAACCCGGCCATTTTTTTGGATTATTAATTTGGATATACAATTGTAGAACCTAAAGAGAATTTATCAAATAGAATATTCTTCGTTCAAATCTTACAGCATTAGAAAAATATTTAGTTTGATTTGGAAACAATTCGCTAGTATATAACAGCAATCCCATGTATAATCAACGCTATGATTTTCACGCTTCTTGTTGTGACGTAAACCGTTAGACCATCTAAATAAAGTAAAATTATACGAGCTTTTTGAAAAAAATATTTTTTTTGTAATGGTAGAACTAACAAGCATTATCTTGACGCTAGAGCATTAGAAATTCATTCCAAACCTTATCAATAGTTATAATTTAAAACATATATTTAATCTATGATACTGTTGGGAAGGTAATTATTTTGAAAACGTGTTATTATAGTAAAAAAATTCAGTTTTCCTGTTTCAATTAAAACATTGTTAGAACGATAAGATTTTGTCATTTTTCAGATAAGTTCACTGGTATATTTGAAACAAATCCTTCTAATTTTAATAATTGAGATCATGATTCAATTAAAGCTAGACCATTATAGAAAATCTGGAAGCACTGAGCGGCCGTTTCGTCCTATTGTAGGACTCCTCAGCAGTGTTACTCAACTTCGTGGATCGGTTGAATTTAGACCTTAACACCGTTGGATGCTGGATCAGTGGTCTATCGGTTAAGGGCTCTAGCTCGAGACTGGTAGGTCCTGGGTTCGAGATCGTGGAATCGCACTGCTGAGGAATCCCATAATAGGACGAAATAGCCGTCCAGTGCTTTCAGACTTTTCATGGTGGTCTAGCTTTAATTGATTAATGATCTGAACTATATAAAATATATATATATTTAATCAAAACGACATTATAATGTTATTGTACTATACAAGTTTTCAGTGTTTACTAGGGAAACCTAATGTGGTAACTAAATTCTAATGTGATTAATCAAACGCTAATTGTTTCATACATATTCATCTTGTAGATAATAAATACATATATACTGTTTCAATATTCACTAAATTAATAAATTGAATTGACTTTTTTTGTATTAACCAATCTTAATCACAACTACATAAATTGTACTATTCATATTTATTAGTTAACAGCTGATCAATTACATTTAATCAAATGTTATGACGTTGGATTTTACAACCTTAGTGATTATCTAGATATAGTATATGCAAATTCAGTAAAAAAAAATGTTGTTAACAGGATAATAAATTATTTTAATGAGATTGAATGAACAAATGATTGAAAAGAAATTCAAATAGATTAATTTTATATTATAGAATAAGGTTTTTTATATTAGTTTTAATAAATTTTACTTCAGTAAAACAATGATTTCATCATTGTATCCAATGCTTTTTAAATGATAAAAATGTTTCAGTTTTGTTCTGATCAGTTTAAAAATGTTGACGAGAACAATAATAATAATGTGTTTACAAACAAATATCTTAGCCTCATCATTCATGGAATACCATCCAACTAACCAACCAATCAACCAATCATGTGTAATGTCAATAAATTGAGAACTAATTTATTACCTTTATTGATTACCTGTTATTATGTCATTTAAAATAAACATTCAGGAAGTGAAATGAATTACAATTATAAATATATTCATAAATGTAAATGAACGTATATATGTAATGGTAAAATTTATTTTCTATTCTTTTCTAATATTAAAATTAGACTTATTCACTATTTATCATCATCATCTTTAAATTGAAAATTCCCATAAAAAAAGTAACGAATCGAGCGAAGAACATTTCATTTCACTTAGTTTTCCATAATGGCTCTACATTAATATATATATATATATATATATATATATATATATATATATGTCTAGGTTCCATCATTTGGGTGTCCAATAGAATCTAAGGTTAATGAGTAGTTTCTATCCCCAGGTGCAATCAAATGAGCTACTTTGAATTCTAGTGAATAACTTTAAGTTTTAAATTTAGTGGTCCTGATTTATAAACTTCACTTGATGAACGATAGAATGTAACAACTATTCAGAATTATCAGTATAGAGCTACCAGTTATATCAACATTTTGAAATAGAAAGTTATTTAGTATTATGCCTGGAGCTTTGAAATATGCCGTTCATAACTATGTTTATCTTCTTTATAGGCTCGAAATAGTACAAGCGTACATCTGCGCTGAATGAAAAATTAATTTTTAGATCATATTATCACGGGTTAGTAATAAATTAAGAAGTATGGATATTTATCCTATCTGTAACAAGAATACTATTAGGTAATAACTTACTGTGTTGCCTATGCATAAAACGCGTATTCGAGGGTACCTGATGGTGATGGATGGTCGGTAAATGTGTTTTTAATCTACCGGTTTCATGCATTTTTGTGTAAACTGTTTTTGGTTAACACAGTCACTTGTTGTTCTTGATTCGCAGTACTTTGTTTCATAATGAAATCATTGGTATATATATATATATATATATATATATATATATCAATATTGTGACAGTTAGGACATAAAGTTCATGTTATTCTAAGTGTACTTTTATGTTACATAAAGGAATTGATGTGTAGACAAGCATTTTACTCTCTTAGGTAGATGTTTAGTACGAGTTCACATCCTGATGTTCAACAAATATAACTTGAATATTTAGGCTACATAAAATGTCTAGTTTCATATATGTTAGTCCTGATATTATAGGAGCGATAAATTTTTGATTTTCATTTTGGTTATTTATTTGCTACTCACTTGTAAAAATGTTTATTTTTTACACTACACTTAAGGTTAAGCAGAAAACGATTTTATTTGTGTAGTGAATCGAAAAAGCCGCCTGTGATTGAAACTGATCATTTTTCCTTATATATTTTGTTCACACAATAACAGGGGATATAGTTTCAACAAAGAAAAATAATGCTATAAAAAGTAATTTAAAAAGACGAGATTACGTACGGTGTCAATCTGTAGTAGGACTAGAAGTAATATAGGATTGAGGCGAAACATATCCAGTGCGTTTTGAATGAATGAACTACGTTCTGATTTTGAATATTTTCTGAAAGATTTATACAAATTTCCATAGTTATTTATTGTTATTCTGAAGTATTTAGACGTAAGTACACTGATGAATTATTAAGGAGCATGAGATTTTGTGTATCGAGTTTACAATTCAGTGATCACTGGCTAATGACTAATGTCATAAGTCAAGTCCTTCTTAGGGCAGATCGAATCCTATTGATTAAGTTACAATGTGGAGACGAGTCTAGGTGCCTCGACATCACATGCTCCATCTTGAGATGCGGTGGTGGTTAGAGGTTTTCGATGGTGGTCTAGCTTCAATTGACTCATGATTTCAACAGTGAAAATACTAAATTCTCCACAAAACCCCCTCTGATCTATAATCATATGCTCACTAGTGACTGACTTCAAGAGTTATTTCCTTGAGTTCTAGTGGGAAGCAGTGGTCAGTGGAGTTCTACCAAGTCTGTTGTAGAGATATCAACTCACTGAAGACAATTGGTGGTCTATTGGCGGCTTGTTTAAACATCTGGGCTACCTGTTCCTGTCATCTAAATATTTCAACAAGTTATCTAATTTCGTTTGTTTTAATACATCATTATGCCTATTAATCGTACAACCTATTCAGGTGCGTTTCTGAAAAGTGTAAGACCTTTCGCTGTAAAGGTTACAGAATGCCTAATCAGAGTTATCATGGTTGCTGGCAATATGCAGCGAGAAGAATGTACATTATCCAGATGTCGATTGACTGGGCTGCTAAGTTCTAACTGGCGATCACTCAATATTTATCGTCAGGAAGGACGAAGTAAGAAACGGAAACTTGTTGAAATACTTTGTGCTGAGAATTCTAGATTGTACCAAAAATACAATATTGAATAAAGCTAATAATAATAATATCGGTTAAGGGCTCTGGCTCGAAACTACAAGGTCCTGGGTTCGAATCTCGCGAGTGCGGGATCGTGGATGCGCACTGCTGAGGAATCCCATAATAGGACGAAATGACCATCCAGTGCTTCCAGGTTTTCGATGGTGGTCTAGCTTCAATTAACTCATGATTACAACAGTGAAAAGGATATTATTTGACCAAGTAATAACAAAATAGACCACCGTATCATAAGGAGTACTTAAGTTTCAGGTGACAAGATCAATCAAGTGAAACTTAAGGTTTTCATGCTTTTAGAAAACAATCAATAAAACATTTCTGAAAACATGTGGGATTTCAGGTGCTTAAATGCTTGAGCAATACTGTGTGTGGAAGTCAAAATTATCAAGCCTACGTCAACATTGAACTTCATGGTCAGTAGAGAATAATGTCAAAGAGGAAAGAAAATGTCTCATCAAAAATAATGATATTGAAAATTGCTAGTACAAAAGGAATGGAACTACAACTTGCGGTCTAGCATCATTTGACTTATCTGTTTTTTTCAAAATGTCTGAAATTCAGAACATTGTAATATAATTAGTCAAGAAAAGGAATGGATTTCATATATCATATGGCTGTTATTAGATTCATTTACTTGGATCGTAATAGACTTTGGTCTTCTCAAACGAATCACAAGTATTTTTAAATATGACGGAAAAATTTATTCGACTTTTTAATCCTTATTTACATGTGACTTTTTCTTTTATTCATTAGCTCACGGCTATTGTTTCACTCCTAATTAGTTTTCCATCAACTAGGAATTGGATAAATAATCACACGTTGCTTTGTCTGTAAGTTATCATGGATACTGCTATTTTAATATCAAAGGCTAGTAAAATTACAATTTAATAAATATCATTATGAATAGGTAGATATTTATGAAATGATGGTTTTTATAATAAGTTTATGACATAGTACATATTATAATCATCACTAATGAGTGGAATTCCATATATGGCTGTCAGTTTAGCAATATCGTAAATGATACATGATAGCACAAAATTTGAAGCAAATTTGTATGAATGATTAGTAAACGTCATTTACATCTGAAGGATTTAATTAACTATTTTTAAATATTGTCAAGTTTGATAAGTGATTTTGAGAAAAATCGAAAGTCTGTATCGAGTAATAGCACATCTCCGACAATCAATTTAGATCATGATTAACTTTTGTCAAGCACTTTTACTAACTTAATTAACAGATAATGTTATTCGTACAGTAGTAATTCGTCCATTACTCTGTACTTTTATGAGCACTATCACGCTGTATAAACGTGTATGCTTGGTCACGTGAGAAAACCTGCGCACATATCTCTCTCTAGCTAAAATGTTGATAGCTTAAATATTGCTCGAATCCTATTAATAGCTTTTCCCTGCCTTGTTGATCCTTGATTCGATTTGACTATAAATTCACTTCTGTATTCACTCGATCGTATACATTAGTCCCTCTGCTCGAAATTCGCTCGAAATGCTTGTAACTTTGTTATCTGTGCTATCCGCCACTTCTTATTGCCTTCTGTTTCCAAACACCATTGGGATCCATATAATAACGGTTATCAAGGTGATTTATTAACGAAGCTAAGCCACTACAGAGTAATTGCTTTGCTAGCTTTTACATGTGGAGACATGGACTGTGGTAGAAAATGTTAAGCAATTTTATATCTGAAAAGGTTCGATAATTATAAGTGAAGTTATATGCTTTCCATATAAGATTGAATAAGACTCTTAAATCCATTTTTACCTGTGATTCCTAGCTAGACGTTTATGTAAAATATGTAATGAAAAAATAATGTCCGATAAAATAGTTGTCAAAATACATAGTCAATAAGCTTTCTTCAACCTGATTAATGGTGTTGTTAGATCGTTAATTCATTGTGTAACATATGAAATTACTGTTAAAGAATAATAGCATTACGAACATTACTACAATGTGATCTGTTACACATTCTTTGAAAGATTAAAAATTCCAGAAAGTAATGTTGCGGTTAATAATAAAACAAAGTTATGTTGATAGTTATCTCTAAGACAGAAGGACAGTTTGCGTTATCACCTCAATAAAATCCATCAAGAACAAGTTAAACATCACGTTTTCCTAAGACTCCATTGGCTTCTCATATGCCACACATAGTGTCTATCTCTAAATTTTTAGTCAATCTGGTCTAATTTATATCACTTACATCTCATTAATATCTATCGAGTGCTTTATGATCCAAAAATAAACTTTCAAAGTTTATCGAATTTTTCATGTTCGAATTTTGTTAAGAAAGCTGATTATAGGAATTCCGGTTAATCAATTATAATTCCTGTTTATTTTCTTTTAGTAACTTTTGTTATGTGTGCCTGTTGATCACCTTTGCCAAGGTTTTCACTCAGTTTAGGACTTTTACTTGAAATATGGAAAATTGTTATCAAGCTAACAACACCTAACTACAGTTGTATCATTAGTACTGGATCATATTAGTCAATCACAATAGTTTCCCTCTCATGTAAGTAAAACTTTTTTAAAGACATTTTCAAGAACCCAGCAACAAGTTGCATCAAAAAAACACTAGACATGTTCTTTATATATAAAACTGTACATTCGTATAAACTTCAATTTCATCAGAAATGTTGTTGCTATGTTAATTTAGAACATTTCTCCAGCGTAAAAAAGTAATAATATAAAGTTTAGAAATAAAATCTTTTGTTTTTCATCAAACTATAAATAATCAGTTTTATTATATCAGTATCTCTCTTTATATATATGAAATAGTGGATAATATATGATGTTATTGTTTGTTGAAATACCTTTATAATAATAATGATAATAATAATGACAATGTCTGATGAAAAGGTTATTTCTCTATTTGATTAAGAAACATAATATATTAAATTATAAGATATATATATATACAATTAGTTTTCAATGCCCAAATAATAGAATAGAAATATTTTGTGGGCAATAGATTACAAACATAAAATATTAGGAGTGTTTTTTTGTTTTAAAAAACATATCAGATAAGAATGGTTATACATTGGGGATACTGTAAAGGCAGCTAAATTCTTATCCGTTCATGGAGATATCATCTGCATACATATATATGATTCTGTAAGGATGGCTTGACTCAAGGAAGCCTCAAGAATTCCAGAAAAAGACGAAGACATTCCATCCGATCACCACTAGAGGAACATGTCGACGTGTAGCCTCTCTATTGGATGAATAAGAAGGGTCCCCCCATATGCTTAATGGCTGTCCGAAATGATGATTTACTTTCAGCCGAAAAAAACTATAAATACATGATAAATAAATTAATATATTTGTAATAGCTCAATGAGTAGAAAAGTTAGATTTTCTGACGTTTCGTGACTCAGTGTAAGTCACTTCTTCAGAGAATAAATAACCAAATTAACATTAATCTAAGTTTAAATAGTAAAACGGAACAACACGAATATTAGGTGATCAATCAAAATCTTAATTTGGTTATTTATTTTCTGATGAAGTGGCTTACACTGAGTGACTAAACGTCACAAAATCTAATTTTTTATTGATTGGGATATTAGAAATACATTATTTATTTATATCAATCTACCCAATGCTCAATTTATTCGAAATTATCAAATCAAAGCTTGGTAATGATACCTATAAATACATGAGATTTTTGTACTATATTTGACGCTGTTTGGGAATAACATTCCTACTTACTAGTCTTCTGTCTTCTCTCTTGCGACGTTGCCGGTTCGATCGTTCAAGTGATCTAGTAGTATGTGGTATAACAAGAATCCGAAGCTTTAGATATAACAGATTTACGACAGAGTTTAGTTAGAATGTGAATAAAAGTTGTTTTTATCATTCTAAAGTTTAAAGAATACAATAAAACTAGTATTTTAAGTTGGTAATGAATGTCTTATTAAAAATGTAGCTAATATGAAATCGTTTTTTTCTTGTTGATACTTCACACATAATTGTTTTTCGTTTAAGGTACATATAAAATAAGTGTTTCTTCCACCTATCTTTATTGAACGGTAGAAGAAAGCAGTATATAATTAATCAAAATAGACACATCAAAAACCAAAGGACTCCATTATAGCAATCCAAAAGGGATAAAATGTTTTAGATGTTAATGACACTAGTTTAAAACTATGCATTCCTTTAATAAATATAAATAATAAAAAAATATTTAAATTTATTTATTTATTTTATTTTACTTTCTTTCAAAATTTTGTTATTTATGTTACTGGTTATTCTGCAAAAATTTCTGTTGTTATTATTATTTTTTTTAAAAAGAAATTTTAACTTGAAAACAAGTAGCTCACGTTTTATCGCTTTAATTTCAGCCAGTCACAACGTAGAACTTCGTACATAAGTACATCAGTTCGAGTCGCCAAACCACATTAGCACAGAGATACAGTTGTCGATTCTAATCCCATAGTGATAGAAGTAGTAAAAGTATAAGCAGTAGTCGAAAAGATTAGGGCTTAAATATGTTATTCAAGGAGTATAATGCAGTGAAATAAATTTGAAAGAGAAAAAAGATAGAGACATGAAGAATTCAGATTAGAATTTGGTAGAATACAAAGAGTGGATGCACCTGCGCCGTCGCAAATGATTTTGAGCATTGCCATCAAGGTCTCTAACCATTGATTGCTATCATCTTGCGAATCCCAACCAGGTAGTCTACATCTACCAACATGGCTCAGTCCAATTGTCAGTGACTTCATGGATGTGTACAACGTTTTGTTCTGGCCGCCCCTAGCTTTCTTCCAACCTACTCCTACACCATAAAACATTGGACGTTGGGGCAGTCAGTGGTTGGGCATACGTAACACATGTCCCACCCATCTCAACTGATGAAGTGGATCGCTTTAATTTACTTTTGTCAATATATTTATAGTCATTATAATTATTATGTACCATGTTTTGTCATTCTATTAGACAGTTAAAGTAATCCCAAAATCGATAAATTGTAATTATTTAATACAATTCTTTTGATATTGTTAAACCTAGAGCTTCGGATTCTTGCTATACCTCGTACTACTAGACTACTTGAACGATTAAATCCGCAAAGTAACAAGAGAGAAGACAGTAAACCAGTAAGTAATTTTTGGCTGAAAGTAAATCATCATTTTGGACAGCCAATAGACACATAGAGGGAACCTTCTTTTTCATCCAATAGGAAACCTACACGTTGACATTCTAGAATGTTCCTCTAGCGGTGATTAGATGGAATGTCTTCATCTCTTTCTGGGCTTTTCGAGGCTTTCTTGAGTTTGGCAACGAGCCATCTTTATTTGTTTTGTTTTAAATAAATAATCCTGTGACTTAAATTTACTTTTATTAAACCGGTATTTTTTTTCTTTTCTAAACAATTACTCTGATCAATTACTTTATTTATCTAATTGAAATAAATTCTAGAAAACAATTTGACAAGTTATATTGCCCTCAATTTGATTTTTATTCATTTAAACAAACAAGAAACATTTAAAAATAATTCTAAATGATCTTTTATTAAACTGAAATTTTATGCTAATCTTTTAAGACATAATTTTACATTAATTTGAAATTAGTGATATGGTTTTAAAATTAAAATATAAGAGTTGGATTACTTTGTATATGAATTTGTCATTGTATATAAAAAATGGTTTGAGTTCACTAAAAACTGGAAAAAAAGGGACTGAACGAAACATCAAAAAATCGTGTCTTCAAGCAGAAACAATCTACTTACAATATGCTTGTTTAAAGCTGTATAATGTATGAGACTATAATTAATCAATTAATAAAATGTTTCTGGCATATTGAACTTTATGTTCAGTATCAGAAAAGTACAAAAAGTCATATGTATAGTCAATTTTATTTGCGAAAACAGTAGTCTATAGTAAGATACAATGGTATTAAATGATTAAAAAACTTGAAATGGTAACTTATCATGAAGTGTTTAGGAAAACCAGATATTGAAAAAAGTTATGTAGTACATGGCTAGTGGAAAGTGATCAAAAGAAGATAATTGTCCACTTGAGAGCTATTAAGAATAGAGTAGCTAAAAATTGTAATAATGACTGATTAATAGTTGTGAGAGTAATTATAAAGGAGTAGAAATAATGGTGACACTATAATTTACGGACGACTTTTGAGCGACGCTAAAAGGAACTTGAGAATGTTCACTTACATACTATAGGTAAATAAGGATTATAATCGAGTGTGATAGTTAGGGTTTGGAATTGGACATCAGGTTTTCATCACGAACTGACATCAGTTATAATGCCAAAACTCTATCTAGCCAAGCGAATGAATTAATTTCGCGCCAAAATTCAAGCCCTGTTATCGTAAATATGATTGGTTCGTCCATAAATTATAGTCTCGCCGAAATAATGATTGAAAAAGACGATAGATGGCAAAATATAGAAGGAAAGGCTATGGGCGTGGAAGAATGAAAGACTGGACATTCTGTTTTTGTATGCAAAGTTTAGGCTTGAAATGGTGAATAGCATTGGCCTCTGCCATATACAATGTTTTATTTGCATTCCTTTCGAGCCAACTCCTTTGACTATCAGTATGATTTTGAAAGAATCTTTTCATAAAGAGGATTGGGTAGAATTAACCGAATGTCCCAAGATTGAGCTTTTGACTAACTACTGTAATATTTTAGAAATCCAGGCGAGATAATGCGTTTCAGAAGAGTTCACTTTGTACAGCCAATATCACCTGCTCTACATGAGCCAGTAAACTGATAAATGCACACGGATTTCGCCTAAAGCGAGGGCTTATCCTTCACACAACTATAAGTCATAGGCCATCTAGCAAAGACTATATGAAAGTCTGTTTTTCAGAAATTCTGCCGTATTATGTTCTTTAAACTCAGTGTTCATACTGGAGCAGAAGTTCTGAAAAACAAAATTTGTCATTCAGCAGTATTTCATTTTAATCTTATTCCACTATATTCTAGCATATTATTTTCGTTTTTCTTATCTTCCAACTTGTTTATTTGATCTTTTACGTCTCATTATCCAAATATGTTTAAAGATATGTTATGGTAAAGCTCACACTCGGTAATCATCGTACACATGTTTTCGTTACAACTTTGCATTTCACGTAGACATTTTTCTCTTTTTGATTGAGTGAAATGCTAATGAAAATGCTACGTAATAATTTCTGTTTCACTTAAATAGTTTCTGATCAGTTACAGTTTAAAATGTTCAAAAACCAAAATCATGTACTGAAATCAACATCCTGATGTTGGTTAGATGGATGAACATGTATAATAGTAGTAAATCGAAGGCAGAATAAATGGATTAATTCTTGTTAATCTGTTACAACTGCTCTTTTAGCTTTATTCATGTTTAAAAAAATATAAAAAAACGCTGCGAATGAACAGACTTGAAGTCTAAAAATTTAATTGATTATTTAATGAAATAATAAGTGATAATGAAGAATACCACCAACTTTATGTTATTATTCGAAACTACATCACTGTTCGTCAGTCTTTATTCCTGACACATCATTGGCTGAGATATTATCCTGTTAAACGAATGAAATTCCAAGGATTTTATACCTTTGATGAATCTGACGCATTTCATATGAATATACGGTCAACACATTCACGAAGTGGCAATATTTGCTGCACAGTTTATAAACGTTTTCACACTGAATTGAATATTTGTTGTCAAGACATGGTCAACATACATAGCTACAAGTTTCCAAGAATATAATTATTTTTGAAACCATATTTAAAGGTACTCTAGTTACCAGTTTGTGGAAATCGAATATATAAGGGACTGCTGAATAAAATAACTTCAGATTACATGGTTGCAGTGATGATAGTAAATCTTTTAAGTGTATTCTAACTGTCAATTATCTGAGCTCAAAGTTATCTAATTCATAAAATCGAATGATAATGCAATACTCATAAAATCGATAAACTGTATAATGAAATCAACCTCAACTGAACAAAATCTTGTATAAATGTTCTTTACCATTAGTTGGTTAATGCTGTACAATATGAAACTTTGTACTTAGTGTAAACAAATTGGTGAATAAGCATTAAGGCTAGATCATGAGAGTAGCCCAACTCTTTTTAAGATAATGTTCTTCTTCAAGATGAAAGAACAACTTCAACTTAAACGTGTATGCATACTGGTTATTAACAGGCGTCTGTAGTAACGAGAACTATTTAAAGTCATTTTCTTATACTTAACTGTTTTCAATTCCTGCTAACCTAAAATTTCTTACACTTTACTTACTTCGGATAGATTTCGAAGTATATTATGAAACATTTTCAATATCTTATCACGTATTTACTCGTTATATAATACACTATATCTTCAACATTATTCCCTTCAAAGTATCAGCACTTGGTTGCAACCACTTATTTGATCTGAAACGATCAAATGTAATATTTTATTTTTTTTGAAAAAAAAATTACATTTCAGATTGACCGAATTACTGAATATGTTTGTTTATTTCAACTAAAATAAACTTTCATTTTAAAAATGTTCAATGAATCCTAAATTTGAAGATTTCTAAATTCTTGTAAATTGGTATACTTTCAATTAGTAGATAAGGGAGTAGTTTGTTTCAGGATTATTTTCAAGTTAGACATTCATTTTTTCCAGAAAGTATTAAATTAGTATATTTAAGCTAAGATTGATTTACATACTTAATTGCTTTGAATATTGTTATTAGATGGTTATATTCTGTTTTTCAGCATTGGGTATTTATAAAGTGCAAGGAGATAAAACAAGTGAGCACTAACATCATTCGCTTTTCAGTGAATAATCCACTCATATACTATCTTTAAACTCGTACCGACCAGTCTGTAAACATTATTTTAACATATTATCTAAAACTTGTAACATTGTATATTTTATCTTCTTTTGCAAATAAAAATAACTAAAATAATAGATGGTAATATGCTAATCGGTACTTATAGCCGGCAAATCTTAGACAGACTTAATGAATTTGTTGTACAGATCTTCTATTTCAAATAATTTCCAACTGTTGTACACGATACAATTCTTATATGTACCCGCTTACTCTTTAGACGATCTGTTATAGAGTGATAAACTCCAGGGTAAAATTACCACACAAAATCTAACTTTATTTACATTTGTTGGCATTTCATAACTACTTAAATGAACAGATGGATGTATAAGAAAATAACTAGACATCTGTTCCGATCTAATCCCATTTTATTCATTGTGTAAGTTTGTATCGTCGCTATTTCGACGAAAATCAAGTTTTATATGAGAAATAATGAACTATTATTAATAAGGTATTAGTAAACCACTTAAATAGACGATATATATTGAGAGATAAACGTAAATATGATAAAAAAATCTTTTTTTTTCTTGCATTAATATACCTGATATAAAATAGGATTTGAATCACCCTTACTGATATAATCAGATAAAAACACATTTTTAGGTGTGGATGAAAACATCAACAATCTTGTGTTTATTAAACGTTATAAATTTACAGGATTTTTTAAAATGTTATTGTAAGCAAAGATGGATAGTTGCTAGCATTAGAATTCAGGACTCGCGTTTCATTTTAGTTGGGATTCGTCAGCTATATGTACCTGCATCTCAGAGTTGATGTTCACTTTGGGACTCGAATCCAGTACTTTTCGCTTCAAACGCCATCATGTTATCCACTCAGCTACTGAGTTCTGATAACCACTTGCTTATGCAAGTGGACAAAACGCTCGTCCTGGATTCCACTAATAGCCACTATTCATCTTTGCTTACAATAAGGCTATATCTAGGCAATACGCATCGTATGCACATATGCCAATTAGAGACAGACCAGTTGAAGTCCTAAACATCAATGGGAAGATTCAAATGAATTTAAATGTTATTATTTATTATTCGATAAAAGAGGATATATTAGTAATATTTTTTAATAGTAGTATATCAAAAAAATATTTTGCTTTTTTTGACTAAATATTTGTTTATTTACTATTGCTGATTGTTTAAGACTAGCGTGATATGTGGAAAAATAATGTAAGAAAGCATCATTTAGTAAACATCTCCCTATTAATGTTTTTATCATAAAAGAAAAATATAGATAGAAGTGTATTCATCTAAATAAACCATTCGTTTAGCCTATTGCTGTTTATCAAAATCGAATGAATGAGAATTAGCATACAAAATTAACAAAACCTTATCGTGATTTATGATACAATTTTTAGAAATAAGAAAAACAAAATATATCAGTCATGTTGCAAATTCTTAGGTGAAGTTAGGTATTCAATAGTTGGATGGAATATGCTGAAATAAAAATGCATTAAACAAATTGATAAACTGTTATTCTATAATACTACGAAACAAAGTCATTTTGTAATGCAAAAAAAATGTTTCTTTGACTTGACCTTCACTCACAAAGTTAACAGATATCATGTTTATTTGCGGATATTTAGGGTTTCTTGTGGATAGTAAAATTCCACTTGAAGTGAAAACACGTAACAAGTTTGATAACTCATCACTTTCCTTGAGTAAAATAGAGGTAATTGTGACTGAATATTGATGTACTGAAGACAAATTACAAACGTTTATGGCAAAAATGTTTTTCCTATGAGATTTTTATTTGCTCCAACAAATGGACAAAAATCTTCAATCTACCATCCTAAATAACCATTCTTTTGATAGGGTTATATATGTGTAGATATAGTTTGAAGTTCGAATTTGATTTGTTTAGTTTTGAAGACCACTCTCGCTTTGGTAAGATGTGTACTAAACTTTAGGAACTCATTGGATGCCTTAAATACAATAATATCCCCATGGGGCTTTAAATTATTAAGGATTCACATTGAGTTGTTAAAATTTTCTTAGTGAAAATTTTTATTATTTGAAAATATTTAAAAGACAATAAGGAGACCTATTGGTGAAATTTTATAAAGATTAAAGTGTTATTCTACCATGTAACTGAGTTGCACACGAAAGACTATAACTATCAAGAGATTTTTCAAACAATCATTTTGTATCTTCCTAACTACATAAAATGATAATATCAGTTTTAGAGGAAAAAACCTTCATGACTTATGAAAGGCATTCAATTATGTACATAGGAGTTTGTTGCTATGATATTTTTAGAGTAATTGGTAGACGTACAATTCAGTGAGTTTATTTAAAAGGTTATTTTAAAGATAGTCTACATAGTTGGTCTATATTTAGTCAAATATCACTAGGAAACCATATTTTGACGGATAATCATATCAGTCTATTATATACTATATTTTTTCTATTATTATTACACTTGATAAAATGGGAATAATTGTTACTTTATTGTATGATATTTTAAACTATGTAAACCATCTTAATAAGTTCCTCTGAAACCCTGGATTATTAAAATTGGTAATACTGGTAAATATTTTATGACTGATACAGACATTGATGTCAGACATATGATGTTGAAGAATATTTTTTCTCTGATATCTATCTGGGTAATGAAACAAAAACATCAATTAATTATTAGACTTAGACTGGATCACTCCAATAGAGTTATTTTACTCTAAAGAAATATTCTAAATTGAACATCCTTTTAATAAGTATTATTGTAGTCTGGTATACTTATATCCTTATAAGTAGTATATAATTATATTCAGACATAAAATGTATTTAGGCAGAAAACCGATAAGGAAAGAACTGAAATGAAGCGAAGTTGGTAGGAAAATGTATAAACAATGAAATTAGAGGAGATGGATTGATATTTACAGAAGGAACAGTGAAGATTGAGACAATTGATTGTTATTTTGCAAATTAACTGTTTGTTGTATGGTTATCAGATCTTAATAAGATAGTTTGTAATTTGTGCTTTAATACATTCGATGGTCTCCACTCGTGTTCTGTTCACTACAGTATCATCTATGTAAATAGGTATATGCAAATCGAACATGGGTTGATTCATAAAAGATAACAATATTGTTTTAAATTACATAGATTTTCTTTCTTGGTAGGTTTTTTTTTGTTAATCGAAGAATGCATACAACTAAACAATTATGAGGGACTACACGGAAGCACTGTCTCAATGAACATATTTTTACGTATGCTGGTTAGTAGTTGCTAAAACTATTTTATTTAAAATATATCACGTTTAAAATAGCCTCATTGTTGCCTAAAACATTTCATAACATCTAGTCGTGATGAGAAACATATTGTCATTTATTTCCTTGTTTTCATTATTTTTCATCATTTGGTTGATTATTTGAAACTTGTTACTGTAAATGAACAACTTCATAATAGATTAAACTAACAACTCCCTAATCTGCTAAAAAAATACTGGCTTACTGGAATCTATAAACTCAGTTTTTTCTACTTATAAAGAATGGTAAACAGTTCAATCAAATTTTACTGATGAAGATATAATGTTGTTTTTACTTTCGTAATATGGTCTTTAGGCCAAGTTAACAACGTATTGTTAAACTGTGATTGGTAGATATTGGAATTACGGTATATCTTCGAGTATGGAAGGAAACAATAATAACTTATTCACAACTGAATAAACTTATAAGCAAATATGAATGGTGGCTAGCAGTGGAATCCAGGACGCTCGTGCCGTTCTATTTTGGATTCATCCAGCTGACGATTCCAAGATAGGACGAAATAGTGATTGTGACTTGAGGTAATATCGAGGCAATCCGTACAGAATGCACACATGCCAATGAGACTGATCAATCTCAGTTCCAATCATCAATGGGAACATTCAAACAAACAATACAAAATGAATTTGAATAAACTTAGCATTATTTTGTAAAAAATTATATTTGAAATAGTCTTACCGATTGAAATTTAAATAATTCCAACGTTTCTTTCAGATAGCTTGTCTGGACTTCTTCAGGGTAATAATCTAAATCATCAAAGGAATATACAGTGTTTTTCAATAATCATATCAAAATCTATACTACGTTAAGCCAATCATATTTGGATGTTGAGTTTATGTAAACAGGATAACATGAGTCAGTTGAATGAGAATCAAGTGAAAAGTTCAACGATGTAAAATAAAAGGAGACTGGATGAATTGAGTGTGCGTGTGCATGTATGTGTAAGAATGAGTTATTAATGAATGATATTCGGTATTTATATGTTTCTATGTGAAGTAAAAATAAGAATGAGAGTGCAATTTGAAGGTTGAAAAATTGTTTCTGAAACATTGAATTGCAAATAAAAATGAGAATCAACAAAAACATAAATGTAATGCAAAACATAACTCATATCGACTTCAGTCAAAATAACGATTCATGTGAAATAAACAGGTTGAATAAAGAAAGAGTCCAATTACTTGTTAATGAACATTTGCCAAATGGTTGCTAGCTGAAAACCATCATTTCTGTTTAGGCCATTCCTATTCGCCCATATTTATTGCACTTCTGCTGTCAATCTTTCTTTGTGAGTGTTAAAACCTTTCTGAAGTATTTTGACCCCTTCAAAATTAATCCTGTGTCCTGTTTCTAACGCATATAACGCTATTGCAGACTTATTTTCAACTTTGCTTATGTCAACCGAAGTTTGAGGAACATTTTTTAAACACTGTTTGTGTTCCTTCAACCTTACATTCAATTGTCTGGATGTTTCTCCAATATAAGCTGTATTACAATCATTACAATTATTTCATAGACAATATTTTGTTGTTCTTCCTTTGGTAACCTATCCTTAACTTTCACCAATGCCGATCTCATAGTGTCATACGTCCGAAAATACACTCTTATGTCATGCTTGTTTTAGCATTATTTTGATATTTATAGTCAAACAATATTCACTTATATGAAATATCTTTATTTCAGTTATTATAATTCCTCACCGTTGCAGAATCGATTTTAGTTTCCCTACATTTCTGATGCCAATTTAATAACAATATTAGTAATTCAAAGGATGCTATTCTTTTCATTTTTAATTGACAGTTCCACACATTGTGATGCCGACTAAAACAATTTGTTTCTATATATCGAACACCGTTATCAATTTTAGAATACATATTATTGACAACATAAAGGTGTCTTTTTTCGAGATGATTAATTTTTATATGATGTATTCTAGGTATACCCTAATCTCCAAAATAATTTAAAAATAGATTAAGCGGAAATCAGTTGTTTTAAAGAGAAAACAGAAATTCTAACTTAATAATGCTCCCAAACTTGATGCTTTGATACACAAGGAAAAGACATGAAAAATAATCATATTTTTCAACCTCTTTGAATATTGATAATGAAAAGTCAACCATTCCAAGTAGCTGAAACTTAGTATGAAAAAAGCTTGATTGATGTTACGATTGAGAAGTTGAATCGGATGTATTAAGGAAAAACCGATGATTAAGCGTAAAAACTGAAATGTTATCCTGATATATTAAGGTGTGTACATACATTTGAATTAATACCATGGTCAAAACATTGAGTATCTGTAGCTTTTTCAGACAGATTTTTCTAACGTTTCGTTTATTTATCTATTCATCAAACACTCTACCAAGATTTACACCAACAAGTGAAAGATATGCGGCAATTTACATTGAGTATTCATAGCTACATAGATTACATATTACAATCAAAATTTAACAAATGAAAAATAATAATACTCATTAATTGTCGATGGAAATGAATAACCGTCCACCATTGTCTTCAGCGAGTTACCATCTCATAACAGACCCTGTTGAACTCCACTGGTCACTGCTTCTCTCTAGAAGTCCAAAAAGTACCTCTTGAAGTCAGTCACTAGTGAGCATATGATTATTATCAGAAGAGGATTAGTTGAAGTTAAACACTAACACCGTTGGATGCCGGCCGGCACAGTAGTCTATAGGTTAAGCGCTCGTGTGCGAGACTGATAGGTTCTGAGGCGGAACCGTGGGTGCGCACCGCTGAGGAGGCCCATACTAGGACAAAACGACCGTCCAGTGCTTTCAGGTTTTCCATGGTGGTCTAGCTTCAATTGACTCATGATTTCAGCTATAAAATCTTCAATTGTTTGAAGTCGTGGCATTTAAAGAACGACTATCAATTTACTAACCATTTTAAATATCAATTTATTTTAAAACATTTCATATTAATCTGAGAATAAGTTTTATATGGAACACAATCACATTGATATAAATGATTCTTAGTCAGTATCTCAATAATGAAAAGTAAATAAATCTGATATTGAAAACGTGATTTTGCATTGTAGGTCAGATTTTCAAGATAAATATCAGAACTGTTTATCCTTCAGTTACCGATATTTTTATATGTTGACAAGTCGTTTTTGTTGTGAACAAAAACATAGGTAGCAACAACAATTTTACTACTACTTAGTTCAAAATAACAGAATATTTTTTTAAAATATGAAGACAATACACTGAATAGTTCATTTGCAAACTTCCACAATTTATCCTTCACACTCTGTATTATTCTACCAGTTCACAATTCTTTTCTGTTTCCCATTTTATTCTCTTCAATTCTATCTTCTCAGCTTTTTTCTGCCAAGTTTTTCACTTCCGATTGGCGTTACATACTACTTATGTTGACAGACATAAGTAGCATAAACGACACTATTTATTTCCTGATAAAATTTCATTGATAAATTAATTTGCATAACTAAGTGGGAACATTTTATCCAACAATATCCATGCTTTTATTCTATCGGTCAAAATACGAAATAATCATATCAAAAAGTTGTCAATCTATTGTAACTTACAAAATCATTGAATTTATTATTTATACCTGTCGGCATTTATCACCATTATAGAAAATAATCTAAAAAGTGCTGGTGCGGTGCTAAATTATTCAATATTGCTCTGCTTTATTTATTATTATGAGCGTAAATATTTTTTTAGTAGATTTTTAGAAAAAAATTGTTTTCAAAAGCGTACACATCTAGACATCTACCGTAATATTTGGTTGGTTTTTGAGTAAAACTGTTAGAATAGTGTTATAAAATAATTATACTTAAGGCATTTTTGTGAATACTAATAGTATATCAACAGGTACCTAGATTTAAGATAGATTTCCTAAATCTTTTTAAAGTATACATCCAATGTGAACTGAAATATGGCGGATGACTTTGAATAGATGACGAAAGACGCCTTTGACTAGGAATCACCCCGAAATACAAACTAACTGAAAATGAATAACATACAGTGTATGGCTTGCGGATATAATTCGTTAGTGGTCGGCATAGCATGTAATACCTTACGAAAAATGGCTGAGCAGTTATAAACGATCAGCGTTCTGTCACCTTCCAAGTGGTTCTATGACTTTGTCAATTCGTTAAAAAAAATCACTTTCACACCCAAATTTCATCAAACATATAGACTAAATGTGTTGATCGTACAATATCCACTGTTTTGTCTAATACCGTTTACTTAAAAAAAAATCAGATAACTAAGTCTTTGTTAAGAAATAGATATATCGGCATAAATCCTAAAAAATAGAAATGTCTAGTAATATAATTCTATATAAATTACTTACCATGCGAAGTTATATACTTTATGTTATTTCATATAGGGAGATGAAGTTTAAGATGTTACGTTTTTATACCTTATTTAAAGTGAGTTATAAAATCATTGTCGGTTAGTCGGCATTTATCAGCTAATCAAATCTGGAGCCTTCCGAAAAACCGATTGTTTCAGAACTTTTATTTGAAGCTCTGTCATTTACTTCTATGTCTAGATGCTTTTAATAATGCAAAAGAGATAGAATAGATTGATTTCATATAGTGATAAGTCTGTGGCTAATGAATAATTTCTTTTCTTACGATTTATATTCTAATGAAGCACTAGATAGTAACTTGATAAACTCATATTTTTAAATTATTGAAGCTCTTTGAGAAAAACATTGTCATTAATTATTATTTTAAAAACCTGGTTCGTGATTTTTAAGCAAAGAATTTGTATTCCTTAAGGTCTGTGTTTATTAACAAGTGTTTCTGCATCGAATTCATTAAACTTTGTTACGGCTTATTATAAGAAGCAAAGCTTTATTAGAAAAACTATTGTCTACTAACAGCTGACCAGACATTTTTCTACCTCAATATATCTATATTCTCCTCCCTAGAGTTAAATACATTTGTTTGTTAACCTTTTCATGTTATCTTTGTATATTTTCAAAACAATTAGGTATCAAACCTCTATAAAGATGAGTAGAAAAAGAAATGTGTGATGATTGAAAGACACCACTTCCAATCACTTTTTTCAATCCTTTTTTTAAATACTTAGTTGTTCTTCGACCAAAGTTATTTATTCTGCCAGCACTATAAAGAAAAAAATATGTTCGCATTAACTTCAGGCAGTTCTATCTGAAATTAGAATTGAAAAGCATTTTGTAACAACCTCTTTTTGATTAAATACTCATCATATGACTAATATTGGAGAAGAAATGGAACCATAGTTAAAATATATTTGTTATGAAAGTTAGACAGTAAAATAAACCTGGTGTATATTTGCTTGACTGAAGTCATAAACCGAGCAATGTTAGTCCATTATTGAAAACTTGGAAGCAGTGGACGTCCGTTTAGTCCTAGTGTGGGACTACTCAGTAATGCACATCCACATCTTAAGTTAGATTCTCGCGTACATGGTCATAGGTGTGCACCATAGAATTGTGCCACACTAGAACTGAACGGGCACCCAGTGCTTCCAGATTCTTAATGCTTGTCTAACATTAATCGGTCCATGATTTCATTCAAGAATTCAATCCTATACTGATATATAGTTCACTTGACAAAACACGGTATCAGTCCATCTTTTAGTTTGATTCTGTGCATCATGAGTAATTATTCACAATAAATAAAACTTTCTGTTTGAAGCAACAAAATGAAATGAAAAATGATATGACAGTTACGAATCATGGGCAAGTATCTACAATTATGCATAAGTTGATTGTTTTATTGTGAAGTGAACAATGATTTAATAAAAAATTACGACACAAACATTCATCTTGATAAATATTCATATATATATATAAGTATGCATGTTTCTGGTTTCAAATTAAAATTAATTATATGTGGTATTTATGATTGACTTTATTGTCTTAAAGATTATGTTTGAATTGTTTACAAATGACAACTAACATGAAATTGTCTAGAGATGATATTTTATCCAGTTTGTGTTATTCATGAAAAAAACAATCTTATTCATTGTATTCTATGTCTTTGAGATGGTGGAGAAGATTTGTAGCTCAGGTGGGTGATTTGGATGTTGGTTTGTTCTCTGAGCTGTATGGTTTGGTTGTGGAGCTTTCATCGTCCTTCTGAACGACATCATCAGCACAAACTTCGGGTAGACGTTTGTGCTGATGATGTCGTTCAGAAGGACGATGAAAGCTCCACGACCAAACCATACAGCTCAGAAAACAAATCAACATCAACATTCAATGTCTTTGTTAAGACTGAGTTTGACTGAACCACTTAGCTCCGATTCCATTCAAATCATCCTTGTGAGGTACAATTTTAAAATGTTTATTTTGACTTCATTCCCTACGTGATACGATTCCAAGGCAAAAAAGTAGCCGCCTATTTTTATTCATAGATAGAAGTGAATACTGGAATCCACTAAACCAGGTTTTTATTATGTGTACTACATTTAAAAAGGAGTACAGACGGTCGTATGATAGGCAAAAGTACCATATGATGCCGATAGTCTTTTTTATCATTATTTATAAAATCGGTAAACGGAAAACACCCACTTAGATAAAATACGGAGTGTCTTGTCATTCGTTGTTAAACCTGAATGACTTCAAACATATATCTTTTTACACAATTATAATCAATAAAATTCTTATTGATAATATCAATAATTGAACAAAACTAACAGCATTTGGGTAAAATAAATAAGAGCACAGTAAAATTTTATTCTTATTAGGAAAACGAAAATCTATTTAAGAGTGTCAATTATCCACCCAAAATTTTAGAAGTTGGAAAAAGACTACCACTTTGTTAAGAGGATTACATTCCATAAAAATATATAAAATAATATGAAAAGATATAGAAGCAAAATTAAGTCAGGTAATAAAGTATCAATGAAGAAGGACAGAAGAACGTTAGTGGGTTAGTAGTATAGTCGAGAAAAGGTTAAATATATATTTCCGTTAGACATAGTCCTAACTTCTCTCTATAGTTGGTGAGCTGTATAGCGTTTCTAAAGACAAGGAGGGTCAGTCTTGGATAGGTTTTGCCATGTCGTATAAATGATTCCGAACTGTTATTATATCTTAGTTGGAAAACGCATATTCTTAAATTGTCCTGTCATTAAGCTTTATATGAAAAAATTGCTCTATTTTTTTCACCTATGATAGGTAGTGTTTCTAAAGTCTTTTGAATAAAACTTATAAAATAATAATAAAATAATAAACACATTTGGACGATGGCTAAGAGTGGAATCCAGGACGCGCGTTCCGTCCTATTTTGGATACATCCGGCTGACGAGTCCCGAACAGGACAAAACGAGCGTTCTGGATTCGACTGCTAGCCACTATCCATCTTTGCTTATAAAGCTTGTGAATTCAGACAATATTGAGGCAGGATGCAAATACTCCAACAAGAGATTGATCAATTGCAGTGCTAAGTAGCAATGGAAAGATACAAGTAAACAACACCAAGTGAATAAAACTCATAAAACAATGTTTTAAAGTCTAGTTAACAGTTCCTTCAAAATGATTATTGTTTTCAGATAGTGAAGTTGTCGTTAAAAAAACTTCATGCATAAACGTTAGTAAATTTGAAAACTATAGAAACAGTTATTTGTATGGTGCATTTTGAATTGTTTTATTCACTTAGATCAATAATTAAACATTAAAATTACAGAATCTGCCTTGTAACAATGATTAAACGAAGATTGTTTTTCGTTGTATTGCCTTAAATTCATTGATACTTCATATTAAATATACATAGTAATTAAAGAATAATAAAATTGGCTGTCGAATGAAGGGCAACTAACCATTTGATTTTGATTGAAATGTTGACCATACTGATCAACTTTCGTTCAGTATCAGTTTTAGTAAGTATAATTATCAATGGAACACTTAATAGTGATGTTATCCGTCCATTATTTTTTGGTCAATCTTAAGGACAGTTCAGGTAAAATCTGTACTGATTGTTAAATGTTGTTTAGACAAATTCATTCATAATTTGAGTGACCTTCAATTCACGACCATTCATAGATTAGTTATCTAGGTTCGAAACCTCGCTCAGTATCATCAATGCTTTCCAAAAGTAAAATGAGTTGAGGAAATTTCTGTTGCATGACTACTTTCTAGTCATATTTGTGATATTGGGGACCTCAATACGTTGAAAGATAAGATCTTTTTTTTCTTAAGTAAAGTAAGCACAAATAATTTCTTATGCTTTCATAAATAAATAACAAGATATATACTGTGATCATTTAGTGTTTTCTCATTTTTTGCACAAGAAAAATTCAAAATAGGTTTGTTTTAAAAAAAATAATATAACATAACTAAGGTCACAAGGGACAGTAAAACGAAATGATTATCTTCCGAAACAAAAGAAATTTCTACTCGATTTATTCATCATCATACTTGAAATAAGATTAGTGATAAACATTCTAGTTAGTAAACAAAGAGTATCCTTATCGATTTGATTACTAAATCAATAAACCACAAGAAGTTACTAACAATACTGATTCCTTATTAATTTATTCAGCAAATGAATGTATAATTAATTTGAAAATGGATAGTTTATTATATTATAATGATATAACCACTAATCGTCTTTGAAGGTTAGAATATTTAGACTTGACTGTACAAATGGCTAAATAATTAGAAATGCACAGATCCCTTCCCGTTTCTTAATTTCTTAATTATTAACTGTAATTTGTGAATGTAGAAAGAAAAATTGTACAAGAATATTTTTTATCACATGGCTGTACTGATTTCACTGGTTTGCTATCATAACCTTTATGTATAACTGATAAAGTAAATCAGTAGTCCTAGCAGCTTTCAAATAGATATAACCAGGGTTCTGTTAAGTTGGCGCAAAAAATCCATGATGTTTGCAACTATGGAGAAATTTTCTGTATTAGATTTATGATGAAAAACGTATACATGACGTCAATATTTTGTTATGTATTGTAAAGAGAAGAAATTTTTAAAAGTTCAGTATTACCAACAAAAATAGTGATGCAATTCCAGAAAATCATGTTCTTCGTTCACGAATAACAACGTTTGTTGGAATAATGTAGAAGTATTGTAAGAGCAATATTATAATCAGATTACAGACTTTATTCATTCATTCAACAATTACAAGTATATATCTATATTATTTGTCGTTTCGTCGATTTCCATAAGACAAATGACAATGTGTTCTTTGTATGTAAGACAATTTTTTTAAAAAAGATTACATTCTACAAATTCATGTTATCACTGATTTCCCGCATATTTACTTAACTTTCAGTGAATAGTAAGAAACTATTTCAGATTGCCTACATAAGTGATTCATGAACGACTGACGATAAAATTTTAGATTTAGATTTGAAATGGTCGGATGTAACAGCATACACAAATAAGTGTATTTTGCACAAAATATAAGGATTTTAGTGATAAACGTAAAGCTATGCATTTTGGGAACTGGAACAATAAAATGTATTCCTAATTTCTTTTTATTGTTTAAATAAATTACTCTAGATCCCATTGTGGTGTGTGCTACTTATATCGACAGATCTAATTAGTATGTATCATCAATCGAAAGTGGAATACTTGGTGGTAGAAGATTGAGAAAATTGAACAGAAGAGAATGAGAACAGAGAGTGATTGGTAAGGAAACGAAAGAACAATCTAGTCTGAGACAATTGATGGTTATTTCGCAAATGAAATATTACCGTATGGTTCTCATATTTTACGAAGATATTCTGTGATATTGTAGTTGAATGCCTCTACATGGGTTCTTGTTTATTACACTATGAATATTTGGTGTTAGATAATCAATTCATCAATTACGCTAAATATTCACTACATTTTTCATGAGTTCATTACAGAGGAATTTTTATATTTTCTGTAGTATTTTGCTATGAGTTTTATAACTTCTTAACACGTTGAACATTCTAACGAAATTTGAATGGCTTGAACTTTAAACCGTACTGAAGAAAATTTTAACTATGTTCATGATACCATTTTTTAGTATCACGAGTGTTTTGAGAATATGAGTTTTATATATGTTGTAGAAATCGCAGATTTATGGGTTTAACATAACGCATGTAATGCATATTATAGGTAGGCTAGGTGATTATTCGCAAAAGCGTCGTAAAATAACTGACTCAATCACAGTTACTTCAAAAACTGCCAACGGTCTATCATATTGAGAAGTAACAAAATGAAGCAATTAAGCTGAGAAAAGTGAACGAGCAGTCTAAACGGTATCTGGCAAAATACGAGAATGAGTTTATGAGTAGGTGAATGTGTATAACTGAATGAGCCACCAGAAATCTAATGCATTCTCGGAAGGTTTAAGTCATCAATGTATTAGTGTTTAAGTGGACATTCATTTAGCAAACTACATTTCGAAAGTGCACACTTATGAAAGTTTACTTGGCTTTTATGCTTACATAGCAGAAAATAATGAGTTTATCAATTTTATAAGCTAAGCCTTAACTAGTATATATGTATATATGTAAAGAGGTATTCAACGTTTATCTATAAACCCTAATTAGACCACGTCCATAGACTCGAAAAAAAAATCAGTTTGTTGAAATCATTCTGGATGTTATACAGAATTGAATTCTAGTGACTGTCAACACTGCTTCAAAACCATCGAAATAGATGGCGTGAATGGAAGCAATTACAATTGAGTCAATGTAATAAGCATTATTTTCTGAGCCTGTAAACCGAGAAAACATTGATGCAAATAAGTATTAAAGTAAATAAAAGCTATTAACAAAAGAAAAAAAACGTCAGTGCGTTTAGTTATGTTATACAGATAAGAGAATTTAATTTTTAAAAGGTTTTAATTAACAGTCTCACTTTAGCATTTAGATTTATGGAGGAGAAATAGCATGGAATTTTGGAGCGGCTCAAATTCAGAACTACTAAGCTAGGAATCGATTATAAAGTACTCAATGTTTTCAATAAGAAAAACTGGCAACTATTTCTAGGTTCCACCAACCACTTAACAATGATCATGGACACAGATGCAACATTTGAAATTCAAAAATATAGCATCCGCTGGATTTCATTCAGACTTTACGATGACCGTTTGCTACATTAGAACATAACGTATGTAATGCTATGCACCGGTACGTCTGTAATAATCCTTCGGATATGGCACAAAATAACACTATCACTGAATCAATAAATTGAAATTAAGTATCTTAATTGGTCTGTAAATATATCTACTGCTTGCTCCCTTTGAAATATATTTAACGACATGTAAGAATGGTGAAACAGAAATAATGACTGAGTTTACTGTCACCAGAAAATTAGATTTATCTCCAGAAATTATTTGTTTTTTTCTCGAATAATTGCACACACAGTGAAGATAACTATCTTCTATGCACACTCGAAGTATCATTGGACTCTTAAGCATCTTATCTTATAGTCATATTATGATTACAATCCACTTGTTATCAACAATGCTATTTGTTTAACTTTTACGAGAAAGGTTTCCTGAGATGTGATAATCTCTATACGAATGAAAACAGTAAATTACTACTACACCACATCTGTAGACAAGGGTGCAGTATTTTATTTTAGTAGGATAGGTCTCCATAGTGTAAACTCATCACACTATCATAGTTAACACCGATAACTATCTCTTTCCATATAAATGTCATTATCTTTTAACCGCTCAGATTTCATGAAAAATTCATCGTTTACGACTTCAGTGTAGACTCAGCCCACTTGAGTTAGTGGGCTTTGTTATACCCTTGTGAACACATAAGTACAGGTAACTTCCGGGACTTATCAATGAACTATTATTCTATATATATTCCTATCGCATAACTGTACAGTAACTAGATTATGTATATTTGTATTCCTCTTGTCATAAGCTTCATTTTGACGTGTAAACTATTATTATGCGATTTACTGTTCTCAAATTATGTTCAGTTTATTGATTACTGTCTCCCACGTTCACAGCCACATTTGGCTTGATCTTGTACAAATATTATTTTCTATTTTATGGTATGATGTGGTCTGTCTATCTGGTATATAAACCGAGTAAGCTTGAAGTAAATGATTTGCATAACAGAAGCTGTAATTGGCGTTCTTGACTCAATTGGAAGGGCCAGGCGGAAAAGGACCAATAAGGACGCTAGACTACTCTTAGCGGTCGAACGTCATTGATTTTGGCACAGTACTAAGATTGGATAAGTCGTATTCCGATTGGTGGATAATTCACGTGATAAAAAGCTGAGCATATAAGCATAAAAAATTGGCGACAGCCTTTTTTAAATTCGTGACACACTTGCCTCAGCACTTAAACATCTTGGGATTGATGCCAGATGATCTCGTGTATACAAACTTATGAGGGTATCCAAAATATTTTAAAACACATAATCAACGTCTAATAAGTTTTGCTTAATTTTTAACCAGAATCACCCTGTTATACAAACTGTTTTGTGGTGATAAAACTGAATAAATTATCATTTAACTTTATTATAAAATATATAACAAACAAGTAATCATAATGATGGTATTAGTAATGAAACAGCAGTAAATTATGTTGTTTTTCAAAACTGATCTTTATCCTAATAAAAATGTACTTTACCAGGTTTAAAATCTACCCAATGTATTATTGAAATGAAGACGCATGTGCAACACATTGACATCTGTTACGTTTATATGTATATATATATATATATATATATATAGTTGAGTCAAGAAACTAATTCATAAAAAGCTCTCAGACAGTAAGTGCTTTGTTTTTGACTTGTAATGAATGAAGTTTATTTTGTCAAATAACAAGTATACTTTGTGATTTTTACCCAAATGTTGTTTTATTACTGAAGCATCTTTCAATCATGAAAAATTCATGTTCCTGACGTTAAAATCAAACTTGTTTACACTAGGGATTGAGAGTTAAATTCCTGTGTTTTATTTAAAATACTAGGTTCTAAATAACTGACGGTTAATTTTGAAATGTTTCCATGGAATTGTTTACCACCCTTATTATTCTTAATCATTGTTTACTTAATGTTGTTTATAACAACTGAAGTATATTTGACTTGTTGACTGATATAAAGAATAAATATGAATTGGATTAAAATGAATTTTTTATATTGACATGGTGACTGTGGTAACGCTACCAACTTACTTAGAATCCTAACTTAACTACTCTTCTGAAACAAAATGTGATAGAGTAAATATTGTTTGGATACACATTATTGTTATTCTTAGGTTTATAGAATTTCCCATCGTCTATATAGAGCAAAATATTTTCAATGTTATCTTTTGTTAATTTTATCTGTTGAAATCTTGTTTCAAGGAGTTGAATTTTCCGTAAGGTCTAGTTGCCCTAATACTAGCAGATTTATGTAACGGGTAAAATTTTTATTGTCATAGATTTAGTTTCATATGAACTAATGTTGACTAAAGATTGCTTTTACTTAGTTGAAATTGATGGTCCTTTAGTACGACTTTCATTAGAGTATTCTGTTGGCTAATGTACCATTTGGAATATTGAAGTTGATAATATGGTACTATCATGATTCATATGGTAGAGTTGTCTGCAGTGATACCTAGTGCTCAAAGATAGATTAAAATCATTATTATTTACTGACAATACATACAATCTCGTACTATTAATTAACTTTTTCAGATATTGTCTATTTTAAATATCATAATCAAGGAGAGACAGAGAAACATATTTTCAGTAGTATTGCTAACAGTTTTATTGATGCATCAATAAGCTGTATGTGACATATATATATATATATATATATATATATATATATTAAGATTTTCACAAGTGATATGAGTATACGCATTTTACAGCAATAATAACAGTGACTCGTTATAAATGATATCATTTTGACTAACATATAAGCCGCTACATGTCTTAATATTTCCGTTTTCCTATCTTTTTCTACCCATAGTTATGCATTTGCTACTTTCTTTATTATCCATTAATATCAATTAATGAAGAGTGTATTTCCAATAAATAAATAAATAAAAGATATTAAATACATTATCAATTGTTGAGTCACTGTTACTTAAAGATTTCATTGATGAATTAGGTCATTAAACTTTTTACCTTTATCTATTGTTTAAAAGTAATAGTCAGGACGTTATTTGTTACGATATTGTCTTTTTTAATGTATATATAGATAATTGTTTTCAAAAACCAATATCTTTTGTTTATTTCATTATTGCTTTATTTGTTAAACTAAGTCGTAGACTTTCAAACTTAGGTCATTGAAATTGCTTTGTTAGTCATGTAATACATGATATAAAAAAGTTTGAAGGCAAATTAGTTTGTTTTATTTTGTAGAAATGTCTATGCTATTTACTACTCATAATTCAAACGTAATCATCTTTTTGCTGTAGGTTAATTTACAAGAAATTTATGGCAGGAAATCTTTGAAGAAAAAAAGATGATAATAGAATTATGTTAACACTTTGTATTCAGTTAATATGTATAGAATTCATTAAGGACAATCATAAGAATGTTAAGTGATTAGTATATGAATTGATTATCTTTATACTACTTAAAAGTTTATAAGTGAATGTGAAATAAAATTGATGCTCAAGATTAATTTATCATTGGTAATTGTACTACATATATTAAGAATAGCCAACATTGATGTACAATATTGCGATAATATATTTCACTACTTCTGAAATGATATTTATCGGCGACTTTATCGTTTGTAGCACATATATGAACTATATGGTCTCTACATTAGAACTTAAAGGCTTATACAGGGTGTTGACAAAAAATATACTTCAATAATAGGGATATGTCCATTAAATAGCACCTTAGCATATAATTTATATGTTATGAATGGTAACTTTGTGGACTATTTATGGACCAATGTGATATGTATATTTCCTATTGTATAATTGTTAAGTTACTTAACTATTCATATTCACGCCCCTTTTATTATAAGTTTTATTTTGACCTATAGACTATTATTATATGATTTACCATTCTTGAGTCATCCCTAGTCAATTAATTACTGTTCCCCCTATTCACAGCCACATTTGGCCAAATGTTGTTTTCTAATTTGTGATACGATGTGGTCAGTTTGTTTGGTATATAAACCCAGTATGTTTGAGAATAATGATTCATATTGCAGAGGCTGTTATCGGTGTTCTAGACGTAATTGGCTGGGCTGGGTGGAAAGCAGGACTGATAAGTACTCAAGACTGCTCATACGATTTTGCGTATCATAGCTGTCTAGCTGAAAACAGTCATCTATTTTTACATACGTGTTTTGATGGAAATGTTTGATGATTTGAAGTATTTGAATTATAGTATGAACTAGTAATCCCTGCAATAACGCAATTTAATCAAGAAGTATTAGATGAGCACCATCGAATGTACTGTATTTGGAATTCAAAATCAAGCAGTCATCAATACAAGGGAATCATTGGTTCATTCAAACATCACAAAATGTTACTCAGACTGATTTTTGATTAGTTTGAATCATTGTTTGAGAGCTTTCAAGATAATCTGTCTTTTTTATTTATAAACAAATTAAGTTTTCATGTTGTTAAACACTTACAATATGTGGTTTGATAATGCATGAAATTTATAGTTACAAAATATTAAAATGAATCTGACACCGGGACCACATATCTAACCATTTTAATTTTAAACTTAAAGAAATATCCACCTATTTTTACTGTTAGAGCCGATATATTAATAGTATTATTTTGTACTTCTTTGTAAATTTTATCATATCAGAGACTCAGTTGTAATATTCTAGACATTCAAATTATCTTTTTAAAAAAACACAAACTATATGAATTTCTGTTAGGAAAAATGTGATAGGATACTATGGTGTAAACTACTTTTTTGATTTATAAGCAAAGATAAACAGTGGCTAGCAATGGAATCCAGGACGTGCGCTTCGTCCTATTTTGGACTCATCAGCTGGATGTACCTGCTTCACACTGGGACTCAAACCCAGTACCATCCGCCAAATAGATAGCGCGATGGCGTTTGAAGCGAACGGTTCCAAAGTGAATATCAATTCTGAGATGCAGGTACATCCAGCTGACGAGTCCCAAATAGGACTAAACGCGCTTCTTGTATTCCACTGCTAGACACTATCCGTCCTTGCTTATAAAGCTTGTGACCTCAGGCAATATCAAGGCAGTCCGTACAGTATGCACATATGTCAACAAGAGACTGATCAATTGCAGTCCTAAATAACAATGCGAAGATACAAGTAAATAACACCAAGTGAATTTATTTTTTGATTTATTATTATTCTGCATAGATGCACGCTAAAAAGAATAGTGTGCTAATCCGTAATCCACACACACTGCAAGCTTATAAGAAAAAATTATTTTAAGCATTGAGCTGTTAATATACTATAACTCCGCCTGTAGCTCCTCTGGCGGTTACTGCCGGTCCCAAGCCCACACAAAGGAGGAGGGTTGGGCATGGGGTTAGCGACCCCATCCCGTAGAAAATCAACTCGCTAAAAAAATGCTAACCAGAAAAAATCATTCAAACCTTTCAAACTCTGCCCTGGGAGTAGAAGGAATAATTATGACGCCTCATGATGAAAGCCGAGTTCATTCGGAAGTCATGAGGCCGATGCACCTTCTTACAACCAGAGCAACAATTTTTATAAGTACATGGAATGTTAATATACTATGCCTAATTATCTAACATTAACACGTTGTGTATATATCACAATTATCTTTGTCCCGAGGAAGGTCGCAGCAATATTTGTGGTTGTGGAAACCTCAACAAATCGTAATGTTCAATTTATTCAACTCCAACAACATGGAAGCACTTGAAGTTTCTAACTTTAATTATTTGTGGATTAAAAACCATTGAAAACCTGGAAGCACTGAACGGCCGTCTCGTTCTAGTATGGGACTCCTCAGCAGTACGTATCCACGGTCCCACTCGCGGGATTCGAAGCCAGGATCTTCAGTCTCGTGCGATATCGCTGAGCCAGCATCCAACGGTGTTAATGTCTGACTTCAACCAATCCACTGAATTGCGCGACCGTCTTTCATTGTGTGAAGTTAAAACATATCACTACCTGACATGGATTAGCTCCACTGGTAACGGCTTCTGACTAGAGTTCCAAGAACTCCCTCACGAATCTAGTCACTAATGAACACAATATAGGTAGTGCTAAATGCTAGATGAAGTTAGTATTTGATTATTTGTTTGAAAAAAGGCTTCTGATTGACTGAGCATATGTTATAATAAATACTTTGCAATTATTAGCTACTTCCATTCCCAATCTACTGTTTTGTAATGAAAGATTTAAATTAGCTATTGAAAACACAAAACTATTGTGGATAATGAATAAAATGATCTATAGTTTATGATACAAAAGTTTATTCAGTGATCAATATTAATGACTTAAGCAAAAAGCGTTATTCATTATTCAACATTTAAGTATGAGGTCAAATACAATTTGGACTCAACTCAATCAAAATGTCTGCAAATGGTTTAATTACTGTATTACTGAGTTAAACTGAATAGATTTTGCTAATTTTATTTTTATTTTCGAAAAGGTGAATTTCCATATAGAACACCAAGAATCGACTTTCTTTCATCATTGATATATATTTTCGTTGTTACAAATGTATAATAAGGTATGATTTGATGACGTGAATTTTGAAACCAATTATTTCATAATAATTTATGCTGCAAGAGCGATATAAAGCTGAAAGTTAATTTCTCCAATATATTCTTCTTCAAAGGAGAAACTGGCACGCGGTACATAAAATTTCAAAAATTAGCGACACATAGTCCAAGATCACTTCAAGAAGATAACGTTATAAAGGTAGCTAACCAGACATCAAAGTTAGATGAGAGTTTGGTTAGTGAAATGGTCAAATCAACTTCAGTTTAAAATTATGCAACTAAATAAGAAATTTCTCAGATAGTTATTGTTTATGATGGCTGTTTCATCCTACCAGTGTGTATTCACGACCCCGCATATTGGACTCGAACCCACGAACCTTAGTTTCGCACGCAAACGCTTATCTTCTGGGTTGTTGAACCGGCAGTCAACGGTATTATTGTCTAACTGCAACCAACTCATGATATTGTACGACCCTTCATAACTGTCTCCAACCGGCACGGATTGGGCTTCACTGCTCACTGCTTTTCAACAGAACTCCAGGAAATCCATTTTAGAACTAGTTACTAGTGAGAACATGATTATCACTAGAATGAGGGTTTGTGGAAATTGTAACAGTTTGTTTTAATAGTTGAATTCATAAAATTGATCTAAGATAGACCACCATGGAAAACCTAAAAACACTGGATAGCTGTTGCATTCTAGTACTGAACTCCTAAGCAGTGCATATTCCTGATGCCCCATGTGCGACTCGGACCCAGGACGTTCGGTCTTTTAATTCCATTGAACTATTATAATTCTGTAAACAATATACATTAAAATTTAAATTATTCAGTGAAACTATCCAGAAGGCTATTAATCAGAATATTACGTTAGAACGATCTGTGTTATAAGTCTACTGTTCGGAGTTTATAATAAGTTTTTATCTTTTTAGTGTTATCTCTTGACCAAACGACTGGAAAGTTGTCTTCAAATAAAAGTATTTATTGTTTCAAATATGATGGATCTAATCCACAGAGAAAATTTTGTTTTACAAGCAAAGTATATTCCTAATACTATTGTGATGGGGTATTTGTTTGTTAGAACATAGTTTTCTCTGTATTGAACGATTAGACAAACGGAAGTATTTAGCTTTAAGCCATTGAATCCTGGTAACTGTGATGTTCTTCCCTCTTATTTCTTTTTTCGTATTCAGATAAACAACAAGGCGATACGATATACAAACCAATGTTGACATTACAAATTTGATTATAAGATAACATCAATTGAAATACAATAGCATTTGTCGAAACTCAATCACACTTTAATTTGTTTCCTCCTTAACTTTCTTTCTTAACTGCATTACGATCGTCTATTCATAAGTCATCTAACTTTCAATAAGAAAACATTTGCATCAAAAACCGTTAAATTGGTTTATTTTACATTGAAAATATTTAAAAAAGGGATCTGATAAGACCTGGGTTCGAATCTAGCGAGGTGAGGTCGTGAACGCGCACAGCTGAGGAGTCCCTCGATAGGACGAAACGGCCTTTTAGTGCTTTCAAATTTTCCTTGGTGGTCTAACTTCAATTGACTCACGCTTGCAACTATGAAAATACTAAATCTCTACAAAACCCCGTCTGATAAAAAAGGGATTATCGTTTTTCTTATGTAATAATCCTGATCTAATATAGATACATGGGATACTAGTGATAACAATTTACTTTCCATGTTTTTTTTGTTTTGAAAAAAGACAGTAAAAAAATTACTAAAGAGAATAAAAACCAACCCTCTAATCACATGAATTTGTACATTAATTAATTCATCTGTATTGGTCATTAAATTAATCATGGTGGTAATTATAATAATGTGATATCTTAGTAACGGGTATGATTACGTCTTGTTTGGTCTGCAAAAAAGAACACAAAAGAATTTATAAGAAAATTATAATGTATGTATAATAGTCTTAGAGATAATATAATATCTATGTAAACTTATCAGGTTTTATCCGGTAGAATGAATAAAATTCATTATATCACTAAGCTCATTTATGGATCACGTGTCAGTTTACATTTGTATTCATATTCATACTTATATCTAAGAGTTTTTAATCTACATTTATTTCTAAGTAGAAACATAATAAACCATTAAACTAATTCACTATATTATTTTATAACTGATTATGGAAGCAAACAAAAATTATGCCTAGTGACCTGCTTTAAGTATATTGTATAGTAATTTATATCTATTTATAATTGCATATTTTTGCTTAGATAAAGAATTACTTAAGAATATGTAGACATAGATTAAAGTCATTACTTGGGAGAATATATTATCTCTAGTTACTAAAAGACTTAATACAATGATTTATTGGAAAAAAACTAGAAAACAAAAGTTGAATTACCATAGTATTTATGCTAAAAGAAATAAATAATAACTTTTCATAGATTAAATCATTAACTGACCTTCATGAGACTGCTACTCAGAACTTGGCAAACCTAGATGAATGTTTCATCTTTGTTCAGGACTCCGTGATGTTCATCCATGAACCTGAATTCATGGATCACATTAACAAAAATATACACATGTAATTTAAATGACAGTTTTACTTGGAAATCTAATTGGATATATTTTGTTTATACTAGCAAACGAGTTAATGCTGATAATCTAATATATTTGCATAGAAAACTGATAGTAAAACAATAAATTAAATCAAGTTACCATAAACAATATGGCATAAACCTTAATGGAGAAGATTTGTAGCTCAAGTGGATGATTTTGATGGAGTTTTATCCTCTGAGCGTGATGGTTTGGTCGTGGAGCTTGCATCGTCCTTCTGAACGACATCATCAACAAATTTCACTTCTACACGAAGTTTGTGCTGATGATTCCGTTCAAAAAAATGATGAAAGCTCCACGACCAAACCATCCAACTCAGAGAACAGAGAAAATCTTCACACAACCGTTTACATGCTTTGCGTACTCGATAGTATTATTAACCAGTGTATACTTTATATAACCAAACTTGCCTCTGAGGTTTTTAGTGGTAGCCGGTTTATAATATCGTCTTTGATTCTAGCTGATCAGTCAGTAAGACATCATGAAATATCAATCAAACGTTTATTTACATTACGTATACTAATGTGTCTAAAGTCTAAAGCCTTTATAAGTTATTTAAACAATCAGCGTAAGTAAAAAACTAATTCCCTTTATCTCCTACATTTCGTCTTAGTATAATGGATGAAAACACACAAGTGGTGACAACTAAATGTATTATGGTACAAATTACAAAGTACGTTGATAAAATATAAGAACCATACACTGAATAATTCATTTGCAAATCTCCATCATTTGTCTTTTAGATTCTGCGTGATTCTTCCAATTCCCAGTTCCTTTCTAAATCCGCTTCCGTTTTCTTCTAGTTAACTTTCAAGTCTTCTGCTGCCATGTTTTCCACTACCGATCAGTGCAACATACTACTTATGTTTGAAGCTTAAACAATATGTGACTTACTTCATACTTTGTCTTCCTGAAGTTACCTTTTACTAATGTTTCGGATAAGCGTAATGGAAATAGTTTACTAAATCTTTCAAATATACATCAATAATAATCATGTTATACACAACCAAGTTAAAAACAAAGATATACAAATCATATATGAAGCGAACTTATTGTTTCAAAACCTTTACTTTATCTAATGAATTATGTGGTATTTATTAATTTGATTAGTTTGACAAAACAAAAGATAGTCACTGTGTATAGAAGCTTTCATGAGATATGCAAATTATTTTCAAATATATCTGGACCATAAATAAATAATGTCATTCTTATAATTCTTTCTTAAAGAGTGAAATATTCATAGACTAAAATGGTTACCCATTATATATATATATATATATATATATATATATATATATATATATATATATATATATACATATTAAACCTGTCATACTGTAGTTTTATTAGACTTAAATCAATGTGACAGTACGAGAAAATAAACTCATAGAACATTAGCAGAATAAACTGCATTTACTGTTGTGGTAAGGTATGTGCTACTGATGTCGACAGATCTAATTAGTATGTATCATCAATCGAAAGTGGAATACTTGGTGGTAGAAGATTGAGAAAATCGAGCAGAAAAGAACGAGAACAGAGAGTGATTAGTAAGGAAACGAAGGAAGAATCCAGTCTGAAACAATCGATAGATATTTTGCAAATGAAGTATTACTGTATGGTTCTCATAGTTTACCAAGATATTCTGTAATAATGTAGTTAAATGCATGTGGTTGTTCACACTTGCGTTCTCGTTCACAACAGTGGTTGTATTCATTATAGATCATAATAATTAACAGTTTTAACTTATAACACTTTTTCATGAAATTACTGACAAAATGACCCAAAGAATATGCCTAGCTGCGTTGTAAAAACTTTTCTGTAATCCGAGATATCTGAATGTTCTCTAACATTTATTCAGAAGAGTAGTGGATTTTTATCATCTTTTGTTTGGTTTTTAAAGTTCACTTTAAACATTTGAACGCACTTATGGTGCCCAGTGTAAATGATCATCATTGGCTAAATATAATAAAATACAGTCATCATATATTCTTGAATCTCAGTCAACATTACTTCCATTTTTTGGATTCAGTATGATAATTACTCAATATAGCACTCGATTTCATTTCTCCAGTATGATATTTTATTCATTATAACATTAATTTATTTAAGTGTTCGATTGATTCAAGACACGATATTCTTGTATTAAATTAACATCAACTATGCTCGGCATGACATGTAACATGTTATCTCTTATAACTCTGGGTATTTTTTTCATATATGTGATGTTATTTTAATTAATAATTAAAACGGGTGTACAATCAACATATAAATGAGTGTATTTTCAACTACGGTCATTGTCGTGTTTTGGGTTCTGTTGTATCAGTTTTGGTGTTCTTACTTCGCGTCACGAGAATTGCTGAGGTTCCTCTTTTTTCAAGTATAAGTAATAAGCGACGCGGATATAACAATATCTGAGATTTCGGAAAACTGCTTATTTCATAGTGCATTAAGATAACAAGAAGCAGAAGTTGTCGATGAATAATTTAAAATGTCGTTCCTATAAGAACGCAGTAGAATTTATTTATCGTGCTGACTGGTATTTTGCCTGAAACCCAGTATTCAAACATTCAAGATAGGTGATATAATCCAAACAAATAGGAAATGTTGTTCCATCTCTAAAGACAGTCAGAAGGAGCTGCTTGAATGACGTAGGAAAGCAGAAATTACAGTTTACACAGTACAAGGACAATGAAGTTTGTAGTACAAAATAAATTAATCTTATTTCATGGCGTCTCATTTGCTGGAAACAGACCAAAATTAAAAGTGGTAATATAATTATAAACAATGGTTTAATATATCCTAGTCACCGAAGTCAAGATGAATACTCAAAACAGAGTCAAAATGCATAAGTGACGGAGGAAGGTACCAAGTATAAATCTTACTTGATTATTCAAAGACAATGACTACCAAACTCTTTCAATATGATCTGTGTTGTTAGAAAGATAGAAGGATAAACTTTTCTCTTTCTTAGTGACTATAGCCGTTGTCAAATACTTCTTTTAAACTTTTTTGTTTCTTTCACAGTCTTGTTAATGCACCTATAACATCACTCCATCTATTCTGTATAATAATAATAATAATTATTATTATTATTAACATATCAATAACCAGCAATCTGAAGTACCTTTAGTCATACAGTTTGTATCATCATCTTCTATAGTTATATTAATAATTGTAATTTCAGTCTGTTTTCAGCCGATGAGACGCCATGAAATATGTTAACTTCATTTCATACAATAAACTTTATTGTTCTTGCATTGTTTAAATTAATCGAAGGAAATGATTGTTTGAAATTTAAGAGATAAGATTAAAAATAAAAATAAATCGATTATAATTAACTATGTTGGTAGCCTCGTAAAAAAGGAGCAATCAAGATATTTTTGCTTATTAAATCTCTATGAAAAAACTTTTGTATAGTCGTTTAATACTTTTTCTTGGCATGATATTAACAATGGATTCTAGAACATACAAAAATGTCACTACTATTTGCTACATTCATATGTTCTATTGGTCGATCACTGGCTAGTGACCAGCATAACCCTCGTCTAGTTTTTTGACGCTAACAAAATTCTATATCTTCTAGTCTTAGTGACTTGGTATTATGTATAATAGGTTGAAAAGTTGAAGGCTTGGAGTACCATGTTAAACTTACAAATGTAAGCAAATTGAATGTAAAACAGCCCTAAACCCAGTCAAATATTCTTTCAAGATAATTTTATGTATCAAAACATGACTCTCGTCGTATTATGTTCTAGTAATTTTTAAAACTAAGTACACATTCTAGCAAACTAGAGAGAAGCGTTTCTTGAAAAGACTTGTCTATTGATTCAGTAGCTAAAAAGTATTTTTAATTGAATACAAACATTAAGCTAGTCGATAATTCTACATTTTTACTACGAATATATTTTACTTGTTCATGGAAAACACCAATTACGCTAGATGATATGTCGCTGCCTTAGACTGTTACAAAGGTTTTACATGAAATAATAGACATTACCTACAGATTCATCTGACAATATATTTAGCTAGTTATTGAAAAACCAGTAAAAAGTCATCATGGATCCATAAGATTTCTTATATCTGTGGGTTGTATATTTAAGAGAAATACTATTTTGCGAGTAAACATAACTAAACGAACATTTTCAGAAGTCTTCCTACCTCATACTGAAACATGATGACCGATGAGGAAAACTTTTTAACACTCACATTTGATAAATAAATACATTGTATTGAACATATTTTGCATCAATCAGTAGTTTTATATGGTATTCTATGTGATAAGTCTCCTGCCTTCGGTTAGGTGTATATTAGTTAAGTATGTGCCCTTGTTTAACTTATCTTTTTTGTTCATTATGTATTATGTGTTTTAATATAGGTTATTTTGTACTTTAGTTTATATTGCAATAAGTGTTTCTTTACGTCATAAAAAATATGAAACCTGGAATTAAATTCCTTTTCAATATAAAGTTTTAATTATAATGATTTTGAATAGGGAAATTTCAACCGTATGTCGCTAAGTACAAATTTATACCTACTATTTGTGTAATTAGAACATTTCTCATAGTATAAATATGCGCCTTATAAATGTATACTAATGTAGTTGCTTTTTGTCCTATCTCAATACAAATTAAGGAGAAAGAAATGTAATTGCTTATGAGGTATTTTGGTTTAATTTATACCCTGATTAGAATTGAGGTAAGATTTAATTAAGTTTTATAAGTGCACTATATTAAATAATAAAATTGAAAAAAATTTATTATATGGTTGAAATTATGAGTCAATTGAAGCCAGACCATCATGGAAAACCTGGAAGCCCTAGACGGCCGTTTCGTCCTATTGTGGGATGGCCGTCCAATGCTTCCATGTTTTCCATGGCGGTCTAGCTTAAATTGACTCATAATTTCAACTATATAAAAAATACTAAAATCTCCACAAAACCCCCTTCTAAAAATTTATTGGATAAAAAAATGTACAGGATGAAAATAATTTCAATATTAACATAGTTGGAAAGTATTAAGATAAAAACGATCATTGTCAAATTAAGTCTTCCAATACATTCATTTAAAATTGACTTGGAAATAAACAATTATATATGAAACCCAGATAGACTAAATAACTGAAATTCATTCATGTTTTCGATAATTGTCTTTTGATTTTATACAGGGACTGCAGTCGCCTCTAAAACCTTTGGGGATAGAGGAAACGTTATGTAAGCTTTGTCCACTGTCTATGGTAGGGAATATCCATAACCTTAACATTAGACAACTGTTCAAAGATCTCTGATTCCCAACGATCTTAAATCTGACTTCAATCTCTGATTATAACTCGTTTATATATCAACAAGGACCGTCATCAAACGAGCACACTCATATTAACCTAATTAATTTTACTTAATTTACAGTCATATAGATAATGATTGAACAGACACACCATGGGTATGGAATTGTAGAGATTCATAGGCCTCTTTCGATGCTATTATGTTAAATAAATGTTAGTAACAGGTTAATACGCAGTCATGGTAAAATTCCATATTTTCATAAACTAATTTATTTTCACTGAGGTTATTACACACAATAAATCAAGAAACATTATATTTATTGAGTACACAAACATTTTGCGATTTTAAATGTCCCCCACCTATTAAAAAAATACAGACCAAGACAAACAATGTAGCAGCAGCCTCTGCATCAATAGGCCTCAACATACACAAAGGAAAAAGCAAGATTCTCAAATACAGCACGGAGAACACCAAGCCAATCACACTTGATGGTGAAACCCTTGAAGATGTGGAATCTTTCACGTGCCTGGGAAGCATCATTGATAAAAAAGGAGGATCGGATGCAGATGTAAAGGCGAGGATTGGCAAAGCAAGGACAGCATTCCCACAATTGAAGAGCATATGGAACTCAAAACAACTGCCAACTAACTTCAAAGTGAAAATCTTCAATACGAACGTCAAGACAGTTCTACTGTACGGAGCTGAAACGTGGAGAACTACTACATCCATCGTTAAGAAGGTACAAGTATTTATAAACAGTTGTTTACGCAAAACACTCAACATTCACTAGCCGGATACTATCAGCAACAGCCTTTTATGGGAGAGGACAAACCAGCTTCTAGCTGAAGAGGAAATTAGGAAAAGACGTTGGAAGTGGATCGGACATACATTAAGGAAATCACCAAACTGCATCACGAGGCAAGCCTTAACTTGGAATCCTGAAAAGAAGTGGAAAAGCGGAAGGCCAAAGAACACATTATTTCGGGAAATAGAAGCAGATATGAAAAGAATGAATGTTAACTGGAAAGGATTGACCAGGACAGAGTTGGATGGAGAATGCTGGTGTGCGGCCTATGCTCCTCCACGAGGTGTAGCAGGCGTAAGCAAGTATCTATAGAAACATAATTTTCACAAAAAACTTTCATCTTAGTTGCAACTCATAAATATCAACATATTTCCTAGTCTTCGGTAGATACATATTTTCTACGTATGAAAATTATTTTACATTTAAAATTGGTCAAATTAGTCTTTTAAAATAGATTTCTGCATTTCCATCAAACATCTCTGAGTGAGATGTTGTAGTTGAATGAAATTTTGCTGTGAAATGTTGTTAGTGCAAACCTTAGGATAAATATTATCAGGGACCATCAATCCAAACACGGATTTTTCGAAGTAACCATGTCAGTTGTTTGATTGCAATCATTATGGTTTGACTCTAATGATTTTTTTACCGTTTATAAAGAGACAGGAAAAATGCTTTTATTACATTCAGTGTTCAAAATGTCTTGTTGTATCTTTTAAAAATGCTTTTAATCGTGCTAATTATAATATGTTCATTTTATGTCTTTGTTAGAAAATGTGATCATTTTATATTGCAAGCTGTCAGGTAAAACAAACGGAATCGGAAACTTATTATTGATGCATCATTGTGTTTTTTATCAAAACGTCAATTGCTACTGATAAAGTGATTGATAAACAATCTATTATATATTTGTTGACAGATTGACTATGCATTAGTAACTATGATATTTTTTTCAATCAAAATATGTTTATATATATAGTGTTTTAACAGTATTTCATTTGTAATAGGACTGTTCTATGTAGTATATTTTCTAACACATAATAGTAGTAAAACCTTATATTGATCATCGTCACAATACAGGGCCTAAAGAAATTATTAAGCAAAAGAATCTTTAGTAAACAAAGTAGTTTTTTTATATATAGTTAAGATCATGAGCCAATTGAAGCTAGACCACCATGAAAAAACAAGAAGCACTGGACGGCAGTTTCGTCCTATTGTGGGACTCCTCAGCAGCGCCCATCCACGATCCCGCCTCTCGAGATTCGGACCCAGGGCCTACTGGTCTTGCGTGCGAGTACTTAACCTCTAGACCACCGAGCTGGCCGGCATCCAACGGGGTTAATGTACAACTTCAACCAATCCACGAAATTGAGCAACCATTCATCAATGTCTTCAGTGAGTCGATATCTCTCAACACACCCGGTTGAACTCCACTGGTAAATGCTTCTCACTAGAACACCAGGAAATACCTCATGGGGCCAGTCACTGGTGAGCATATGACAATTATCAGAAGGGGAGTCCCACAATAGGACGAAACGGCCGTCCAGTGCTTCTTGGTTTTCCATGGTGGTCTAGCTTCAATTAACTCATGATCTCAACTATATAGAATTACTGAAATCTCCACAAGACCCCCTTCTGACAAAATAGTTTTTGTTATGTGAAAATTAAGTAATTGCGAAAAGAATCACAATCAAAATGCGAATATTAAAAAAGCTTCATTTTAATATGAAATTAGAAAAATAACTAGGTACAATTCATAAGTGGAAATTAATAAAACTACATAAAGTGCAAACATTGGTTTATTTGTAATTCATCCAAAAGCCTCAATGTTTAATTCTTCACTATATTTTTGAATACGTTTAACTAAAAACACTATGGTATTTTGAAATCCCTAGTTTGGTTTCAGCAGGAAAATTGATAAATGGTATGTGTTAAAAAATAATTTTAATCATCAAATTTTACTCACTTAAATATTTACCTGAATTGTGGAAGATAAAAAATTACCGGAAAGAGTGATTGGGTGTGCGAATCAACCTTATGTCAGACAACAACATGAAAGCATATCAGAATATCTATCAGATAAGTAATGTGATAATTCACCTCTAGCTACTCTGGGTTTACTGACGGTCCTAAACTCGGATAAAGGAATAGGGTTCAGCATTAGGTCAGCAAACCCACCTCGTACAAACAATCCTAATAAAATAAAGCTAAAAGAATATATAATTTCAATCATTTCTATTCTGTCCTTCGAGCTCAAGGGTCTTCACTCAGAAGAGTAGGAACGCCTCATTATGAAAGCCGAGATTCTTCGGAAGTCATGAGGCCGATGCCCTTTCTAACATACAAAACAGTAATTAGCATAGGTACATGGAATGTCCGGACAATGTGGAAGACCGAGAGGATCAGTCAAGTAGCTACAAAAATGAGGAGATACAGTTTCGCGGTTCTCAGAATCAGATGAATCGATTGAACCCAAGCTGAACAGATAAGAATAATTTCGTGAGAGATGCTGCTATATTCTGGTCATGAACAACAAAAGGCTCCCCAAACTCATGGAGTTGCTCTGATACAGTCCAAGGAAGCGTGAAAAGCACTTATAGGATAGGAATCACATGGACACAGGATCATCAGACCACCCTTCAAAACAAAGGAGAAGATCACAATAAATGTTATCTAGTGTTATGCGCCCAACAATGATAGCAATAAATACAATGAAGATCAGTTCTATGAAAGGCTTTAATCAATCATAGTGAAGTGCTCAGGAAACTACCTGGCCATGCTGATGAAAGAATTGAACGCAAAAGTTGGAGCGGACAATACAGGATGTGAAGATATCATGGGAAGACATGCACTGACTGGAAGAAAGGAATGAGAACGGTGAGTGATTTGCAAATGTAATTGCATTCAAGGAAATGGTTATAGTTGGCACAATATTCTCACACAAACACAGGCTACATAAGACTCACCGTATTACACTACAGAAAACCAGATTGATCAAATTTGCATCAGTAAAAAATCCAGACGGACAATGAAATACGTGAGAATCGAGAGATCAATTGGAATAACTTCAGATCACCACGTGGTGGTTGCCAGAATGAAACTGAAGCAAACAAAAGTGGACAGTATTACGAAGGTTCAATGCAGCCTTCATTTGACATGCTAATCAACTCAACCAATTCAGGATAGCCCTCAACAACAGGTTTCAAACCTTACAAGATTTACTCAAAGAAGATTAAACTACCATGGAGAACAACTGGAAAGGGATCAAAGAAACACTAACTTCAACGTATCAGGAGGTTCTGGGCCGCAGGGAGCATCACCATCGTCATAAAGAATGGATCTCTAACGAAACCCTGGACAGGATTCAAGAAAGGAAGAACAAGAAGACAGCAATTAACGACAGTCGAACAAGAGCAGATAAAGTCAGAGAACGAGCTGAATACGCTGAAGCAGACAAACCAGTAAAGAGAAGAATTAGGGTTAACAAAAGGAATACGTGGAGGACCTAGCAACGCAACGACAGCAAAAAATCTGTAACAGGAGGAAATATGAAACAACTATATGACACAACGAAGAAACTGGTAGGGAAATATAATAAACCAGAGAGAACGGTCAAGCAAAAAGAAGACAAGATAATCATTGAGATTCAGGAACAGAAGAACAGGTGGATAGAACACTTTAAGGACCTCTTGAAAGTACCAGTCCCAATGAAATCATCGGACATCGAAGCAGCACACTCAGACCTTCCTATATCTGTCACCCCACCAACGATCGAAGAAATCAGGGTAGACATCAGATGAATCAAGATTGGCAGAACAGAATGGCCTGACAATATATCAGCTGAAGCTCTTAAGTCAGTTATAGAATCAACTGCATATATGCTTCACGTTCTATTCAAGAAGATTTGGGAGGAAGAACAAGTGCCACTGACATACTGAAAAGAAGGACACCTGATCAAAATATCAATGAAAAGAGACCTGGACAAATGAGAGAATTATAGAGGCATCATACCAGGAGACGTTTTGAACAGAGTGTTTTTGAACCGAATGAAAGACTCATTTGACTCATTGAGATCAACAGGTCAGATTCCGTAAGACTCAGTTGTGCGCAGTTCGAATCGTGATACTACGGATCATCGTTGAACAATCAGTTGAGTAGAACTCGTCACTATACATCAAGTTCATTGACTATGGAGAAATGTTTGACAGAGTGATTAGGAGACCGTAGTTAAACCTTCTTTTATCCCGTACAACAACAAATAAAGGTAAATACTGCCAGTGTAGAAGAAACCTATGTATCCATAGGTCTCCATATACACAAAAGAAAAATCAAAATCCTCAGATAAAACACAGAGAACACCAATCTACCCGATCACACTTGATGGAGAAACTCTGGAAGAGATGGAGAATTTTACGTACCTGAGCGGCTTCATCGATGAACAAGCAGGATCAGATGCAGATGTAAAGGCAAGGATTGGCGAAGTTCAGCAATCTCACAGTTGAAGAATATATGAACTCTAAACAGCTATAGACCAATATCAAAGTCAGGATCTTCAATACGAACGTCAAAACAACTCTACTGTACGGGGCTGAAACTTGAAGAACTACCACAATCGTCAACAAAACGGTATAAGTATTTATAAACAAATGTCTACACGAGATGCTCAGTGTCCGTTGACCGAATACCATCATCAACAATCTATTGTGGAAGAGAACAAACCAGATTACAACTGAAGAGGAATTTAGGAAAAGACGCTCGACGTGGATAGGATATACATTTCGGCAATCAACATACTTCATCACGAGGCAAGCTCTAATTTAGAATCCTGGAGGGAAACAGAAAAAAGAAAGATCAAGGGACAGATTATTCAGGGAATCGGAAGCAGACATCAAATGAATGAATAACAACTGGAAAAAAGTAGAAAAGATTGTCCAAAATAGAGTTCAATGGAGAATGCTGGTGAGTGGCCTACGCTCCTCCATGTGAGATAACAGGCATAAGTAAATAAGTGAATGTTTAATGAGAAGTAATTAATTTACAGTTACTTGGATGTATTTTTTGAATTTCTGTAAAGTTTAAAATTATTTATATTACCTGGTTTGAATAAATGTCCATTCGTAGTAAATGAGAAATTTTAAAACTGTTCTAAAAATGTTATTTTAAATGATCTTAAAAGATTTTTATACGTATTTTCGTATGTATTTTTTATGACTAAATTTACCTGAAGCGTATTATTCAATCAACAATTGCTTGAATTTAGAAGGTACTTACTATGGAAACGCATTTGCATCTGGAAAGTCTGTTGTCAAACTTTATTTACCAAGTTAACAAAAAAGTTTCATGTGCTTTCAACAGTAAGCAACTACATATATTGAATCTTGTCGCTTACAATGTGACTGTCTACAGAGAACTTATATTTCTGATAATCACTTTCACTTTGTTTGATATAAAATTCGTTCACTGATTCAGTCACTGAGCCACTATAAACAGAAAACAAGATTACTAAGTTCTTTATTATTGACGTTACATATTATAACTATTTGAGAATTTTACTGGGTGTTTGGAAACTTCATAATGATTACTGATGACAAAGTTGATATGATAAATGATATTTTATCAGTAAATCTGCTTTATCTGATAGCCGATTCAAATATTTATCCATCTTGATTATTTGTTTCCTTTTTTTAAGCTTATACAATTCTGGGAAAGTGTCATCCTAGGTGTTTCAATCTTACTTCATAGTTATTTAGGGTCTAATTCAATCATTCTGTAATATGCGAAATATTTTAAAAAAAAATATTAAACAGGAAATTCACCTGTTTTTTGTTTCCATATTTTTAAATAATCATTACAGGTTATAAGTTTCTTTTATTAAGTATTTTAAATCCATACAGTGCAACTATATCAGTTGTCATTTAAAACTAATTTTCTCCTCATTACTCCAAATATCTTTCGGGAAAAATCTGTATTTAGTAGAATTTTTCACTTCCTTTTCTGAAAATTTTACACTTTTATCGGTTCAAATGAATGTATGTATGTAAATGTTTGGAAGTCAGTACAGTTTTATAAATTCATTGTTAAAAGCCGAAGGTAATTTGCATGGCAAAGTAGTAGCTGTGGATAGAGCTAAAATCTCAGTAAAATAGGAAGCTACTTCCAAACGTTTTTGACAGTTCATTACTCAACATATAGGTAGTACTCTCTAAATTAATCTTTATTTATAAAATATAATGTTGACAGGAAGCTACGTGTTATTTATTTGTTCTTACATTGTTCTTACATTTCCTTTCCATTGTACATAGTTTGATGTGATGTTTTGCTATTTAAGCACTTACCTAAGCCGAAATGTTAGGATAATGCGTAACACCGGCATAGAACTCTTTATTAAAATACTTAAGGTCAGATATATGGGCTCCGGCGAACTTTCTGTTAGACATTGTAACTGACTGAATCAGGGAATCCGTAAATGAAATGAGCAGAACTGTCTTAACAGACTGGATTTATTCGAAGCCTAGTATCATAAACAACAAATTTTAGATCTATGCAAATTAATATTTACACTTACATTTTCAAGTTTTATTGACATAACATTCATAATATTTTTGTGGATAGTGAGTAGCAGTAGAATGATATACATTTTTGTCCAATTTTTGGCTCGTCAGCTGGGTGTTGCTAAATTCCACCAACGTTTCTTAATTAGAAAATAATTGAATTAAGTTATCATTAATATTACTATAGAAAGTAATCTCTTCTGAATAAGGTATATATATCTTACTACTAAAATAATGGACAGTTTTTATGAATAAACAATATTGTGATCTAAATATACATTATTAACAAATCTCATATATTTTATAGTTAAGATCATGAGTCAGTTGGAGCTAGACCACCGTGGAAAACCTGGAAACACTGGACGGCCGTTTCGTCTTATTATGGGACTCCTCAGCAGTGCGCATCCACGAACCCGCTCTCGCGAGATTCGAACCCAGGATTCACCGGTCTCGAGCCAGAGCCCTTAACCGATAGACCACTGAGCTGGCGTCCAACGGTGTTAATGTCTAACCTCAACCAATCCACGAAATTGCGCAACCAACTTCCAATGTACTGAGGTAGATACCTGTCTCTACCTGACATGGATTAGCTCCACTGGCCCCGACTTCTCACTAGAACTACACGAATTACCTCAAGGAGCCAGTCACTAGTGAGCAAATGAATAAGCATATAAATAGAAATCCGCATTCTGTATTATACTGTGATGCATTATCTAAAATATAATGAACTTGCTTGTATGATTAATCAAAAAGCATTGGTTCTGTTTCCAATAGAGATTTATAAAAAAATGATCAGGAACAATAAAATAGAAGCCAATACTATTAATAACAAGTATCTTCAAAATTTTAGGCAAATTATTTATTGACAATTAACTTCTTATGCATTTGTTATGTTAACTAACTTGTATGTAAACATACTGCTTTATTGGCAAAAAAGCACAGTAAGATCTGTAATGTTTGATTACTTCAAATTTTGGGTTTTTTAAACTGTACTACTGATTGTAATGAATATCAGTGATATATTTTAATATTATAGTAGGTAAAGTAATATTAATCAATATCTTTTCAGTATAATGAAGAGAGATAATAGCATAAACATTCAGGAAATCGAAGACTTAGCTTAGAATAATAAACGAACTGTTTTGTCGAATTTATCCAACGGAAAACTTATAATAATTTTTCTTAAATCTATTTATTCCCTCCTTGTTCTCTCTTCCTCTTTCTGTTACAGTCATGAGCATGAAATTGTGGTTAAGTTGTTTAAAAAAAACGTTTTTTAGTTAAACGACAAAAAACACCATGATTTCTGAAAATTATTTTCAGAACTTTTTAAATAGTCGAACGTCTTACTTCGGAGACAGGATATGTTAATGTAGAAGAAGAATAGTGGTCGAAACTAAACGGCTGAATTGTCATAATGTATGAGTTTTGAAAATCATCCAACTCCGCTGATTTATATACTGCAAAACGTTTCCGCGATATTTCTTAAGAATCTTCTTAACACACAACAAGAACAGTAGTTCGGAACACACAGAATATCTCATTAAAGTGTGAGAACCATGTAGTGAATAGTTGATTTGCAAAATAACAATCAATTGTCTCAATTTGACTATTCCTTCTGCAAATGTCCGTCCATAGTCTTCTATTATAATAGTTCATGTATTTTCGTACCAGTTGCGTGCCGTTCCAGTTCTCTCCTTATCGATCTTCTACTGAAATACATTCAATGCCCGACCATCACCGTATACTACTTATGTGGATATCAGTAACCTACAGGAAATTTCAAAACGTCAATCCAAAAATGTTTTATATTTATTTTATTTTGTTTCTTAGTCAAATGATTCGTATGTTTATCTTGATCAATGTATTCTATAATTAACTGAATCATTTTTAACATTTAGTTGTTAAACATTTCCATTTTATGATAATTTCTGATGAATGGGAGCATGTGCATATTTCTGAGGAACATTTTACTCTTTAACATACGTACTAGGGGTTTGGAAACCGGTAAAATTCTTTCTTTAAGTTGTTTAAGAAAATTCAAACTATCACCCAGTTTTAGTAAGGAAATCACGGACTGAAATAAGCTAGATATCCATTGAAAATTACAAACCATTGGACAGCTTGTTTTTCCTAATATAGGATAACTTATAAATCAATATTCATCGCCTCATTGAGGATTGACTAAAGAAGTTTCATCTATCACGGCGAGAGCCTAACCTCCAAACTACTAAGTTTTATCGATAATTTACACACCTAACTTTAGTTAACTTGGGAAAATGTAAAACAACTTTTTATTGTATTGAGTGGATTTCTGCTTCACAATCAACACCGCTGGACTTTACTAGCTAGAATCCTGGGAATTTCCTTTCGAAGTTAACCACTATTGAACATAAGATAGTTGTAAGTATGGGAGATTATAGAGAATGCTGTATGGTATTGAGGTCACGAATAGACCCAAGTTGAACTGGCTGTCTAAACCATTGAATACTGACGGATTATGTAATAAAATTGGGTACAATAACATACTTTTATTTTTGTTTTAATATAATGTTCCCATCAATCGAAACAATGATATTTCAAAAGGACATACTATAGATTATCATCTGAGCGTGTATTTTCGTTCCTATTTCGTCACAGCTTACCTAATTTATAATGTTATACACTAAATATTTGTTTCAACGAATTACTTTTATGTTGATCATATCAGAAATTTATGGCGGAAAGAAATCCGCTGAATTCATTATTAAAAAGTTAATAAACAAATAATAACTATGAATAGTGATTTGACAGTAGTAATAATAATAATATTAAGTCAAAAAATAAATATAAAAAATAAATTGCACCAAGCTCTCCGAACTATTCAATACATTTTAAAATGATTGGTTATCAATGTCGCCCAATAAATATTACTTTGTATTTATCTATTCACTTATTGGTTAGTGAATAATTGTAAAATAAAAAAAATTACTTATTAGGAAATAAGTAGTTATGCAATAATTACAATTAACATAATGTACATTATCCTTTTTTTGACAAATAATCTATAATAACATGGGACCAAATACTTTCAGTTGTATTACGATTTTTCATTACAATTAACTACATATATTGAAATATTGTACTGTGAATAGTAATGTGACCTATGTACAATAAAATGTCCATATTCAATTAAAATATATTTTTATAATGGAATCTATATATTCTCCAGATATAGGCAGATTGATTATAAAAGTTTATGCAAGTTTATTACTATTATTCGGTCTACCTGGTAATATTATTAGCGCTATTATAATGGGAGGAGATAAGTCAAATCGTTTGACAACTCGTTTAATTATTATTATTCTAGCCATAGCTGATAATTTGGTATTATTAACTGCCGTATTACGTTATTGGTTAATGGAAGTTTGTGGATGGGATTTACGCTCAACTGGTCCGCTAACTTGTAAAATGCATGTATTTGCTGTAGGATTTTCAACAGATTTTGCTGTTGGTGTATTATGTGCTGTTGCAGTGGAACGGTTACTTGTTGTTACATTACCTTACAAAGCATCTAATTTAGTAACATTAAATTCTGTGATAATTGGTATGATATGTTTTGCTTTAAGTGTAGCTATAAAGAATTCACTACATTTTTGGATGATGGGTGAACATAAATCACAAAATTCTGAAGTAGATTCATTAAATTTGTACAAAATCAATCAAACCAGAACAAGTGGGACCACTAATGCAGATAAAATGCTTACAGAAAACTCGACCAAAAATGAACCATTTAAATGTACATTTGTATCAGAATATGAATTTATTTTTAGAATTTTTATGAAGTTTGATCTTATAAGTTTTGCAGTTCTTCCTTATTTAATATTATTTACAAGTAATGTTATTATATATATAAAATTGCGTAATCAACGTCGGTTGATGAGATGTCATGCCAATACTACACCTATGGTTGGTAATACAACTAATACAAACATTATGTCTAATAGTACACATTCAAGTAAACGTAAATTAGATCGAAAGTCAATTAATCAACCAGAATCAACAAATCAACTACAACATGGAGATACACGATGTAAACGTTCAACTCGTCGACCAGAAGGTGTCATCAAATTATTAACAGCACTGACTATAATTCATATTATTTGTACATTACCAGGCACAATTTTTACTTTCTTGTCATCTTATTTCAATTATTTTCACGATATGCCAAAACATACTCATGATCAGATTAAATATGGTTTAGTTATGTTAATATTTACAAATAATGCAATCAATTTCTTCGGTTATTGTATTTCATGTACAACATTTCGTCAAACAATTATTCGTAGTTTAAGTCACTTATGTCATTGGAAAACGAATTGTCATAAAAGAAAACAAAATAATGAAGTAAGAGATAATAAAAATAATAACAACAATAATAACGGAAAATATAAAGCAGTGGATGAAAAAATCAGAGGTAATCTCAGCCTAATGAAGAAACAAGACCAATATACATGATATTTTAAGTGAAAGGTGTAATCTAATTGATTTCAGACCTCGGAAACTATTGATCTCATTACAACGAACAACATATGAACGAACTAGCAATTATCGCTGAACTATGTCATCATTATTCCCAGAGTGAGATGCACCTATTATTACAAGCATATTATTGTAATACAACTAACTATTTACCTGAAGAAAATATTTAATAAATAAATATATTTTTAAATATAAGAAACCCGGTTGTATTTATTGAATAAATTAAAGTGATATAATATAATCATTCATAGAAATACACTATGTTGTTTTGAAGAATAATGAGAAGTTCGTTTCATATCTAATTCACAAGTAAACAACATTTTATTTAATTCATTTTTGTATTGGTTATTTGAATGTTTCCATTGATGTTTAGGACTGCAATTGATTAGTCTCTTATTGATATATGTACATCCTGTATGGATTGTCTCGACATTTCCTTAAGCCACAAGCATTATAATCAGAAGTGGATGGAATCCAGGATGCTCATTTCGTCAGCTGGATTTACCTGCATCTCAGAGTTGATGTTCAATTCGCAGTCCTAAACATCAAAGACTTACTAAAATTAGTTATTTAACTCAATAAAGAATATTGAAATAGATGGTATATGAATACATAAATGAACAGGGATAACTCCAATATCATTTTGCTAAGCGATTAATTTCGTGATAGTTGGTGTTTAGTTCTGTTTTATCGTATGATCTTTAGGTATATGCAAATATGTTTGTTTATTTTTGTAAGATTCATCTGAGTAAACCTGAAAACGAAATACACCCATGAATTTTTATATAAAGTATTCATTTTAAAAATCCTCCTTAGAATGTAAGGTTACCGTATCCCAGATAATTTTGCGTTTTTATAATTTATCATCACATAAGCTTACATTTGTATTCAATTTTTTATTAGTGTCTAATAAATGTGGGTTTTCTTTATTCAGAGTTTAGATATTTCAGTAGTTAATAAACTGTCACGAATGGCTAACTAGATAGATATATATAACACGATTTTCTTTCAGTACACTAGTTTGACAATTTTAATGGATTTGTATACATCAAAGTTCATTCGATTCAACATTTACATTATAGTGTACTGGATTTTTCGGTTTTTATGTTTTACAAATGACATTATTCAGTGGATGATTTCAGTTTTGGTGCCACCAAGGATCAGTGAGGAAAAGAACGTTATTTCCCTCAAGTATGGAATAAAGACCACCAGCGAAATAAAAAAATTCTCCACCTAACCACTTCATCTGATTGTAGTAATGTTCCTACTAGTTACATAATTAATTACTTCGAAATGATTACCTTACATTCTATGAAGAAATTGTGATCGGTAAGGTTCAGACATGTTTAGAGTGAAATTGTTAAATGAACATCCAGTTGTTGGTGGTGTACTATCTTACAGTAATCTAGTGGTTTCAGGGGTTGGGAATTCTTTAAAAAAACGGAAAGTTATGAGTTTGATATTTAGGTGGGTCGTTGATAAAATGGCTCTTCAGTACTTCCCAGTTTCAATGCTGCTACAACTGAGATCAATTCTTGAAGAATACCACCCACAGAATAATCTGTTTTTTTAAATTTCCAATGTCTGATTATGGAATTAGATTTGACCAATCTTGTAACAGTGACAATAAACTAACAATCGATATTTTACTGTAAGCATCATATCAAAAGGACAAATAAGTTACCATTTCCTATCAGATATAAGATTCTAGATGACTATCTACATTTTGGTATCTTCAAGGGCCACTGAAATAATGTATGCTTTATTTGATTGCCGCCTTATTTAAGACTTTATACGCTGTATTTACCGCGACAAGATGAAAAATGTTTGGTCGATTGCTACAGATTATGAAGAAAATGAAAGTTTTAATCACCTAAAATAACATTTTTTAACTACAAGTGGATTTTCGAAAACTATGTTTAAGACAAGAAATTTTGATAAAATTAGTTCAAATTAAGGAAGTGATATCAACTTGAAAAATGTAGAATAGAGTCAAAGTAAACTGTTTACTGATTGTATGATCAAAGTTTATCTTAACCAAAGTGAATATGTATATTGTCATGATGAGCATCTGTTTGATAATAAAAATACCAAAGGTGGCTTTTACTGATGTTGCATTTGTTATGAGAATAAATCAATAGGAACCGCTAATAATTATTTATGGACTAATATTATAAGAATATTCTTATTGTATGACTATTATAAAGCTTTCATTTGACCTATTGACTATTATCACACGATTTACTATTCTTGAGATATTCCTAATTTATCAGTAGCAGTTCTCACAATCACAGTCACTTTTGGCTTGATCTTGTACAAATATTATTTTCTGTTTTATAGTGTGATGTGGTCTGTTTTGTTTGTATATAAACGCAGTGTGTTTGAAATATATGATTGGCATCGAGGAGGTTGAGATTGATGTTCTGGACTTAACAGGTATAGCTACGCGAGAATGGGATCAATCTGGACTCTAGGCTGCTCGTACTGGTGTATGTGTCATTAGTCTGGTCGTGTAAGTCAGCGTATCTAAATTGGTAAATCGTATTTCTCAATAATCGTATAAGCTAAGGACATATTTATGAAAAGTAAAGTCTAACTTAAAATAGAAAATGTCTAACGAAAACAAAAATATTCAACAAAATATTTAACAATTACCTTAAACGCATCCATTTCCAAACACTGACCCATTTTTATGAATGATTGATAATGGTATGTGAGATTAAAGATTCTTTTTCAACATAAATGAACATTTTCGAAACTTTCCCTGTTCATTTGCTGCATCATTAACACATACAAGAGTAAACTTTTCATTAGCAACTTTACTTTCAACAGTTAAACCTACCTACACATGTCTTCTATGAATAAGCTATTGCAACGCATCCTAATCTGCCTGATAAACAATAGCAAATAAAGCAAAATTTAGAGACTGAAATTAAATCTCCAGTGAAAACCATGATCTTATATTCAGAATTCACCCACTAAATGAACGCTAAAATGGTTAGATATCTCACATTTACTGAACATGGAGAGGCAAATGTGTTAAAAATTTATGAGCAAATATCCATTCCACATACGTGATATGTAATATCTAATGAGAGTCAGTCAAAGTTTCGTTCTATTTAACCATTTAAATAATTAAATGGACAAATTTGATATCTCTATCACATAGCATACATATGTTTTTTTCAAAGTTTTCAGTCGAGTTCAAATACAGATAAGAGAATCCCTAAAATTATCAAATAAAAAATAAAAAAATAATAACAAATACACAAGAAACTTCATATCTTTTGAACCTCAATAAAACTAGGTGTAATTATAAAAGTACTTTAAGATTAAATTTAAACAATCCCCATAGTATAACAGTATATATATACATCTTCATCGACTTCTAAGATATCTAAGATAAACTCAGTAATATATAAGACAAAGGGACGCTACTTATGTACGTGTTTATAAATAAAACTTATCCTAGTCAATGTTTTAAAAACGATTATCTACATGTTCTTAAACACTAATTGGATTTAAATTCTGAAAGTTTAGCCAGATAAGATACAAGTATAGGAGTTGAAATAGGTCACCCGATTTTCTAAATTATCATTACAACACTAATAGGATGAGCGCATATTATGAAAAAAATATTCGATTTCGCCTATCATATTTGATTTAATTATTAATCTCATAGATTTTGGGTATTCATTTACAACTCGATCTTTTTTTAAAATATATTAAATCGTACCACCATATAAATTATGCAATCACTTATCAAACACTAGATGTGGTAGTTAATATGGTTATTTCTATTATCTGTGCTGACCTATATTTCCCCTGAAAATTGAGGATAGGTCACCGATGATGGGCTCCCCCATGTGTGTATACCAATTTAACTGATCCTGTGGAACTAGTTACATAGGCTGTACTCAAAGGGCTTCATCCTTGCGCGTTCGTGAACATGTACCAGCATGGTTGGGAAAATGAGTTACCAAATACATCAACAGTACTAATCTTGTCAATATTGTCAAATTCATGAATACATGCCTTATTTCGGGCTATGTAGAAAATGATATTTATGGAATTATAACTGTTGAACCTAATGATGAAGTTAATGAAAAAAATTGTTTGCTGAAATATACTACATTTTTGAATATTCTACATGAATTTTTAAGCTACAAAAATTTAAATTTAAAACTAGGTCCGTACATTTTGTTAAATAAACATTATCATAAGATATTAATAATGTAGTTTAACTTGACTTCATTTTTTCTCAATTTGACTGTAGACGTGGATGCACACTGCTGAGGAGTCCCACAATAGAACGTAGCTACCGTCCAGTGCTTCCAGTACTTCCATGGTGGTCTATCTTCAACTGACTCATGATTTCAACTATGTAGTTTTAATACTTTATTATGACAAAGTAAAACAGAGATTATTCGAAAATATTTTATGTTAATCAACGGAAAATCTATAACAAATAATATAGATTCACTTGGTATTGTTTGTTTGAATCTTCTTATTGATGTTTAGGACTGTAACTGATGCGTTCCAGAGTGAACATCAACTCTGAGATGCAAGTTCATCCAGCTAACGAGTCCCGAATAGGACGAAACGCGCTTCCTAAATTCCACTGCTAGCCACTATCCATCGTTACAAATAATATAGATAAATAAAAGTTTTATAATTCAAGATCATACTATTCCTTTCACATCTTAAATTGTTTATCCATAATACATTTGTCATAAACGTTTGTTAGTAACATTTTCTTATTAACCTAACAACACGTAGCATGTAAACTTAATCCATTTTCCTAATTAATTACCATACTTTTCAAAATTATTTAGTGATGATGTACTTTGTTTATTCATTTACTTTTTCACTCTGAAAAATTCAAAGCTTGACATCAGGGTGTTTCTTAATTAAAGTGTAATTTCCAAAGTTTTCTGTAGCACTTTAGTTAGGAATTCTATTCTAATTCCTTTTAAGTTTAACCTAATTTCCATTTAACATTGTTAATTACTTAAAACATAATGAATATAATTTAAAACAAAGACTTTAAATAGTATACATTGGATTTATTTATAGAGAGAGAGTATTGTCTTTAGCTTGACGAGCAAATACAAAAAAGTCTATTTCATTCAGTTATCACAGTCCTTATCAGTTTTATGTTTTGGGGAACCTTCAGTCTTTAAATGTGAAGTGTTTATTTCTTTTGTGTTATATTTTCTGAGAGACTGAGTTTATCACGTGTTTATGTTTTAAACATAGGTGAGAATTAAGTGAGATGAAGAACAGGAATATACAATGAAACATAATTTATTTTTCAATGAGCAGATGTAAGCCAAATATATTGAACAAAGTAATTTTAAATGTTACATGATTTAAAACAAAGCGAACAAAGAAACTTTAATATTTCTTGTATTAGGATGACGTAAGGTCATATATTGTTCGTTATCTCTCAGTTAGTTACAAGCTTGCTTTACATATAGGATTTTATAATGACATTTTCTTCAAAACAGTTCACTGTGACATAACATACGGAATAACATTGACATCATTGTTAAAATGTGAAATTATTTTTTTCATCTATTAATTAATAATGTAGTCACAATGATTGTCATCAGTGAATTTGTCATTTTCATCACTGACAGTAAAGAGGCGAAATTAAGTGTACAATAAATTTGATTTCACATATTCAGTAACAAAAAATAAAACTAAATTTAAAAAAATGAATAAAACAGTTTATACGTAAAACTTGAAATCGTTATAACATTTCAATATGGTGTAAAATATAGAATAGGCAATAAGAATGATAAAGTACGTATGCTCAATATGCGATGGTGTGTAAAATTATGGTTACTCAGCCTACTGATATATATAGAATGTGTTTGAAATAACTTTAGAATAATTCAGTCGCTCATTACATTTCTGATTAGTGTTTTTTCAGCGAGTTGGTTTTCTACGGGATGGGGTCGCTAACACCATGTTCTACCCTCCTCCTTTACCCGGGCTTTGGACCGGCAGAAGCCTGCAGAGGAGCTACAGGCGGAGTTTGCTCATTACGCATTTACCGAAAATTGGTAAACACAACGACCGACTAATGAAAGATTATATTTTTAACTGGAAATACATTTTAATCAAAAATTGGTGGAAAATACAACAAATAACGTTGAAATCCACTTGTAATTGAAATAGAATCACATGAAATCTCAGTAAACTCAAATTTATCACACATCTACTGTATTCACTGCTGTCTAAATTAGTCAAGATGGACAAACAAGTAAACTACATCCAATAAATTAGTTTTGCAACACAGACCCTTAATTTTTCGTCGTGGTTCTTAATACACTTTCTTATTAATTAGATTATATGAGTAAAATTACGCGTTAGACTTCTACCTCTTGTTGATGAGATGTAAACACAACCCATTTTAGTTCACATATCAGCAGTTTATGAAAAAGGATGTAGTATAAAAACAGGGTAAGATGTATTGTAGTGAACGAGAACACGGGTGGGAACAATCGAATGTATTTAAGCACAAATTACAAACTATCTCACTAAATTCTAACAGCTATACAGTAAACAGTTAGTTGGCAAAATAACAATCAATTGTCTCAATTTTAGCTGTTCCTTCTGCAAATATCAGTCCGTCTTCTCTGATTTCAGTGTTCATGCGTTTTCGTACCGATTGCGCTTCATTCCTGTTCGTTCCTTTTCGATCTTCTGCCAAAATACATTCTATGCCTGACCCTCACCATATACTACTTATGTGGATATAAGTGGACCACACCACAGTATTACCAGTATAGATAAGTCTAGACTTTTGGAAACGCAGTAAGCTGAAATCTAAATTAATAAAACCACTGTACATTTTCTAACTAAATATTATTTTATAAAAATGCTTTCAAGTATTTCAGTGATGTAGGAAAATGTGCAAATAACTTGATTTATCTCACTTCACAAATAATTTAATATTAGAAAAATTTTATGGATATTACAGTAATTTTAATAGTTGAGATCATGAGTCAATTGAAGATAGACTACTATGGAGAACCTGGAAGCACTGAACGGCCGTTTCATCCTATTGTGGGACTCCTCAGCAGTGCGAGGCGGGATCGTGGATGCGCACTGCCATCTAGTGCTTTCAGGTTTTCCATGGTGGTCTAGCTTCAAATGACTCATGTTCTCAAGTATTGAAATAACAAATAACTGTTTGAAATAAAAGGAGACTTTAATACATAGATTTTTAGGAAATTACTTTAAATAACGAATATATTGTTTGTCAAATAATCTTCTTATAATGCAATAGTAGTATATTATTATGTATTACACAATAAAATGTATAACATGTCACTTATGAAATTTTCAATAGTATTTGCAACATTTGTCTCATCGGCATAATAACTGACACAATAATTGATCAAATAATTTTTCTATATCCATTTAGTTTAATAATAAATGTTCCAACCGATTTCACAATTCATAAGTGGTCTATTCTATAACCGTCAGCTCTGCACGTGTTTGTAAATGATACCATACGACTGATTCTATTGACTATTTGTCATAAGCCATGTATTATTTGAATGCATGATATTCAGGGAATTTAATGGTTTCAAAAGAATTCTTATGATTTTTTGACAGTTAAATTTTATTTGCCCACTATTGCTTTCGAACGTTCATGGGCTAACCGTAGATGAGGTTAGTATCAACTGTGTCTATAACTTAGGAATATTATTGATTAAAAGTAACACATGTAAATCAAAATTGACTAAATCACTTGAAATTTGGAGTAAAATCAGATGTGAATCAAAATTTTAGTGACATCGTAATGCTGATCATATGAGAAAAGTTATACCAAATGCAACCAATACTTTTGATTAAAACACACATCATGAAGTAATGAACAACAGAACTGTTAGCATAAAAATGACTTAATATGAAATTTGAATCCACACTATCGAATGCAAAATTCGAATCGATTTTGAAACATGTTTGTTTTCTAAAAACCGTAGTGGTTTAAAAGGTCTAACTACCCCCTAATCAGTAAAGTGTTAACTGCACGCTTAAAGAATATTTTCGGCCTAGTTATAAATTTAAGACCGAACTGTTACAGAAACGAACCGTTCGTGTTAAAACACTAATAATCATTTACAGAAAAAATTTAAGAAATTTATTAGTGAGTCCATGATGGTCTCAATCTTCGTAACTGCTTAATTCTAAGCATAGTATGTATATAAGTATATATAATTTATATTTCTAATAATATATTCCGGAAGCTAATGTTTCTCGACTATTGAAGAATCATTGTTAAGTCTTTACAAAATTTAAAGAAATGATAGTAATATATATATAAATTAAGAAAGAAATAATTCAAAAATTATGCGCGACTTTGTAGGTGAACAAAAAATATGTTCTTTATGTATCTGCAAATTTAAACGTACATAATTTTCAACTATACAGAGACTAGAAACATTCTCATGTATAGAAAGCAATAATTAAACAATAAAACCTGAGATTCACGCATCTAAGTATGGTGAAAATTCGTATTTTCGCATTTAGTAAAACAGCGGATAGAACGAAGAAATTTCTCGTGTATGCTTAATAGTAACATTGATGAGCTGGCATCCATCAGTGTTAATATCCAACTTCAACCAATGCACGATTTTCTGCGACCGCCTGCTATTGATCTCGGTGGGTAACAGTTCCACACCCCACACGAGTAAACTCCACTGGTAACTGGCCGAAACAGCCATATAGTGCTTCCATGATTTTCATCGACGTCTAACATTAATCAGTTCGTGAATCCAATGAGATTTCTTTTCAATTAGTTTTCCATCATGGCTCTACAATTACATATATATATATATATATATATATATATATATATATATATATATATATATATATATATATATATATATATATATATATATATATATATATGATTTACAACAATGGAATAATACTCATCAAGTTTTCACGTTAAATTGCAATTATGTGGTAACATATTGATTTCCAATTGATATTGAGTAGTTGGAAGAAAGAGGAGCATAATAATCAAAATAATTATCCGAAGAATCAAGCAGTCGCTATATTACATAACATGTAAGAAGAAAGAACTAACAAAATATTTCTATGAAAGGTCAGTGTCATAATAGTTATATAAGGATTAAGAAACGGATGTTGAGAATATGTAAAATACAAAATTGAAGGAACATAGAAAACTTCAAATATTTTCGAAATGAATTAAAGAAAGCTTAGCTGAAACTCATTCCTATATCAATGGTTAAGTTAGAGTGAGTGGTTACACGAACTTCTTTAAGATGCAAAGAGTAAGTTTGGGAGCATGGATTTGGATAAATTAAACAATATACAAAAGACGAACTCGTAAATCATGTGGTAAATTTGATGGACTATGATGGATAACCTTAATAGCTTAAATCAAGTTATCATGATGACCTGTGTCCACCAAGTGAACGAATAGAGAATTCTTAATCACTCTTACCTGTCTTATGGTCAACTTAAACGGATAGTTTTTTTATATGCGATAACGAAAATGCTGAGTTGTATGCCTAATTTGACTAGCTGTACAGGAGAAGTTGAATTGCTAAGTACATGCTGATATTGTTATCACAGTTATTGTGATTACAGACCTCTATTAATGAAAATTTAAGAATATAATTATAAATATTTGATAACAAGTGATTGGTTAACTTGTATTTTAACTTGTGTATTCATGCGATTATTAACACACATTTTGTAGCCTATAAAAATTTGTCAATTGTCTGTCAACGGTACGGTTTCGTAATCTGATTAAATGAGACCTATATAGCATAAATTATTTTGATTGGATGTCGAAATTTTCACTTTTACATTCCTGCTTTATTTTTAGAAAAAATCCGCTAGACGGTTTCGCTGTTATGACATGTAAAATCGTAGTTTGAGAAAACGTTCCGTCAATTATATTCAAACTGTATATGATACACCTGGTTGGTAAGAGACATTGAGATGAAGATTGTTGTCAATTTTTTTACGGATCATGTAGAAACAGAACTTAATTTGTTCTGTTGTGCTAATTCAAGTTATCAGTCATCGTGAAAATTGAAAATTCCCAAAAATAACGTGCATATAATTTCTATGTAACTGTAAAGAACATGTATATCAGGCAAAAGTGAACTAGAAAAAATTAGTAACTATTTCTGGACTACGATGATAAGTTTCTTGTCGACAGACACAGATTTCTAATTACCATGGTGATTTTCATACCTGAAAGCTAATCAAATTAAATATACACATGGATAAATTTATTTTCCGTCTAACCAATTCAAATAATTATTTTAACGTAACGTTTAGGCTGGTGAATATTGTCATTGTGTTTAAAGTTGCGAATAAGACACTGTGGTAATACAGTGTAAATAGTAAATTTATTCAAGGCTGAACTTATATTAAGTTTGACATTACTGAATGAATAACAGTTTATACTTCCGCAAATGATCATTAATTTAAAAGAAATAAGCAAAGAACACTTATACAGAGGTTATTTTTCAAATAGTAATAAAGCAGTGGAGTTTTTTCACTAAACGATTGGTCTCAACAATATCCGAAATATTATGTTCCTGAGTACAACAATCTGCAACTAAATAAAATGTTCTTGCACAGTATCTCGAATTCAACCACATTAGAGTGGTTTTCAATAATAAATTGTCTATAAAGTAGCCGTTATGGAAAAAAGTTTATGCGTGGCTAATTATCCGTAATCATGAACATTTAAAGCAAAATTGGTCATAGGATGGTTGACAGCCAAGCATTCAATATTATTATAATAGCTTGTGAAAAATAGATTTAAAAATTTCCAATTATACCTAAACACTAATATATAATTATGATAATAAAGGTTACCGGTAATGTCAATCAGTTTAGTGAGCTTGGCAACAGTATGGTGCAAGTAGTACAGCAGCTATATATATATATATATATATATATATATATATATATAACCTTCTGGATTGTACTAGCAAATATGTCGTAGGTTTGCGGTAAGATAATATCAGTATTTTAAAATTTCAGTGTTATTCTATAGTGACAACGCTAACATTTCTAATATTTTAAGTGACACGAATTTTCTCTTTAATAAGTAATTCAATAAACCGATCAGTTATATGTAGAAATCATTTTAAAATGACTACTACTACTATTTACCTTAAACGGGGACTAATTGGTTTTATGTACTTATTCCCAATATTTGAATATTTAAATGTCATACCGAAATAGCTTTACGTTACAATTTTCGGCAAGTAATGAAAATGAAGATAGTGTGAAGTTTAAGTAAATAGGTTAAGGTCTGATATACAATGTTTATTGTATTATCCACTGAACTTTTAAATCCTAATGAGGCCAACTGTTTGAAATGACAATTGGCTGGTCTCTTTTCTCGATGTGTGTCTGAGGAGAAAGATCAATGGTTCCCCAGAAAGGTTCATTTATAGAACACAAACGTGCAACGGCCATCTTACCAACTTATATGGCTGGGTTCCATTAAGCATATAGAGGAACAGGTGAGACTATAATTTGTGGACGGACTTTGAGTGACGCTTTGGTGACCCTGAGAATGTCAACCCAGGGCTAAATGAGGGTTATAAATCAGTTTGAAGAATAAGAATTATGATTTACAATTGATGGTCAGGGTTGAAAATTAGGTTTATGGTTTTCATCACAAACTAATATCAACTAAAATTCCAAAAGGCTATTCAGACAGATTGGTGAATGAATTTTGCGCCAAAATTCGAAACGTGTTGTCCTAAATCTCACTGATTCGTCCATAAATAATAGTCTCACCGAGGAATCTTATTCACTCTTCATGTTACCGAATACATCGGATATATAGTTTTGAATACAACGACGAACAACTCAAACTCCTCAGGAAAACTTTGGCTGAAATCGGCCATCGAAGCCACTTCATATAGAAGAATATGACAAAAGGGTGTCAAAAGGAATCCTTTAATTCCATTTCAAAGAAATACCTTTATGTGAATCTGGAATGTAAAGGTGACAAAACTTCTGATGCAACCGAGAATAACGTTTACTGATAAGAACCTGTTTTCTCTATCTGCAAAGGATACGCTTCATCGTTCCATCCTTCAATATGTAATCGACTCTTATCGCGTTACCGATCCACAGATTGATTTAAGGTTGTTTATGCAATCTATCCAAATCTATAGATTTCTTCATATCCAACTGCTCAAAACAACAGAAGTTCTTGTTGTCCATGAGCTCAATCCAGGACTGTGTCTACAAAAGAAGTACGTCTTATCGTTATCGTTACTTTGGCCTTATTGTTATTATTTTATTATTATTTCATTTCGCATTTGAAAATATCTCTCACTCTATTTATGTTTCACATCCTCAAAATTTCCTTCATAATTGCTTCTGATATCATATCATTTCATTTTTACCTCTCTATTACCTTCAGTTATTATAATAAAAACATTTTGATCGTCATAATTCATTCATAATATAATCCGTTGGTAACATGTGCAAATACACAATCGTTTAGTTTTATTGTTCCCGTTACTTAATCGAGTGTTGTAATCCTCTATTATATCACTAAATCTTTAACAAAAAATTATATATATGTATATATAAGATAGATATAAAGATAGACCACCATGGAAAATCTGAAAGCACTGGACTGCCGTTTGTTCCCAGTATGGGATTCGTCAGCATATATATATATATATATATATATATATATATATATATATATATACGATTGTGCAGCTTGACATCAGTTCGTTGAAAAGACATCCCTTCTATGAACTTCATGTTTTTATCATTGAAAGGAAATTTCTTCGCTCTATTCATTCTTCCTATACTTTATACTCAGTTTCAAAACTATATCCACTTCACTAAACAATGAGTTGTTCTACTGTTGTTTTTTTAACTCACAAAACTATTTTCAATGAAAAATCAAATGTGATTGTTGAAAAAATAATGGTTTTATTATTCAAATAAATTTTGTTTTTCATAGTTGAAATCATGAGTCAATTGAAGCTAGACCACCATGGAAAATTTGGAAGCACTGGATGGCCGTTTCGTCCTATTATGGGACTCCTCAGAAATGCGCATCCACGATCCCGCCTCGCAAGATTCAAATCCAGGACCTACCAGTCTCGCGCCAGAGCACTTAAATGATAGACCACTGAGCCGGCATACAACGGTGTCTTGTTTAGTTTCTTTCAATTTATTTATCATTTTTATTTACTTTTGGGTAAATCGAATTCTATATTGATGAGAGTATAATATTTATGACTATTGGGATAATAAATTTTAATAAGTGTAAACTAATGAAACAAGCATATTGTAGATAAGAAATGGGACTGAATAAATAGATCAATATAAAAATAAGAATAACGAAATTGACTTATAAATATAGTCTCTAAGATGATTTTATCTATTTTGATTTTAGTTGTTTGTTCGTTTTTCTCTTTTTTTTTCTTTTTGTTTATCATTAATTTCAAGAGATTGTTTTGTAAACAATAAAGGATAAATTGTTCAGTATAGTATTTAATTTTATTGGAAAGAATACAAAGTTTAAATGAATAAATTAATCTTAGATATTATAATCAGCATTTATTTGTTTTTATTTAGAATTTGGATTTATTTAGTACAAAGCTAAACCATCATGGTAAACCTGGATGACCAACTATAAACATTTACTAAAACCTACACAAAACCCACTTCTGATAATCACCATATACTCACTAGTGACTGGCTTCATAAGATATTTCCTGGAGTCCTAGTGAGAAGCAGTGATCAGTGGAGTTCAACTAGGTCTGTTGTGAGATATCAACTCACTGAAGACATTGGTGGATGTGTCACTCAGTTTCGTGAATCGGTTGAAGTTAGACATTAACACCGTTTGATGCCGGCTCAGTGATTCTAGCGGTTAAGCGCTCGCGCACGAGACCAATAGGTCCTGGGTTCGAATCTCAAGATTTAACCAACTCATGAATTCAACTGTTAAATAATCTTAATTATCTAATAAGTAAATAAATTAGATGCAAAACTTTGTATATTACTAAGATAATGAAAATTAATCAACCGATTCAAAATCACTCAATTTTGCTATGAAAGGTCATAATGCAATGAGAACTGAGTGATTCTAGCGGTTAAGCGCTCGCGCGCGAAACTAATTGGTCCTTGATTCCAATCTCGAGAGGCGGGATCGTGGATGTGCACTGCCGAGGAGCCCCGTATTAGAACGAAGCGGTCGTTGAGTTCTTCCAGATTTCCCATGGTGGTCTAGCTTTGCTTGACTTATGAACTCAACTATAAAATTACTAAGATCTCCACAAAACCCTTTCTGATTTTATAAATATCTTAAGATATAATGAATGCATTCAACATGAATGAATTGGTCCGACTTTTGTATAAATAAGTAAATAGTGTAATGAATATACTAAACTACTGAAATGAGTTAGATTAATTAGAAGTTACAAAAAAAATAACTGATTTCAGTCAAAAACACCATTAATAAGTAGATAGATTTATCAATTTTTTTCGTTTGTTCATGAACACTTCTGCAATATTATTTTATGAGCATTAACCTGAAAAGGTTTAAATTTATTGAATGACGTTGAAATTACAAAAAGATCTGAAGTAAACAATCATTATAATTCTGAAAATATTGTACGACCGTTCTGTTCTGGTATGAGACTGTCCAGCAGTGGGAGACCCATGGCATCACAAGCACCATATATCTGAATGCACTGCTTTTTTTATCATACGTAGAGTATAAATTCTATGATCTGAATTATGAGAGCTCTGTTTGGTTATTTTGTGTGCCAACAAGCCATTAGATATTGTGTTTAGCAGCCGCCAATTTAAACCCACATATATTGTTTTAAACAGGGGAACTTTTGGCTGTAAATACTCTCAATCACTTTTCTACATTTTTTGTCCTCACAGTTGAAACTAAGTGTATGATAGTGTTTGCCATCAAAGGTAAAATGTTTCAGATACATTCTAAAAGAATGTTCACTCCTTTAAATTTCTATCGAATAATCATCCGATGCCAAACCTTAAAAAAGTGTTTTTTTATAGAACAAATGAAAAAGCAATATATGTTCGTTATGGAACTGTCAACGATTTATAATTACTATTGATTTAAGTACAAAAATAATTTTATTCATCTCTAATAATTGAATCTATTTATCAATGCAGAGGTTAATTAAACGTAGTTTTACGATAATTAACAATGATCTTAAATGTAGATATTGTGAATGTAAGCTTTGAAAGTATTAAAATTACACAAAGTTATTGAAGTTCGTTAATTTACATCAGTTGTGATTATTGTTTGTCCCTAAAATGAATTTACAAGTTCTTCTTCAGTAAAGAGTTGTGAAGATTGTTCAGTTTAGATTGATATCATGAATGGACCAATCTTAGACCACTATTGAAAACTTGAATGCGTTGGACGCTCGTTTCGTCATAGTATGGCGCTCCTCGACAGTGTGCATTCACGATCCCGTATGCGCGAACGGATTGGTGGACGGTCACAAAATAATGTGGATTTGTTAAAATTATACATGAACACCGTTGGATGCCGGCCCAGTGGTCTAGAGGTTATGCGTTCACGCTTCAGACCGAAGATCCTTGGTTCGAGTCCCACGTGTGAGATCGTCGATGCGCATTGTTGAGGAGTCCCATCCTGGGACGAAACGATGGTCCAGTGCTTTCAGGTTTTCAATAGTGGTCCAACATTGATTCATTCAAGTTTTCCTTCTTTGAATTCAAGGATTTTCTTAATATCAACAATAGTACATGGAAGCAATCGGAAATTTGTAGGCTGAAACGCCGCTAATGTTTTGTAGACTAGGACATATATTCTTGTTTTTACACTGCTATAATCTACGTAAATCGTAGCCTGTAATTAATGATATATAACTACTGAGACTGGAAGTAATAATTCCAATTTTTATGAATTACAGTTTAATTTCAGCTGTTTAAATTAGGTGGTAACTACAGTTACTTTAGCCTGAAAAAAGAAATCACCTTCAAACCAACACTCAGTTAAACATCATTGCCTCGTTTTGACGTGATAACTTCAAATAAATTGAGCATTTGGTAGATTATTACTAATAAAAGTAATATGTTTTTGATATCTTCGTGAGTACTCTTTCTTCTCATAAGGACATCACAAATAACTATCTGATTACCATTGGTTACAACAATTAACAGTAGCACACATTATAGTCTCCAGATATTACAATGGCATAGTAAATAAATTTTACGGTCACTTACGTAGATGTTTGCATAACAAAATGTATGATGTTCTGATTTGATGTATTCATAAAATCTAATCAACTACCAGATTGACTTGATACTAAAAAATACATCACATAAATGATTCAGGACATCTGAAAAAAGTAAGGTATGCAGTCTTACGTTATATATATATTCATTTGTTAGAAAATAATGAATACAAGCTACCAAGCCACCAATCACAATTAGTAAGGCCTACTACACATAAAATTTTTAATTTCTCAGTAAACTCTGAACCACAGAATACGGGGAACTAAATTATGCTTTTCATGCATTGAAATTCTAGGTAACATTAGTCGTAATAGTATACGATCAACTCATTACCAAATTATTTCCTGTCATAAAATCACAAAGATTGATATGCATCTGATTAATGAATGCCAACTGAAAAAAATATCCGTGAAATCATGGCCAGCTTATAGTTAAAAAGGGTTAGACAATTTCAAATAAGGTAGATGCTACTTTTAGCGACTATTAGTTTTCGTTGTTCAACCATTTTGTCTTGAAGAGTAATCGCATGCGCCATTTAATTAAATATTGAAGAAATTAATAATTTTGAAAGGAATTCGCCATTTCAGTATGACCTTTAACTTTTTTTTAAAATGTACTATATTTCTGATTATTTTATACTCAGACATATTATCATACTAAACATTAGATAAACCGGTAATCCGATCCTCATCAAGCTTTACCCTAATATTCAGTAATATTTATATGTATACATGAGCATACTAAACTAATCAATCAGTGATAATAATGAGATAGATTGGATTCTGTCGGTAGAAATGTGTATAAAAATTTCTTACAGATGCCGATGCATACATTTCTTGCGCTTCTCGCCCATTTTTACAACATAAACCTAGTTAGATGATTTGGAACTAGAGCTGTGAATGAATGTTCAGAAGACACCCAAAACAAGGAGCTAGAATTTATACATGATATGCTGACTGAGTTACTTATGAGGTTTTTCTGAATAAAAACTTGGATATATTGAACAGAAAACTAGTGGCATAGATGGTCGATAAAAAACCGCCATATGTATCCATCTATACCTACGAATTCACCTCCTTCTTCAGAGAAAGCTACATTGATCGGAAAACAAGACAACTAAACCAACAAGTCCGTGAACACCATTCCTTGTGGTTGGGAAGAAACACGATCAAAACAATACGCATTTTATTTCTGTTACACTTGATCGATAGTGGTCATGTGGCGGATAGAAATAAATCACTAAGAGTGATTTACTGTTTGCCTATTACCCTTCCTTATGGAGTTCAACCTTATGTCTTATAGAAGAATTTATAGGGATTTAAACTAACAACTCAAGTCTGTGTATTCATAATAAATCTGTGACGCCCTTATATCTTTGGTCCAATTAGGTTTAGGAAACAATTTTACTAATTACTTTTTCCATGGCGTCTACTTGATTATTTTTCTTCAACCGCTTTTTTCAAAAATATTCTTCGTTATTTAGTTATTTTAACATTTTTTTATTACACAACGTTAGTAATTTTTGATGATTGTTATTTCCAGTCTTTGAATTAGACACTATTATAAAGTATTGATTCAGGCCTCCATTGTTCTTATGACAATTAATAAACTTGCTATCACCCTATCAACTTGTACTTTTCATTTATGTTTATTCATGTAACCTATTTCGTTGTTATCACTAATTTATAAGCTTCCTTGATGGGTTTAGTATTTTTACATAGTTGAGATCGTGAGTCGATTGAAGCTGGACCACCATGGAAAATCTGGAGGCACTGGATGGCCGTATCGTCCTATTGTGGGACTCCTCAGCAGTGCGCATCCGCGATCTCGCCTCGCTAGATTCGAACCGAGGAGATATGTATATAAATATTACAGTATGTAAGAGAAAATCCTTATGAGTATCTCATTGAATAACAATACTGTTCAATTATATCTGTTCTAATTTCCTAAAATATGGGAATTTTCAATATTTTAAAACAGTAATTGGATTAATTTAAAATTTTCAGCATAAAGGTATCCTGTGAATTTCATCAGATGTGGTGTAATAACGTTTGATAATAGAAATCTCATTCTCACACTGAATTACGGACGTTATTGATATGAATCTAGAATTGTTTTAATGAATTAATTTTCTGTTATTGTTTATTAATGTTGAAATAACCACTTCATAATATTCACATCAATGGAAGTTCTCATTAATTCAAGTTATAAGATGAGTAATATAAATAAAAATGGGAGACATGGAGTTAAAAGATAATGATCATTTATTAATTATTTTAAAACTTTATTCGTATTTCAGTTATGATACGGAATGTATGAGAAGGACTTAGATATTTTATGCCATATCCTCAGAAGTGCGCATCCACGACCTCGCCTCACGAGATTCGAACTCAGGACCTACCAGCCCCACAATAGGACGAAACGGCCGTCCAGTGCTTCAAGGTTTTCCTTGGTGGTCTAGCTTCAATTGACTCATGTCCACAAATATTCAAATACTAAATCTCCACAAAAACCTTTTCCTTTTATTTATTCATCATGAAAGTGAGCTGTACTAGGTCACTACGTCAGTTAACTAATAAAACGTTCAACATTAAACAAACCATTTTGAATGTCTTAAAAATTTGTTTAAATGAGCACAAAAAACAACCAAGTGATCAATTTTATTCTGAAAGAAAACATCAATTCAATCAATTACGGATAAAAAATTTGTTTTCAATATTTTCCTAAAGAAGTTACGGAATGACGTAGCGAACATAAGAAAACGAGTAACTATTATATACTATATGAGAGAATTCATTGAGTTATCAAAATTTAATTTTCTACAAAATAAAAATGTATTGCATTGGATTATGAATTGACCATATGTACATTAATTCATTTTGAACAAAAGACCAATTATAAGACAAACATAAAGGTATAGCAGCTCAGATACAATTGAGTCTGTTTACATCTAATTTAGCTAAGCCCTTTTGTTAACTTATTTAACGGACAGTCATTCATACAATAACAACCATCTATACCATTGTACTTTTATTATATACGCTTTAGCATTGCTTACTGCCTACGCATGTATTCATTCCGCTAGCCTTATTATTAATCGCTTAATTAATCCGATGTCTCATACTTTTCCACTTATATTTATATATGTACATCTTAATCCTGTTTACTGCTTGCCTGCTTGCTCTCTGCTCTACGCTACACCGTATTGTACGCGCTTACTCATTCGGCTCTTACGCTCGCTCGCCTATTTTACGGCACTGTTCTTTCATGCTTGCTTAACGTGCCTGTAATATTGGATACCTGTGTGTGGTTCAGTAATAAACGCGATCAACCCTTCGTATTCGCCTTCTGATTTATACACTGTTAAGACGCTATCGAGTAACGGTTATCAAGACAAACAATATACGAAGTTAGAGATAATATCGAATATCGACCACCACAAAGGTTTTGTTCTGCTTTTTCCAATATTTCTATCGAAAATAGCTGTGGCACGTAATAAGTAATATTAATTATGTGTAATGAAAATGCAGATACCGGTTATTCACTTATTTGATAATTATTGAGTAAAGTAAAGTAGATATAAATGATGTATTGAATCAATAAAATGTAAAAAATGTAATGATAATAAAAAGTTTGCCAGATCTAGGTAACATACTAATGTAACAGGTTTCGAATAACTTGATCACACATTTACTAGTTAAGGCATTTATGTATAAGAAACAAAAGTCAACTAGACGACCTCGTGGACATTAAAAGTAAAGATGAATCACACTACTCTAGTTAATAAATTAATGTTACCGGCCAAAATATTTTTTTTTCCATCGGGACAGTGAATGGATCGCTATTAGGCCATCATTATGGCCTACATATATATATATATATATAACCGCAGCTCACGTACATTTGAGTCTGTTCACATTGGATTTGGTTAATCCATTTTGTTAATTTATTTAACGGACAGAGTCATCCGGACAATAACAACTTATCTATATAATTAGACCTTATTGTTGTACTTGTATGAATATATATGCTTGAACATTGCTTACTGACTACGCATATTTTCGTTCTGCTAGCCTTACTGTTAGTGGCTTAGTTGATTCGATAATTCATTCATTTCACTGTGTGCATATATGTACATTTTAATTCTGTTCACTCGCTCTCTAACTCGCTCATTCTACTCGCACACTCACTCGCTTGATTTGCGGCCTTTCTCTTTCATGCTTGCTTAACGTACCTGTAATTTAGGTGATCTGTGCGTGGTGCAACGTAACACCTTCTGAATAATACACCGCTGGGGCGTTATCTGGTGACGGTTATCAGGATAAACTGTATACGAAATTGAAGGACTATATTAAATACCGACCACTACAATATATATATGTTTGAACTGCGTGCTGATGATTTTGTAAAGAACGGTAATGAAAACTTTCAAAAGTAAGTTATTAAGATCTGAGAACTAAATAGCTTCAACATTCTCTTTCTGAGTGACAAATATTCATCATCAATATTGTAAAATTAAAAAAAGTACATATTTATATCAATATATTTACAGTAATTGACCGATTTACTCACAATACATCTTTTGAAGAATTTCGGTATTACCTTGTCTTGAAGTGTCTCGTCTTTATAAATATACATATATATTAAGTAATAACAAACAATAATTTCAATAACTCAGTTTAACAGATTAAAGTATTTACTGAATTAGTATTCGATTCCATGGTAAAAAAAATAACACGAAGTTCAGTGAAGGGATCTCTTTTCAACGAAATTATTATCAAGCTGTACAATCGTATATATATGAAAATGTTTTATTAAAGTACTAATTCTGTGAGGAAAATGTGAACACGAATGACAAAGATGACGTAATAGAAAGATTATCATACTAGATTATGTAATACGAGTAATAACTATAGATTTAGTAAATATGAGATGATTAAAATGTTTTTGTTACAATAATTAAGGGTCATAGAGATGTAAAAATAAATAAGGTGTTATGATGAGTATTCATGAATAAAATAATGAGAATATAAGACATAGATAAAGGGGAATGCAGTAATAATAATAATAGAATAATAATACTAAGGCCATGGTAACGATAACAATAAAGCGCACTTTTTTGTACTCATAGTTCTGGTTTAAGCTCATGGAAGGTTAGAGTTGGATACGAAGAAATCTAGGTAGATTTGAACGAATCATATATGCAAACTAAAGATCAAACTGCGGATCTATGGAATGATTACAGTCGATTAGGTATTCAAGTATAGAACTCCTAACTGCTTTCCTTTCATCCTTGTAGAACCAAACTGAGATATGTTCTCGTATCCGAGTTGAAAGCGAGCTCTGGCTACGGCCAATGTACTTTGCTTCACAAAAGCAGGTGAACTGGTAGATGCACATGGAGGCAACCAGACGCAAAAGCTTATCTTTAATGGATACAGAAAATAAGTTCCTAATAGTGAAGGTTATTCGCAGTTTAGTTGCATTAAATGCTCCTTTATTCGTTGTTGTTATACAATTTTTTATTACGTCTGATGTTCGACCACCTTTAAATTCCAGACTTATATAAAGGTTTTTGTTTGGGACGGAACAACTAGGTTTCCTGTCGAAACTACTTCTATTCATATTCTTCTCTATGAAACTGTCTGCGTAGCCATTTTTCATCAAGATGTTCTTGAGGAATGCGAGTTCTTCATTAATACATTCTGTACTGCATATCCGACGTACACGATTATATAAAGAATGAATGAGGTTTCTCTTTCTACTTAACGAAACCAAACTATAGAAGTTGGTTGGCTGGCCATTCTACGTTTAATTTCTAAAGATAGATCTTTTTAGAAAGCCATTACTTCTTCTCATCAGACGTACATCGAGAAAAGGGATTGATTGGTCTCGCTCCCTTTCCAACGTGAAGTCTATGGAAGGGCGGCATTTTCATATACATACGATTGTACAGCTTGATAATGAATTCGTTGAAAAGAAATCCCTTCGCTGAACTTCGTGTTTTTAATTTTTAATGTTTAAATGGGAATTAAGTGTTCAAAAAAAATACTTTGTTCACAACACATAAACAAACGTGCAAATAACACATACACCGATAGAAATGCAAACAATCAAAGAAAGAAAAAAAAAGCCAATTCATTATTTACGGGTTAATTAATTTGGAACTTACTTCAACTTATATTAAACAACTATACGATTTAATTAACATATAGAGATTTCTAAGCTGTATGATAAAAAACAGAGATAATATTAGCAGAACTATTCAACGCGTTTTCAATCTTTTGAAGATTTCCAATTTAACCAAGCTTCATTGATGTTGAACTTAATCTTTTAACATGTATACATGTAAACGTTGTTAACTTTGAATAGTTTTTTTGACCCCAATGTTCTTATATTCATTCCAGCATGTGGTGAAACATTTACAGTTTCTATTTAATTCAATGGTAATAGTGAATTAAAAAGAACATAAAGAGTTTTTACTAATAAGTCACAAACATTAACTTATTATATTCATCAACAAAGAAAAAATTGAACTTTAAAAAATTCACAAAAGTACAATGTTCATTTTAACAAAAGTGTATTCAAGTAAAAATTGAATTCAGTTAAATATGAAATTATAAAAATAAAAATGACCCCCTTGAAATTATTCTTATCAAGCATGAATACACATTTAGATTAAATAAGTTGATCATCAGTTGATTGATCCCAAAAGTAGATCTTATAATATTTTTTTAAATCATATTTGTTCATTTTTACAAACATTAAAAAAAGAATTTTTTTTTTAAATAACAAGTTTTAAAATGTTAATTGAAACTAATTTTTCTACAGTAACCCCATGTTCTCACATTTGTTATGAGTCAATGAGTACATTGTGAATAAGATGTTTTTCTTAAGATGAAATATCTTTGATATCATAAAGTTGAAAGATAACATGAAACCTTTTATCGATATGATATTTTGTTCTTCCTTTAACTACAGAGAAATTTTTCATCTGACATTGACTATTAAATTCGTTACAAAGCATTTATCTTCTATCATGTGTCATTTTCTTTAAACGTTAACAAAAAGAGTATTTGAAGGGGGTTTTGTGGAGAATTTAGTAATTTTATATAGTTGAAATCATGAGTCCATTCAAGCTAGACCACCATGGAAAACCTGAAAGCACCGGACGGCAGTTTCGTCCTACTGTGGGACTCCTCAGCAGTGCGCATCCACAAAACCCCCTTCTAATAATGATCATATGCTCACTAGTGATTGGCTCCATGAGGTATTTCCTGGAGTTCTAGTGAGAAGCAGTAACCAGTGGAGTTCAACCAGGTCTGTTGAGAGATATCAACTCACTGAAAACACTGGTGAATGGTTGCTCAATTTCGTGGATCGGTTGAAGTTATACATTAACACCATCGGATGCCGGCTCAGTGGTCTATCGGTTAAGTGCTCCGGCGCGAAACCGATAGGTCTTGGGTTCGAATACCGCGAGACGGGATCGTCGATGCGCATTGCTGAAGAGTCCCACAGTAGGACGAAATGGCCGTTAAGTTCATCCAGATTTTCCATGGTGGTCTAGCTTATATTGACTTATGATTTCAACTATATAAAAAGCCTATTTACTTAGAATGCTTTTAGTTGAATATATTGTTCATTATAACAATGAAAATATTCTTCCAAAATTAAACCTTCAACTCCTTGCAAATTGACTTTTGGTTTTCAATATATAAAAGAATCATAGAATTCCGAGTTCTTGATTCTTTAAGTTAATGTTCATCGCCATAGACATATATTAGGAAGACAACAGAATCAATCTATTGCAAGGTACAGATGAATTCCTAACCATGATTTTTATCAATTAGCTTTTACATACTAATGAAGCGTGATTATATCAGTGGTGCGTTAGTTTAATGAAACGACCCAGAGATGATAAAATGTGTCAGAAATATTTCTGCCAGAAATATTACATTGGACAAAGTGGTCATTCTCTTCACCCACACATCTATGCATACAAGTTAACAATTAGGAGTCAAAATATGTTGTCACCGATAATAGTGTGTATGACTAACCATAGACATGAATCCCACAATGTTTATAGAAGCATGATATTCAGATCATTTAGATATAGCGACATAGATCCAATCTGTTAACCGATTCCTGAGAGGCCACTTTCGAAGTTACCCAGGAAAAACAGTTAACATGAATGAACGAACAAATGAATACAATAAGACCAAGGAAAACAATCAATCACAAGCCAGGGCATTTAAGTAAACTGATAAAATGCTTGTGAAATAACTGAAAAATCCACTGCAACTTAAAGTAGAAGCCAATATTATCGTCTAGAACTACAGTGAAAGATAATGAATTATATTATCTTATTTAGTAAAACATAATATCATCATAAAAATAGAGTTTTAAAAAAATCTTTCATGTAATAACTGTAATTATGTTTTTATTTGGTAAAAGTGAGTAACAAATCTGTCATTTTTATGTGTATTTTAGAAACAAACGAATTCCTCTGTTTCAATAGAAACGTCATAAAGTCTTCAGTTATACTGACACTTGTATTATCTATTTGGTGTAACGTTTACTTGGGAAGACTATGTATGTTAAATATAAAAACTTGTATACTTAATGGATCTAATAACCATTATGGAAGCTGTTTGGACAGGAAGTTTATTCAGACTATTTAATTTAAAAGTAATTTACATAATTGATTGGCTTTGCCTACATGACTTTTGTAAACTAATGAGTAATAAAAAGCTGTTTCTCTATAAAATGATGCTTTTGATGAAAATTCAAACTGAAGAATATTTAAGAATTATATATCCTGAAAATAATAATTATAGAGTTCTTTTTTTGATGTTGTTCTCCACCATCTCAAAATTATAGAGTTCACTCCAGTTTATAGGCATGATCAGCTCGATATAAACAATGACATTAAATCTAAAGAACAAACATGTGATATAAGATTGTTTTAAGTTTACTAGTTCAAAAATTGTTCAGGTAGTACATTTATAAAATGTATTACTACAATGTAATGCATTTGTCGGGAACTTTTGATTCTTTTTAAGTGAATATCCTGTTGATTTATGAACAGTGCATTTAAAGTCATTTCCTGTGCCATAACGAATTAATTATAATCATGTATAACTAAAGAAAGTAAAATGAAAATTAGAGCAACAAAGCAATAATTACTCATATATGTCAGTCAGGTCTACCATAATGCATGTGTTATACGACTCAGTGATATACTGTCCATATTAAATATTACTCAAGTTAGTTAGGGTTGTCAGGGATGGTATTGAAGTAAATGAACAGCAGATACTTAGTGAACTTAGTCATAAGAATGACTAAACATTTAAAGTTCCTATAATTTCACTTGTGGAATAAGATACACTAACGGGTGCTAGAATACTTAACGCATATTCAGAGAATCAGAATACATCGATGCAGCGAGCAAATGATGGGAGTTGTTTTATCTTACAGAAAAATTGTAGTGGATTATTTCAGAGTCTCGAAAATTTACAGATAAAGTAAGCCATATAGAGAGATGACTTAGAATGTGTTTGTTTCACTAGTGGGCACGTTACCTTTCGACAATGGGCCGGTAGAGGATATCTTACAGTTTCTGAGTCATTGATGAAACATTAATCATGATTACTTACCTTAACAACCAACATATATGTAACCTTATTCAATCAGAGCTTATAGAATTCTATTTTTTTAATGTCACATGACGATTTTATAACGTTTATTTCAAACATTCACAAGATGTCATTATTATTTGAATAGCATACATAAAACACGAATTTACCAAAATGGTTAAGTTCTATATAATAAAAAAGATTTTACTTAATAGATTCAACTTAATAGAGAAAAGAAATGTCACTCAAAATTTAAAATTTAAAGTTCTTCCTTTTTTTCACAAATAATTGACTGTTGAACAATCTCTTTGTTTTGCAGAATAAACCCATGTAGTTTTATTTTTAAATCGCTTGTTCACAATAATAATGAACATGATTAATTTCAACTTAGTATTATTTGTTTGAATCTTCCCATTGATGTTTTAGGACTGCAACTGGTCAGTCTCTAATTGGCAAATGTGCATACTGTGCGTATTGTCTCTATTTCAATAGAAACGTCATAAAGTCTTCAAGTATACTGGCACTTGTGTTATCTACTTGGCGTAATGTTTAAATGGGAAGACTGTGTATGTTAAATATGAAAACGTGTATATTTAACGGATCTATTAACCATTATGGAAGCTATCAGGACTCAGTGGTCGAGTGGATAATGCGATGGCGTTTGAAGCGAAACGTATTATGTTCGAGTCCCAGAATGAACATCAATTATGAGATGCAGGTACATCCAGCTGACGAGTTCGAAATTGTAAGAAACGCGCGTCCTGGATTCCACTGCTAGCCACTATTCATCTTTGCTTACCATGAATAATTTTGTTAATAAAAACATGTTACTAAATCAAAAATTTACCAATTCAAGCATATCTGAACTTTCACAAGTATTTTATGTGAAAATGCTTTTCAAGTTTTCTGGTTGTTTTATTAAATAAACAGACGCCTATATATGCTGTTTCAATTCAAAAATTGAAGGTTACCCAAGAAAGCATTCAAGTATAAAGAAATTATTCGTTTTGAACAACAACAAAAAACGAACAAACACAATCACTTCTTTTAACTTAAACAAAAATATAAAAAAATTGAAATTTAATCAGTGATTCAAATTGTTTCTCATTATTCTCTATCTTGTTAAAATAGTAAACATTATCTATTCTGATAGCTTAGTGGTTATTGCGTGGTATAACAGATTCTTTCAGTATTTGTATTCTAGTTTATGGAAGAGGGATTTCACAAATTGACAATAGATAGTTAATGAGCAAACAAGTAGGAACAAAGTTAGTAAAATTTAATAAAAAAATAATGAAATTTAAATTCAATCCTGATCAATAGTGAAGTTGATAGATTGAATTATTGATTTTCAAATCATCACTCTTATTCTCAAATGCTTGTAAAAACTACATGTTTTTGAGAATAGAAAGTTATTTTCTCACTAATATATTTGTTTTTACTTTTATTTGTAATCAGAGTTGAAATTAACTATTTGTTTGTAAATATATTTGACTGAGTAGATTTTAAACTTTCACAACTGTTTTCTATTATATAAAATAAGGGTTCTTGAGGAACAATATAAATGGTCGGTTTTAAACAAAGATGGATGGTGGCTAGCAGTTGAATCCAGGACGCGCGTTTCGTCCTAATTGGGACTTATCAACTGCATGTATCTGAATCGCAGACTTGATGTTCGCACGATGACGTCTGAAGCGAACGGTATTACGTTCTAGTCCCAGAGGGAATATCAACCCTGAGATGCAGGTACATCCAGATGACGAGTCCCAAATAGGACGAAACGCGCGTCCTGGATTCCACTGCTAGCCACTATCCATCTCTGCTTACCATGCTTGTGAATTAAGGCCATATCGAGGCAATACGCACAGTATGCACATATGCCAATTAGAAACTGACCAGTTGCAGTCCTAACAAATCGATGGGAAGATTCAAACAAACAATACTGAATGAATATGATACCAAGTGAATTCAAATGGTTGGTTAGTTTTATAGTGTTAGTAGTTTCTGATGAATATCCTTCAATAACTGAAGTATAAAAGTGAATGTTTTACTTCAAAGTACTCCATTATCTATGAAATCTATTGTATTTGATATTTATTTAAGTCCATAGTACTGATGACAACTTGTAATATAAACTCTGTTTCTATCTTGACCGAAAATTCACTAGGGATTATATTCAGTATGATTTAATTCAGACTAGGGATTCATCTTTGTTTGTTACCTATTTTGAACTCATAAAGAAATCAACTTTTTTTCAATAAAAAGTCTTTTATTCTTTAAGTATTATGTATTCAGATAAAAATCTATATTGAATAAGGTCAGTGCTATTTCCAAATGTTTATCTGAGTCTTAAAGATTATGCTATTTATCAGACATTTAAAACCAAACCAAATTACCTATCACCATCATCATCTGCATTAAAGATCAGGTTATTATCTCGTGAAATAAATATCTTTAAACATTAAATAATTTTTCTAATAATCGCCTTACTTCTCATGTAAATACACACAGAATCTCCTGTTACTCATTAATACATATCAGGACCGCCATATGACTTTTCAAACGAAGGGCTATAACTGTCAATAAATGTTCAAAGGGTTCGTTGTAAACCTTGAAACACTTGAAACCCATGGGGGAAAAACTGTTATATAAGACAAAATTTGTTACATTATATGACAACTGCACATGTATTTGTTGACAAATAATTTACTGTACAAATCAAAAACCTTCTACCAAATTATAATGATGAATGTCAAAATAATCCGCTGGTTCACAAAAAACTGTACAATGAGTTCATACATTCAACTTTACTTGTGTTAGTAATCAGTGGGTTCATCAGTAGTCTTTATTTTCTCCTTTACATAGAAACATATTAACACTGAATATCATGTATCAATAACTCATTCTTACACATAGATACACACACAATCCATCCAGTCTTCTTTTATTTCACATCGTGAACTTGTCACATGATTCGCATTTTACTGACTCATATTATCCTAAGTCAACAACTAAATATGATTGGATTAGCACAGTATAGAATTTATTTGTTTTGATTGCTAAACGCTATATATTTGATGATTTTGGTTTTGATTATTACCCTGAAGAAGTTCAGACAAGTTAGTTGGACAAAACTTTGGAATTGTTTAAATTTCAGTCGCTGAGATGATTTCAAATATAATTTTCATATATCATGAATTATGAAGAATATTTTTACTGGTTGGTGAGATAACGTTGATTGTTAGAATCAATGATTAAAGTGGTGATTGATCCATGAATGAGACAATTTGATATTTGCAAGTAATGATTACTAATGATAAGGAATTATTTATGTGAACCCCTTAACGATTTAAAATCAAAGATGAAATCACTAACTGAATGAATAGTTTTGTTTATGTAAGAAGATAATATGCTTATACACAAAATATGAACACAATACAAACATGTTAAAATGATATAAATGATTAAAAGAAATTAGCTTGTAAGTCACTCATTTTCTACGCAATTAAAAGCTGACTATCGGGCTTAACTTTTGAGCATTGTATCATAAATTCAGAGAGAATAAATAATGTTTATGCTCATAAGCTTATTCGAAAACATTTGACATGTTTTAAAATTAAAACTTACTATATATAAACCATATACTGACACTAGCTGCATACCAACGAAAATTCAATGGTTATCGATTCAATTATGAGTCAAAAATTATGTAACACAATATTGAACGTTTAATGAAAAAAATGTTATTTTAAATAACAACACTTGAAAATGTTTAATGCACGATTTAAGTCTTATTCATTTACTGAATGACTATACAGTTGACTTTGATGCTTTTGTAGTATCACTTCATATGTTAGGCCCATATACTTTACTCTAGTTACTGGCCAAGCCAATTCACCTGTACATTGAGTCATCTTTTGATCTTGTTGATCATTTGCTTATTTACCTTGAGTACTTTTTATATGAGCGCATATGTGTACACTTCGTATCTTATTCATCATATGTCTGTCACTCATTTTTGCCTGCCTATAAATGTTAGTTAACGCTTGCTTACAATGAGTTGGCTTCCCAGCCATCTCCAATACGCATCATCTTTGCTTCACTTGCTTACAGTTGCTCATGTGCTTACAACTTTCTGGCCTGCATCGATTATCAATAAAAATGTAGTTGCCGCTTCCCTTTGCCTTCTGATATTATACACCGTTAAGATTGGTATTAATAACGGTTATCGAAGCGAACTATGATCGAAGCACGGCACTACACTTTGTATTAGTATAGAATTGAAAATGAGTTTATTTTCAGCATTTTCAAGTATAATTATTGAATAATATCTTTGATCATTCGTATCAAAACTATATTATATATTTGAGTTGAAATTAAAAAGAGAAAACAAATCTTTCCCAGATGTTGAACAATTATCAGAAAGGGTCAATAGTGTAAGCTCAACACAGTTTGTATAAATGGCTTTTCCATTCACACAGATATAATATCTAAGTAGTAATTTCGATTCTTATAGTTATTAACTTTGGAGATTCCCGGTATTTCCTCTAGTATACTCTTCATTAGGTACATGTATAATTATATTTTATGTAATTTTAACTTTTCATTCAAACAATCAGGAAACAATATATCGACCGTTTTAATCCATATGTTTGACCACTTGGGTTTTTCTGGTATACTAGACATTAAAAAGTAATAAAATATAAAAAAAAATTCCTAAAGACGTTTTACAAACTAGTGAGTTCATTTTTGGCTTAAATCAGGTTTGGAATTTAAAAATGAATAAAATAAACTACAATTTTTATGCTGTACAGTTAGAATAGATTGAATTAGAACTAATAAGTTAACCGTCTACCGTAAAGTGATATATTCACATTGATAGATAAACTTTAAGTTATCATATCCTTTTAATATCGAAATTCCTTTCTCTGAAAGTTTGTGCATAAGATCTATCAAACTTGTAACATTTGAAGAATATGAATTTAAAGAACATGGAAATATAATTAGCATCATTGGATTACAGGACTATCGTAAGAATACTATTCGATGATGTTAAAAATATTATAGATTATTCTCATGATTTAACTTCAAAGCACAACAGAAAAACTATAAAGTACCATAATACACAACAGAATTAAAGCATTTTATAGAAAAATTCTACATAATTGGAAATATGTTAGCTCAAATTAAAGAAACAAACATCAGAAACACGTTTTCATAGTAATACATTTTTATATTGTATAGATTTTTCAGAAAACCCTGATATTTAATCTAAGAACTAAATAAACTTGAGGATCTTGATCACTTACAAATCAAATCAATAATAGCAGTGCATTCAATTTTTACAAGTTATTCGTTTGACAATAAAATATCCAAATCACTCGAAGGTTTAGTTAAATTTAAAAAACGTTACCGAAGATTTTTAGACTCTGAGATTGACAATTTACCCTGATACGACCGAGAGTGAGGAGAGTCCGCTCCCCTTCTCGAAATGACCTCACACGGCCATGCGTATATAGCCTCTGTCACAGAAGTCCTACTCACTGCCTTCTCGTGGCGGGAGTGTAGTTTACGAAATTGAGAGGACCAGAAGCGAATGTCCGGCGATCTAACCAGGTTAGTGGACCTTCCGTGTCCACCTAAGGGAGTTGGGAAACTCTGATTTCAAATCAATAGTGCCCATGGGCTCCAGTATCATGAAGGAACAAATGGCATATGAACAAATTGTTGGTCACCGGCTACCATGGGACTGCATCTCCTCACGATGCTCCACTGCCTTGTGGGTTAGACCTTTAGGTCAAAGGCTCCGGGTGTGGCCCCCTAAGAAAACCACCTGCTTCAGTCTGGGCACCTGGGCAGTATCACAGCCCTCACACAAACCAAATGAGATTTACGTGGCGCATATATATCTGGTGCCCCTTTGTACCAGTATCCATCTGTTCGAATAAATAAATTTACATCTTCCTGGTATTGTTTAGAAATGTCATTCTCACTTTTTTGAAACAAAATATGCTTTATATGTTAATTATAAGCATGATGTGTACTTCATTTTACTTTTTTATTTATGAGCGATAGAAATGAAAACTAAACTTTAATATTAGTTAAGATTAATTTCTTAGCACCGAATTGTGATTGTAAACTGTCAAATTACTTCATATATAAATATGCAGTTTTTAATTTGGATAAAAAAATATACAGAAATTTATTTATTTACAAATTTGTTGATAATAGTCCATACAATAACACCGTTGACAGAGTGTCACCAACTACGTTTCTTTTATAAATGGACTATATGGGATTGAGCATGAATGTTCAAATACACATTGTGTTTGGTTTATTTTGAGTTTTCCAATGCTCTCTATCGTATATACATATCCGGTGCCCCCTTATACCAATATTTATGTGTTTAAATAAATAAATAAAACTCTCTCTCTGTAATATCATATACGACGGTTATATTAACGATGTTACAATTATGAAAGACTACAGTTCAAGTTGTAACTTTCAACTTTATGATGTACCCATTAGCTTATTAACAAGCTCTTCATAACTTTTGATCCCAAAATTGTGTACCACTGAAAATAAATCACATTATCTTTCAACGTAATATACAATGATTCCAACGAAAACTAGAAATATTAAAGTGTAAAGTTAATATTTTAAAGCCAAAAATAATGAAACTTCGACACTACGGCGTGCCTGAGAAAATAGTCAATATCATACGGAACTCCTATGATGGACTAAACTGCCACATCGTCCATGGAGGATAACTCACCGACTCGTTTGAAGTAAAGACTGGTGTTAGGCAAGGTTGCTTACTCTCACCCTTTGTCTTTCTCCTGGTGATCGACTGGATCATGAAGACGTCAACGACTGGAGGAAAGCACGGGATACAGTGAACAGGCAGGATGCAACTTGACGATCTAGACTTCGCGGATGATCTGGCTCTTCTATCACAAACGCAACAACAAATGCAGGAGAAAACGACCAGTGTAGCAGCAGCCTCAGCAGCAGTAGGCCTCAATATAAACAAAGAGAAAAGCAAGACTCTCCAATACAACACAATATGCACCAATCAAATTACACTTGACGGAGAAGCTTTGGAGGATGTGGAAACCTTTACATATCTGGGCAGCATCATTGATGAACACGGTGGATCTGATGCAGATGTGAGATCGCGGATCGGCAAAGCAAGAGCAGCATACCTACAACTGAAAAACATCTGGAGCTCAAAACAATTGTCAACCGACACCAAGGTTAGAATTTTCAATACAAATGTCAAGACAGTTCTACTGTATGGGGCGGAAACGTGGAGAACTACGAAAGCCATTATCCAGAAGATACAAGTGTTTATTAACAGTTGTCTACGCAAGATACTTCGGATCCGATGGCCAGACACTATCAGCAACAAGTTACTGTGGGAGACAACAAATCAGATTCCAGCGGAGGAAGAAATCAAGAAGAAGCGCTGGAAGTGGATTGGGCACACCTTGAGGAAATCACCCGATTGCGTCACAAGACAAGCTCTCACATGGAATCCTGAAGGTCAACGGAGAAGAGGAAGACCAAAGAACACATTACGCCGAGAAATAGAAACAGACATGAGAAGAATGAACAAGAACTGGATAGAACTAGAAAAGAAGGCCCAGGACAGAGTGGGTTGGAGAATGCTGGTCGGCGGCCTATGCTCTATTGGGAGTAACAGGCGAAAGTAAGTAAGTAAGTAAAAATAATGAAAACTAAATATTCATCCGGTTAACAGTTTGTTGGTTACACTTATAATACAAATTTCTACGACTGAATAGACATCTTAAAGTGTAGTTTCAATTTTAGATATTAGATGATAACCTATTCTGTTTATTCTGTTAACGAAATTATAAGTATCACATAATTGTTTCATACTCATTTAATGTGTACTACAATACTATAAACAATTGAAATCTATACTTAGTTACTGATTTTCTGAATTACTAAACAAAAAAATGATATTTAGTTATCTAAATAAGACGGATTCATGATATACAATGAATTAAAAAACCACAATCCAGTACATAGTGACCTTCAATGTCTAGTGGAAAAAAATCAATGTGGGTATGACATTTAAACTATTCTATTTCAATTAAACTAATTTTGTTTAATGCTTTTAGTAACAATCCGGTATTTTAGACAACCATTGATATAAAATAGAAAATATTTCCTTTGGAAAGTTATTGCATGATTTAGACTTTTTGAAGTAATTATAACTTCTGTATTTTATGCGACCTAAAAGTAGGTTTTATTATAAAAGAAGAAAGATTTTCCAATTAGGGGAAGTAAATAATCACCTGAATATAATTTTTTTTGAAAAATGTTATGTCCACTTAAAAGGTTGTGACCTAGCATATTGTTAATTGTTTATGTGATTATTTTGAAATCTTCAAAGTTTTAAATATAAGTGTAAATGATAAGACTTGTACGTGCCGTTTTATATTTTAAAGGGAGATAACTGTTTATTTTAGCTAAATATATATATAGTAGTATCAGTTTATATGTTAAGCCCATATACTTTATTCTAGTTGCTGGACAAGCCAATTCGCCTATCCATTATGAGTCATATTTTGATCTTGTTAATCATTTGCTTATTAACATTGACTATACTTTTATATGAGCATATACGTGTACACTTCGTATCTTATTCATCGTATGTCTGTCACTCATTTTTGTCCGACTATAAATGTTGATTAACGCTTGCTTAAATCGAGTTGGCTTACCAGCCATCTCCCATGCATGTCATTTCGCTTATTCGCCTGTTCACTCGCTCGTTATTATTCGCTCAGGTGTTGCTAACTTTCTAACCTGAGTTATTCGACAATAAACTGTAGTTGCTGCTATCCTTTGTCTTCTGATTTTACGCTCCGTTAAGTTTAGAATTATAACGGTTATCGAAGTAAACGATTAACGAATCGCGGCACTACAATATATATATATATATATATATATATATATATATATATATATATATATAATATTAAGATGTATACTTTTCACTGTCAGATCAATGAATTGTACATTATTGAAAATATTGTTTTCTATCTAAAGAAATGAATAGATGTTATCATTTAACACTAGTAATAAAAACAAACTATTAGTATGCTAGCATTTATTGGTTTAAAATCATACTAATATCGTTAGATTACATTATGGAAAAGACTTTTGAATACTGTAAAAATTACCTTCCTTTGACTAACAAATAACTAACTCGCTATTTTCATAACGAAGTATATTTCTTGATAACATTTTTATTAACCGATCAGTGTATGAAACTGGTTTCATATCCCAATTCTTATCTATATACATGTATATCAACTTATGAATATGTGTATATCAATATACGTTGCATGAAAGTGTTAAGTATTCCATTGTCATTTTTTAATCTGCTTATATTATTCTACGATATGCTGAATGTCTGACTTATGATAAGTATTAGTCAAATTATAGAATTTATGCTTAAATATTATTTTAATGAAAGTTTACTCTATTAGGATGCTCATATAAAGAAGAGTGTCGAATTCTTGACAATTAGTTGAATATATACATTTGATCTAATTAGTCAGCAAGGTGAATATTTCACTTTCAGTTAGACGTAGTGTAATTTAAAACGCAATAAAAATTGTACGTGAATTGACCATAACTATTAGGTTGAATTTATATATTCAAAGTAATCAAAGTACACAAACTGTGACATCAACTATGTTAATGTACTGATAATTAATTTTATACCCAAATAACATTTTCAACACGTCTACCGTTAATACAATAGAAAGTAGTTTATTAAAGTATTTATCAAATTTATATTCTGTTGAGAGAAAATGTCTTAATTTCTTGCTTGTTTCACAAAATTTTAATCCAAATAAATATTGTTCAAACATTTAAATAAATACCTCTTAACAAGGTATACTTAACTTTTATATAACCCTTTTCCAATGAATAGGACAAAGTAGCGATTATAACAGTATAACTAAAACAAGAATACGAAGTAAAACACCTTATGTACAAAACGTTGTATATAGATAGATATATGCATGTAACTCCAGAAATTACATGGCAACACGATTAAAAAATTAAGCAGCTGTAAACAGGTTAATGAGTAGAGAATAAATTAGCTTTCTTGGAACTTTCAAAATGTTATCATCAGATCCCTTCTATATTGTCTAGAAGACACCCAATGTGATTATAATCACTTTACAACATGTGGTGTTTTATGATTACATTCCAGTGATCACAATAATTCGATGAGATGAAAATATTTCTAATTAGAGTCATCACTACATGTAATTTTGAAAAAAGTCCCCAATTAACAATAACATGTAGGTTAGATTTCGAAATCTTTGGTTCACAGAATAAAGCAAATGTATTTTGTGTCATTATAATTTTAAACAAACGTACTGTAAGTGAAATGTGGAATGAAAAATGAGATTTAGTTTTATACGATTTAACATCAGATACAAATTATGGAATTTTGCAAAAACAGGACTTCAGTTCATAGAAAACGCAAAGCAATAAAAAAACTATGTATCACGTTCTTATTTAGTTTGATTTCATCCAAATAATTTTACTCAAGCCAAAAAAAATAATAGATGGCGTATAAAATTTAGAATTTTACTATTTTATTATAAAAAGGGGTTTTGTTGAGATTTTAGTAATTTTATGTAGTTGAGATCATGAGTCAATTGAAGCTAGACCAACCATGCTTCCAGGTTTTCCATGGTGGTCTAGCTTCAATTGGCTCATGATCTCAACTCTATAAAATGTTATTATTAAAATAAATAAAATCCACTGATTGTGTGCTAATTTCCAGAAGAATTAATCACTTAAAATATTATTACTAGTCTCATTCGCAGTTGGCTTTTACTAAAAATTTTAAAGTTATCTCTTTTCCAAGTCCAAATCAAATTTTCTAGAATAATCTTTAATCTGTCGGTGTAGATGATTTAATCTTGGATCGCAAAATCAGTGATAACCGATGATTTGATTGTCGTTGTTCCCCTTTATCATATAACCTAATATGATAAATTGATTGATCATAAATAAGCAAGACATTATTGAATAATACAATTACTTCATGAACATATATTTTATTATTTTGTAATATATATATATATATATATATATATATATATATATATATATATATATGCGTATATATAAATATATAATGAGATTGTTTTATCTTCAAGCACACAGAATTGATGGGAATGAACTTCAATTTTTACTCATAGAACATTGCGATTATTGGAATTACTGTGATTGTACCACATACAATTGTGAAATCAAAGTCATTCAAAGCATTAATTATTTGTTCAGCAAAACAATTATTGTATACTTCAAAAAGCCAATCCCAACCAAGTTAACTTATTTGATGATATTAAATGGTTAGTATCTGGAAGGTAATTTGTAAGGTTTGCTGTAATTATAAATCCTGTTGATTCATTATCAAGTATAAAATAAACATTTAATCTGATTTTTATTTCACTAAATGTCAAATCTGTCAATAAATAAAATCATAAATAGAGAAAATCTTAACTCAGATATTATATTAAAACTTATCTAAAACAAACATTTCAATTCATCTAACCAGTTTATGAACATTTAATTGTTGTATTTGAATAAGTGAATAGATTAGCCATTGAACATATAGTTATTTCAATTTGGTAGTACACTACTTAAGTTAGTTTTGTAATAGACAATTAAAACTTCTAACATGTAATCCGTTAAACATGATTATTATAATACTCATTTTCATTTGGTGTTGTTTACTTCTATCTTCTCATTGTTATTTAGGACTTCAATTGATCAGTCTCTTGTTGGCATATGTGCATTCTGTGCGGATTGCCTCGATAGTGCCTGAAGTCACAAGGTTTATAAGCAATGTTGGATAATTTTTATTTGTTTGCTTTTTCTATTGTCACATTTTATTGTATATAGAACATGATAGATATTAACTTAAAGTGATAAAAATTAATTTTCAAAATAATTAGAGTTCATCTTTAGTTATTTAAAAAATAAATGAAGATGTTTATGTGATTAGATCTTGGAAATCTAATTTATACATTCCCTTCCATCTATTGTCGGACATAGCTTATACAAGCAAAAGCAAGATAGAAGCATGTGCACAGAAATATTAACCAATCTAACTGAAAAGATTTAAACCATATAAGAACATCATTATATTCATCATGTATTAATCTCTATTAGACAACTATTGAAAAATAAGGTACAATGACCACCTATCTCGTCTTAGTATGAGACTCAGAACTTTGAATTCATGATTACAGAGTATTGGTTTTAATTTTTCAAGAAAATGATGTTTAATGAAAAATCTATTACAGATCTCATTATTGTACTGAAATGATTTTCTCCAGTTGATGATTTGAATGCTATTTAGACCTATATTCAAATAATAATTGATCAGATTAGCTATTAATTTGTTTCAAACAATTACAAAGATTGTGGTTTACATAAGAAAAAAAATTCTGGTTTATGAATTTCATTGTAATTATACAGAAATAAAACTTATTGAAGTACGGGATAATTTAAGCGAAGTTAAAAAGAACGTTTGTATGTTAGGAACTCGGCCTTTTTTTAAGTCGGCGAAATTAGATAAATTCGAATATGAATGTAAGTAGTTAGATGTAAATATTTAATAATAGGAAACATAGTATTTTAACATGTCATGTATTTATCAATGAAAATAAAGCTTCTGAAATACAATTATTAGAATTATTTTGATATATTCTGACAACAGTTTACTTCGTTTTTCAACTACTGTCAACTAAAAGTTTTTGTGTAATGGAATATATTCCGGAAATGGATTTGTCTAACTCATAACTTCTCAGGCTTTCAGATACCGTAGTGCATGCTTCAAATTTGAGAATTCTTACCGAAAACACAATCAGACATATGTAAGTTTTCTGATATCAGACTCGTTTAAACAGGAAGATAAATAATTTTCTAAAATGCTTAGATTTGGAAAGCGAAACTAGTATTTATACTCATGTACACTGAGTGATTGGAAAAAAACCATATATATATTATCCATATATTTTTCGATGTCTTTATTAGGATTATTAAAACAATTTCGTGTTACTTTATCTGGTATTACGTGACTTATCTATTTTATTCATAAACTGTGTGGTGGGAAAAATTTGCAAATAATTTTACCTGTCAATCTATACTTTTAAATTTAAATTGGAGTGAATAAAATTTCAAATACCAGTGAAAGTGATACATTTATGGTTATTTCCACTATGAACTAACACTAATTAGATAAGATATTGAAAATATTTGAGTACAGAACGCACAGTTTTTTGGTTCGAAGACTCATTACTACAGTTTATGTTTACACATAGTATGATCGTTACCAGAATTTATCGCTGAAGCAGAATTCAAACGTTTACATCTCCAAAAAGAATATACAGAAGTTATTTTATTTCATGATTATGAGTCTGATTGAAGTGAAAAGACTTAACAGCAGCTTCAAAGTAATATAAACTCGTATCATAAAATTGATTTCAAATTAGAACACTTAGAAAATTAATCTATTGTCTGATATTTTACCTCCATATTATAACAGGTAATAAATATTTATACTGGAATTGTAAGCAAAGATGGATAGTGGCTAGTAGTGGAATCAAGCACGCGCGTTTTGTCCTACTTGGAGCTCATCAGCTGTATGTACCTGCAAATCAGAGTTGATGTTCACTCTGGAACTCGAACCCAATACCTTTCGCTTCAAACGCCATCACGTTATCCATCTTTCCTTACAATGCTAGTCGATTAAGGCTAAATCGAGGCAATACGTCCAGTATGCACATATGCCAATTAGAAACTGACCAGTTGCAATCCTAAACATCAATGGGAAGATTCAAACAAACAATACTAATTGAATTTATCTTTACTGGAAGTTGCTGTAGTAAACTAACTAAACATGAGTTATGTTGAAAATAAAGTTCATATTACTTATAAACCCCTATTACTTATTGAACTTTTTAAATTTCAATAATTATTACGTAGTGGATAATTTTTTTTTTTGTATTTTACAAACACAAAAGATCATACCGAAAAACATACATACATTTGCTAAAAGTTTTTTTTGTATTTTTCATATAACTAAAGTTTTATTGGTAAGCAGAGATGGATAGTGGCTAGCAGTGGAATCCAGGACGCGCGTTTCGTCCTATCTGGGACTCGTCAGCTGGATGTACCTGCATCTCAGAGTTGATGTTCACTCTGGGATTCGAACCCAGTACCCTCGCTTCAAACGCCATCACGTTATCCACTCGGCCACTGAGTCCTGATAGCCATTTGCTTGTGCGATGGGGTACTGGGTTCGAGTCCCAGAGTGAACATCAACTCTGAGATGCAGGTACATCCAGCTGACGAGTTCCAAAGAGGACGAAACGCGCGTCCTGGATTCCACTGCTAGCCACTATCCATCTCTGCTTACCATGCTTGTGAATTAAGGCCATATCGAGGCAATACGCACAGTATGCACATATGCCAATTAGAAACTGACCAGTTGCAGTCCTAACAAATCGATGGGAAGATTTAAACAAACAATACTAAGTGAATTTAAAGTATTATTATATTCACCATAGTTTAACCATCATTTAAATGATTTTGGAAACTATTAATTAACAATATGGTAATGATTACTAATCATCTTGCTGATATAATATACTTTGTTGAATGATCATTAAATATTGGTAAGTGCTAACAAGGGAACTTAAACCAATTCTGTTTATATATTGATTATTTCAGTAATATATAATTTTCATTCAGATTGTGCGTATCTGAATGATTTTTTTGTGTGTTTGAATAAAAGCACACTGAATTGGGATACCTAAATTCTATGAATTTGTTGTATATTATTACAAATTAAGAAAACATACATACATACAAGAAAGTATACATGTTATGATGCAATTTTAACGAATGATTATAAATTAGAAATAAAATGTGAGATATTTTGATAGTTAAACAGATATCAGGCTTCACTAAGTATTGTTTTTCTGCACATATGCCAATTAAAGACTGACCAGTTGCAGTCCTAAAACATCAATGGAAAGATTCAAACAAACAATACTAAGTGAATTTTAACTTTACCCCATTGCACCAGCAAGTGGCTATCAGGACTCAGTAGCTGAGTGGATAACGCTATGGCGTTTGAAGCGAAAGTTACAAGGTTCGAGTCCCAGAGTGAACATCAAATTTGAGCTGTAGGTACATCCAGCTGACGAGTCCCGAATAAGACGAAACACGCGTCCTGGATTCCCCTGCTAGCCACTATCCATCTTTAGATACCGGGCTTTTTTAGTCAAGAATCTATTATTACATACTAGCAATGTTAAAAACACCTTGTTATAATAAATCTTTGTTCGCCTAGTATGTTTCTATATCAATGTATTCTTTTCACACAATAATAGAATATTGAAGACTTATTTCACTAGACTAAAAACTTGATCTTTTATTAAGTAATAACTCCACAGCCATCAATATACTTTGAAATATTGTATTAGAACTGTATATATTAACTCAGCTCTATAAATAATAAACGAAATACTATTATAAGTATTATCAAGTTTTGGCTGTATGAATAAGATATGGAGTATAGATCAGTGTTGTTTTTTAAAATATTATAATTTGGAAACTAACAGTTTTATCATTATCGAAGTTTTTTCAAAGTGATTCGACTTTGTAATCTTCTATTGACTCTGAAGAAGTGGCTTAAATAAAGTCACGAAACGTCAGAAATACAATTTTTGTACTCATTAGGGTATAACGGAAAATATTTTTGTTATTAGCCTTCTACTCAATGCTCAATTTATTTGAAATTATCAAGTCCAACCTCGGTATTGATACATACAAATTCGAAAACAGAAACGACTAGTGAATAAAGCGTGTGAAAACAAAACAACTTGTTTGACATCTTTTTTATAACTGTTAGTAAATTAAAGCCATTGATAAACATGTAATTTTGATTGTTGATATTTATTTGCTACTTTCAAACTTAAGAAAAAACACTTATTTGTTCACTAAGTATGTGAACTTTATTTGATATTAAAAACTGGCTACTAAATGTCAATATTCCACTCAAGATAACGAAGAGTATTTAACATTTCATACCTCTTTTTAAAGTGAGAAAAATAGCCTGTCAGAGTTTTACATCCACTTATAGTGATATTGATAAATGGGCTGCCCAAAATAAAATTACTCACAATGTTTTTTAATGATGATGTCCTTTCTAGTTATCTGTCACGAAAAGAATAATGTAACCAGTGAAAACAAGAGAGAGCTGATTAAGGATTTCGTTTCCGTTTGTGGATCTTCAGCACTGTTAAATATTGACACTGCAATGGAACCATTCAATTATGTCAGGCTTCAGATGGGCGACATTGATGTTAAAGAGTGATGGTTGCCCAAAATCGTAGATCAATTGAATGAATATCTGTCTATCGCGTTTATCATGTAATTTTAGGCGTAAAGATAATAACACGCTTTCTAAATGTTTGCCGCTTGTAAAAACCCACCACTTAACACAGTATTTCATAGTTTTTGTCAGTGGACAAATTACGGAGTTAAAGGTAATATATTTAGTACTCTTTAAAATATTTAAGTTATATTTATTATGTTTATAGGGTGTAGTACCAGTTCATATGTTAGGCCCATATACTTTATTCTAGTTACTGGCCAAGCCAATTCACCTGTACATTGAGTCATCTTTTGATCTTGTTAATCATTTGCTTATTTACCTTGAGTACTTTTTATATGAGCGCATATGTGTACACTTCGTATCTTATTCATCATATGTCTGTCACTCATTTTTGCCTGCCTATAAATGTTAGTTAACGCTTGCTTAAAATGAGTTGGCTTCCCAGCCATCTCCAATACGCATCATCTTTGCTTCGCTTGCTTACAGTTGCTCATGTGCTTACAACTTTCTGGTCTGCATCGATTATCAATAAAAATGTAGTTGCCGCTTCCCTTTGCCTTCTGATATTATACACCGTTAAGATTGGTATTAATAACGGTTATCGAAGCGAACTATGATCGAAGCACGGCACTACAAAACTGGTAATCCCGACGTACGAACACGCAACACAATTAGCGATCCCGACTTACGAACGCGAAAACATAATTGGATGTCTCGCCGAACGAACATCGACCAGAATCGACAACCTCGACGTACGAACTCACAACATAATTGGCACGCCGTATTTGGAACACGCGACAGAATCGGCAACCGCAACGAGTGAACACAAATCAAAAATGAAACCGCGGACGACATATTTCGTTGATTCTAATAATCATCATATGCTCATTATTACAATAATGTCATATCATCATCTAACGTGGAATTATTATTTTTGCTCGTATTCACATTAAACTATGACATTCACGCAGTCGAATCACTAATCGAACAAATTATAATTATTTGGACATTACACGTTATGATATTCAAAACTCACTGGATTATTTTTATTATCCAATGACGAAAATTTTTCTTCATTCGGGTGAGTTCGTTCCAATTTTTTTCATGTCACTTTCGGTCTAATATTACACTCTATCATAGACATGAGTTTGGAGTCATACTCCCGATAGTAGGAACTTATGTTCTCGATACAACTAATATTCATTATTCTCATCGGTACTCAGCAACCGTCGTTTCCTACATTTTCAGCGACAATCTAAACCGAACTTCCGCAATTTTGGTTTCACGATGATCCCTACTTTAATGTCTATACACAAATCAAGTATTAGACGCCGCATTACCAGCCAATTAGTAATGATTATTTTCATATTATCTATTCATTCACATGTATAACTGAATGCTGCATCTATTACGCATCAAAAATATTTGGTTACTTCAATTAGTATTCTATTTCCATTGCATGGTATACAAGAACATAGAGTTTAGAGCTAGTCTCTCAAAGATACACTCTTGTTCGTCACATTTAAGTCAGTCTCACTCGCTGATATCGATAATCATATGTATTGGTATTCTTATAATGCCTTAATACGGTTTCGTAACAAATGAGGTTGAGCGCATATCCCTCTAACTACACAAACCACGATAGGCTTCATGACCAAAAAGGAATACGACTCCGCATATCTCGTCTAAGCAGTCACTATCCTGTTCCTCTGGTCATTCTACTAATACATATTTGACGATAACTCAACGCAAGCGTTAGCGCACGCTGATTTCGCATTTTATTATCATTATCAGTAGCAGTACAGCAATGAATATCAACCGCTGATGCAGTCATCATCCTACGGCTGGATTATTTTTTATCCCACGTAAACTCCAATCGTGTAAATTCGAATCCACTCATCTCCAATCGACTCTATTTACTCGACTGCAGCTTATCAGAACATATTTCACTGTTATTTATCCTCATATTCAATCAGCACCACAGAGCAATTACTGTTATACTCTATTTTCACTATATTTCGAATCGCTCATACGAACATGTTATTTTATCATTCGGACAGTCACTACATAAATGCATGTTAAATTTTTTCGAACGCTTACTAATGTACTCATAATCACATGCTAGCATCCCTATTTTTGTCCGCACTTTGACAATATTCATGTTCCTTTTTACATAAGTATGACACTTTCGCTTAATACGCTCACCCCTCACATGACGCTGTAATTCATCAGGTATTGTACCATTTTTTCCCACATTTTGACGTTATCCTCATACCGCTTCAGTGTTATTTTTCGAAAACAGACATTTTTTTATAAATGTGCTATTTTCTACAAGGGGGCTATGTAGTACCAGTTCATATGTTAGGCCCATATACTTTATTCTAGTTACTGGCCAAGCCAATTCACCTGTACATTGAGTCATCTTTTGATCTTGTTAATCATTTGCTTATTTACCTTGAGTACTTTTTATATGAGCGCATATGTGTACACTTCGTATCTTATTCATCATATGTCTGTCACTCATTTTTGCCTGCCTATAAATGTTAGTTAACGCTTGCTTAAAATGAGTTGGCTTCCCAGCCATCTCCAATACGCATCATCTTTGCTTCGCTTGCTTACAGTTGCTCATGTGCTTACAACTTTCTGGTCTGCATCGATTATCAATAAAAATGTAGTTGCCGCTTCCCTTTGCCTTCTGATATTATACACCGTTAAGATTGGTATTAATAACGGTTATCGAAGCGAACTATGATCGAAGCACGGCACTACAAGGGTATTGTAAAATTGAGGAACATAACAGTCAGTGACTTCAATAAGTGGTAAATTTTCAAAAGAAATTGTCAAGCTTTCAAAAAAACCTAAATTAAACTGAAGCAGTGAAAATTGTTGACCAAACAACATTAAGAGAAAGATCAAAGTGATCATTTAGAAAGCATTATCTCGTTCACTAAATCTCTTCTAAACTTCAACAGCATTGATCAACCGATTCATTGTTAAGAAACAATAAAGAATATAACTAATATTTCTTTTTTTCGAGAATTAATCAACTTATTACAAAATATATTTTCATCTTTTGTCTTTTTTAATTTAAGCTTTAAAAGAAAATTAACTAACTACCGAATTTCAATCAGTCCACCAAATTAAGTAACCATTCACCAATGTCTTCAGTAAGTTGATATCTCCCAATAGACTTGATTGAACTCCACTGGTCACTGCTTCTCAATAGAACTCCAGGACATATCTCATGGAGCCAGTCACTAGTGAGTATATGGTGATTATCAGAAGAGGGTTTTCTGGAGATTTTAGTAAGTTTACACAATTGAAATCATGAGTCAATTGAAGCTAGACCACCATGGAAAACCTGGAAGCACTGGATGACCATTTCGTCCTATTGTGGGACTCCTCAGAAGTGCGCATCCACGATCCCGCCTCACGAGATTTGAACCCAGGACCTATTGGTCTCGTGCGCGAGGGCTTAACCTCTAGACCACTGAGCCAGCATCCAACGGTGTTAATGTCTAACTTCAACCGATGCACGAAATTGAGTGACACATCCACCTATGTCTTCAGTGAGTCGATATCTCCCAATAGACCTGGTTGAACTCCACTGGTTACTGCTTCTCACTAGAACTCCAGGAAAAACCTCTTGAAAGCGCACTGCCGAGGAGTCCCACAATAGTATGGAATGACCATCCAGTGCTTCTTGGTTTTCCATGATGGTCTAGCTTTAATTGATTCATGATTTCAACTATATAAAATTACTAAGATCTCCACAAAACCCCCTTCTGATAACTCGCAATTCTTCAAAAATCATTTATGAACACAACTGTTTTCATGTACGCATAATATAAATATGTTCATAAATTACAGCTAATTAACTTTGATTATTCAAATTCATTAAAACTAAGAAACTATGAGTCTATTCATTTTTGTGATGTTTGTTTTTAATAAATGATTTATTTGTATATTTGAAGTCATACATAACCGACCAGTATTACTTCTTTTCTCTATATTTCCAACGTTGAACTAAATATCACTTTTCAGAACATGATGTTTCACAATTAATATAAATGTTAATGATAGAATAATTGAGATTCTTCCACTCAAAGAAATGTGAAACATACTAAAAAATATTTTCATGATATAAGATATGGTAAACTGTAAGTTGAATCATCTTAGAAAAGATCATATAACATCTTGCTTTATCATATATTATTTCAAACATATCAATTTTGTGTCCAGTACAAAAATAATATACTTTCAGTTATGATCTTTATTCTATTGCTTGATGGTTTCAAAAAAGAAACAAAATCAAACCAAACCTGCTAATCCAACAACATTGTCTGGATATGTTGGGAAAAAAAGAAACAATACGAAGAAGTAGGTTATATTTGACGAAATTGATGTGAACAAAACTCTTGTAAATAATAACATTTTGAGATGAAATGATGGAATCTATGCGAAACTATGCATAGCACAATACGAAACGTAGTGATGATTGATGTGATAGGCAAAATGTCATTGTCTATTTGGATGACAGGTTTGTTAAAAGGAGCTTTCTTGCATTAATTTACTAAATTTATAATAACATAGGATAATTAAATTTTACAACACAGACCGACTTACTGAGACAATCACTCAAAATAATATTCATAGTTGTGTAAAATATTCATAATTTATTTTCTTTACAGGTTGATTAGTTCTACTAGGTTTTTACTAGATAGTTAGAATCGCATTCCATTGAAAGTTATTGATGATGGTGAAGATATAAAAAATATATAAAAAGCTTAATTTGGCACAGCCCTGAAATATTGTTTTATTGCTTTAATTAAGGTAGACTAGACTTTGCAGATTGCATAAATATACACATTTCTTTATGTAATTCACAATTTATCTGTCTTCTCTCACGGGTAAAATAAAGTAACATTTTCACAGGTCAATTGTTTTGAACAGTAAACTTGTAATTTAAATATCGCATCTAAATATTCATAAAGATTCAGAATACGCTGCCACATAAGATTGTATCTATTTGGTTATTTACTGCGTTGTCCAGTGTGTATATCAGCTTACAATCATTAGCTGAAGAAATGAACATATTTACTTCTTTCTCAGACTTATTGTATTCAATTACATTAAATTATGAACCAAACCGATCGTTTAATAAACATTTTAAATACGGCCTATATAACCGTAACAATAATAATAAATTTTAATGGTTGAACTCATGAGTTTATCTATGCTATGCTACCATTAAAACCTGGAAGCACCCGACGGCCGCTTCGTCCTAGTATGGGACTCCTAAACAGTGCGCATCCACGAACCCATATGTAGGACTTGAACCCAGGACTAGCATAGGTCGACTCATGAATTGAACTATTAAAAAATTACCACAATCTCCACAAATCCTCATTCTAATAATAATAAGTTTATTATTGAATGTTCAGTGAAGAAACAGAATAATATTATGGTCTATTCAGTAACAAAAACTAAATATACTTACTAGTTATTCCGCAGTGAATTTCTTCAAATAAAAAGCTCAAAAATTACAAAGTTGTTAAATGAGTCTTAATAGACAGTCAGATGCATTAACAAAATACAACAAACCTTAAAATAAAGCACAACAGTAATGTAGATCAAACGGAAATTTTTTAAAAATTTATTCAGTCATAAAATTACTTTATATCTTTTGAAAATTGAATGGCTATGTTTTTTCCTTCTAGGTAACGTATGTTTTATCTTTTCAAGTTACTTCTTTATTGCTGGTTTTAAAAGCTAAATTCAACTTAAGGTTGTAAGATTTAACTGTGTTTCAGGGTTACTTTTAAGCATTTACATTAATTATTAAAAAATAGCTTTTTTAAGTAGTAAAACGTATTGATTACTTAAATGTTAATTATTAAATTTTTATATGTAATATGAAATTTTGATTGAGAACATGAATCGATCAATGTTAGACAACCATTGATAAACTGGAAGTACTAGATGGCCGATTCAGTGGTGGTCTAACATTAATCGATTCATATTCTTAATCAAAACTCAACAATTTCCACAACCCTATATTGATAATATGAAATCCATTAACATTTTGATTATTTTATTAATAATTTAATTTTGGTGAATTTTAACGAACACATTAAACGATACAGCGACATAAATTATTCAGTACAGTTAGGTAGTAACTGAAGACTAATAAAAATAGTATTATTTACCAAGAACAGAAAATGACAAGCACTGAAGAATCAATGTCTTACGTGTTAAACAGGTTCTCTATTCTCTGTACTCTGTAGCATAATGATAGAGATTTATCAGTTGAAGCTCAAACTACTTGCTTTGAATGTCTATATAAGCAAGAACACAACGATTAAGGTAGGTCCAAACGAAAACACTTAGAGAGATTTAAACAGACGTAGTGATTATTTACGTAGTTAACGTTTCAATTAGGAAAAATTCAGTAGGTGAATAATTGAATAGTTTGTAACCCAAGTAACTATTTCAACATGTACAACGTGCAAAAGAAACATTGAGAAAGTATAGGGAGGTGAGTTGATATGACGTTAAACACATGTTTTCTTCCCACTGATGCTTAGTGACAATTTAAAAAGTAGGTATTCTATTAAGTAAGTGTAGTAAATCAGATACAAAATTTATAAAGAAATTCACAATGGTTTGAAATTAAATATACACAAATTAAAATCACTTAGGCTTATTTAAATCAGTCTTTACGTTTTACATCAGACTGTTTTGACATTTTATTGTTCTTTTACAGTCAGTTTACTAATATGTAAGCCATAAAAGATACTAACGACTAAACGATTAATAGTAAATATATGGGTTTAACTATTTGCTTCAAGAACAGATTCGCAGAAAATGAATTCAAAAACATTGTACTCATCAAATAACTTGAAAGCATACATGTAATTAAAATTACCAGAAAATCAAGATCCTATGTATCTTGAATCGTGCAATGCGGATTATGTTGAAAATTTATCATTGATCAGCTAATATTATTTAGTTACTCCTCCTGTAGTCATTATAGGGTTACCAACAGTTCCAAACCAGGGTAAAAGAGGAGGGATGGGCATCAGGTAAATAACCTTATCCCGTAGGAAACAACACTGCTATAAAACGCTGACCAAAATAAATAAATTAAACCATTTCAGATCTGCCATTGGTTTTGAAAGGTCTTCATTCAAAAGAACTATGATACCTCATGATGAAAGCCGCGATTCTTCGAACGTCATGGGGGCGATGCCACTTCTAACGACCAGAGCAACAATTTTTATAGGTATATGGAACGTCTGACCAATGTGGGAGACCGGAAAGACCAGACAAATAGCAATGGAAATGAGGAGATACAAATTGGCGGCTCAAGGGATCAGCGAAATCCATTGGACCCAAGCTGGACAGCAAAGAGTAGAAACAGAAGAGATGCTGCTGTACTTCTGAAAATACTCCATACACTCAGGAAGTTGCTTTGATAGTGTCCAAAGAAGTACATAATGCACTAATAGGATGGGAGTCTCATGAACACAGGACCATCAAAGCAACTTTCAAAACAAAGGAGAAGTTCGCAATAAGTGTTATCTAATGTTATTCACCCACCAATGATAGCAATAACGACAATAAAGATCAGCCCTATGAAAGGCTGTAATCAATCATAGTGAAGTTCTCAGGAAACTACCTGGCCATGCTGATGAAAGAATTGAACGCAAAAGTCGGAGCGGACAACACAGGATGTGAAGATATCATGGGAAGACATGCACTGACTGGAAGAAGGGAATGAGAACGGTGAGTGATTTGCAAATGTGATTGCATTCAAGGAAATGGTTATAGTTGGCACAATATTACCACACAAGCTACATAAGACTCACCGTATTACACTACAGAAAACCAGATTGATCAAATTTGCATCAGTAAAAAATCCAGACGGACAATGAAATACGTGGGAATCGGGAGATCAGTTGGAATAACTTCAGATCACCACGTGGTGGTTGCCAGAATGAAACTGAAGCAAAAAAACAGTGGACAGTATTACAAAGGTTCAATGTGGCCTTCATTTGACATGCTAACCAACTCAACCAATTCAGGATAGCCCACAACAACAGGTTTCAAGCCTTACAAGATTTACTAAAAAAAGATTAAACTACTATGGATAACAACTGGAAAGGGATCAAAGAAACACTAACTTCAACGTATCAGGAGGTTCTGGGCCGCAAGAAGCATCATCATCATCATCATAAAGAATGGATCTCTATCGACGCAACGCAACGACAGCGGGAAAAGTTGCAACAGGAGGAAATATGAAACAACTATATGACACAACGAAGAAACTGGTGGGGAAATATAATAAACCAGAGAGAACGGTCAAGCACAAAGAAGACAAGCCAATCACTGAGATTCAGGAACAGAAGAACAAGTGGATAGAAAACTTTAAGGACCTCTTGAAAGGACCAGTCCCAATGAAATCATCGGACATCGAAGCAGCACACAGAGACCTTCCTATATCTGTCACTCCACCAACGATCGAAGAAATCAGAATAGACATCAAACGAATCAAGAGTGGTAAAACAGAATGACCTGACAGTATATCAGCTGAAACTCTTAAGCGGAATGGGTCAACTTCGCCTGTTCATGCTGTGCATAATTGATTTACGTGATCACTGATCGGAATAATTATACATGTGATGTGAACATGTATATGATTGATGCGAATGGTCCACCAGGATGCTTGGCACCTGTATGATTGCGCCACAGGATTGATCTATACTGTTCAGATTGTAGCGTTGAAGCTCATATAGTGTCTGGTTCTCTTGTGGGCAGGATTGAGCTGTACTGCTCGGGTTAAGCCTGGGCAGTATCTGATTCTCCCGCAAAACGGGACCGAGCTGTACTTTTTAGGTTTTCAAGTGATGAATAGAATTTACCTAAGCTATGGTCTTGGCCTAGCTTGTCCTCATAGGCACGTTGTATGTATTGACCCAGACTATCAGTTCCCAACAAAACATGAAATATTGACTTCAATGAGATAAAGCTCATTCCCATCACACAAAACAGTGAGTCAATGCTGAAAAACTAATATGAAAAACTATATGACAAGTAGTTATTACACTCATCTATTTAGTAGTTCTGTATGGTGACTATCCAAAGGGTCTACTGAAATCTTGCTCTCATTTATTCTACCGTTTCTAGAAAGTTTCATCAGTTCCTATCGGTTGGTATTTCGTAAATTCTACGCATCAGTTTACTCTATTGTACATTATGGCTGTAACACCTGACCTTTGCAAATTTATGACATTCATTGTTAAATGATATTAAAATATAGTTGCCTCCAAACCATATATTTATCGGGACTGTCGATTAACCAATGTTGAGGTTGGAAGCAGTTTACTTTGTGAAGGTAGTAAATAGATTGATGATGTAGTGGACTGGGACACACTGGATTCGTCCACTCACTGCCTACTTCGACGCGTGTTAATGGTCGGTGTAGGATTAAGTTATCAGAAAGCTATGGAGGCCAATCGAAGACGCTGTATTATTCCATGAAGCCAGTGACTTTTGAACTACGTCGTTCTGGAAGGTGGAGTCTTTTGGATTTAGGTCCTTTTATTTATCGTAATCACTGGTTGAAGATATTGTATAACATAGCTGAGAAACTGTCCCAATTGTGTAAGCACATTCATTTTTTAAGTTTTAATTCATAAATTATCATGTGCTTTCCTATCCCGTGAAGCTTTTATTCATTTTCGAATTATTTTATCGATGACTAATCTTTTCTACTACTACTAATACCTTTACTAATTTTACTAGCACTCTGTGATTTTATTGAGAATTTCGTTTCTATTTGTTTATTATGGCAGATTGAACTGATTCGTACGTGTGTTAGGTTCTACGATACTAATGACTGACTGACTGAGTTTATTTTGTTTTTTGGACCAGATTTTATCGTGATAATAACTGTATTTTATTTTTGAGATCTCATAGGGTCTGCATACACCCTGCGAACTTTCACAAGTGTACTTTACATTCATTGATGTAATAAACCTACAAAGATGTTTAAAAGCATTTTCACAAATTATACATGAAACAGCCTACTATATTATGACTGAAGAAAAACGTACGTGCTTAAAGCAGGTCTGTAAACTCTAACACATTTTTGTTTATTACACGTAAACATTTGGTTTCAATGATATATTTTGCGAAATTTGTTCATTTTTCTTTATATTTTTATTATAAAGTGTTACAGTTATCATTGCATTATGACTTTTCATAGCAAAATTGAATGATTTTGAATCGGTTGATTGATTTTAATTATCTTAGTAATATACAAAGTTTTGCATCTAATTTATTTACTTATTAGATAATTAAGATTATTTAACAGTTGAATTCATTAGTCGGTTAAATCTTGAGATTCGAACCCAGGACCTATTGGTCTCGTGCGCGAGCGCTTAACCGCTAGAATCACTGAGCCGGCATCCAACGGTGTTAATGTCTAACTTCAACCGATTCACGAAACTGAGTGACACATCCACCAATGTCTTCAGTGAGTTGATATCTCTCAACAGACCTAGTTGAACTCCACTGATCACTGCTTCTCACTAGAACTCCAGGAAATATCTTATGAAGCCAGTCACTAGTGAGTATATGGTGATTATCAGAAGTGGGTTTTGTGTAGGTTTTAGTAAATGTTTATAGTTGGCCATCCAAGTTTTCCATAATGGTCTAGCTTTGTACTAAATAAATCCAAATTCTAAATAAAAACAAATAAATGCTGATTATAATATCTAAGATTAATTTATTCATTTAAACTTTGTATTCTTTCCAATAAAATTAAATACTATACTGAACAATTTATCCTTTATTGTTTACAAAACAATCTCTTGAAATTAATGTTAAACAAAAAGAAAAAAAAAGAGAAAAACGAACAAACAACTGAAAGCAAAATAGATAAAATCATCTTAGAGACTATATTTATAAGTCAATTTCGTTATTCTTATTTTTATATTGATCTACTTATTCAGTCCCATTTCTTATCTACAATATGCTTGTTTCATTAGTTTACACTTATTAAAATTTATTATCCCAATAGTCATAAATATTATACTCTCATCAATATAGAATTCGATTTACCCAAAAGTAAATAAAAATGATAAATAAATTGAAAGAAACTAAACAAGACACCGTTGTATGCCGGCTCAGTGGTCTATCATTTAAGTGCTCTGGCGCGAGACTGGTAGGTCCTGGATTTGAATCTTGCGAGGCGGGATCGTGGATGCGCATTTCTGAGGAGTCCCATAATAGGACGAAACGGCCATCCAGTGCTTCCAAATTTTCCATGGTGGTCTAGCTGTAGTGATGTAATAGAGGATTACAATACTCGATTAAGTTATGTGAATAACAACAATAAAAGATTGTATGTTTGCACATAGAAAGCCTTGTAAAATTGATGTTACCAACGGATTATACTATGAATAAAGTAAGACGATTAAAATATTTTTATTGCAATAACTGAAAATAATAGAGAGGTAAAAATGAAATGATATGATATCAGAAGCAATTATGAAGGAAATTTTGAGGATGTGAAACATAAATAAAGAGGGAGGGGGATGTTTTCAAATGCGAAATGAAATAATAATAACAATAATAGTAGTTTTAGGCCAAAGTAACGATAACGATAAGATGTACTTCTTTTGTGTAGATTTGGATGGATTGCATAAACAAACTCAAATCAATCTGTGGATCGTTAGCGCGATAAGAATCGATTACATATTGAAAGATAAAATTGTTAACTGCTTTCCTTTTACCCTTGCAGAACGACACTCTGACGTGGTAGGAACATGCACTGGCTACAGTCTATGTATCTCACTCAACAAGAACATGTGAAGTGGTAGAAGCACATGGAGGCGAACTTACGATGAAGCATATAATGGGCAGATAGAAAAAGCAGGTTCTTACTAGTAAACGTTATTCTCAGTTGTATTGGAAGTTTTGTCACCTTTACATTTCAGATTCACTTAAAGGTATTTCTTTCAATGGAATTAACGGATTCCTTGTCACACCTTTTTTTCATATTCTTCTATATAAAGTGGCTTGGATGGCAGATTTCAACCAATGTTTTCCTGAGGAGTGCGAGTTGTTCGTCGATGCATTCAAGACTATATATCTGATGTGTTCAGTAACATGAAAAGTGAATAATGTATACAGACTTATGAAAATGTATTTTAAACAAAGATGGATGATGTCTAGCAGTGGAATCCAGATCGCACGTTTCATCCTATTTGGGACTCGTTACCTGGATATACCTACATCACAGAGTTTATGTTCATTGCTAAACTCGAACTCAGCACCGTTCGCTTAAATCGCCATCATGTTATCCACTTAACTACCGAGCCCTGATAGCCAATAGCTTGTGCAATGGGATGAAATTCGAATTCACTTTGTACTGTTTATTTGAATGTTCCAATTGATGTTTAGGACTACAATTGATCAATCTCTTTTATGGGCATATGTGCATTGTGTGCGGATTGACTCAATATTGCCTTAAGTCACAAGTGTTATAAGCAAAAATGGCTATCAGGACTCAGTAGCCAAAAGGATAACATGATTACTTCTGAATTGATTGGTACTGGCATTGAGTTTCGTAGCGAACATCACCTCTGGGATGTAGATACATCCAGCTGACAAGTCCCAAATAGGATGAAACGCGCGTCCTGAATTCCACTGCTAGCCACTATCCATCTTTCCTTATTATGCTTGTGACTTAAGGTAATTTTGAGGCAATCCGCACACTATACGCATATGCTAATAAGAGACTAATCAATTGCAGTTCTAAACATCGATGGGAAAATTCAAACAACCAATAGAAAAATGAATTTATGTACTTTTAACATTTGTGAACAAAGTAATTAGTACGTGATTTATCGAAGTACTGCCTATAATATCATAGTTATTGTTTTATATGAACGAAACTCAAATTTTCAGAATTTCATGACATACTATTGAAAAAGGCTAATACGGATATGAGCTCTATGTATTTGATGTATAGTTTCTTAATCATTTGGAACCATCAATTTTTTCACTAAGAAAGCTTATAATTAACATTATTTTGTCCACAAAGTTGGTCTCATCAATTAAGGATTGTAAGTCAGCTACACATATATTTCACAGGAACTAGAAAAGTTCAAATTACACTTTCTAGTATCTTCAACTATTTGAATTAGATTATTTAAATAACTTTAATAGTTCACTAATTTAATTCAACTAATGACAAATGATTTAAATTACATTAGCAATGATTATCAATTCATTTATTGTATGAAAATAATAAATATCTCTGAAATCGCCAAAATTTTTTTGAAATTCTTTTTCGTTACAAAAATTCAAACAGTCACGTTTACACCACAACATTTAAACGTGTGGATAATTCAAAACCTTAAATCAAATATTTAAATTTTTTTGATATAAACTTTTAATAATTGAGATCGTGAGTCGATTGAAGTTAGACCACCATGGAAAACCTGGAAGCACTGGATGACCATTTCGTCCTATTGTGGGACTCCTCAGAAGTGCGCATCCACAATCCCGCCTCACGAGATTCGAACACAGAATCTATCAGTCTCGCGCGTGAGCGCTTAACCTTTCTAGACCACTGAGTCGGTATCCAACGGTGTTAATGTTTAACCTCAACCAATCTACAAAACTGAGTGACACATCCACCTATGTCTTCAGTGAGCTACTATCTCACAACAGACCTAGTTGAATTCCACTAGTCACTGCTTCTCACTAGAACTCCAGGAAATATGTCTTGTAGCCAGTCACTAGTGCGCACTACTGAGAAGTTCCACACTCGGACAAAACGGCCGTCCAGTGATTCCAGGTTTTCCATAGTGGTCTAGCTTTAATTGCTCTATGAATTCAACTATTATTAATAAAATTGTTAGTAATATTATTTTATATATCAGTTTCATGTATCACATTTTTGACAGTAACCATTTCCATAAAAAAACATCTATAAATACTTACAAGTAGAACTTAAATTTTGTTTTCATTTCCTTTATTAAAAATAATACTAATAACTTATTATAAATTCAAAACATTCGAAATGCTTTTCTACAACTAACAAACATACAATAAATAACGAAGGGGGTAAAAAACTTTATGAGAACTTAATTGACAAAATCGTATTATGCTTGCAAATTTTTCATATTTTACATTTAAAAATAATAAAAAATAAAAAAACATAAAAAAATAGATAAGACTGTGAAACAATTATTAAAGTGTTTTTTTGTTTTTTTTCAAAAAACAAACAAACTTTAATTGCATCATTTAAACTCATAGTTGCTGTACAATAAAACAAGATTTAATTTTAAAAAATCTTTAAATTAAAACTTTTCCACGATGTATCTAAAATAATTTGATTGACATAAAGTTGTTTCTTTTTATTTATTTATTTATTATTTTATTTTATTTATTGCATGCATAAATCATGTGAGCTTGTTTTGTTTTTGTTTTTTTCTTGGGGGGAGATTTATATGCGGTTTAGTAAATTAACAAGCAACTACGTTAGATGATAATATAATACAATTTATCAGATAGTTTAATTGCATGTTCCATAGTAATTAGTTTGTAACAACAAAAAATAAAATAAACAATAAAATAAAGATACAAATTTTTAAAATCTTATCAAATTTTAATGAATTCAAATAGAATACAGTAAGCACAGATAGACAGTGACTAGCAGTGGAATCCAGAACGCGCATTTCGTCCCATTTGGGACTCGTCAGCTGAATATGCCTCTGTACTCGAACTCAGCACCTTTCGCTTCAAACGCCGTCGCGTTATCCACTCAGCTACTGAGTCCTGGTAAACACTTGCTTGTTCAATGGGGTGAAGTTTACATTCACTTAGTATTGTTTGTTTGAATCTTTCCATTGATGCTTAGGACTGCAACTGGTCAGTCTCTTATTGGCATATGTGCATACTGTGCGTATCGCCTCGATATAGCCTTAAATCACAAGCATTGTAAGGAAAGATGGGTAGTGGCTAGCAGTAAACATCAGGGTGAACATCAACTCTGATATGCAGGTACATCAAGCTGAAGAGTCCCAGATAGGACAAAACGTTTGTCCTGGATTCTACTGCTAGTCACTATCCATCTTTGTTTACAATGCTTGTGAATTGAGGCTATATCGAGGCAATACGCACAGTATGCACATATGGTTAATAAGAGACTGACCAGTTGCAGTTCTAAACATCAATGAGAAGATTCAAACAAGTAACACCAAATGAATCAAATAGAATATGTTCAGAGATTATTATTATGATGCTGGAAATGTTGGAAATAAATCAGATGTTTGATTAATACATTAAACAATTTATGTTCATTTGTTATCGAAATCAAATGTCTGATAATAGAATCGAAAACATGTTTTTTTTAATATTTTGAAAAGATTTTGCTTAACTGGTTTCATATTGTTTCATGGACAGATTCTGATGATTTGCTTCTTAGTAAATATGTCTTATTATTATCGAGTTCCTAGCATGTGGATATAACATTTTTTTTTAATGAAATGGGTACTTTATGATTTTTATTATTAATATATTTAAATGAATCATATGAATGTTTATTTATAATCTAAACAATTGTGAACAAATAAAATAATAAACAAAAAATTCTAATCCATTTTTGTTTTGGATGACTGATGAGGATATCAATTTGAAAAATTTACAGCAGCCAAATTCAACCAAGTGTGCTTAGCATAATCAAAATTATAGATTAACTGGATTTGAGAATATAGATCTGAAGTTATCACTTTCTTCTTGAGACTTGAAGTATATGGACATAATGACTTGTGACTTGGTATTTTGCCTTAATAAGAAGATATACTAGTTTAAAATAATTGTCCTATATATATATATATATATATATATATATATATATATTATACGCAAGATTTGCACGAATTTACCCGTAAGTTTGACTTGATAACAAAATTTAAAAATATTTGATTCCGATCGGTGAGAGTTTGTTTGGATTTTAACCTAGCTCACATAGTTAACATTTTAATAGAGTTGTAAAGAAGAACTGAACTATCTAGACTTCGCAGATGATCTGGCTCTTCTATCACACACGCAACAACAAATGCAGTAGAAAACGACCGGTGTAGCAGTAACCTCAGCAGCAGTAGGTCTCAATATACACAAAGAGAAAAACAAGACTCCCCGATACAACACAGAATGCACCAATCAAATTACACTTGACGGAGAAGCTCTGGAGGATGTGAAAACCTGTACATACCTAGGCAGCACCATTGATGAACATGGTGGATCTGATGCAGATGTGAAGGAACTGATCGGCAAAGCGAGAGCAGCATATCTGCAACTGAAGAACATCTGGAACTCAAGACAATTATCAACCAACACCAAAGTCACAATTTTCAATACAAATGTCAAGACAGTTCTACTGTATGGGGTGGAAGCTTGGGGAACTACAAAATCCACCATCTACAAGATACAGGTGTTTATTAACAGTTGTTTACGCAGATACTATCAGGAGCAAGCTACTGTGGGGGAAAACAAACCAGACTCCATCCAGTGGAGGAAGAAATCAGGATACACATTGAGGAAAGCAGTCAGCTGCGTCATAAAGCAAGCCCTCACATGGAATCCTGAATGTCAAAGGAGAAGTGGAAGACCAAAGAACACATTACACCGAGAAATCGAGACAGATATGAGAAGAATGAACAACAACTGGATAGAATTATAAAGGAAGTCTCTGGGCAGAGTGAGTTTGAGAATGCTAGTCAGTGGCTTGTGCTCCATTGGATGTAAGAGGCGTAAGTAAGTAAGTAAAGCAGAACGTTTTAGATGATAGGCTCTGAAGACATACGTTCATTCATCTCCAAGTCAAATAACTTCATATAGTTTGTTACGAGGTTTTAAGGGATTGGTATTTTACCTTTTTTTCAAAATACTACATAGAACAAGAATTCTGATGCAATCCGATGTTTTTAAAATAACGGAGTTCAGTGCTCATTTTAATCTGAAGGAATGAGGATTTCCTCTCGAAGAATAAACTTCAGAGTTGTAACACAAATCTATAGTAACCAACATCTCCGTAGTAAAAATTTATCTATATCTGGTTGAGATAATTCAAATTGAGAACCCATAAGCTGCTTATTGGCAACGTCAAGTGTTTTTGATAGATTTTGGTTCTACAAACTGCATACCTCTTCAAAGAAATGGCTTAACATTGATCGCTGGAAAATATGTTCTTACTGCTTTTAATTTATAGGAAGTTAACTTGAAATAAACTATTTTAAACCACCATATTGACTGAATTTATATTTGTTTATCCCTTTGATTTGGCTCATATATAAATCTCTGTCCGATCCAAGTTGTAAAATTAGACTGACACGCATAATGTCAAACAATTTAAATATGTTTGAAATCACTAATTCGACTTTCATCAAAATAAGACCAGTATACATACGTCAGTGAAATTGTTAAGTAATCTCTTAAGAAAATTTATTATTTAGAGACTAGATTATTTTCAACAGTAAACATAAATATCAACAAGTACAATGATTTGTGATGACTATCACTGTACCAAAATAAAAAAACAACAAACTAAGTTGATCTATCAAGGTCGTAGATTTTATGACGTAATCGTGAAGATATTTACAAGCGCTCTGACAATCATCTTGTCTGGACACATCAATTTATCATGTATGACACAAACATGTGGTGAAATACAATGAAATGATTACGTATGCTTGTTTCTTAAGCTAATAACTCAGACAAAACAGTAAACAAAAGCAACTATAGGCTTTTATTTGTCATATTCATATGATGGATCATTTTCAACAAGTGAAAATAGCATTGTCATTTCATCATTAATATCTGTTGGAATCTTATAAACCTTTTACATTTTAAAAGAACCATTGAAAGCATGGAAAGTTTGTTTTGTTTTGTCTGATAAGTTGAGATAAAAATGAAAAGTAACAAAAACTTCCAGATCTTCGAGATCAAAATATTTATATTTTTAGTTTTGATTTTTTCACAAGAGGAACTCTGTTTACTTCCTGTCGTCAAAATAAATGTCATTTGAGGACATTTGGCTTGATACGCAAAAAAAGTAAATGGCTTTAAGAGATTCAAAGAAATCTTTTGTATCATGAACAGTGAACGAATTACCTGCAAATTCAGTATTGTTATAACTTGCGATAGTAGATAGTCGTTCTCTATTAAAGTTGAAATCATTTTATTGGTAACTTGCTAGATTGTTAACACAACTGCATCACGCATCCATTAAACATAATCGTAACTGTTATTATTTCTGCACTGTTGGTTGATGTTTGCTTGATTAAAAGTAATCCTCCGAAGAAGAGTCACTTTGTCGAAAAGCAAAGTCAGCAATTTAAGATTGGTTCTAGTGATTTTTAATCTGATTATATACAAAAACACATTATAACAAGCCTCTTTTTCTTCATGAACTATGGATCACTACATTTAGTAAAGGACTATGCTTCAGGTTACGGAGTCATAGATGTGTAATGTTGACGAGTCCAATGCTGAGATAAAACAGTCGTCCTGTGCTCTCGGATTTTCAATGGTGATCAGTTCGTGATTTAAACTATAGAGATTACAACATTTATTTGATTATATCCAGTAAATATGTTTATCATATTCAATAAAATAGAAATATTTTATGAAGTTCACATTTAACACATTTTTTACATTTGAATACCAACAGGCAAAAACGTGTATTTTAATCTGGCAATCTGAAAGCTAAATTCTGGTTTCTAATGTTTGTTCTTTTGACTAGTTTCGATTAGCCAACTACTTTTCAGTCATTAAAATGTAGTTGACTTGTTAAAGGAAATGATTTTAATTTTTTAAAATCATAATATGAGAGCATTCTGGGGAATCGTTGCTAAATAGAAAGGACTGTACAGCTGTTTAGTTTCATTTAATGAATTCCCGAATTTAGAAAAGGTTGAACTCCAGGGTCCCAGTTTTTATAACAGACACTATGTCAAAATTTGGATAATAAGGAGAAATATAAGTTATCATCCTCAGGCTTTCGCATAAAGATAACTTATTTGACACTCAATGTGCAAGTCACAGGTTCCATTTTTAATCTTGCGTATTTTTATGGTTATAAAAGTTGTTGGAGTTGTTGGAGTTGTGTTATCTGAGCTGAATGGTTCGGTCGTGGATGATGACATGACATGTTCAACCACCTGAGCTACAAATCTTCTCTATCATATAAAAGTCTCTCTGAACATCAAAAATGGTCATATCATGTGGGAACTAAACTATACGCATGAAGAAGTATCTCTATTAATAACCTTTGAATTCGTCTGATTGAAAACGTCAACTACAAATATGCAGACGATAAAATAATTTTGTTTCTAGTTCCCAAGTATTTATAAATACGAAAAAAATCAAAAATAGTTTTCTTAATGATATCAATTAGGGTAAAGAGTATGGATTTTCATTTGTTGCTGGTATTATGGGTAGAGAGGTTTACCAGTTCTTTACAAAAAACATATTATGGTTAAATTTATTCGCAAATCATGATGTTAATGAATTGACTTCTTTGTTTGTGATTTCCATATTTAACCGATCATTGTAAACGATTTTATTGAATCTTTGAGATTGTATTTAAAGAAATCAAATGTATGAACAAAGACTTAGTATCTAAATGACCAGTCCGTAGATGCTTTTATATAATTCAGAACTCAGTGATTAATAACTACTAAAAAATATATGAAATGTGACTTATCAGTGTGATAATTAAGTCTATATACATTTAAACTATACAGAAGGAAAGTTGAAAATAAAACGGAAATAAATCTTTTTAAAGTATGCATCCTATGATCGTTGTTCAACCCTCACTCCCCCACCCTAAAAAATAAGAAACATCAAACTTGAAGAGTTCTCTGGTTATCATTAGATTCTTGGTTGTACAGATTTCAAAATCCAAATTATTTTAGACTAGGTAACATTTTATTGGAGGAAAAAATCAGGAAGAGACGCTGGAAGTGAATAGGACTCACACCGAGGAAAGCACCCAACTGCGTCACACGACAAGCCCTCACATGAAATCCTGAAGGCTAAAGAAGAAGAGGAAGACCAAAGAATACATTGCGCCCAAAAATGGAGACAGACATGAGAAGAATGATCAAAAACTGGATAGAACTAGAAAGGAAGGCCCAGGACAGAGTGTGTTTGAGAATTCTTGTCGGCGGCCTATGCTCCTTTGGGAGTAACAGGCGTAAGTAAGTAAGTAAGTAACATTTTATGATATCATAGTCATCAGTTCACTTCTTTTACTAATTACTATTAGGATCATATAACTGATATTCCCTGGTTAACTTTGTATTTTATCTTTGATTCATGATCAACTAACTAAAAGTTAGCCAAATGAAATATGATATACTTTTGTTATTGTAAATATATGGACATTTTAAATATTTTGGTTAAATTAGATTTTATCAAAAAATATCACATTATGTTGTAGTGCCTAATGTAATACATAATACTTCAGTAATACATAAATGTTAAACCACAAAACTTTATAATATCTCATTCTATTATTTAATTGTTATTATGTACATGAAATTAAATGATGATTTAACAATCGAGATATTTTACAAACAAGCTATTAAATTAGTATTGTTTGTTTGAATCTTTCCATTGATGTTTAGGACTGCGACTGGTAAGTCTGATGAGACCCCAATAGGACGAAACACGTGTCCTGCATTCCACTGCTAACCACTATCCATCTTATTATTATTATTTATATATTATTATTTTTTACATAGTTAAGATCATGAGTCAATTGAAGCTAGACCACTCTGGAGAACCTGGAAGCACTGGACGGCCGTTTCGCCCTATTGTGGGACTCCTCCACGATCCCGCCTCGCGGGATTCAGACTCAGGACCTACCAGTCTCGTGCTAGAGCACTTAACCGACAGACCACTGAGCCGGCATCCGATGATGTTAATGTCTAACTTCAACCAATCCACGAAATTATTTTATTGAAACTTAAATGTTATTTATTACTGCATGAGTTAATGATGATTTAATAACTGAAGCTGGAAATTAACTTACTGACTGTGAATAATATTTGAACTATCAAGAATGAGAGTATAAAGTGACCAAACAACAAAAGTGTACCATGTTTTTTTTCTTTCAATAAGAAATATTTCTCACATTAATAAACCTTTCATGTTACTTTATTGAGGAATAGTGAATAATAAAAATAAATATATGAGGAAAAGAAATGCTTGTTTAACCGTATCAGTTATTTTTTCTCCAGCCTTAATAGACCATTTTCAAAGGTAGATTATTCTTAAGCGAAAAACAATATTCCAATTGACTTATTTTCATCTGAGACATCTTGAGTGTTGAGAAACGTTAGTAATTTGTTTTTTAAAAAGTTGTTGTCTTTCCTTTAAACATTGCATTCTTTAATGGTTTAATAGTATGCACGAATTGTTCTCAAGCACAGTTAGAGATGTCTTTTCTCATATGTGATTATGTTGTCTATTATATTTCTTGAAGAAACACTTGTTTTCGCGTGAAGCATGTGAGAGAGCTGTCTATCTATCAATATTATGAAGTTCAACTGAATTCATATAAATATTTCTCCAGGTTGATATTTGATCAGTATTATTACTTTATAAACATAACTCTTATCAAAGAACTCGATAACAATTTTTCAAATAATCTGAAATACTTCGGTAGTTTGAGTACAAGTAGAACAATCACCGCCTGGAAATCAGCCTACCATCCAACACTCTATAACCTAACAGCTATGTTGCAAGTAATAACAATGTATCAATAAAAATCAGCAAACCCTAAACTACTGGAATATTATTGCTAATATTCATCTGTAACTGTGATCTGATGAAGTAACAACAAATGTCATAATTTTTAACCCACAATACTGATCAAATTCTATTGAACAAGCAACGATTCTCTCACTAGACTATAAGGCTTAATTTTGTTGAATGTTGGATGGTTAATGTATTTTACTAATGAGTCCTGAACACTATTTTTTATGCTATTCGATACTCATTAAGATTTAGAAGTAGCTAACTTGTTATTAGCTTGTATTGAATGATCAATTAGTGCTAAATATCTTAGCATTATTGAAGGTATTTTCGTAACCCAAGTAACTTAGTTATAACAATTTTAATCTTGACTTTGGTTAACAAATACTCAAATGCCATATGTAATTATTGAAGATTACATTAGTGAATGTACTTATAAAGAGCTAAATCATATTAAAATGATGTACATTAGTGAATTTGATTTTTAATTAACAAAATTGTTTAAATTTACTGACACGAATATTGAATAAACAAAACTTTTTTTTTCTAAATAAATAAGAAAATTTGAACAGCTGCTTATTGATAAAATCTTATAAAGAAACTCAATAATTTCTTATTATATGGATAGATTAAAACAAAAATTAAGTAGATAAACATGACTTGAATAATTCAAGGACAGGTTTTATGGTGAATAAATCAAAAATTAATGGAATCTTTTTGATAATATATCAAAAAATAAATCTATTGACCTGTTTATAATCTCTAAGCTATCGTTCTAAGTCAATCGTTCAAAGATATCACTAACGTTTCTTATCTCTAAAACGTTTTAAATAAATATATATTCGCTTGTTTATATTTACTGTCGTGCTTTATGTAATGCTTATGGATTATCACTGTTATATATCAGTCAACTTTGGTAAAGACATCATTGACCTTAGTACAATTAAGTAACAGTCGATATATACGATAATACTTTATCCAGATAATACATTATATGATGAAATAATTTAAAAGAACGACAACGGAACTACTTTCAAACTTGAAAATTAATGCCTTATCATTTAAACGTTACTAAATCTAGCAACTATTATTTCATATAATTTATATGGAAAGACATAAAGCAAACTTTGCCACATTATGGATACTAATTTATTTATTTAAAAACTAGAGTTGCTAGATACCATTTTTACAAATGTATAAAACATTTACTATGCACTTTCTTGATTCTAGCTTGGTCGATTCAGTTGTTTCGTAATTATTCATTGTGTGTCAACCTTACCAAGAATTTTATAAAATATTGACACGGTAGCCTTAATTGCATATAAAACTAATAATTCCCTTTGGGTATACAACAACCCAAAGGATTTACGCCGGTACGGTCTTCTATCTCATTAGAAGTAAACTACAAGATTTTTTATTAGACCATGTATCTACTTAAAGTTCAACAAAAAACAATTGTAGAGAGATCTTTAACATTTCCACATTTACAATTTATTTTATAAAATATCTGACCCTTCGTTCATACAGTCAAGCTTTATTTCAAATAAAAAGTGAACATAGTTTACATTCAGCACCGAATTCAACCTGATAACTGTTTCAGATTGGTAAACGTTCAATGGTAGATTTATCCAGTTTGTAACTCTCAAGGGTAAGTACACTCAACATCTTACAAATAACTAAACCTAAACCCTTTAAATCGTGGAGACAGAGAGTTACTTTTAGAAACCTTGGTTTGAATTCACTTATTAGAGTTTCCGTGAACTCACAAGTTCTCTTTACCATGAAGTTGTAGTGAAAATGATCATACCAATGACCAGTAATCTTAAGACCATAGAAAACGTTTTACACTTAATAAACGTTTACACTTACCAAATATGGGTCTAAATTTCAGTATACCTTAGTTCTTAACAAACAAAAGTTTTAAGCTCAAACACTGTTCCTATATTTAAAAATATAATTTTCATAGGAATATAAATATAAATCAATTAATTAATATAAACTTAACTGACGAATTTTCTGTTACAACCAGTAGGATGGTAAATAAAAACAGCTTTGTTTCTAAGTCACACACTCAAGTGAATTCATTCATTTGTCTTAAATAATTGTAACGCTAAAGAGGAGACTGACATATATACTCTTACTACCAAATTTATATAACCTTTTTATTACTTCTGCTATTTACCCTTCCAACCATAGGAATGATGAAGCCTAGTGGGCCCTTCTGGAGAAGAGTGCTACATCGAAGCACGGCACAATTACCGGGGCGGGATAGCTGTTTTTGCACTGCTTACGCAGAACTATTACATAACACTCACTTATAACCTTTCTATTACTTCTGCTATTATTTTTTACATTTACAAAGTCATTATTTGTATTAGAAAGCCTTTAAAAAATCTGTTCACCACTTTTGCATTGTAAAATTCAATTCATGATTTAAGCTTTAAAACCGTGAAATCTGCTATTTAATTTAAAAAAACAAAAAAATATAATGAGCAATTAGCATTTAATTAATGAAAATATTTCCCAATGGAATATATGTACTCGATGTTATTTGTTTAATGGCTACTTCTTAAACCTTAACAATAGTTTATCAGTAAAAGAATTAAGGCTAAATGATGATGTTAGTAAAAATTAAAGGTTGATAGCAGTTTATCCAATATATTCTAGCTATTACTGACAAACAATTTTTTTTTGAATATAAATGATTTCATGTACAAATCTATTCCTTCATTTTAGGTGAAGGACAATATCGAATAAATGCACTGTTATTTTGGAAAATCGGTGATTGAAGTGATTGAATATATGATCGAAAAATTTAAATAAAACAAATTAACTAGACAGTTTTTTAATTAAATAGTGTTGTGGTGTGTGCTACTGATATTGACTGATATAAGTAGTATATATCATCAATCGAAAGTCAAATGACTGGAGACAGAAGGTTAAGAAGATAGAGGAAATGAGAACGAGAACAAAGAATGAATGGTGTGAAAACGGAAGAACAATGAAGTCTAAGACGATTGATTGACATTTTGCAAACGAATTACTTACATCGATTCACAGATTTAACTATGAGATTCCGTAATTTTGTGTTCAAATACATTTAATTGTCCTCACTTGTGCTCACATTCATTACAGTATCACTATTCAGTTCAATCTACGGTTAACCATTCGTGATGAATACATATGTAGCCATCCCCATAATACTTAATTTATCAAAAAGTAATCAATTTGTCTCATATGTCTATTGGGTTATTTGATAAAAATGAAAATAAATTTTTGCGTGTCCTATAATATTTGATGGTTAGTGATTTTCAATGATTTCTGTAACTTCAGTACCTGAGACCAAAGAGTAAAAATAATAAAAGAGTAAGCAAATTTAAGGTCATAAAAGCGAAAAATTAGAACACTCTTGAAAACGATCCAAAAACTAGATCGTAACTGAAATATATGTATTCCCCTTTAATAGTACACGCTTGGGTCCTCCAAATTCACATAATCCGATGAATGTGCTCTGAGCATAGTATAGAAAAATGATTAGAGAAACTAAGGACGACGCGACTACAAACTGAATACGTTAGTAATTTCATAGAAAAATACGTAGCTCGACCTGAAAGCAAGACGTGAACTTCTACGCTTCGAAAAAACATTGTACCCTATACTTAATTTCCAAGGTAATACAGTGAGTGTGATTGATAGCAATCTAAAGAAAGCCAACTCATGTACACAAAAACAGACATATATAACCCTCCTGTTTACCTTGCACCGTTTTAGGATGGTTTTAAATTCACCTCCGATTATATCCCTTCCTCCTTCACAATGATTCGCACTCCCTCCTAAGATATTTTTCCTAACCTGAATTAAACATTTATCTTCATTATTTTATATGATATTCTTATTAATAATTACCCTTTGTGTCGTTGTGATCATTATTATAACATCAACTAAGACACAACAACTTAACATATGTGAAGTTTGTCACTTCCAATTTATAACGTGCATTATTTCAACTTTGATATTTTGTTCACTGTAACACACAAAATATTTGGATAAAGAGTTGTCAGAAACAATCTTTCGTTCTAATGCTCTTTGTTCTTAAACTCAAGACTCTACTCTCTCACACTGTATACACTACAGCTTAGATATTGGATAAAATTTCAAGCCAAATCACTATACTCTGTCGACATAATTTTTACTTAGTACTGCTTACTCTAAAGATCCCATAGTTCATCCATTATAGGCGTAATTTACTTAAAGAAATAGTAAAAGTATTTGTTAATCTTAAGTGACTTTCAAAACTGCTGAATATTGAGGAAATTTTCACATTACTTTCCTTTTAGAGATTACTTCATATTCAAACGAAACTATCACAATATAATGTTGAATTATTCTTATTAGTCAAATGATTCAAAAATACGAACTTAAATATACGGCAATCCCACCTTCTGCTTTACCTTCGAGAAAGTCAACCAAGTTTACATTTCAATATATCTCCTATAACACAAAATATATCTGTGATTTTAATGGGATGCAAACAATCTTGCAAGATTCTTAATAGACAAATATATATTCAGAATGAATGTTCAACCACAAGCCTCCCCCGTATACTGGCTAAAAGCTGGGAATTTCTGTTCGAAATCTAAAATAATTACAAGGACGAAAAATCAGTAACACAGATATGTACGATTACAGTGATATTGTGTGATATAAATCACAACAATGCTTAGTTTAGTCACCCGAAACATATTCCATTTAAGGTTAAAAACAGTTGATACCTTAATATCGGATTGGTTTGAGGTCCTACTTGATTGCTACTGTAAACAGAGAAAATCTGAAGGTTTCTTTATTAGCTCTTGATATTCATATAAGATCTATTCCATCCCCCTTATGAGTAAATGCCTTTCAATTGAACTCGACCGTCATAAAATAAGATTAGTGAAGATGTATGCTAATCAGGGATGACTTGTAATCGCATTTGATTTCTTGTACTGAGGACTCCTCTCTGTAAACAGATATATTTTTGTTTGAACAACCCAGTTATTATTGACTCAGTTTACTTGCAAAAAAGGTCCGCTATTGATAAACTTTTATCTGATTGCATTTTTACCTGCGGTATACAAAACTTTTCTACAAGTTCCGATTCAGTTTCGGTAGATGTGATTACGGAAACAGTAAAAAAAGAATCAAAATGCCTATGTTTATAGTCCCAATATATCAACAAAGTAGATCATTAATATTAGTAAAAATAAGATTATCTATTAGTAACGGAAAAGTCAAATTATACTCAATGAAATAAAATACTCTCAGCTTACATAGTTGATGATGTATCTACTGGATTATATGACTTGAAGCTAATATAGACCATGAGACTAAAAAAGATACTGAGAGGCATCCTGAGTATTCATAACAGTTTATAAAATTTCCTATTAATTAGGTACTTTATAATATCTGTCTTTTGATCATGTTATTCAAGAAAGACATGTTATTATGATACCCAGAGGTAGCTAGAAATTGTAAAATAAACAAAGGAATGGAAAAAGTTGAAATAAATGTGGTAAAAGTTATTATATAGTGATACTGTACTTTAACAACAGAATTTTTAGCTAATTCCTCAAACGATTTTATTGTTACTGGCTAACAGCTGTTAACTAATATACTGTAAGGGAAACATATATGTATCACGAATAGTCTTTTACTGAGAAAACGGGTTCACTCATAGACTATATGGATCGTAAAGCTTTATTTAATTTGAAGATAACTTTTTCACGAATCAAAATTGAGGACTGTTAATTTATTTAAGTCTTGAATTACTCAGCAATGAACATTAAGGACCTTACATGAAACAGGATTAAGGAACTTAGGTAATACTATGGGAACGGAGATTGCTGAATCCCACCTCTTTGGGAAAATCTTATGTTGATACATATTAGGTATTCAAACATATGTGTTTTACTTTTTTCTTTCACTTGATAACAAACTAACCTTCCAAGTAAGTTATGTCTTTTCAGTTAAAAACCATGTCATTTATATAAACCTTTACTTTCTTCAGTTGTTATGTTTACCAGCTAAAGTATGACGATACACAAATATATAGGTTTGTATTTGTTTGCTATTCAGTTGGATTAAATGCCCAAAATCATACTATTAAATAAGTTTTAAATATTTATTTCAGTGTTTTGTGACTAGATTTCTTTTTCGCCAAGAAATAAAATCAACCGAAAAAACATTAAATTCTGAGTAGATATTCAGATTCACGACAGAAACTAACTTGGTATCCTAAAGGCTAAACAACTTCTGAAAAAAAAACATTTTCTGTCATATGGAACTTTTGAACTCTTTATATATAGCGTAACATACAAGAAGTGAAAGACAGAGCAAAACACATAATGTAAATTCTATGTTTGAGAGATTATAATGCAACCATGGACCGGTGAAAAAAACGTAAAATAAAAACAAATAACAGGTAAAATCAGAATAATTCCTCTGCCTCCCAGCTCTGCTGAATATAAGAAAAAGTTTTAATAAAAATTAACACCATCATAACTAGAGAATAATCCCAAACTATAACTGATATTGCTTTAATTCAAGTTACTAAAACTTGAGTAGAACAGTAACAACTAATTAGAGAACACCCCACTTTTTAATACTTACTTCCACAATAAATGTTAATTACTGACACACCCGTCTTAAATTAAAGTAATTAACTCTGTTCAAACTAACTTCAGTAAATTTCTTCAGACTGATGATATTTCTGATACTACACATTGAGTTCATATTTATGGACACACGTATGTTGATGCTTCTTAACTTACCTTATTAAATATGTATGTCTGTTAAATTAATAACAGGATTCTGAAACCACTCTTTCCAACTTCTCAAATGATTCTTACGTATAACAGTCTGTGGAAATTCTGATGTTAGTTTACATTGATTATGATGACGAAGTTTTCTCATGTGATTGTGCAATATTTTATCTCAGAGCTTGTGTATTTTGATATCTATTAGCTTTGGAAAGCTATTAACGATTTATACTTTTTCAAACTATGATAGTGATAAATCAATAGTTTTGCATTTACTAAGCTTCATTCCAAGTACGGACATCCAAGTAACAGATCTAATATAATGGATATTTTAAGATTTCACTTGTTGAATAGTTTTAAATTGAATACAATTCACTTTGGATTTGTGCTAGGAGTTATGCATGTCCATTTAGTTAGTCGACGTGAAACGAACTTAATAACATCAGTAACAGTTGAAAATATTTTTTTCAAAGAATTGATGCTGTAAGTCACTTAAACCTGTTTAGTAGTAATCAGTAAACTAAGTACACAATCCAGTTCCCTATCTACATTTATTTAGTTTATAAAATCCTTTGACACGGAAACCATAAGTCAACCTAAAATATATACAATTCTTCATATACAACAGTTTTTCATTAGGTCGTAATCAGCATTTATGTTTTACAGCCAAATTATTAGATGAAACAGTAATCTCCTTCACCCCACCCCCCCACACACACACACAAACAATGTTTTATTACATATCATTAAGTGTATTATATATATATACTTTCAGATTGTATTCTAATTAAATATCAATCCTTAAACTTCCTTATTTCTAAATTAGTATTCATTGAACACACAATCTTGATTTATTGTATACGGTATACACTCCTAAAACGTAATAAAATTATGAATTCTACATAACGTAAAATGAATTGAAAGGGTCAATGGTACATAGTAACCACATAAACTGTTACTATTATTAACCAACTATGTAAATTGAGATAGGCGTAGAAAATAATTTTATAAAAAATACCGCCAAATAAGCAATAAAATTAACAATCATAATTGAAAAGTGAATAAAATATTCAGAATATTGTACTTTAATTGAACTGTTTAACTTATAGATTCGTACAGTTTCTTTTTTATATATACTCATTCATAAAACTGTCTTTACTTAGAACTAGAATGTATGACTTGAGAACGTTTCTCAGAAGTAGTAATATCCTACATATTCTGCATTTACTTTAAACAATTGTTTCAGCATTGCAGTAAATCAAATCTGGTTAAGGTTGGAGAGTTAGCATAAAACAATTAGGATGATTTTGCTTATTGTGATAAAGCTATCAGTTAATTCAATGGAAAACTAATGATAAACACACAATATATAGATTTCATAATAGGATCAATTGCAATATTAATAAATTGTCATTTTGTTCATTCATTATGCCAGTTGAGTATTACACCTACCGAAATTTATCTCACTGCAACTAGACTTCTCATTTCTTTCAATCAAAGTGTTTTTATATATAATTATCAGTTGAAGTCACATTGTCCTAAATATCGAACGAAAGATGAAGTTAACTCACTTTGCATTTTTGTCAATTCCTGGCAATATAAAACACATTCATACAGGCATTCTACTACAAATGTATACCAACATGTTAGATTTATGTGTTCCATTTCGAGTAACTATACTCCGAAATTGATAGTCATACGACGGATCATATCAATCAACCTATCTACTAAATAAACGGTTCAGCAAAACCTAACCAAAGGGTAATTCACTACATCATATATTTTCACATCACATTTAATTTGGTTTATTTTCAGTTAGAAACACTATGTCCTGACTACTAACAACTGAATGTAAAATAATAATAGCCATAAACAGATAACAGTTTGAAAATGAAGAAAATTCAAATAAAACACCAATCTAATTCAGAAACTAATTACAAGCGACATCAATATGACAAGAAAAAGAATTCAAAAAGGTTCAATCCACCTTCCTAATAATAGTTGGTCCTATAATCCTTTTCAAATTCAAACATTTCCAACAAAAATAGGACAGATAGTGAAATGGCTAATAGAAGACCTAAACAAATCATTCTGATTTGAAGAATTTATTGGTTTCCTTTCTAATCTGTTTCAAAACGCATAACGCCGTTGTGACAATTTGATTGAAAAGTTTCATTATTGTTCTACCATATAACGAAGATGATGATGATGACAATGTCACCGAGAATTTCAATTCATTTCATTACGTCAGTGAGAAAAAAGCACAAATAAAATATGATCGATTTCAAATGAATGTCTTAAATAAAAACCTATTATCATCATCTTCAATTTGCAATGGCTGGAAACTGTCAGTGTATGCTCTTGGTTAATTGGAAACCATGGAATATATCCTTAATTCTTCTTCTCTCTTCTTGATGGGAACTATTGAATCTGTGGTCTATTCATACAAATATATTCACAGTGTGCAATCTCTTCCTGTTTACGTTTATTATCATTCTAACTATGATCAGTAGCAGTAATCTGGTACAAATTAGCTGTTTATTTTGTCGTAACTCATCAGCATCAAATGAACCAATTAATTATGTGATGCTATATGTGCGGAAATGATTGTTATGCATCATTTGCTTCTGTAAATAAATATATGCAGTGTGTTGTGTTTCTGGTGGACTGAACTGTCCAACTAATTCATATTCTCTTCCACTGTAATGAATTGGTTCGTGCACTAGAATCCATTTGATAATGTTTTGGTTTTGTTATTCACAGTACTTTTATGGAAACATTGCTTTGGCTTATTTTTTCTGCATTGTAATCCAATTTATCATTTCAATCATTTTGGATAAATATTATAAATATACATTTAGTAAATAATAGACCCATTGTTTTTTGAATAATTATTGCGATTTTTTATGGTCTGGGCATTAATATATGATCTTTTATGTTTTAGTCGTATAGAGATTTTAGCATTCACCATCGCCCATGTTGCTAACTAAATCTTTATGGCTGAACACTTTGAAACAAATTTAAAGTTTGTAGTGCCGCGATTCGTTAACCGTTTACTGCGATAACCGTTATAATTCTAAACTTAACGCTGCGTAAAATCAGAAGACAAAGGATAGCAGCAACTACAGTTTATTGTCGAATGAATCAGGTTCGGAAGCTAACAACACCTGAGCGAATATGAACGAGCCAGTGAACAGGCAAACAAGCAAAGGAAACGAACGAGAAGCAAGCGAGCGAGTAGCAAGCAATTACATAGGCAATTTATAGTTAAATTTAATAAGGGCACAGCAAAGCAAAACAAAGGCTGATAATAATATTTCGTGCGTACATATGTGAGAAGGAGTACGAGTCATCGAATGATATTTAAGCAGTCAACATTTCGGATAGAGTGTCATGTGCTCTAGTGGTATAGCAGTGCAAAGAATATGCAAATTGTTACTATCCAAATGACGATGTCTGTTAAGTAAGTTATAAAAAAGGGTTTAACCAAAATTGGCTATAATCGAAAGTGATTGTAGGATGGTTGCTATAAGTTGTCCTGAAAATGAAATTGAGTATTTCAGTTTTCTGATTCATTTGTTTCGAGTTTGTACGGAATATATGGTATTCAGAATTTTGTCGTTCAGCATATCTCATCACTATGATGTTTCCAGTTCCAATGTTGGTGGAGCCATTTTCAAAGCCCTTTTTATTTTTAATAGTTGTCTGAATAACTCAGTTAATGATGAACGAATTTTTTAATTGTATCCTAATTTAAGTTATATTATGTCACTCGTTTTGTCCTGAAAAACTTTTTTCTAGCTTGGACACAGTATTTTTAAAACAACTAATATTGCTTCATTTAATCTGTGACGGAACGAGTTAATAACACACTTATGGAAAGTTTTTTTTAAATTAGATGTATATCTGCCTCCACATACAACTGACAAACTATGATAATGTTGAATGAAAGATGTTAGACAGTTTACAACCATTAACTTTCTAACGTTTCGATGTCTTTAATTTAAAAAAATGAAGCTAATCGTAGTACTAGTATGTTGATCATTCGTATTTTCGAAAAAATGTTATTCTAAATTTGCTTTGGTTATTGTTTAACAATCACTAAACTTAAATCAAACAGAAATTTTTTTTAACCAATATAAAACGGTGTAACATGAAACAACTTCAAAGTTACTTCACTGGAAAACAATAAGATTTCTCAAACCCTTGTAGAACAATGTAATATCATTTGTGAATATCACAAAAATATCTAACAAACAATCCTTTCTCGGAAGTAAATATCCTGTGCAGTTTCGTTGTTAACTTAAGAATAATTCTTCAGTTATCCATTGATCTAACGCCAGTTTAAATAAACATATGAATATTTCATGACCATAAATCCTCCATTTAACTCCGTATATTAAAACCAGGGTAAACTCGTGTGCGTCAACATTAATATGAAGCCAATATGAGACGAGTTGATAGGATTTATTTCAGGTACTAACTTATTAAAACAGATATTAACAATGAGGAGCGGATAAGCGAAGCTCAAAAAGCAAGTATGCCAACTCCATTTGACAAAGCTTGACTTAACATACATAGCCCGACAAAAACAAGCCAAAGATATGTTATGAATCTGTTAAGGAAATAAAACAAAAATGCTCAATGAAAACAGCCAAGGTTAATGAGAGAATAAGTCACAAGGTCAAAACACAACTCAAGAAGAATAAATAAACTTATCTATCCTGAAGCTAGAACAACCCACGTGAGATGGACATAAAACTAGATACTACAATCCAAGAATGAAATACAAAAATCAGGACATTATTAACCGCATTTTAGAGCACGAACCAATTCATTACAGTGGAAGAGAATATGAATTAGTTGGACAGTTCAGTCCACCAGAAACACAACACACTGCATATATTTATTTACAGAAGCAAATGATGCATAACAATCATTTCCGCACATATAGCATCACATAATTAATTGGTTCATTTGATGCTGATGAGTTACGACAAAATAAACAGCTAATTTGTACCAGATTACTGCTACTGATCATAGTTAGAATGATAATAAACGTAAACAGGAAGAGATTGCACACTGTGAATATATTTGTATGAATAGACCACAGATTCAATAGTTCCCATCAAGAAGAGAGAAGAAGAATTAAGGATATATTCCATGGTTTCCAATTAACCAAGAGCATACACTGACAGTTTCCAGCCATTGCAAATTGAAGATGATGATAATAGGTTTTTATTTAAGACATTCATTTGAAATCGATCATATTTTATTTGTGCTTTTTTCTCACTGACGTAATGAAATGAATTGAAATTCTCGGTGACATTGTCATCATCATCATCTTCGTTATATGGTAGAACAATAATGAAACTTTTCAATCAAATTGTCACAACGGCGTTATGCGTTTTGAAACAGATTAGAAAGGAAACCAATAAATTCTTCAAATCAGAATGATTTGTTTAGGTCTTCTATTAGCCATTTCACTATCTGTCCTATTTTTGTTGGAAATGTTTGAATTTGAAAAGGATTATAGGACCAACTATTATTAGGAAGGTGGATTGAACCTTTTTGAATTCTTTTTCTTGTCATATTGATGTCGCTTGTAATTAGTTTCTGAATTAGATTGGTGTTTTATTTGAATTTTCTTCATTTTCAAACTGTTATCTGTTTATGGCTATTATTATTTTACATTCAGTTGTTAGTAGTCAGGACATAGTGTTTCTAACTGAAAATAAACCAAATTAAATGTGATGTGAAAATATATGATGTAGTGAATTACCCTTTGGTTAGGTTTTGCTGAACCGTTTATTTAGTAGATAGGTTGATTGATATGATCCGTCGTATGACTATCAATTTCGGAGTATAGTTACTCGAAATGGAACACATAAATCTAACATGTTGGTATACATTTGTAGTAGAATGCCTGTATGAATGTGTTTTATATTGCCAGGAATTGACAAAAATGCAAAGTGAGTTAACTTCATCTTTCGTTCGATATTTAGGACAATGTGACTTCAACTGATAATTATATATAAAAACACTTTGATTGAAAGAAATGAGAAGTCTAGTTGCAGTGAGATAAATTTCGGTAGGTGTAATACTCAACTGGCATAATGAATGAACAAAATGACAATTTATTAATATTGCAATTGATCCTATTATGAAATCTATATATTGTGTGTTTATCATTAGTTTTCCATTGAATTAACTGATAGCTTTATCACAATAAGCAAAATCATCCTAATTGTTTTATGCTAACTCTCCAACCTTAACCAGATTTGATTTACTGCAATGCTGAAACAATTGTTTAAAGTAAATGCAGAATATGTAGGATATTACTACTTCTGAGAAACGTTCTCAAGTCATACATTCTAGTTCTAAGTAAAGACAGTTTTATGAATGAGTATATATAAAAAAGAAACTGTACGAATCTATAAGTTAAACAGTTCAATTAAAGTACAATATTCTGAATATTTTATTCACTTTTCAATTATGATTGTTAATTTTATTGCTTATTTGGCGGTATTTTTTATAAAATTATTTTCTACGCCTATCTCAATTTACATAGTTGGTTAATAATAGTAACAGTTTATGTGGTTACTATGTACCATTGACCCTTTCAATTCATTTTACGTTATGTAGAATTCATAATTTTATTACGTTTTAGGAGTGTATACCGTATACAATAAATCAAGATTGTGTGTTCAATGAATACTAATTTAGAAATAAGGAAGTTTAAGGATTGATATTTAATTAGAATACAATCTGAAAGTATATATATATAATACACTTAATGATATGTAATAAAACATTGTTTGTGTGTGTGTGTGGGGGGGTGGGGTGAAGGAGATTACTGTTTCATCTAATAATTTGGCTGTAAAACATAAATGCTGATTACGACCTAATGAAAAACTGTTGTATATGAAGAATTGTATATATTTTAGGTTGACTTATGGTTTCCGTGTCAAAGGATTTTATAAACTAAATAAATGTAGATAGGGAACTGGATTGTGTACTTAGTTTACTGATTACTACTAAACAGGTTTAAGTGACTTACAGCATCAATTCTTTGAAAAAAATATTTTCAACTGTTACTGATGTTATTAAGTTCGTTTCACGTCGACTAACTAAATGGACATGCATAACTCCTAGCACAAATCCAAAGTGAATTGTATTCAATTTAAAACTATTCAACAAGTGAAATCTTAAAATATCCATTATATTAGATCTGTTACTTGGATGTCCGTACTTGGAATGAAGCTTAGTAAATGCAAAACTATTGATTTATCACTATCATAGTTTGAAAAAGTATAAATCGTTAATAGCTTTCCAAAGCTAATAGATATCAAAATACACAAGCTCTGAGATAAAATATTGCACAATCACATGAGAAAACTTCGTCATCATAATCAATGTAAACTAACATCAGAATTTCCACAGACTGTTATACGTAAGAATCATTTGAGAAGTTGGAAAGAGTGGTTTCAGAATCCTGTTATTAATTTAACAGACATACATATTTAATAAGGTAAGTTAAGAAGCATCAACATACGTGTGTCCATAAATATGAACTCAATGTGTAGTATCAGAAATATCATCAGTCTGAAGAAATTTACTGAAGTTAGTTTGAACAGAGTTAATTACTTTAATTTAAGACGGGTGTGTCAGTAATTAACATTTATTGTGGAAGTAAGTATTAAAAAGTGGGGTGTTCTCTAATTAGTTGTTACTGTTCTACTCAAGTTTTAGTAACTTGAATTAAAGCAATATCAGTTATAGTTTGGGATTATTCTCTAGTTATGATGGTGCTAAATTTTATTTAGACGCTTTCGAAATTTGTTAAATAACCGTCGATTATCCGTGGTTTACCGATTTATGCGTTGACAGAATAAGGTAATCTTATGCAATTAGCATATTTGTTTCAAAATATGTAGACGAATTTTAAACGATAGTTAATAACTAGATATAATATGTGTTCCTGAATTTCTGGTTTGGTGTAATGAACAATGATGTTCATCCGTCTCAAATATGAATCATTTACACACCGATAACATAACATTTTGACGCGTTAAGAGTCAATTTATGGAAGCCGAAAAGATATACCATTAGATTTTAATTCAATGATCTAAATCTAACAATTTCATCGTGAGATTTTTCGATCTCAACTATATGAACCTATATGATCAATAATGTTTGAAATCATTACTTCAACACAACAATTAATATTATTCAAAGACATGGTTACATATTATAATGAATAGATTTCATGATATAAACATTTCAATTATTAAAATTTTTAATTCATTGAGTCCATTTATCATGGTTTCCATGGACAAAATAAACATGCATTTATTCGCTTTAAAAAAGTGGCTTACATTAAGTCACGAAACCTCAAAAATACAATTTTTCTACTAATTGGGATATTGAAAAAATATTTATTATGAACATGTATTTTGTTAAGTCAGTAACTACATTTTCAACAAGGAAATTCAAATTTTTTAAAGCTCTCTGTTTGAAAATTAATGACCGTATCAATTCTTCTGAAGTTTTTGAACCGTCACAATGTTTACTACTAATAATGCTAAACTGCAATTTATTATCCGAATGTGATTATTTAGAGAAAAACTATATCTTATGATATTTTATTCCACATTGTTTATCAATATGTACTTGTAATTGACCTTATCCTGTTTTCAGGCAATCTACTTTAATTGAAAGCATGAGTCAGTTGGTAGATCCTAGGTTCGAATCTCGCGAGGCCAGGTCGTGGATGAGCACTGATGAAGAGTCCTACAATAAGACGAAACGGCCGTCCAGTACTTCCAAGTTTTGCTTGATGGTCTAGCTTCAATTGACTCATACTTTCAACTATGAAAATACTAAATCACTGAAAAAAACCCTTTTAATCTACTTTAACTTAATTAACCTATGATAAAATTTAAGTATGCTAATACTGAAGCAAATCATTAAATGATAACTAGAATAGGACATTTCAACAATACCTTAGTACTTGTAAAATATGGAACTTTTTGATAAAAATTCCAATGAATTATTTCAAAATAAAATAATATAAAAAAGAATCTTTTGGGTTAAAATCATCAATTTTGTCGGAAATTTTTAGTAAGTAAATTTATTTTTTTGAAAAAAAAATGTCAAATCGTTTTTTTAATTTTCAGTTACTATATCCTAATTATAAAAGTATGACTAATTATAGTATTCATTAAAAGACATTTAATTCATTTAGATAAGCATATATTTGTTTTTTATATTTTTGAAAAAAATTGTTGTATACATTCTTTTCACTAAATTCAAGACAAATATCGTGTTCGTACACTACTACTAATACTACTAATAATAATAATAACAATAATAATAGAAACATGGGACACTGTACACAAATATGATTCACTTGGTTTGATCGTGTTTTTTATTTTTGTTAAAAGAAATTTAGTTAAGATAAAAATTTAAAAAAATTTCTTTTTCATTAAGTCAATAAACATAATTCACTTTTGATAAACAATTAATAATTATAATAGTAATTATTATAAGCAAAGATGGATAGTGGCTAGCAGTGGAATCCAGGACGCGCGTTTCGTCCTATTCGAGACTCGTCAACTGGATGTAACTGCATCTCAGAATTGATGTTCCCTCTGGGACTCGAACCCAGTATCTTTCGCTTCAAACGCCATCGCGTGAACATCAACCCTAAGATGCAGGTACATCCAGTTGACGATTCCCAAATATGACAGAACGCGCATCCTGCATTCCACTACTAGCCAATACACATCTTTGCTTACAATGCTTGTCAATTGAGGCAATATCGAGGCAATTCGCACAGTATGCACATATGTCAATAACACACTGATCAATTGCAGTCCTAAATAACAATGGGAAGATTCAAACAAACAATACAAAGTGAATTCAATAGTAATTATTATTATTATCACTACTAATATTGAAAATTCAAAATGCTTTTAAAAATTTAAATTAATGCCGCATGAAATTTGCTGGCTTATTCATAAGTTAATGAGAATATCAATGGAATAATAAATAGAAAATTTATGCAAACGCGCATAAACTTAATTTCAGGTTTGATTAAAAAAAGAACAATGAAACAAACATATCGTAATAATAATAGTAATATATATATATAACTATTATTATCTGAATAGCTGATCAAAATTCTACTGAAATAAACAATTGGACAACTATCATTCAAAAATAATTAGATTTTATCTTAACATGTTACACAGTAGGAAAATCAGTATACATCAGCGTAGATACTAAATTGTGTTTTTTTTTTTCATTTCCAGCGGTGAAACAATATCAATTAATAACAAAAAAATATACGCAGTGATCACTTATCTTGTCGTCATTAGTATCTAGATTTAATCAACTAGTAATTGTGGTTTTGGTAATGATAAAAGATCTGATAAAAAACAAACCCACTGAAATAAACAACAATACTTTTATTTCACTTGTTTCGATTTATTTAACATAGATATATGAAACATGCTAATTGTTTCAGTAGATAGTTCTATTTGTTCATAGATGATAGACAAGTTCATTGATAGTTGCCATCATAATTACTTTGAATTTTTTCTAGTTACTATACATTAGGATTACATTTCAATTAGGTTTAGATAATTATTGGTCATTTAAAACGTATAGATAAGACCCAATGAAAAAACTTTGTAATGCTACTAAAAATTGATCCAACTATCTAACTAATTGGCCTAAACATGGTGCTTATCATTAAAACTACCAGTTGAAATTCAAGGATGATAATAATTTCTATTTTGTGAGCGTACACTCATTTGAGCAAACCGATTATTGACACGAGTTTTAAAACAACATTACGTTGTATAAGACAAGTTTCGAGAATCCATTCATTTGTCAGTGACACAATATCAACTTGTTTTTTTTAAAGAACGATATATTCTGAGTGGCTGAATTTCATTTGTGTCCAAATTTAATTAGAAATCCCTAGAAGATTTAATTTCATGACATAGGTCATAAATAATCAATTTTTAAATGAGAACAAGTAACTCGGTATAATTCAGTCATACAATTCAAAATATGTACCTAATTATTATGTTATTCAATAGTTTGGAAATAAAACCTAACAAAGGTATTGTCTTATTAATGCAAAAATAGGAAGGTCATTGGAAAAAATAATACCTTCACCTAAATTGATTGCTATCAGAATAGGGATTTGTGGAGATCGCAGTAATTTTGACAATTGAATTCATTAGTCGATCTAAGCTAGACCACTATTACAAACCTGAAACTCCTGGACGGTCGTTTTGTCTTATTATGGGACTCATCAGAAGCGCGAGTCCACGATCCCATACGTGGGACTCGAACCAAGGATCTTCGGTTTCCAGCACGAACACCTAACCTCTAGAACACTGGTTCGACATCCAACGACGTTAATGTCTAACTTCAATTGATCCGTGATCTTGCACAACCCTTCATCCATTGTCTGGGGTGGATAACTTCTTCAGGCGTGACATGGATTAGACTCCTTTTCTATGAAGATGTCAACTTTTCTGAATACTCGATTTATTCTATTTGTGATTTCGAACAATTATTGAATCCTAACTGTATATATACTGGTAATTTTTATCTCTATCAAAGTGCTTCATAGTTTATTTGCCCAAAGTTTGAAGCTGTCTTAAATAATTAAGTTTATTATATGAAAAAACCAACTAATTGTATGATTAAAATAATGAACCACGTAATTCATTTTTTAAATATATCCCGTGGTGCAGGTATTATTTGGTTATCAGAGAACGGTTGAGTATGTATTCTAATTTTGATAGTAACAAATATATCAATATTTTAACTGTAGACAATAAAAAACACTTGGTGTAGTCACTTTAAATATTAATTATATATGATTGTTCTGTTACACTGTAATGAACAAATAACGACTGAGGACAATCGAATGTATTTACGCAAAAATTACAGACTATCTCACTAAATTCTGATAACCATATAGCAAACACTTAATTTGCAAAATAACAACCAATTGTCTCAATCTTCACTGTTCCTTCTGTAAATATCAGTTCATCTTCTCTAATTTCATTGTTCATGCATTTTCCTACCAATTGCGTTTCATTTCAGTTCTTTCCTTCCACATTCACCTTTATCAGTGCCTTGAACGTATGAGACAAGTGAATGACTGATAAATGAGTAATTCCAATAAAATCGGCTATTTTGTATCGACTCTTGTAAGTGACTAAGACTTTTTCCCTGTGTTTACATATATGGATATGAATGCTTGTGAGATGGTAGCGAGTGAGACTGAAATAGAAAATGTTATATTATAACAAAGAATAAATGAATGGTAACTGCTAGGAATTATTTATGGACTATCATTACATATATATTCCTATTGGATACCTATTAACTATATTATATGTATATTCATATTCCTTCTATTATAAGGTTCCATTGGACTTATTGGCTACCATTCTTAATCTATTCATAATTTATTAGTTGCAGTCTTGTGTACTCACATCCACTTTTCGCTTGACCTTGCATAGTTTTTAGTTTTTATTTTATGGTGGGATGCAGTCTGGTTTGCTTGTATATAACCCACGTATGTCTGAAATAAACGATTTATATAGTGGAGTCTGATATTTGTGTTCTGGACTTAACAGGTTGGGCTAAACTAAAGGACCAGCAAGGACTCAGAGTTGACTCTAGGCTTCTCGTACTGGATAGCGCATCATTGCTTTGGTACAGTGACAATGTTAGCGAATTAGTCACGTGCTAATTAACAGGACAAAAGTCATGACATAAACGCTTCATAATTAAGACCGATTTATTACAAGCTAGTTAAACGAAATAAGATTAATCACTTGGTGAATGTGGCTAGTTGAATAATTTATAAAACGTCTTAATACACCAACCAACATGGGTTCGTTTAATAATGGGTTATTCTTTGGGATAAATATTGAATATAAATTTTCAGTTATGTGGAACCGTTTGTTACTGCACAAAAATAGTAAGTGAAAACTAATCCACAGCTAATAACTGTAGTGTAAATTACAGAATATTTAAATCACATATAAAGCATCTTAAAGAAGTATAATTTTTCATCAATCACATCCTAAAACGATTCAATCCATAGTTATTGTTCGAACGATATTTTCTGCATTTATTAAGTAGACTACATGTTTACTGTCATCTTTCCTGATTTATACATTAACTTAATATTTATCTTCACAATTTTAGTTACACATAGAGAATTGTTCTGTTTATCTAATTAATTTTTAATACCAGTTGCGGAACTTGTAAAGAATTAGAGATAATCGTCTGGAAACCCTTGACCACGATTTCATGGTAGTTGGCGTATCATCAAGACGTCTATACAGTCTTTAGCAAACTGAGGCCCCATGTGTGATCTTAGTATGTCTCACCCAGCTCCAAATTTTAAGACGTTACTAATATGATATTCGGTTCTAAGTTGATTTGTTGGACTTTGACATACATGTCGATTACTGACTAGTAGCCGTAGTGCGTGATGTTGGTTAAAGTCTAAGGGTTTTCTCTCGACTACCTCCAAAATCCTTGAATAAATCTGAGTCTTAACAAACTAAAACGAATTTTTTTAATTTGTAAAACTTCCCGAAATGGTGAAAGTAAAATATTACTATACATCAAATTTAGGAAAACAGTATCTTCTGTGTTTATCATTACAACATATTTAGTAACATTTATGATTTGTGATTATGATAACAAAATTCAAAATCACAAAATAATATCATATTTTCATAGTTGAAAGCGTGAGTCAATTGAAGCTAGACCACCAAGGAAAACCTGGAAGCACTGGACGGCCATCTCATCCTATTATGGTATTCCTCCTGGGTTCGAATCTCGCGAGGCGAGGTTGTGGATACGCACAGCTGAGGAGTTCCACAATAGGACGAAACGGCCGTTCAGTGCTTACAGGTTTTCCATGGTGGTCTAGCTTCAATTGACTCATTCTTTCAACTATGAAAATACTAAATCTCCACAAAACCCCTTCTGATTAATATAATATTTCATTTATTATAATATTCGATGAACTGAGTGTTATCAACTGATTGCTTTAGGTATTAGTCAACAAATTACATTTCTACTCGTAGTTAAAGTTATTTCACATCACAAGGACTCACAAAAAACTTCAAGTAAATCATATAGAAGGAATCATCGATCCGAATGTTACCTATTCCAATCAGGACAAATATTTTAATTTAAGAAATTTCATTGATTCGAAATGCTCAGCTGATTCTGAACTTAAAGAACATTTAACAAATGATATATGCATTTTTTTAGATTAATGAAACACATATAACACTTCAAAGAATTTTAATAAGAAATGTATATACATTATGGTAGAGTGTTAAACATGGACAGTAAGGTTGTTCAGTACTAGCTGGCTTTCTAAAATTCACTAGCTAATCTCAGTCAATGAAGATAATCAACTTTAGGAATGTTTTTAGATAAACGAAAATCTTTGATAAGATGAATTATTTTTATTGTTAGTACTACTGTGGTGTGGTCTACTTATATCCATATAAGTAGTATATGGTGTTGGTCAGGCATAGAATGTATTTTGGCAGAAGACCGATGAGGAAAGAACTGAAACGAAGCGCAATCGGTAGGAAAATGCACGAACAATGGATTTAGAGAAGAAACAGTGAAGATCGAGACTATTGGTTGTTAATTTGCAAATTAACTGTCCATTGTATGGTTTTCAGAATTTATTCAGATAGTTTGTAATTTTTGCTTAAATACATTCGATTGTCCCCAACTAGTGTTCTGTTCACTACACTACATACCAAAAAGCACACACATCATCATATAGCAAAATAGAGTCTTGGTTTGTTGACATTTATTCAGTAATGAATAGAACAACATTAAACGATCACTTGACTATCAGGTCTCTCAAAATCATTCGATTAAAATGAATTAGTATCAAGACTACTTAATCATAAACCAAGGAGAAAATAAAAACAGACAAAAGTCTTATTCTTCAGATCTGGAAAGATCTACAGTGATTAGGAAAATAGGAAAAGATATCACTGGAAATACCGGTATCAGATAACAAAGAGAATAGTCTGGTCATTAAAGAAACTGTTTTTCGGAAAACTGTTGAGATTAACTGAACCATGAAATCATTTGTCAAACACTGGTTGACAGTTCAGCTGGTTAATTGGGTAATCAAGAAAATTGATTGATTGAGTACAGACTGACTCGCTTAATCAGTACAAATATCAAAATAATGCAAATACTTCAATCTTATGAAGATCTCAAGACAGATTTTTAAAAAAAATAAGAATGATAACTCACTACGTCCAAAACTTTTACTATTCCAATCATTATTATTCTGTTCGTTAAAAGAGGGCATAAAAGAAAAGTTGAAACATCAAATGTAACTGAGTATATGGTGATGGAGCGGAAATAATGAATGTAAGTTATCTCTATAAACACGAAATTTGGATTCCTTAATTTTACAATAAATTCATGATCATGAAATATGATAAAATAGAAAGCGCATTTGATACAATGGGATAAGAAGGTAAAATTATGTTTTTAATTTATTATGATTCTTATCCAACTTCCGTTCTTAATTTAATATGATGGTTATATTGTGTAATATCTATTTCATTTTCAGTGTTATAATTTACTTACTATAACATTGATTCATTTCAATTTGATGATTATCCGGGAAATGATATTCTTTGTATTACATTAACGTGAACTATATTCAGCATAATATGCATGTATATGACAGTTTTTTTCTAATTAATGATCAAACTAGTGTTAAAATTGATACATAAATGAGTGTGTTTTCGATTAAGATCGTCGCATTTATTTTGGAATGAATAAATCTTCCCTTCTGCAAATTTTCCGTGTTTTTACTTCATGGAGTGAGAATAGTAGTAGTTCCTCATTTTCAAGTACAGGTAATAACCAGCGTGGATATAAACATTCAGAAGAACACAATCCCGTGAATAAGAAGAAAAAATGATGAAACCCTATTTTCAGAGGTTCTTTTCAGTACATAACATGACGATATGTTAATTATATATAGTGTATATAGAAGTTTTACACTTATACAACTAGGTTTGATCTTTAGCAATAATGGTGCCATCAAAAAAACGAAAGTTACCAATCAAAACATGTTTTTCACAGAATACAATCAACTGCAACCATTTAAACACTTTGGAAGTAGAAAAGAATCTCACTATACCAAGTATTTCAAGTGAATAAATATCATCTTAATTTCATTAATCATAACTTCTTTAGCTTATAAAGAACGGAAAATTTGAGTGAAATTGTGAATAAAATTTCCTCACTTTATATCGGAAATGTTTTGAAGGTCCTTGGTCTTGAAGTTTGGAATTAGAGTCGAAAACAAGCCAACAAAAAAAAATACATAACACTATTTCGCGGATCAAAATACCCGATTCAGTAGAAGAATAAAATGAATATCATTCATAAATCAAACGAAAATACATCCAAAATACCAACTGGAACAGCCAATTGATCAGATCTCTCAAAAGCGACACGAATGACCTTGTATATTTGAAATCATCACCTGAAATAAGATACCTGAATGCATGCAGACTAAAACGTGCTAATCAAAAAAAAACAGAATCAACATCGCAATATTAGTTTATCATAGACTTCATTTGATTACCCACTAAGAGAAACTTTTCCTACTAATAAATAAATTTTACTGAATTTTAACTCCTTTAAAAGCCAATTTACGAATGAATGTTGGTTTTATAAATCTTAAAAGCATGTTGGACTCTTTTGATATAAATAAGCTAAAATTGCTGACTTGTTATATGTTCATTTGTTGAAGTGAAAAATATACATTCAGAATTTATCCTTATTAGTTCTTTTCATGAAGAACGCAGTCATCCCTTTTATTTATTTGGAATCTTGTTCTAGAATACTACCAATTCTCTCCCAAAATGACTAACCTCCTTTCCTAATATTTGTTTATCACACTACTGTTATTTGCAGATAAATTACTAAGGCCGAAACTTTACATAACATGACAAAATCAGTATTTTGTGATGTAAGTTATTTATTCTACTATTTAAGTAATATATTTCTGGTTATGAATTATTTAACTGATAAATAAATATGAAAATGTGGTTTGTATCAAGTTTAAAGCTCAAAATGGACAAGTATAATACTGTTGCTGGCGTCTCTTTCTTAACACTGTTCATTTGAATGCATAAATTTGAGGGTCATTCCTCTTTGTAAAGCTGGAGAGTGTTGCACCAATATAATCTCATGATCTATATAGAACAAAATATTTCTAATTTAATTCATTGATAAAAATCATTTGAAATAAGAATCTTAACTCAGACAGGATAGGTATTCTAAACACTAGACACTAGGTATAAACGATAACACAATGAATGTTTGATGAAATAGTTATATGTTTGGCAGACTGACCAATCTTAGTTACAATTTAATCTAATGATAGTAAGTAGTGGAGTATCCAATGTCCGATATATTTTTAACTCATAAGCTAAATTTAGGTGTATACCATTTTCTATCAGCGTATTCTGTCAGGGAATGCCAGCACCTAGAACTTTCAACATTTAAATGATATTCATCGATCTGACAAGTTATACTAGTCGAACTTAAAAAATTCGCTTTTAATTGAAGTCAGTACTGATGATGGTGTCCAGAAAGACATCAACATGGTTACCGTTGAGACATCCAGCTCAGAAAGTGCTTTCATGTCCTTAGCTTATACGATTATTGAGAAATACGATTTACCAATTTAGATACGCTGACTTACACGACCAGACTAATGACACATACACCAGTACGAGCAGCCTATAGTCCCGATTGATCCCTTTCCCGCCTAGCCCAACCTATTAAGTTCAGAACACCAATCTCAACCTCCGCGATGCCAATTATATATTTCAAACATACTGCGTTTATATGTAAACCAATCAGACCACATCATACCATAAAATATAAAATAACATTTGTACAAGATCAAGACAAAAATGATTGTGTTTATGAGAACTGTTACTGATAAATTAGGAATATCTCAATAATAGTAAATCGTGTGATAATAGTCAATAGGTCAAATGAAAGCTTTATAATAGTCATACAATAAGAATATTCTTATAATATTAGTCCATAAATAATTATTAGCGGTTCCTATTGATTTATTCTCATAACAAATGCAACATCAGTAAAAGCCATCTTTGATATTTTTATTATCAAACAGATGCTCATCATGACAATATACATATTCACTTTGGTTAAGATAAACTTTTATCATACAATCAGTAAAATAGTTTAAGTTATTCAAATGATGTATATTTCTCAGGATATCCGGTTTCACGGCATATCATAGATTATATCCTGGACTAAGAACAGATAATGTATACCAAAAAAAGATAAGAGAGTTATATACATTCAGATATAATTGTTGTAAAGCCCTGTATATAAAAACTTGAATCATGATGGATAATTTTAATGTGAATAACTAACATGAATAACAATAATGACAATAATAATAAACATGGAGCATAACAAAGAAAATTTAAAAAAAAATAATAATAATAAATTGTTTTACCTTCCTAAAATCTTATTAAACTACCTATAAAATCAATAATTTATGAAATATTGATTTTTTATTCAAATCTTTTATCTGGTAAAAAATTACCCATTTCAAATTTATTCATATACGGTTGTTAAAGTAACAAAGAAATCAATCTATCAACAACAACAAAAAATAATTTTTTTCTGTGTTTATGTTTCTTTTATTTTTTGATATTTAAGTATTGATTATGTTAAAATATTTAAAATCAATAATGATAAGCAGAGATGGATAGTGGCTAGCAGTGGAATCCAGGACGCGCGTTTCGTCCTATTTGGGACTCGTCAACTGGATGTACCTGCATCTCAGAGTTGATGTTCACTCTGGGATTCGAACCCAGTACCCTCGCTTCAAACGTCATCGCGTTATCCACTCGGCCACTGAGTCCTGATAGCCACTTGCTTGTGCGATGGGGTGAAGTTTAAATTCAACTTAGTATTGTTTGTTTGAATCTTCCCATCGATTTGTTAGGACTGCAACTGGTCAATCTCTAATTGGCATATGTGCATACTGTGCGTATTGCCTCGATATACCTCAATTCACAAGCATGGTTAGCAGAGATAGGACGAAACGCGCGTCCTGGATTCCACTGCTAGCCACTATCCATCTCTGCTAACCATGCTTGTGAATTAAGGTATATCGAGGCAATACGCACAGTATGCACATATGCCAATTAGAGACTGACCAGTTGCAGTCCTAACAAATCGATGGGAAGATTCAAACAAACAATACTAAGTTCAATAATGATAACTTTATAAATAATAAATATTTAATAAATTGTAATAATAGATGATTTGTTTATTTTAAATTTTGTTTAATTTATGATTATAATAACTGAAAAGTAATTGTATTTTATAATAACAAAAATGATATGACAGAGATGGATAGTAGCTAGCAGTGGAATCCAGGACGCGCGTTTCGTCCTATTTGGGACTCGTCAGCTGGATGTAAGTGCAGCCAGTTGCAGTCCTAACAAATCGATGGGAAGATTCAAACAAACTATACTAAGTTGAAAAATGATATAAGTTATGGAATAAAAATTGTCACTAAATCATAAATGAACTATGAAAGACTGTTGACTACAAACTCAATTAGTACAATAATGGTTAATTTATGACTTGTTGTGAAAACATACGTAAACTGGATATATTTAATTTATTAGAAAGCATTATTTATATAAACACATAAATATTGGTACAAAAAAGCACCAGATATATATGCGCCGCACAAATCTCATTTGATTTGTGTGACGGCTGTGATGCTGCCAAGGTGCCCAAACCGAAGCACGTGGTTTTCTTAGAGGGCCACACCCCGAGCCTTTGACCTAAAGATCCGATTCACAAGGCAGTGGAGCATCGTGAGGAGATGCGGTCCCATGGTAGCCGGTGACCAACAATTGGTACATATGCCATTTGTTCCCTCACAATACTAGAGCCCATGTGCACCATTAATTTGGATCAGGCTTTTCCAACTCCCCTAGGTGGACTCACCGTGTCCACCAACCCGGTTAAAGCGCCGGACATCGGTTTTCCATTCTCACACTTTCACAAACAACACCCCCGCCACGAAAAGGCAGTGGGTAGGACTTCCCTGGCAGAGGCTGTATACGCGTGGCCATATGAGAACATTTCGAGAGGGAGAGCGGACTCTTCCTACTCTCGGCCGTACCAGGGCATTTGGAGGCAATTCTCTAACCCACTCTGCCCTGGGCCTTCCTTTCTAGTTCTATCCAATTTTTGTTCATTCTTCTCATGTCTGTATCCATTTCTCGGCGTAATGTGTTCTTTGATCTTCCACTTCTCCTTTGACCTTCAGGATTCCATGTGAGGACTTGCCTTGAAACGCAGTTGGGTGCTTTCTTTATAGTAAGTCCTATCCACTTCCAGCACTTCTTCCTGATTTCTTCCTCTGCTGGAATCTAGTTTGTTCTCTCTCACATTAGAATGCTGCTGATAGTATCTGGCCAACGATCCGAAGTATCTTGCGTAGACAGCTGTTAATAAACACTTGTATCTTCTGGATAATGGCTTTCGTAGTTCTCCACGTCTCCGCCACATACAGTAGAACTGTCTTGACATTTGTATTGAAAATTCTGATCTTGGTGTTGGTTGACAATTGTTTTGAGTTCCAGATGTTCATCAGTTGTAAATATGCTGCTCTTGCTTTGCCGATCCGCGATCTCACATCTGCATCAGATCCAACGGGTTCATCGATGATGCTGCCCAGATATGTAGAGGTTTTCACATCCTCCAGAGCTTCCCCGTCAAGTGTGATTTGATTGGTGCATATTGTGTTGTATCGGAGAGTCTTGCTTTTCCCTTTGTTTATATTGAGACCTACTGCTGCTGAGGCTGCTGCTACACTGGTCGTTTTCTCCTGCATTTGTTGTTGCGTGTGTGATAGAAGAGCTAGAACATCTGCGAAGTCTAAATCGTCCAGCTACATCCTAGATGTCCATCGTATCCTGTGCTTCCCCCCAGATGTTGACGTCTTCATGATCACCAGGAGACTCGAAAACATAAGAAACTTTTTTCCAGTCTAACTTTTAATAGATAACTTAAATGACATAACGATATCATATTGAAAAACAATAAATTCTAAGCTGTTTTATATTTATTAACCACACAAACAAATAGCTAAGAATATGAATACTAGGAACTCTAAAATAAAATTTATCCATTTCTTTGATCGTTTCTTATTCGTGCGTTTGCACTAATTGGTTAGTATTTCTCTACCGATATTTTACAATGATAACGAAAATTAAAAGTGTATTTTAAATTGACTAACTAATTGTAACACTGGAAAAATGTCTATACAAAATGTATTTAGAATATCGAGCTTTAAAAAGTGGATATGATCTGAATAAGGACTAAAAACACAGGACCTCTGAGGAGAAGTCATCCTACTTCTATTCGAGTTAGATACCTGACTTGAACTTCACGTAGTTCATTATCAGGTTGTACAGTTCAGGATTAATAGTAAAGCACCTCTCCTACAATTAAGTTTGCTTACAGTTAATTTTGTCGAGTTCTTTTATTAGCTTATTTAGCACACAGTGTTATTCGAACAGTAATAATCTGTTGATTTGTATTATCATTATTACTATTATGTATGCTTGATCACATGTGACCACATACTCACATATCCCTCAATCTATCTTAAATGTTAGTCGCTTAAATAACGCTCGATGAATCATTCGCTTTCTCATATATATATATATATATATATATATGCTTAAATATTATTAATTGATTCAACTTGACTTTGAATCCTACTCAGTATTCGCTTGCTCGCTCAACTTCCTGCTCAAATTCGCTTAGTGTGCTCGTGTTTTTGTTATCTGCGCTATATAACAATAAACTGTAGTTGGCTCTTCGTGTTGCTTTCTGAATTAATGCACCGTTGGGATTTAATTAATAAAGGTTATCAGAGTAATTAACTCGAAGCCAAGCCACTACAACAGTACCTTAGATTTAGAGGTAATGTTGCACAATCAATTTAAAATTAACTTCACGTTTTTAACATTTTAAAAGTACTACAATATTATTGAATGTCAAATGAAAAATCACCTCTATGCAAATTATGGTAACTAACTGATATACTCGTTTATATATTAATATGTAAAGAACTGAGGCAACCAACAACACTTAATATCATTAGTTCAAATCATTGAGTAACAGGCTGGCAAAACTATTATCGTCCCAATCATTTTTATCTAAAATTAAACAGGAAAACTGCAATGTAAGACTGGTGAGTTGGAACATAATCAATACTACTAAAATATTACTGTATATCACTATTTCTATCTTCGATTGTGTGATAAATGTAACATTTTTTAATTTCTTCTATAACCTGATTGAAATAACAAACAGATGATGGAGAAGTGACTTAATTAGTAAAGTTTGGATTTGAAATAACAGCTTACAGATTCATTTCTCAACCTATCATCTATAATTTCAACAGACAGATTGTATCATTAATTCTTTTATTATAGTCATAGCTTCAAGTTAAATGCACGAACCTCATACAAGAAAATTGTGTAGAGCTAAATCTCTGTACAGCTTTAGTAAACTGATTTAACAACAGTAAATACTCAGCTAAAGGACATTATGTTAAACTGGATGGGATCTTTTATATTTTTTTTATAAAATAACTATGAAACCACGGTATTTTAATGTTACAATTTATGGTTGAAATATTTGGAAGTATAGTGAAAAGAATCCAATGACATTTTAGATTTCAGGAAATGAATTTAAATGAAGATAATTGACTAGTTAATAAGGCATGAATACATTACACAAGGTAATCTTGAAAGTTAAAATACTCTGTATTCCATGCTAAAACTATCATTCAATCAAGAAAATGTCTTAATAGAACATTTTACGATGATTCTAGAAAACAATTAATGTCTTAAACAAACATTTAAAGCTATTCTGGTCAAAGCTATAACCTTCAATGATCCAGACTCAAAATTTTGCAACCCTAATGATAAGACAACAAAACCAAATACAATAAATGGAATATTAAATGCAAAATGTTGACTCACATAATTCACATTGATTTGACATTATTTTTTTCATTTAAAATCAACATATCTATAACTTTATATATAGTTGAAATCATGAGTCAATTGAAGCTAGACCACCATGGAAAACCCAGAAGCACTGGACGGCTGTTTCTTCCTATTATGGGACTCCTCAGCAGTGCGCATCCACGATCACGCCTCGCGAGATTCGAACCCTAAGACCTACCAGCGCTTCCAGGTTTTCCATGGTCGTCTAGCTTTAATTGACTCATGATTTCAACTATATATAAAAATTACTAAAAATCTCCATAAAAAACCTCCATATCTATAACTATTTTAACTAAGCAACAATAATCAGATAAATATTCCTAATGTACTTTTTGGCATCAGTCTATTCCAATCAAGTAAGATAAGAAAGTTAAATCCTCATAAAAAGATCATTTACATTCATTTTCCTTTTTTTTAAAAAAAAGAAAAACAAAATTGTTATTTATGATTCATTCAACTAATTTACCAAATGCCAGTTAATGATATTTTCTTTAACTAGTTAACATTTTCGTTTCTCTATGATTAATCATTTACTAAAAAAACTAATATTTAATCAATTTAATATGTGATTGGAATAAATATTCATTAATTAATTATTATTATACTGCTTAAATCTTTTCAAAAGACAATTGGTGAATAGTTGCTCAAAATCGTGGATTAGTTAAAGTTAGACATTCACACCGTTGGATGCCGGCTTAATGATCTATCGGTTAAGTGCTCTGGAGCGAAACTGGTATGTCCTGGGTTCAAATCTCGCGAGGCAGGATCAAGGATGAGCACTATTGAGGAGTCCCATAATAGAAAGAAACAGCCGTCCAGTGCTTGCAAGTTTTCTATGGTGGTCTAGCTTCAATTGACTCATGATTTCAACTATGAAAAAGTAAAGAAAAACAAATTTTATTTACGAATCTTAATTAAGAGAAAAATATTTTTTTTATTTTAGGGTTAATATTTTTATTTTTCTAAATATAAAATTTAATTTTCATCATTTATCATTGGTTCTTTTTTTTTCTTCATTAATGGTGTTCATTTTTGACTTATTATAATTATTATTAACAGCTTGATGATTAAAAAATTGATAGGACAGAAACTTTTGAAGAGAAAAGAAGATATAGGATATTATAGTATATACACTAAATTTAAACACTGTAAAATTATTTATATTGAAAATCAACTAATTAGTTAATTAGTACTTTTCAATGTATTGTTTTATTCTATTTAAAAGTGGTCTTGTATAAATCTAAGCTAGACCACCATTGAAAACCTGAAAGTATTGGATAATCGTCTCATCCTAGTATGAGACTCCTCAGTTGTACGCATCTACAATCCCATACGCAGGACTCAGACTAAGAATCTTTGATCTCATATACGAAAGTCTAACTTCTAGACCATTGATAATAATCATGGTTTAACTAATTACAAGCTTCTGGAGTTCTAGTCAGAAGCCGTAACTAGCGGAGTTCAATCCGTGTCCTGTGTGTGTGACAGTTATCCACCTCAGGCAATGAATGAAGGGTTGTGCAAGATCACGGATCATTTGAAGTTAGACATTAATACCATTGGATGCCGGCTTAGTGGTCTAGAGGTCAGGAGTTCGTGTGTGAGACCGAAGGTTCTTGGATCGAGTCCTACGTGTGTGATTGTGGGTGCGTGCAACTGAGGAGTCTCATACTAGGACGAGACAATTATCCAGCACTTTCAGGTTTTCAATGATAGTCTAGCTTAGATTGACTCGTGAAGTCAGTGTTGAAAATACTACAGTTTTAACAAATCCCCAAAACTGATAGTTTACAAATTGTAAAATCTCATAAATAGTATTTTATTTTTAATAGGCTTACAAATATTGTTAAGTTCTTGTAAATGAATATACTTATGTTAATTAATAGTATGATATTGTGATATTAACTGTTTTTTGTAGAATAAAAAGCTGAATACAACTCGCAGAAAAACATTAACTGAAAAAACTATTTACATTCACTATTCGTACGTTATTCTTGCTGCATAAATTAATTGCTGATTCATCAACAATTTTCATCGGCGATGAATATATAATCTTAGTCGCTAATCATTAACTGTACTCAATTTGGTCTAATGAAGGTCATTTAACTTTCAAATAACTCACTGACAACATATCTGACAAAAGGCCTAGGTGAAAAGGGTTTCATGAAGTCTGCAGATACTTTTTGGCAATGTATACCAAAACATATCAAAACTAGTTAGAGATTTTGTTAATAATTGCTTCAACATTCCAAAAACAATGACCGGTGAACAAATTTCTTTCTCTATCATTAAACGATTAAGACTATGTTGAAGAGTCCCCAAGCAGAAGAGAAAACTATTTGAGAGTTACTACTTGTTAAAAATTCTTAGGTTCATCTTTTTCTTAGATGAAAATTAACCTACAGTTTATCATGATCACTGAAAATTGATTAATGGATTAAGCTCCATGGATAGTAAATAGCAGTCAGTAAACTACAATTTAATTATCAGAAGGGGTTTTGTGGAGATTTAGTATTTTTCATAGTAGAAAGCGTGAGTCAATTGAAGCTAGACCACCATGGAAAACCTGGACGAAACGGCCGTCCAGTGTTTCCAGGTTTTCCATGGTGGTCTAGCTTCAATTGACTCACACTTTCTACTATGAAACTACAATTTTTTGGTCAAGAATGAAGGAAGCGAAAAGCATATATGTATATCTTATCGTACATCAATATAGATTTATAGAATTTCAGTGATGGTCTTCACCACTAATTAACTTTACCTGAAGAAATATTAAAAATTATCAAAACTATTATGCTCTGAGGATAACGCAGATGATGAAATAAACCAATTAGAGATTACATCAAGAAACAATGGCCAACCGGATAAAGATAGAGCAAATTATGACAATCAGCATTGAGACCCTTTTCCTGAACTCATCATAACACGTTAAAAGGTTGTTTAATGCCTCCAAGCTACATATGGTCTCGTAAACTAAATCATTAATTACATAATAAATCAAGGACAGGTTACTCATGATAGACCCTCATATGTTTACATACTAATTTAACTGCTCCTGTGGAGCTATTCACACAGGCTGTACCTAGAGGTCATTATCCTTACGTGTTCGTAAACATGTACCTGCATAGTTGGGAAAAGGCGTCACGAAATATATTAACAGCGCTGTCCTTTTTCACTTGGTATTTGGTAAATATACTGAAATAGATGGAGTTTTCTCTTTTTGTATCAAGTTCCAGACAATCTGCATAAGGAAGCAAGAATACGATTATTCTATATAGCTGAAACCATCGAATTACTTCTAGAAGACCTAACTTATATGAACAAAAGAGGTTCCTTCAGCCTCTGTGTTTACCCTGATCTACGATTGAGATATTACATAATTAAACTGGACACTGAAAACCATTCACTTCCTAATTCTTTTTTGTTGATATCTTCACTGTCTCATTTGTAGTCTACATATTCCTCTCTTCCAATGAAAATGGAATTTCTTTCCATAATTATTTTAACAACACCTCTCTTATTAAACATTATATCCACACAAAGTCATCCTTATTATTCTCGATATCATCACTAATATTATTAATTTCATTAACTAGACTAAATCCTCCTACTATACACTTTATTTATACCATTTATTTTATGATTAGATTGATTGTAATCTGATAACTTACAACGAATCATCCTAACATTTTGTATATAATTTCCCCGATTTACAAATGACAAATTTCCGAAATATTTATGCTTTGACAGATAAAAAAGCTCACTTTTAACATATCATATTGTCTTGCTTTTGCCTTGTAACACAATAGTTACTGACGTATAACTGTTTACTTCCATTTTTCTGTTTTTTATCGAATATATATACTTTTATTTACCATAAATGTCGAAACATAATAACCTTGATAATTCATGATTTTAAATGTAAGGAAATACATTCAATTAGAAGTCAATTCCTTCTCAAAACCTGATACTTACTCACATAGCATCACATCGTTACAGGACTTACATTTTTCACTAGATATTTCTGCGCTACTTATGAGTAAGTCCAAATAAATAGATTATTTTTTATATATCCTTTATAAATTATATTGTATACCTCAAGCAAAAAACCAATTATGTTGAGTCTGATTAAATCTATGGTCTGGTTTACTCTGTATGAGCTGACAAACCATTCAGAATGTGAAAGCTGTAAAAATGTAAAATATCAGTAAAAACGGAATTTACGATAACAAACACATAAGCAATAGGTCTTTATATAGGTAAAGCCTTCTGTAACATTGACGTTTTCTGCAAACAAACAAGAGAAAGACATTTAAAGCAGAACAATACAGGCAGACCAAAAGATTCGTGCTACTTTATTAGGGTTCAATCACTTACAAGAAAGCCGATCACCTAACAGAATCCATTCGTAAAGTTCCCTTTCTCTAAGCTCATTGGAAACATAAAACGTACAAAATCACATAGGGAAACTTGTTTTAAGTTCTCTCTCTCAGTTCAGAAATGTGAAATGAGATATTTTTCAGTCAACCTTACAAAATCCATTGAGAGATTCGTTGTACGATCATTATACTAATATTTTATATGAATTTATTGATATACAAACTAAGATGCACGTAATGTTATCACTAATCTAAATAACAGAAATAGATATATCTTCTGTCTGGTACAGTACTCTACATACTACGTTTATTGACTCATTGTTTTGCCTTGATACATTGCCCGACTTCAGCAAGCTGTGTGCCATGAGCTTCATGATAACGACCAAACAAAAGATTGATAAAATAGCTTTGGAAATCGGACATGTATTTGAATGACTAATGAATATTGGGATGAGGGATCTGTAGTATCATGGTTGGTATCTTAAGTACTGAGTTATTTGTCAGTATGTCACAGAGAAAGCTACAGATTAAAGATTATTTCTGGTTAAACGGTAACATACTTACAAGTACTAGAACTGGATTCGCAATTCTTTATCAGGTAATTTGAATTACTTGGAGCAGTACCAGGAATCTAAAATCCGACAATTCACTAACTATTCAAAAAATCAACTACTGACTAGTGCCCTGATATAGTATACGTGTGCAATATCATGTTAAAATAAAAAATTAGTAATATTATTCACAGTTTTGTATTCCTTAGTGTACTCAGTAAAAATAATAGTGTAAATCAAGTCAATACAAATAGTAAACACTATTACATGTATCATGTCAAAAAATACTTAGTGTGACTCGATATTTCAGAACCAGTTCATGTACTCAATTCCAAGCAAAACAATTTTTTATCAGGGCCAATGATACTATTCTCCAACTCCGCGAATACATTGAATGAGGTCCGAACCTGCAATATAATCTTTTAACCATCTAACCTCCGCTTCACATAAAAACCACAAACAACTCATTTTTTTGACAAAAAAACTGAATAATTATCTAGTTTAGTATCATGCTACATCATGTAAATGAAGTAATAACGAATTGCTATCTGGTATAAAATTTTCTATCAAACCATATCTACTTTTTACTCAAAGTATTTTAATGATGGAGTCTTTAGAGAAAGAATCTGGGAACTGGGCGTAATTCCATCTGTTTGATCCCGATCACTGATTGTGCCAGTCTATAAGAAAGGACAAAAGTCCTCCTGTGACAATCACACTGGGATCAGTTTCACTAATATAGTGTCTAAAATATTAGCTTCAATAATACGTGGACGTCTAACCAAAGCTCGTGAAGAGCAGACTAGAGAGAATCAGGCTAGTTTTCGACCTGGACGTGGTTGTATAGACCAGATATTCACACTACATCAGGTCTTAGAACATAGACACACATTCAGACGTCCCACAATCGTAGTATTTCTTGACCTTAAGGCGGCATTTGACTCAGTTGATCGTGAGGTTCTATGGCAGGTTTTGTCACTGAAAGGAGTACCAAAAGAGTACATCGACCTCATAAAGGCTCTCTACTCGAACACAACTGATCGAGTTAGAGCTTATGTCGAACTGCCATCACAATTGATTACCTCAGGTGGTGTTCGTCAGGGCTGTCCACTCTCGCCATTCTTGTTTAACTTTGTTGTTGACATGCTTTTAGAGATAACAATTTGATCATCTAAATCTCCAGGAGTTGAACTTTTACCAGGAGGCTCACTTGTTGACTTAGAATACGCCGATGACATACTTCTATTTGGTGAAGACGCTGACAACATGCAGAGTCTTCTAACCACTATAAGCAACTATGCATCTTCAAACCCTAATCTTTCGAATTACTGCTCATACTCTCACTACTTTTACCACTATGGGATTTGAATGGACAACTGCATCTCTGTGCCAATGTGGTATAGCAATTTCGAACTGATGTACGTACGTACGAAGTTCTACATTGTGACTGACTGACTTTAGAGAAAGTATCTAGTCATCGGGTTTCTCAAAAGCAATAAGATATAAGATTAGATAACTAATGTAAATTATTTTAAAATTAAGTGTATTCCCCAAAAAGATTAACTTAAATTACTTCCGTTTTGTACTTTATTTAATGAAAAAAATCTATTACCGGGAAATAAATAATGAGTCTACCTTGATTCTCTACAATACACAAACAAGCACATATTAACTATTGATTTAATTTGTATTGTCGAATAAATAAAAAAATAATATAGGAGGACATTGTTTGCACTTATTTCAATAAGTTGTTTTCTGATTCGTAGAAAAGTTAATTTGTAAATCAACAAAATCTTGTTTCTTTTATAGCACATTAAGATACTAAGAGTATTTTTTAAGGTCAATGGTGTTGAAATAAAGTTAACAATCGTTTTTAGCTTTTATTATTTACAATATTCAAGCTTGTCATCGTCTATTAGATGAACAAGAATAGAATGAGTACTCGTAGAGCTCATTCACCTCGAACAAAAGATGTTATTTACTGGTAAGTGTTACTATTCCTTGATGATGATGATTTATATTATTTACTACTTATTGTTAATTACTTGAAATATATTGATCTTAATTAGTAAGTCAAGATTTCCACTTATCTTTACTAAGCCTAAACAATAGATAGATGCTAGTAACTTTATGAAGCTATTCCTTACTTTAAGATTCGAATAGGAGTTATTTAACATATGGAATAGAAAAACCACACTTTATTCCTTTAAAAAAACATAAGGGTATATGTAGTATCGGCTACATTTTTAAGAACCAGAATTATGTAAGCATTAAGGACTTTATCAGAAGTTGGATGAATATAAAATGGTCTGCTCTAATAAATTATTTCAATAAACATAAAGTCAAAACATTAGTTTCAATAGTATAGTAACAAAATCAAGAATTTAAAATGAGTATATTAGTTCTATTACAAAGTAACTTTTTAGTGGTTTTCATAGTTGTTATCATTAATTAACATCACCCTAACAAACACTGAAAATGAATAATTTTCAATTCTTAACTTTTTGAACTTATGATTAAGTGTATGTTATTAGAAGTTTCCATTCGTTTTAAGCAGATTTTGTGAAATTCTAAAGTAAGTGTTTATTTATAATATACTGACGTAACTTCTTTGGTAGATAAACGTAAATTTATATAAATAGTTGTAAGTAAAACATACAGGGCGCCTATTAATATCAAGATGCCTAAGCTAATTTATCTTTTTACATAGGATAATCAATTCAATAGTCTGATATATTCCCGTTAGTTCTATACTTAGATTTCTACTTATTCCTACCTCAGCATCATTACTTCAAAAGATGAGGTGAAGAAAACTTGGATATCTGTAAACTGTAATTTTCAGTTGTTCAGTACTGAGCAATGAGATTTCCGAATGACATTTCTTTCATAAGCATCTTTCAGTGTTTTGCGATCCCTCCTCCACTTTACCGGTAGTAAAGTGGTTTTGACCCAATACCTTTTATGACAGACTTACTTACTTACTTACTTACTTTCGCCTGTTACTCCCAATGGAGCATAGGCCGCCGACCAGCTTTCTCCAACCCACTCTGTCCTGGGCCTTCTTTTCTAGCTTTTTCCAGTTCTTGTTCATTCTTCTCATGTCTGTCTCTATTTCTCGGCGTAATGTGTTCTTTGGTCTTCCTCTTCTCCTTCGACCTTCAGGATTCCATGTGAGGGCTTGTCTTGTGACACAATTGGGTGATTTCCTCAAAGTGTGCCCAATCCACTTCCAGCGCTTCTTCCTGATTTCTTCCTCCGCTGGAATCTGGTTTGTTCTCTCCCACAGTAACTTGTTGCTGATAGTGTCTGGCCATCGGATCCGAAGTATCTTGCGTAGACAGCTGTTAATAAACACTTGTATTTTCTGGATAATGGCTTTCGTAGTTCTCCACGTCTCTGCCCCATACAGAAGAACTGTCTTGACATTTGTATTGAAAATTCTAACCTTGGTGTTGGTTGACAATTGTTTTGAGCTCCAGATGTTTTTCAGCTGTAGGTATGCTGCTCTTGCTTTGCCGATCCTCGCCCTCACATCTGCATCTGATCCACCGTGTTCATCAATGATGCTGCCCAGATATGTGAAGATTTCCACATCCTCCAAAGCTTCTCCGTCAAGTGTAATTTGATTGGTGCATATTGTGTTGTATCGGAGAGTCTTGCTTTTCCCTTTGTTTATATTGAGACCTACTGCTGCTGAGGCTGCTGCTACACTGGTCGTTTTCTCCTGCATTTGTTGTTGCGTTTGTGATAGAAGAGCCAGATCATCCGCGAAGTCTAAATCGTCAAGCTGCATCCTGCCTGTCCACTGTATCCCGTGCATTCCTCCAGATGTTGACGTCTTCATAATCCAGTCGATCACCAGGAGAAAGAGAAAGGGTGAGAGTAGGCAACCTTGCCTAACACCGGTCTTTACCTCGAACGAGTCGCTGAGTTGTCCTCCGTGAACGATTTGGCAGTTTAGTCCATCATAGGAGTTCCGTATGATATTTACTATCTTCTCAGGCACACCGTAGTGTCGAAGAAGCTTCCACAGTGTCGTCCTGTCCACGCTATCAAATGCCTTCTCGTAGTCGATGAAGTTGATGTACAGTGATGAATTCCATTCGATTGATTGTTCCACAATGATACGTAGAGTTGCGATTTGATCTGTGCACGATCTATCCTTACGAAATCCAGCTTGTTGATCTCGAAGTTGAGCGTCCACGGAATCCTTCATCCTGTTTAACAATACTCTGTTGAAGACTTTTCCTGGTATTGAGAGGAGAGTGATGCCTCTGTAGTTGTCGCACTTGCTCAGATCGCCTTTCTTTGGTATCTTGATGAGAAGTCCTTCTTTCCAGTCTGTTGGTACATGTTCTTCGTCCCAAATCTTACCGAAGAGGATGTGGAGTATCTTGGCAGTTGCTGTTACATTTGCTTTCAGTGCCTCTGCCGGGATGTTGTCTGGTCCCGCTGCTTTGCCACTCTTGATTTGTCTAATGGCCATGCTGATCTATTCAATTGTTGGTGGGCCAATATCGATTGGGAGGTCTGTGGGTGCTGCTTCGATGTTGGGTGGGTTCAGTGGAGCTGGTCGATTCAAGAGTTCTTTGAAGTGTTCTACCCACCTGTTTCGTTGTTCTTCAATATCGTTGATTACTTTGCCTTCCTTGTTTTTCACTGGTCTTTCTGGTTGACGGTAATTTCCAGCAAGTTTCTTTGTTGTATCATACAGTTGTCTCATGTTTCCCTCTCTTGCAGCCTTTTCCGCTGTCATCGCTAAATCTTCCACATATTTACGTCGGTCGGTCCTGATGCTCCTCTTCACTTGCTTGTTTGCCTCTGTGTATTCGGCTTGTGCCTTGGCTTTTTCTGCTCTTGTTCGGCTGATATTGATTGCTACCTTCTTGTTCCTCCTTGCTTCAATTTTATCCAGTGTACCAACAGTGATCCATTCCTTGTGATGGTGCTTCTTTTGGCCCAGAACCTCCTGACATGTTGAAACGATTGCCTCCTTGATACCTTTCCAGCTGCTCTCTATGGTGGTTCCCTCTTCATTGAGTAGGTTATGAAAGGCCTGGAACCTGTTGCTGAGGGCTATGTTAAATTCGTTGAGTTTGTCAGCATCTCGAAGAAAGGCCGTGTTAAACTTTTGTGATGTTGTCCGCGCCATTGTCCAGTGCTTCTTGAGTTTTAGTTTCATCTTGGCGACCAGCAAATGGTGATCGGATGCTATATCAGCTCCTCTCCTGGTTCTCACATCCTCCATCGTCCTCCTGAACTTTTTGTTGATGCAGACATGGTCGATTTGATTCTGTGTAGTGTGATCCGGTGAAATCCAAGTGGCTTTGTGTATGTTTTTGTGTGGGAATATGGTACCACCTATGACCAGTTTATTGAAGGCACATAGGTTTGCAAATCTCTCACCGTTTTCGTTCCTTCCTCCCAGTCCATGTTGTCCCATGACGTCTTCGTATCCAGTGTTGTCCTTTCCAACCTTGGCATTGAAATCTCCCATTAGAATGGTCAGGTCCTTGGTTGGGCACTTCTCAAAGATTGACTGCAGCCTATCGTAGAATTGGTTTTTAGCGTCTTCATCGTAGTCGTTGGTCGGCGCATAGCATTGGATGATGTTCATTGTAATGCCCTCTCTCTTTGTTCTGAAGGAGGCTTTGATGATCCTCGGTCCATGAGATTCCCATCCTATAAGTGCATTTTGTGCTTTTCTAGACAGCATCAGTGCCACTCCTTGTGTATGTGGGGCATTTTCTTCTTCATGACCGGAGTATAACAGAAGTTCCCCTGAAGACAGTCGTTGTTGTCCAACCTGCGTCCAATGTGTTTCACTGATTCCAAGCACTTCCAGGTTGTATTTCCTCATTTCCGCAGAAATTTGGAAGACTCTGCCGGTCTCCCACATTGTCCGGACATTCCATGTACCTATAAAAATTGTCGCTCTGGTTGTAAGAAGGTGCATCGGCCTCATGACTTCCGAAGAAACTCGGCTTTCATCATGAGACGTCATTTTTCCTTCTACTCCCAGGGCAGAGTTTGAATGAATTTTTCTGGTTAGCGTTTTTTTAGCGAGTTGATTTTCTACGGGATGGGGTCGCTAACCCCATGCCCAACCCTCCTCCTTTACCCGGGCTTGGGACCGGCAGTAGCCCCTGGAGGAGCTACAGGCGGAGTTTTTATGACAGACTAGGTTAAAGTTATTGAAATTCATGTATAATCCATTTTCTGTAATCTTATAATAAATTAACCGTTGAGATGACAAGTCTCCTCTTTGTTGTAAGGCAATATCAAGAATGTTAAGGTTGGTAATCATAGTCAGGAACGATACATATGAAATACACACATACCAATGAGAATGCGACTAATATACTGGTTATCTACCTGGCAGATACCAATAATTGGTACACATGCTCGATTAGGCTCCTTCATCTCATCCCGTGGAATTTCATCAAAACTAAGATTTAACATAAATACCAAATACTTTCTCAGGTCTTTCCTTTGAGGAGTTATTTACTGTCTCATATTCGAAAGCCGTTTAGTGTTGTCTAACATATCATATACTGATAATTGTCATTATTATGATTATTATTATTAATAGTAGTAGTTGTTGTTGTGGTTTTTAATTAGCCAGTTTGTAATGAAAAATGTAAACCCTCTGTAACTTTCTGTTTCATAAAAGCTGTAATTCATTAATAACCTAAATCAATCATTTATTTTTAAAATACTTATTAGGCGCTATCATTGGAAAAACTCGGATCCTGTTATGATAGCTAGAAGAATCGGGACAATAAATTGGGTTCTTTTGCGTGATAAGGTGATTGGTGATATTTTCATTTTACTTATTACTGTCAAACATTGTATGTTATGAAATAAAATTACTAGTTAATTGTATGATTTCGGGAAGCATTGTCTAGCTTGAGTTACTGGGAAGAAACAAAACTAACGTGCACTGGATACCCGCCTACTTTCATGTATGTATATTGCTTAAGAATTCCAAAACAAGGTTTCTTATTATAATGAATTGGAACATAAGATTTTGATAAAAGTAGACGTTTAAAGATTTAGTATAATCAGTCAATATTCTTAGATAATTTGCATATCGTATGCAGTGTTACATTTTCTTAAAGTGAAATGAAATAGATAAGACGAATAAATTGATAATGAGACCACTTCAATTCATCAGTTAGTTTCAAAAATAGTAAGCAATTGGCAAAAATGTAATTGCCTCACTTCTCAACACATCGAAATAATTAAAAATATCAAATAATACCTTACGCTTTCAGCTAAATGAAATGAATGATAGACATCAGAAAGAAACCAACCCGCATACCATGCGCGCTCAGATTATTGCATCGCAGTTACAAAATATGTCAAGAGAAACAACAATTGCTGATACAAAACATGAAGATGGCTTTGAAAAATGTACAAAGGAAATAAGTAGAGAGTCTACTGATCATAAAGGTGGTCCATACACCAAAGGAATGACACCAGAAGAACGGAAGCAGTTTTTCAGAACAAAATTAAATCAGAAAGCTCGTGAAGGTTTTAGATTTTGGGTAACCGAACGGCCAAAACCAACAAAATGTAAGTGCAAACATTTATCGGTACTGATATTTACATTAAGCAGTATTCATCCATAAAATAATATATTCCTACATGTATATTATTATACTTTGATATATTTGTAGTGTATTTCCAATGAAAGAGTGTTAAATTAAAGCTAAAATATATGTTACCCTAGGCAATGGTTAAGAGAGAGTTTAGATCAAATAAAATGCATTTGAATGTAATTTCATTGTTTATTGGTTATCAAAACTGATTATTCGTAAGAACAAATGAAATGTAATCATTGAAAGAGTGTGGTCTGAATGTGAACTAAGTCCATGGATATATCTTGTCACAAAGTATAAAAAGGATTTTATCAGCTTCCAGTTTGCATTTAAGTCAGATATTTAGTATTGTACATTCGGAATATGTAAATTCTCAGGAGTCGGAAAATTATCCGTAACAATTTTTGTTATCATTTAAAATTTGTATTCATAATTACATGCAAAGGGAAATTTTAGCAATACAGTTAGCTCACCAACCTCATCCATTAAAATACTAGTAGCTGAATATTTCGAACATCTAACATATTTATCTTGAGACTTGATCCATTCTATTCACACAATGATATTCAGAAGCACTAAAGCAGATTAGTAATTCCTGTATGGAGCATGCAAATTATATTCACATATACAAGTAGAATTTAGCAGAAATCAGTAGTGGAATACCTGTCAGCAGAAGACTGAATTAAGAAAACAGGAAGTGTGATGAACGAAGACATAAGTGGGCGAGAACCAAATTGTTGTCAACACAAAACTACAAAATATCTTGGCAAAATATGAGGACCATACACTGAATACTTCATTTGCAAACTTCCATCATTTGTCCTTCACACTCTGTATTATTCTTCCAGTCCACAATTTTTTTCTGTCTCCCTTTCTATTCTCCTCAACTCGATCTTCTTAGCTTTCTGTTGCCAGGTTTTCCACTTCCGATTGGTGCTACATACTACTTATGTATTTCAATATAAATAGTTTACACTACAGAAGGAAAACTGAATGAAAATATACAAATAATGTATTTAATGTATAGTTATTATATTTTACGAAGACACTGTAATTTTGCATTAAACGATAAATTGGTTATCCCATCACGTCTTCGTCCACCACCCCTTATTATTTCTAACAGTTAGCTAAGTTCTTCCTGAGCATCCAACTTGTAACTTAAAAGTTATTTCTCCAAAAACCAGCCTATGCCAATTAGATATATAAGTAACACTCAACGAGCAAAGAAGACTTTTATTCCTGCCATGACAATCGGCAGCAATATGAATTCTGACAATACATCTCCATCTCCTTCTCAAGTGAGCGGAACGTTTCCGCCAAATCTTGTAAAACATGAAAACTTGGTGGACTTAGCATCACCTACATCTTTTGAATAGGTGAATTTGAATGTAGGAACGACTGGTATACACTTTAACGCTAAAATACATCAGCTTTTGATATATCTTTTGCAGAAAATAACTGACGCAGAAATAGTCGATTCGCTCATGTCACTTAAATAATGACAATAGATACCAAACTATATTTTCTGATTTCGGTGAAATCAGAACTCGTAATGAAAAGCTTTTAACCATTACAAATAGACAATAAGCAGTAACCACTGAAATCTAAACAAAAAGTAAAGGAGTATCTGTTGGCATCTCTTCACATGGCTTAGTCTTTAGCTATTATGATTTCTCGCAAGCAATGATAATAGAAATCATGATTAATGAAACCAAACCTTTGACAAGTTCGTCTTCAAACTCCATACTGGTGAAATTACATGGACTAGCTAAGCATAATAATTTACATAGAAACAGCAAAAAAACTAAAAATCATTACTCTAATGCGAAAGCGTTTCTCAAATCTGCCTGTAGAACTATCATGTTGAGTACGTTTTATCTACCGATTTGCTTGGGGCACAACTTGATATTAGAAAACATAAGCTCAAAGCTTCAAATCGGGATGAATATGACAAAATCCAGTTACATTTCCTGTCCAATAGGTCTATTGATCTTTTAACTATAACTATCCGAATCAACTACTCTTTAGAATTTTGATTCATAGTTTCCATTTTGTTTTTACGCAACAAATAAACGAAAGGCATGACTCCATACGTCAGTATGCACCTCGAAGTAAACCAGATGACAGTAGAGTTGGTATATGTAAAATCAACCATTCATGTTTTGAGAATCCAACATAAATTATCAATCTTATCTTTAACCATACCTAAACCTTTCTATATGAAATAAATTCCGTCACCATTAATATATTAATAAAATAATCCTCATGCCTTTTCGACAATTACTGTTTTATTCTTTCAGTTGGCCATTACTCGATGGGAGCCAAATACACTTTCCTCGGGTTATGCAATGCCCCAAGAAGTTGAATATTTCATTGTATTGTACTGTTGGTTTCTAATAAAATACACTCAATTCCTTTTTAGTAAAATGTGCTAATGTTAAATATACAACTACGCGCAAACGCAGCCTTAATTTACTACTTGAATTGAAAAAAATGACTAAATGAAACGAGAACTTATAGAATATTCATCAGCATACATTTACCAAAAATTAGCCTCAAAGACGAAAGAGTGATCGCACTGATATTACACAAATCTGAAATTGGTTGGATGTTAACTGCTCAGGCAACTAGCTAATTTAATTTTCATTAACTTTATTAGGTCTAACAACCAGCTCTATCTTTAGTCAATGAAGAGTAGATAAAAAGTGGATTCAGAGTACACGAGACGTAGTACACAATAAACTGGCCTCAATGAACACTAGTCACAGATAAACTTAACAATTGTTTTCATTTGATACATGAGGTTAAATCTCTCAGTGTAACTGGATTTTACTGGTCCAAACGTGATTGTCAGAAGAGATTCGACACACATGATTAAGCTTGTTCCTTTAAAGCAAAACTATGAACTCTCCACTTGAATTTATATTATGAGGCTTGAATAAGTATTAATCCATTTAAGCCATAGGCGTAACAAGTTCTTTCGCCTCGATGTGTAAATTAAACAATTATCAATAAAAATCATAAACATAATCTACACTTTAAATTAAAATGAGATTGACTATGAAGTCAAGTCACCGTGGTAGGATTTGTAATAAATGTCTCAGCGTGAATTTACTACAGAACATTAACAGGAAAATTATAAAGGTCGTAGGATCATACTCTTAACACCTACTAAAGAGGTACAACTGGAAAAGATGTTCCGTTGAAAATGGTTGAAGCATATCGTCAATCCCAACGCTCATATGAAAGTCTGACTTCCCATTTCTTGTATTCAACAAGAAACTTTTGAGTTAGATAATCAGTTATAAAAAGCTTTTCAAAGCACTCATTTTAAGTAATATATCCGATCACTGATACGAAGTTGGTTCTAGAAGGGTTTGTATTTTTTTATTGAGGAAATCACTATTGATCAATCTCGTATTTATAGTAATGTATCATGTCCAAATGAAGCCAGACTGTTCTAGAACTTAAAAAACAACTAAATGTGAGTTAAACACTCGAAACTCCGTACGTTTTTGGTCAAAGCAATTAAAATTGCCTCATTTCATCACAAAAATACTGTGTTGAGACAATAATCCTGCTAATTCAATCTTACATTCGTAATCTACTTGATTGTAGGTGATTGAATAGCTAAAAAACAAATCCCTAGATATTAAACCCTGATATAGACAGGACTGTCATTGCGCTGAACTGAATTAGTTACAAGTCCATAATTATATTTTACAAAGGCCAAAATAAGGCATGTATTAATGAATTTGATAATGTTATGCGTTAAAAATGGTTACATATAATTTTCCCAAATAAACTAGTACTTACACAACAAATCAAGGATATGGTAGGCAGAGATGGATAGTGGCTAGCAGTGGAATCCAGGACGCGCGTTTCGTCCTATTTGGGACTCGTCAGCTGGATGTACCTGCATCTCAGAGTTGATGTTCACTCTGGGACTCGAACCCAGTACCCTCGCTTCAAACGCCATCGCGTTATCCACTCGGCCACTGAGTCCTGATAGCCACTTGCTTGTGCGATGGGGTGAAGTTTGAATTCACTTAGTATTGTTTGTTTGGATCTTCCCATCGATGTGTTTAGGACTGCAACTGGTCAGTCTCTAATTGGCATATGTGCATACTGTGCGTATTGCCTCGATATACCTTAATTCACAAGCATGGTAAGCAGAGATGGATAGTGGCTAGCAGTGGAATCCAGGACGCGCGTTTCGTCCTATTTGGGACTCGTCAGCTGGATGTACCTGCATCTCAGAGTTGATGTTCACTCTGGGACTCGAACCCAGTACCCTCGCTTCAAACGCCATCGCGTTATCCACTCGGCCACTGAGTCCTGATAGCCACTTGCTTGTGCGATGGGGTGAAGTTTGAATTCACTTAGTATTGTTTGTTTGGATCTTCCCATCGATGTGTTTAGGACTGCAACTGGTCAGTCTCTAATTGGCATATGTGCATACTGTGCGTATTGCCTCGATATACCTTAATTCACAAGCATGGCAAGCAGAGATGGATAGTGGCTAGCAGTGGAATCCAGGACGCGCGTTTCGTCCTATTTGGGACTCGTCAGCTGGATGTACCTGCATCTCAGAGTTGATGTTCACTCTGGGACTCGAACCCAGTACCCTCGCTTCAAACGCCATCGCGTTATCCACTCGGCCACTGAGTCCTGATAGCCACTTGCTTGTGCGATGGGGTGAAGTTTGAATTCACTTAGTATTGTTTGTTTGGATCTTCCCATCGATGTGTTTAGGACTGCAACTGGTCAGTCTCTAATTGGCATATGTGCATACTGTGCGTATTGCCTCGATATACCTTAATTCACAAGCATGGTAAGCAGAGATGGATAGTGGCTAGCAGTGGAATCCAGGACGCGCGTTTCGTCCTATTTGGGACTCGTCAGCTGGATGTACCTGCATCTCAGAGTTGATGTTCACTCTGGGACTCGAACCCAGTACCCTCGCTTCAAACGCCATCGCGTTATCCACTCGGCCACTGAGTCCTGATAGCCACTTGCTTGTGCGATGGGGTGAAGTTTGAATTCACTTAGTATTGTTTGTTTGGATCTTCCCATCGATGTGTTTAGGACTGCAACTGGTCAGTCTCTAATTGGCATATGTGCATACTGTGCGTATTGCCTCGATATACCTTAATTCACAAGCATGGTAAGCAGAGATGGATAGTGGCTAGCAGTGGAATCCAGGACGCGCGTTTCGTCCTATTTGGGACTCGTCAGCTGGATGTACCTGCATCTCAGAGTTGATGTTCACTCTGGGACTCGAACCCAGTACCCTCGCTTCAAACGCCATCGCGTTATCCACTCGGCCACTGAGTCCTGATAGCCACTTGCTTGTGCGATGGGGTGAAGTTTGAATTCACTTAGTATTGTTTGTTTGGATCTTCCCATCGATGTGTTTAGGACTGCAACTGGTCAGTCTCTAATTGGCATATGTGCATACTGTGCGTATTGCCTCGATATACCTTAATTCACAAGCATGGTAAGCAGAGATGGATAGTGGCTAGCAGTGGAATCCAGGACGCGCGTTTCGTCCTATTTGGGACTCGTCAGCTGGATGTACCTGCATCTCAGAGTTGATGTTCACTCTGGGACTCGAACCCAGTACCCTCGCTTCAAACGCCATCGCGTTATCCACTCGGCCACTGAGTCCTGATAGCCACTTGCTTGTGCGATGGGGTGAAGTTTGAATTCACTTAGTATTGTTTGTTTGGATCTTCCCATCGATGTGTTTAGGACTGCAACTGGTCAGTCTCTAATTGGCATATGTGCATACTGTGCGTATTGCCTCGATATACCTTAATTCACAAGCATGGTAAGCAGAGATGGATAGTGGCTAGCAGTGGAATCCAGGACGCGCGTTTCGTCCTATTTGGGACTCGTCAGCTGGATGTACCTGCATCTCAGAGTTGATGTTCACTCTGGGACTCGAACCCAGTACCCTCGCTTCAAACGCCATCGCGTTATCCACTCGGCCACTGAGTCCTCATAGCCACTTGCTTGTGCGATGGGGTGAAGTTTGAATTCACTTAGTATTGTTTGTTTGGATCTTCCCATCGATGTGTTTAGGACTGCAACTGGTCAGTCTCTAATTGGCATATGTGCATACTGTGCGTATTGCCTCGATATACCTTAATTCACAAGCATGGTTAGCAGAGATGGATAGTGGCTAGCAGTGGAATCCAGGACGCGCGTTTCGTCCTATTTGGGACTCGTCAGCTGGATGTACCTGCATCTCAGAGTTGATGTTCACTCTGGGACTCGAACCCAGTACCCTCGCTTCAAACGCCATCGCGTTATCCACTCGGCCACTGAGTCCTCATAGCCACTTGCTTGTGCGATGGGGTGAAGTTTGAATTCACTTAGTATTGTTTGTTTGGATCTTCCCATCGATGTGTTTAGGACTGCAACTGGTCAGTCTCTAATTGGCATATGTGCATACTGTGCGTATTGCCTCGATATACCTTAATTCACAAGCATGGTAAGCAGAGATGGATAGTGGCTAGCAGTGGAATCCAGGACGCGCGTTTCGTCCTATTTGGGACTCGTCAGCTGGATGTACCTGCATCTCAGAGTTGATGTTCACTCTGGGACTCGAACCCAGTACCCTCGCTTCAAACGCCATCGCGTTATCCACTCGGCCACTGAGTCCTGATAGCCACTTGCTTGTGCGATGGGGTGAAGTTTGAATTCACTTAGTATTGTTTGTTTGGATCTTCCCATCGATGTGTTTAGGACTGCAACTGGTCAGTCTCTAATTGGCATATGTGCATACTGTGCGTATTGCCTCGATATACCTTAATTCACAAGCATGGTTAGCAGAGATGGATAGTGGCTAGCAGTGGAATCCAGGACGCGCGTTTCGTCCTATTTGGGACTCGTCAGCTGGATGTACCTGCATCTCAGAGTTGATGTTCACTCTGGGACTCGAACCCAGTACCCTCGCTTCAAACGCCATCACGTTATCCACTCGGCCACTGAGTCCTGATAGCCACTTGCTTGTGCGATGGGGTGAAGTTTGAATTCACTTAGTATTGTTTGTTTGGATCTTCCCATCGATGTGTTTAGGACTGCAACTGGTCAGTCTCTAATTGGCATATGTGCATACTGTGCGTATTGCCTCGATATACCTTAATTCACAAGCATGGTAAGCAGAGATGGATAGTGGCTAGCAGTGGAATCCAGGACGCGCGTTTCGTCCTATTTGGGACTCGTCAGCTGGATGTACCTGCATCTCAGAGTTGATGTTCACTCTGGGACTCGAACCCAGTACCCTCGCTTCAAACGCCATCGCGTTATCCACTCGGCCACTCAGTCCTGATAGCCACTTGCTTGTGCGATGGGGTGAAGTTTGAATTCACTTAGTATTGTTTGTTTGGATCTTCCCATCGATGTGTTTAGGACTGCAACTGGTCAGTCTCTAATTGGCATATGTGCATACTGTGCGTATTGCCTCGATATACCTTAATTCACAAGCATGGTAAGCAGAGATGGATAGTGGCTAGCAGTGGAATCCAGGACGCGCGTTTCGTCCTATTTGGGACTCGTCAGCTGGATGTACCTGCATCTCAGAGTTGATGTTCACTCTGGGACTCGAACCCAGTACCCTCGCTTCAAACGCCATCGCGTTATCCACTCGGCCACTGAGTCCTGATAGCCACTTGCTTGTGCGATGGGGTGAAGTTTGAATTCACTTAGTATTGTTTGTTTGGATCTTCCCATCGATGTGTTTAGGACTGCAACTGGTCAGTCTCTAATTGGCATATGTGCATACTGTGCGTATTGCCTCGATATACCTTAATTCACAAGCATGGTAAGCAGAGATGGATAGTGGCTAGCAGTGGAATCCAGGACGCGCGTTTCGTCCTATTTGGGACTCGTCAGCTGGATGTACCTGCATCTCAGAGTTGATGTTCACTCTGGGACTCGAACCCAGTACCCTCGCTTCAAACGCCATCGCGTTATCCACTCGGCCACTGAGTCCTGATAGCCACTTGCTTGTGCGATGGGGTGAAGTTTGAATTCACTTAGTATTGTTTGTTTGGATCTTCCCATCGATGTGTTTAGGACTGCAACTGGTCAGTCTCTAATTGGCATATGTGCATACTGTGCGTATTGCCTCGATATACCTCTATACACATCGATGGGAAGATCCAAACAAACAATACTAAGTGAATTCAAACTTCACCCCATCGCACAAGCAAGTGGCTATCAGGACTCAGTGGCCGAGTGGATAACGCGATGGCGTTTGAAGCGAGGGTACTGGGTTCGAGTCCCAGAGTGAACATCAACTCTGAGATGCAGGTACATCCAGCTGACGAGTCCCAAATAGGACGAAACGCGCGTCCTGGATTCCACTGCTAGCCACTATCCATCTCTGCTTACCATGCTTGTGAATTAAGGTATATCGAGGCAATACGCACAGTATGCACATATGCCAATTAGAGACTGACCAGTTGCAGTCCTAAACACATCGATGGGAAGATCCAAACAAACAATACTAAGTGAATTCAAACTTCACCCCATCGCACAAGCAAGTGGCTATCAGGACTCAGTGGCCGAGTGGATAACGCGATGGCGTTTGAAGCGAGGGTACTGGGTTCGAGTCCCAGAGTGAACATCAACTCTGAGATGCAGGTACATCCAGCTGACGAGTCCCAAATAGGACGAAACGCGCGTCCTGGATTCCACTGCTAGCCACTATCCATCTCTGCTTACCATGCTTGTGAATTAAGGTATATCGAGGCAATACGCACAGTATGCACATATGCCAATTAGAGACTGACCAGTTGCAGTCCTAAACACATCGATGGGAAGATCCAAACAAACAATACTAAGTGAATTCAAACTTCACCCCATCGCACAAGCAAGTGGCTATCAGGACTCAGTGGCCGAGTGGATAACGCGATGGCGTTTGAAGCGAGGGTACTGGGTTCGAGTCCCAGAGTGAACATCAACTCTGAGATGCAGGTACATCCAGCTGACGAGTCCCAAATAGGACGAAACGCGCGTCCTGGATTCCACTGCTAGCCACTATCCATCTCTGCTTACCATGCTTGTGAATTAAGGTATATCGAGGCAATACGCACAGTATGCACATATGCCAATTAGAGACTGACCAGTTGCAGTCCTAAACACATCGATGGGAAGATCCAAACAAACAATACTAAGTGAATTCAAACTTCACCCCATCGCACAAGCAAGTGGCTATCAGGACTCAGTGGCCGAGTGGATAACGCGATGGCGTTTGAAGCGAGGGTACTGGGTTCGAGTCCCAGAGTGAACATCAACTCTGAGATGCAGGTACATCCAGCTGACGAGTCCCAAATAGGACGAAACGCGCGTCCTGGATTCCACTGCTAGCCACTATCCATCTCTGCTTACCATGCTTGTGAATTAAGGTATATCGAGGCAATACGCACAGTATGCACATATGCCAATTAGAGACTGACCAGTTGCAGTCCTAAACACATCGATGGGAAGATCCAAACAAACAATACTAAGTGAATTCAAACTTCACCCCATCGCACAAGCAAGTGGCTATCAGGACTCAGTGGCCGAGTGGATAACGCGATGGCGTTTGAAGCGAGGGTACTGGGTTCGAGTCCCAGAGTGAACATCAACTCTGAGATGCAGGTACATCCAGCTGACGAGTCCCAAATAGGACGAAACGCGCGTCCTGGATTCCACTGCTAGCCACTATCCATCTCTGCTTACCATGCTTGTGAATTAAGGTATATCGAGGCAATACGCACAGTATGCACATATGCCAATTAGAGACTGACCAGTTGCAGTCCTAAACACATCGATGGGAAGATCCAAACAAACAATACTAAGTGAATTCAAACTTCACCCCATCGCACAAGCAAGTGGCTATCAGGACTCAGTGGCCGAGTGGATAACGCGATGGCGTTTGAAGCGAGGGTACTGGGTTCGAGTCCCAGAGTGAACATCAACTCTGAGATGCAGGTACATCCAGCTGACGAGTCCCAAATAGGACGAAACGCGCGTCCTGGATTCCACTGCTAGCCACTATCCATCTCTGCTTACCATGCTTGTGAATTAAGGTATATCGAGGCAATACGCACAGTATGCACATATGCCAATTAGAGACTGACCAGTTGCAGTCCTAAACACATCGATGGGAAGATCCAAACAAACAATACTAAGTGAATTCAAACTTCACCCCATCGCACAAGCAAGTGGCTATCAGGACTCAGTGGCCGAGTGGATAACGCGATGGCGTTTGAAGCGAGGGTACTGGGTTCGAGTCCCAGAGTGAACATCAACTCTGAGATGCAGGTACATCCAGCTGACGAGTCCCAAATAGGACGAAACGCGCGTCCTGGATTCCACTGCTAGCCACTATCCATCTCTGCTTACCATGCTTGTGAATTAAGGTATATCGAGGCAATACGCACAGTATGCACATATGCCAATTAGAGACTGACCAGTTGCAGTCCTAAACACATCGATGGGAAGATCCAAACAAACAATACTAAGTGAATTCAAACTTCACCCCATCGCACAAGCAAGTGGCTATCAGGACTCAGTGGCCGAGTGGATAACGCGATGGCGTTTGAAGCGAGGGTACTGGGTTCGAGTCCCAGAGTGAACATCAACTCTGAGATGCAGGTACATCCAGCTGACGAGTCCCAAATAGGACGAAACGCGCGTCCTGGATTCCACTGCTAGCCACTATCCATCTCTGCTTACCATGCTTGTGAATTAAGGTATATCGAGGCAATACGCACAGTATGCACATATGCCAATTAGAGACTGACCAGTTGCAGTCCTAAACACATCGATGGGAAGATCCAAACAAACAATACTAAGTGAATTCAAACTTCACCCCATCGCACAAGCAAGTGGCTATCAGGACTCAGTGGCCGAGTGGATAACGTGATGGCGTTTGAAGCGAGGGTACTGGGTTCGAGTCCCAGAGTGAACATCAACTCTGAGATGCAGGTACATCCAGCTGACGAGTCCCAAATAGGACGAAACGCGCGTCCTGGATTCCACTGCTAGCCACTATCCATCTCTGCTTACCATGCTTGTGAATTAAGGTATATCGAGGCAATACGCACAGTATGCACATATGCCAATTAGAGACTGACCAGTTGCAGTCCTAAACACATCGATGGGAAGATCCAAACAAACAATACTAAGTGAATTCAAACTTCACCCCATCGCACAAGCAAGTGGCTATGAGGACTCAGTGGCCGAGTGGATAACGCGATGGCGTTTGAAGCGAGGGTACTGGGTTCGAGTCCCAGAGTGAACATCAACTCTGAGATGCAGGTACATCCAGCTGACGAGTCCCAAATAGGACGAAACGCGCGTCCTGGATTCCACTGCTAGCCACTATCCATCTCTGCTTACCATGCTTGTGAATTAAGGTATATCGAGGCAATACGCACAGTATGCACATATGCCAATTAGAGACTGACCAGTTGCAGTCCTAAACACATCGATGGGAAGATCCAAACAAACAATACTAAGTGAATTCAAACTTCACCCCATCGCACAAGCAAGTGGCTATCAGGACTCAGTGGCCGAGTGGATAACGCGATGGCGTTTGAAGCGAGGGTACTGGGTTCGAGTCCCAGAGTGAACATCAACTCTGAGATGCAGGTACATCCAGCTGACGAGTCCCAAATAGGACGAAACGCGCGTCCTGGATTCCACTGCTAGCCACTATCCATCTCTGCTTACCATGCTTGTGAATTAAGGTATATCGAGGCAATACGCACAGTATGCACATATGCCAATTAGAGACTGACCAGTTGCAGTCCTAAACACATCGATGGGAAGATCCAAACAAACAATACTAAGTGAATTCAAACTTCACCCCATCGCACAAGCAAGTGGCTATCAGGACTCAGTGGCCGAGTGGATAACGCGATGGCGTTTGAAGCGAGGGTACTGGGTTCGAGTCCTAGAGTGAACATCAACTCTGAGATGCAGGTACATCCAGCTGACGAGTCCCAAATAGGACGAAACGCGCGTCCTGGATTCCACTGCTAGCCACTATCCATCTCTGCTTACCATGCTTGTGAATTAAGGTATATCGAGGCAATACGCACAGTATGCACATATGCCAATTAGAGACTGACCAGTTGCAGTCCTAAACACATCGATGGGAAGATCCAAACAAACAATACTAAGTGAATTCAAACTTCACCCCATCGCACAAGCAAGTGGCTATCAGGACTCAGTGGCCGAGTGGATAACGCGATGGCGTTTGAAGCGAGGGTACTGGGTTCGAGTCCCAGAGTGAACATCAACTCTGAGATGCAGGTACATCCAGCTGACGAGTCCCAAATAGGACGAAACGCGCGTCCTGGATTCCACTGCTAGCCACTATCCATCTCTGCTTACCATGCTTGTGAATTAAGGTATATCGAGGCAATACGCACAGTATGCACATATGCCAATTAGAGACTGACCAGTTGCAGTCCTAAACACATCGATGGGAAGATCCAAACAAACAATACTAAGTGAATTCAAACTTCACCCCATCGCACAAGCAAGTGGCTATCAGGACTCAGTGGCCGAGTGGATAACGCGATGGCGTTTGAAGCGAGGGTACTGGGTTCGAGTCCCAGAGTGAACATCAACTCTGAGATGCAGGTACATCCAGCTGACGAGTCCCAAATAGGACGAAACGCGCGTCCTGGATTCCACTGCTAGCCACTATCCATCTCTGCTTACCATGCTTGTGAATTAAGGTATATCGAGGCAATACGCACAGTATGCACATATGCCAATTAGAGACTGACCAGTTGCAGTCCTAAACACATCGATGGGAAGATCCAAACAAACAATACTAAGTGAATTCAAACTTCACCCCATCGCACAAGCAAGTGGCTATCAGGACTCAGTGGCCGAGTGGATAACGTGATGGCGTTTGAAGCGAGGGTACTGGGTTCGAGTCCCAGAGTGAACATCAACTCTGAGATGCAGGTACATCCAGCTGACGAGTCCCAAATAGGACGAAACGCGCGTCCTGGATTCCACTGCTAGCCACTATCCATCTCTGCTTACCATGCTTGTGAATTAAGGTATATCGAGGCAATACGCACAGTATGCACATATGCCAATTAGAGACTGACCAGTTGCAGTCCTAAACACATCGATGGGAAGATCCAAACAAACAATACTAAGTGAATTCAAACTTCACCCCATCGCACAAGCAAGTGGCTATCAGGACTCAGTGGCCGAGTGGATAACGCGATGGCGTTTGAAGCGAGGGTACTGGGTTCGAGTCCCAGAGTGAACATCAACTCTGAGATGCAGGTACATCCAGCTGACGAGTCCCAAATAGGACGAAACGCGCGTCCTGGATTCCACTGCTAGCCACTATCCATCTCTGCTTACCATGCTTGTGAATTAAGGTATATCGAGGCAATACGCACAGTATGCACATATGCCAATTAGAGACTGACCAGTTGCAGTCCTAAACACATCGATGGGAAGATCCAAACAAACAATACTAAGTGAATTCAAACTTCACCCCATCGCACAAGCAAGTGGCTATCAGGACTCAGTGGCCGAGTGGATAACGCGATGGCGTTTGAAGCGAGGGTACTGGGTTCGAGTCCCAGAGTGAACATCAACTCTGAGATGCAGGTACATCCAGCTGACGAGTCCCAAATAGGACGAAACGCGCGTCCTGGATTCCACTGCTAGCCACTATCCATCTCTGCTTACCATGCTTGTGAATTAAGGTATATCGAGGCAATACGCACAGTATGCACATATGCCAATTAGAGACTGACCAGTTGCAGTCCTAAACACATCGATGGGAAGATCCAAACAAACAATACTAAGTGAATTCAAATCAAGGATATGTTACGGATGATGGGCTCCTCCATGTGTGTATACCAATTTAACTGCTCCTGTGGAACTAGTTACGTAGGCTGTACTCAAAGGGCTTTATCTTTGCGCGTTCGTGAACATGTACCAGCATGGTTGGGAAAATGAGTTACCAAATACATCAACAGTACTATTCTTTCTCACTTGGTCGATAGTGAACGTCAGCTTTCTCTGTTTCATATCAAGTTCCGAAGAATTTATAGCAACTCTACAAAGCTGAAGCCATCTGAATCAACTCCAGAAAAGTTACATCCAGCCTTTATGTTTACCGTGGCCTATAACTGGATCACCGGTTAGCTAAACTGGATATTATAAACCACTTATCCTTCCTCCCAATTCCTTTTGTCTTTGTATCTCTCATACTCTTCACCTTCATCTCGCCCGATTCACATAAACTCATTTTTATCTTAATTACCTTGGTAACACCTCCCTCATTACATATTACACACACACGACGATTTAATGATTATTGTTATTATATATAGTTGAAATCATGAGTCAATTGAAGCTAGACCACCATGGAAAACCTGGAAGCACTGGACGGCCGTTCCGTCCTATCATGGGACTCCTGTTATCATTATTATTACCTCGATTAACAAGGTGGAATTTTCCTACTATGCATTTTATTCATACAATTCTTTTTGTCATAATACTATTATATTGATTATGACTTGACACTTAGATCCATTTTGATCTTAATCAAATGGCCTTTCTGATATACAACTAACATAGTTTTGAAGTATCTATGTCGTAACAGATACAAACGTTCACCATTTTTAACATAAAATATTGTCAAATTCATTAATACACACCTTATTTTTGGACTTTTTAAAATGTAATTATGGACTTATAACTGCAGAGCCTGAGGATGAAGTTATTGAAAACAATTGTTCGCTCAAATATTCTTCATTTTTGAATTAGTTACCCACATGGAAATTATTGTAATAGTTAAGAAAATTATCTGCATATTTTACAGAAATCAATATAATCAAATGAATCATATATACAAATCGCAATAAACGGAACAGAACAGTTAACGTCTCTTCCCGATTCCTCGACTTTTCGGTCTTCCAGGACGTCCAACTTTATTCTTACGCTTTCCATGTTTTTTTCCATCTTTAGCTTTTTGCTGTCCACGTAAATCCGCTTTCATTCGTTTATCTACGATTTTGATTTTAGCCCCTTTTTGAGGTTTGGTGCCCCCGCTACGCGAACCAGCTTTTGTATTCACAACTACATGAAGAGGACGACGCTTCCTTTTCAACAGGCCAGCTTTCTTATATAGCCTAGGTATAGAAGTGGAAATAATAATTAAATGGTCACATACTAACGCAGTGAGCTAAATTTACTGATGAGCAACTTAGGGGTTAAATACGTTAAACCTGAGTCAGTAAAATAAAAATTTATGAAAGGTACTAATTTTTCTACATATATCAACAGCCTATGTTCGAATACGGTGTAATATATACGCTTACAGACAATCTTTGTATAAACAAGATGAATAAGGAATCTAATACGTAAGGACTAACAGTTGGATGCTTTTTAAATCAACTAATATGTTATTCAGTTATCTAAAAGAAAGGCGCACTGTTAGTAAAGGTTCGCAATTTCCTGTTCATAACTGATGAACGAGTTAGTCGTTTGGCTAACGAGTTGGGAGCTTGAGGCTCAAGGTTATGGGTTCAATGCCGGGGTGAAAATACACTAAGCTGACGATTACTAAACGAGACGAAAGGCGTGTTCTGGATTCTACTGCTAGGCATATACCAAAATATACACTGGATGAAACTTAAGTGATATTAACTAGCTGAAAAACGAAGCAACTCAGCCATTAGGAACACACCAATGTAATTGGCTTTAATTCACATTTGGGATCTGTAAGGGCTAGAGATGACACTCAGTTGTCCGAATGACAGAATGTGAGGCAGGATCCGAACGTGCGACCCAGGTGTTGAAAATCGAATGTTTAGACGACTAGTTTGGAGTTATACAGTAGTTTCTAAAGGTTCTGTTACATATTTATCTGGAGAGTTTATTTATTTATTTAAACACATATATATTGGTACAAGAAAGCACCAGAAATATATGCGCCACACAAATCTCATTCGATTTGTGTGAGGGCTGTGATACTCTCTAAGTGCCCAAACCGAAGCAGGTGGTTTTCTTAGGGGGCCACACCCGAAGCCTTTGACCTAAAGGTCTAGTCCACAAGGCAGTGGAGCATCGTGAGGAGATGCAGTCCCACGGTGGCCGGTGATCAATGATTGATTCATATTCCATTTGTTCCCTCAGGATACTGGGGCCCACGTGCACCATTGGTTTGGAATCAGGGTTTTCCAACTCCCCTAGGTGGACTCACCGTGTCCACCAACCCGGTTAAAGCGCCGGACATTCGCTTTTCGTCCTCTCACTTTTGTGAACAACACCCCCGCCACGAGAAGGCAGTGGGTAGGACTTCCCTAGCAGAGGCTATATATTCGCGTGGCCATATGAGAACATTTCGACAGGGAGAGCGGACTCTCCCCACTCTCGGCTGTACCAGAGCATTCGGAGGCTATCTGGAGAGTGAATAATTAGAATCCTCAAAACAGACATGAAGTAGATGCTATTTCCAAAGATGTATAATTACCTTACTATTAAACTATATTCAGGTACTAACAACTCAAACTAAAACGTATTTTTATGCCACCACAACTTACTGCTTTATTTGCTGCCACTTTTCAGTTTCTGGTATTTCATCAGATATACCTTCTGCTTTCTGACGAATTCGTTTTAAACGTTTAGCTAGACGAGCTTTTTTACGTGCTTTGGCTTGTTCCGCTTTTGAAAGAGAACGTCCCATAGTAGGCACATCGACCGGAATCTCCTCCTACGAAAGTTAAAATAAAGACAACCGGGGAAAAATATAACACGGACTACTAATAACGATGTAAGTGCAAATTTAAACTGTACAGGATAGTTAGATGTAAAAAAATTTAATAACCATGTTTCGGTTTGTCTACCAAGGCTATGAGTCAAACATGTTAACTCTCAATGATTGTCTAGATCTACGTAAAATTAGCAGGATCCAAACAAAGTTACCGAAGAACAGGCCCCCAGAGTAATAAAAAACAGATTCATACACAAAAGCAATTGTGTGCAGTATAGAGAGGGCTTGTCTATGATACTAAGGTCTCACGAAGCAGAAGAACATTATTTAGTCCTATTTGAGAATTGAAGAGCAACAAAGCTTTAGAAGTACTAATCAGAAAATTTTCTTCCTCTGTCATGTATTCTGATTGAGACAACAGTGTGAAATCATCCCTAATGACAACATCATTTGATTTCAATGAGACATAATATTCTATCCATCTAGATTGTAAGAGAAGTATATTGTCATCTAGTTATGGAGGAAGTCATTTATTAAATCACATGGTTATTTACTGAGTGATTTGCTCTTGTTCTCACACAGGGAAAGAAACTTCAACCTTTTCGTTATGGAAATAAATGTAATATGCAAACTTTTCAAAACAATATTTTAGTTCAAACATATCGTACATAGATAATTCGTTTTCCCACCTAGCTTTTAATCAAGACGTTACAAGAAGCAAAATAAGTTAATAAAAATCCGGTAAATCAAACTCAAACGTACTAGACCGACTAGGTTTCTCATACCAAAGAAATACTAACTACAAACAGATTACCTTTTTAACAATTATGGGTTTCCTCATATGTTTCTTCTCATCTTCAATAAACCAATCGGGCAAATCAGAGGACTTTTCAAAGAATTGATAACGATTATATCCCGATTCAAGTAGTTCACGTCTAGATTTTGCAGAGTGAATAAGACGAGTGGCTATGGCACGCTCTTCTGCAGTTAATGGACGATTGAGACGTCGTATACGGTGTAGTGATTTCTCAAGTTTTTCAGCTAATATTTAATAAAATTGAAAAAAACAGTTCGCATTGAGATTATGAATCTATGTTAAGTAGACTTATTTTTTCCATAAAGATCGAAAAATGAAAAATTCGGTCATCAAATTAGACTGTTATTATTTCGATTGAATTTTTTCTACTAACTTTCCAATTCTCAACATCTAATTGTAACGTGTTAATTACACTAGTTGAAAATATGGTAACTTCAATCAAGACACAATTGTGGCGTGTTTTACCTCAATTTAACTGTTTGCACAAAATACCAGTATTTCTCAAATCAAATAAAGTTAACATTTGTCTTTATATTGTGAAAAATCCTCGCATAGACAGCGCGTCAAAAGGTGCATTCCCCATAATACGGAACAACTATGAATCAAAGTAAGAAAATCAAAGAATCCAACTCAGAAAAAGCTTTTCGTCTTGGAAAACATTCTATTTATCATACAGAATACAAGAGAAAAACTAAGTGGTAGCTAGTAACGTTAATTCCAATTCATATTAGATGTTTTAAGTCACTGAGCTCCAGTCCAGAAGAGCCCTACTAAAGTTATTGTGCTTCAAACCATTATGAAGGGAAATTAGGTAAAAAAAAAAATAAAACGAAAAACTGAAAAAAACCCTAGCAATCCTTACAGAAAATAGCAAACTGTTGACTCGTAACCACTGTCAATAGCACAGGTACAAGTTGACGATTATCACGTTTAAATAACCGAACAATTAACGGATAAATCTGAGGTGTATTATCAAGTGGTGAAATAAATCAGCTGTTTCAGGTATAAAATAAACGAGGGCATTTATTATTGCATAAGAGAATCATTCTAGTTGCTAGATAAAAGAAAAGACGTGCACATATACTCACATGAAACTTTAGGTATCGGAATTTCTGAAGATGATGACACACAGTTATCTTGTAAATTAATAACTTCATCATTAACGACTTTCTTTTCGCGTTTCTTTTCCTTCACCACAGTATTTGATGAATGGTCAGACTTAGACTTTTTAGTTGACATGACCATAGAAATATTCTCGTCTTCTTTCAGTGGAGCAAGTATTTCCTGAAATTAACAAGTGCAAGATGAATATTTCAAAAAATAAAGGTATAAAAATAAGTGAAGGGTAGAAGACAGAAGTTCAAAGGAAATGCATTATTAATGTGATTAAAAAAACTCAAATGTTAAATGTTATATGGGGAATCACCAGTTAGTTCTTCGAGAATAGTAAATTAAAATAAACACTATACTTCAAATGTAATTCAAGAGTAGAAATAATTCTTCGTAATGAAGGTAATCGATGACTATTTTTTAATGCCCTAGTGATATTTCAAGTGCAAACATTCAGCAATTAAATGACTGACCATGTTTAGGCAGCTTGTAGGAAGTTATATCTTGGCTTTTTGCCATTCGAAAAAGCAACACTTTAGTGATTAAAGCACTAAACTTTCAGACACTGGGTTCGCGATGCGAAAACCAATCTACCGTAGTCCAGAGAGGAAGCTTTACCATTCTTCATACAACATGGATAAATCAAATGCGAATAGACGAACCTAGACACAGTTAGTAAATCATGTTCTTTTAAGTTACGCTTTTCGAAACAGTCCTGACAAATTCTTAAATTTTAGTAACTAACCCAAAAACATGTAATACGTATTCCTGAAAATAACATAAATATTTAACCTATATAAATGGAAAAAAATCAGAAACAAAAATTCTTGAATAATACAGTAAGCAAGAACTAAGCAGCCACATCAGTTATTTATGAAGTATGTAACAGTAAGACTCGTTTTAGATTGCAATCATAAGGCATTTGAATGATTGTGATGAGTACTCAATATAGAAATCCTATAGCAAACCCTAAATTATGTGTCATTTATAACAATGGAATATAATAAATGTATGAGAAAGTCAACCACTGAATATCTGATAAATCCATTAAAGATGAGACAACAATCAAGACAATTCTCACTTGAATTTCATCTGAACCAAACCATGAATCGATTTTACGTTTTTTCTTGACAATTTCTTCAGAATCGTCCAAATCTACGAGCAAAGGATTTCTTTTATCTTGTTCAAAAGTAGATAAAGCCAATCCAGGTGGTAAGATCATTTGTCGTTTGGATTTAACTCTCCTATCGTTCGAATGGGATTTTAAAGAAGCCAAGTTTGGTAAACTGGTAATATTTGAATCTCCATCGATTTCTGAAGATTCATCTTCTGAACTTAAGGTTGAGTTTCGGTCTTCACCATTTTCTTTACCTGATTCACCTTCACTGCTTTCTTCAGAACTCAGATACAAATCGTCACGTTCGTTATGAGCTATAAGCATGAAGCAAAATATACAAAGATTTCATATATATACAGTCATAGTGGTCTGTTCAACTGGAAGCAAAGTGTTTAACATAAGTAACCTATTTGAGACAAAAAACACAGTTGCACCAACATTGCAGAGAAGAAATACATCTATGAACTATTTGGATATAACTATATTTAAAATAAGAACAACTCGATGACATTTAAAAGAGTCTTATGAGTTGGCTAACTTATTTTTTTAAAAGAAGCGATTTTATATTTATATACGCTTGTATGAAACACTGAAGATTTTATATAGTTTGGAATTCAGTTATTTTGGGACATGTCGTTAGGATGTACAAATCTGTAAACAATCTCTAAACTATGACACAATCAAACATATCTACTTCACTAATGAAATTCAATCTATTTATAACACTCAAAAGTTCAAGTGGATTTAAATGACGAAACAATGTATGTTAAAGAAAATCTCATACAAAACTAATATGAGTATGTAGTATCGGCTGAATTACCATGCATGCGATTCGGATGAATTGACGGTTGTTTGGATTTAGACTAAATCTTTAACCAGGCACACATTTGTGTACTTGGCTTCGAGCTACACTTTAAGTATGAAGGCTAATAATATAAAACGGTTTTTCTATACCGAAACACGTAAGGCAACATTTTAACCTGCGACTTAGTAGCTAAGAGTCGAGCGCATGGGACATGGTTTGCTAGCAGAACGTTGCTGATAGGAAGCCCACTTGGCTTAATGCGGCTACAGCGCAATATTTTAACCACAAGACCACAGTGACAATCTCCCTATCTTGGAAGTCCCATTTATTCAGCAGTCATATAAGGATAAGTATGTGTGCCATACACAGGATAAGTCATATAAATATACACGTATGAAACAGATTTGATGCAAAAGAATTATGAAACAAAATCGGTAACATATTCAAAACATGTGAGAGATCCTATGAAATTTCAAAGACACATAGTATAAGAATTCAGTTATCCTACAAATGCAATAACTTGCTTTTTGCATTCAAATACAAAATCCAAGATTCATCTGGATAACAAGTGTTAGAAATATAACTAAACATAAGGTTTTCAACAAAAGTTGACGTCTTCCATATTTTACTATCTAATACATAAAATTTTGGGGAATTTCGATTTTTAATATACCAAGAAGCAAGCTTACCATAAATTTCACCAAACGGTTCATTGTCAGACAAATCTTCATCAGATTGATTTCCAGAACGCCTCTCAAAATGAACACGTTTTTTCCCTTCTACTGCTGAACACCTTTCATCTGCTAAACGTTTACGTTTGGCTTTTAAAGCAGCATCGATTTGTTCACGTGCTAAATCATCTACACCAGTGTTACTGGTGTCCCCTAATAATTTGTTAGACTCTTCTAAACCAACTAAATCCTTTATAGCAGCTAAAGAAAACAACTCGTCATCATTTTGTTCAATATAGTCAGATTCGTGTGACATTTTAAGTACATAGCGTTCTGCAAGTTTTCGTTTCTCTTTTCTGACCTTTTTCATTTTTCTAATTATAATTTAGAAAGTGGAAACGTAGAATAATATGTGAATCAATAGTTCATCATATTTTAAACTGAAAACTGACAAAGTGTGATTGTTCAGTTCAAATACATAAAACCTAAAAATTGAAGTAAGATTAAGCAACAATGTCATGGAATAACAATGTAAAATATCGATGAGCAAACTACTTGATGGTTGCGAGTAAAAACATCAAACACTAAACAAATGTGTATCACATTTGCATTGATGAACGACATCTCACGTACAAATAACAGCCTGAAACGATGTTAAAATTGTCCTTAGACGAATGAATTAGTTTTAGAAAAAACTTTAAAACATACAAAAGTTGACCCACTCAACTCCCTTACGACAAACTTAATGTCAAATAATTAATTCACTGCTGTAATCGCCAAGTATACAGTTATTTATTCAGCAATGGAACACAATTTAAATATAAAGACAAGTGATCGTATGCGCCTGCTTAAACAAAGAGAGATGGACCACAGTTCAAACCTGTAATTTCATAGTTTAAATTTAATTTCTTTAACCAATAAGCCACCACACTCTATTACCGCTTCCATTTGTTGTGTTTTGGTTACATATTTGTCATTCACCTAAGTTTGGTTAGACATCCAATAGCTATAGTCTATGTTAAATTTTGAATATATGTATTTATGGTCTAGCTTAAACTCTATACAGTTTGGGAATAACCACTGTTGAAGTGTTAATGAATAATCAAATCATTCAACGTAAACATAAGATAACTGATAAAAAATACATGGTTTCTTTCTCGTACATTTTTACCGAATACCTTTTGGTGAATTATTATGTTTTTGTTATAAATTAACTAGTAAAATATCCGACTCGCACAAATAAGTCAGCCTTATTAAATTTATGTTGAGAAGCAGTAGGATGCTCTTTACCTACACTTTAAAACATCTATATAACAACAGCGTTAAAATTGTTCATTATGTAAGCAATTCCTAGATAAATATTTGATACCAGCTGGAGCTTTGATGTTGCTTTAAAAATGACAGTAAGTAGTCAGAAACCTCAAAATGTGTTTTCAAAATAGTTAAAACCTATGGAGTTGTGAGTTACTTTTTCTTCAGCTTTTCTTCCTCGTCCCACAACCTTTGGACTTCCGTCTCGACTTCCAAATCCTCTTCATCTTCACCAGTATCCCTTTTAGGAAGATTAGATTCTTCAATACTGTCTTTGGACCTGAGAATATAAAGAACATCAACGAAGTGAGTAAGCACTTTACAGTTTGGAATAAAGATAATGATCGTTTAACACGAGCGACAAGCCCTTATTGATTAATGGCATCCAAATTATTTTACTTTCCAAGAAAGGTGCAAATACCTTACAATCACCTCTATTAAAACATCAAGGTTATCATACTTGCACAGTTGTGGCTTATAGAATGCAGTCCAGAGATTCTTTGCCATATATTGTTTCCAGCTAACTGTTGTTTTTAGACTGATTTGCTGACAATTTCAGCATAGAATTGATGTCAAAACTACCTCATCAAAAAAACATACCTTAATCGATGTTTTGTGAATGAACATATTAAAACAGGAAAGATTATTAACTTGAGCATTATATAAGATGAAAGTCGCGCAAACGAACATCAACAACAAATCATAAAAACCAATCCCTATTTTTATGCTGATAGTTATGCGACCTTGGTATATAACAACCCCTTTCTTAACATGAGATCTATTCGCTAAATTCTAGAAATTTAAGTACGCTAAGAAATAAAGATGAGGCAAAAGTGTTGACTTACTCTTTTGATTCAGCTTTAAGGACATTGAGAATTTTCATCCTCCATTTGAGAAGATTTCTAGAGAGCAAGATATTAAAATTTTAAGCAGGTTTATGAGTTATAAGATTAAATTACTATGCATCCATCTTTACGTAGACTATGATAAAGATTTTAACTCAATTCGTTTTAAATGAGATGTCTACGAAAGTGAAAAGTCAGTCAGTCACAACGTAGAACTTCGTACATACGTACATCAGATCAAGTTGCCATACCAAATTAGCACAGAGATGCAGTTGTCGATTCAAATCCCATAGTGGTAGAAGTAGTAAGAGTATAAGCATTATGTAGAAGATTAGGGTTTGAAGATGTTATTGAAGGAGTATAACCCGGTGAAATAAATCCGGAAAGAGAAAAAATAAAGGGACATGAAGGATTCAGAGGAATAAAATTTGAGAGAACACAAAGCGTGGATGCACCTTCGCCATTGCAAATGATTTCGAGCCATGTCATTCAGGGTCTCTAACCATCGGTCGCTATCATCTCGCGGACCCCAACCAGGTAGTCTACACCTACCAACATGGCCCAGTCTACTTGTTAGTGACTTCATTTATTTATGCCACGTTTTGGTCTGGCGGCTCCTAGCTTCCTTCCGACCTACTCCTATACCATAAAACATTGCACGTCGGGGCAGTCGCTGGTTGGACATACGTAACACGTGTCCCAGCCATCTCAACTGATGAAGTTTCACTACCTCATCAATCGATTTGCCATCCTTACTTAGTACCCGTTTTTTGACAACTGCATTGCTTACTCGGTGGTCCCAGGATATACGAGCAATGCTTCGAAGACACCTATCATCGAATACTAGCAGCCTACGAATATCCGTTACTCTCACCGACCATGTTTCACTGTCGTAAAGTAGGACGGAACGAACTGCTGTAAACCCGTCCTTTGGTTAGTAGACGGATATCTCGCCTACGCCATAAATGACGCAAGTTAGCGAAAGCTAGTCTATCCTTCTGTATCCGTGCCGAGATTTCGTCACAAACCAGACCACAAGGGCTGATGAGACTTCCAAGATAAGTGAAGCGGTCAACACTCTCAACTACTTCACTTCCTATCATTAGTTCAGGTGCCGATGCAACCCGATGTTGAAGTAACATTTTGCATTTCGAGGGGATAAATCTGCGGCCATACATCCATATCGAAATTAACTGTAGGCCTAGAAGTTGGGATGTAGACCTGTAGTTTGTCTTTTATCTTGTGTTTGCAGGGTACAATAGCATTAGTCCGAATAGATGGTACGAGTAAAGAAGTGATTTTACGATATCTATTAAAACGAGTTTCAGGAATCTGGTAAAATCCCCACTGAGTAATGGACGAGTATTTCAAAAAGCAAGTAACTATACTGAGAGGCCTAAATTATACTGATAACCAAAGTTTTGGCGGACACAAGCCAATTTAACTACAGGGGAAATCCATGTAATTTTAGTGTTTTTGCAATCACTACCATTGGAAGAAAATCAATTAAAAGCTGTAAAGGAGAACTGCATCGGAACAAAAATGAACTCGCGAAAACTAATTTACAGAACACGCCATCGAATGCCCTGGTACGGCCGCGAGTGGGGAGAGTCCGCTCTCTCTCTCGAAATGTTCTCATATGGCCACGCGAATATATAGCCTCTGCTAGGGAAGTCCTACCCACTGCCTTCTCGTGGCGGGGGTGTTGTTCACAAAAGTGAGAGGACGAAAAGCGAATGTCCGGCGCTTTAACCGGGTTGGTGGACACGGTGAGTCCACCTAGGGGAGTTGGAAAACCCTGATTCCAAACCAATGGTGCACGTGGGCCCCAGTATCCTGAGGGAACAAATGGAATATGAATCAATCATTGATCACCGGCCACCGTGGGACTGCATCTCCTCACGATGCTCCACTGCCTTGTGGACTAGACCTTTAGGTCAAAGGCTCCGGGTGTGGCCCCCTAAGAAAACCACCTGCTTCAGTCTGGGCACCTGGGCAGTGTTACAGCCGTCACACAAATCGGTTGAGATTTGTGCGCGCATATTTATCTGGTGCTTTCTTGTACCCATATTCATGTTTTTAAATAAATAAATAAATAAAATTTATTAATAATACAAAATACACACAAACTTTTAAAATAATTCAGGCCTCAAAGCACCTTACAAAATGAAAATGTGAGAAAAATACAACTTACTTAATGTCACCTTTCCCAAGGACTTGAATATCATTGAAGTCTTCCTTGATTAAAGAAGTAGTTAATGGGTGGCATGCGATTTCCGGAACATCAAAAGTAACCTACAATAGTCACTAACAGTTAAAGTGAATACCTTGTTAGCTTTCGCAAGAGCCTCCAGAGGATCACTTGACTCTAAAAATTTAGATAATGGTAGCTCGTGATACAATGTATCTCCCTCGTCATAACCTTCAGCCTTCCTTTAGAATCAAATAAATAAGAAAGTGAACCTACTTTTTGCGGCTTTCCTTCAAAAAAGAAGAAACCAACGCGGCGCGATCTTTTGGTGCATCAACTTCCCCAAACACATGTCGTGCATCCAAGAACTTGGGATCGATGCGTGCAGGAGCAATGTAATTCTGTCCAACTAGGAAGATTTCCGCAGACTCGAGTCGAGATGCTTCAGGTTTAATAGCACGTACAGTACGAAAAAAATGAGATAAAACCCATTTAAGAGGTTCATAATCTCGACTCCTAAAGACTTTAGTGACAAACCAACCACCCCTGCGTAGGAACTCAGTTGCAATCGCAAATGAATTGAGCGAAAGTACAGCTAACGAGGATATTTCATAACAGAAACTAACCTTGGGTATATTCATCGATTGACCAAGCAGCCCCCACATTCGGTGCACCATCGTGTAGGACAACATCCGCCTTCAAATCGTTTAACTCGCTTCGCAGAATCTAGAGCGAAAAGAATTGAAATAATGTTCTCAAACCTGCTTGCATTTATCAGTCGTTATATCCGCAACAAACGTCTTAACTTTTGGAATGGGGTGAATAGGTACTAAGTCTACCCCTATAATGTGACTAGTCATTGGCATTTCCTTGGCCGCAACTTGCAACCAGCCTCCAGGAGCAGCACATAGGTCTATCAGAACTTTGGAGGAATTTAAAAACTTGAAGCGACGATTTAGCTGGATCAACTTAAATGCTGCTCTAGATCGGAACCCTAATATAAGAAATGAGTAGTCTCAAATTTATTTTACCAGTTTCCTTTGCAAGAAAATAAAACTTGTCCTTCCTCGCTTTCCCTGTCTTTATTTTTTTACCCATGCCCCTTCGTGACGAAAATATTTAAAATATGCGCTATACTCATTCAAAATCGAATGTCATCAAACCTCAAACTTTGGACTTTACTGAGTAGAAGTAGTCAGCCAATTGTCCCCTAGAATCTGACTATGGACAGTAGAATAGTTTGCTCTGATAATAGTAGGGTTTTACACACAAATACTACGTAATAAATTCAAATGGTTCAAACGGTTCTGGACAGGATAGAATAACGCTTAACGAGCCTCCGTATTTAGTAGCAGTGGATCACTGATGACTTGAAGTATTAGTTCCGTAATCTTAGCGCAGGTTACAGGGTGATCAAATACTGGCTGGTCGTATACTGAACGGTGTTTTTCCTACTAGTATGTCTTATCTTTCCCTTCTATCTAGGACTGGTCATCTGAGCGAGTATTCTAAGACAGCTCAAAAAGCGAGACCAAATCCCTCACTTTTGGAGTTCTTTTTATTACACCGAGTAGTGAATTGCTGGAATTCTTTACCAGGACACGTATGATCGGCGATTTCTCTTGATACATTCAGAGAGGGATTGAACCTCTACAATACTACCGATTGAAAGGGATTGGTCTGAGTCTTTTGTCATTATTGCTGGAGAACGAAGGTTAACTTACCACAATGGAGAAAAATAGGTTAATAATAGCAAGTGGTCGCGTACTAATACCGTCAGCATCTATGGAACTATAGTTAACCTCAGGCATTCTTTAAAAGACAATACAGGTGTCGTCGCTATTGCTTCTGGCAAGGAACACCGCACTTTTCCAACTTACTCCACTGCCACTAGACATGGAAGACCGATAAGCAACAGCTTCTTTTATTCAGTCCACAACCATTTGAACCATTTGATCACAAGATGTTTCGCATGGATTTTTACAAGTATTCACTCGAGTTTTATCCTAAAGTAATGTTCACCTAAGTTTAGTTTAATATCAAAATATAGTAGTGACTTGTTAATAAAAAGGATTGTGATCAGTATAATACAGGACATCATAATCTATTAACCCCTTCGTACTTCTCAGATCGCAGAACATTTGCTATTCTCTCTCTGTTTTGATGGGCTGATTACATCACTGAGTAGATACAAATTAAATTATTTTACAGACGTCTAAGTTTGTCCTGAAACAATCGGCTAGTTGAAATACTATGTCATTTCACTCTGCAGTCGTCTATTCGACAAGATGTGTTGAAAAATGGAAACATGGTGAGGCAATGTTAGAGTTACTTGGACATTTCTTTAACGGTAGTTGCACATGATTTAGTGTGTCATCCTGAGCTTCTTAATCTCTGAGGCTAATGTCTATTTTATTTACCATGCACTCCGCTATATCATCAACGGATTCTATGGGTAGATATCCACGGTTCTCCTGACACACATACTTCTGGGCGTGCTCTCTTTGGACACGCGCTGTAAGAAAGAACTAAAATTTAATGCATCAACGGTTGTTTTTCTGTGCTCACGTTACACTATGGTAGCTGAGTGATGAAAGATCTAATACATCGAGGAGTAACTTAATCGTTCGAGATATGAATGGCATCCGGAATCAACTCTTTTTAAGTTGACTGTGACTTGTAACCACATCTTAAGAAGGATTATAGTTGCCAAGTTGTAATATATGGTCGAAATATTACTCAGCATATGTTATTATATATATATATATATCTATATTTGGAACCTGGCCAAACAATCCAGCAAGGACGTCAATGAATTCAGGCAGTTTGCCAATTCTTTTTCAGGGACAAGGTGTACCAACGCGTATCAACCAACTGCACTCTGGAGACAGGCACATGTAGCACTGGTCGCATTCTCTTTCTTGTTTCTATTTTTACTAATACGTTCCTGTGATGGCATTATATTTGTACTAGGTCATCAAAGCAGCCACAGGACCTAGATACAACGAAAGGGTAGTAGAAGTCAATTATTATCCGCAAGACTTGACTTCGATGTAGACTAGGAGGCCACCGAATTACTGACTAAATTGAATAAGCTCCAAAACATCGTCAATTATCACCTACGTTTTTATCTACAATCTTTTATTATAAATATAAAACCATTCTATTTATGCTGATCAAACTGTTGATCTATCAGAACATAAATCATATGCAAAAAGATGTACTCCTAAATTACTTCAATTTACGTTGAGGATCAAATAAATCCTTATAACCAATCTTTTAGTTGCACTTCGTGCCCTTCCTCTTTTGTCCAATTAGTCGAGTACACAGTCTGGATTCATGAGAAGCGGCTAGACAATAGGGGTCCAGCATTCTACTAGCAGAACTCATCAAAACATCGAGCTCACAAAATTCGTCATCGAGTGTCCAATTTCTCTAATGACCAACAAACATCTGCTCTTGTAATAGTTAATAATTCCCCAAACATGATTGCCTCAACCAGAAATTTAACAGCTGGCAGTATGTTGATGAAAAGTAGTTATACACAATATTTACAGACATTAACAATTGTATAAAATGTTTTCTAACAAGGGTTTCGTCATGTCATATATCTCGCCAAATATCAGATGACAAAATCGACAGTCGTAAAATTTACTTTTGTGGGCTAGTTCCTGTTATAAAGTAATGATGCGTTAACCAGCACCAACAGCCCTGAGTCAACTTTGAATTGAAATTGATTCATTAGAAACTTTTGTTTAACAATGATTTCGAGTTTCGTTCAAGACATTTGTATTCATTGTGTTGCTCTGATTACTTTCTGAATATGAGGCCCTCAAGAATGTTGGATATATATCACGTGAACCATAAGTTTTTTGGCTGGGGTTTATCCCGAGCTTGTTAGGGCCAATAGGGAATAATTTGATAATGGACTCTGAGCTTCGTTCACAGAATCTTCTGTTTGTTGGTTCTCCGGCACTGCCACAATTTCATGTGCATTTACCATGACATTTACCATGACTAGGCCATTGGGAGGATCATGTGTGACTACTTCTGCATCGTTTAAAAGGCTTTTTCTCAGTGATTCACTCAGCCCTTCACTGGAATATCCATTCATTCCGTAGCCATTTTCCCCCTGTGTACGCAATCTAGATATCAGTTCATCAATTTATGTCATATCTTTAAAACTTGGGCGGTTCGGCAGACTTATTATGTACTTTCGGTCTTCGAATACATTCAATATTTAGCCGATATATCTCTATGAACGTTTCCTGATTTAGTAATATGCTTTTTTAACTACGGCAGCAACATCCTACTGAAAACCTCATTGTAGCTGTAAATAATTCCCCAAAATTAATAGCTCATTAAGTTTTCGACATTGGATGCCGACCACGTTGTTTAAGTGGACTTGATTAGCTGAAGGCTTTCGGTCATGCATCCGTACCAGATCACGTTGCAACACGGCGTCGGACACAGCTCCTACGTTCATTAGCCAGCTTATAGTAAGGGTTCCTCGATATATTGGTAACGTATCAAATATATCTTTCCTACCTCTCCTCGTCTGACTTCTGGTTTCTATTCGATTGGGAAAGAACGATTACAGAATATACTACTGATTGCTAGTTGCCAAACTAGAATATCCGTGGTATCCTCATCATAATGGCCTACTGGGCACTGAGAAAAACCTAGCTAGCTAATTTGGGCAGTATGTGAAGATATAATTAGTCCATCAACTTGCTGTACATTAGACTATTCAGGTTTTAATTTTAAGGTTTACTAAATCTATAATCATTTTAGTAATACTGGGATATTACCCCATATGCAGCCCATTGTTGTCTAATAATAACCATGCTCGTAAAATGGTATGTAACTGCCATCAGAATTAAATTATCCTTATAATAATAATAATAATAATAATAATAATAATAATAATATATTTCTGCATTAGCAGGTACACGCCATTTTTACAGGCATGATCTACAATTTACAACATATACTGGTTCACAGTATGCATCCCAAGCAAGCTTGTTTAGTAATTATAATCTATAAAAGTTGATAGCAGTTCGTTCAGATATAATGTGTTTTCATAAGAATAGTTTCCAAAGGGGCATAGCGTCCACGTTATATACCAGATCCAATCTCGACAGAAAGTGTAATAGGGTTTCGGTAGTTCTAAGTATTTATGTAATGCAGCTTTTTAAGTTTATAGTTGTTATAAAGTAGGCTTGTGGAGCGCCTGGTTTGAGCTATGACCTTGGGAAAGCGCGTTCGTCAAGCTTTTTCCAGATGTCAGAAGTTACATAGCTTCACCCTCAAAGCAAGATTCTGAAGAGAAAAAATAAATGAGAAACCGAGGAGCAGCAAGGCATTTGGATATGAGCGATAATCAATGCTTAACATTTATTAGTGGAACAGTTGGAGGTATGATAAATTATTAGATTAAATTGATACTAGCTCATGTTGCAAGAGTAAACTGCGATTAGGGTCTCCAGAAGAGAGAAGGCAGTAATAAAGAACAATGAGTTGTTATATTTATCAAGGTGGAGTAGGTTCCAATGAAGGAGGGAAGTCATTGGAATGAGGAAGAACAGAGAGTGCATATAGAGAGTAGTGTTAAGTAAAATAGAAACCATATCCTTTACAGTCAGTTTTTTTTTCTCTTCTCATCCGATGCCTGCCACACAGTGTTCATGTAAAAGTCCGAGTTAGCATGTTAAAGGTTGTCTTAGTAGAATAGTTAATCCAGCACAAAAATTGGAAACATGAGTCTTAATGGTGAGTGTAGGTGAACAATCTCAATATCACAGATCTATTGACTTGTTCTCATCCATAAAGAGCCTGATACAAACAAAATGTTCTGCCCCACAAACACGGGTGGATTGAAATCATCGCCCACACCATCAGTGCTTGCTGGTCAGTAACTCCACCCTCTGTCACTACTTATGAAAATCCATATCCACAACCAGATAATGTTGCTCAGTAGTGATTATTTAGCCAAACAAAGAGGAGGGCAAAGTAAAGAGATTGAATTCTATCGGCGATGTCACTCAAAAATCTATGCAAATCGGATACACCTATGGTCAACTGTCCTACGGAATATATCAGTTAGCTCTGTAGCGTCAAATAACCGCTTAAATAATTAAATGCTACTCTAAGTCTTCTGGACTGACGCTGACCTCATTGCAGGACATACCCTAGCTCAGTAACACATCTGCGCCGTGTTATGCAACCCACTCGACAATTAGTCTTTTTAGTTACTGAGCCCCGATGTGCTGTGGTATACCAAAGAATTAACTGTGGTTCTGCTCCCTATATTACTATATACATTTATTTTTTTACATTTTCTGACATTACTTTTGTGTTCGCATACATTTTGCACCGTCTAGCAAATCGTGTTTTTATTATCTCGGGACATACACCTGAACTGTTGAAGATAAGGTCTCTTCTGCTCCAATCTTCCAACTAGTCCAATTTTATCGTGAAGTACTGAAGCCTGTTTTTGTTATACAGAAGCCGACTCCGATGTACAAGGCGCGAAAACCCCACTGGAGCAAATTCTCGAAGTGGTGAAGGTGTTACCACATGAGTTCAATAGCACGTATTGAGAAAGATATGTTCCTAGCACACAGGAAATAGATAACTTTAATTGGTGCTTATACTATCAAACCTATGGCAAATCGCTTATAAATTCCGAAAAACTATACACTCCCCAACTTCAAACCTTCCGTCACGACAAGCATTTCAAGAGACTTCTCCAGTGGGATACGTTAATAACAGTCGTGGCCCGTAGATATAGCCATCTGTTGTGCATCACTGGTGCGTTAAAAAACGTTCATTATCTCGTCGACACTCGGGAAGAAGTTAATGTCCCTCCTGTGAATCCTAACGATCGTCTTCAAGACCTGTTTTACAACTTGCAGAAAGAAAACGGAAAACTAATCACTAATTATGGCAAAAAGTATGTTTACCTTAACATAGGTTTACGCAAACCCAAAAGAATCAAAAAGACTTTTCGTGTTTAACTTTTTCTTGCTTTTGCATGGTACATACCCGCATATTTGCCGGTTTTTCTCACATTTCGCCTGCCTACTTTATCTTGACCAACACTTAAATTTTGGTCGCTTTCTCTATCAGGACAACTAGAAAAGTTGAGATGTCGGCCATTCAGATGTGGTCATTCCATTTAACTTCATGAATTGTTACACTAAATATGTTACTCTCTTACTATCCCTAGTGTACTCTTCAAAATTCGTTCGCTGCAAACTTTGTCTGTCACAATAGGATGAGCCAGAATGGACAATGCTGTTACTTTCATATAACGTCCGACAGATCAGGTGATCACTTATTTGCAGGTTTGCAATCTTAAATTAGATTTTTGATTCTAGTAGCAAATATGATCGCACCAACATCGAGTCAGAAATTAACATTAAAAAATATGCCCTTCAGCAATAATCGTAAAACATTATGGTCTATCCACCGTTCAAAATGTAAATTGCTTTACAATCAGCGGCTAGCATAAAATGGATACAACTGCCTGGAGCCATAAATTTCTTCTATCAATAGGAAGACCGATTTTATCAATAGAGCACCCTTACCATAATTATTAAGCATTTCACACAGACTAGCTGAAGGAAATTAAAAAACTGAAAGCTCACGAGCCTACTTTAGGAAGTTCTACCTGAACAAAGTTAATCTTCACACTTCGCACAACCGTAATGGTAAGATAATGGCCGTCAAACCGGTTACCATTACACAATCTTCACTGGGTTATTGATCTAGGTCCTAGTAACTCCCTGGAACCCGGTGGGTTGCATCATCAAATGCTGTCAAAGCTGGTAGTGATTGTTAGGGAGACACTTGCAGAAAAATCAGACACCTTTCTATTCCATTATCGATTGCGAGAAACTTTAAGGTTATTTCGAATAGCATCATATCCACAGATGAACATAAACACCCCACCTCATATAAGCACCCCTTCATTGTAACTAATTTATCCGGGTATCTCTTATCAGTAGCCACTTCGGGTTTCGTCATACATGCAATTATGATTAGTAGTCCCAGTGAGGGTTACATAACATTTTCGATATTTTAAGTTTTTCTGAAAAATTGGGAAGGAAATTAATATGACCCTAAAAATTATGTATAGATGTGTTTGCAATTATGATTTTGAAACAGATTGGGAATAAACGGCATTATATGTATTCCACACAAAATCTAAATTGAATCGTTTTAGATTATGAAAATAGTTATAAAAACGTGAATGAAGAGAAAATAATTTGCTCTTGCTAGAACCTGGAAATTAGAAAAAAATATATTCCGAGTAAAGAAGCATGAATTATCATGTATATAGTGGTGAGGTACCATCCGGTCATTTTATCCTAATGAAGGTTTGACAACACCTTATTGAAGTAATGAGTTAACGTCCTCGGATGGAAATCTATAGAACCATATATTGGGATGTAAACTAAGACTCCATAGCAAAATAAAAAGTCCATACAGCTGCTAGAACTGATACCCGAGTCATGAACAACGCTAAGAAGCCCCAATAAATGTTTATTTAGAATCACGTTTGGGTCAGGATCGAGGCAAATAAAGGTTGCTCCACTTTTAACAAAATTTAGCGATTGATTCAATGGTGCAGCCCATTCTTCCTGAATGTGTGTGATGTTACGGACTTTATCACTTGGTTCATTCCGTAAAAAGTCCAGGAGTCCAGATAACTACTTGGCTTTCACCTTACAAACAATTTGAAATTAGATTAAGATTGCAGAAACTTTATGGCCTGAAATCACCGTAAGTCTCGGGAATATCATCTTCGCTGCTCGACAATGGAACTCAAATATTGGAAATTAGACAGGAAGTAGTCGAAAAAAGTAATCATGGGATATTCCACAGTTTAAAATGGAGTGAAATGTTAAGTGAAGAAACAATATTAGGAATTAGATGCAGATAACATTTTGGTCCTTGTTTACATTGCTAGCGAATTTGCATTTACATCAATTGAAGACCATATTTTCCAGTGCTTGATGTTTTACAAGTTTATTTCTCTGAAGAATACAAACACTAATAAAGCTACTTAAAGGGTTATCATGGCCAATAATAAATATAAATGACCTGTTATTAGTACCGATTGAACCGGTAAGCTGTGCGTACTAATCAATATTACATTAAGATAATACACGTGACCATTATTCAGTGAACTAATAGAAACATGCGTTAACCTAAGTAACAGCCGATCGATAAGGTTGAAGTGAAAATGAGGGTAAATAAAAGACTGTGTCTCTTTAGCCGGGCTTACTCATGTAGAATTGTGGTCTGGTTCGTTACCGCTACAATAATAGTCCTTATTCCAAAATTGTAGATTTTTCATGACGTGACTACATAATCTACAACATATTACGTGGAAGTTACATCATTGTCTACACTGACTCATATCAAGACAACCAGCAATGTGATTTTTAGCATTCAGGAAGAACACACTTTGTCTCGAGAGAGAATAATATATTTGATGTGAATAAAGACAAGTTGTACAGAATGAGCACATATGTCAGGCTAAGCCATGCCAACCGATTGAATGAACGTTCCTGTGTTCACGAATTATTTTGTGCTCATAGCCAGAAGCACATCTATGTGATCTAGTTTTGAATACAAGTGTAGTAAGAGGTGTTTTTCTCTAAGATGGATAGAATTCACAGTTCATGAATAGGTAGAACAGTTTCAAACAGTGTGTTAGAAATTATTTATTGCTATAATTTATGAATGATTTCTCAATAACTTTAAACTCACCATCGTAGGAATTATTTGTAACAGTGATGGACTACTTGATGTTGTTAGATATGAAATTCACTATGATCAGGTACCCATATATAAGCCTCAAAATGCTTTCCATAGACTTTCTTTGTAGTCAAATTTTTCAAAAGTACTATCAAGGTCAGCCACATAATTGTCGTTAATCATGAGAAATATATCGAGAAGAATTGATTTCAAGCAGGATTTGAACGGATTAATTATTGATGAGGCAGCAGCTTCATTCATCATGGTAAACGACACTTAGGTCAAGAGGAATCTTTGTTGTTCAATGATACGAGCATTCTCTAAGATACATACTAGTCATAGTGTCTGTGGGAGAGGTAATATAAATTTGTAAGATCCTTTGAAAAGCTTTAAATGTACTTTAGATCTTAATGGTGTTAACTCCGTCTGTAGCTAAGCTAGAGGAACTACCAGTTTCAAACCCGGTTGAAGAAGGAGCGTTTGACGTGGGGTCAACAATTCCATCCCACAGAAAATAATCTTGCTAAAAAACGCTAACCGGAAGAAACAAATTACACCATTTCAACCCTGCCATCGGAGTTGAAAGATCTTCATTCAGAAGAACTATGACACCTCATAATGAAAGCCGAGATTCTTCGGAAGTCATGAGGGCGATGACCCTTCTAACAGTCAGAGCAACAATTTATATAGGTACATGGAATGTGCGCACAATGTGGGAGGATCAACTAAATGGCAACGGAAATGAGGAGATAGAACTTGTCGGTGCTCGGAATCAGTGAAACCCATCAGACCCAATCTGGGCAGCAAGGGATAGCTTCGGGAAAGACGCTGCTGTACTCTGTTCATGGGGAACAAAATGCTTCACACACTCATAGAGTCGATCTGATGCTGTCCAAAGAAGCACGTAACGCACCTATAGGATGGGAATCTCAGGGATTCAGAATCATCAAAGCACCATTCAGAACGAAGGATGGAATCACAATGACTGTTACACAATGTTATGCACCCACCAATGATAGCGACGACGAGGATAAAGACCAGGGTTACGAGAGGCTGCAGTCAGTCATAGTGAAGTTCTTAGGAAACGAACTGACCATTCTGATGGGAGACCCAAACGCCAGTCGGAATAGACAACACTGGATATGAAGATATCATGGGACGGCATGGACTGGGAGAAAGGAACGAGAATGGTGACAGGTTTGAAAATGTATATGCATTCAACAAAATGGTTATAGGCGGCAGAATATTACCCCATAAACGCATACACAAGGCGAAATGGGTCTCACCGGATCACACTACACAGAACCAGATCGATTATATCTGCATCACTAAAACATTCAGAAAGTCAATGGAATACGTGAGAACCATAAGGGAGCTGACATAGCTTTAGATCACCACCTGGTGGTTACCAGAATAAAACTGAAGCTAAAAAAAATACTGAATAACTGGACAAACAGCATTACAAAGGTTCAATACAGCCTTCCTTCAAGATAGCTCACAGCAACAGGTCCCAAGCCTTACAAGATCTACTCGAAGAAGATTAAACTACCATGGAGAACTGAAAACGGATCAAAGAAACACTAACTTCAACGTATCAGGAGGTTCTGGGACGCAAGAAACATCATCATCATCGTCATACGGAATGGATCTCTATCGAAACCCTGGACAGGATTCAAGAAAGGAAGAACAAGAAGACAGCAATTAACAACAGTCGAACAAGAGCAGATGAAGTCAGAGAACGAGCTGAATACACTGAAGCAGACAAACAAGTTAAGAGGAGCATTAGAGTTGACAAACCGAAATACGTGGAAGACCTAGCAACGCAACGAAAGCGGAATAAGCTGCAACAAAAGGAAATATGAAACAACTATATGACACAACGAAGAAACTCGTAGGGAAATATGGTAAACCAGGGAGACCGGTCAAGGACAAAGAAGGCAAGCCAATCACTGACTTTCGATAACAGAGCAACATATGGGTAGAACCCTATAGGGAAATCTTGAAAGTAAACAGAAAAGAGGAAGACCAAAGAATACACTGAGTGGAGAATTGGAAACCGACATCAAAAGGAAGAATAGCAACTGGAAAGAATTGCCCGGGACAGAGTTCGCTGGAGAATGCTGGTGGGCGGCTTATGCTCCTCCACGAGGGGTAACGGGCGTAAGTAATGTAAGTGTTAAGTATGGACAACCTAAGTCTACAGAGGTACATACACAAATAGTTTATACGATTACTTTGTGCAGGTAGTTTAAGCTTTAGCTTCTTCCGTAATTATTTTTATTTTTCATCATTAATATTTTGAAAATTTTATCTTTTTTGATGTGTCACAATTGTTATTTAATAGTTGAACTCACGAGTCGACGATCTAAGCTAGACCACTACTGCAGACCTGGAAGTACTGGATGGCCGTTTCGTCATAGTGTGGGACTCCCCAGCAGTGAGTATCCACGATCCCAAGACCTTCGATCTCGAGCGCGAACGCTTTATCTTTGGGCTACTGGGCCGGCATCCAACGGTCTTAATGTTTAACTTCAATCGACCATGATCTTGCACAACTCTTCATCCATTGCCGTTCAGTGCTTTCAGGTTTTCAATGGCCGTCTAGCTTAAACAAACTCATGAATTCAACTACTAAAATTACTACAATCTCTACAAATCCCTATTCTGATAAAACGTCATTTGATCTATTTTTATTTTGATTGACTTTAATTAAATTCCAAAGACCATCATTGGTCTACTTTTAAAGTTTCATACTATAGTCTTTCCAGTATTTAGTTATTTATGTCTATGACCTTTATTCTCCCATGACTGTCGGATTTTCTAATCGATTTATTTGTTTACATTATTTACTACTAGTAGTAAAAGTTTGCATAGATTTCACTCACTTTCTAGCAATACCTAAAAATCCATGAAACCAACAAACACATAAATATGTTATCACATCATATCATATAAATTGTACAATTGTACAGAGCTTGGAAATGAGATCATCTCAATGATAATTTTTGCTTTACTGAACTGCTTGATTTATATCGTAGCGGCGCAATAAATGAAAATCAATTTATTCTGGGGTGTCAAATAAATCTATTTAAACTTGACAAACGAGTGTATACATATTCAAACGAATAAAAATATTCGCAATAGGAGAAAACGTAGTCATCTACGCTTAAGAAGTGATTAGATAAACATGACTTTCATTGGGTTTCCGTAAAATGATATAAACTTGGCTTTTCAAGCAGCGTAATCTATCTTGTTGAATGAAAGAAGGAGAAGCTGAGAAGTGTGATGAAACAGATCAGAGAATAGCTCATGTAGGCGTGGAAGATATCTTGGTGTTCAGAATAGGAAGGCTATAAGATTGATGTATGCAATTAGTTAAAATGAGAAGACTGAACCCAATGAAATTCTTGCTAGTGAACACTCTACCGACAGATTAATGCATCCAGGAAATTCAGATCATCCCTTAATATCGTGGGATGAGTAATAAAGATGTCCAAAAACAAATGAAGTGGTTCTTTTTTATTCGTCTTTTCCTGCTTGAACGGAAACTAAAGAGGCAAAACGTGAGCTCTGATAAGTCTTCTGATTGAGCTCCAGATTCAGTTCCTAAGCTTTTATAATAACCCCAAGACTTGAACACGAGGGAAAGGGAGCGAAATATGGAAGAAACGCTTTACTCCAAAGGTTCGTTTTTGTACAGAAAATCTAGGTTTTTTATAGTTTTTTAGATGACCTTGGGTTTTCGTAAACTTCTGGAACGCTACCAAGGATAGTAGCAATATAGGTAACCATACAATCAGAAACTGGGCAAGTGACTTTTCAATTTCTAGATGTTTGTGGTAAACCTTCTAGCGAATGCCAATTGGATAAAATGATTCTCAGCGTTTTCAGGGACTTTGTTGGCTTCCTTCGATGAGTTTTCTGGATCTCCTCAATAAGTATTGAATAAAATTTTGCTTATTCAAAGACAAGAGAGGAAGCCGTAGGAAAAATTAAGGTAACACGGATATATATATACATATATATATATATATACCAGTCAATCACGAAAATATCGCATACAACCTAAATGTTTTATCAGATGAATTTTGACAGGGGCAATAAATATATTACTACAATATAAAATATTTTATTTTGCTCAATGATTTTCGACACCTTACGCAATAAATGTCAAAAATTCCACCAAGAAGCTTTAGAGCCCGATAAATGAGCGATAAGGTGGAATAATGTGACAAAATATCCCTCAGCGTCCTATCATGTCCAAATGGGGTATTTCGCCCTTCGTCGTTCATTTTTTGGGTTGTTCGTCTTATCTCAATTTACGCTTATCATTTTTGGAGCAGGTTGAGGAGGATATCAACTGAAATTAAAAATACTGTTCGTTAGTAATAATAACTTGTAGGTCTGTGATTTATTATTAGACGAGTAGTGACATATCATGATCATGGAAAATGAAGTTCAAAATTTTAGTTTTCTAGATATTTTGGATGAAAAAATAAGTTGTATGAACGTGTTCATGGGTCGAATATTGGTTGTCCATGTATCAGCCGTGAAAGTGTGGAATAAGATGAGTATGGATTTATATCCATCGTCTGCCAAAAAACTTGACGGTTAGCCAAAGTCTGATATCTTTTGTTTGGTAAAGGTGTCTGTCACTGTTTCATCAGTAACCCTCTTGATAGCTCCTGTTCTTTGTCATCATATATAACAATTAGTATTCGTTAACAGATGGGAATATTTACTAGACTCTGCTGGAAACTTGAATATGTCGAGAAAGACGTAGGCAAAATGATAATGGGAAGTTATGAAGAACCTAGAGGATGCTTGTTATATCCAGTCATCCGGACTTTCGCAGGTTTAGGCAACAACGTCCCCACCTCTTCACGCCTTTATTCACACCACAACACCAAAATCGTTATGTTATCAGCTTAATCGTCACTCAAATACACGGATACAATAGATTATTCAGCGTATTGAAGATATTATGACGATAATGTTTTGGTAGAGTCGAACGGTCTGAACATGAAGATGTATTAGGTGGTAAAGTTTCTTTACTCGCTGAGATATTCTTAACTCGGAGTTTTAAGGTTATCGACGGTAACTCGAACCGAAGATCACTGACTTCCTTTAGAAGCTGAGCTAGTTTAACGAGGTTGGTTTATCAAAACTTCAGCAAATCCACACAAGACAAGACTACTCGAACCATAATGCTCGTTCTTGAAGTACATTTTATGTTCAAAGCAAATGTTGATAGATAGAGAGAGTCTTATTGGATTTTTGCGACCAAAATTTATCACTTTCAAAAAGAACGACAAAGTTAATATGAAAAAACGAATGTGTTGGTATACACACAAAAATATATACGAGACGTCACTTTAATTGTCAGAAACAGATGTGTTCGAGTTTCCTTTGGTCCTGTAATCCAGAATTGTAAGTAGTTAGTAATTCCAACTATAGTTACTATGACCCGAGATGCATATCCATATAATGCGTGTAATGAGGATATCGCTGTGCTCTGTAGATATAAAAAGCAAATATATAAAAGTTCTGTAATAACAACAGTGGATAAGTAAGAACAAGAATCACATGTGCCCAGCAGTGCGTTTGTGAGCGATAGTCACTGTTTCATGTTATGAGTTATTCAAATAAGGGAAAAATTGAAGGTCATTTTCTTAAACGACAATTTCACAACCAGTGTCGGTATTTGTACAAATCATGAGTATTGATGAAAGAAATGCAAATAATAGCAAGAAATGATCAAAAACAAGTATATTTTAACTGTTACCATGAGATTGAAAATCAAAGGAAAATATTAATGGTTTACGGTCCTCGAAAAGAGTTGATTTTCGGCCTGTAACGGAGTCAAATATGAGGTTTAGTATAACACACAACCAAGGGTTACCTAAAGAAAGTGCATTTGTTTCTATTTAGTATTTTGAAACTTTTTTGAGAAGAATACCTACGGTTGTCAAGTTCCGTTCACCGATTGTCATAAGACTTCTCCGGTAGCTGAGTCCTATGAGTCCACTGTCGTATTAATGGGTGATTGTGCATTGAAATATGTCAATAGATGTGACTGAACGACTATATAACTGTGGTAAATGCTTCAACCAGTGACCTCTCAAAATGCAGATAATACTTCTGTTGTCAAACCGTGTTCTAATCCTACGTTCTGAAGACGTTTATTTAATCGTTGTCGCTCTGTCAGGTCACCACATCTAGGGTCTCGTAGGGATCTGAGACACTATAAGTACATACATGTATTGCATAGGACGTGCTTGCTACATCTGAATAGTAGCGCCTATGCTACTGCGAAGAAGTATACGCGTGATTTTCCCACGCTTTGCTCGTGGAAGTTAGGTTTCACAAGGCAGAATTAGCCTTCTTTGTTAATAAGCCAGAACGATACCAGATGAAAAGAGGGGTATCGCCAACGAAATCTTGATACGAATGATATAAGGGTTAATTGATTTAATATGAAATTAGAAAAAAATGTTCAGGAACAAAAATATACATTATGGTATACAAAAAAGACATATAAAATTTTACGACAAAGAACAGACTAACGATTTATCGTTCAGTGTATCAAACTGCATCGAGGGTGGCCAAAAAAAGTGATAACGAGGCGTTGTTTGATAGTATCACTCTTTGAATCTATTCTTACATAGTGATTTCAAACACAGAGAATCGAGAAGCCGCGAATAGCGGGATACGACAAATATTTCAGAATTACTGATTGATGTATCGCGGTGCACGAAATATAAGCCAGAAACGTATTCTAGGAAACATGAGGTACAGAGGTTTGAGATGTGACATATTGTGGGTGCTTAATTGTAACACCTTCAGCTAGTGCTACTTCCTGTAAAACTAAGGTGGTTTGTATTAATATTGAACACTTATAAAGCTATTTGTTTTGGAGATTTATTTACTCTTATCGAAGAACGATTTCATAGAAAGCAATGTATTGTGAGGCAAACATAATACTATGGCTACCGTGGATCAACAGACAAACTTCCCAATTCTAATTAGTGAATCCATGAGAATTATTGCGGCAGATAAAGTAGAAAAACATCACAGGCGGTTAGCGAATAGCTAAAACGTTTTATGACACTCAGTAAACAGTATAAATAAATCAAATGATCAGTGTTAATTTGTCAGATAGAAGTTATATTTGTTTTGTTACTCCTAATTAGCGTACGTTGAGCGCGGGAGGAATTTCGGATGGAATCTTAATGAGTTTACTGTGCCTCAGGCGTTGTCTACCCTTTCACAAGCCTGAGAGACCTCAGTGCTTTGAAGTATTTCAATAAGTTGCCATAAACTAGGCTAAAGCCTTGTGTAAATCCTGAAGGATTATGTTAGGTTGGACGTATACGGGTGTAAATACAAGTATCGAGGGGGCAGGAGGTCAAAGTTGTATTAACTATATTACAACAAAAAGAAGGTTCTTTGAATCTACATGTGTCTCTATAACATTTTTATACACTCTGTATTGGTCGTATTCGAGATTTAGTGTTGGAAATCCTTGTTATTCTAATCGACAGACAAAGCTCAGGCAGATACTTCTTGTATTGCACACGTTTGTATTCGGTATTGAAATAGGCTTCAAGCTAGCCACTAGCACGCTTATTTGGATAATAAATCCGTGTCACGTTATAACCATGCTACAGGTAATTTATTTTGACTTGCCTGTACTATTCGTATCTATCCGTTTTTTATTTTTTAAAACGAAAAATTTCGTCATAAGAGTCTAATGCGTTTAAAATCGTCCCATAGTTAATAAACTAGATAATTATGAGTGTTCGCTGCTTTTTTATTTTCATTGCTAAGTGTCCTTTAAATTCCTCAAAACTAATCCTTGTTTACTTTCATTTTCTCCGCGAGCTAATTGTCAGAACAGGTTAAATGATGCCATAATGATTTACCGCTGTCCATCAGAAGTATGGTGTCTTCATCCCTTGCATGAGGTCGCTCATCAAACAAGACACTTGGAAAAATACGTTAGTTGGGGCAACTTAATCGAAAATGGGTTCACAAGGGGACGTATTATGAATATCCTCTAGTTACTTGTAACAAAGTATGCTTTCAGTATCCTAAGCATGATCAGACTCCAGGGTTTCCAAAATGTGGTTGTGCAGGATTATCGAGTCAAATTATTTTACGAGGTTTCGAAGTCAAATAAGTTTTTTTATCGACGGGTTATCTAAACAGTTACGTAAACAACACATGAGCTTTCGCGTTTATGTATCGAATCTAGTATCTGCATTGATTCATTAAGGAACAAACTTCAAAGATAGGTGAGAGTACTCAAAACTAGTCGTCCTAAGTAAAAATAGGACGTTAGTTTTCACAGAGTAGGGAAAGCTTGGAACAATGCTAGGCGCAAGATTCCGAAAAACCAGATTAACTTCAATTATTAGGATTTTGGATTATACTAACCAGCATCTCCAACCTCATATTACGGTTATCCTCTGGAAATAAGCTTGAAATTCCGTACCTACCATCTTAGTTCAGTCCACCAGCCAATGACTTCATGAACTGTTGTCATATTTTGCTTTGACCTAAAATTCTGTTCTTACTGACTTTACCTTTAAGCAGAATGATCAGTATTTAAAGCAGTTTGATTTAAATTATGTTTAAGAAGTAGATCAAATCATTTAATGTATTAGTTCATCAATTTCCTATTGTTAATTGAATTTGTTACTTTTTACACAGAAGCTCTAAACTTCCATTATGCTGATTTCATTTGTTCCAGTAATGTCTAAAAATTTGACTAGATACCTTTAAGCTGATTGTTTTTTACTATTCCGATGGTCTCTTTATTTAATTAACATAACATCCCTGCATTTTGCTACCTCCTAGATATTACTTTTGGCTTCATCGTCATCTTGGCTTACAACTTTTATTTTTCGAATCCACTTACATATGATGAATGGTCCTTTGTTAGCGTTAACTTTCCCAATATTGAACACTCGTTCTGTAAGTTCTTACTAACGTTCATCTTAATTTACTAGTCTTCATTAGTTTTCTGTGGTTGCTTTCTTAACTAAGTTTCTTTAAAACTGTCGTATTAGGTAAACGGTGATATGTATGGTTTTACCGTAAATCGCAAGTGAAACAATACCAATCGTTTATATCCATGGGGTCACACTTGCAGATAGTTTACAATTTATCTGACTTTTTGTTTTGACCCTTGTTATTTTGTTTGATGAGTTAGATGTGTTAATATTTGTTTAAAACACGAACATGGTCAGTAAGCAACCGATTTAATGACCGATACCAACCCTAAATCAAGTGTGAGATTCTATTTACCGACTTCATTACAACCTCTTTTAGTGACTGATACCACAGTCGGATAGTTGGTACATAGTATATAAATAATTTGAAGCTCTTCTAACTAGCGAAATGCAAAGGCCGTCTATTAGGATTTTACTGTGTAATGTACGAGTATCATATGACCGCCAGAGTTGATGTACGTTTTCAGATAAGCAACTTTATGTCTTGTTTTAAAGGCACTCAATATACCGTTTAGCCCAATATAGCAATGCTTAAGATCTCGACCCGTTAAGAATATAACTATCAAAATAAGTGAATTACTTGTCTTCCACGTCTTAGTCAGTTTTTGTACTCAGAATCAATGAGTAAAAATAAATGTTTATATTTAACTTAAAATCAGAAAGTGCAATTATTTACTTTCTAGTTAGTTCCATCAAATCAGGAACGTGAGTTCACCAGTAAGGAAGTTATTGAGAATCAAGAAACCAAACCTACGACTCATTAAACGTACACATGAGCTTAACTTCTGTAACTTCAATAATTTTGATAATCTCAGAATACAATTCAATAAACTTAAATAACTACATTAGTGTAGATAAAGAATCTTCAGTGAATTCGATATACCTTCTATATATTTTTTTCAGTGATATAGGCACCAGGAGAACCTTTCCAGCGGTTTCTAGAGCCTTATCAATATCATGAAAGGGTTTGAGTTAGCTAAACAAGTGGTAATTTAGTCAATCCGTTGCAGGATTGGTAGTTAGTTTGTTCTGTCAAGTATATTGCAATTAGATATCTACTAATCTTAAGCTTTAGTTAAAACGTAATATGATGAACTTATATTGAGTAGGTCACGGTTGGGTATAATAATTATTAATACCAGTTCCGTTGGCTATAATTTAAAAAAGTATTTGGATATACTTCTGTCAGGTCCACCCATTTTGTTACATTTTGTTACTTTGAATAACCTTGACAGCTATTGGTAAAATCACCTTTCATATCTCAATCTCATTTTTTGGTTGTTTCATCGGACACCAGTTGAAGCCGATATGTTCATTGTTCCTTTCCAAATCATTTAATTAAACAATAGTTAGCATTCGAAACTCATTTTAATTGCGAATTTCAAGGGACCGGTACTAAAATTTCTGGAAACCTAGTTCTAATGTCTTTAATATAGTGAGGGATTATAACAATTTTAGATTAGGAAATCTATTATATCGTTAGGTGTAGTCATAATTGTTAATCTTATAATATTCATGTTAAAACGCATCAGTTTTTAGCATCTCGAACACATCTTAACATATCTTTCAAGTCACTAAACGGCGTATTCCGATGATTGAACTAATTTTTTAGCGAAATTTGATAACTTGTGTATAACAAGAGTTCTAAATAGGTTCTTTACATTTCTAAAGCTACCATTCGAACATGTGACCTACTTCGTGCAACATATCCTGATTATTTTGATTCCTGCTAGCTTCTTGAATCAGAGTAGTAAGTTTTGTTTTGTTAAAATTGCTAAAATATATTGTGTCTATTTTCCCAGTACAGCTTCAGTCAATTTGTATAAAGGTGCTTATTTCTTTAACAAGGAATGTGTTATATGAGGGTGAATGTTAGGGTAACATGGTGGTTGGAGGTGGTCAACAGGAAACCCTGGACCCGGGTTTCGTGCTACTTGGCACTCGTCAGCAAGGTGTACCTGTAATCTTGAGGGAACTGATGCTCCCTGGCGGATTCGATCCCGCGTCACTCAGCTTCACAGTCAGAGACGTTACCACTGAGCTATTCGGGCCGCGACCGACCTCCTGTAGGACTGAAATCTAATCACAATTGATTGGTCACTGGGTGGTGATCAATCTCATGCGTGTCAGGTCCTTAGTGCTGATCGAATGCAATCGATCAAGTTGCAATGTGGCCACCAGTCTAGGTGGCTCGACAGTCAGAGACGTTACCACTGAGCTCAGTGAGGGTGAATGTTTCTGCACCAATTCTGTTTCGTTCGCTTCTTATTGTTTGTTCTAGTTAATGTATGTATGTTTCAGTATCTATATTGTGGTGTGGTTTGTTGTATAAAGAGTCAACTGCGAAAATGGCTAGTTTGACAACAAAATACAAGAAATTGATAATGAACTGAGCTTTTTTGGCTATTGTATAAACCTCCATAAGTTGATTGTTGAAAACATGATAGGTACTAGTAAAGAGAACAGTTTTCTCCCACATTTTATTATACCCTTCTATATTCATAATTTTATTATGGTTGTTATTGTTGTTACAACGTAAATTAATGTAATCCATCCACTTTAACTTGGTTTTATATATGTCATGTCGTGTGATATTGATTTGGACCTGTTTGCCAAATACTCTTTTGTGGTTAACATTGAGAGACGCTTATTTCTAGCTTGTAACACTCACTATCCGGCTACCTAAGCTGATGGAGGGTTGAACGCTATGCTTTCATTGGCTATTGTTGTGAGTCGTAATGATGGACGCAAACTACCTACTTGTGGTTATATAAAAACCTCGATCAGTGGTTTTCGGCATCGTGTAACATGGCTCGGAATCGGCCGCAACGGCACAGATGTAATCACCCTCTATCTCCCACTAGATCTTAAGTTTCAGTATATTTTGATACATCTTTTTACTTTGTTGATTCGTATCGTATTCTTAATGTTCGGTTTTTCTGCTACATTTCACTTCCTTTGCTATTTCTTTAAATCTACCCCGCTGTGCTAATGTATCATGGCAACTCTAGCCAAAACACATCTGTCAGGCTCTACATTGATCATGACTAACGGGTTACGTTTAATACAATGATTGTTTTGTAAAACTAGGTATTAAAGACAATTCATAAACACAGTGCAATTTTCCTTTTCAGCCACTAAATTATTTCGAATATTTGTGGCAGATTTCAGTGTTTAAAGTTACAATTAAAATTAAATGAGTATTTAACATTATTATTTTATTTCTTGCTTTTACAACAGGTGAATTTTCAGTTGAACCAATTGATGATTTTTCGTGGGTGATATTTTCTTTAAGTATACAGGTTCTGTATCATTTCTTAGTCCTACAACCTATTGCTTTGGTAAGTTAGATTTTATGTTAAACAGAATCTCTGTACCAGGGTAAGATATTTTTTGAAATTTATTTATTTATTTAGACACGTAAATATTAATACAAAGGGGCACGAAATGAAAAAAAACATGCGCCATACAATAACAATGAGGCTGTGAAGAGATAGAAAATGTAAAGTGTGTATAGGAAAAAGTAGAACAACAACGAACAGAAGTTAGTGTATGAGAGCGAAATAATAACTATGGGTGAGGCATCCCAGTTAGCAAAAGTACAACCAGAAAGAATTCTTTCACTTAAAGAAGTTACGTTCATTTTTTATGAAGAAAGTAAAAGAAAGTCACAGTAAAATCGCCACTGACTTTTATTCTGAGCCTTGTTTGATAACATCTCAAGCCACTTCGTTGCACCATCTCTAGGACCCCAACCAGGGAGCCATAAAGGACCAACAGAAGCTATCCCTGTACAGCTTTCTTTCATACTTTAGTGGCCCGAGATCTGACTCCAATTTGACCGTATGAATGATTGTTATTGAATTATACATCTGTTAGCGGAATATAGATTGGATTAAAGCACGTTTCGTGCAGAATTTTGCTGCTGCACGCTGGTTGGTTATTTCCTAACCAACCAGCGCTAGTGGATACTTGGAGAAGACTAGAATCTCACATTTTTCTTATTGTGCTTCTTACTTCCGTCTACCCTTGTTATTTGGAATATAATTTCGTTCCTGTTCAGCCGTGTTCTAAGTTGGGGACTTGTTGAATGAATTGGTGTCCAAGAATACTAAGCAATATGAATAGCTGGGTTGTAATAAGAGAAATTGTAACAGCATCCCAGCTACCCTCGTATATAATCATCGACTTAACTCGCGTTAGTGAATAAGGGAATTAAATGTGTCGAATACAAAAATGAAGTTTGTGTGCGTATATTTCATGCAATCATCGGTCTGAACAGATAATTAGAGAGACGGAGCGAAGGAGGCGAAGAGGGGGAAGAAAAGCAAAACTAAATGATGTGCAGCGGAGAAGGCGAATGAGCCAACTCGACTTTATTTATTGATCATTTATTTAAACACGTACATATTGGTACAAAAGGGCACTAGATACATATGCGCCACACAAAATAATGAGAATGGGAGAAGAAACGGGGAAGATGCATATATATAAAAGAAGAAAAAAAGAGAAGAGTAATGATAAGGGGGAACTGAAATGTACAACCAGAAGAACTCTCTCAGTTAAGAAAGTTATAACCACCCTTTATAAAGAAAGTAAAAGAAGGTTACAGCAGGCTCGCCACTAGCTTCTATTCTGAGCCATATCTGATAACGTCTCTAGCCTCTGTGTTGCACCATCTCTCGAACCCCATCCAGGGAGTCGTGAAGGACCAACAGATTTTTATGTTGGTTTGTTCTCTGAGCTGGATGGTTTGGTCGTGGAGCTTTCATCGTCCTTCTGAAAGACATCATCAGCACAAACTTTGGGTAGAAGTGAAGTGTTTGAATTTCTCCACATGTGATTCACAGCTTGTCCTCTGCACCTCGATGTTGATTGGTTCTTATTGACCTTAAATCTGTCATTGTTTATTTCTTTGTTTTGATTGTCTCTCCTATTGTTTTGATTTTTGTTCCTATATTCCTGCATAATTTTCTTGATTGGTTGATAGATTGGATTGATTTCAATATGTTTGTTTATTGCTGATTGACCTGAGTGCCAAGCTTCTAAAAATTCTCTGGTATTTTTGGAATTGCCTCTGTCCAAAATCTGCACATTTTCCCAGTCGAATGTATGTCCGTAGTTGTCCACGTGTATTGATATGAGTGAAGAAATGTCGTGGCGTTTGACTGCTAATTGGTGTTCATGTAGGCGAAGGTGCAGGGGGCGTCCGCTTTGTTCAATATAGTGTTTGTTGCAGTTGGTACAATTTATCTTGTAGATGATGTTTGTTTTGTCCTCTTTTGCCATTTCATCTTTTGGTTTGCATAAGATTGAGTGGAGGGACTTTGTTGGTTTGTGGGCTACACCTATTCCGAAGGTTTTCAGCAGCCTTTTTGTCGTTTCCGATATGCCCTTTATGTATGGTAGGGTGATCCTTTTGTTGATTTTTATACTTGACTTCATTTCTGATGGTGTGTGCGACTGGTATTTTTTGATGAAATTGATTGGATAGCCGTTCTTTTGAAGAATGGTTCTCAGGTGTTTTTCTTCATTTTTTCGTGCTGTGATTGTATTGCAGTGTGTTCTCGCCCTCTTGAACAAAGTTTGTACACAGTTGATTTTGTGAGTTCTTGGGTTGTTGCTATTGTAGTTGAGAATTTGATCGGTGTGGGTCGGCTTCCTGTACACTTGAGTCTCTAGTTTTCCTGTGTCAGTTCTGGTGATTAATACATCTAAGAATGGTAACTTGTTGTCCGACTCTTGTTCCATTGTGAACTTGATGTCGTTGAAGACGTTGTTGATCTTCTCGTAGGTGTTTTCTAGTTCCTCCTTTTTGACGATGACGAATGTGTCGTCTACATAACGAATCCAAATTTTTGGTTTGATCACTGGTAGAATTGTGGTTTCTAGTCGTTGCATTACTGCTTCCGCGATGAGTCCTGATATTGGTGATCATACGAGCGTAGTACGCTTCTCGTTGTTCGAAAATGGGAGAATTTTGCCAAAAGGCAAGCTTCCACTCGAGAACAACTATATTTTCTCCACGAGTGCATTCGCCAGCATGTTCTGCCAACAAGTGTAAGATACAGACAACTACAACTACGGACATACATTCGACTGGGAAAATGTACAGATTTTGGACAGAGGCAATTCCAAAAATACCAGAGAATTTTTAGAAGCTTGGCACTCAGGTCAATCAGCAATAAACAAACATATTGAAATCAATCCAATCTATCAACCAATCAAGAAAATTATGCAGGAATATAGGAACAAAAATCAAAACAATAGGAGAGACAATCAAAACAAAGAAATAAACAATGACAGATTTAAGGTCAATAAGAACCAATCAACATCGAGGTGCAGAGGACAAGCTGTGAATCACATGTGGAGAAATTCAAACACTTCACTTCTACCCAAAGTTTGTGCTGATGATGTCTTTCAGAAGGACGATGAAAGCTCCACGACCAAACCATCCAGCTCAGAGAACAAACCAACATAAAAATCACCCACCTGAGCTACAAATCTTCTCCACCATCTCAGGACCAACAGAAGCTAGCCCTTTTCAGCTTTATCTCATACAGCGACACCATGTCATACACTGACCATCTCTCCGCTTTTCCCAACCAGTCCTAGCGTCTGCAAATAATGCAAGACGTCGAATTCTCTGGGAATGTGGTTATGTACTTTATTTGGATTAAGACTTGAAAGAAAAATTGTTTGTTTGAATTTCCATTCTATTCATAGAAATGATCAAAACAAAATATATAGACAGTTTACTGGTTGGGATGTTCAGCTTCCAAAAGGGGAATTACGGTGGATATGTGGTCAGCTATTTACTATATCCAGATGACCAATTTTTGTATCTTCTATAGTTTTTGTCTCACATATTCTTAGTCGTATATGTATTCATCCTTCCTAACTGTCTGTTGTTATTGTCTATTCATCCTAATTATCAATATTATCGTGGTATTTTATAAATCAAGTTCTAATATCGTGTCCTATTAGTTCATATACTTCTATTCATTGTCTTCAGAATGTAGATCCCCTTAATAATGCATTAATATCTGGACTATTAAAACATGCAGGCAACCCAACTACCGTATACTCTTTCACTTATCCTTTACATTCAGAAACTATATTTGTTGAATGACATTTTTATTTTAATAATCGAATTATTGGTAGTCGAGATTCAAAACTCGGATCTTACCTAACTAGTAAACACACTGTACCCTATTCAAGGGAATTAAGAAGATATGGAAAATTGGTGGTTTTAATTTTTGATAAAGGGGATATTAGTGCTATAGGTTAATCTAATACTTGTGAGTTTTCTAGTTATTTTAAGTTACCAACTTCGTTAGGTTTGTTATGTATTTACTTGAGCCCCTCATCATATTACGTAGCATTTGATGTGTTTAGTCTTTCAGAATTTAGAATAAAAAGGCTTATCGAGACGACTGGCTGATCACTTTCATTTTCCAATATTGAAATTAACATACGTTGTTCAATTTAATAACAAGAATATTAGACTATTTCTGAATATAATATAAAAATATTATTTCCTTGTGCTGTGTTTTACTTCTAAGATTGTAGCATAGTATGCTTATGTATATTTAAAAGGTTAGATTTACATATGTTACTGCACTGTTTTTAGTGCTGCTTCAGAAAGTCATTGTGGATCTGCAGCTTTGTGTCGAAATGATCATCAGACGGCATGTCTCTTTATTTACTTACATTACTGACTATACAATCTTATTTAGATGTACGCTTTTTACTATCAAAACCTGATTCCCATGCATTTTACGTGTTTATGAGAAAAGAATTTTAGCCTCATCTTATTTTTCACGTGATATACTTGTCCATTTCTAAACAAACAAATATTTTAGCAGGACATTCAAAAGTAAATGGATTTGAAACATAAGTAAGCTTACAGATAGTTGCAGTCTCTTTTGTTAACCAATGGTTCTAATTTGTCCAAACTTATAACATGCCATTCTGTTTTCAACAGATTTCTTTTATGTAAAATGGTTTATCAAAACCATAACATGATTTCTGTATCACTACATGATTAAATGCACGATGATGTGTGGTTGATCAAAAAAAAGTATTTGGGACTGGATTATAAATTGCGATACAGCAGTTCTTCATAGATAAACTATGTTAATAAAGTGTACTCTCTTATTAGTGACAAATTATTTCCTTTCATCGTCCATATTCATTAAATAGTACAAATGTTCTTTAAATATTTGTGCATTAATTAATTGAATCTTCAAGTGATTAATTTATTATCTTTTTTTTGCAGATGACAGGAATAAATCTAAACAATATTCTGTGCCCAGCTATAAGCGACCCATTTCCTGGCCCAAATTATCGTTTATGGGCAGTCTTTCACCAGTCTGTTATAATATTAGTGCTGGGAAAGATTTTTACTTTGTTTTTGCTTCGGTTAAATACACGAAAGGTGCCTTGGTTATGTCTGAATTCTAATAAACATGATCAGAAATCTGTTATAGAAAGAGTACTTGAATCTAGTTCACCAAATATATCAGGTGGAGAAATCACCTCGTCTTGGTATTGGCCTGATCTATTTCGATATCACACATATCTTGAAGCTGACACCAAAAACAATGGAGCTGTAAGCCTATCTGATAATAAGGATTATTAAAAGTCGTCACCTGAATCGATTATTATCTCTATAAACTCACCAAAAGTAAAGAACCTCCACCATATTTTTTGCTATGGACTAAATACCTCGTTTTCTCTCTTTCCAATTCTTTATCGCACATAATGATTCGCCTTTTGATTATTAACCAAATATACATTCTATTTTTTGCTAGCACCGACTCAAATGGATATTTGTGATAACAAACTTATTTCTACCTAGAGTGTAAACCTGTGCAAATCATTCTAAAAGTATAAATCTTACAAATTGCCTTTATTATTATTTTCTGTGGTTGTTATTGTACAGTTTTCGTTTGCTTATTTTTTTATATGCGTTTACACTTCTACAAGATTGTTTCAGGTAGTTACTCACCAGTTTTTCTCTTTTTTCAAAAAAATATTTGGGTGTTGTTTTATATTCTATGTAAAAAACAAATGAACCAGGTAATAATTAATAAAAACACTTATCAGTTACTCACAATTATCTATCCAGTGAATACTTATGTTTAGACTGCCTATTGCTTATTATTTATTTCCCACCTTTTTTATAATCTGGCTTATTTCGGTTGTGCCTGCTCTATTTTGTATGAACTTGAGTCAATATTGAGTTGCATAAATTTGATTTCTTTTGTTTCTGAAATATTTCAATACACTTTGTTTTTTCCGTATTTCTGTCTACTATATGTATGATTCATTTCTAAAAATTATCTCCCAGTCTGCATGTGTAGTTCGCTAATTGCAAAAAAAAACCGGAGCGCTTGTTTTTTTTCTAACTAAGGAAATAATATACTCGTTGATATTTATGTTAATTTTTCTGTTTAATAAATTTCCATGTAAACTAATTCTAATAAACAATGTATAAACATTATGTAGTATCCTTCTCGATTGTATGACTGCCATTGTTTCCTACAGTCTGACCCTTTATGATAAATATTACATCTGACATTGAATGTTTGCATATTTTCATTGTTATATTTTATTCAATGCTATCTAAAATCTTTTCTTAATTTACAACGACTTGCCCAGAAGAACTAAAATTATTGTAACCATATTAGTATTTTAATAGTTGATTTTAATTCCATTCCCACCTTAAAAGCTGTGTTCATAGTGAAAAGGAATATTTATTTTTTATGAACAGGAATTATCGTGATACGACTTCTATTTCTGTCGAACTATGATTAGAATTTTATCGATTTCCAAACCTAAGTCATTCAAACAAGCTAAATTTTGACTCAGTGTATGATATCTATCAGCCCTCATACGCAATAATGCAGGTCAAAGTCCTACACACAGAGTTACTTAGTACCACCAGTCTTCTGTAAATAAAGTCAGCTAATGCCGAAAGAGACCATGCTTTCATCAGCTGATTAGACCGTAAATCAAACTAATGTCCAGGTGTATATGTGATTCCCCGATATGTATGAACGTGCTGTATAAATTTTTCTCTATGTTCTCACAAATTACAGCAACAAACCAAGGGACTGTTTTTCTGTGCTGAGTTATTAGACGAACATATTGCAAAAAGTCACTTGTGTATGACTATCAAAGTCCCTTAGTTCAATCTTTTCTCCCGCCAACAATGTTAGTCACTAAACATAGTCACATGCGTCAACACATGAAGTGACTAAAATTCTCATTAGAACCGTTATCCATTATATCGTTTGTAGAGTCCTAACATGGCGCGACTATAGCTATCATGAAGAATTTTACTTACGCACAGCAGGATGACTTGTTCGTCCCAGAAAAATCTCAATTTTGATACAAAAGAGTATAGCATAGTTTTCTTAACTGATTTCTACAGCCTATATTTACCCTGGGAAATAAATTTTTTTCTTAGCAATGGCTCCTTTAACTACTACTGTGGATCAGTACAAATTATCCTCTCTCCCAACTGATGGTGTTACTGCTGTTCGTTTCCAACCTGGGAAAGCAGCTCCACAATTCCTAGTCGCTTCAAGTTGGGATTGTACGGTGCGAATTTATGATGTGGCTTCAGGAAGTCAACGTTTGTTTTACCAACATAGTACTCCCGTTTTAGATACCGCTTTTTCTGATACTGTACACATCGTCAGCGGTTCACTAGATGGAGAATTAAAATTGTTCGACTGCAACACTAGTCAGAGTAAGTTTTACACCATTGGGTAAAAAATCCATCTTATTATACTATCTTTTGGTTTACCTTCTAGCATACAGACAGGTCTTCGAGGTACAACTTCACTTTATTTATTTATTTATTTAAACACATAAATATTGGTACAAGGAAGCACCAGATACATATGCGCCTCACAAATCTCATTTGATTTGTGTGAGGGCTGTGATACTGCTAAGGTGCCCAGACTGAAGCAGGTGGTTTTCTTAAGGGGCCACACCCGGAGCCTTTGACCTGAATATCTGATCCACAAGGCAGTGGAGCATCGTGAGGAGATGCAGTCCCATGGTAGCCGGTGATCAACGGTTGGTTCGTACGCCATTTGTTCCCTCAGGATACTGGAGCCCATGTGCACCACTGGTTTGGAATCAGGGTTTTCCAACTCCCCTAGGTGAACCCTCCATGTCCACCAACCCGGTTAAAGCGCCGTACATTCGCTTTTCGTCCTCTCACTTTCGTAAACAACACCCCCGCCACGAGAAGGCAGTGAGTAGGACTTCCCTGGCAGAGGCTATATATTCGCTGGCCATATGAGAGTATTTCGAGAGGGAGAGGTGACTCTCCCCACTCTCGACCGTACCAGGGCATTTGGGGGCCTAGTTAATGTATGACGTGATAAGACCGCCAGTCACTTACTATTACCCCTTCTCCGGTTATATCAAAGGTATACGAATGTTTGATTTACAGATTTCATTAAATGACAAAATGAATATCACGAATAAGTCCTCTTTTGTCCATAAAATAATAACTATTTGGAAAGAAATTTATGGTACTTACATTTGATGAGATCAAAGACTAGACATTTATTTTTCACTATATCTGATGTGATTTCTAACCGAATTTGCTATCAGTAGTTATCACACTACTAACCTACGCTGGAAACATTAAAAGTTTAACTTCTAGTTATAAGGAATTTAGAGTATCTGAAGTCAGAAAAGTACTATGCTATATAATAGTCTGTGTGGGAAGCTGAATGACTTAAGTACGGTAGTAAATATCACTTCGTTTTCAAGTTATACTTCTTTATTACAATGGTGAAATCGTATTAGAAATAACAGTCTCAAACAGCAAAAATATACATTCGTATGGAGATCTAAACAGCCTCTAATTCTTTTGTTACTCATTCGATCTCAGTGCTCTCAATTATTTTCAAACTAAAGTATGCACTCGTTTGTCAAGTTTAAATAGATTTATTTGACACCCCAGAATAAATTGATTTTCATTTATTGCGCCGCTACGATATAAATCAAGCAGTTCAGTAAAGCAAAAATTATCATTGAGATGATCTCATTTCCAAGCTCTGTACAATTGTACAATTTATATGATATGATGTGATAACATATTTATGTGTTTGTTGGTTTCATGGATTTTTAGGTATTGCTAGAAAGTGAGTGAAATCTATGCAAACTTTTACTACTAGTAGTAAATAATGTAAACAAATAAATCGATTAGAAAATCCGACAGTCATGGGAGAATAAAGGTCATAGACATAAATAACTAAATACTGGAAAGACTATAGTATGAAACTTTAAAAGTAGACCAATGATGGTCTTTGGAATTTAATTAAAGTCAATCAAAATAAAAATAGATCAAATGACGTTTTATCAGAATAGGGATTTGTAGAGATTGTAGTAATTTTAGTAGTTGAATTCATGAGTTTGTTTAAGCTAGACGGCCATTGAAAACCTGAAAGCACTGAACGGCAATGGATGAAGAGTTGTGCAAGATCATGGTCGATTGAAGTTAAACATTAAGACCGTTGGATGCCGGCCCAGTAGCCCAAAGATAAAGCGTTCGCGCTCGAGATCGAAGGTCTTGGGATCGTGGATACTCACTGCTGGGGAGTCCCACACTATGACGAAACGGCCATCCAGTACTTCCAGGTCTGCAGTAGTGGTCTAGCTTAGATCGTCGACTCGTGAGTTCAACTATTAAATAACAATTGTGACACATCAAAAAAGATAAAATTTTCAAAATATTAATGATGAAAAATAAAAATAATTACGGAAGAAGCTAAAGCTTAAACTACCTGCACAAAGTAATCGTATAAACTATTTGTGTATGTACCTCTGTAGACTTAGGTTGTCCATACTTAACACTTACATTACTTACGCCCGTTACCCCTCGTGGAGGAGCATAAGCCGCCCACCAGCATTCTCCAGCGAACTCTGTCCCGGGCAATTCTTTCCAGTTGCTATTCTTCCTTTTGATGTCGGTTTCCAATTCTCCACTCAGTGTATTCTTTGGTCTTCCTCTTTTCTGTTTACTTTCAAGATTTCCCTATAGGGTTCTACCCATATGTTGCTCTGTTATCGAAAGTCAGTGATTGGCTTGCCTTCTTTGTCCTTGACCGGTCTCCCTGGTTTACCATATTTCCCTACGAGTTTCTTCGTTGTGTCATATAGTTGTTTCATATTTCCTTTTGTTGCAGCTTATTCCGCTTTCGTTGCGTTGCTAGGTCTTCCACGTATTTCGGTTTGTCAACTCTAATGCTCCTCTTAACTTGTTTGTCTGCTTCAGTGTATTCAGCTCGTTCTCTGACTTCATCTGCTCTTGTTCGACTGTTGTTAATTGCTGTCTTCTTGTTCTTCCTTTCTTGAATCCTGTCCAGGGTTTCGATAGAGATCCATTCCGTATGACGATGATGATGATGTTTCTTGCGTCCCAGAACCTCCTGATACGTTGAAGTTAGTGTTTCTTTGATCCGTTTTCAGTTCTCCATGGTAGTTTAATCTTCTTCGAGTAGATCTTGTAAGGCTTGGGACCTGTTGCTGTGAGCTATCTTGAAGGAAGGCTGTATTGAACCTTTGTAATGCTGTTTGTCCAGTTATTCAGTATTTTTTTTAGCTTCAGTTTTATTCTGGTAACCACCAGGTGGTGATCTAAAGCTATGTCAGCTCCCTTATGGTTCTCACGTATTCCATTGACTTTCTGAATGTTTTAGTGATGCAGATATAATCGATCTGGTTCTGTGTAGTGTGATCCGGTGAGACCCATTTCGCCTTGTGTATGCGTTTATGGGGTAATATTCTGCCGCCTATAACCATTTTGTTGAATGCATATACATTTTCAAACCTGTCACCATTCTCGTTCCTTTCTCCCAGTCCATGCCGTCCCATGATATCTTCATATCCAGTGTTGTCTATTCCGACTGGCGTTTGGGTCTCCCATCAGAATGGTCAGTTCGTTTCCTAAGAACTTCACTATGACTGACTGCAGCCTCTCGTAACCCTGGTCTTTATCCTCGTCGTCGCTATCATTGGTGGGTGCATAACATTGTGTAACAGTCATTGTGATTCCATCCTTCGTTCTGAATGGTGCTGTGATGATTCTGAATCCCTGAGATTCCCATCCTATAGGTGCGTTACGTGCTTCTTTGGACAGCATCAGATCGACTCTATGAGTGTGTGAAGCATTTTGTTCCTCATGAACAGAGTACAGCAGCGTCTTTCCCGAAGCTATCCCTTGCTGTCCAGATTGGGTCTGATGGGTTTCACTGATTCCGAGCACCGACAAGTTCTATCTCCTCATTTCCGTTGCCATTTAGTTGATCCTCCCACATTGTGCGCACATTCCATGTACCTATATAAATTGTTGCTCTGACTGTTAGAAGGGTCATCGCCCTCATGACTTCCGAAGAATCTCGGCTTTCATTATGAGGTGTCATAGTTCTTCTGAATGAAGATCTTTCAACTCCGATGGCAGGGTTGAAATGGTGTAATTTGTTTCTTCCGGTTAGCGTTTTTTAGCAAGATTATTTTCTGTGGGATGGAATTGTTGACCCCACGTCAAACGCTCCTTCTTCAACCGGGTTTGAAACTGGTTGTTTCTTTATAAGAGCTGCAAGTCGAGTTGAATTTAGTTTATATCCAAACATTAATCTCAACTTATCCTATTTTAAGGTTTGTGAGAAGTTGATTGCTAGTTTGTTCAGTAAAAATTACCCACATTTTTGTCTCATGCCTCACATGAAAAGATATATTTATTTTAAAACTCATGTTTTTGTTCATGTGCGTATTCCACCTACATATTACAAATATACGTTTATTTTGGTAATCTAATATTTCTATGACATTATATAGGAATAATATATATTTGCAAAATCTCAGCGAATGAATTTGTAGTAAATCCAACGTTTCGCCTGGCAATCTGGTCCAAGCTTTTTTAAGGAATTATAATCAAACATCAAAATTATCGAATATAAATATGATCAAATTACAAAAAAACGTCAAATAAGGAAATTCGAACAAATGTTTAAACATCAATCAAATTCCAATAATAACACGATTAGAAACAATTCCAAAGAACTAGATATAAACAAAGTTGTTGTGAATCTATCTGACAAACATTTAAATCAACATGAACTATCATTGCTTAAAAAAGGACTCAATTACAATTTGAGCAAAACACAACTTATGGCCTCTGAAATTATTCCGATTATTGAACCTGCCTTAAACATTGTTCCGACTGATCAAGCGAATTCAGTGAGGTTTAAAATCTCAAATGCGTTATTGAAACAAAAACCGAATACACCTAATCTATGTAAAGAAGAAATGTATGCTTTAAAACAGTTACGTAAAGACAGAAAAATTGTTATAATGAGAGCTGACAAGGGAAACACCACTGTTGTTATGAATAATTCTGATTATGAGAAAAAAGTCAATGAACATCTCCACACTGGACCTTATGAAAAAATCAAGATTAACAAATGTAGAGCAACTTTGAATAAGTTGAAAGCCGAAACAGCCAAAATGCTACAGGCTTTAAAACCGAAACTAGGACCATCTCTATGGTTTTCTCTATATCCGAAAAGCAACAAACCATGCAGATTTTATGGACTACCAAAAATACATAAAACAGATGTCTCAATAAGACCTGTTGTTGATTATACCAATTCACCAACCCACAATCTTTCTAGATACCTAGCTAAGATTATTAAACCATATGAAAGCTCAATCAAACACGGAATAAAAAATTCTAATGATTTTAAAGATGTTATCTCTAATATTCACATAGAAGAGGATGAAATAATGGCAAGTTTTGATGTTTGCTCATCATTCACTAATGTTCCAATTAAGAAAACATTAGATATTATATATAATCTATTAGATTCTGACACTGATCTTAAACAGCGCTGTCCTCTAGTTACCTCGGATATTATTAAAGCGTTAGATCTATGTTTACGTTCAACTATATTCAGTTTTCGAGGGGATTTATACAGACAAACTGAAGGTGTAGCTATGGGATCACCGGTTTCCCCAATTGTTGCTAGCCTCTTTATGCATTCATTGGAAACTAGTGCCATCTCAATGTGTTCTCAGGCACCAAAAATATGGTTAAGATATGTAGATGATACTTTTGTCATTATAAAACGAGACCATATGGACGAACTGTTTAAATTTGTCAACAACTTTGATGAAAAAATCAAATTCACCAAAGAGATGGAATCTCCTGAACACAAATTACCTTTCCTAGACTGTTTAGTTGAAAGGAAAGATAATGATAGCTTAAAAATTAGTATATTTCGAAAGCCGACAAATTCAGGAAAATATCTAGATTTTAAATCGGCACATCCACACTCGACCAAAGTGACGGTCAAAAATATGATTACAAGAGCTCAAAAACTTGTCACGAAACCAAACGATATGAAAAAGGAAATAAATTTAATTACATCCAGCCTAATGATGAACATTTATCCGAAAGATTTTATTAAAAGAATAATTAAAAATGAAAGAAAAAACGGTATGGATAATACAAAAAGATTACAGAAAAAGGAATGGGTTAACACAGTGGTGATCCCATATCGGAAAGGTGTTTCAGAAGATATTAGAAGAATCTTAAATAGTCAAAATATAAGTGTATTTTTTCGAACAAACAATACCCTAAGATCAAAGTTAGTAAGGATTAAAGATCCAATTCACAAAGAAGAACAACAAAATTGTGTCTATGAAATCAGATGTAGTGACTGTAATGCAACGTATGTAGGTGAAACATCAAGACAACTGAATGTGAGGGTGAAGGAACACAAACAATGTTTGAAACACATTCCTAAATCCTCTGATGATGTAAGGAAACTAGAGAACGATAGCATTACACTCGATAGAATTGGGTCATACAATTGATTTCGTTCACACAAAAATCCTTCAAAAAGATTTCAATTCTTACAAGGAAAGACAAACAGCTGAAGCCCTATACATTTGGGCTAATCCAAACAATATTATTAGGAGGGATGGAATACAATTAACAGTGCCATGGCAGCTAATCGTTAATAAGTAAAAACCAGAACTCCTTAATGTTTTTTATCTATTTCGTATTATTTAAAATGACAACAATTGCATTCGATGATTCTAATCAGTTGTCTTATCGGAATTTGTTAAACAATTCACTGGAACATTAATAAATGACACATACATACAGTTTTTAAAAACTTACACTCCTCAAATCTCACTCCTTTATTTTTGTTTAATTATCTTCATTTTATACATGCTGTGACAGATATGATTCATATCATATATTACAAATTGTATGTTTCCTTAGAAATTCACTAAGAGACAATATCTAATGTGAATGTAATTTCTCCTCTCACCTCTTACGTTTTCTATACAATATGTTATATGAACACTCATCAATTCACATAACACACCTCTTACACTAATACATATACCTAGTTTAAACTTTGTTAACGTTGATTGGATGACCTATTCAGTGTACAGTGAACCCGGAGAACCATGTACCTATTTATATTCGATAATTTTGATGTTTGATTATAATTCCTTAAAAAAGCTTGGACCAGATTGCCAGGCGAAACGTTGGATTTACTACAAATTCATTCGCTGAGATTTTACAAATATATATTATTCCTATATAATGTCTTACATCAACTCGGCGCTCAAATACTGTGAAACTATTCGCTCTAATTTAGACGAGAGATCTTATTTACTAATATTTCTGTCCTTACGATTTTTTAAATATTCAATATTTGTGGCCAAATATCTTCTTTACTTGTAATTTCAGATCAAACCTTAGGTTCATGTCTGAGAGCGATTAGCACGATGCATTACAATTCAAATATCCAGGCTTGTATCACAGGTAGTTGGGATTGTACTGTACGTATTTGGGACCCACGTGCTTCTGTAGCATCATCCAATGCAACTGATTCGAAAGGTGGAGCACAAAGTGTTCATCGTCAACCTAGTACAGTATATACGATGGACAGTATACGGAACCAACTGGTTGTAGGTACAGCTGGACGACATGTGCTAATATGGGATCTCCGTCAAATGCATGCACCTTTAGAACAACGTGAATCAAGTCTCAGATACCAAACTCGATGTATTCAATGTTTTCCAAATGGACAAGGTTATATATTAGGTTCAATTGAAGGTAATGATATGTTAATCGACACTATCTTTTTGTGGTTATTGTTTCTTTATATCTTTCCATCAAAATGATGTAATTGTAAATGGTATTGAAGAAAATCCATATTTGCTTCTCAATAGTTTCCCACAGTCTTGTGATCTTATCTTGAGAATGAGAACACATAAACCGCATTATAAGGGGATCACAGTCCACTAGTAATGCTATGTCAAGCACTGAGGTTTATTTCTCAACATGACTGACTGAAATACAATTCTGACCATTGTTTCATTTAAAATTTGTTTCCATAATTTATATATATATATATATTAGACCAAAGTACTTGGTAAGAATGAGTGGCATACACGCCTACTCTGGTTTGAGGTTTTCAAATGAATTCAACACCTGATGAAGTAGTTCTGATACTTTGTGATTTACCCAGCGCTTTAATATGCGGTGTATTTTATATACGTGTATTCATAATTCCGCTTGTGTAATATCGTCTTATTGTTTGTGTATTTAAAAGTATGTTTCACGTATGTGTCCTAGTAACCTATGTTATCCATGTCCCACCTCACCACCATCGTCATCACACTAATGGCCTAAATTGAAGTGACTATGGCCAGCCGAATTCCGATTGACAATTGTTCATCTGTTTGTGGGTTAAAAATATTCAAAATAATGAGAAGCTAGCGATCGCAGCGTAATTTTATTATCTGTCCCTATATTATTCAATGGACTATAGTTCGGATTTGATGAACATTAACTTCTAAAACCAACTAAGTAATTTTCGAGTTTTGCAGCCTTGCTGAACTCCTGTGATACTTTGTTGAAAATGGTCTTCTGTACACAACTACACTAATGAATTGTACTATAATTCAGTTGCTGGTGGTGTGTTTATGTACATAACTTCCACTATTTTCCAAGTGCATATCTAGATCGCAATCGCGAAATGTTATGTAATTACTGTCAAACACATTGTCGTCCCAAGCGGAAGTAATCTACCTTCACCGAACGGAACTAAATTTTAAACTAGTTGGTAACTCACTGGAAAGAGTAGATAACCATTTATACCATACTTTAAAGACTGAAGTATCAAGGAAACTCACTTGTAGGTTCTGAAGACATCCTATGTTTCTATGGGCTTCTTTTAAGTGCTAAATATCCACCAATGAGAACTCATTAGCATAAACATACTTGGAGATAAAATTGTCAAATTATAAAACTGACACAAGTTTCATTGAAACACAAACTGCAAAACGTTTAAGAAAACGACTTGCTGGGAGTACTTGGACAACTTGGACCGATGCATATATGTGCCTGATCCTACGTTGTAGCTGACTGACTGACTGCTGGGAGTACACTGAATTGTCACGGTTTTTTTCCACAAAACTATATGAAATAATAAATCGAAGGTATTTTACCTGAGTATTCTTAGTTGGAAAATTTCCTGAAACAATCAGAATATCCTTTGTACTGCAAACTTACTGAATGACTTGATTTTCATGTATTTAAAGCAAGCTGTGAAGATCTCGAAAGCTAGATTTAATGCAATGAAACATTATTCCCCATTTTAAAAACAAGAATTTTGTTTACTAATTGAAACCCACTTACAAAGCAATGGGCACTGGTTTTTTTAATTTGTAGGTCGGATAGCTGTCGAAATGTTTGATCCTAGCCCGGAGGTTCAAAAGAAAAAGTACGCTTTTAAATGCCATCGTGTTAAAGAAGGCGATAAAGAAACAATTTATCCAGTAATTGCCATTGCTTTTCATCAAGGATACAATACGTTTGCTACAGGTATTTGCCTTTCATCAATTCATTTTTTTATGATACTTTGTTAGTACCCTGTTTTTGCATTAATGTGATTGTAAAATAATGAATTGCAAGCTATTTGCGAGATCAGATACTTATAACCATTTTGTACCTGGATTTTCAGGACATTTCACTTTCAAACTAATTCAATTTCTCATTATTCATTTGCTTTTGGAAATATTCGAAAAGTATCTTGTAGGGTTATTGGAAGTGACTATTCAAGTTTGGATGTCTTTCGGGATTTATACACTCGCGATCACTCATCGTTATATGTTTTCAAATCATAATGTCTTTGGCGATGTACTGATCCCTTTTTATGGCCACAAGTAGATCATGCTCTAAACCTTTCTGTATTTCTTGTAAGCGTAATTGAAATGTAGTATTCTTATTAGGAGGAGACTATTTTGATAATAATCTTCAACTCTTTTTGATTTCTTAATGCACCGCACACTCACTAATCTGACAAGAAATATAATATTTAATCTTTTCTGTTTACCTAAAATTGATAGTATGCATTTTTAACAAACAGATAATTCTTTATTTAGACCATCATCGCTACTCTATCAATCAAATGAATTATACAAATAGATAGAACTTATTCAATCTACACTTTGTCATCCAAACTTTGATCAGCTAATCGTCAAAACAACAGACAAGCAAAAGCTTGCTAACAAACCATAAAATCCATTGTTTTATTTATTTAACTCAGTTATTCCAAAGTAATTTTAAGAAATTTTGATAGTAGATACTTTCTTTTATTGTGAATCCTTTTTACAATAGGTAAGATCACAGACTCCTTTTTCAGGTATTTATGAAGCCAGTGATGGATGCTTTGTATTTTAGCTTTATGAGACTACTTCATAAACTGTTGATTTTTAAACAAAAAACTGATTATTTCAATACGTTGTAGTACGATCTAGTACCACACGGAGTCGTACTACTTTCGAAAAAACCAGTGAGCATAAATAAATAGTTGGACTACCAAATTTTACAAATAGGACAAAATGAGTGTTTAATGTCACGTGATTTACAATATTTTGCCAAGCTTAAAGTTTTTGATTATGACCATTCCCATGCTACTAACAACTCGTCTTTCCATGCCAGTGTTTATTACTCTGTTTGTTGATTAAAAGGGTATTTTATTTTTTACTATAGTAAGCTAAAAGGGTGTTTTTTATTTGTTTTTTATTTGTAGAGGTAAGGTCTGTAGGTTCATTATTGTTTCAGATATCTCCTACATACAACTTATTTCATTATGTAGATAACTTGAAAAAAGCTAATTGACTCAATTAAGGGTGTTAACTATTAGTATTTCCAATTATATAAATATGTTAAACAATAAACGTTTTACGATTATAAGCTTGGTCACCATGGTGATAATTCTTATCCCGAGAAGAACGGCCTGTCATATTAAGGAATAAGCTAGTTTTTCTTTTTACATGATTTGTTAATTGTTGCAATAAATTTAGATATTGTATCGCCAAGGTAAGACAAAAGTTCATCATGCAGATAGATAATATATTGGTCAGAATCATCTTGCTACTGTGTAAACAAGATAACTTCCTTAAAATTTGCTCCAGAAAAATAAAATGTATGAATAATTATCTTTTTACATTTTAATTCTATAAACAAGTTGAGGTTAGTTAGTATTTCACGATTGAGTTATTGTTATTACATCCAAACAGACATAGATCAGAAATACCTCTAACTGATTTGTTATATACCAGATAATTTATGGTTTGGATGGGGTTGCCAAAAATGGCCCAGAATTGTTCACTTATTCCCTATACATAGACTATCGCTTCGGCACTAACACTTGCACAGCTAAAAAACTTTTCAACTATTTCTGGTAGCTCACCACAAAGGTTGGATGCTCGGAGTATATCCTGTTCTTACGGACACCAACTATTTAAATACGAGTTAGGTAATTTGTATATCATTGAACAGCAGAACATTGTCATCTGCATCGTAATATTTTATCATTACAGCTAATTTTAATTAAGAATAGTGTAAACCTTTTTCCAACGTGATAGTTTTATATTGGGTGCTTTATAATTGTCATGTAGGAGATTTTATTGTGTCGATCATCATTGCTTGTAACAACTCAAAGTCATTGAAATATTTTCTTTTAATTATTATTTATTCGCATTGCTGTACAGCATCCTTTTTTCTTCTTATAAGCTGCTTAGAACTATTATCAAAACATTGCTTGCTCATGCCACAACCACCAGTGATAACGTTTAGAGTATTTGATAAATTTAGTTCGTGAGCTTGTTGACTTCTGTAACTCAATTAGACCCACGCCACTACGGTGACCTGCAATAGTAGCTAGCAAAGATATGGTTTTGAAAAAAAGACTAAGGGCTTGACAAACAAACATATTGGTCTATCATGAATGAATTATTTCAGCAGGTGAAATAATCCTCAGCTATACTTGGGGATCTTACGTAATATGGCTCAAAATCTCGCCATAGTTACTTTGATTTTAATTGGTGGATTTCATTTGTGCCTTTCAAACTATATTCAATATTCTAATTATTTTCTTTACTATCATTTTAACTGCTTTAGTTTTCATCTTGTGAATTTCTTCATACTCTTCTAATATGATGTAATAAATTAGATTGATGCACATTTACTTCAACTCCTACATTTATTGTTTGAAAAAGAAAAAAGTGTTATTACTTGTAGCCGCCTAGATTCCCTGTTAATGTATAACGTGATAATACCGCCGATTAGAGAACAGTGATTTATCGACCGAACCAATGACGCATCAAACCGTTGCGAGCAGTCTAGAGTACTTATCGGTCCTGTTTCCTGCCTAGCCCAGCCAGCTAAGTTCAGAACACCAAACTCAGCCTCTGTGGTTTGAATCATTTATTTCAAACATACTGGGTTTATACACCGAAGAGACAGACCACGCCATACCATAAAATAAGAAACAACATCTGTACAATAGTTAGCTACATGTGGCTGTGAATAATGGAGATGGTAATTGATAGACAGGGCATAATTCAAGAACGTTAAATCGTAGAACAATAGATCATAGATCAAAACAGAGCCTATAATAAGAGAAACATAAATATGAATAGTTTAGTTAGTTAACAATTATACAGTAAAAATATATGTATCGTATTGGTCCATAATTAGTTCTCAAAAGTTACCATTCATAATTCTTATGAGAACATAACATGAAGAAAATTGTATAGTAATAGATATGAAGTGTTTTTAAAAGTTTTTATTATTGTTTTTGAAAATCCGATAGTTGAATTCTTTGTTCTACTGTTTATTGTCTTTCATCATTTAGTTACTCAATGTTATTTTGTTTATTGAATAAGCCGTATACATATAGTTCAATAATTTTTTTATTATTGATATTCCATTTATGTACATGTGTAACCATTCTGTTTACATTGTCATTGTAATAATGCTTTTAAACGAATAAATAAATATTTAAGTACTCTTTGAAACATTAAACTTTTTAAAAAAATACTAGAATCTTTTTGCATAGACAAATTTTCTAATACTCATGTTTCATTTTACCATTAATGATAAAAGAAATTTTTATGATCATTTGTACAAATGTGTATATGAGAGTTGTACATGTGAAATTGTATTCTTTCTTTTTTTTTCTTTCTTATACAAATATTAGGCGGTTGTGATGGTATTGTAAATATATGGGATGGATTTAATCGTAAAAGACTTGCTCAATTATCAAAGTATCCAACTAGTATATCAAGTTTAGCATTTTCTGAAGATGGCAATTTACTAGCTATTGCTTCTTCATACATGTATGAACGTGGTCCAATTGAAAATGAACCAGAACCAACTATTTACATAAGAAGTGTTGCTGAAAATGAAGTCAAACCGAAACATATCAGCAATACTAATAATGTTAATGTTACTGGTGGTGGTGGTACTGTTGGAGTCAGTGCTGGTTATAAAGGTTAAAAATAAAAACAGAAGCAATTATAAATTTAACATTTGTTTTTCCATAATCTTGTAAAATAAACACTTCCATAGCAAATCATTTTGCTAACTATTTAATATATATATATATATATATATATATATATATATGTCTCATTTGCGAGAAACTCTTATAAAGATGATTTTCCCTAGACTGAATTTGTATATGAATATTAAACTCTCATTATATCAGATATAAGCGGAGAACATGTCACCTTAATGATAGTTTATCAAACTTAATCTAGTAAAAGTCTTCTAAAATGCTTAGAGCGGTGGCATATTCCTTAAGGCTTTTGACATCCAGTCCCTTATTCAAAGGCAAGAAAACAAACCGCTCCACCTATTTCGACGTAGGTAAACGAGGTAAATCACGAGGCTTCATACGTAGAGTGTGGCTCATACCAAAGTACCTCGTAAATGTCTCAATTTGTTATTGTTTATGAATTGGTAAGTTGGGTTATATAAGTAATTTGACTAAAGCAATAACAATTAATGTAGCAGAATAACATAACTTTATTATATTTCGCAGTTTCTCATTATCTGTTTACAACCTAAACACATTAGTCAATGTACATACTTCATATCGTAGCATCGGAAGCGTTCTCATCAATGAAGATTATTGAAAAGAGCAATAAATATGGAAGAACGATAAGAGATGTTCATATGTTAATTAATGTGGATATTAATGGGTTGAATACAGGAATATTCTTAAATAAATAACTAAAAACGGAAACCGAATCATTTAGAGAAAATATAATAATGTTATAGTCATGTAACTGTTTTAAAAAACCTAACTAACAGAGTACAGATGGGATAGAAAGTGAGAAAGGAAGGATCGCATAATAAACATTTATGAATGAATTCATCACCGAGGCACGATTGACAACCGTCTGGTGACAATATAACAACTCTCCTACAATGAATTTCGATTATGGTTAGATTCTGTTCAGTCCTTTTACTAACTTACTTGACAGACAGTGTTATTCGAACAGTAACAATTTGTCTATTTCTTTGTACTATTATGATCACTATCATATCTGTATAAGCATGTACGCTTAATCGCATGTGACAGCAACGCACATATCTCTTTCTAGCTAAAATGTTAATCTTTTAAATATCCCTCCACGAGCCATTCTCCTGTCCATGTTTATATATGCTCTATTCCTATTATTATCCTTTGTTTTGCCTAGCTGCGCCTTGATTCAATTAGACTGTAAATCCGGCTCTATGTTCGTTCGCATACACACATCATCCTCTTTTCTCCAAATCCAATCGATGTGCCTGTCATTTGTTATCTGTGCTATCCGCTAATAAACTGTAGTCACCGCTTCTTATTGCCTTCAGAATTCAAACACCGTTATCAAGGTGATTGATTAACGAAGCTAAGCCACTACAACAATTCAACGCAGAATATTTAGGGTATAAACTAGTGTTAGGTCGGCTTACAATAAACTCTATCAGAGCCTCCAGAGAGGCTCATAAAGAGCCCAACCAATCAGCGTTTAGTTAGAAGCTATGCTACTAAAATAATGAGGTCGTGATTGGCTGTTAAACATATTGCTACTATGGAATCTCAAGGTCTTTTTAATTACTATAAAACCCCTGTTTTTTCTGTACATAAATGAACCTTGTAGTAAAGTGCTTCTCTGATACTCGTGTCTTCTCTCTGGTCTTTCAAGTCGCTGAGTAATGCTAGCCTGGGGTTATCCGAGTAGCTAGGATCCGAATAAAGCATTCAACCTACGAGACATAACAACTAGAATAAAGTTTTTTCAACAATATCTAATTACATACTGCTATCCACGTTAATGGTTCAGAACTTTGTGCTTCCACAAATTATCTCCACTTAAAAAGCTTCAACGTATAGTGAAATATCAGATTAAAGCCATTTAAGACCAGTTAACTAATAAATGAAGCTCCTTATTCTTACAAAGCTGTTGAGGAATTTAATATTGTAGCATGAACCAAGTTTTATAATTTCCTTCAATAGGTCTAGACAAAAGTGTGCAGAAACTTAGAGAAGACATAATCACAAAACTCTTGTTAAATCTCAACTATACGAAGGTATTCCTGAAAATCCTGGTAAATTTTTCTCCTTTACCACATTCGAAATTTGTACACTTTACATGGTCTAATAGTAGTTGCTTTAGAGTTACGTAAGGGAGTAAGATCGGCTTGTCTGGAAATGCCAAAGTCTTTATTAAGCTGTATGCTTCTTTTTCGGTGAATGTAAGGAAATGAGCCACAGTACTAACGTCGTCGGCATCTTTTTTTGTCACAGCCCAGATTTCGAACCTTTCCATGTAATCCTCAAAAGCATCAAAATCTGAATGCATGTCCAACCGTTCGATTATTATGAGTATTTGAATTATATTACAAACTAGGAATCCCAGAAATAATGCAATTTAACCAAGAAGAACTATATTAGCACGAACGAAAGCACTGTATTTGGAATTCGAAATCAAGTACAAAGGAATCATTAGTCCATATAAATAAATACCATACTTAGTCTAAATGCGCGATTCGTTTGATGTAGAAAGATCAGCTTGGCAAGTGGATACCTTTTTAATATAGCTTATAATCTGAAATCAGTGTTTCCAACTATTTCGTTACCCTTGAAGCCAAGTCTTATGAAGACGGGCTTCTCAAGCATAAACATGCTCCACTTTCCCGGCTTTATTATTCCTATACTTGGTTATAAATTTCTGAGGGTAACTATTATCGTCAATCGTTCCTCGGTGATGAATTCATTCATAAATGTTTATTATACGATCCTTCCTTTCTCACTTTCTATCCCATCTGTACTCTGTTAGTTAGGTTTTTTAAAACAGTTACATGACTATAACATTATTATATTTTCTCTAAATGATTCGGTTTCCGTTTTTAGTTATTTATTTAAGAATATTCCTGTATTCAACCCATTAATATCCACATTAATTAACATATGAACATCTCTTATCGTTCTTCCATATTTATTGCTCTTTTCAATAATCTTCATTGATGAGAACGCTTCCGATGCTACGATATGAAGTATGTACATTGACTAATGTGTTTAGGTTGTAAACAGATAATGAGAAACTGCGAAATATGATAAATTTATGTTATTCTGCTAGATCAATTGTTATTTAAGTTGCATTCGTAACGGGAAGAATTGTTCGAGATAAATTGGTCATTGAATCAACTACTAAGGGAACCCGAATACCGAAAACTCACTGAAGACTTGTTACTACTTTTCGCAATTGTTAATACGAATATTATATCAGGTACTTATTCAAGACTCCATCTTAATATTTTCATATGCTATACCATTTTCGCTTTAGTATTAATGTGATTACAATTTGGTTATTGTAAGAGTTGACGAGTTTACTGAAAGTTTGATTTTAGCGTTGAAACAGGCATCACCACTAATAGTTTTAGTTGTAGTGAGACTTTATGAGTGAATTATTATTTAGAAACTATCCTATGGTTTCCAATTTTGCTATGGCTTTACTCGCATTTGTCGTCTTATTATATGTATAAGTCAACTAATTAAATTTATCACTTTCAAGATCTTGATTATTGATTTAGTTGTATCATAAGTAGTTAAAAAGGTTGTTTGTTGATTATTTCTAGAAGTCATAGTTATTCATTTTTTAAAACTGTTATGTGATGACCAATATTTCTGAAGTTAACCCTAATGAGAGAAAAGAGATATGTTTATTGATTGAGTAAGGATCACTTCTCATTAAGTGAAGTGGTTTTTTAACCAGCCTTGACATGAACCAGTAGTTGTAAACGTAGCTCACATACGACTATGCACTAAGTTCAGTTTACATAAATGTACACAAGCTTAATTAAATTTCTTTTAGCATGTGAACGTACTGATTATTATGCGAAACTAGTCCATAACGTGTTAAGCACATGGAAATACACTGTCCTTGATTGTAGAAAATTAAGCAGATATTTATTGTCTTCTGAAGAATGAATTATATACTTACAAAATAATGAAATGAATTGTGGTACATAATACGTAAACTCCGCCTGTAGCTTTTCTAGAGTTACTGTCGATCCCAAGCCCGGGTAACGGAGGAGGGTTGGGCGTTGGGTTAGCGACCCCATCCTGTAGAAAACCAAATCGCTAAAAACACGCCAACCAGAAAAAAATAATTTAAACTCTGCCCTGGGAGTTGAAGAAAGAATTATGACGCCTTATGATGAAAGCCGAGATCCTTCGGAAGTTACGAGGCCGATGCCCCTTCTAGCAAACACAGCAACAATTTTCATAGGTACATGGAACGTCCGGACAATGTGGGAGATGGGGAAGACCAGTAAAATAGCAACCGAAATGAGGTGATACAAATTGGCAGTACTCGGAATCAGAGAGACCCATTGGACACAAGCTGGACAACAAAGGCTAGATACGGGAGAGATGCTGCTCTACTCTGGTCACGAAGAGGAAAATGCTCCACACACTCAAGGAGTTGCTCTGATGCTGTCCAGAGAAGTACGAAATGCACTTGTAGAATGGGAATCTCATGGATTCAGAATCATCAAAGCACCATTCAAAACAAAGAAGGAGGTGATCCTAATGAAAATTATCCAAAGTTATGCACCCACCAATGATGGTAACGACGAAGATAAAAATCAGTTCTACTCGAGGCTGCTATCAATCATAGCAAAGTACCCAGAAAAAGAACTCGCCATCCTTATGGAATACCTAAACTTGAAAGTCGGAATGGACAACACTGGATATGAAGTTATATTTGGACGACATGGACTAGGAGAGAGAATTGAAAATGGGGAGAGATTTGCAAATCTATGTACATTCAACAAATTGGTAATAGGCGGCACAATATTTCCACACAAATGCATACACAAAGCTACATGGATCTCGCCGGACCACACCACAGAGAACCAGACCGATTATATCTGCATCACTAAAACATTCAGAAAGTCAATGGAATACGTGAGAACCATAAGGGAGCTGACATAGCTTTGGATCACCACCTGGTGGTTACCAGAATAAAACTGAAGCTAAAAAAACACTGAATAACTGGACAAACAGCATTACAAAGGTTCAATACAGCCTTCCTACAAGATACTAACAAACTCAACGAATTCAGGATCACTCTCAACACCAGGTTTCAAGCTTAACAGGATCTACTGAAACAACAAGAAACTACAGTGGAGGCCAACTGGAAAGGGATCAAAGAAGCACTAACTTCAACGTATCAGGAGGTTCTGGGACGCAAGAAACATCATCGTCATACGGAATGGATCTCTATCGAAACCCTGGACAGGATTCAAGAAAGGAAGAACAAGAAGACAGCAATTAACAACAGTCGAACAAGAGCAGATGAAGTCAGAGAACGAGCTGAATACACTGAAGCAGACAAACAAGTTAAGAGGAGCATTAGAGTTGACAAACCGAAATACGTGGAAGACCTAGCAACGCAACGAAAGCGGAATAAGCTGCAACAAAAGGAAATATGAAACAACTATATGACACAACGAAGAAACTCGTAGGGAAATATGGTAAACCAGGGAGACCGGTCAAGGACAAAGAAGGCAAGCCAATCACTGACATTCAATAACAGAGCAACATATGTGTAGAACCCTTATGGAAATCTTGAATAGGTCAACTCCATTGAATCCACCGGACGTCAAAGCAGGACACACACCCTCCTATAGATGTCACTTCACCAACGATCGGAGAAATCAGGATGACCATCAGACAAATCAAGAGTGGGAAAGCAGATGGACCTGACAATATACCAGCTGAAGCTGCTAAGTCAGATATAGAAGTAACAGCAATTATGCTTCACCGTCTATTCAGTAAGATTTGGGAGGAGGAACAAGTGTCGACGGACTCGAAAAAAGAACAACTCATCAAGATACCAAAGAAAAGAGATCTGAGCAATTGTGAGAATTACAGAGGCATCAGCTTGCTGTCACTACCAGGAAAAGTTTTCAACAGAGAGCTGCTGAACCGGATGAAAGACGCACTAGGCGCCCGACTTCAAGATAAACAGACTGGTTCCGTATGGATCGATCGTACACAGACTGAATTTCGACACTACGGATCATCGTTGAACAATTAATTGAGTGGAATTCGTCACTGTACACCAACTTCATCGACTATAAGAAGGCGTTTGACAGTGTGGAACAGAGAACATTATGGAAACTTTTTCGACACTATGGATTTCCTCAGAAGATTGTCAACAATATCCGGAACTCATACGACGGACCACAGTGCAAAGTCGTGCATAGAGGACAGTTGACAGATGCATTTCCAGTAAGGACTGGAGTCAGACAAGGCTGTTTAGTCCCCCCTTCCTCTTTCTTCTGCTGATTGACTGGAATATGAAAACCTCGACATCTGAGGGGAAGCATGGGATACAATGAACAGCTTAGAACCTATTAGACGATTTGGACTTCGCAGATGACCTAGCCCTCCTATTTCATACTCACGAACAAATACAGACGAAGACAACAAATGTAGCAGCAGCCTCTGCATCAATAGGCCTCAACATACACAAAGGAAAAAGTAAGATTCTCGAATACAACACGGAGAACACCAACCCAATAACACTTGATGGCGAAACTCTGGAAGAGGTGGAAACATTCACGTTCTTGGTAAGCATCATTTGCAGCCAAGGAGGATCGGATGCAGACATAAAGGCGAGGATTGGCAAAGCAAGGGCAACATTTCTACAATTGAAGAACATATGGAACTCCAAACAACTGTCAACTAATTTCAAAGTCAGAATCTTCAATACGAACATCAAAACAGTCCTACTGTATGGAGCTGAAACGTGGATAACTACTACATCCATTGTCAAGAAGGTACAAGTATTTATAAACAATTGTCTACGCAAAATACTCAACATCCACTGACTGGATACGTATCGGCAACAGCTTACGGGGGAGAGGATAGAGCAGCTTCCAGCTTAAGAGGAAATTAGGAAAAGACGTTGGAAGTGGATTGGACTGATCACCGATGTGCATCACAAGCAAGCCCTAACTTGAAATCCGGAAGGGAAGTGAGAAAGAGGAAGGCCAAAGAACACATTGCGCCGTGAAATAGAAGCACATATGAAAAGGATGAATGAGAAGTGGAAAGGATTGCCCAGAACAGGGCTGGATGGAGAATGCTGGTGTACGGCCTATGCTCTTCCACGAGGGGTAACAGGCGTAAGTAAGTACGTAAAACGTGTATTACTAACTAGTACTAAATGCTAAAACTAATATGTAAGATAGAATGCTGGCTGACTGCTTTGTGGAGTACAACCATGTCGGTAGAAGGTGAAATATGTAAAGCTTCGAATACTGAAATGCAGAGTTGCTCAGATATTGTATTTTTAGTAGTCAAGTCTCGACACTCCATTTATTTAAATAGTCGAGCCTAGTATTCTCTATTGTGTAGACCTTGTATGTATATGTTATATCCCCCGGTGAATTACGAATGGTAACTTTTAGGTCTATTTATAGATCAATGTAATATGCCTATTTCCTATTGTAACAATTATTACGTAACTGAAATATTCATATTCGTATTTCTCTTATCATTAGCTTTATTTTGACCTTGACTTATTATCATACGATTCTTGAGTTATAATCAGTTTATTGATTACTTTGGTTTGTATAAAAACCCAGTGTGTTTGTAAATAATGATTCATACCACTGAGGCTGTTATTGGTGTTTTGAACTTAACTGGCTGGGCTAGGCAGATCGCAGGACCGGTTAGCACTCTAGACTGCTCGTACGGGTTTCGTATCACTGTTCCAATCGACAATTCGCTGCTCTCTGATTGGCGGTCTTATCACGTCATACATTAAGTAGGCATCCACTCGGCCACAAGATATATCAGTATATGAATATTAAATCACAAAGTTTTGATTATCATAATGGAAATGCTGTCCCTGATTGTAACACATTGTGTATCAGTTATCCTAAAATAACACCCCAGAAGTCATTTATCTAAAACAATGTTATGCAACTTACAGATTAAGAATCATATGTGTTCTCATTGCTTTTTTATACTGTTCTCTTCTCCTATCATATTTCTAATCATTAAAAACAAATTAGTGTTCAATAGTAAAGAAATACAATTGTTCTATGAAACTAACATTTCAATCAAAATCTCATGGGTAAGATTTCACAGATAACATATGTATTTCCCTATGTTCAGAATCCGTATCTACATTTTAAAGGTATTAAAATCAGATTAACCAACTAAATATATCATTGGCTTTTACTTATTATTTGGATTGCGTTTAATCTCAATTTATAGCATCATCCAGCGATCAGTTCATTGCTGGATCTATTCAAACTTCAATATTATCCAATGGTGACTAATGATACTGTTACATCCTGTGGCCGAGTGGATGCCTTATTTATTTATTTATTATTTAAACACATATATATTGGTACAAAAGGGCACCAGGTACATATGCGCCACACAAAATAATGAAAGTAGGAAGAAAAGGGATGAAAAGATAAGGCGGACTGAAATGTACAACCAGAAGAGCTCTCTCAGTTAAGAAAGTTAGAACCATTCTTTATGTAGAAAGTAAAAGAAGGTTGCAGCACGATCGCCACTGGCTTCTGTTCTGAGCCATATCTGATAACGTCTCTAGCCACTGTGTTGCACTATCTCTCGGACCCCAGCCAGGAAGTCGTGAAGGACCAACAGAAGCAGCTTTCTTTCATGCCACGACACCATGTCATACACTGACCTCCTCTCCGCTTTTTCCAACCAGTCCCAGGGTCGGCAAATAATGCACGACGTGGAAGTCTCTGGGACGACATTCGTAAAACATGTCCAAGCCACCGAAGTCGGTGTTTCAAGATGGTGACACCAATTGATATATCGTCTCTGCGCCAGAACACACGATGCCGAACCTCTGCATTACTAACATGGTGTTGCCACTGGATGTCAGCAATCCATCGGAGACAACGATGATCGAACACAGAGAGACGTCTAACATCCTCAACTCGGAGAGGCCAGGTTTCACAAGCATAGAGCAAAACTGCTCTCACCGACGCGTTGTAGATCCGACCTTTTACAGCCAGACTAACATCACGAAGGCGCCAAAGATGGCCCAGATTGGCATAAGCCGCTCTGGCTTTCATTATACGTGCATCAATCTCATCACTCACGCCACCACCAGCACTTATATAGCTACCTAGATACACGAACTTCTCAACTACTTCGATCTCCTCACCATCCAGGGTGAGTACAGGATGAGAATCCTGCCAGTCTTGTAGAAGTACTTTGCACTTGGAGGGTGCAAAGCACATGCCGTACCTGCGGACACTGATTGCCAACTGATTAAGTGCTGATTGCATGCCTTGGGCATTATCGCACAGTAAGACAATATCATCCGCATACTCAAGGTCGAGAAGTCGTTCTCCAGGCAACATATACACACCGCCATTACTTACATCCATCAGAGCTGTTTCCAGGATGTCGTCGATGGCAAAGTTGAAGAGGAATGTTGAGATTGGGCAACCCTGCCTAACCCCACTGCTCGAATGGAACAAGGGAGAAAGGTGGTTGTATGCTCCCACTCTGGCTGAGGTGTTCGTATACAGGACCTTTAAGATGTTAATGAACTTCTCAGTCACACCCTTCTTCAATAGACAATCCCAGAGAACAGTCCTGTCCAACGAATCGAAGGCAGCCCTGATATCAAGAAACACTACGATTGTTGGCCTGCGATAAGTATGACGGTGTTCTAACATTTGGCGGAGGGTGAAGATGTGACCAATGCATCCTCGACCAGAACGAAAACCAGCCTGCTCCTCGCGAGTCAATCTTTCTCGGGTTTTAAACAACCTACGAGGAATGACAGAAGCCAATAATTTGGACGCAATCGGAAGTAGACTTATCCCCCGATAGTTGTTACAGAAGCAACGTGAACCCTTTTTAAAGATAGGGACGACTATTAACTCATTCCATGATGTTGGAACACTTTCTTGTTCCCAAACCTTTCCAAACAACACCGTCAATTCCTTAGTCAGAAGGTCACCACCATCTTTAAAAAGAACCGGAGGTAAGTCATCTGGGCCCGGTGATTTGTAAAGTTTCAAGAGTTGGAGTTCCTTGAGGACTTCCGCCTCGTTTGGTGGAACAGTCGTCACCGGTTATGGGGAGGCAGGACAAACTGGTTGATGTTGCCGGAGCAGCAGGCCAGTTGAACTGCCCTTCGAAAAATTCCGCCCATCGTCCAAGACGTCGAGAGATGTTAGTGATTGGCATCCCATCATCCTCGTAGATTGTTTCACTCACACCAGACTTCTTGCTGCCAGTGGCTCGGATGAGTTGGAAGAGTTTCCGGCAGTTACCAGATGCAGCTGCTGCTTCCAGCTCATTAGCACGCTCCGACCACCAGGCTTCTCGGTCCTTACGCAAGCTTTGCCCGATTTCATTACGTAACAGCCTTCGTTTGTGGTCAAACTCACGGTCACCCGGAGTAGACCGACGGGCTTCCATCAGTTGTAAGGAGCCAGAAGAAACCCAGTGTTTGTAAGCGGGACGTTTCGCGAAGCCGCAAGCGGCTTTACTCGCCATTTTCATGGCGTCGTGAAGATGCAACCAATGCTCATCTATAATTTTCGGTGGGGTGGTAGCCAGCCTAGAGGCTAGCTCCGCTCGATACTTACTTGCAACAGAAGTTGCAGCCAGTTTACTAACATCGATCCGTTGGTGGTGGTCAATCCTTCGGCCACTGAAAAGTAAATTGAGATTGGCGCAGAACAGGGCATGATCAGACTCCAGATAGGTACTCCAAAAGGAGCGGCAGTCTTGTACACAACCACGCCAGCGGTAGCTGATCGCGATGTGATCAATCTGAGTCCAGGCTTGGGATGCAGAGGGAGGATGCCAGGTGGCACACCGGCGATGACTGTGCCGGAAGTTAGTGCTGGCCAGAAACAGGTTGTGGTCTGTGCACAGTTGCAGCAAACGGTTCCCGTTATCTGTACTGCGACCAACAAGTCCACATCGGCCACCTAAACGACTCTCTTCTGTGCCTAGACGCCCGACCTGTGCATTCAAGTCTCCGGCTAGTACTACAATATCTGTCGAACGCGCTTTCTGGAGAAGAACTGTTAACTGATGGTAAAACTCATCCTTGATTGCATCCGGGCTGCAATCTGTCGGGGCATAGGCGGAGATGACGAAAAGACACCGTTTCTCACGCCGATTTCTTCTCACTTTGATGAAACTTTCTAATCTAACAGCACATAACCGACTGTTAATGGGGATCCAATCGATTAGTGCTGCCTCAGCCCTAGCGCTTAGTGCGACACCAACGCCAGCAAGACCAGATGAAGATGCCACAGGGTCCCCGGATAAGCGCAAGTGGAACAAGCTTTTCGAGGCGACAGATGGAGAGCGGATTTGTAGTACTTCACTAGAGTCTTGAATACGGGTCTCGGATAGACAACAAACATCAACATTAAGACCTTCCAAAGACATAGTCAGCCCTACCTGTTGTCTGATCTGCATTAGTGTGCGAACGTTGAAGGAAGCCAGCTTGAACGGCGTACGTGGTTTCAGAAAGACTGCTTCAGTATTCATTATCGGTGGAAGCATTCACTGTCAACCAGACAGTGACTGGAGATCGTTTAGATAGGACAGATTTTCCACCAACAGCGAGCTGCTGCATAAGTTGAGAAGTAAGGTTACACAAATTGGGGGTAAAAGGGGGTGAGTTAGCGATATGGTAAATAATAATAATAATGTTAATTGTCTTGCTTTTAGTATGAGTAGGGATATTATCGTCAATAGAGTTCATCATTTCATTCATTTGTGTGGGCTGTGATACTGCCCGGGTGCCCAAACCGAAGCAGGTGGTTTTCTTAGGGGACCACACCCGGAGCCTTTGACCTAAAGGTCTAACCCACAAGGCAGTGGAGCATCGTGAGGAGATGCAGTCCCATGGTATCCGGTGACCAATGACAGGTTCTTCCGCCATTCGTTCCATCAGGATACTGGAGCCCATGTGCACCATTGGTTTGGAATCAGGGTTTTCCAACTCTACTAGGTGGACCCTCCATGTCCACCAATCCGGTTATAGCGCCGGACATTCGCTTTTCGTCCTCTCACTTTCGTAAACAACACCCATGCCACGAGAAGGCAGTGAGTAGGACTTCCCTGGCAGAGGCTATATATTCGCTGGCCACGTGAGAGCATTTCGAGAGGGAGAGTAGACTCTCCCCACTCTCGGCCGTACCAGGGCATTTGGGGGCCTAGTTAATGTATGACGTGATAAGACCGCCAATCAGAGAGCAGCAAATTATCGATTGAAACAGTGACACACGAAAACCGTACGAGCAGTCTAGAGTACATATCGGTCCTGCTTTCTGCCTAGCCCAGCCAGTTAAGTCCAGAACACCAATAACAGCCTCTGTAGTATGAACCGTTGAGTTTATATACCAAACAAACTGACCACATCGTACCAATAAAATAGAAATCAACATTTGTACAAGAGTAGCCGAATGTGGCTGTGATTAGGGGGAGCAGTAATTAATAGACTGGGTATAACCCAGGAATAGTAAATCGTACAATAATAGTCCAAGGGTCAAAATAAAGCTCACAATGAAAGGAATATGAATATGAGTAGTTTAATTATTTAGCAAATATACGATAGAAATTATATGCATAATATTGGTTCACAAATGGATCCCAAAGTTACCATTCACTATTGTTATCGGGGCATAACAGATACAAAGTTAAGAAATATGATTTTCTTCTATAATATAGTTAAACATAATTTATAAGTAGTAGTGTGAAACTTTTTCACAATAGTTTATTGTTTCAAAACATGTAACAAGATACATTAAATTCCCTATGAACTATTTATAAAACAATGTTCTCTGATTTTCTTGCCAAGTTAATTTAAGTTTTTTTTAATCAAAACTAATGAATTATATTACTTCCTTTAGTTTTACAAAAAATAGTTGTCACCTGATAAATTCATTAGGTCATAGAAATTAATGTACTTTTTTTGTTTTTATATCACTGACCCATGAACAAAAAATAGTTTTGTAATGAATTCTTTAATAAACCATATTAATGTTTATGTTATATAGGTGTGTATGAAAATGCAAAACCTTTTTTATTTTTGTTAAGTCGGCATACAGTAAACTCTATCAGAGCCTCCAGAGGCTCATAAAGAGCCCCAACCAATCAGCGATTAGTTAGAAGCTATGCTACTAAAATAACGAGGTCCTGGTTGGCTGTTTAACACACTGCTACTATGGAAACTCAAGGTCTCTTAATTACTATAAAACCCCTGTATTTTCTGTACATAAATGAATCCTGTATTAAAGCGCTTCCCTCATACTTTATGCCTTTTCTCTGGTCTTCAAGTTGCTGTATAGCTCTAGCTCGGGGATACGGAACTAGCTTAGGGAAGCAAATATAGCGTTCACAATCGGCCAGACGTAACAATTTTGTTTGTTTGTTTTAAATATCTTATTTTGTTAAGACTTCCTTTTTAAATAAAACTATTGAAGTGAATTGATTATATTAATGTTCTTTCTAGTTTGTTTGTTTTCTTTATTTAGTAAACCATAAAGAATTTAGTCAATTATTACTTTCCTTTAAAGATGTTATTCACGAGTTGTACAATCATCCATACAGAATATTTCTCATTTTATGAACATCAAAAAATTTTAATTACTGAATTATTATAAATAAAATTTAGATCTGAATAAATTTTGATTAAATACAATAACATTCTTAAAGATAGATAGTGGCTAGCAGTGGAATCCAGGACGAAACGCGCGTCCTCGATTCCATCTTTGCTTACCATGCTTGTGAATTAAGGCTATATCGAGGCAATACACACAGTATGCCAATTAGAGACTGACCAGTTGCAGTCCTAACACATCGATGGGAAGATTCAAACAAACAATACTAAATGAATTTAAATAACATTCTTATGTAAAATAATATCAGTATCCCAAACGATTTTAGTCCGCAATGAATACCATCTACAAGAAATTATAAAATTTGACGATGAAATAGTATTAGGTTGCTAAATTCTGGATATTATTTGTGAACTATAAGTTCGGTAATATATAATAGAAGACTGATTATTACACTTTCTGAGAGATCACCTCTACATCTACTAGACTCTAAATAATTTCCAGTGTCAATCGACCAGTTAAATTTTTTGTAGTCGTACATATGGCTTGTTCTCATAGACTAGCTCGCTTATGCACTAAAGAAAATGAGATATTTAGCTCAGTTCTAAATAATTTTATTGCTCTCGATAACTTGATGGATTTGTATACTAACATAGATATTATTTATACTTAGTCCCATGAAACCCCAAACAATATATAGCCGTGAGATGTTTTTAAACTGATGATCCATATTTGCTGTTACACTTGGAGTAAATGTAGTCATAAATTAATATGTATTAATTTCGAAGTTATTGAGGAAGGAACCAAACATAAGATTCTGTAATTCCTGTTTATGTAGAGACTCTTTAAAACTCGAGTTGTAAACAAAATTAATACAGGTTTCTTTTTTTTTCAAATTCCATATACTTTGAACGCAATCGCCAGTGACTTTAAAGATAAGTATTTGATACCAATACATTTCTCAGGTTGATTTTCCGCTCAAAATCGCCTACTTATTAGCTGCTCCCTTGTCCTTACTAAACAAACCTCATCAGTGTTTCGCAGGACCATAATTCTACTTTCTCACAACTGGCTGAACTTGCTGTGTGCCATTCTGACTGTTGTTTGAGAACCCAAAGACAGCATAGGTAGTAAACAGATCAAATCTATGTATTTTTGGACATTTCATAAATATAAGCATTTAATACTATCATAAGTTATTGTAATATTGATGTAGAATCTACACGTATTATTATGATACTGTTTCTTTTTATTTTGTAAACGCACTGCATAAGTGACATTAATAATTTTAGGTCATTAGTAAATTGGTCTCATAAAATTTATTGAACAATCAATTACAAGTTCAATTGAGTTATAGTTTATCCAAAATTTTATTACTAATCAATGCGCAAACAAATATATCTTGTGCTCACTAATGAGTAGCTTCAAGATGAGATTCTTGTAGTCAGAAGCTGTGGCTGATGTAGTTCAACTATATTGAACAAGACACAGTTACCCACCACAGGCAATAGAAGACGGTCATACAATTATGTGAATCGACCGAAGTTAGACACATATATATACCGTCAGATTTTATTTTACTGGTCAAGGGGTCATGTGTTCACGTTCAGGATCAAAAGTCCTAGGTCCAATATTCGGGTGTGCAATTGTGTATGCACACTATCAAGGTATCCTACATTAGGACAAAATAGCCGTTTAATGCTTCCTGGTTTTCAGTGGTGCTTTAACTAAGATCAGCTCATGATTTAATCTATAAAATGTTGACAATTCCCACAAAGCCCATACGCCATAAGAAGTAAGTCTATTGACAAATAACTACAATCTATCCCCATTGCTAAATGTATTTATATCTGCTCGTCTTTTCTCAATTGAGTAGACTTCTGTATCTTTGAGTGTTTTTTGATTGAGAAAATTGAGTTGTGGCTAGCTAGGAGAGGCCAATTGTGTGTAAGCTCTTCAAGAAAACTGGGCTTGTTTTAGTCCGAATCCCTGTTTACGATTCATTAAATGACAATTGCAAGTCGACATCAAAAAAATTTATTTCATCAAACATTGCATGATCATGTAGGGTATTAACGATACTGTAGTCTCAAGTGAAGTGACTTAAGTGACAGAGCTTCATCTGCTATCACAACTAGGTATCAATCGAAGTTGAATTGGAAACTGGTTGTTAATTCACTGTAAGGAATAGATAAGCATTTATATTGTACTTACAATAAGTTGTGAAGGCAGTAAGTAAGTCCAGCTGTAGTCCTAATGTGCTTGTGGGTTTCTTATATACGCCTAACATCCATTAGTCATTCTCAGTGCAATGAGGATATTGCAACCTAATTATGTGATCTGTGTAATGAAAACCACGAGACCTACTACAGCATAAAGACACTAAACCGTATTTTTGTACAGTGGGTCGCACTACATATTTGAAAATCCTGTACAGAAAACTATATCGAATCTTCCCCTAAATACTCGCTACCTCGTCTCACACAAATTGCAAGGCGTACAATAAACTGATCCAACAAGAGCAAACTGAATTTTTCCTATGTTATCAGTGTGTCGGTCATATATATAAAGCCATTAATAATAATAATTCACTCTTAACAGGAAATGTTAGGCACATTTTAGACAAGCAGTAGTTTTTTATTGCTATCTCACCTACCTTCCATTGGTTGTACGAAATTATGCTATGGAATTGTGTTAGAGAGAATTTCATTGACAGTATATTGAAAGTTCAATGTGCAAAGTATTTTAGTGAAATATCACGAAATTACATGTCTACACTACTTTAAACCATCAGTACATCTTTAAAAAAATGTCTTCAGATTTATCCATCTACAATATTTCGGAGATAATCATGAAGGGTGCGCAAACCTGTTAGTTGAAGACTTTCAAGAAACGACAAGTTACATGAATTTTACACGATGCCGTACAAACTACTTGAATCGTATTTAATTAGTCAGGTTCAGTGTTTATAGACAGAGCATGTGCTTTGCATCACAAAAATGTCAAGTATATATACAGCCGATTGGTTGATATATTTTGGATATAATTTTATAGCTGACAGATTCGTAGCAAACAAAGCCCACCGTTATATGGCTAGAGCAAAGTTAGAGCTATTAACTGTTGCTATATTCGACTTTTTGACGTTAAATGACCAATAAAAGTATTATTATATCTACCTCGAAGCTCGGTACCCAAATGTTACAATTGGTAGGAAATACATCGAGAGTTATAGGAACATTTCTAGAGACAATGAAATCTCCATTAGGGATTTATGTTAAACATTGAAAATACACTAAAAGAGAACATTATTGTGGATATGATTATCGTCAAGTAATGGAAATGGATTTTAGTGTGGTCGCCATTAACGACACAGAAACACACCAGTTGATTATTAACCCACGCTAGTTTATGAGTTTAATGTGGAAAGTTTCATGAAGGATCGCCAACTAGATATAGTTTTTTAGGAATCGAGTTACATTGTTTGAAACATTTATGACATTTTGAAGTATAGGTAAACGAAAATATACTCTTATGTGAGATTCAAAAACCCGATGCACCAAAGCAAACTATCCATAATAGTTACAACCATCTGTTGGGGATGTTAGATCCCCAGAACTCATTTGATAAATGTCTTATTTTTATAATTCCATTTTAAAAATTTGAATTTCTTGTTTTCGCGCCGAAAGCACCAATTTTCATCTTTATGTCGTATTTCCCACTTGGGAAGATCTTAAACGCTATCGGTTCGTTGTATCTTTTAGTATGGTATTTTGTAACGCTTCCCAATGAGATTTTTATGCTGTATATATACGCTTAAGTTGTGCTTCTTGTTTTTTGTTTCCTGGCTGCTTGTGGAACATATTTCCCCCTTCTGAACTTGGACCTCTCTCTCTAGTCAGCGGGGATGGGACGCACCGAAATAGCTAGCTTGTTGTTCATCGTGTCACAGTCTTCGTTCCGTTCTCAGATTAGGTGAACTCGTAATCGCTTCAAACATAGCACCATCCTAAACTGTTGACAGCAGTTAAAGTAGTATCTGGTACGAACTTGCTTAGTTTCAAGTTGCCATGCTTGACATCAGTAAACTAAAAGGAAATAACCTTAAGCAACTGAGAGGATAAAAGGAATTCAGAAACTTTAGTGTAATTTAGACTGAAGATGATATATTGTGAAAAGGACCGGTATTTATGGGAAATCTCGGTGTTTGGAAGAATCAACCACTAAGGGTATAGATTTTGAATTGTTAGATCCCACTTTACCCAAGTGCTTTAAAAGTACTGAAATGCCAATTGGAATTTTTTGAGTGGTTGCAGTTGAATTTTGTGGGAATCTTTTATTGTTCCAACAGAAACTCGTTTGCAGACAATAACAAAGCTGTATTACCTGAAAGCCCGACTGGTAACCACAATCATGAATGTCAGAAAGGAGATTTATTTTCACTATACAGGATTACAATAACTAAGTAACATCAAGTTTTCTACGCTTATTAGTTACAGATGTTTCTTTGCATTCTGGTGAATTTTCCGAATTAGATGAGGGATAATTATACATTCTTTCTACGGCTTGTTCATTTTTTGAATACGGTAAATTGTGGGACTGATATACAATTGTGTCTACGATTCTGCTTAGAGTATAGAAGTTTGAAGATGTGAGTTCGAGCAGTCTAGTAACTTTCGCAAATCCACGAATTTTCACCAGTTCCTCAGCAGTATATGTGTCTGTCGAAAAAAAAATGCAATGAGAATTTAAAGTGTAAGGCTTGAAGTTCTAAAGCGTGTACAATAGCGTTAGCTACAATTTGAAGCTTATATGGTCCACGCTAGTTACCTTACTAAGGTGTTTGAAGGTAAGTAATGAATTATCCGAGTGGTGACCACAAATATTAATTTGTTAAGAATGATAATTATTTCAGTAATATTGATCATTAACGGCTGATCAATATTAAAATTTTGATAGCCTCTTTAGCTATTGTCAATAACTAGCAAATAAAAATCCACATAAGTCTATAAAACTAAATCACCAACTCGGTGACAAACGGAATCAGAATTAACATACATATTCGCAGTTAACAACTTCAGAATTCGATCTTTGAACTAATATACGTGAATAAACAATAACTGTGGCTTTTAACTACATATTGCTATAGTTTGTTAAAGTGAGATCTCCCTTAGATAAAAGGATTATTTTTAACTGGACTGTATCTTCCATTATGTATCATTCTCTTTCACTTCATTTACATTTTAACGACACTTTTTACTGCTGACTTTGACAAGCACACGTTGCAACTATCAGAGTAGATAAATACGGATGCAGATATATTCACCAACAACTACAGCTTGGCTGTTTTACAATAAGTCTTCAGATCACTTTTTGAAAGCGGAGTTAATAATTACGATTCACAAAATTTCCGAAGTAGAGAATGCAATCCATTCAAGTAAGCTCATTTTCTAAGAGATTTACTAAATATCTGATAGAAAACAATAAATAGTATGGTATTGAGAAGTTAATGAAGCTCAAAAGCTTCTTGTTCAGTTTAATATGTTGCTAAGATCAAAGAATTTAAGTAATAAAGTTATCAAAAATTCAATCTTATTTGTTCTGTATTGCACAGTAAGTTTTAGTTTACAATCTCTTGAACAATCAATATAAGTTATAAGACTAGTGATAATATAAACTATTAAAAAGAACTGTCTTAAAATGAGAACTTACTTAATATACAGTGATATAGTTCTAAGCAGACTGCAGATGAATCTTTACGCCAAATATTGTTGTAAATAAATCCAAAAATGTATTCTAACTGACGATTATCTCTACCTGCAATCGCGGCAACTAACGTATCTCTTCTTATTAATTCTCGTATAACAGCAAGTGCTAAGTTTAAACAATATTGAGGAGTAGGAATGATTTTTCTTTTAAAATGACGCGTCCATGATCGATAGGTTAAAGCTAACGTTAACGCACGAGAGTGACTAAAACGTCTAAGTAGAATATCTACTCGATTATATGTATTTGTCAGGGTTTGGGAGTGGAATGACTGACCACTGCGTGATATTTCCGTTTTCTGTTATTATTGTAAATATAAAAGGAATTCAAATTATTAGAATTAGTCTTTAAAAGTTCAAAGGCTATTTGTAAATCTGAGTCGGCTTCCGGAGAACTCCAACAGAGCTTCCAGAGGCCCATAAAGAGCCCCAGCCAATCAGAGCACGATGGAACATTCTAGAGTTCCAACGTGGCGTGATACTATTGGTCGGTATCATAATATGTCGTTAATGGATTGGCTGAAATAGGATGTTGATTTAACATACGCTAACATCTATAAATACCTATGATTTTCTGTAACAAGTTTGAACCTTGCAGTAAAGTGTTTCTCTCATATTCCAGTCTCTCTGGTGTTCAAGTCGGTGAATAGTTCTAGTCTGGGGTTACGGAACTAGCTTAGGATCTGAATATAGCGTTCAACTTACAAGACGTATCAAAATCAAATGTTAATAAAAGGAAATACGAGTTATGGATATAAACAACTTGCATTTTATGGTAAATACTGCAGGACAATGTAAGCTGTTTGTCTCATTTATATTTACTTAGGCACAAAAAATCTGGTACAACCAGTAACTAAAAAATAGAATGCACTACATAGAATGAAGAAATAACATTGTGAAGATAAAAAGAGAGAGAGAGAGAGGAAGTATACTTGGAAGAGGAAGATAAATAAATAAATACAGTAAACAAGGAAAATATATAATAGAAGATACAGTCCAGTTAACTTTACACTAGAAGATTCCGCGAGAAAAAATGGCGCATGAACATCTAACTTTGCTCCAATGCTATGTGGATCAGATTTCTAGATCAAAGACAAAAGGGGTAGTCCACTGAGAAAACAACCTGCTTCTATTTAGACCTCGAGTTAGTATCCAGGTTCACATACTAATATGATCACTACTGATGAAGAATTACTTCGCGGTCTCTCTCGCCATTCATACAAACGATATATACTATTTATTAAGAATATCTCCTTTGAAGACACTTGTCATACAAGAATTATCAACGACAAAATCCACGACAGAAATTTTTCCTAAAGATTCGTTTGATTTTTTACTTTAATTTTTACTACTTCGACTCTTCTATTTACTTAACGTTTGTATTCATAACTAAATACACTAACTTATCTAGTAACTCGGTCATATTCTCGACAGTATGTCAAATGCGACTTATAATAATCAATGGATTTTAAAGATAACAGGTTTCTAAAAACAGGCAAGGAAGATCTTATTGCTACTTTGAACGAGAAATATAGCGCTAACACGATTTAAGACTTAGAACTGAAATCTTTGGAAATTGTTTAAGAAAATTCAAATGAAACAATGGTATCAAGAGCTTACTTGATGAATTAAAGGGACATGTGGCCTTGCAGTTGTTTTAGATTTTTCAGGTGAAAACCAGTCCCTGGGAGCACGGCGAGAACCAGTTAAGGGTACTTCTAGCCATTCGTTCATTTTCATTGACATAAAGCGATCGCCTTTATTTGGCTTTGAAAACTGAGACAATATACTCATACACGGATCCTCTGTGTCACTAGAAGATGCTTTGTTTTGCCCCTCAGATGAAGCCGAGACAAATGTGTCTATTTTCGGGTCGTAGTGTTTGATTTTAACGAAGCCATGTTCTCCTCCTATTATAAGACTTTCACACTTTGGCTACGATATTAAAATAACAGGAACAGAAAAATGAGTTATCCGACCTAGTACAAAATTTAAAGTGATGAAGCTTTATTCGGGAAAATACTGAGTAAAGAGTACTAAGCAGGTTATTTTCAGATAGTATAAATATAAATTATACAGAAAAGGACTAGCAGTAACTGATATATAAAATTAAGTAAAGACATTATATTGTGTATTTAATCCACAGAAATTGAAAAGGCGAAATTCTCTGATGAAATAGATATGATTAGAAATGCAGTTCATCGGTAGAGTTACACTATTTTACCAGCAAAAATTAGATAACTCATAATATCACCACTAAACAAAAACCTAGTAGAGCCGGTATAAAAGATCCGGGTGAGTCCAATGATTTATATCTTTAAGAACGAACCCGAATATCATAACTTATGGGAGAAAACCTTTAGTTTAGGCATAGGAAGAAATACTTCTTTTTTGTTGGCTATGTTGATACAGATCGATTTTCAGATCATCAAATGCGTAAATTAAAACACTATTGTTAATCCTGTTACTTCAATGATAATGGGTGGAACAGAACAGAAGTGGAACGGTACAAAAGCACAATTAACAAAAAAGTAAACTACCGTGACACCTATAGCAGTCAATGGTGATGAACATTGGAGCTGATACAATTCTTTACCATCCAGCAAACTGGTGAACTTTACGAGCTTGTCTAGCGAAACAGACAAAAGAACTTCTTCATCTGTAATGGGATTTTGCTCAATGAATAAACCAGTAATAACTTTGTAATGAAGATGTAAGTCTTGACTTGTTCCATAGTCATGAAATTTCTGAGCAGAGAAGTCCCAGGACTGTACAACTGAACCAGCAGCAACAGCCAGAATTTTATCTGTCTTGTTAAGAGCAAGAGCAGAGACGGCAGATGGAAATTTGATTCTTTGAACAGGCTTTGGCTTTAAGTGGAATTAAAACAGTAAATTGTAAAAACTGAACTCAAGTTCATATACACTGTCTAGTAGAGTTAAATTATTATGATTCCTATTTAAATGCGAAGCCCAGTTCAAAGTTCCCGTTACTTTAACGCAAAAAGTAAAAAAAAGTGCGAACTTCGAATAACATAGCCGGTTCTAAGGAGAAATAGAAAACTCAAGATTGTTTTCCACCGAAATTCTTGACTTATTTTATATCAACCCTGTATTATCACTACTAGTATTAGAGCGGTGCTTTTTGATAGTAGGACTTGTTCTTATCCAATGATAGTGGTTGTTCCTAAAAACCTTAAAAATTCAAAAGCCTAGGTACTTTTGAAGCCAACGGCTAAAATTAACACAGGTTTACTTCGACTTTTTCATTTAATCGTTTTGGCATTTCAAAGTTTTGGATAAATCCTTGTAGATGCAATAGCTATATACGCGTCGGTAGTAGAAATACGAGCGTATTTCACTATTTTATAACTCACTGATTGGGGACTAGTATCTATACTTATATCGCACCGCTTATATTACCGACATGAGAATTATTTTAAAATTAATTGCATCTCATGCTCACCCTGCATAGTAAATCGTTGGAAGCAACAAAGTAATTGGTGCATTTGTGTAGCTCTGTTATTAGTAGCGAGTTCACATAAAATAAATCAACGAGATCAATGTCGAATAAGGCTATTTTTCAAGCTGATACGTAACTCACCAGAATATAAAGCACTTATGTTTTATGCCTTAACAAGAACATTTCAATAAAATTAAACCTAAAGTGAAACGATTCGGCTTGTTTAAGTCTATCCATGACTTCATCCATAGCTTTTAGAAAATGAGAACAATGAAATATCTCTATCTCTAATAAAATGAGTTTAAAACCAATCTAGGCACAAAATGATGAATTCAATTATTTTTCTAACTTTACTATGACTGAAATTTAATCTTAGGAGTACCTACAGGGTGCAATTGTTATCGCTCATATTAAATATATGGATCTTTTTTCCGCATCCACACAAATGTGATTGTCTAATCTCTAAATTACCATAAACGAACTTTATTTTATCAATTCTAATGTTTAAATATTTAACAACCTAAATTTCAGGGAATTTTTTACAAGCTGATTGGGTGTTTTTTTATGCCCTGTTATAATCTTGAAAAGATAATACTCTATTATGCACAGAAACCTCATTTCCGTGGATTGATCTAAACGAATATCAACCCTACTTTGAATAATATTACGAAAACTGGGAATTTTTCGAAGTTTTAGTGACTGGACAACAAGATTTAACTGCATATCAGAGCCTTACCTCGCGTATATCGTAAATGGCAACATTTCCATTAAGGTCACCAAAGCATAAGAGATTATTATCGATTCTCCCTGTTACCATACCACGAGCAACTTCGCTTCCATTGCAAACCGCATAACGCCCTAATGGAGAACCCAGTGTGACGTCCCAAATTCGAACATTTGCATCTGATCCAAGACTAGCTGCGCGTAACCCGTCATAAAAAAATGAAGCTGTTGAAATCGAACTACGAAGTTACAAAAAATGGTCAAACATACCCCTGGTGTGCTTTCATCTTCCGAAGATGAAACTTGTTTTTGTCCGTAGTACAGATACGCAGAGTTCCACCTTCTTCACCCACAATAACAAGTTTCCCATCATTTCTGAAATTACAACAAACTACTCGAGCTGAAAACCCGCTCAATTTACGGAAACGCTTGTCGCTACCACATTTGTAAAGATGCACCTAGAACACTCTACAAGAAAATCAAAAGTCACGTACATTATATCCATCTGGAAGACCATACTTGTAAGGAGGTATTACGGAAATCGCAACCGAGTTAACGCGATGCACAAGTTGTAATGGTTTTCCATTCTACAAGTTGATTCATCACGTTCTCAAACTAACTTTATAACTGTCCCAAACATTTATAGCTTCCTTTTTCTGTACATACGGAGCTAATATACTATGAGTTGAGGGCATCATGATTCGCTTAGGAGTAACGCATTGATTAGATACTGCGGTTCAAATAGTTCAAATATTTGTGGGAGAAATAAAAGTTTTACCTCAATAGACTCCCATATTTATTAATATTAATGGCTTTACTCAATATTTTGTTTCTGGAACAATATAGAATTTTCAGTAAAAAGTGCTTCGGCAATTTTTTTAACATAACAGGTGTAAAAACCGATAGCTACACACAGATATTCAGAAATTAAGTAAATAAGCCACCTGGAATCAAATGAAATGGTTTTCAGAGAATATTTGAATCTGTACATTTCTTGATTAGAAACATATTTAGAAATACAAGTTGATGACCAAGTTCAAATTGTTCAAATGATTTTGGACGGAATAGAAGCTTTAAAAGGGGAAAAAGAAATTGGTGAATCACAGCTTAGTCCTTAAGAATGCGTCAGGTTTCCTCTTAATGGACTCCTGAAAAGTCATTTGAACCATCTCAGCTGATAGTGACTCCCAAATGTTTCCCAACTCGAAACACCTTGTTCGCATGTCTAATCTGCGAAATAATTCACATGGACTACTTTACACTTTGTAGTGTTTAATATAAGTCTATTGTTATCTCGACTGTGAGATAAAGTGAGATCCTCCTGAACTACCAGCTTATCATCGTGGTTACAAACTTCTCTCTCAGGTTTCACTTAGCGGAAAGCAATTAATCAGATGATACTTGATGAGAGAGGTCATCTATGTGAATTAAAAAAGAGTGAATGGGTGCTAGTACTTGACCCTGAAGGACCTAACTAGGATACATGGTAGCCTGGAAAAAATTGAAGTTTACGCGTACTTTAAAATGTCGATTATTTAGATGTGAAGTAAGCTTCATAATAAACAAACCGATCAGGCTACGTAGATGTATGTGACATGTATTTCTGCGATTAGACAGCTTCGATTCGTAAGCAACTAGTGACTGGATTGACATATAATGTTCAGAAAATATGGCTCTAGTCGTTAAATATATTGTTAATCACTAGTGTATGTGACTGTTGTTTCTTTGGATGTCATCCCGTCTCTGGTTCGAATACTAAATATAGTACATCTGATTGAGTTCACACCACTTCCCCTTGAGTACCGGTCATGATGTGTTTCTAGGATGACGAAAAGTGTTCGTGGGATTTTTCTTTGGCTAACTTTTTCAGTTACTTCTGATTACCACAAAGGTCAGTGTCGATTATCAGCATCTACTGGAGTTGGATGAGAATGGTGTGAGCTCCCAGCTTAAATTAAAACCCCACCTTTCCGACATCACCTAACTCATATTACATCCTGGGAACGTAGGCACCATGATAACTGTATAAAGTGGACATAATATTGTTGGAGAAATCCACCATAGGAAAAGAATAAAAAAGTGCATAATAGAGCTACTACCACTACTTGCTCCAGACCATGCTGTGTGGTTCATGACTTTACATCAGTCTCACTTAACCTGGATAATGTTTGATAGACCCTCGTTCATCCAGCATTTTATCGTTTAACATAGGAAAGGTTCAGATTGATGGCTGGTTTGACATGGTCACAGTGACAGTGCAGTCGTACAGTACAGTATGACAATCAAAATTAAATCCTAAGATATCTCCTCATGGATGAAGTTTGGTATTTTCTGGGAGCTTTAGATTCAGGGTCATCATGCGTGATACTTTACGTTAATGTTCAAAAGAAACATTTTAGTTTTTCGATATTCACATGATCTCGTTACCAAATCAGTACTTTCCTTCTGAATATGTATAACGATGTTATTCTCTGCAATAAAGCAGTACCTAGCTTCCCTAATTTGTCCATGAATAATAGAAAGTATTTTTTCATGTAGCTTCGTGTTGATGAGGTGTAAAGTATGAGAACTCAACTGTAAAGAAATTTAATGCTCTGAAACATGACCTTACTACGAAAGCCAATTTGTATCTTTTGGGCTCAAATGTGCTACTTTTTTCAGCTACATAACGCAATTAATAGCTATGAGTTACGTAGATAAATATCCTTTTTTGATAATAAATGATATTAAAATATCTAGCATTTTTCTGAATCTTTTCGTTCACTTAGTGTGTTAGTGCTGCATATAACGACGTTGTTTCATTTGAACAATCTAAGGCTGTTAGCATATATGAACAAGCCATCGTAGCTCACTCCAACTTACGGAATAAAAAAGATAGACCGAGAAAGCCAGAGTTTGAAATCCTTGGAACCTCAATAAACTGAACACCAGAAAAGTGAAGCGCTGAACGCCTGACCTCTCAGAGGTCTGGTGGGAAAATGTGACCAGTAGAATTCAACATTGTCAGGTGTGAGTGGACAACTGTCTTCATATGACACGGACTGGACACCACTAGTCACCGTTTCCCAACAGAACTCCAGGAAATCCATCCTGAAGACAGTCACTAGTGAGCACATTATTATCAGACTGGGGAATTGAAGAGATTGTAGTAATTTTAGCATTCTCAAGATCGATTTCCCGAAATTAGAGTGAGAATCCATGACCAGTGGGTCAAATTCGCGTCTGGTGTGAGGCAGTTACTCACTGAAGACAATGTATAAGAGATTGCCCAAGATGGTTGACTGATTAAAGTCGAACATTAACATCTCTGTATACCAACTTGGTGGTTTTAAGATTGGGTGTTCGCGCGCAAGATTAGATGGTTTTGAGTTCGAGTCCTGCATGCAGGATCGTGGATGTGCACTACTCAGGAGCTCCATACCAGAAGGAAATAACCGTCCGGCACTTCCAGGTTCAAAACGGCGGTCTAAGATTGATCGGTCTATGATTTCAATGAAATTCAACAACCTTCACAACCCCGTGGTGAAAGCGAGTGTTGTCTGTGTAAATTTGCCTCCCCAATGGTAAGGGTAACCGGCCATACCTAAAAGGTATCAGGCGAAACAAGTGTTGCGTAGAATACTTTAACCACTAACATTCGTGCATAAATGGAAGAGCAGAGAGAGGACGGTATCCGAGGATGGTGTGGGAACTGAAAAAAATCTGACATTGAAAAACAACTACGGCAAACCTCAAATAGTGTTAGACTGCTTTAGCAACGTAGAAGTGCCTTTCTATCATATGAAAATAAAAATTTTACCATCTTAATTCTGGAAATCATATTCAAATCTTGAGATTCTGAACAGGCTAGGAGATTAAATATTTGCACTCCCGAACTAAACAATCCCGAACTCAAAGTAAATCCGCAACTAAGTAGTAAATATATTTAAACATTTATGAGTCCATCGAGATATTGTCCTTCATAATAGCTGCAGAAAAACGTCACCGCGAATCTCCACTTTTAAAGCCTTAAAATGTATGAAAACAAAGCCATGAACCTAAGAACAGAAATGAAAGTGAACTTAGTTGGCGAATTTAGTATAGAAAATATGTCAAAACTCGACGGTTCGATATAAGTTAAATACCTCAAACTTCAATGACATTGGATATTACGTTCATTAAACATTTCGTCTCCGTCCTCCCACATATGTTCTACGTAATGCGTCCACGGGACCTGACAAAAGGGGTACTAGATTCCCATAGAAGCTTGTAAATTTTGCTGCAAAACCTCTGATCACAAGTTTTAATGTTTTTGAAATATGAGGTGGTACGAAAAATTCACCTGCGAGCTAGCGTCGCGTAATTTTAACAAGGGCATTTGCTGAAATTCAAAATAAACTTTGTTGGCAAGAAGGTGTAAAGGCATGATTACTAAAATCCAATTCGACGGTATTTAGTACCCCTTATAAGTTATTATGGAACTCTCAGGATATAGTATTTTTATGGAGGTTTATATAATTGTTTATGAAAATTTACTCATGCACATACTTTTGTAAATCATTGCTATTAATATTTTCAGCTTGGCGAAACCACAAGTATTCTGAGTTTGACAACGCCTTAACCAGTGACACATTTGCAATCGAAGTGTGTCAATCCAGTCAAATCATAAGTCACAAATAAAGAGGTCTGATTATATATTTAGTGGAAAATCGATATATTGAGAAGTGATCAATCTGAGCTGGCTAATAGTTGACGGAGATGTGTAGCACGACGTACCCACTCGTGATCTGGTGTCGATGTGTGATCGGGCGCCTTCAGCTAGGTAAGTCCAGTAGAAAAGCGCGGTCAGCATCAAATGTTGAGGACCCACAGAACTATTGATTTTTGGGAATTTATTTGTTGCTACAGATCCCTCCACCATCCTAGTGGAGTAGTGATGACCCTAAGACCTGACCAGCCCTGAGTCTTAATCCAACAATTTTGTCGTTTTCCAAACGCTCTTCTGATAGCTTGTTATGTTCACCAGCGTCTGGTCGTCTTTCCTTACTACAAGGGGTCATGTGTTATAATATAGTAATGAAAACAGGTACAATGAAAATTTCGATTCATCATAAGCTTCGTCAGTTTTTTTCATCTTTTTTTAGCCATCCTAGAAAAGAAAGAAAAAAGTATATATATATGCCAAATTACACTCGTTCGTGCGTAAAGACACAAAACAGTAGAAAAAAGGGAAACAAACATATATACATGCATTTTGTAGACAAGCAATAGAGTGAAAATGACTGTTGTAGAACAATTTTTCTTTCTTTTTCGAAAAAAGTATACACACATACAGAAGGGCACACTAGAAATAAAGAATTTGATTTTTTTTAATTAAAGGAATAAATATATGTATGATTATATTAACAACGGTTTGTTTCTATTTGTTCTGGACATATTAATACAAAAAAAATCGTAGTTAAACAAAGTGTTATTTAGTTCCTTACGTGCAGTAGTCGTTTGCATATTCTGCGAAACTTACTCTTCAACCAGAACGCTTTGTTTTTAGTTGACTGTCAGATACCACCGAAGTGCCATCGTGATTGTTCATTATCGGGTGAAGTGTCGTAACGGTGAGACTCGTGATTTTCGATTATACCGGAGGAAAATCGACACAAATATGGTTTTCTTCTGAATGTGCGGCTTTGAAGCGATTGATGACGTTCTTATTGATGATATAGTACTTGGGTTAACGCCAAAGAACTTTGAAGGGTCCTTCGTATGCCCTTTCGAGAGGTCATCGAAGAGAATCACGACGTACAAAGACGTGTGCACTATGTCGCAGAGCAGGTTCAACGAAAGCATCAATTGATTGCGGTCGAGTGGAAACATGTTCAACTGAACGCATCGTGTTTGTAGGCCTGCTCATGTGAGAGTTCGGATCCATGATCCGTGAAGAAAGTCCAAGATCCACGAATTTTCCTGGGAGTTAGAGTGTCGTTCCATTAACGAGTTGAGCTGCACTGTGTCCAATGTCAGTTTTAAATGCATCGCGAATGTCGAATAAGACTGGTAGAACAGCGTCGGTGTAATCTGAAAAGTTTGCAGCTATAAGTAAAGCTTTTACCTATTGGCGAAAGCTCTTTCTCCATGGTCTGCACTGATAGTTTAAGGGCAGCTGAAGTTTTCTACCCACCGTTCGACGAAGGCACACCTTACCTCATTTGCTAACACACCAAAAAGGAGGTCGGATCAACTAAAAACAGCCATACCCAGAATTAATGTAAGTCATAGCTTTTTGACCTTTAGAACTGAGATTGCCCTTAACAATGTTGAGAAGACACGTTCGCTTCCATGTAACAGCTCACAATATTGTAGCACATGCTCTTTACGGAGGAAATAATAATAATAATGATATATTTCTGCAATAGCAGGTACACGCCATTTTTACAGGCATGATCTACAATTTACGACATATACTGGTTCACAGTATGCATCTCAAGCAAGGTTGTTTGGTAATTATAATCCACAAAAGTTGATAGCAGTTCATTCGTTCAGATATAATGTGTTTTCATAAGAATAGTTTCCAAAGAGGCGTCGCGTCCACGTTACATACCAGATCCAATCTCGACAAAGAGTGTATTAGGGTTTAGGTCGAGCTAAGTATTTATTTAAGTTTATAGTTGTTATAAAGTAGGCTTGTGGAGCGCCTGGTTCGAGCTATGACCTTGGGAAAGCGCGTTCGTCGAGCTTGTTCCAGATGTCAGAAGTTACATAGCTTCACCCTCAGAGCAAGATTCTGAAGAGAGAAAAAAGAAACTGAGCAACAAGGCATTTGGATATGAACGATAACCAATGCTTAACATAGAAACCTCTTGCCACCAGCACAGAATCCTACCACATTGTAGGCCATGGGATTAAGGGAAAGATCCTATATACCCAAGATTGTACTGTCTAAGTTGAGCAGAGCACCAGGAGACCTAATGGTGGTGAACTATACATTTCTGTTGGCCTTAAGTAAAATATGTTGTATAAGCAACACCACTGTATTTCAAGAAACAATAACCATAAGTTATTTTCCAATCGAATTAAATTATCAAAGAAAATACATAATTGGTACAATCATAGAATTTTTAATCTACGATGTTTAAAACAAAATGTTTTTCCTAAATCCTTGTTGGTCAAATCTCCTGACAAATCTATTCGTTCAATCAAAGCGGCGATCACAGCCACTAGAACTTTTATCAGGGAACGTATTCACATAGCCACTATGAATTTGGAGTCACTACGTTCAAGGGTAAAGAATATCGATGAAATTCTGTCCGTTATCACACCGAAAGAAATAAGATCTAATATAAGTGCATTTTTCAAACTCAGAGAACAGTTTTATCATCAATCATCAAAACTACGACAGATTAGAAAGTTCGAAAAAATGTTGAAACATGCGTCAAACAGCAAAGTGAAACAAACTAGAGATAAATCGAACACAGTAGATATTAACAAAGTGTTAGTTAATTTATCTGATAGAATTCTCGGCTCCCATGAAATTTCATTACTTAAAAAGGGACTCAATTTCAATATAAATAGACCACATTTATTGTCCTTCAATATTATACCAGCAATCGAACCAACATTGAACATACTTCCTAATTAAACAGCGAATGAATTGAGGAACAAGATAATGTCCGCTTTATTACGTCAAAAATCACAAAAATCTAATATGACTAAAAATGAGTTGCATGCATTAAAGCAGCTAAGAAATGATAAGACAATTATCATTACAAAAGCAGATAAAGGTAACACTACAGTCATCATGAACAAATTGGAAAAAAAGCAAAGGAACATCTACAAGAGGGACCATATGAACTGATCAAAGTTGAAAAAAGCAGAACTACGCTCAATAAACTTAAGGCGAAAACAAGTAAAATCTTACATTCGTTAAAGGTCAAGCTCGGAACGCCATTATGGTTTATACTAAATTCAAAAAGTTGTAACCCTTGTAGATTCTATGGACTCCCGAAGATTCACAAGGATAGTACTCCACTAAGACCAGTGGTCGATTTCACAAATTCACCGACTTACAACCTAGCGAAATACTTAGCTAGGATACTAAAACCGTATGAGAAATTGATTAATCATGGAATTAAAAACTCTATGGAATTTAAAAATGTTATTGATACCATCGACATGGAAGAAGAAGTAATGGCAAGTTTTGATGTTTCTTCCTTATTTACTAACGTACCTATCAACAGAGCGTTGGATATTATTTATGCTTGTTTAGGATCTGATTCGGATTTACATTTACGTTGCCCGTTAGATCCATCTGAGTTTATCAAGTGTTTGGAACTATGTTTAAGGTCCACCTTATTCATATTTCGAGGAGATCTATACAGACAAAAAGAAGGTATAGCTATGGGTTCACCAGTTTCTCCGATTGTTGCGAATTTATTCATGCATTCACTCGAAACTAGTGCAATCGCAAGAAGTGTTTGTCCACCAAAGGTCTGACTACGGTATGTAGATGACATTTTTGTTATCATTAAACAGGACTATTTTTAAGAATTGTTTGCAAATGTTAACAACATTTCGGAACAAATTAATCTAACGAAGGAAGTAGAGTCTGATGACCACAAACTGGCATTTCTCGACTGTATGGTTGAACGAAGACTTAATAATAGGAAGTTGAAAATAAATGTTTTCAAAAAATCAACACATTCAGATAGATACTTAGATTTTGATTCGGCGCATGCTTTATGTACGAAAGTCACAGTTGTTAAAAATTTAATTAACAGAAGTCTGAAGCTTGTTACAGATAAGGAAGACCAACAATATGAATTGAATAGGATTTTAGCTACACTTAGGGATAACAACTACCCAAAAGAGTTTTTAAAGAAGATTGTTAAAAAGGAAAGAAAAGCTAAACTACAATGTGTACAGAAAGATTGGAAGTCCACTGTTGTCATACCATACCGTAGTGAAACATCAGAAGAAATCAAACGGATCTTAAACAAGCATGATATAAGAGTGTATTTTAGAACATGTGACACTATAAGATCGTCATTGGTGAAGGTTAAGGATAGGTTACCAAAGGAAGAACAACAAAATATTGTCTGTGAGATCAATTGTCATGATTGTAATGCGACTTATATTGGAGAAACATCTAGACAATTGAAGGTAAGGTTGAAGGAACACAAACAGTGTTTCAAAAACGTTCCCAAAACCTCGAATGACTTAAAAAAACTTGAGTATAAGTCTGCAATAGCGTTACATGCGTTGGAAACGGGACACATGATTAATTTTGAAGGGGCCAAAATACTTCAGAAAGGTTTCAACACTCATAAAGAAAGATTGACAGCAGAAGCGCTGTATATATGGGCGAATAAGAACAGCCTAAACAGAAAGGATGGTATTCAGCTAGCTACCACTTGGCAAATATTCATCAACAAGTAATTTGACCTTTTCTTTTATTCAACCGGTCTACTTCACATGAATCGTTATTATAACTGAAATCAATATGAGTTATGTTTAACATTACAATTATGTACTTGATGATTCTCATTTTATTTGCAATTTCGACGATTCAGAAAGGAGAAAAACTTTTCAACCTTCATTTTGCACTTTTATTCCTATTTTACTTCACATAGAAACATGTCAACACTGAATATCATTCATCATTAATAACTCATCTTACACATACATACATACACACAATTCATGCAGTCTTGTTTAATTCACATCGTTGAACTTTTCACTTGATTCTCATTCAACTGACTCATATTATCCTGTTTACAAAAACTTCGACATCCAAATATGATTGGATTAAAAAGTATTAGAGATTTTGATATGATTGTGAAAAACACTATATATTTCTTTGATGATTTTGATTTTGATTATTTCCCTGAAGAAGTCCAGACAAGTTAGCTGGACGAAACGTTGGAATTATTTAAATTTCAATCGCTGAGACTATTTCAAATATAATTTTTTCACATATAATGAATAACCATAATAATAATCCTTCCACTGAAAATCAACTTTATCGAAAATGTGATCGCGACGTTCTCCGTAAACAACTATAATAGAAAATTTGATAGCCACGCTTTTAAACACAGCTAATCGTCCTTCTCCTGAAACAGCTATACCTGACAAATTTATCATACGTTTTCATTACCACAACCAGTATTCCTGTTATTAGTGTCCCTATTAGTACAACTAGTATAGTTGCTGTTAATATTATTGACCTATATTGCTTGGAAACACTAAGTAGACATTTTCACATGGTAGCTCTGACACATGTGCTCTTTCTACCTATCCACATTCAGTTTCATCTGCCTTCTTAAGGCGGAAAACGAACCTCCTGCTCGACAATTTTACAGCTACATGTCCTAGCAACCTAAACACCATAAAATAAACGCACTCACTTAAGTACGGGACATTAATTTCGAATATTGACAAGCTATTCAAAAAGACTGGTATTTTCCGTCATGGAGTTAAACTTACGGTAACGATCCCTTACTACGCATAGAGACTACCGTCCTAACTTCAAATGAATTGATCCAAATTACGACTACACCCACAGTGTCGATTTTTCGAAAGTAATTTTGCATTTGTTCTTTGACTGGTTTAGATTTCTGTCTGTTGAACTTCCGGATTTAATAAAGCACGGTTTCACTTTTTTGATCATCAGTTTTTGTCTCCACGTATTGCTTTGTTCGGTTCACCCGAAAACCTAGTGTTTGATGTCTGAAAAGTGCATAAAAGCGATTGCTACAGTTCAGTTTGCAGATGCCCTGTGGAACGTGGCATGCAGTGAGGTGAGTGCAAGGTATGGTAAAGTGTAGTTTGCACGAATCTTGTGACCGCGGCTTTTATTCAGTTTAGTAAAAGTGGACCTGTGTGGTCGTGCCAGCAAATTTGCACTGGGTGAAACAGCCTGTCCGTTTCAGTGGTGGACGCTGCTATGCAGTGTTAGTTTGTCCTAAACCCGAGTATTGTATGTAAACGGCAAGCCACTGACCTTAAAAGGTAGTGAACTGTTGAAAAAGATTCAAATAACTTCAAATAAGCTGATTTTTGGGATGGCTAGGCCGCTGTATGATCGGCTAGACTAAATCTATTTCCTTTTCATATGAAAGTACCGAAGATGATCTAATTATTGTATTTAAATGAACTAATGACAGGGTAGAAACTTATATACCCTTATTTTTCTTGTCATGCGAAACATAAAATTGACGAGAACACTAAAAAATGCACATGTTATTAACTTTCCCATAGAGTCATTAACGAATGAAGCTCACTATCTCAATACGTGATAGAAGCGTCGTCTGTCAACCCTTTCAAAATAAAGTTGGATCAGCTGAGAGACTTTTATGGCTAGGACTAACACAAGCCATCCAGCTTCCTGTCTTTTCCAAACTGAAGGTAATTTGCTGCCACATCCACTTGGACAAGCCAAGTGAGTAGATTACATACACTGAAAGATACAAAAAACCTCGAACCATGATGTAACATCATATAGCAAGAACAAATGTATCAATTAGTTCATATAATTTCACCAGTGATTTTTTTCACGTGGTTTAGAAATTCTTAGACTTGTTCTTTTGTAGGCTGTATTGTCCTTAGATTATCATCCTATCGCGTTTATCGCTCACACTTTACTCTAGGTTAATAGATTTTAACCGACACTTGCCCGGTTAATAGAGATTTCACTGATCAGTACTTCCCTATATTATAACTGAGCACTTTTTATCTGTAATACGTTATATACTAATAGTCCCTGATCCTAGTATTAACCCGGTTAATACGTAGAATTAATTATATTCTCATACATATCTGTTATACAGGTTTTTAACTCATACAGCTTCAAAATATGTCAAGTAACTTGGGTAAAAGAGAGATTTCACCAGCTTTCAAGCCTACTAAAAGGTCAAAGTCCGTAACTCCTAAGACTGATGACTCAGTAACTGGAAATGATAAGCATTTATCCTTTGAACCCCATTCTACCTACCCACAAGTGTCACTAACACTACCTGATTCTCTAAGTAACAACCCCTCTATTTCTTCGTGCAGTATGCCAACGGTAAGACTAGTTGACATAAAAAGCGAAATGCCCACGTGCATCAAAAAGTCAACACAGTCCACCAGACCGCATGCTTTGCTTAGGCCTAGGTCCAATATACCAAAAACCAAGGAGTCTAACAGTGTATCTCACGTATACGAGAATGCTGACATTCGTCAGTTACAAAACTCCCTAGCCGAAATTTACAGTAGACTTAACCAACTAGCACCCCTCACACACATATGGGGTATTAATACCGATAAAAATCTCGAACAACTCACTAAAGCTGAGTGCATTTTAGATTTTGTGGCTGAAGAAGTGACGAAAAGAATGATGTCTTCCCACAATGCAGTAGTTTACAATCTCCCTGATCGCATACACCCAAATAAGTTGAGGGATATCTGCCTTAAAGCATGCGATATGCTGAAGGTCAACTGCCAAGTCATCCGCCTTAGAAAAAAGTCGGATAGAATGACTTGCCCTCTACTATTTAAGTTTGGCTGTTGTAACGATGCTAAACAGTTTATTGATTTGAGCAAAAATATCAGCTCATTAGTTCCATACAAAAGCATTAAAGTCACTCCTGACCTAACACCGTGTCAACGTCGTATAAGAAGACGTGAAGCAATAGAATCGTATGACAGAGTGATAGTAAAAACCCAGCAAAAGACAGTATGCAACAAAATGATTGATATAAAGCGCATGGATAACAAGCATGATGTTATATCACAAACGACTAGTCCATCCGTAGATCTAGATGAGTCTGCAGATCAGAAATCTTTTAATAAGATACGGTCCCCATCTGCCACTAAAAGGCGTGACGGCATCTCTGATCCCGGGTGTTCGCTCAGTATAATACCAAAATGTGCGCCATGTAACGAAACACATCCAACTAAACATATTCATGTAAAAATTGGTTCTCCAAGAGATACTCCACAAGAGGATTCGAATGAACCTAAGTTCATCTCACAGAGACAAAGAAACTCTTCATCTCTGACAAAAAAGACTGGGGAGATAAAATCCAAAATACGAAATAGGGGGACATGTAAGATTGAGGCCAACTGTTCTGTGGATATCCCAACAACAGTGAATAGGTTCTATCCGCTGATATCATGTAACTTTCCATCAACACCTCGCACAATGGGTAGTACGCTTGAGCGTAACAAACCTTTTTACACACACACTCACAAAAACTATCAGAATACTGATCACTCCACTCACCTTCTTAAGCCTAAAACCGTTAATAAACATGGTAATTACAGGTTCCTCACCCCACACCCTATGTACATTCCCCAGAATCACAATTGTAATTACTCTCAGAATGAGAACTTTCCAGTATCAACTCACCACATGAAGACGGCCTCCATATATAACAACGGTCGTAACCACTTCCAGTTACGAGCATCAGACCCCTCTCATGCTCGCACTAGCGCAAATAGTTATAACAGAGGCTACGAGCTTAACCATCAAAACTGTCTTGCAAATAACAGTACACTTTACAGTCAACATGTACCAGATTTTTTCGGAATAAGGCCCCTAGTTGCACCCCTGTTGAAGCACATAGCCCTAGTCATTTCAAACCAAGTGCGGAACATAAACTCGCTTCCCCCGTACAGTTCGCATCAGAAAGTACTCCCACCCTTTCCTCCTGGATAAACTCCCCAAGCAACTTCACCAGCTCATTTGATACATACCCCAGTAACTCTAGCTATCAAAATACAGAGCTATTGAAAAACACTAAATCCATTACTTCAAACATACATCACTCACGCGAGGCTCATGACATTGATGATGCAACGGATATTCTAGTTTTACAACTGGATACCAGTAGCACCTTCTATGTTCGGTCGTTCCCAGTCAGATAGAAATCAGAAGTCAGACGAGAGGAGGCAGGAAAGATATATTTGATTCGTTACCAATATATCGAGGACCTTTTCTATGAGCTGGCTAATGAAACGTAGGAGCTGTGTCCCACGCAGTATTGAAACGTGATCTGGTGCGGATGCATGACCGAAAGCCTTCAGCTAAACAAGTCCACTTAAACAACGTGGTCAGCATCCAATGTCGAACACTTAATGAGCTATTGATTTTGGGGAATTATTTACAGCTACAGATCACTCCCCCCCTAGTGAGGTAGTGATGCCCCTAAGACGTGACCAGCCAGAAGTTTAAACCCAACGAATTTGTCGTTGGTAAACACTCTTCTGATAGCTTGCTTCGTTTAGCAGCGTCTGGTCGTCTTTCCTTAAACTATGGGACCAAAATGTACGACATAGCAATAAAGAAATATAGTACAATGAAAATTTCGTTCCCTTGCGAAACTTCGTCGTTCTTTTCCAGCCGTCCTGGAAAAGAGGAAAAATAAAACGTGTGAGTGCATGTCAAAAATACACTCGTACTTGCGTAAGGACACAAGATGAGCGGAAAAAAATAAACTGATACACTTACAAACAGCGTAAAAGCGATTGGAAAAAAGGTTGTTTTTTTTTGTTTTTTTTTTACATAAATAAAAAATGAGCATATTAAAAAAAATTTATAATAAACTTTGAAAGGGTAATTCAAGATAAAGCTTATGTCCTACGTGCAATATTCGTTAAGATGTTCTGGAAATCTTACTCGTCTTCCAGAACGCGTTGTTTTAGGTTTTTCTATCGACGTTGACGAAGTATCAAGTTGTGTGTCGGTTGTCGTGTAGGGTACTACGAGTGTAGTAGCTGTGTCGTTTGCTTGCACCGAAGGAAAATCGACGTAGCTAGGGTTTCCTTCTAGGTACGCAGCTTTGAGTCGATCGATACTGATGCTATCTTTCGTACCGTTCTTGTCGACTACATAGTACTTAGGTTCGCGTTGAAGAACTTTGAAGGGTCCTTCGTATGCTGATTCGAGGGGTCGTCGATGTGAGTCTCGACGAACGAAGACGTGTGTACTATGTCGTAGTTCGGGTTGAACGAAAACATCAGTTGATTGAGGTCGAGTGTGAGCAGGTTTAACTGAACGCATAGCGTTTGTAAGCCTACTCGTGTAAGAGTTTAGATCCATGTTCAATGAAGAAGCTGAAGGATCCACGAATTCTCCTGGGAGTCGGAGTGTCGTTCCGTAAACGAGTTGAGATGCAGTGTATCCAATGTCAGCTTTCACTGCATTGCGGATACCTAGCAAGACGAGTGGAAGAGCGTCTGTCCACTGTGAAACGTTTGAAGCTGATAATGAGGCTTTTAGTTGTCGATGAAAACGTTCTACCAACCCGTTTGCTTGTGGGTGGTAGGCGGTCGTTCGGAAGCGCGTGATTCCTAAAAGTGTGGTCAGACAACGGAAAAGTCCAGATTCGAACTGGCGTCCGCGGTCTGTAGTGATGGTTGAAGGGCAGCCGAAATTTGCTACCCATCGTTCGACGAAAGTGCGAGCCACTGTTTCAGCAGTGATGTCCTTAATCGGTACTGCTTCTGGCCATCGAGTAAAACGGTCTACGCATGTTAGGAGATATGAGTATCCGTTCGAGTCGGGTAAGGGTCCTACCAAATCTAGATGGACGTGGTCGAATCGAGCGTCAGGGGTTTTGAAAGAACCTAAGGGACATTTGTTGTGTCTGATTACCTTAGATTTCTGACAGCTTACACAGGAGCGTGACCACTCCCTCACGTCTTTATTCATGCCAGGCCAACAAAAGCGTTCGGCTATAAGTTCGATTGTTGCACGAGCACCTGGATGAGAAAGATTGTGCAACGTATTGAAGACGTTGCGGCGATAGTGTTTTGGTACAATTGAACGATCCCTACCTGTAGATGTGTCACAGAGTAAGGTTTCCTTACCTGTTCCCATCTGCTTAATACTTAGTTTAAGAGTTGTCGAGGATAACTCATGCTGAAGATCAATGTCTTCTTTTTGAAGCTGAGCGAGTTTAAGAAGGTCGATTCCTTGGAAACTGTTCAAGGAGCTAATTCGAGACAAGGCGTCTGCGACTACATTGTTAGCTCTAGAAATATGTTGTATGTCTGAAGTAAACTGCGAAATGTAGTCGAGTTGTCGAGACTCTCGCGGTGAGTACTTGTCTGAAGATGAAGTTAAAGAGAAGGTAAGAGGTTTGTGATCGGTAAAAAGCGTGAATTCTCTTCCTTCGATGGAATGTTGAAAATGCCGTACAGCACAATACATAGCTAGGAGTTCCCTACCGAACGTGCTGTACCTAGATTCAGCGTCTAGCAACCGTCTCGATAAAAATCCTAAAGGTTGCCACGAGTTGTTAACCCATTGTTGTAAGACTGCTCCGATTGCTGAGTCGGATGCGTCTACGGCGATACTAATGGGCGCTTGACTGTCCTGATGAGCAAGCAAGGTTGCTTTAGCGATGTGTTCCTTAACTGTGGAAAATGCTTTACGGGCTGTGTCGTCTAAACTAATTGATTTCGCATTTCCACGAAGCTGATCGGTCAACGGTTTCATTAGGGATGCGCATTTAGGTATGAACCGTCTATAGAAACTTACGAGTCCGTTAAAAGTTCGCAACTGCTTGATCGTGGTCGGTTCTGGGTAATCCAGAATGGCCGCCACTTTGCTCCTAAGGGGTCGGATGCCTTGGGCATCAATGGTGTGTCCTAAGAAGTCTAAGCAGTTAGTTCCGATTTGGCATTTCTGAATGTTGACAGTAATGCCATGCCGTTGAAGTCGATCGAAAACAATGTCCAGATGCTTGAGATGCGATTCTCTGTCCGGACTTGCTATTAGACAGTCATCAACATGCGCATGTACGAAGTTGAGACCTCGGAAGACGCCGTCTATAAACCTTTGGAATGTTTGAGCCGCGTTTCTTAAACCAAAGGGCATTCGTAGAAATTCGTAAAGACCGAAGGGAGTGATGATGGCGGTTTTAGGAATGTCGTCAGGTGCCATCGGGATTTGGTTATAAGCTTTAACCAAGTCGATTTTCGAAAAGACAGTTGTACCCTTCAAGGTAGCTGTCAAATCGTGAATATGAGGCAGCGGGTAACGATCGGGAATGGTTTTAGCATTCAGACGCCGATAATCACCAGTTGGCCGCCAATCATTGCTGTCCTTTTTAGGGACCATGTGCAATGGGGATGCCCATGGACTATTCGATGGTCGAATTATTCCTAGGTCCATCATGTGGTTGAATTCGTTTTTAGCTAACCTAAGTTTTTCGGGAGCGAGTCTTCTGGCTTTCGAAAATACAGGTGGTCCTGTAGTCGAGATGTGATGTGTAACATTGCTGGTTACACAAGGTAATTTCGATTGCGATTGGTATATCCCGGGGTATTTGTCGAGTACTGCTTGGTACAAGGGGTCTATGGCGTGCTTAATCGTGACTGGGGATAACCTGCAACCAGAACAAGGAGTTAAGCAAACGGACAACTTAGTGTTTCCGTCTATTAACCTTCGTGCGCGTGTGTCGATGAGTAGATTGTGGTGTTGTAACAGGTCAATACCAATGATTGGCATAGAGACATCTGCAACCACGAAAATCCAGTGTATGGGTTTACGTAAACCCACGTTAAGGTAGACGTACCTTTTACCGTAAGTAGCGATCGGCTTTCCGTTTGCCGCCTGTAAACTTAAAACAGACTCGCGAAGTCTGTCGTCGAGATTTGCTGGAAGAACGCTAACTTCTGCGCCAGTGTCGACGAGGTAGCGAACTTTCGTAGTCACATCCGTGACATATAAGAGGCGGCTGTGTTCGCCGGCTACGGTTGCCGTTAACGCGTGCCGGCTGGGAAGTTTCCCGAACTGTTTTTCGTGTCACTCGATTTTGGGGTCGGATAATTGCAAGGTTTCCTGCAGTTTCTGGAAAACTTACCGTACTGGTTATGATACCAGCACCAGTCGGGATTGTCTGTCTCTCGTGGTCGAGAGCCAGATCGCTTACGTGAGGCACTTCTACGCGGGGTTTTTGACCGACTACGGTCATTGCGAACTCTAAGATATCGTGTAAGCGTGTGACATAGTTCGGCCATGTCAGTCGAGGTCGATTGGGGTTTTTCTTTGATGGAAAAAACCTCGGCCTTAGAAGATCTAGTGATTTCCAAGATTCAATCGGCAGATGCAGCTAGTTCATCTATGGCATTGTTTTGAAATGAAACAAGCACTGCCTGCACCTGTTGAGGGAGTTTAGACAAGAAAAGTTGTCTAAATAGGCCATCATCGAAAGTTCGTTGGCCGATGACTTCTCTCATTCTAAGCAACATGTCCGTCGCAGAACCATGTTGTAAGTCGATATTGTTAAGGAGTTGGTCTAACCGTTGTCGATCAGTTAGGTCTCCTCGTTTTAAAATCGATAGCTTAAGCGATTCGTAAGGTTCGGAAACATCACTAGTAAACATACTAGGTGTTACGTACCTGTTAAACTCGCGCGGTAACGCCTTAACTACCGCGAGGAAACGTGTGCGCGAATCCGTGCATGCAAAAATCGGCTTCTGCATAGCAGAACCAGGACTCGATATTGTCGGGCCAAAATGGCGTTAACTGAATCGAAATAGGGGGAATAGACTTTAACTTAAAAACCTTGGGTGAGTGTTCCGTCATAGTAATATAGCTAACGAAAATGTCTAATTAAAATATATCCGGAAAAAAAAATTCGCGAAAAAAGTATATCACAATATATAAAATTCAAATAAAGAATAACAATGAATAATAATATTCCAAAATGGAACAGACTCACAGTATATTGACTTGGTGTACCAGATCACGTCAGGTTCACCAATGATGATGCAACGGATATTCTAGTTTTACAACTGGATACCAGTAGCACCTTCTATGTTCGGTCGTTCCCAGTCAGATAGAAATCAGAAGTCAGACGAGAGGAGGCAGGAAAGATATATTTGATTCGTTACCAATATATCGAGGACCTTTTCTATGAGCTGGCTAATGAAACGTAGGAGCTGTGTCCCACGCAGTATTGAAACGTGATCTGGTGCGGATGCATGACCGAAAGCCTTCAGCTAAACAAGTCCACTTAAACAACGTGGTCAGCATCCAATGTCGAACACTTAATGAGCTATTGATTTTGGGGAATTATTTACAGCTACAACATCTTTAATCGAGATACTCTCACTCACTTTAACTTAGTAGGCCACTTGTTTAATATGTGTCTTATCAACGCTAGGTCGATCTGCAATAAAAAGACTGATTTAGCTCTGTTTGCTTCCATATATCAACCATCACTTATAATGATATCTGAAGCATGGACTAACAGTAATATTTCCGATCTAAGTATATCTCTTGATAACTACCTCCTATATAGAAGCGATAGATTGAAAGGACGAGGCGGAGGATGCCTTATTTATGCTCACTCTAGCTTAAACTCACTAATATGCGATATACCTGAACTAAACAAACTGAAGGACTCGGTGTGGATTGTTTTAAAGCCATCAAATTCTATTACCTTACTGTTCGGCTGTATCTACCAGCAACCTAACTTGGCAATAGGTGAAATAGCAGTATTATCAGAGGTATTCACACTAGCATCATCCCTTCCATTCACAGGCAAACTCATTTGTGGTGACTTCAACATGCCTGAAATTTCTTGGTCTCCAGTCAAAGCTCCGAAACGTTATGAATCATTTATTGAATGTCTAGAACTAGGACAGTGGACTCAATATGTTAGTAGCCCTACCAGACATCAAAATATCTTGGACTTAGTCTTTACCAGGGGCATCACCCCCAATACTGTGTATATTGGAAAAAAGTTTCCAGGTAGTGATCATAACACTGTCGTGTGTAGCCTTAATATAAAAAACACAAACGGTAGACGTAAAAATGTAACCCTTCGTAGAAACTATCGCAAGGTAGATTGGAATATCTTTCACAATTACCTAAGAAGCACTGACTGGGGAACATTCTTTACTGCAAACAATACCGACACACTAACCAATATATTTTATCACAACATCGAAAGTATCATGAACAAAATCGCACCTTTAGAGTACTGGAGGCCTAAGTTTTCCAAAGATGTGTTTATACCGGTCGGTACACGAAGACGTCTGCAGAGACATTGTACTCGCTTCCACAACTCTAATGACTTCTCCTCTTTAGTAACGATGACAGAAATACTTGTCCAGACAAACACAATAAGTACACAAAAAGCAATCGAACAGGAAAAACGTGCTGTCGAACTTAGTAATAACTCCTCAGCACTCACCACACTCTTTCAAAATAAACTTAAACGTTCTAAGTCGAGAGGAAACATATTTATTAAAGACAAACAAGTATACGAAGATCCTAAACTTGTTACGGAACTATTTAATGAACACTTTTGTTCCTCATTAACTGATGAAAAACCACTTAATGATTCAGAACTTATCACAGCACCTGCCTGTGAGATTTCTAACGTAGACTTCAATGTACAAAATATCTCTAAGGCTATTAGTACACTGAAACACTCCTACACTGATGGACCAGATGGTATTCCGGCTAGCATGCTAAAACGTGGAGGCGATGATATGTGTGTTTTATTACTCAAACTATTTGCAATATCACTCTCTACAGCGCATTACCCTACTGCCTGGAAAACTACACACATCATTCCCAAAATTAAAACAGGACCTGAAGCAAATGTTGAAAATTACCGACCCATAAACATAACTTCAGTGGTGTCTAGAGTGATGGAGAAAGTAGTTAAAGCGGCGTTAGTCCAACATGTAATTACTAATAATCTCATCTCGGTCTCCCAACATGGATTTCTTAGGTCCAGATCATGTGATACATGCCTAGTGGACTACATGAATGAAATAACTATGAAACGAGACAATGGACTCCTTGTATCAGTCATATTTTTAGACTTCAGGAAAGCTTTTGATAAGGTTCCACACAATGGGCTACTAGCCAAACTACGATCCTTCGGAATCAACAACCCACTCTATTCATGGTTTGTTTCATTCTTAAAGGGACGTAAACAAATGGTAAAGTACAACGACTGTCTCTCATTACCTAGACCAATAACTAGTGGCGTCACCCAGGGAAGTGTATTAGGCCCACTTTTGTTTCTCATGTATATAAACGTTATCTGTAACATCTTAAAATCTGGGAAACCATACTTATATGCTGATGATCTCAAAATAGTATACAGCTATAAGCCTGAGGTTCTAAGTGAAAGTGTACGCCTGATTCAAGATGATCTCAATAACCTAACTATCTGGAGCGAAAAGTGGCAATTACCATTTAACCTTCACAAATGCGGGATCATGCACTTTGGAAAGCACCCCTATGAACCCCAACTTTACTTAAATAAAAGTAAAGTCCAGACACTGAATTCAGTACACGATCTAGGAATAAATTACACAGGAAGCCTAAACTTTAAAGCACACGCCTCCTTTATTATTTCTAAAGCCAGACGCCTAATTGGCTTCATAACAAAAAATTTCTTCACGACAGATGCCAAGCTTACCCTCTACAAAATATGTGTACGACCTTCCTTAGAATACTGCTCTTTTATCTTCTCTAATATGAATACCACTGACAAAATAAGAGTAGATGTTCAAAGACGCTTTACACGCCAACTGCTAGGAAGTGACACCACTCTTGATTACACAAGTAGATGTAAGCACCTCTATTTAGAACCTTTATGGCACCGTAGGTTAAGGAACAATCTGATATTTCTCTACAAAGCAATAAATGGACTGTCATTCCTAACCTCCTGTCCAACTATGATCAATGACCCAGTCTATAGACTAAGAAACAATGCATATAAACTATTTACCGAAAAACACCAAAAACAAATGCGTTGTAGGTTTTTTACAGTTCGGTATAGTTTATTGTGGAACAGGTTGCCAATACCTATCCGTAACTGTAACACCCTCACCAAATTTAAAAGGCTAATAACCCTGTTACTAAACTCTAAAGAACTTCAACTATTCCTTGAACTCCCGCCTACCAATGAGGCACTTTATTATGGACCGCCCAATATCTAGACGGAACAAGAATATAACGAACTCCATTGTCGTTAGTATGAATATAGCAAAACTAAAGAAAACATGCTTTATCTTTCCCCATTATTTATTGATTATTAACCATGGCCTTCCGCTCCTAACCCTCATTTTCAGTTTCCGAATCTCTCTAATGGATAAATTCAAATTATTCTTCCTAAATGTCCTGTCCTTTTATTTTTCTTATTACAAGTAGACAGATAACTCACTAATCTTATGGATGCTGACCAACTAAGGCCGATCAAAAGAAGCCCATACGTCCTAAATTCTTGTGAGTTGTTCAATGCTTTATTTTTTCTTACCCTGAAAATTTTACAATATTTACTATCATATCCTCTGGTTTGCTATTAGCCCTTACCATCTCTTAACTACATATAATCTGACTTGTCTCTTCTAACCTTTACCATTAGTTATCTTCATAGTAGTACGATATATTAAATGGATATCTAACCAATAATACAAATGTTATTACCATCTGATTTGCTTGTAACATGGAACTTGTAGAGACAGCGTATTCCAAATAAGGTCCTTGATAAAAGCAATATTCATACCGACCATAAACGTAAGAGAGCCTAACATCATAAAAGGAGGGAGGGTGGCGTTACTGACCAGCAAACATGATGGTGGGGAGATAACTTCAATCCACCCGTGTCTGTGGGGCAGAACATATTAATTACGGCTCCTTATGTCTAGTGGGATGTCACGAACCAACGGTATTGATGCGAAATTATTCATGCAAAATACCACTTTGCATCATGTTAAAAAAAGCTGAATTGGTTCCACTTCCTACCAAGTAATCCTAATACAAGCAAACTAGAAAATTGGTTAAAAACGAAGCCCACTCCATACCCTATAAAATCTGAAAACAAAAAAAAGAGAGTTCAAACAGCTTCGAAAAAAGAGAGACAGCCATTTGTATCGGAATACTGTTTTCAGCACTTTATTTTATAATTACACAATTCCATACTTCCTTCTAAACTACCTTCATTTATGCAGTTCCTTATCCACTCATACCTTGCCCACACTTATTTTTCTTCAACACATTAGTATGTTCTTACCTAATAAATACTTCAGTAACAGATAAATAGACTAAATGGTTAAATCTTAACTATTCCTCCACGAATATTGTGTGCTCTGCTTTTCGTCCTTCCTTTTTCTTACACCTTTTCCAGCCTCCTGCAGATACTCCACCGAAAACAGATATGGCACGGGTGACTTCGTCCTACACCGTTATTAATGCTTCCGATATTCTGGAGGGATATAAGTTCGAAACTCCTAAAAGCCCCCAACTTCGCATGTATCTATTCTCGACCATCAGTTGTATGTTGCAACGCTATCTCCATAAAGTGCGCCAAGTGTGATATTGATATTGACATGTTTCTTATGAAATCCATTTACATTCATATCTTATGAAATATCAACCCAGCTGAGTAATTTTCAACAGTGAAAATTGTAACTTCTTTAACAATTTGATCTTGCCTGTAAACCGGCATGCCTCATGTAACAATCTGTTGTTTGAGAATAAATTATTATTATTATTAGATGCCGAATTGTGAATCAGCTCGCACGCCTTGAGTACTTGAAGTATTCTACTAATGTGATTTGTAGTTCTCAAAAGTTCGCTTTGTCCTTATGGAACTAAAGTACAAGTGTTGATCCAAATAACTTATTCTGTGTCTTACGTTAGGTAGATTATCTTACAAATGTTGTCCGAGTCAGTAGCTAGCTGTGGTTTTGCCACAGCTTACTGTGTCAGGTTTTACGGACTTTCACATTGGTGCTAGTTTTATACACCTTAACGTTTTACACTATCCTTTTTTATTTTTTTAAGCGTTTTGAGTATACCGTTCTTTATTCATGGTCGAAAACTTTGCGGGAATTTTTTAAGAACTTACGTTTCATCATGGTCATTAATAACACTTGAGAGTGGCCTATATGCCGTTTGGCGTCACTTGTGGTTCGAGATGTCATGAATTCAAAGGTTGGTCAGATGAAGCATGTACAGCACACAGCGACTGCTCGCAACAGACTTAATAAGTCAGATTGTGTTATATCTTGTAGGTTGAACGCTTTATTCAGATCAGTATCAGAGAAAACGCTTTACTACAAGGTTCATTTATGTACAGAAAAACAGGGGTTTTATAGTAATTAAAAGACCTTGAGATTCCACAGTAGCAGTATGTTAAACAGCCAATCAGGACCTCGTCATTTTAGTAGCATTTTAGTAGCATAGCTTCTAACTAATCGCTGATTGGTTGGGCTCTTTATGAGCCTCTGGAGGCTCTGATAGAGTTTACTGTAAGCCGACTTAACAGATTGCAAATGGGTATGTAGCATTTTACAACATGAACGCTGAGGATCTGCTGACTAGTATCATGATTTTCTTGGTAGGTCGGCAAAATATCATCATCAACTCTGAAGAAGACAGTCCTGAAACAGATCAATAAACAAAGACGTGCAGTGAGATAAAGAAGAGGGCCTATAACAACATTAGTATCGATGGGTCAAGCACTGACGGTAATGAAAATATACCGAAATTCAGCCTGGCCATAACATCTTCGGTGTTAGATTTTCTCAGTAAACTTGTGTCTCTTAGCATAAACTCTCGAAATATAACTGCGCTCCCTAAAACGTCTACTGTAGGTGACTGGAACTCTGTTTCTAGGGTTAAGAGGGGTCAACGGTTACTTTCGAAATTGATGAACAGCCCAGGTCTTGTGAGAAAATCAGTTAATGAATCAGCCTTGTAATCTATCCCTAAGATCGCCCGATCAGTCAACGAAAAGCACTGAAATTAGAAACCCGATTATATAGATCATAGTATTCTTAAGTGCAAGTTCATAAGGCAGTTCTAGAAGCCTAAGAACATACCCATCGAATAGATGGTGAGATTAGCCAAGAATAACGGGGATTCTAGACCTCAGCTGATGGGGATAACTTTTGCACCTTCCCAACTGACAAAAGGAACAGTTAATAAACAAAGACTAGATACCTGGAAATCAATAAAAATATTATCAACAACGATTCTGACAAGCTACTAAGCATGCATCGCATGATGTGGACCTAAGAAGTCCATGTTCGGAGGTCGAAATGAGATTATTAGTAAGTAGATGTTGAACTGCCTCCGCCTAAACCACTCTAGATACCATAGAGCAATGACAATATTTTTATTGATTTCCAGGTATCTAGTCTTTGTTTATTAACTGCTTTTTTGTTGTTTAACATGTTGCAGAAATCCTTGCCTTTATAGCACAGGCCGTACCATTCGAAGGCTTTTGCATTTTTGATATGGTTTGCTCTCTTTCCTAATTAGAACTATTTAAATTGAACGCGGAGTTTGCGTTTTGACATAGTTTTAAATGAGTCACTCAAAAACGCTTCGTACGCAACAAAGAAGAACGTTGTATGGCCTAATCAAACAAGCTTTGGTTCGTCAGTTCTGCTTTTAAACTGGATATTGATATTTCAGTCTGTTCACCGAGTTTTCCAAAAGTCCTATAAGAGGGGCACTATTAGAGCTAAATAGTTCACTAAACTCATCCATACTGTGTCGATACTAATCCACAGGTGACCTACCTACAAAGGGTTTTCTGAGTTCATGGTCCCTCTCCCTTCAATGTTTCTTTCCTTTTCTTGACAGTACATAAGTAGGATAGTCGGTTCCAATTTTCCTTTTTACCTCATGTAGCCTATCCGAAAGCATATAGATTGCAGTTGGAAAACGACCTCTGTTCTCATTATATTTCGAGAGCGGAAGCCGTCAGTTGGGAAGGTGCAAAAGTTATCCCCATCAGCTGAGGTCTAGAATCCCCGTTATTCTTGGCTAATCTCACCATCTATTCGATGGGTATGTTCTTAGGCTTCTAGAACTGCCTTATGAACTTGCACTTAAGAATACTATGATCTATATAATCGGGTTTCTAATTTCAGTGCTTTTCGTTGACTGATCGGGCGATCTTAAGGATAGATCTAGACGGATCATGAATATAACGGGCCCCCACTGTCAGTGATATAAATACAACCAGATTTTAGAAAACATGTTTTATTAATATTATTGTTATCATTATTTGCAAACACCCTATGGGTACATGAGTGTTGTGAGGAAACCATCTCAGGTTTCTTCAGAAATGCAATAATACACAAGTTTCAATAATGTTAGCATAGCTTTTACTATATTTAAATAAAAAGAATGGTAAGATAAGGAAAAAATAATATTGATAATAGAATAATGATAAGTCAGGCTCTGTGTAATTGAGAAGAGTGTGTAGTTGATTTTGAAGAAGGAAAGGGAGAAAATAAGGGAATAGAAGTGACGAAAACGCGAAATACGTAAGTAGTTTAACGAGCATGTTTGTGTTCACAGAACAAGAATAGACGACTACGTATGTACCTCTAAATAAATAACAAAAATAAGAGACGAGAAATATTGTAAATAAATAAATAAGAATAAAACTTATTATCGCAGTAAGACATGATGGTAGAATAAGTGCTTATGCAGTAATGGTCTGGAGCGATGCTATGAAAGTCTCAATTAGGCGCAAAGGATGATCAAATATCAATATGTATGAGTCACACACACATAGTGAAGATAAAACGAGTCTCAGAAGTTAATGTGAATATATCCTAAGATATTGTCTTAATTACATACTTCGGATTCTTAAGAATAACATTTATTTAGAAGGAAGAGGGGAAAAGAAAATCTTTGAGAAAATATAACACCAAGCTAGAGGGTTTAAGCATGATAATACCGACTTCTGAAGTAAACCATTAATTGAAAAAGATTCACATCCACTTGGGTAAATACACGTAAATTTACGTAATAGGATACCGAGTAAAACTTGTTATTAGTATAAATTCTTGTTTAATAATCATTTAGTCATGCTGTCACGCTCCTACTTCTTATTTTCAGATTCCGAATCTCTAATGGTTACATTATCATTATTCTTCCTAAACGTCATACCCTTTTTTTTCTATCACAAGTAGACAGCTATTTCACTAATCTCACGGATGATGATCAACTATGACCGATCATAAGAAGCTCATAATGTCGTAAATTCATGTAAGTGGCCCAATATTTTGTTTTCTTACTCTGAAAATTTTACAATCCTAAAGCCTAACATATTCTCTGATTTGCCATTCATCCTGACCATCTCTAAACCACACATAATCTGACCAGTTTTTTAGAACTTATGCCATTAGTTATTGTTATGCAGTATGATACAACGAAAGGATGTCTAACCCTCAATACAGAAGCTTTAACCATCTGATTTGCTTGTAACATGGAACTAGTATAGACAGTGTGTTCCAACAAGGAGCTTGCATTAGAGCTGTATTCATACTAACCACAAACGTCAAAGAGCCTAACATCACAAAAGGAGGGAGCGTGGCGTTACTGACCAGCAAACATAATGATGGGGAGATAAATTCAATCCACTCATGTTTGTAAGGCAGAACATGTTGTTAAATTACGGCTCCTTATGGTCAAGTGGGATGTCACGAAACAATGGTATTGATGCTAATTTATTATGCAGAATACCTCTTTAAATCGTGTTTATGACGTTGAATTAGTTTTACTTCCTACTGAGTGATCCTATTACAAGCAAAACTAGACAACTCGCAACAAAAGAGGCCTGCTCATGACCCTATAAAATCAATAAAAATAAAAATGAGCTGAAATAGCTTGAACAAAAATGAGAGATAGCCATTTGTGTATCGGAATATTGTTTTCAGTACTATATTTTTAAAAACTACACGTAAACGTATAGTTTCGATTTATTTTTGAACGACATCCATTTGTACATTTCTCTATTCACTCATATTTTATTCGCGCTTGTTTTCTTTAACCTATTAGAATGCTCTTGCTTAAAAAGTACCTTGATGAAAGATAATTAGGCTAGGTAGTCATACCTTCACTATTCCACCACAAATGACTCAACTTCAATAGACGCGAACATAGTCTGCTTTGCTTCTCGCCCTTTCTTTTCATCCACCTCGAGACATGTGCTATCACTAATGCCTGGAATGTTCCAGAAGGATATAAGGTTGTGGTAAAGACTGTTATTTGAGTGTAATTTATTATTATTGATATGTAGTTTTGCGGGCAGTATAGTAACACACTAGAGAGAGTGATATCGCAAATAGTTTGTGAAGTAAAACACACAGATCATCACCTCTAATTTCTAGCATGCTAGCCGGAATACTATGTGGTCCATCAGTGTAGGAGTGTTTCATTGTGCTATTTACTTACCCGTCGTCGAGGAGCATAAGCCGTCCACCAGCATTCTCCATCCAACTCTATCCTAAGCAATCCTTTCTAGTTAACATTCATCCTTTTCATATCTGCTTCTATTTCCCGGTGTAATGTGTTCTTTGGCCTTCCTCTTTTCCGCTTCCCTTCCGGATTCCAAGTTAGGGCTTGCCTCGTGATCCAGTTCGGTGATTTCCTCAGTGTATGTACGATCCACTTCCAACGTCTTTTCCTAATTTCCTCTTCAGCTGGAAGCTGATTTGTTCTCTCCACCAGTAAGCTGTTGCTGATGTTAACCTGGCAACGTACATTAAGTATTTTGCGTACACAAATGTTGATAAATACTTGTACATTTATCATGACGGTTCTGGTGGATCTCAAACCCTCAGATCCGTACAGAGAACTGTGTTGACGTTCGCACTTAAGATTCTAACCTTGATATTGGTTGAGAGTTGTGTTGAGTTCTATATGTTCTTTAATCATATAAATGTGGTCCTTGCTTTGCCAATCCTTGCCTTCACGTCTAAATCAGATCCTCCTTGTTCATCGATGATGCTTCCCAGGTACGTGACTGTTTCTACATCTTTCATAGTTTATCCATTAAGTATGATTGGCTTGGTGTTCACCGTGTTATATTTGAGAATCTTGCTTTTCCTTCGTGTATGTTGAGGCCTATTGATGCAGAGGCTACTGCTATATTAGTTGTCTTCGTCTGTATTTGTTCGTGTGTATGGCATAGGTAGGCTAGGTCATCTGCGAAGTTCAAATCTTAAAATTCCTTCTGAAATGTCCACTGTATTCTGTGCTTCTCATCGGAGTCCTCGAGTTCTTCGTAATTCAGTCAATCACCAGAAGAAAGAGAAAGAGGGAGAGTAGATAGATTTGTCTGGCTCTGATCCTTACTGGAAACGCATCTGTCGACTGTCCTCCGTGCACCACTTTGCACCGTGGTCCATCGTGTGATGTTGACAATCTTCTGAGGAACTCCATAGTGTCGAAGGACTTTCAATAATGTTCCCTGGTCCACACTGTCAAACGCCTTCTTATAGTCAATGAAGTTGATGAACAGTGACGAGTTCCACTCAACTGATTGTTCAACGATGATCTGTAATGTCGCAAGTTGGTCTGTGCACGACCGATCCTCACGGAATCCGGTCTGTTGATCTCAAAGCTATGCGCCTACTGAACCTCTCATCTGACTCATCAACATTGTTGAAAACCTTTCCTGGCACTGATAGTAGTGTGATGCCTCTATAGTTCTCACATTTGCTCAGATCTCCTTTCTTTGGTATCTTGATGAGCTATCCTTCTTTCCAGTCCGTCGGAACTTGTTTCTCCTGCTAAATCTTTGATATTGGCTGACAGTTGTTTTGAGTTCCATATGTTCTTCGACAATAGGAATGCTTTCCTTGCTTTGACAATCTTCGCCTTTACGTCTGTATCGGAACCTCCACATTCATCGATGATGCTACCCAGGTAAGTGGAAGTTCCCACTTCTTCCAGAGTTTCTCCAAGTGTGTTATACTTGAGGACCTTGTGTTTGTTGAGGCTTTCTGACGCAGAAGATTCCGATACACTGGTCGTCTTCACCTGCATCTGTTGGAATGTATGGGATAGAAGGGCCAGGCCATCTGAGAAGCTCGAGTTGTCTAGTTTCATGCAAGCTATCGATTGTATTCCGTGCTTCCTGTCAGATGTGGAGATCTTCACAATCCAGTCTCAACCAGAAGAAAGACAAAGGGCGAGGATGGGCAACCTTGTTTTACACCGATCTTCACTTGCAATGCGTCTGTCAGCTGTCCTCAATGCACGACTATGCACTGTAGTCCGTCCTGTGAATCCCGGATGATGTTGACGATTTTCTCGGCTGCTCACACCATAGAATGGAAGAAGGTTCCATGATGATCTCCTATCCACATTGTCGAATGCTTTCTCAAAGTCAAGGAAGTTGATGAACAGTGACGAGTTCGACTCAGTTAATTGTTCAACGATGATCTGCTCAGATCTCCTTTCTTTGGTATCTTGATGAGGTGTCCCTTTTTCCAGTCCGTCGACACTTGTTCCTCCTCCCAAATCTTACTGAATAAACGGTGAAGCATAATTGCTGTTACTTCTATATCTGTCTTAGCAGCTTCAGCTGGTATATTGTCAGGTCCATCTGCTTTCCCACTCTTGATTTGTCTGATGGTCATCCTGATTTCTCCGATCGTTGGTGAAGTGACATCTATAGGAGGGTGTGTGTCCTGCTTTGACGTCCGGTGGATTCAATGGAGTTGACCTATTCAAGATTTCCATAAGGGTTCTACACATATGTTGCCCTGTTATTGAATGTCAGTGATTGGCTTGCCTTCTTTGTCCTTGACCGGTCTCCCTGGTTTACCATATTTCCCTACGAGTTTCTTCGTTGTGTCATATAGTTGTTTCATATTTCCTTTTGTTGCAGCTTATTCCGCTTTCGTTGCGTTGCTAGGTCTTCCACGTATTTCGGTTTGTCAACTCTAATGCTCCTCTTAACTTGTTTGTCTGCTTCAGTGTATTCAGCTCGTTCTCTGACTTCATCTGCTCTTGTTCGACTGTTGTTAATTGCCGTCTTCTTGTTCTTCCTTTCTTGAATCCTGTCCAGGGTTTCGATAGAGATCCATTCCGTATGACGACGGTGATGCTTATTATGTCCCAGAACCTCCTGACACGTTGAAGTTCGTGCTTCTTCGATATCTTTCCAGCTCTGCTACATCGCAGTTTCTTCTTTCTATAAATCCTGTAGAACTTGGAACCTGTTGTTGAGAGTTATCTTCAATTGGGCGAGTTTTTCATATCTTGATTAAAGGCTGTATTGGATCTTTGTAATGCTATGTGTCCAGCTGTCTAATGCTTCTTCAGCTTCAATATCATCTTTGAAACTAACAGGTGGTGGTCCGAAGCTATGTCAAAACCTCTCTTGGTTCTTACATCTTTCAGTGACGTTGTTAAGTTTTTATTGATGCAAATATGATCGATCTGATTCTGTGTAGTGTGATCCGGTGAGACCAATATGGCTTTGTGTGTGGGGACTGTTGTGCTACTTATAACCAGTTTGTTGAATGCACATAGGTTTGCAAATCAGTCACCATTATGGCTCCTTTCTCCTAGTCAGTACATATCGTCCCATGTTATCGTCATACCAAGTGTTTTTCATTCCGGATTCGGGGTTTAGGTTTCTCATCAGGATGGTTAGTTCGTTTCTTAAGCAGTTCGCTATGATCGATCGTAGTCTCTCATGGGACTGATCTTTATCTTCGTCACTGCTATAATTGGTGGGTGCACAACATTGGATAGCATTTGTTGTGATTCCTTCCTTCTTTTTAAAAATAATGCTTTGATGATCCTGAATCCATGAGATTGCCGTACTACAAGTGCTTAACGTGCTCCTTTGGACAGCATCAGCAACTCCCTGAGTGTGTGGAGCATTTTTATCTTCGTGGCCAGAATACAACAGCACTTCTTCCCTACCTAGTTTTTGCTGTCCAGCTTGGGTCTAATGCGTTTCATTGATTCTGAGCACTGTCAAGTCGTATCCCCCTTCATTTTCGTTACTATTTCTCTGGTCCTTCCGGATCTCACATTATCCTAACATTCCATTTACCTTTAAAAATTATTGCTCTGGTTGTTGGAAGTGGCATCAGCCTTGTGATTTCCAAAGAATCCCGGCTTTTAGCATGAGGTGTCACAGTCCTTCTGAATGATGACTAAGGATAACATATTAATATGATTTACCAAATTCTTTTTTTCCTCTATTATCGTTCATATACCTAGGTTCTTGCCTGGAGGTATTGGTGATCCACTGCTACCAGACACGGAAGCCCGTTGGGCGAAAGTTCCTTCTATTCCGTCCTCAACCATTTGAACCAGAATGGCGGGGTTTAAATGGTTAGCGCTTCTTTGGTAGTTTTTTTGTGACAGTATTATTAGTCATTACATGCGACGTTACTCATGCGAGTCTGATTTTCTTATTTCGTGGCAGCAAAGATCAAACGTAGTGGACGAAGAGAAACAAGCCCTACGTAGACTGAACCTGCAGTACCTTGGATTAAACTAATTTGTAATAAGTTTTCCTTTTTTTGTACTCGAACCGCGTCTTTCAATTTAAAAAAATATATATCTGCGTTGCCAGTACTCCACGTTCTTACTTCTGAGGCATTTACCGGTTCTGACTGATCTGATGTTGTTTCAAATCGCAACTGCTTCTAAGTCAACGGTCTTAATACGTGTGGCGATACTATAATTTATGGACAAGACAATCAGAAGCACTTGACGGATTTTAAGGTCACGGCGCCAATTTCAGTAACTGATGCTCATATACGATTGGTTCACAGAGGATTTTAGTGAAGACGTGACGATTAAGCGGCTGCAATAAATGGGATGACCGAGAAGCTCCTTTATTTGTAATTGCGGTAATCAAATGACTTGTAGACCTTGTGCGGACTACCGTGATGTTGTCCTCCGATGTACTATATGTTGGAGGAAGAAGTCACCAGTAACATTGGCTAAAATATCTTCAGATGTTACTGAAGCTTCGGCTGTTCAATGGTATGAGTATTGTAGGGATGTATGCGTAATAAAAATGACAAACTTACACAACTGGGGTACACAAACAATGTTGAAGCTACGTGGTCGAGGTTGGAAGAGTATTTGTGACCTTATCATGGCTCCAGAGACCGACCATTATGGAGCCATATGGATGAGTTCCTCTACGTTATGCATTACGATTTTAAAACTTTTGAACCTCTTTCTAACCTTGCTAAGTTTTTGGACCATATAAAAGAAGCGTGTCCACTTTAATAATAATATATTTCTACTCTATACTAGCTGTTTGCTGATTGGCTTATATTTTTCAAGGTCACCTAAGATTCTTTCAAAGTTGTCCATAAATTATGGTCTCGCCGTACACTCTGCAGTTTTCTACGGGATGGGTTATCTGATCCTATACCCAACTCTCCTCCATTACCCCTGCTTGTGACTGGCAATAGCCCTAGGAGAGCAACAGGTGGGGGTTTGGGAGTTGCTAGTCTATTCTTATCCACCCAAACTTGAGGTTTGGTCAGGTCCTCCTGATAAAGTAACCAGAGTCCAATTAAAAGTTCCTTCACAGCTTTGCTTTATCTATAACTATTCAGTCAAGTAAACCACTACCTTCACCTTTATATACCACAGTATCTAAATGTGAATTGTATGTACTCTGAGTCACCAGCTCACGTTTTCTCTGTTTATTCTCTTCCAGATTTTTTGACTGAAAAACAGACTATTCCTCTCAGACTTCCCTGTTTATGTCTTTTGAGCAAAAATATACTGCTAACTGGACGCAAATCTAATAATAGCTGCACACCACATACTCCCACGTTTATGTAGAGGTAATTGACAATATTAGCGTTTTACGAATAATTCCAAATGCAGTTTTGTTTCTGTGAAACACTTGGTAAAATTTAGGATTCTTATTGTCCAGAAAAAGAACAGATTTCTATCCAATTCTTTGGTATAGTAATCTTGTTAATACAGAAAGAAATTTACCAAGTATAACTAAGCAAACTCTATGATTAGTAAAGTCTTAAATCTCCACTAAGTCTTTCTTATTTAAAGTTATATTAATCAGGAGTTCGTCTTTGGTTTCGAGACGCCCGTAGTTGTAGGCCGAATAGAAAACTCAAATCTATGTCGTTAATGAGGTTTGACACTGTTCGAGCCCAGCGCCGATAATTCAGTTGGTACCATTATCCTGAAGTGTTGGTTTCGGCTGCTTGGAAATGTATTGCAAATGTCATCGAGACTTCCACACGGGGAATTAATTACAGACTCTGGAGCAACGAGGGCAGAACAGAGAGATGACTTATAAATTACTGTAATATAAAAGACAACTGCCGGACTGACAGTTGTCGGTCCGTTACAACCACCCCAGGGTTCTAGAGATAGTACATCTCAGTGGCTTGAGACGTCTTCGGACGTGATTCGGAACGGAAACCAATGGTGACCAGGCGTTGTCTCTTTTTTACACTTCAGAAAATGTATGTAACCCACTTATATAGTTCTTTCTGGTTGTATTCTTGCTAAGCTATTTCTCTAATTTCATCTTACTTTCCACATTATACTCCCCCCTATTTTCACAGTTCTACTTCATTTGTGTGGTATATATTTATTTTGTTGCTCTGGTACGGCTGAGGATGGGGGGAGTCGGCTCTCTCTCTGTCTTGAAATGCTCTCACATGGCTACGCACACACATCCGCTGTCAGGGAAGTCTTACTACTTTTTCGCAGCGGGGGTGTTGTTTACGAAGTTGAGAGGATGGAGAGCGAATGTCCGGCGCTTCAACCGGGTTGGCGGACACGAAGAGTCCATCTAGGGGAGTTGGAAAACCCTGATTCCAAACCAACGATGCACGTAGGCTCCAGTATCCTTTCACGATCGTTGCTGCTACCTTGAGGTGGTGGTCGGGTTTTCCTATCGTGATAAACCAATCGGGCTATTTATTTCATTTATTTATTTAAGCACATAAAAATTGGTACAAGGAAGCACCAGATAAATATGCGCCTCACAAATCTCATTCGATTTGTGTGAGGGCTGTGATACTGCCCAGATGCCCAAACCGAAGCAGGTGGTTTTCTTAGGTGGCCACACCCCACCATTGGTTTGAAATCAGGGTTTTCCAACTCCCCTAGGTGGACACTCTACATCCACCAACCCAGTTAAAGCGCCGGACATTCACTTTTCGTTTTCTCAATTTCGTAAACAACACCCCCGCCACGAGAAGAGCTATACTGGCTGGGGAAATCGTTCCTCAAGGTCTTACCATGCCAGACAGGACGGTTGAAGAGCATGGGACTGCATCTCATGACGTTGCTCAACTGCCTTGTGGACTAGACCTTCAGGTCAAAGGCTCATGAAGTGGTCTTCTACGAAAACCACTTGTTTCGGTTTGAGCATTCGGGAAGTATTCCAGCCGTCTCTCATATCGCATGATGCTCATGGACACCGTCTTTAACTTTTACACTGATGGACATCAGCTCAAAGACATTTTTAAGTAAGATATTGAATACACACGTCGGGTGTCAGTCCAATACTATAACAGAGTTTTTTGTATGTTTAATGTATGCCAGTTAAATATTTGTTTTAAAACCACATAACTTTGATGGCTAAGTTGACTAATTAACATATCAAATCATAATAAGTCTTCACTAAGACCCTGTGTTGTTATGCTTAAATGTTCAATTCCAGTGAGAATTACTTGATCGGGAAATGTCTGTTCGTTGTTTCTGAATGTTGTTCCACGTCCAGCAACACTCGAGCTCATCATTTCCAGGATCAAATTTCACTTCAAACCCTCTTCTGACTTCAGCTTCCACACGCTCTCGGCAGTGAGGTTTGATAAGCATAGCTTCTGCTATACTGTTATAAGATTTCCTTTGTAAAATATTACGGCTATATTATCATCGTCCTGCACACGATAGGCACCATGCAAGTAATCCCAATATTGAATAGCTGGTATTCAGGTATGTACTTAATAATGTCACTGAGCCCACAAGTTTCGACTGCTTATGTATGAGAACTATGCTATTGCAGTGGTGTCCAAACAGCACAGTGTTTGGTGGAGCTTACCTGTAAAGATAGTTTAAAAAGTACCACCTTAAAGTGAATGGTAGTAGTGTTGACTTACTGTCCATCAGTTTCTTGAGTAGTCTTGGAAATGATATGACTTTAAGTGTCATCATATGTAGCTCAAAATAGCTGTTATTGCTATATTTCCTCTCGGTGTTGAACACATGGGAATGATTTGGTTATAGCACTTAACTTTCAGCTGGTAGGTTACTCGTTCCAACGCCATCCTGACCGTTTCAATTCAAGTATACGCGTGGTTTCATTAACCTTCGAAAATAATGTAGCTTAAAGTCGACTTGGTGTCTACTTGTTGAATGGATTACACCAAACATTTCTTTGCCTATGTAGCTAAACTGTAATGAGAACTTGTTTCTATTCTGAATTCATATTACCAGTCACGTATCTTGTTCCCCCTCATTACTTTTTCTACTATTCTCTTTTAGGTTGACTCAATATGTCAGATGTTGTTGAGTGTTTTGTTTGCAAAATTATTTTTTGTGACCAAGAGACCTATTGGAAACATGTTTACGAGGACGACTGTCACAATCCGTGTAGAACTTCAGCTGCCGATTTCAGTAATGATAAGAATAACATTCAAAAATCTATTGAAAGTGTGTCTAAAATAAGCAAAAACCCAGGCATACCATCTACAAATCAGGCTTCCGATGTTTTGTTAAAAGCATCCTCGTCTGATAAAGCGTATAGTATTAAGGTACCGCTCAAAAGAAATCCTACCAATAAGGCTTATTGCGATGTTTGTCAAACCTCCATGACTCCTTTTGATTTAATTCGGCATGAGACCGGTAAGAAGCATTTGAAAATGTTAGAAAAAGCCAACCTATGTGCTCCAAAGTCAGTCAACGGACATCAAGCTGCCAACTATTTTACTGTTAATCATCAAAGGAATTCTTTTAAAGTAGAAAATTATTTTGACCCTAATCATAACCCCTGCAGCATAACTGAGGATATATCCTCGTGTAAGACTTTATCTTCAGAGACTCCAGTGAAATGTGATGCCGATTCTCAGTACATTCCAAGTGTACGTTCGCTCTTAAATTTTAATGAGACATCCGAAAATAATTCAAACAAATCAGCTACTAAGTCTATTTTACGCAGATTGTGTATGACGGAGATTTCATTACTTCTAACTCAAATGGTTGGAGATATGTATCAAAAGGCTAATTTTTATAGGCAATTAAAAATGAAATGTCGGGACGACCTAAATTCTATCTTGTGTCTTGAGGTTCCTATTCTGCCGGGCACAGTTAGTCAAGAACTCACAGAAAGAAATCTTCCCGGACTAAACAGCATTTATCATGGTGAAAGTACCTTGCTCAGTCAGTTACTTTTGTCTTGGGTCAAACAACTCCATGCGTTAGATAACGATTAGCTTCATTAATGAATTGTACATTTATTTGAGTATTTCACTGGATCTTCACAAATAGAGACAATATTTTAATAGAAAATGACTTCTTTATTTTGACTACTTGTCAGTGTCGTAGCAATTGTCAACGCCCAGAGGACTCATCATTTTCACATTCTATGTCTAGAATTACAACTACAGCATAGATCCACCCCTCGTTCATCTTTGCTACCTTTCCTTTCTACATAACTTCTCGCTAGGTTCAAGTGCTTGATCACTATATTTTTATTATCTTAGTTCCATTCTAGGGAATGAAGTGTTTCTATTTTATCTCTGTAGCTTTCTCATGATCTTGATAGCCGACGACAAATTGTTCTTTCTGCATAGAACATTAGCGAAATCGTGTTAATTTCTGCATCCCTAACCATTCATAAGTTGATGGTTAAAATACTTTGTTATAAGTATGTGTCATATGTTGCGCTCAAAAGTTCTATCTTCAGATTTCCCGTGATTTATTATTTGAAAAACTGTCAAAGGGTTTATTTGGAATTTGGTATGGTTTTTGTAGTGTCATTATGTTCTTAATATCAATTGGGTAACTGGGATACGTTAGCGGTCAAGTGATTTAGGTGTCTCTACATGATAATCATTTTTTCATATTTATGTGTCACCTGTCAGCGTAGTGTTTAAGATTATCTGTCACAGCCAGTCGAAGTGTGTTAACAGGAACAGGTGTTGCTACGATATTTCTTATACTAGGGTTCTTCTTATAGATATGACCACTATCGTAGTGTGACTAGTATAAATGCTACAACGAGTTGACTGGGTTCTAACAGTCTTATTTGACTCTAGTAGTTCGATTATTCAGCGTTCGTTATATACATATATCTCAAGATTAATTTCGTGTATATTACTGGACTGAATCGCATTCATTATAACGCCATTTCCAAAAGCTGATGTACGAAATCTATGAAGGGTACATATATCCCTAGGATGTATATGAGCAGCAGACAGATTAATCCGAATAGATAAATAGTTGGGGTTGGTTACACGTTAAGTAATCAAATTATTATGTCTACATTTATAGAGTCATGCATAGTGCAATAAATATACATGCAGACACATGCATGTATAGGAAATGTACTTCCACAAAATGTTAGTACGTACTCATCTCAGCATTAGCGGAAAATGGTTAACAAGGTCATGAATGAAAATGTACAAGCAGTAAAAATAAATATAAAGCGATTGAGAATATTACAGTCACACATTTGGCTCCCATGTGATTATTTGGTCAGACGTTTGTGAATTTCATTTCGTACTAATGATATTAGTCCTGGTAGGATTTCCATAAAATATACGAAACAAACTAGAAATCGGTACCTATAAATGTCTGGGAAAACCCAGTCAGTCAGCTACAACGCAGGACTAGGCACATATGTGCGTCTGTCCAAGTTGCCACACCTCATCAGCGCGTCGTGGTAATCGGTGTTCAGGCATACGTAAAACGTGGCCCAACCATCTCAGTCGATGAACATTCATGACCTCATCAACTGATTTACCATCATTCCCTAATACCCTGTTCTAACCTCAATATTACTTACCCGGTGATCCCAGCAGATGCGAGCAATGTTTCTAAGACATCTGTGGTCAAATACTAGTAACTTACGAGTATCTTCTACTCTTAATGGCCATGTTTCACGGCCGTAAAGTAGAACAGAGCGAACTACTGAGCAGTATACTCGTCCGTAGTTGCTAGACGGATATCTCGCATTCGCCATAGTGCACGCAAGTTGGCAAAAGCCAAACGAGATTTTTGAATCCATGCTGAGAAGTTGTCGACGCGTTCGACTACTTCACTCCCTATCCTTAGTTCAGGTGTCGATGCAGGCCAGTCCTGGGTAACAATTTACATTTAGATGGCGAGAAACGCATCCCAAACATCCTGGCATTATTACTCAGTTCTAACAGAAGACTATGCATTTTGTCAGCGTCTTCACCTAACAGGACTATATCATTTGCGTATTCTAAGTCGATAAGTGGACCTCCTGGTAGAAGATCAATTCCTGAAAATTCAGTCGACGAGAGTGTTATTTCCAGCAATAGGCCTATAATGAAGTTAAACAAAAATGGGGATAGTGGACAGCCTTGACGGACACCACGTGAGGTTGTAAAGTCAAATGACAGTTCGCCATAAGCTTTCACTCGACTGGTAGTGTTCGAGTAGAGCCTTCACAAGGTTTCTGCACTTCTCAGGTACACCTTTCAATGACAGACACTGCCACAGAACCTCTCGGTCTACAGAGTCAAATGCTGCTTTCAAGTCAAGAAAAACTATCATTGTCGGACGCCGATAAGCGTCTGTGTTCTAAAACCTGACGAATAGTGAATATGTGGTCGATGCAGCCACGACCAGGTCTGAAGCCAGCCTGATTTTCTCGTGTTTGCAGTTCACGAGTCTTAGTTAGGCGCCCAATAATTATTGAGGCTAGTATTTTAGATGCTATGTTAGTCAAACTAATCCCTCTATGGTTATCATAGGATGATTTTGGTCCCTTCTTATATATTGGGGCGATCAGTGATTGTGACCAGTCAGATGGGATTACGTCCAACTCCCAGATTTTAGCTAAAATACTAGTCAACCTAATTGCTAAAACTGGACCACCATACTTAAAGGCCGCTGGAGCCAATCATTCTGGACCAGTTGCTCTTCCTCATTTCAGATTAGTTATAGCTTTTTGAACTTCAATTAGAGTCAGAGGGCCTTGCTACTTAAAGCATTTCGCCCATCATTTTAAAAGTCAGGACTGAGAGCAGATATGAGTGTCATCTTTTTCGGCTATTGTCTCACTTACACTTGGCTTCTTAATTTCGTTTTTTAGTCTGGAAAGCTGTCTGGTGTTACCTACGGCCGCTGCCTTTTCCATGTCTTATGTTTTCGTTGTCCACAACTGCTCACGATCGTTCCTTAGACTTTTGGTTAACCTACATCTGATTCGCTTTCGTTCATCATCGTATTCCAGAACGAGCGACAGTCTTCTATCGGGCCTCTCCGACGATGAATGATAGCAATATGGTCTGTTTGAGTTCATTTTTGGTTTGGTGCAAGGGTTCGAGATTTTAGACGATGTCTCTCCTTGTGCTTAAAATTATTGCTTGTTAAAAATAAACGATTGTCTGAGCACAGTTACGGCTGACGGTCACCATCATCTGTTTGCTGAGCCGGAATAACAAAATACCCACCTAAATGCCTTTCTGTTTGGTTTAAGCTTCCTACTTGGGAATTAAAGTCACCTGCTACGAGTACTATGTACGAGTGTTTAGCTTTTTGAAGAAGTTCAGAAAGCTTACTGTAAAAGTCATCTTTCATTTCAATCCGGGCTGCAGTCAGTGGAGGCGTAGGTAGAAATGAAGAAAAGGCAACGACGTGTGTCCCTATCCTTCCGAGTTCTTACGGGGCCGTTTAGCTGAACGACACATAGGCGAATGTTAATATAGATCTTTTTTAAAAGTGCCTCTGCCCTTATGCTTAGTGCCATGCCTACACCCGCCAGTTCATGAGGACTAGCCTTCTGATCGCCAGATGCACGGAGGTTATATCTCGTCGACTCTCCTTTTTATTGAGGTGAGGTCAAGTAAATGACCACACTAGGATCCCGTATGCGTGTTTCGAAGACACAGCATACATTTATCTTACGAGATTCTGTGGTTTCAGCCAAGGAGTCATGCTGGCTGATTTGACATAGGGGGCGTACGTTGAAGACTTCAATGTGTAGTTTGGAGAGGGATTTTAGCAGACTTGAGACAGTATTTCGCACACTAGAATCGTTTGCCATGGTGACACATCAAGAGAGAGTCGAAGCAGGAAGTTTAGAGTTGAAAGTCGAGGTAGGAGAAATAATAGGAATTGAAGAGGAAAATTGATTATAAATACAATGGTCTCGAGTGCTATTAGAGATAGGTGGGCGGTTATCACTTCCCGGTTGCCCACACTGTGGAAAGGTTCTTCTAGAGGCAAACAAAAAGCTGTATTGCTGATTTTTCAACCATCTCCGTATAGATAACACAAAGATTATACTGACGCTAATGAAGCTCACTCCTACTCTAGGACGTTAATTTAAGGATGTGACCGGCACGTATCGCTTAGATTTTAGGTTTATTGACGGACATGTCCCTTTTATCTACGGTGGATTAGTAACTCACGCCAGATGACTGAGCTGGTGAAATGTCACTTAGGAAAACTTCAACTACATCTGTCTTTCACTTTTTTGTATACCCACCTAGAGAATGAATAAGAGATCGGTCTGGTCTTCAAGTCTTAAATAAACTTGAAAATGGGGTAAGTAACTTTAGGGTAGGCATAAGCATCAGTTCACAATGGACTAGTGCTAAAAATAAATTGACCGAGGTTACTGAATATTGTCTGAATAACGCTTACTGCTGTAGTTTTAATATTCATACCCCATTATAAGTGAAAGGTTTTTCACCCATCAATGTTACCTGTCATCCAATAAAATAAAGATCTTGGTCACCATCCCTTTAGGGCGATTATAAAAAGTCAACAATTCCTGGGTAAGTACTCTTTTTAATCCTAAACCATTCTAATAAATCAAAAGTGAATAAAATAGTTCCTAATGCAGTCACGGTTGCATAGAATATGTTTCTGATTATGTTTTCCCTGCTAGTGTTCCCCTCCCTCAATGCGTTGAAAAGCTCCATCAAGTAGCTTAAAAAGGCTGCTTATTGTCATTTTCCTGTTAGTGATTGGTATTTCCATAAGAAATAGCTACTGTATATCAAGTTTTGGTGTTGGCGAAGTAATCATCAGAGGGTTCAATTAATAAACGGCAATCGTCCTCAATTAAGAAGGTAAATTAAGCAATTTTATAAGACTGTTTCCTCTAGGTCTTTAATGAAAAGTGAGTACCTGTTTTCCATTTATCCCAAGTACTGGGCGCTTTCTCGTGGCAATGTAATTCCTCGGAGTATTGAAACAATATTTGGATGGTGGAAGCTGGCTAAAGCCAAATCTGAAAGTGTCCGGCCTCTAGTTATTTCTGAGGTAGCAGCTTTCATTGTCGTGGACTTTGTGAACCCTTCACTTCAGAATAGACTGATCATACAGGACGTCCTCAACATGCGACACAGAGTTTGTTCTCAGACCAATTTCCAGGAAACTAATGTGTATATTTGTATTGTAGCTGTAAATAACTAGTTGTAAAATTAGAATATCCGTTGCATCCTCAGTATGAACGGAATGCGGGTAATTTTTAAAAGTGGGGACAAAATTTTCTTTTCGACGGTATCCTTCACTAGAGTTGTACATTCGTACTTATATCATACATATATTCTCTATACACGGTCTATAATTGTTGTAACTAATATTATAGACGTTGAAACTGGTTTTCCGGATTATTATTAACTGTAATTTTTTGCATAATTACTGAATAACTAGACTACTATGTATATGTATCACTTTCATCATAGGCTTTCGGTTGACTCATTAAATACGGTTACACAATTCACTATTCCTAATTTGTTGTCAGTTTATCATTCACAGTATCCACTGTTCACAGCCACTTCGGGCTTGTTTATGTATATATGTTATTTTTCATTTTACGATGTGGTGCAGTCAGGTATTTCTTTATATAAACCACATCTGTTGGAAATTTAAATTTAATAGAGGCTGTTTATTACTTCTGAACTCGAAAGCCGGGCACAGAAGGGAGCTAGCGAATAGAGGACCAATGGGAACATGACTGGCGGCTCAAATTCAATAGTCCTGGTTGAGAGTGTAAGCGGCTAATTCAGAGACATTAAGAAATAGGAGTAAATACCAGACCAATTTAGAATTATTACTTTAGTGACTGGGTATATGATTATTGGTTAGAGGGTCACAAAACATAACGACAATAAAAATAGATCGTTATTGCTTCATTAACAAAGGTACAAAGAGTTGGTCAGAATTCAAAGTTACGTAGTAGTCAAAGGGTAGTGAGAAGGAAGTCGCACAGAAACGATATATAAAATGTTAGCCACTTAATGGCTATGAGAAAGACAAATTTGGATGAGCTTTATTAGAGTTAATTGTTTACTTGAACAATATGGGAAGATGAAGTAGAGAAAAAGAACACGTGTCAAGAATTATCTAACAAAATATGAAAAGGTGTTGGGGTTGTGGTAAACTAATGGATTGGACATACCGCTCCTGCATGCTGAGATGAGGCTTGCATTGATGAGTCTCCAAAGCCTCCGCTGTGCACAAATTTCTTATTAAACTTTCTTTTGGACCAGTTTGTCCTTGAGAATAATTTTGAATGAGGAATCAGGTGGAGGTGCACAGCTAGAACTTACTAGATATCCAGCAGACAAGTTACCGACCGATTTGTATTCACCTTTTTATAACCATGCTGGATAGTTCTTGGATATGGGTTTGAAGGGACCAAGTTTGTGCAGCTAATATAAATATCTTCACAAGAGCAAGTAGACTGGTAAATAGTCAGTGAGGTGGCCTAAAGTGACAGTTTTTACTTGACAAATCCTTGTGTCAGGCATCTGCTGGGAAATGCAATTCGTAACTCAGCTGAATGAAAGGTTTTCTTCAAAGATTTGGACAGTCGACTTTACGAGATCACTGCGATCATATTTTTGCTGAATTCAGTTCTCATGAACAAATCTTCGGTACTGTGAGGGTCCCTTCAATTTGGCGTTATAGTCTCAATTGTAAGTATAGGTTTGTGGAAATAGTTGAATTTCATTAAAATCATGAACCGATCAGTGTTAGACCACCATTGAAAAACTGGAAGCACTGGAAACCAATCTTGAAGTCCTTATATTGCCCATTCCATGTTGGTTCCCTGTAAATCTGTCTTTATAAAGAAACATCCGGTCTTCCGAATAAAGCACCAAGAAAATGGAATTCTGCGTTTATTACTGACTATAATGTGAATCTAATCGACTGGTGGGACATGTTGAACTGCAGTATTTGATCAAGATCACTGATTTTATCACAAATAATAAAAGTGTCATCTATACATCGCTCGTAAAAATGAGAAACATCACTTGTCGATTGAAGAACAGTGTTATCTAGATTAGCCATGGAGCGTCCCACCAGAAGACAACCCAGTGGTAACTCCACAGAAAAACCATTAGTTGGTTTTAAGAAAATTTTATTCAATTGGAGGTCTTCATTCTAATAGACAACTCAGTGAATTTTTCTAACCATGAAAAACTTCAACGTGACATCATTCTCCTGGTTAGATGTTACGGATATTATCTGGTTGCAGATAATAATCGCTAATGCTTTTTCTTTGGCATTATTGATTAAATTTATTCAACTACCCGTTTCCTGAATGAAATTGTAGTTTGGAGTTACAAAACCAATAATGAATTATTGTTTCTAAATAAAATTGTAGCACTTAGTATGAACATAACGCCAATACCTATTTATTTTCCCTTCATCAGTCGAAAAACTTCTGCTCTACTGTTCCTATATGTGCTGTTCTTCAACCAGTCAACTCAGGAATGACATGTGTTCGTGATAGTTACAAGAGATTCACGTGTAATAGATACTGAAATAATAGAAAATTATTCAAACTCACATAATCTTTCATCTTGAGTAAGCCTAATTCGTAACCCCAATAAAAAGGTCTGTTACTCAGTAATGGATGGTGCAATAGGAGTTTATTCGATCGTTCTTCTGTTAGGTATATACAAAAAAGGTGGATGTGTAAACTGAACGATAATAAACCTAAACTGTGTCAGTTAACACGTATTTGCAACACTGTAAAAAAATAGTGTTCTCTTGAAAAGTCACTCATCTAATTCGGAGCTTCAGTTATCATTATTCCCAAAGTTCATGTGTTATTGATAGTTTTTCCGAAAATATCTAACTAGGTTTCTAAGATCTGAGGACCTCTTCGTGTAGGCTTGACAATGGTTTCTTCCAATTTCTTGTCAGAACACCTTATTCATATACATCATGTAAAAGCTTATTTGTAATACATAGCTTAATATTCTAGCCTTTATTATTGCATCTTTACGTCTACACACTTGTCAAATTTCCCTATATATATATTGACCATCCAAAATATTTAAGATGCCAAAATATACTTATTGGTTATATCCTGCTTCATTTACCAATCCTATTGGACGTGTGGACGGATAGCAATTAATAACTACAAGTGATCTTCAAAAGTAATCACAAATAAATTAACTTAATGTGAACGAGAACTAATCTACAAGATATATAATTGTATTCAAACAACGGCGAGACCATAATTTTTGAACGAAAGAAACAGGTATTGGATTTTGGTGCGAGATACACTCATCCATTTGGCTAAATAAAGTTTTGGCATTATAGCTGATGTCAGTTCGTGATGAAAAACCTGAATCTAATTCCTAACTTTAACTATCAACTGTAAATCATAATTCTAATCCCTCACACAGGTTTATAACCCTCATTTGGTCCTAGTTACTAGGTGGACACTCTCAAGGTCAGTTTAGCGTCACTCAAATGTCGTCCATAAATTATAGCCTCACCTAAAATTTCAGCGCTAGTAATTTTCATCATTACAAAATAATCAACGAAAACAAGATAGTTCAATTAACAATCGAATAGGTAGGTATTTTTCGTTGAATTCATGATAGTAGCAAACTTATTCGATTAATTCATCGCAACAATCCTGATGTCGATAATTTGTAAAACACTTGACTGAAATCCATTTCAAATCGCAGTATACTTTAGCACATTCCTCTGAATTAAGTCACCCTTTGATAAATGCCAAAGACTTGTCTTAGTTAACTTATGTTACTGACCTTTCATCAAAGTATTTTGTTAGTTCTTTTCATACATTATGCAGTGTAACGATTGCTTGGTTTTTCAAATAATTACTTTGATTATTATAATACTCTTTCTTCCAATTACTGAATATTATTTTACACTCAATGTGACACTATGTAGTCATTACGTAACTCAACTACTCGATGAGTATTACTTCATTGTTGTAAAAGTGAACTTTAATTGAACGTTCTGACTGGGTTTACTAATCCTGGGAATTATTCAGCATATTAATTCAATAAATTGTGACTTTATTTCTGAAAAGTAGATGTTCATGGAGCTGATTATTTTACAAATGTTAAATTAATTTAAATTTGTGATATGATTTCTGAACAAAGTCTTTTGTCTGGGATACCATGCTATTGATGCACTGATAGTTCATCAGAAGCAATTCAGAGATCCAAGGCTTTATTGTCTGTTTTCAGAATGCGTGTACCACCCAAACATTTTGGTCTTTTGCTTAGAATTGTAAGCACAAAATGCGCTGAGAACTGTAGTGTTTAGTACTACACACATGATCTATTCTAGTTTTTATACAAAGTTAAATAACTCCGATGGCATGTGACTATATATATTCTTTCAAAAGTTGATATTTTTTAACTGTTTTATTGTGCATTGGGGCGATCCTGAAAATTTCTCGCAATAGACATGACAAGCTCAGGAAACATTAAGAAGCATTTTTATCCAATCAGCGTTTGATTAGAAGTTTTGCTAGAAATATCGCGAAAATGAAAAGTCACATGTAGAGGTTCTGATTGGCTGATTCCTACTCTGCTACTGTGTTTAGTAGCATTCTAGAATTTTCAGGAAAACCCAAAGACTTTTAAAATAATATAAAAAACCCTATATTTTCTGTACATAGATGAACCTTTGGAGTAAAGTGCTTCTCGTATATTTTGCGCCTTTTCTCTCGTGTTCATGTCGCTGTGTAGTTCGAGCTTGGGAGTTACGAGACTAGCTTAGGGTCCGAGTATAGCGTTCAATCAGCAAGACTTATCAGTATGATAAATATTTATTAACTAATCATTACTGATATTTTTGCATAAGGTTCAATGTACTATGAATATTTATAAATATTTCTTAGTTGTATAAGAACTTTTGTCTAAATTAGAACGAATAGTTTCGTAGTATTTGGGCACCGAGTTGATATAATACATTAAATAGGAATAGTATATTTGTAAAATCTCAGCGAATGAATTCAAGGAGATATCCTTGAAAAATCTTGGACCATATTGTCAGGCGAAACGCTGGATTTACTTCAAATTCATTCGCTGAGGTTTTACAAATATTTATTCTTCCTATTTAATATTTCTTAGTTGTTTTTAGAGTATTCTATTTAGTAATTATAATAAAAAACATAATTAATTTCATTTAGTATTGTTTGTTTGAATCTTCTCATCCTGGATTTCACTGGTAGCCACTATCCATCTTTGCTTACAATGCTTGTAAATTAAGGCTACGTAATACGCACAGTATGCACATATGCCAATTAGAGACTGAACAGTTGCAGTCCTAAACATCAATGTGAAAATTCAAACAAACAATACTAAGTGAATTTAAACTTCACCCCACTGCACAAGCAAGTGGCTATCAGGATTCAGTGGCTGAGTGGATAACGCGATGGCGTTTGAGGCGAAAGTTACTGGATTCGAGTCCCAGAGTGAACATCAACTCTGAAATGCAGGTACATCCAGCCAACGAGTCCTAAATAGGACGAAACGCGCGTCCTGGATTCCACTGCTGGCCACTATCTATCTTTGCCTAAAAAACATAATTATTTTAAAAAAGGAGTCTTTTGGAGTGATGTGTTTACAATTGATTAAATGCTCTTGTATCGAACTAGTTATCTTTTTACATTCTCTTTTTAAGAGATGCATTCGGAAAGTGATCGCTTTGTGCGGCCTATGTAACGTACCCCACATGAGCAAGTAAAAACATAATTCATATAATAAATTGAATAAGATATTACTGAGATCTATGTATACTTCTATATTATCTAATAATTGGTTACTAATCAAAACTTACATAGACACTTTACTAAGAAAAAATATGTTATATTTGAAAATTTTTGAAGTAGACTATCCATACTTTAAAAAAGTTAAACACAATGTGTGTTCTGGAATAATTTAAAAAATATATTTAATTTCAATTATTTCATAAATATAATAAAGTAGTCATAATTTTTTTTGTTTTTTTGAAATTCTACAAATGTATAAATTATAAAATCTGATATCCAATTATTATTTTAATTTTATGGAAATGAAAAATAAACAATGATCTATGTAATTACATATACCAAATTTGTAGAAAATAGTGTATTTCGATACAAAATTGATGCAATTCTTGATGTTTGTTATATGTATATGTATATCATAAAGTGAAGTTATCATTAAATTCCAAGCATGTATACACACTAAACATTCATATATCTTATTTAAATCTATTCATTTTCGGACCAAGATTTTGTATATTTCATACCTTTTGATGAAGCAGATGATTTTGAGGCACTCGATGGAGCTGATATATTCAAATTAGGCTTGTTTAAATGTATCCATTCACCGGAATCTGTATAAAATAAATGATAAATATTTGGTTTTGAAACTTTCTCCGTTGAATTTGATGTTTCTGTATGTATTGTTGGTATAGGATTTAAATGTTTGTTACTGTTATTATTATTTCTATTATTATTGCGAGTGTAAAGCAGTTTAGTTATATTCGGCGAAGAAACTACTTTCGGAATAGTTAAAGAAGATGAATTTGTACTACTTGTATTACTTGTAGTAATAGAATTAAATAATCCTTTAGGTAAAATATCGTTCATATTTATAGAGTTCAAGTATCTATCATGTTTTCTATTTCTTTCACAAATATAAACATTTGAATTAAGATTATTTTTTAATGTTCGAACATTCCTTTGATCAACTTTTTCATGACGTTTACGTAAATTTTCTAAAACATCAGCAAATTCACGTCGTTCTAAAGAAAGTCGTTTTAATTCCCATTCTAATTGTTTGTCTAATTGAGATCTTAAAGATTGAAGTCGATTTCTTTCAACTAAATTTCTTGTTTTCACAAATCTTGCAACATCTGGATTACGTGAACATTGTTCCCATTCAGTTTCCTCACGAACTTCCTCTAAATTGGCTTGATCCTTAGAAAAAAAGATAGTTTATAAAACAATTAAGAAAAAATTACCATTTGTGAGTTGTGATAAAATTAATTTCTTCTCTACAAAAGTAAAGAAAGAACTTTATTATATTTCGTTCTTTTTCATTTACCATTTGGCACCAAGTTCTATTTTCGTTAAACACTTAAATTATAAAACAAATGGATAACCTTTAAATCAAGGTTAAAACACCCACGCAAAGAAAATAGACAAATGAAAACACTATGACAACAGTTTAGTATTATTTCAATGGTATACTCAAATAGATGCAAATGTTTGTTTCATGTTTACATGCACATGATAATATACACTTCTAATGAAGACAATATGAATAATAATAACTAAATATTATATGTTCTAAAATGTAAATTTGCATAAGTATGTATGTGTATATGTATAATACATGCAGGTGGAGTGTACCTAATAAAAAGATCAGAAAAAATCTAAAGAACTTTTTTCCAGAAAGGTATTGTGAAGTGGACAACATAGGGGGGATAATTATTGTGACTGATTCAATAAACTATAATCTTAGTTCTTAATAATTGAAGTAGTTAATGAAATCTGAAAGATTAAATTTTGCCATTAAATTTCATGAAGAGTGGGCCATGATCTATTTAAAGTAGAGATAATGTGTTATATGCAAATATTCAGAGAAGATTCAAAGTAGAAATCAGAGTAAAACCATTTACCTAATACAATAGTCAAATTAAGAGATTGATTAAGAGATTTGCTGCATGAACTTGTAGTGACCGGCTTGTCTCGACAAGAACACGATTGGAATAATAGAAACAATTATTATTCTTGTAACCAATTGTACCAGCGATTGTTTTACTGTACTTGCTTAACTGTATCAAACTCACTTCTCGTTCCGCTATCCGCCTTGTTTGGTTCGAACTTTCTTACGCTCTGCCCATTTTGCCTGTACTCGTTGGCACGTCTCGGTATTCTTTCGATACCACGATATCGCCAATAAATATACTTTATCTGGACTAATTAAAGCCTTCTGGTTTGCGAGTTATCAAAGGGACCAAGTCGTTTCTGGGCGCGTAATCGTATTGTAGTGGTGATCATAGTCCATCAAGACTCGACGCCATCTACAAACTTATTGCTTATTTAATTGACCATTCAACTTGATTAAGTTAAAAAAAAACAATATTCTTCGATAAATGATACAATCTAAGACAAAACTAATTTAAGTATGAAGAAATTCGGTTTCGAAAATAGTCACTATTTTAAGTTAGGAAAAGAAAAGTGATCAAACAACTGGTTAATTAAGAGTTACCTGTTTGGAGAGATTAAGAAGGTGTTTTGTGCATCTGAATTACGGTCAACAGCAACAAACTATTTTCTGTACCACTGAAAGATAATCTTCCTCTTCTCTTCACTCTTGTATACGTTGACTAGTTCACCTTTCCCTGTGGAATGATGTACATTAGACATAACTGGTTCTATTTCCAAGATGCATGAGAGAGAACGTTACAGCATTGAGGATATGATCTTACTTCTTGAGCACATAATTGAATTTTATCAACTAACTAAATTGATCAACTGCAATTCTAAATATCGATGGGACGATCCAAACAACCAATACAAATGAATTTAAGACCGTTTATTAAGTTTGTCCAGATCCTTCAGGATTAACTGATTTCCAAATATTTAAAATCACAGGGATATTGTTATCCATAAGATGAAGCTAGACGTCTGTGTTTGAAAACAAAATTTCTTATCTTTGTCTTACTCATGGCTTTAACCTGTTATTCACATATCTTTCTAAGAATGTTGATATTTCTCAAATGGTTCTCTAATTTCACAGAAAAGCTCTATCTAAAGTTTGTGCTGATGATGTTGTTCTGAAGAACGATGAAAACTCCACGACCAAACCATCTAGCTCAGAGAACAAAACTCCATCAAAATCAACTACCTGAGCTAAAAAAATACTACACCATTCCAAAGCTTTGACTAACTTGCAAACTCCAGAAATTGTTTAGGGTATTCTCTAAAGAAAAGCTTCTCCGTCTGCCCTCTCTAAGTTATCCACCGGTTCCCCTACTTTTATAGGACAAGGTACTTTAACCTTTCCCAGTGTTTGCTTTCGACATATGTTAGAAAATACAGTTCAACCTGGTTTTACAAGTATGATGGATAACTGGCTAAGTATTTGACCCTTGAATACCGAATTAACTCTGACGAATCAACTATTTGACATTAATGATTTTAAAGTTGTTTATAGAATCCTTCAAATTTCTTCGTCCGTAACTGCTTAAAACAGCGGAACACTTGTTCCCCAATGAGGTGATACATGAACTTTGTATACAAAAGTTATCAACTTTCCCTTGTCCTGGATCTATTAATCTCACTCCCATTTCGTATATTTTTGCTTTTGGAAATTTACACATCTTCCTAATCACTTTTCATAATCCATTAATTTTTTACTTGCTTTTAATATCATTTCACATAATCTCACTAACTCCTTTAATCAATGAGACATGAAAACAGACTAGTTGTTTTACTCCATTCACATTATAATCCAATGCTTATTTATTTGAACACATAAATATTGGTACAAGGAAGCACCAGATAAATATGCGCCTCACAAATCTCATTCGATTTGTGTGATGGCTGTGACACTGCCCAGGTGCCCAGACTGAAGCAGGTGGTTTTCTTAGTAGATCACACCCGGAGCCTTTGACCGAAAGATCTGATCCACAAGGCAGTGGAGCATCGTGAGGAGATACATTCCCATGGAAGCCGGTGACCAACGATTGATTCATACGCCATTTGTTACCTCAGGATACTGGAGCCGATGTGCACCATTGGTTTGGAATCAAGGTTTTTATGATAATCAAAAGTATTTGAATTGTAGTATAAACTAGTAATCCCAGGAATAACGCAATTTAATCAAGAAGTGTTAGATGAGCCCGAACGAATGTATTGCATTTAGAATTCAAAATTACAACAGTTATCATTACCAAGAAGTCATTGATTTATTTAAACATCACAACCGCCACAGCTCGAATTGGAATGTGTCTGTAATCGATTGTTCGTCTTCTTCTTAAGTTCATCTTACATCTATCCGACGGTGTATTGGATGTAGACTCTGTATTATCTAGAATGCACTCATTAGTATTAGAATTAACAACCGAAATTGGAACAGACTCACCTGGATTCTGGTATTGTATTTGATCAACGTGTCGGTTATGTATAGTCAAGTCATTGATATCCGGAATTCGCACCATAGATTTTCCAACATTCTTCACCACGATCCCCGTGGCTAGTCGAAGATCATTCCCACGATAATATGTAACTTCTGCAGACTCCAAACACCTCATATTCGAACGGAGAATTCTTCCTTTTAATAGCTTTGATGGAGCAGGTGGTTTTCTTAGTAGTAGTAGTAGTCTCTTTCGTCACAGAATGCTTAGCATTTCTATATTAAAGTAGAAATGTATCTACTCCCCTCTCCAGATCATTAAATGTCGAAGCAGCAATAGAATCAATAGCAATTTTCAATGTTCTTACGAAATTTTCTACCTGACCATTGGAACAAGGGTACCTGGGAGCTGTAAACAGATGTCTGCACCCTATACCATTCAACCCATTAGTGACTGCATCTGCAGCAAAATGAGAGCCATTATCAGTCACCAACACCATGGGAACTCCTTCTCGACTAAACACCTTCCTTAATGCTTGAATTGTGAAGTCAGAATTCGGTGAAGTTGTGAAAAAAACTTCAGGCTACTTAGAAAAAGAATCAATAATTACGAGTGCATAGTATTTGCCAAGAAATAGACCACAGTAGTCTGCATGAATTCTCTGCCAGGCCTCAGACGATACTGGCCATGGAGTCCACTTCGAAGGCTGACTTTTCAGCTTACGACATATCTCACAATTGTTTGCTGTACGACATATATCTGCATTTATCTCTGACCACCAACATGTGAGTCTCGCCAAGGACTTCATTTTCTCAACACATAGATGTCCACTATGAAGATCTTTAAGGACAGGTTTGTGTAATGAAGGAGGAATAACAACACGATCATTTAGACACAGAATACCGTCAGGGGTAGTAGATAACTCCTCCCGCTTTGAATAATAGACAGGAAATCTACGTTTCAGATTAGCATTCCAACCCTTCCGTATAGCACTGAGTATACATCCAAAGTATCTACGAGTTTCTCTAATGAGATATGGACGTCTCACCGGCAAAGGTTGCACTAACAAGCAGTCTGAAGTATTAACAGGTCTATCTTGTAATGATTGTCGAGAAATGTAGTCAACGTGCTGAATTTGTTTTGCACTCCTGTGCTGAATCGTATAGTCATAAGCACTCAAAACAATACCCCATCGTTGAACCATAGCAGCTGAGGAACGTGCTAAGGATTTTTCAGGATGACAAATGAACTTTAAAGCTTCATGATCAGTAACAATGGTAAACTTATTTCCAAATAAATATTTATGAAGTCTTTTAACAGCCAAAAACACGGCTAATGCTTCTCTCTGTGTTTGTGAATAACCTTGTTTAGAAACAGAAAGTTTGCGTGAAACACAGATAACTGGCCGACCTTCCTGTTCCAAGACTGCACCAACACCCACAGGTGATGCATCAGTAATAAGAACAGAATGTACACTGGGTGAGTAAGTTCGAAGAACAGCATCACTTTGAAGAGACTTTAGCAGACTTCATAGGCATGACTCGTGTTCTTCACCCCATTTGAATGAATTGGATGTCAAAATATTAAATAAACAGTTGGCACGACAAGAAAAATTAGGAATAAAACGAGAATAGTACTGAAGAGCACCCACTAGCGAACGTAATTCTATGATATTTTTTCGAGACGGTGAATTTGTCAGTGGGGCTAGTCGTTTCATATGTGGTTTAAAACCATTACCATCAACTAAGTATCCAAAGCATTCAGAACTAGATACACTAAATGAACATTTATTCGGATTCACTGTAATATTCTTCTCAATTAAACGACGCAATAAAGCAATAAGTCTCTGATCATGAACTACTTTATCAGCACCATGAACAATGAGATCATCTTGATAAACTTCAATATCGCTGACTATCTTATTCATGACCTCCTGAAATATGGCTGGAGAACAACTAAGACCAAATGGAAGGAAGTTGTATTTCAACAGACCAAAAGGGGTGATAATTTTTGTCAAGATAGATGAAGATTGATCTAAAGGGATTTGAAGATAAGCATCTTTCAAGTCGACTTTCGAGAACACTTTAGAACCATGAAGTCGATTTAGAATATCTTCAGCCTCCATCGTCGTGCATGTTTGCTTCAACAAACGGGAGTACAGTGTTAATCTGTAATCATCACATATTCTAGGGGTCTTGCCATCCGACTTCAATGGCGTAACAATAGGAGTACCCCATGCTGAGGACTGAACTGGTTCAATTATATCTTTCGCACCCAAATCGTTCTGTGACTTATGTACTGCTTCTCGAAGACCATAAGGAATTATTCGTCTTTTAAGAAAGACTGGATCGCCCTGTACTTGAAGTTTTATGGGCTGAATTTTCATACCTCCACTATACTTAGCACACACAGCTATCAAATCCTTGAGTAAAGCATCAGAATTCTCTGCAGAAACTAATAGAGACAATTCTACTTCAAGTTTTTTCAGATTTTTTAAACCCAGTATAGACAGTCCTGTTTCACTAACTAAAAATTCACAAGGTATATATGAAGAATTGTCATTTCTTATTAGCAATTCACAACATCCTCGTATAGGCAGTCTGTGTCCAGTAATCCCCAATATTGAGATCTCAGTGGGTTTTACCACAACATTAGGATCTAAAGATTTCAAGTTCTTGAATGAAATAATGGACTCTATACTACCTGTGTCCACAATAAAGTCATGAAATGAACCAACAGATGTATATAATCGCTTTTGGATATGAACATTACATTTCGAAGTGGTGGATAAGGATAAATGATCATTAAGAATAGCCGAACTATTGGGATCTAAGTTACAAGACTTAGTAATACTTGAAGCAAAGTGGACAGTAGTTTTGCATACTGACTGAATGTGTCCTATCTTGCCACATTTAAAACATTTAGCATTACGAAATGCACATGAATTACGAGAATGAAATTTGCCACAAGATAAGCATTTACCAAACTTATTCTCACCTTTGTTGTTTGCTTTGCAGTCCCTTGTTGAATCACCTTTCATATTTCCACGAGAACAGAAATCACGATTAAACGAACGCACATTTTATCGACCCTGAGATTGTATTTCATCATGACGACTAAGCAAAGTATTAGAAATTTTCATCGATTGAATATCAAGTTCATTCACTGCTTCGTAGTTAATACATGCAGTTTTAGCATCTTGAAAAGAACAGTTCGGCATTTTTAACAGCTCCTTTCCCAGACCTGGTATGTTAATTCCTGCCATTAACCGATCTCTCAGCTGTACATGAAGTTGATCACCAAAATTGCATTTGGTAACTTGTCTTTGCAATTCAAGTATGAAGTCCTTAACCTTCTGGTTATCCTGACGAATCATCTTATGAAATTTTGCTCTCTCACAACATTCAAAACTGGTGCACTTCACATGATTTAATAGTAATCCCTTGAGCGTTGAATATGGAAGTGAGGTCGGCTTATCTGGATATGCCAAGGTTTTTAGTAAACTGTAGGCTTCTTGACCGATGAAAGTAATAAAATGTGCCACAATTTTGTCACCTTTCATATCTTTCTTGGTCATGCTCCATATCTCAAACCTTTCAAGATAATCCTCAAAAGCTTCAGAAGTTGAATGAATGTCCAACTGTTGTATCGCAGGCACCATCGCGACGCCAATATGATAATCAGAAGTATTTGAGTTGTAGTATAAACTAGTAATCCCAGGAATAACGCAATTTAATCAAGAAGTATTAGTTGAGCCCGAACGAATGTATTGTATTTATAATTCAAAATTACAACAGTCATCAATACCAAGAAGTCATTGATTTATTTGAACATCACAGTTTTCCAACTCCACTAGGTGGACCCTCCGTGTCCACCAACCCGGTTAAAGCGCTGGACATTCGCTTTTCGTCCTCTCAATTTCGTAAACAACACCCTGCCACGAGAAGGCAGTGAGTAAGACTTCCCTGGCAGAGCCTGTATACGCGTGGCCAAATGAGAGCATTTCGAGAGGGAGAGTGGACTCTCCTCACTCTCGACCGTTGCAGGGCATTTTGGGGCTCAACCTCTGGAATCCAATGCTAGCTTACCATTTTCACATCCCTTCTTTATTTACATACATCCTGTATCAGTTGTAGTCCTCTACACTATATCACCTACTACCATAATCTTCTTTTTATTACGTCATGTTTACTCAAATCTCCCCCACAGAACCAAGCCCTAAAATATCATACATTTAAATTTGTACGACTCCACTAAATGCATTGGAAAGTTTCACTAGAATTGTTAATGTTTTTAGTGGGTATTAAAGATTTAGTAAAATATTAATAACTAAAACGTCTTTAACATGCTACAATTTGTTCATAATAAATGTACTGAGTAAGAAAAATTAAATTTTTAAGATATTCTCAGACAAATTCATAGCTTAAAGATTATCACATTCCTAGTTTGATTTTAACTACTTAGATAAATTATTTAAACTAGGAAGTCTGTTTACACGATCTAATGTAATGTGTTTTGAAGCACGTTAACTGACAAGCTCTATCAAAAAAAAACAGTTTACCATAGTTCCAGTTGGCTTTCAAAAAATGTTCATTGAATCAATAGTTGCATAAATTAGTTTCAACTGTATAGAAATGCGGAATAATTTAGTTCATTATATTTTTTCTTTTAGTCAGTAATAAAACCAACTGGTCTGTGGATTAAATACTACTCGACTGTTTTCCTTCCATTTGTGAGTTGTAACTGTATGCAGAAAGAACTTTTGATTTTGAATAAAACAATGTAATTTTCAACATAAGCATCAAAAAATGTCAAAATAAATAAGGTAACACGTGATCAATCTGTTTTATTATTTCACAAAGTAATTTTCGGCAATTTTATTGTATACGATAGTTGTACAGAACAAATTATGCATAATTATCACACTCTAATTGTGGAGAAAAATAAGCCAATTGGATGTCTGTTTACTTATGCAAACGATAGCACGTAAAGTTTGTCTGAGACCAATAACAGTTGTCCATCCTTTCTGAAAATAGACAACTATTACAACAAATTTATATTTCAGTTTGTTGTAACGTGTGGCCTGAGTGACCTGTTAATGAATAACGTGATAATACCACCAATTAGAGAGCAGTGATTTATCGATCGGACCCATGCGAGCAGTCTAGAGTACTTATCGTTCCTGCCAAGCCAGGTAAGTTCAGAACACCAATCTCAGCCTCTGTGGTTTGAATCATTTATTTCAAACACACTGGGTTTATATACCAAGCAAACGGACCACGCCGTAACATAAAGTAAGAAACAACATTAGCCAAGTGTGGCTGTGAATAAGGGAGATAGTAATTGATAGACAGGGCATAATTCAAGAATAGTAAATCGTATAATAATAGTTCATTGATAACAATAAAGCTCACAATAAGAGGGACATGAATACTTTAGTTATCTAACAATTACACGACAAAAATAAACGCATAGTATTGGTTCATAAATGGATTCAAAAAGTTACCATTCATTATTCTTATCGGGATATAACACAGTTACCCTTAGTACTTCTGTTAATCCCTTTTAATACAGAATTTACAAAAAATACTGTGAATACTTTGAAAAAGGAGAGCCCCTCAAATTCTAGTAACTGGAACAATTTCATTGAAAGAAGACTAAAAGGCAATAAAGAGTGATGGTTTTTGATAGATAGACTGCTCCTTATAATCAATTTTCGAGACGCTCTTACGCCAAGGACTTCAATATCAATGAAGGAGATCGCTCCCTCCTTCGAATGCTGACTAAAGACAAAGGTCCAAGCTTGTTAGACGCCTTGTTGATAGAAATCCCAGAGGACTGATCCATATTTGAATTTATTCCGCTATATACAGATTACACTCAGTGGTGAATAATCGAAGAAACAGTCAAAATGAACAATTGCCACACAGAATTAGTATAATTGAATACTATACTGAACAAAAGTCAAGTCGTCGAAAAAATCACACTGAAGTAATCAATACAAACCGATGATAGAGTGAGCAACAGTTACGATGAATCAATATGAGAATCAACTAGACGGAAATCACGTTCAAATTAATACGTAATTTTTCACGATTTCTTATTAGTAAAACTGGATTGCTTATAAAACCTTCAAACATACGTTGAAATTAAAAACTTCATTGATAGTGCATACTTATAGCATCAAAATACGTTACACATCATCGGTGAAAAAGCTTACATAAACGGTTTTTAGTACTCATACTGTACTTTGTACTTACTTATAAAGTACAAAGAATGTGTTTATCTCCAAATCGTGGTTGGATGATCGATTTCATGGTTTCCTATTAAATAAAACCTATGGATTTAAGTGAGTACTAACATTTGAAGTATCTTTAGATGTAGAAAAAGACTTGGAGTTTCTAATGGGAACTTCAAAAATATCTAATATATTTCATAATCAATCTATATAGTCTTTAGAACTAAATGAAAAAACAAAAACACGATTGTAATTTTTGCAAACTTTATTTAGAACAGTAAGAAAAATAAATAATCAAAACATCACTTGGTGTTTGCATGATTTTCCGTTGTATTACCATTTTGTCCAGAAGCCTAGATGAATGAATGGAAAAATTATCAACTGAGTATTCTTGTTCATATTAAGTAGAAAAATAATTAACTTAGAATCTATGGGTATATAAATGAAACTGACTAATGTCATATTTTACTCATTAACTACTCTAGTTAAAAAAATGGAAACTTAATAGCATAGTACTTGTATCAGGTTTCAGTAAACTGAAAGAATTAAAAGGAGTATAAATCAAACCTGTGATAAAAAAACATTAACTGGATCTTTCTCTTATAGTTAGCCCCGCACAACGTGACTAATGGCTGTAAGACAACTATGATCAAAAGCTCACAGACTAATTATGTCTTCTACTTACGATTTTTATGTTTTATAGCTATAAAATGATGCAGAGAGCAGTTTACATGCATTTTAGCTGGAAGACAGAGAACTTGTTTGCACAAAAAGTTAGCAAAAGGCAGTCAAACTTTTTTTATTCGTGTGCAGATTTAACTAGACACCAACCCGCTAGCGTTGATGAAACTCAAGTGATCAACACGCAAAAGTACTTCATTTTCTACGATTACTAAAGGGGGTCAATGCAGAACAGTCCTGAAATAACGTTTTACTTTTAAAGAATGAGTCATATCCCAATATGTTTGCATTGTTGCTCAAGGCGATCAGAAGGCTGCATTTTGTCAACGTCTTTATCATATAGGACTAAGTCATCTGAATATTCCAAGTCGATAAGCGAACTTCGTGGTAAAAGGCCAACCTCTAAAAAGTTAGACGAATGGCGTTAATTCTGGGAGGATAATACAAAGAATTTAAATAAAACGTTGGACAGTAAGCGACAATTGCCAAAAATCATTTGAGGTCAACAATTCTGGTAAAAAATCCCCATAAACTTTGACTCAACCAATGGTATTCGAGTAGAGAGCCTGTACAAGGTTTACAAACAATTTCTGTACACTTTTCGATGGCGAACATTGACATACAACTTCTAGTCCAAAAGAGTTAAACGACGACACAAGACCAAGGAATACAATAAAAGTACGACGTCAGTAAGTATGCCTGGATTTCAAAACCATAAGAATGAGCATTTGATCAATCCATCCATGTCCAGGTATGAAATTAGCCTGATTGTTTTACGTTCGACCTTTATGAGCCATAGTTAAGTGTTGGATCCTATATTAATCAAAATGATTCTTCTGTGGTTATTACAACAGAACTATTGTTCTTTCGTGTAAACTGGAGGGGTTAGAGATAGAAGCCGGTCAGATGAGATTATGTACAGCTAGTGTTTAAACTTAGTTTCCAAAACTGGACCACCATCATCTTTGTGGATCTTCATGGTTAATAAATTACGGCCCATCGCTCTTCCTCTTATAGTTCTACTTCTATTTTATCTGTTTCTTAACGCAAAATCTTACGACGTATTAAAAATACTACATACAAAACAAAGATAGGAAAGTCATATAATTATAATATCAATGTTCATGTCTAAAACCAGAACATAAGATGGGTTTCGATATTGTATTCTAAGAATACTGGTGATTTTATTGTGGGATACCTTTCACAAAGACTCAAGTTACTGAATGGTATAATTTCTAGGATTTCGTTGACGTAATCGTGATGTACGAACACCAAGAACTAAATCATCGTAAAAATCACGGATTTTACGGCGACATGTCGTCAACTGATCATCTTTTTCCTTTGCTACTTTTGTAAGAATAAGCTTGAATGGACTCAGAACTTCAAGCTTTAGATGTGACACAGAAAATCTCAAAGATTTTCAGATCTTAATTCACACATACGGAATAGCTTAGAATAAACGCTTTCTGTGTAAGAGCAGAATACGATATTCAAAAAAATAAATAATGAAAGCAAACTTAGGTCGTAACTTATATATTCAACTAGAAATAACCGACTAGCCTACAGTTATAACATCCCATCTATTCTGATTAATTATTGATTTTGAGCTAAAGAATAATATTGATAAGGATTATATGTATCCGTATGTTTCGGAATCTTGGCAGAGGAATATAATAAGACCATATTTGTGAAATTGACCAATGTTTTTTCAATGCGTTCTTTCTAGATGACCACTAAACATTTATTTTAGGATGTTATAATGCTGTACAGATCTAAGCTTTATACAGTTTTGATAAGTAGGAAGAATTTTTCCTGAAGAACAGTGACCATCTATAAAGACATAAAGGCCTTATCTCATCTACGTTTTTTTATTTCAGTTAAAACAAATAAATATTTGAGATTGTGTAAGACAAAAGAGTTTGTCATCAAAACATACTGCTGTATCACATGAAACATCCTGATTAACAAACATGGAAGGATCAAATACGCCTTGGGTAATCGCCATTTCAGTTTTAAGTGAGCTTAGTTCACTTAGGAAGTTTTGTGCCACCTCTTGTTGGACACTTGGAGTTAGAGAATCCCAATTGTGAAGGTAAGTCCAAGGTTCTTCAAGAACTTTCTGATATGCTATTGAATTTTGCAGACAAGATAAATCCATATGAGGAACAACGAATTCGTCATCTAAAACGTAAGGAAACAGTAGTAATGAGTTTAATTTAAGAATAGAATTAGCACTCACTAAAAAAGGTAGAATGCAAAATAAAATTAGCAGTCAAACTGTCGGAATACATTATTGAATCTCAAGACTATCTAACTTTAGATAGTAATAGTAGGCTATTTAAGTTCACAAGGTAGTATATGATAAACTGAATTTCTCGTTATTAAAGAAAAGTTAGCTGATGCATACTGATCGCTAATTTACTAAAGAACTAAACACTAATAACTGTTTTACAGTAGTCTAGATTACAATTCTTTCATACTATTGGTTAAAGAACACAGCGTAGACTTAGACCTACATTTGATGAATTCAACATTGAAAAATTACTCTACTGAAAAGAACTGGGCTTTTTCCATACTATTTTTGATGATCATTCAGTGGTCCATTGACCTGACCTCAATTGTAATTAATGAATGTGTCATGAGTGCAAATCTGTTTAATTCCATATATTACACCTACGCTAACCCCGTTTGTGCGACGGCGGCAATAAGAAGCCGAATATGGATTAAGTTGGATGAATCGATCCCAGGCAGACATCAAAATGAGAAGCAAGAAAGCGAAACACAGACAAGCGTGCCAACTCGTTTTGATGTGGCGTACCTCACCATTTATATTCAGACAGAAACAAGCTGAAGACATGATGAATAGAGTCAGCGATACACACACGCTTAAATGAAAACAGTCAAGGTTATAGGGGAATAATCAACAAGGTCAAGATATGACTCAAGAATAATAAATTAATTGGTCTGTGTGAAGGCTAGAATAACCCATGAAGACATAACATAGTACTAGACTCCGCAATCGCACCATTTATGTGAACATCTGTTTACGAAAACGAAATGACAAAAATCGTGATTTGAGATGATAACAGCAATATGTGATCTCACATAATTCTATAGTCCTGAAGTACAAAGCAGAATTGACATATTCTCGTACATGGTTCACCATGAACGGTCAAACGGCTTGATGAACAGTGACCTAGAGTTTTGAAACAGTCTAAACGTGATAAAGTCTTACCAGCAATACTTTTAGCAAAACCTAGTCCACCAACAGCTATTATAGTGTTGTCTGGTATACACGTCAACATTTGGATATTATCAAACATATTATTTTATTTATTTATTTAATCACGTATATATTGGTACAAAGGGCACCGGATACATATGCGCACACAAACTAATGAGAGTGGGAGGAGAAGGAAGAAAAGAAAAGGAGAAGAGTAATGATGGGGGAAACTGAAATGTACAACCAGAAGAGCTCTCTCAGTTAGGAAAGTTATAGCCACTCTTTATGAAGAAAGTAAAAGAAGGTTACAGCAGGCTCGCCACTAGCTTCTATTCTGAGCCATATCTGATAACGTCTCTAGCCACTGTGTGGCACCATCTTTCGGACCCCAACCAGGGAGTCGTGAAGGACCAACAGAAGCTAGCCCTTTGCAGCTTTCTTTCATACCACGACACCATGTAATACACTGACCTCCTCTTCGTTTTTTCCAACCAGTTCCAGAGTCGGCAAATAATGCACGACGTGGAAGTCTCTGGGACGACATTTGTAGAACATGTCCAAGCCACCGAAGTCGGTGCTTTAAGATGGTGACACCAATTGAATTATCGTCTCTGCGCCCCAACACACGATGCCGAACCTCTGCATTACTAACATGGTGTTGCCACTGAATGTCAGCAATCCTTCGGAGAGACGTCTAACATTCTCAACTCGGAGAGGCCAGGTTTCACAAGCATAGAGTAAAATTGCTCTCACCGACGCGTTGTAGATTCGACTTTTTACAGCCAGACTAACATCACGAAGGCGCCAAAGATGGCCCACATTGGCATAAGCCGCTCTGGCTTTCATTATGCGTGCATCAATCTCATCACTCACGCCACCACCAGCACTTATGTAGCTACCTAGATACACGAACTTCTCAACTACTTCAATCTGCTCACCATCCAGGGTGAGTACAGGATGAGAATCCTGCCAGTCTTGTAGAAGTAATTTACACTTTGAAGGTGCAAAGCACATACTGTACCTGCGGACACTGGTTGCCAACTGATTAAGTGCTGATTGCATGCCTTGGGCATTATCGCACAGTAAGACAATATCATCCGCATACTCAGGATCGAGAAGTCTTTCTCCAGGCAACAGATCCACAGCGCCATTACTTACATCCATCAGAGCTGTTTCCAGGATGTCGTCGATGGCAAAGTTGAAGAGGAATGTTGAGATTGGGCAACCCTGCCTAACCCCACTGCTCGAATGAAACAAGGGAGAAAGGTGGTTGTATGTCCTCACTTTGCCTGAGGTGTTCGTATACAGGGCCTTTAAGATGTTAATGAACTTCTCAGGCACACCCTTCTTCAATAGACAATCCCAGAGAACAGTCCTGTCTAACGAATCGAAGGCCGCCCTGATATCAAGAAACACTACGATTGTTGGCCTGCGATAAGTATGACGGTGTTCTAACATTTGGCGAAGGATGAAGATATGATCAATGCATCCTCGACCAGAACGAAAACCAGCCTGCTCCTCGCGAGTCAATCTTTCTCGGGTTTTAAACAACCTACGAGGAATGACAGAAGCCAATAATTTGGACGCAATCGGAAGTAGACTTATCCCCCGATAGTTGTTACAGAAGCAACGTGAACCCTTTTTAAAGATGGGAACGACTATTGACTCATTCCATGATGTTGGAACACTTTCTTGCTCCCAAACCTTTGCAAACAACAGTCAATTCCTTAGTCAGAAGGTCACCACCATCTTTAAAAAGAGCCGGAGGTAAGTCATCTGGGCCCGGTGATTTGTAACGTTTTAAGAGTTGGAGTTCCTTGCGAACTTCCGCCCCGTTTGGTGGAAAAGTCGTCACCGGTTGTGGGGAGCAAGGCAATCTGATCGATGTTGCCGGAGCAGCAGGCCAGTTGAACTGCCCTTCGAAAAATTCCGCCCATCGTCCAAGACGTCGAGAGATGTTAGTGATTGGCATCCCATCATCCTCGTAGATTGTTTCACTCACACCAGACTTCTTGCTGCCAGTGGCTCGGATGAGTTGGAAGAGCTTCCGACAGTTACCAGATGCAGTTGCTGCTTCCAGCTCATTAGCACGCTCCGACCACCAGGCTTCTCGGTCCTTACGCAAGCTTTGCCCGATTTCATTACGTAACAGCCTTCGTTTGTGGTCAAACTCACGGTCACCCGGAGTAGACCGACGGGCTTCCATCAGTTGTAAGGAGCCAGAAGAAACCCAGTGTTTGTAAGCGGGACGTTTCGCAAAGCCGCAAGTGGCTTTACTCGCCATTTTCATGGCGTCGTGAAGATGCAACCAATGCTCATCTATACTTTTCGGTGGGGTGGTAGCCAGCCTAGAGGCTAGCTCCGCTCGATACTTACTTGCAACAGAAGTTGCAGCCAGTTTACTAACATCGATCCGTTGGTGGTGGTCAATCCTTCGGCCACTGAAAAGTAAATTGAGATTGGCGCAGAACAGGGCATGATCAGACTTCAGATAGGTACTCCAAAAGGAGCGGCAGTCTTGTACACAACCACGCCAGCGGTAGATGATCGCGATGTGATCAATCTGAGTCCAGGCTTGGGATGCAGAGGGAGGATGCCAGGTGGCACACCGGCGATGACTATGCCGGAAGTTAGTGCTGGCCAGAAACAGGTTGTAGTCTGTGCAGTTGCAGCAAACGGTTCCCGTTATCTGTACTGCGACCAACAAGTCCACATCGGCCACCTAAACGACTCTCTTCTGTGCCTAGACGCCCGACCTGTGCATTCAAGTCTCCGGCTAGTACTACAATATCTGTCGAACGCGCTTTCTGGAGAACTGTTAACTGGTGGTAAAACTCATCCTTGATTGCATCCGGGCTACAATCTGTCGGGACATAGGCGGAGATGACGAAAAGACACCGTTTCTCACGCCGGTTTCTTCTCACTTTGATGGAACTTTCTAATCTAACAGCACATAACCGACTGTTAATGGGGATCCAATCGATTAGTGCTGCCTCAGCTCTAGCGCTTACTGCGACACCAACGCCAGCAAGACCAGACGAAGATGCCACAGGGTCCCCGGATAAGCGCACGTGAACCAAGCTTTTCGAGGCGACAGATGGAGAGCGGATTTGTAGTACTTCACTAGTCTTGAATACGGATCTCGGATAGACAACAAACGTCAACATTAAGATCTTCCAAAGACATAGCCAACCCTATCTGTTGTCTGATCTGTATTAGTGTGCGAACGTTGAAGGAAGCCAGCTTGAACGGCGTACATGGTTTCAGAAAGACTGCTTCAGTATTCATAATCGGTGGAAGCATTCACTTTCAACCAGACAGTGACTGGAGATCGTTTAGATAGGACAGATTTTCCACCAAGAGCGAGCTGCTGCATAAGTTGAAAAGTAAGGTTACACAAATTGGGGATAAAAGGGGGTGAATTAGCGATATGGTAAATAATAATAATGCAAATTGATTTGTTTCTAGTATGAACGAGAATATAATTGTCAGTTGAATGTTACATTTCATTTATTTGCGAGAGGGCTGTGATACTGCCTGGGGTGCCCAAACCGAAGCGTGTGGTTTTCTTAGGGGGCCACACCCCGAGCCTTTGACCTAAAGGTCTAACCCACAAGGCAGTGGAGCATCGTGAGGAGATGCAGTCCCATGGTAGCCGGTGACCAATAACTGGTTAATTCGCCGTTTGTTTCTTCAGGATACGGGAGCCCATGTGCACCATTGGTTTGGAATCAGGGTTTTCCAACTCCCCTAGGTGGATCCTTCATATCCACCAACCCGGTTATAGGGCTGGACATTCGCTTTTCGTCCTCTCATTTTCGTAAACAACACCCCCGCCACGAGAAGGCAGTGAGTAGGACTTCCCTGGCAAGGGCTATATACGCGTGGCCATGTGAGAGCATTTCGAGAGGGAGAGCGGACTCTCCTCACTCTCGGCCGTACCAGGGGATTTGGGGGCTTATCAAACATAACAAACAGGTTTATGATGTTATTCATATTGGTGGGGTCTTGTTCTGTGAGTTAGTTGGTTTAATCACGGAGCTTTTATCTTCCTTCCGGACAACGCCACTACGACAAACTTCGAACAGATGTGTCAGCGTTGAAAACATCTAACTGTTGAGTGTTATTTGTGATGAGTCCCTGACATTTCTTGACAAATCTGAGTGGCTACTAAATCTGCAAGTCTTGTTTACCATGTGCTACGATGGAATCAGTAAACAAAATCTTCGTACGGAAAACAGGTAATAATAGTATCTTGAGATCCATGCTAAGAACTGTTTTTAGAATGTCGCCGATATCGAAGTTTAAGAATGGTAAATGTGGGCAACCCTGCTAGACCAGAAGAACGGAGAAAGGTGACTGTATACCCTTTCCATGCCTGAAGCATGTGTACAGAGCCTTTAAGATGTTAAGAAACTTCACGGCCACTACGTTATTCAACAAACAATCCAAGGTGGAGAGTTGCCCAACAAATTAAAAGCGGTTTTGATATTAAGAAACACGCCTGTAGCAAATGTAGCAGTGCTCTAACATTTTGCAGAGGGCGACGATTTGATCAATGTGTCTACGACCTGATCGAAAGTCACCTGTTTCTTGAGGATCAGTTTTCTATGGATTTTGTATAGCCTTCGAAGTATGACTGAAGTCAATATCTTGGATACAATCAAAAGTAATTGTTGTTTAGATCATATTACCGACGAATACCCGTCTATTAGTATACAAAAGTGATCTTTAATCTGGATATCATTATATTAAGGTTATTTGTAATCAAAGTTTATTTTCTGTACTTTTCATATAAAATCAGCTTCATTAAAGAGTCCCCTCATCGTGATACAGCGGTACGTATGCGATGTTCAGACATTCTAGATCTTTAATTTTTAGTACAAACATCATCGCAACAATCAACACAGCCATGAACGTAAACCTTATCTTTTACAGTAAACTGCCAAGTGGTAGCCAAGGTAATACCGGAGGTTCAAAAATCAGGTGGAATTATAAAAAAAACTAGTGAGTGGGTATTTGTAAATTCCTAACTTATTTGATAAATTATTTGAAGGAGTCGATACTTAACAGTTCCAAAATAACCAAGCTCTTGCATGATAAGGTAAAGACAAGAGTTGAAAATACCTGCGTTTGGGGGGGTTTTGTTAACAACTCGACTATTGATATATACGGCATCAGAGCATAAACTTACCAGCGACGAATTCACTAACAAATGTACAAATTATTAAACTTAGGTGACTTTTAATAGTACACTAACATATACCAGGAAACCACTAGAGATGTATAGCAACTTATCAAAAACTTTTACGTTATACCTTTGACCAGTTTTATGGTCTGGAAGTAAAGATAAACATAAGTTACGCAACTCACACCGTTGACAATAAAAGGTAAGTACACCTAAATTCTACCAGACGTTTCTTTAAATAGGTCGTTCTTGATCATCTTTAAGTTGGATGATTGCCAGGACATTTGTTTGTTTACTGAAGAGTAACTCCTTTTTCTTTTGGTAGATTGTTGTGAATAAAAGTTCAACATCAACCTAATGTACTTATCCAAAACACATGATCAATTGTTAAGAACTGGAAGAAATTGTATTATTAGATAATTCGTTCTTTATTAGAATTTAATAAACATTTTTATGTATAACGCATCAGTCTTTTTATTACGGCAGTACTGAGTGGTTCTTATTACCAATTATAGTTAAATTGCTTTGGTACTGCGTTCACTGAGAAGTTAATAGAAAGAAATGGAACAGATGGGTAGAACCTCTTGGAAGCTTATTATTAAATCGCCAAGCTTTTCATGGCTATCGGTCATTTTGCTGCTTTTCGAATGCGGTATTTGGGATAACCGGAAATCGTGCAGTGTCCCAAAAAAGCGGCAAAGTATTGTGGTTTGGTCACAAAAAGTAGTTGGGTTTCCTTAAAGTTGTTGAAAATTTTGGAGGAACACTGGGTAGAAACGAGAAGTATTGCAGAATTCACTCAAAATTGCGGAAAATGTTGGGGTTTTAGCTAATATACATTAACAGATTTCCCCGAAGTGTTTAAAAAGCCTTATGAAAATTTTAAGGGAATCTCAGAAATTTCGGGGAATTTCTCCATACTTGGGGAGATCGTGGTATTTTGTGCCATTTCCCCAAAATGGATAGGGTTTTCATCAAAATGGGCAGATTAGGTTGTTTTTATTTCTAGGTTACCACTGACTCTATCAGTTTTGCCAGGTCTTCAAACTTCTTATAAAAGTCAGGTGGCGTCAAGTCAAATGTTTTACTTTTGCAAACAGCGAAAAAGAATAAGCATCATAGTAACTACCTTGAGAAGCCATGCTTCAGGGCGACGCAGTAGCACTACGTTTTAAACATTGTGCTGAAAACAAAGCTCAATCTTCAAACAAACCACACATTATAAATTCAGCGTTCCTTAACCAATAATATCATTTCTGGTGGTGTGCGAAATTCATCTTTATTGTCTTTACCGTCTCCTTGCTGTTTTTGTCTTTAACAGCTTATAAGAATTTTACTTCCTTCGTGATTGTAAATATAAATGTATTTTGTAAGTAATTTTTGTTAATATGAGCAATTTTCGCAGTCGCACACAGCCTGTACAATCGCTTTTACTGATTGGAGAGTTGCTATTCAACTTTTTCATCGATCTTCAGTTACTGCTCTGTTATCTGTTCACATGATACTTATTTTCCATGTTAAATACACACCTGTTGTTTTTACCTATCCTCTGTAGCGACAACAGACATCTAGCATATATGTAATGTACGTCAACAGATCGTACTGATACGTTCAGGACGTGATTATTCCGGATACCCATTATCTTTGATTATATCTATTATATTTAGAATTATTGCTTATTTCTTATACGTAAGGATTACCAGATCAAAACTCAAAACTTTCTATGCATTTTGCTTGTTAATACTTATAGTCGTGTGTATTACCAACTTTCTTTGCACTTTTTGCAATAACTGTATCATTATTTTGATACTTGCTCCATTGCACTGTCTTTACAGTTAATGATTTCATTTTAGAAAGAATGGAAGGTTAGAAGGCCTCTACTGGTTGCATAGATTGACCACAGAAGACTCTCGTAAATTTTGAGGCAAAGAGTCCGACTATATGACGATGGAATGTAACGGATTGTAAACAATCTTTGTCTTTATATGTGAGTTCTGAGTCCCTATGGTTAATGGGCTGGATTTGAAAAATGAAAAAATAACATGATTTAAGTCATAAATCGTCTGGTTTTAAGTGACAGATTTCTTTGTAGATACTCAACATTATGTCAACAACTGTAATTGATTACAACATCCAGATCACGTTGTTTTTGTAAAAGAAGGTACTAAGTCCAACGTACAAAGCATTTATTAGTGAATTGGAATCCACTACGACTTACTATGTACTAGTGGCATGTTTTCGCTGTACACCTAACGCTCGACCATTCTGCTAGTAGCTTCATATCTGTAAGGATAATATTCATGTCAATAGATCGTCGGGATGTGAAAGGGTCAGCGATATTAGAAAACCGAAAATATAATTTGTAGACAAGAGGGGTAAAACACAAGTTGAAATGTATTTTTGGATTGGTGAAAAATACGAAGACCTAGACAATTTATTTCACAAGCTTACCGTACCCTGAATTAAAATACTGATCACAGCGAAATGAATCATCTACAAAACTCTGTAGTGCATGTCGAGTCGAAGACGGACTATGATCACCACTACAATTCGTTTACGCGCCCAAAAACGACTTGGTTCCTTTAATAGCTCGTAAATCAGAAAGCTTTATTAATCCAGATCAAGTATATTTATTGGCGATCTCGTGGTATCGAAATAATACCGAGACGTGCCAAAGAGTACAAGCACAATGAGCAGTGCGTGAGCAAGTTCGAACCAAACAAGGCGGAGAGCGAAAGCGGAAGTGAAACTGATACAGTTAAACAAATACAGTAAAACAATCTCTGGTACAATTGGCTACAATAATAATAATTGTTTCCGTTATTCCAATCGTGTTCTAATCGAGACTGGCCGGCCACTACAGGAGCCCCCCGCTAGAAAGGGTTTACACTTTCGATACGTAGCGGTTTCATTCGTGGGACTGATCGCGAAACGTGCAATTGTAGGACGAAGGCGTTGGCAGAACAGGAAGTGATCGTTGATCCTCGAGTTTCCACCAAAAGTCTTTGACGTAGAACGGTACCAGAAGGAACGTACTGTATTGATTGTTTGGATTAGCATGCTACACCAGAATGGTTTGTATCCAGAATCTGAGGTAGAGGTCCGGACCAGAAACGCTGCAGACGTAGGACGAAACCAGATTGAGCCAAGGAACCAGATGCGACCAGGATAACCATGTTCGGGACCAAATGTATGCCATACGTATTTGGAGCCAGAGAGGTCGACTGAGTGCATTGACTAGAGCGTGGGTGATCAGGCCAGCTTTCGCCAAAGTTGACTGAAGTCGACAATACCGTAACAGCGATGGTCGGAGGCGTAGGCTCGGGGAAAACAAAAAAAATGAGAGAAAAAGAGAAGAGTGTAGCATTCGTGTAGTATAGGTTTAAGGTCCTATACTGTATCCGCTGCTGGTTATGAGGTTAGTCGCGAAAGCGTACGGGTAAGCGTACTCGGCGACCGGAACGTGAGACGGTAGTCTCGTTCGAACCTTGTGAGCCCGGAATCTCATCCACAGTCAAGGGCGGTGTGGTCTGCTGGTCTGGACGTGAGACGGAAGTCTAGTCCGTAGACGGGGCAGATGATACGTGCTGTTGACTGGGACGTGAGAATGAGGTCTCAGGTGCATCTAGCGTGGGATCCGAAGTAGTTGAAGTGATCCCGCTAGAAGATTTGATGGGTCTAGCATTGGGTCTCGGCTTATCAGGTACGGCACTGTCATCGACGTGTGTTGGCATGAGACGTACAATGCTGACTACTTCGAAGCGGCCATGTCGATCAACCTTGAAGGTCTTTTCGTGTCGGGAAATCACGTGAAAAGGGGCTTCGTACGGCTGTTTGCTCAGATTGACCGTAAGTTGTCGTGTACCATAGTTAGGAATGACTGAATCATCCGCAGCGCGTAGTCGAAGCATCGTAGCTTGAGACTTACTGTTACCGATAGGTACGACAGAAACTTGGGTACCTGCATCCACAAGGTACCTAGCGTTAGTGCGATAATCGTGCACGTAAAATAAACGGTCAAACTGAGGTGAAGGGTCGGTGAGTACGGCCGTATTTACTAACCGGCTCGGGAAGTTCCCGCCTTGTATGAGCAGGGAGCTCGACAATGACGGGCACCGGCCCCGAAGGCACGGTGGAACCAGCACCAACTCAAATCTTACGCATCGACTACTGTGAGTATTTGGGAATAAACACTGATATATGATTTGAGGTATTCCATCATGTGACTTTGACTTGAATAAAAATCATGATACATATACTTTTTGTTATTCATATTAGAATATACAGATGGATATGCATTGATATATGTAATTAACACATGTGATTCAACTAGGCTTGATTTACCTGCGAAACAATCGAATAGAAAACATTCATCTGCCTCATATTCATTAGGATAATCTTGAACTTGATTTGGATTCTCTGTCTGTGCAAACTTCACTTCTGGGTAAACTGGTTCTCTGGTTGCTTCGGGAAATTTTGCTTTCACGTCTGATTCATCGTACCACTGCCTAGAGATCCTACTCGAAACACATTGTTCGTGAGAATATGCAACATCTGATACAATAATTTCACAAATGTGACTAGAATTTGACTCATTAGGAACATATTTGTCACATTCATTAGGGATATCATTAAGGATAAATTGATTGTGAGGACCACTGACACTTGATATGATATCAGAATTCGACTTCTCTGAAATATTTTCCTCAAATTGAATTAGAGTTTCATTAGAGAATAATGGATCATTCGAAAAATCAGCATCTACCAAAAGTGAATCCGGTTTTTGCTCGTGATTCGACTGATTCAACATTTTGTTCTTAGAGTTGTAAGAAATTACATCAGAAGTATGTGAATTATTACGACAAACCATATCTGATACAATAACATGAGAAATCTGATAAGTTGGTTGGTTGGGAATTTTCGTCTTCCAATGACTCTGGGTTTCATTCAACTCTGGACTGTTATATAACGTTATACCTCTTCTAGATAAAGATAACTGATCATTAGAAGCATCCATCTTAGCATTACTTTCAGCAAAATGAACTATGGTATTACAAACTGACTGAGTATGTCCAGTTATACCACATTTGAAGCATTTAGAATTACGAAATATACATGAATTACATGGGTGAAACTTGCCGCAGAACAAGCATTTACTAAACTCGTGCTCATCATCATGGACTGTTTCACAGCTCAATGAAGTATTATCTGAATAACTTTGATTACACATCAAACTGTGACGACTTAGTAAAGTAGTGGAATTTCTGATCTTCTGTCGAGTCATTTTATCGAATTTTTCTCTCTTACCGCATTTAGAATTTGTATACTTTACATGATCCAACAGTAGTTGCTTGAGAGTTGCATAGGGGAGTGAAATCGGTTTGTCTGGAAGTGCCAAAGTCTTTATAAGGCTGTATGCTTCTTTTCCGATGAATGTACGAAAATGGGCCACAATATTAAAATCTTCATCGTCTTCCTTGGTTGTAGCCCAGATTTCGAAACTTTCCATGTACTCCTCAAAAACATTAAAACCTGAATTTATATCCCACCGTTCCATTACAGGCTCAATCGCGACGCCAATATAGTGATCATAAGTATTTGAATTGTAGTATAAACTAGTAATCCCAGGAATAACGCAATTTAATCAAGAAGTACAAGAGGAGCACAAGCGAATGTATTGTATTTAGAATTCAAAATTACAACAGCCATCAATACCAAGAAGTCATTGATTTATTTAAACACCACAGCAATCCCTTCCAGTACTTTCCAGTTGTTATTCATCCTTTTCATTATCGACTACTTTTTCCCGACGTAATGTGTTCTTTGGCCTTCCCCTCCCATAAAACGCTGTTGCTGATAGTTTCCGGCCAATGGATGTTGAGTATTTTGCGTAAACAATTGTTTATAAATACTTGTACCTTCTTGACGATGGATGTAGTTCTTCACGTTTCAGTTCCGTACAGTAGGACTGTCTTGACGTTCGTACTGAAGACTCTCACTCTTAAGTTAGTTGACAGTTGTTTTGAGTTCCATACGTTCTTCGATTGTAGAAATGCTGCCCTTGCTCTGCCAAAGGTGATGTAATATATTAAACTATCAGACAGAACATAAATCCCAAAGGATTTAGAAAGGGTATTCATTTCTGAACACATAAGTCACGGTGAAGACATCTGAAATGGCCTGATGTTTAGATGTATTTTGAAAATAATTACTTGAACTAGAGAAATGTGGTCAATAGATAGTGTAGACCATCAACGTTGATGATCTATGTCAAATGATTGGAGGCCTACTCGAGTTAGACGGGGACGGTGTAACGAATAAGCTAACTTCGAAGTCACACCTCGTGATCAGCACCTTAATTGGATTGCCTCATCGACGCATCAAGGGATCATGGATGCTCTGTAGACTGTACAACACAAAGGACGTTATTACAAGAATATATTAGCTAAAGTAGATACAAGCGAAAGTAGAACCACTGCCGCATGGGCCAGTCCATGGCGTATGATTAACTGATGCGCGTTGATTGTCCTTGACCTTGACGGGGATCGATGATCTATTTGATATTTAGTGACCCAACTGCCGGATGATTTGGCTAGGGTTCAGTGACATTTCACTGACACTACAATACTCCCCCAACAGGCTAAACGGCCGTTTGAATCGGTACCAAACATGTTGGGAGTAGTCGCGTGCCGGAGGTTGCCAGACGACTAATATGAATCCTTCGGGTATTGCCGAGCTGTAAGACAAATGGAAAGGAGGTGGTAGAAACTGATCACTGGCCCTACAATAGTGTTATTAATACTCAGATATCATTTGGTTTTCACTGCTTGCAGAACAAGTACAAGCTTCTTGTTTATTCACTGTATGAAATAATTCACAGAAGACACTTTGAATATCTAAACCAGATCATAGACCTGAAGAATACTGAAATATTGAAGGAAAAAGGTAACAACTACTTAACGCTAGGTAATCTACATAAACTACTTTTTTGTTTTCTTTCATTAAGTATCTAAATGTCAATTCCAGATTACTCACATAACTCATATAGTATAAGCAAATGCTTGTACGAGTAGACATAGATACCTGCTAATACCAGAATTTTCTGTATATTAGTTATAAGCTGTTAGCTTTCGTTAGTTTTGTTCTCATCAATACATTTACAACGACTGAATGTGTATTTCAAGTGTTTATTTACAATTTGTGTAGATTATTCTATAGATGAAAAATCCCATGTTTAGCGACTGTAATTCCCTACTGTTAAGACCTTTAGCAATTTATATCTTTTCAACTAGAATATAGATATAAATTTCCTATATTCTATAGTCAGTATTTTGTTCAACAAATTATTATTTTTCTCATTTTAAACTACAGTTTCCAATTATGTGAAATTTCGGAGAATGCATCTTATAAAATACCAGTATGTGTCAAAGATTTTCCAGTCGGTGTACTCAGAATCTGACTAATCAAATTATTTTTTATTTAGAGAGAAAATTATTCTCATGCTATATTGACTCTTATAAAACGTCAAAAACTAAGAGAATTGATTTACAGTGGATAATTTTTGGATTTGTCAAAGACAATAGTACCCTAACAACTAATTATCTACACCATCTGAAGAGTAAATGTTTAGAATAAATAGTTTTTTGTATACCATTTTGTTCATATTGAGAAAAATTGGACTAGATATTTATATAAAAATTTTAATTAAAAGATTTTATTTTTAATATTAGTTAGAAGGTTGATAATTTGTACTGCATTGCGTAATGTAAAACGAATACCAATCAAATACCCAGTTAATTTCATGCAACATCTGACATTATTTAAATTATCAGAAAAGTATAATGATAACTGTTAAACTCATTCAAAAAACGAGTCGGTTTTTTACCTTAGGTGTTTTGTAAATTCTGTCCTTATTAATTAGCGTTTTCGATTTCCGATATCTAGTTGGTAGCCTCTTTTCATAGATTTATATTTTGTCCCATAAAATTTGTATTCACATATTCTATCAAACATTTCAAGATACTCTAGTAAAACTGTACATATTTCAGCTCTAAAAGGTTAAGTTGTTTCACATGACTCATACATTCACCAATAAAATATGCCAGCTGTGTTAATTCAATATCCTTTACTTTGATTTAATTTTGCTCCTCCAATGTTTAACTAAATATTTGGCTTAATTATCATACTCAAAAAATAATTAAGAACAAAGTATGAAGTGATATATTGCTTTGAAAAAGATTTATTGATCATCTGGTTGGCATGGTAGACCGAGATTTATTTCTTAGTTCAAGAATAATTGTTGTACGACAGTCATTTATTGGGAATAATTTTCTAAATGTGTGTGTATTTATTTTTCATTGTATGATGATTTCTTAAATTGTCTTGTGTATACATAAAGATATACATATATATTATCATTTTACGTTCTTCTGAATAAATCTTTATAGGTGTGGCCTAATCTTTCATTTTCTTTCAGGTTTCTATGTTAAACTAGGAAATTGTATTATATATATAATACATTCAAAATTGTAACGAATTAACAAGAAACTATTAATATTAGTTGCTTTACTGTACGTCTATTGTGGAAAATGAATTGCTCAAATTTTTAGGAGAGCAAGAACAAAGATTGATGCAGAATAATACGAATTTATTTTGTTTCGTTAGGTTCTCATCAGCTGCTTACAATCTATAGTATTTTAAAATCAACGATATTACAGATACCGACATACTTATAAATACGAGGGTGATTAGAGATGAATATGTGTATCATAATGAAGTGAAGATTGCAATGAAATTAATATAGCCATGAAGATTTTTGTTTTAGATAGATAAATCAATATTCAAAATGTTTGTTTGAAGGGAGATCATTTTGTTCTTTATTGAATCTCTTCCCTGTTCTTATATTCAATTCAGTTTAGTTTGGCTTTTCTAATTTACATATAAATTTACTAACAAATTAATGTTCAGTCAAATTCGCGATGGGAATATGTTGGGCTAATATATACTATCTATTCCGATAAATGTCATTACCTCATACCCTTTTCTAAATACGTTATATATTTTCCCCTTGTATTTTATCTATAATACTCTGTTTAACTCTGTATTTTCTTAACTCACTGCATGCATTCTCTTTTTGTTGTGGCATGAATATTTTTTCTTTGGGTTGATGAATATCAACAATGTTATTCGTATTCCAGAAATCGTCGTGTATCAAAGTGGCGAGTTGTGGAATTCGGTAAGCATATGTCATCTTACTTGAGACTTCTCAGCTGGATGCACCTTAATAGCAGAATTGATATTCATAATAAGAATAGAACCTGGTATAGTAGACGGAGCTCTGGTATTTAGCCATACAGCTTTAGGTTCCATGTAAAGATAAACATCGGTATGCAGTTACATACGAATGGATTTATTTCATTTCGTTAGATCATACCTACTCAACCATAAAAAGACAGAGACGCTACTTGAAAGTACAACAAATAGTTTTAAATGTATAACGTCATTAACTGTACAGTGATTTCCCCATTACTACATTTGACTGTTACAAATTTGTCAAGAGTACATAGAATACAAACAGACAACCAAGAGTTTGATAATTTAGAATCCTTTAGTAAAACTAATCGAAGGAGCAATAAATACGTGCAATTATTCTTGAGTTAAAATTTATAAAACATCATTTAAAAATCTTGCTTTTACCGCTACAGATGTAATACAAATAAATAACGTCAGTTTCAACAAAATTATAATTTGTAGTTGTACCTATTAATTTAACTTCTTCCGGTGAACAAGTTAGATTGAATGTATGGTAAGAAAGATTTACAATCACATTACTGAAGATTCCTCTTCATAGGATTATCCGACAACAGACAGAAACTTTGAGAAACTCTATTACTAAACATGCTTTCGAGAATGGATACTCAGTCGGCGCAAAATAACTATTCAATTGCGCTTATCATATTATACCTAATTTATGTTTTACAATTCGGCTTTCTGGATACAACAAACAATAGATCTTCAAATCGAACTTATGAGTTTAAAAAAACGTTTTCATGACTACATTTTTATATTGTGAATAACCAGACAGATTGAGCAAAATTATGTTTTAAATCATAGGCGTCTTAGTTAGAAATAAAAGATGCTTTCCAGATTTGTTTAAGATAAAAATATAAGTTCAAATACTATGATGTAAATATTTCAATATTTTGTGTGTAAAAATGTTGCGTTGTTTAAAACTTCTTGAAAGATTGATAGGTTGGAGAAATTTGATCAGAATCTCTTAATCTAACTAAGTGCTAGTCGGAACTCATCATCAAGGCATATTAGCAATCTTGAAGGAATGGTTACATCCAGTGTAATTTGAGTCCACATCATCCAATGTCGATCAGAGACGCTACTACTGAGCTCTTCGTGTATCATGAAATGATTCGCTAGAGAAGTTTGCTCATTGAAAGTAGAATATATTTGATCAATCCATCAGTATCTAATTAGTTTTTTTTCAAATCTGAAAGTTCATTCGTCGATGCTAGTTAACTTCATGAATACTAATTTAGTTTTCTTCACGATCTCATCGTGCATGAAAATGTTTATTATTGTTTTGAATTAGTCATATGGTATACTATATATATATATATATATATATATATATATATATATATATATATATATATAGTATATTCAGTTGATTAACATCTATTGGTTACCTAAACTACAGTTCATCGTAATGAGTTTACATTGGAATTTAAGCAATATAGACCGTCTAGGAGTTTTATTACAGTAATATGTTAGGTATTTACTCTTCTGTACAATACAAATCAAGTGGGCATTATTCAAACTGAAATGTTTTGGATTATCTCGTTATTGATACTGTCGATGAAGTTTGATCAGTCTTGGTTGGCCACATTCAATCTATTCTATATTGACTTATGTTATGATGACCATGTCGAGACATTCGCACAAGATTCAAGACTGATCACATTTCTGTCAAAATAACAGTAATGGGATAATCTAAACTATTTCAAATTGAATTAAAACTCATACCCGCTACACCAATGCATGGCCACTTAGACTCAGTTGCTAAATGAATAACACGATGACATTTCAAATGAATGATACTGTATTTAAGCTCCGAGTGTTCAGTGCAATAATGAAAATATATAAATTAAAAATGACTATTAAGTCATCGTAAATGTCTAGATTAAATGGACGGTTCGAGATTTTTACAATTTACAACTCATAGTGTTCTTTATTCAATAAATCAACATTGTAGACATTTTATCCTTAAGAAGTAAAATATTTAAATTGATAGTTTTTATAATTCATTGGTTGATACGAATACATTTGAATAGATGAAAGTTGATTCTTTACAGTAATAAACAATATTCTACTTGCTCCCAACTGAAAACTAACATTATATTTACGGTTAATACTTCTGTTTGTCAACATGATTTACTATGATTAAACAAATTCAAGATTCGTTCTCATGTTAAACTGTCAACTTGGACATTTAAACTTGTTATTTAAATTACATATTAACAAGTTGATTCATTCATATAGTTTGATAAACTAGAGATAATCCTATTTAAGATAATTCTGCAAAGTACTCTTCTATTGTTTAAATAGGGTAAATCAATATAGTGATTAATGATAAAGTCTCTATTAAAATAGCTGATATTTAAAAGATTTTACTCTTTACAGGAAAAAAATCATTAAGCAAAGGTGTAGTCAAAACGGTTAACTGATACGTCTTGTAAGTTGAACGCTATATTCAGATCCTAAGCTATTCTGATAACCCCAGGCTAGAACTACTCAGCGACTTGAACACCAGGGAGAAGACTCAAGTATGAGAGAAAACACTTTACTGCAAGGTTAGTTTTTGTACAGAAAATCGTAGGTATTTATAAATGTTTGCTTAAGTTAAATCAACATCCTAATTTAGCTAATCCACTTAACGACATATATTGCTACTGACCAATAGTAGCATGCCACGTTGGAACTCCAGAATGTTCTGTCATACTCTGATTGGTTGGGGCTCTTTTTGAGCCTCTGGAGGCTCTGTTGGAGTTCTCTGGAAGCCGACTTAACATTAACAGCTCTATTTTAGCCCATTTAGTTCAGATGGGACATAGAGCCAACATCGAGCAATCTTTCAAAAATTATTATTTGTTCCTTTTTTTTAAAAATTAGTATCTAAGGGAAAATATCATTGAATCTTAACCAAGTGACAATAAAATATCAACTTTTTTTATTTATTCACATGATTTATTGTTTATTTTTAAAAAATATAATTCATCCTAAAATATGACAATATCATATTGTCTCTCTAAGAAGGGTAACTAAAATTTGATTCAACTAGGAGTAATATATAATTTATTTTATATATATATATACTATAATAATCATCTCAAGTTGATTGTATTTATGATTGGATATATATATATATATTCAAATGTCATTTTAGTTATGTTAACTTTCTATTTAACTAATCATACAAGGTAAACAAATACTCTTTACAGTATACATACTGATGTGACACATTTCTTCTTTCAAAAGAAGTATTTCCAGTTAACAGTAAAATGATCTGTTTTGTTTATTCATATCAAAGTTAAAAAATTTATGTGATCTGTCTTTTGATTTTATGTCATTTTAAAGTGTTTATATGGAAATTATTCCTGTTATAAATCTCCTAGTGTAAAATATATGCCTGTTTTATATGATAGTACTCATGCCCTTGAAAGTCTTTTAGTTAAATGTTTATATAGGTGCGGATTTTTCGTAGTCTTGAATAAAATCATTTTAAACCTAGGTAATTATCTGATCAACTTAAAAAAAATATGAAACAGGTTATTTCCTGTGGGTTTAAGTGAGCTAGAATTTGATTACTTTGTTAGTATCAACAGTATATAAGATATAGGATGATATATTTTAGGACGATCTGTTAGGAGTCAGTAAATAATATTTTCTAGATGATATTTGTTCTAGTTCTAAACCACCTTTATATTTCTGTAGGGAAATCTAAAAACAAGTCATTAGTTTCACTGAATATATCTACTTTTATACAAAATTCTTCATGCCTAAAATCATTTGAATCGGATCTATTTATGTTTATTCTCATTGAAATCAATGTAACTCATTCTTGTAATTTCCCTCAAAACTATATTGATTAATTTTAAGGTCATAAGGAAGATATAACATGTTGACCTAGTTTTCATAATAGAACATTATAATTTTAATCAATTTCTTTTTTGGGAAATTTTAAAGGTTTGTATAGTGTAAAGTTGTAATTTAAAAGTTTTAAATGAAAGAACTGACTTTAGTCTTCATTGGAAAGTTGATAGATCCCGTTAGAAACTGATAGTCACTGTAATCGTAATATTTTTTCAAATATTTTAAAGGTTTTCTGTCAGTAAAATGAACAATAACAAAAAAAAAGTTTACAATGATGTTTTGTACTTCTGGACACCTTTTTTTCAATTGTTAAACCGAAAAAATGTTTCACAGAGATGAAATACAAAACTAATCAACAGTTTTAGTATTTAAGGATACTTTTAGCAGTTAGTATGTCGAATATAGAAAGGCTTACAAGATATCTTATTCAATCATATGCTATAATAAAAAAACACAACTACCAATACAATGTGGAGATAGCTTGCATTATGAGCTAACATTAGTTGGAATAGCATTGGACACTTGAAAATACTGACTGGACATTTTACCATAGTTTTAGACTATTTAGCCATACAGAAATATAAAAAGATTAGGGATCGAATTCAAGACCTTTAGGTATGATAGCAAGTGTGTGTTGGTAATAAATTTTAAAAGTTTATATTTTCGGTTCTAGTTGTTTCGTGATTGAGCGTGAAAAATATTTGATATCATCAGTAAGTAATCGTCTCTCACTTGATGTAATCACACCTTTTTAGTCATCGCTCCTCACTGCAACTTCAGTAACTAATCTTTTAGTTAATTACTGGTGACTATGTGTAAGTGGGTTTATGGAGATCAGTTCAAGTTTCATTTTTCACTAACTGGCATCAATTGAATAGCCATGGAATTCAAAGAAGTACGGGAAGATATAAGGTATACTGAAATGAAACTAATCTCCATAAACCTGATTAACTTAAAAAATAACAATTGCTTCATTTCAAGAAAGCAGGTATCTGAAACATATCAAGAATATTAATAAGTTTACAATGATTAAAGATAATTATACACTTATGTTTACAGTAATATACAGTAAATATAAGAATGTTTATTTATAAAAATTTATATTCTTACAAGTAATTTGCAATAATAGTAATGATAAATGAAATAATTTCATAGTTGAAAGCGTGAGACATTTGAAGCTAGACCCACCAGGGAAAACCTGGAATCACCGGACGGCCGTTTCGTCCTATTGTGGGACTCCTCAGAAGTGCGCATCTACGATTGCGCCTCGCGAGACTCAAACTCAGGACCCACTAGTCTCACGTCAGAGCACTTAACCGATAGACCACAGAGCCTGGTGGTCTAGCTTCAATTGACTCACGCTTTCAACTATGAAAATACTAAATCTCCACAAAACCTCTTCTGAAAATAAAATACTCCCTGATTAAATTATTTTTTTATATTGACAATAATGTTTTTTTGTTTTGGATGGATTTCAAACACACCGTAATCAATGAACTTTAATACTTAGAATATTCATGTATTCTTAAGTCGAAATGCATCATCTCACTGTAATATCATACTGCTTTTCAACTAGACATAAGTTTATCAGTAATATTTTAAGCAAATTAGTTTGATTACTTATTCGTTTCAAAGGTAAACCGTTAAAAATATCTTAATGGTGATAAATAAATAAATATTCAGGACTCAGTGGCCAAAAGGATAACATGATTACTTTTGAATCGATCGTTCTGTCTTCGAGTTTCGTAGCGAACATCAACTCCGGGATATAGGTACATCCAGCTGACGAGTGTCAAATAGGATGAAGCGCGCGTCCTGGATTCCACTGTTAGCTACCATCCATCTTTGCTAATAATACTTGTGAATTAAGGCTATATCGAGGCAATACACGCAGTATGCACATATGCCAATAAGAGATTGATCAATTACAGTTCTAAACATCAATGGGAAGATTCGAACAAGCAATACCAAGTGAATTTTTAAAAAAATGTTTCGTTTGTAAAGTTTTCTCATACTGAAAACGATTTTTTTGAGGAAAGTACAATATTCATTACTTATTATTAACTATTTGACTTTATACAGGACATAATTGATAAGTTTGTTCATATTGTTATGGTTAAAGCTTAATAAAAAAAGTATATTAGATTTATTACTGATAGAATGGAGTATATTTTGTGAGCATGGAAGAATACAAATGATTCATTAGTTCCCTTTTTACATTATTGTGCACGAATAAAGTTAATTTAAAATACAGTTTATATGAAAGACAGTTCAATAAAGTTATGCATACACAGAGTGATTCAGTTACTGACGTTATATTCAAATCTTCATTGTTTATAAAGTAGATTATTATCATTAGTATCATTCTGGTTTTGATGTTGAACAATCAAAAATAGTCCATCTTCTTTTGCTGCTTATCTCATTTGAGATTCTAACATTCTAGAAAATCCAAAAGAGTATAAAAGTAGATAGAAAAAAAGTATAAAAAAGATGACAATAATAGTTTAAAATGATTCTTTACATAAATTGGATGAATTTTCTTGCTGTAATTGGTTTTCAGTGACTGAAAATGAGCAATTTAATTTTTAAAATAAAATTTTTTAAGTTTCAAACATATACTGGTTTTTTATAGACCAACAGTGAAAACTTGTGAGAACTGGAAAGCCGTTTCGTTCGAGTATGAGACTACTCAAAAGTACACATCCACAACCCAGCATCCGGAACTCGAATATACAGGAAGCCGTAACAGTTGGAGTTGAACCATATCTAATAGTAGCGATAAATAAGTTTCCAAAATAGACACTAATCCTGACATTGTAAAACATTTGTTGGCTTTGTCAATTTACGTGGATCTGAAGACACACTGTCAAACATTCACAATACTTGATGTTTTACTCAACATTTAATAATGTCTTTTCTGTCAAAATCTGTCTTCTCACAAACGTAGTTGTTCATACAGACCAACCGTCTTTTTTCTCTTAACTGTGATAATTTTGATTGTAAATAACCATTAGAGTAAAGTATTGGAAACTTAGCATTCACTATCGTTAGAACCTGTCAAAATCCATACCCCACAACTTGGGAAAATATTAAGAGTGTTCTTCGTATATGAGTTATTGATATAAAACAAAGTATTTGGTAGTCTGAACCATTGCATTAAAGATGTAAATCAATCTAGTTTAAATGTGGTGCATGCTATCTATGTTGACAGATGTAAATAATATGTAACACCAGTCGGAAGTGAAATGCTTGTCAAAAGAAGATTGAGAAGATTGAGCTGAAGAGAACACAAAGGAAATGGATAAAAACAGAATTGGAAGAATCATGAAGTATGTAAGGGACAACTGAAGGAAGATGTTCAAACAATGTATTTAATGTATGGTTTTCGTATTTTACGAAGACATTCAGTAAGTTTGCATTGAACAGTTAATTCATCTTCTCTACCTGAGTTCTTCGTTCACTACATAAGCAGCTGTTTGTCGCTACTGAAGGATATTTATATTTTATTATTTCCAGTGAAATTTAAATTGTAATCGGGAATATTTAAGATTTTTCCAGTACAGTGTTGCTATGAAAAATAAATTTTGTCCTCTAAATTAACCGACTACGTTGTATCTTTTGAGTTAATTTTCCAGAACCTTTTGAGATACATTATTCTAGTTTTGCTAGTTCCCTAAGTTTCCATCTAAACTACACAGTTATTACAACAAGAATCAATAAATGAATGAATTTGGATTACGGACCAGCATTCATTTTTAGATGTTTTCAATTCTTTGCTCACAAATGGTGAAACCGTAGAGTGACTGAACCTGGGATAGGGTAGGATACTTAGGTATAGGATACCTTCATCCAGTAACATGGTTAGGACATGTGTTATATATGCCCACTGAATCTCTACCTCTGGATGTGCTGATATCTAAGAGTAGATTATAAGTTAACCAATGGTGGTCAAACTAAAACGTGGCACCAATTGGTGACTCCACTGATTGTTGGTTTGAGCCAGATGAGAAGACACAAACCTCTCGGTTGAAGTCCAATCACTGATGGTCTTTTGTAGTTAAAGAACTTGTGTAACGCACTTCAAAATCAGTCACAGTAGCTCAGATATTTTCATTCTTCATCTTTCTCTTTATATTTAGCTTTATTTCTATTACTTAATGTTCTTTTTCACTTTTATCTGTTCTTTTCAATTAATATTCCATATGTTTTTCAAAATACTATCATCGTAAGCCCTAATATTATATCTTGTAAACTTTGTTTTCCTGTGCAGATAGCTGATATAGATGTAAATTCGTTCTTATTTAGACCTTCATCTGTAGTGATTTCTGTTAACATCCGCATACTCTAGATTTAGAAACAACATCAAAATTTGTCAAATTGTTCAGATTACTTAAACAGTTAATTAGCATGAAGTACAATGTTGCCCATGTATACGTTCACCAATATGTTTATGTGTGTGTTTAAATGTTTTATCAACAATTTCGATTCCGTGTTTACTTTCAGCACGACTTAACATTATTTATAATGGTAGTTTAAGTAATTAACTAGATTAAAGTATAATTCTATTCATTAATTGATACTAGCAGGTAAAAGTCTCTATAAGGAAGTGAAGAATATTAAAATATATTCCATTTTTTATTCATTTATTTAAAGAAATGTATTGCATAGTTTTGGGAATTGAATCTTTTCTATTATAGTCAGTTCACATTGAGAATTACTTATAAGATGGTATTAATCCTTCCTAATAAAATCTATAGATAACGTACATAAGACTATCTATCTTTAAGGTAGTATTTTCGATAATGACACTAGGTGAAACAGGTTTAAATCATACCAAGACCATCAGACCCTTTCGACATTTCAAATGCTTTTTATTGAAGAGTATTAAGTTACGCGTAACTTTTGTTTAGTGATTCTATCATTTTCTTTCAAATATTAAAACTACGTGTACTGTAATATTTGATCAATTTTTTCAACTGACTATGTTTTAAGTTGGACAATAAAATTCAATCTTTATTACGATTAAAATAAAATGATTAATTTCTAAGGATTGTTCAATTCGTAAAAACATTTGGATTGTATTATTTATTATTAAGAATAACAAAAATACTTTGATTGGGATCATGAAATGATTGATGTTAGACTATCATTGAAAACCTGGAAGCATTGAACGACCGTTTCGTCCTATTGTAGGAATCCTCAGCAGCGAGCATCCACGATCACACCCGCGGAAATCGAACCCAAGGCCTTCGGTATCGCGTGCGAACACCTAACCTCTAGACCACTGAACTGGCATCCAACGGTGTTAATGTCTAACCTCAACCAATTCACAAAATTGTGCGACCATCTTCCATTGTACTGGGGTAGATACCTGTCTCTACCTGACATGGATTAGCTTTTTTGAACAATACATTTTGATCAAACCAACTTGTTTGAATATATTCTTAGATTAAAAAGGTTATTAATAGTTCTAAATTGCTGTTGAATTTTGAATTCATGGTTTATCATTGAATAATTAGTGTTTATTACTTTTAACTAGTAAATTCGTAAGTTTAGTTAAATTTACATTTTTATAGGAAACCTGACTTTCATTATTTTCTATTTTCAACTAACATAACCATTAGAAACTACAAAAACAAACTTCTAAATGAATTTAAATAAGCACTTAATTGACCGGATTATATAGTAAATATTCATTTAAACAACTCGAAGAATTATTAAAGGTAGTTCAATTAAAGTTCTTCATTAAGTATTCCCATTTTTTTATTTATGTTCTAAGGTTTTGATCAAATAGCCAGTCTCATATTGACTAGTGAAAAAAAAGCAGTGCTTGATATTTGTGGTTTAATGTAAATAGATATCAATAAGGAATTTGGAATTGACATGAAATGAACAGAAAGTATCCATTTGATATCATCATCGACTTTCTGTCTACTGATTATAATCAACTTCATTTGTTCTGTGATTTAGTTTGTTCGTCTTCCATACACAGCTAAAAATATTAACGTTCATTTTATGTGAAAGAATCCAGGTACTGGGATCAATGTTTCCCAGCTTTTACCATTTTAATTACGATCGATACGATGGTGATCAGATTATCAGTAAATTTCTTCGACATAAGGAATCTGTTTATAAATGATACCGCTCGTTGTTAAGGTTAGATTTCCTGTCTATCCTTATTCTCAATTATTTGGTAACACTTAATCAATTTACCAAGAATAATAAGCATTAAATTAACAATCAAATAATCCATATTTTAAGCATATTTGCAAACTCTCTAGAATCTCTCTACTCATAATTTGATCTGTTAATTTTTTAATCATTACCTACACATACAACGTAAAACTCGTAAATACCTTTAATCAACTCACAACCACTAGACTGAGAGTTTACTAGTCACTGTTTAACTTGTTCATTACAGTTGATTTAACGATAACAAATTAACTGAAAGGAAAACATTGAGTGGAAATGGTGTTACTTTTTAGTGGATTATTATACAGCTAATATGATACACACTTATAACTATACAAATTATTGGGTTTAAAACATAATAACGGTTTTGTTGCTTAGTTACGTTATTTACAATGATCTCTTCGTGGGTGTTTAAATTTTGTTGTTCTTAGAATATTATTCAGTTTCAGTTTAGTTACGGAAGAGGGAGGGGTTCATATAATCTTTTCAATCCATGTCCATTAAGTAAACAATAGATTTTTATTCGTCTTTAAATGATTTCAAACTGTTTAACATTATTAATTTATTATTGAACTGACTAGCCTCTGTTGATACATAAATTTCTTGAATGGACGCTTCGATTCTGCTTCGATTTACTTGTTGATTATATTTTAGATAGTGGCTAATCACTTCATTCCATTGAAGAAGTAAGTGACCAACACAACTCACCAGTCTAGTGACTGATGCTTTTTAAGCAATGGGTACTCGTGTTAGGTCTCCCTATGAACATCAACACAGATGCAGGTACATCCGTCAAGGTTAATTCCATAAAAGTTGAACCATATATCCTGAATTCAATCAATAACAAAATATAACAATTGTCTTAACAATGATCATTACCAAATGAAACCTACAAATGATTTGTGATTCAGTCTACCGATACTCATTTCATATCTTACCTACTGTTCCCGTAAACGTACTATCGGTCTCAGTACTAAATAGAAACTATTGATTTACCTACTATGGTTTTCGATGACAGTAAAAAGCTAAAGAAAACTATTCCGTTGATCAAGTTTCAAGTCTTTATTAATGAAAATCCATGTATAAATTATATAAGATGGTTAATTTCATGAGTGATAATACACACTTTATAGATGTACAAATAGAAGGATTTCATCTAAATGATGCAAATTTTCATCATTTTACATGATTTCACAATTATTCATTCTTTTTCTATAACAGTTACTTTAACATTCTCTTTGTCAAAAAGAATGTTGATGAAATAAGCTGTCATTGTAGTAATAAAAGTGTTGTAGCAAGTACAATAGCCTAAATGATAATGTCTTTAAAATCTACAACAGGACATTGTCAAGCATTCTAAGTATATGATTTTGGAAGTTGTTGAATTTTATTGAAATCATGAATCGATTTAATTTAGACCACCATCGTAAACTTGGAGACCTTGAACAGCTGTTTCGTCCCAGTATGGGACATCCATGGAACGGTTGGTGATTTTAATAAAAATCAAATTTTTTATTAGTAGAATATAAGGGATTGTGGAATATAATTCATTACAAGCACTTATTACCTTAAAATTCTATCTGTTTTGACAACATAATGTTTATTAAAATAATTCTTCAAAAAACATGCATAATAAAATATTATATTTACCTTTAAATTCTCTTCAAGTTCATCGCCAACTAAACTTAATCTTGACACTAATTTGCCAGTATTCAATCCTTCATGAAATCCAGGTAAACTAACTGATTGTCGTCGACACATAATATTATCGAATTGGTAAGAGTTTGTTCTAGATTCTCTCACTGTGTGTGATTCATTGTAGTTGTATAAAGTTTCACGTGAATACTGAAATGGAAGAGGTAAACTATTGATATAGGTGAATACTTTTCTAAGTTAGTAACTTTGAAAAGTGTATATATGCTAATAACTCTGTATTTTAGTAGGGTGACACTTAGCTAATAATTTAATTAGATATTTCCTGTCATGGATTCATAATAAATGAAGAATCAATAATAACTGTATCTGAGCAAGTTTAAGGAGGGATATCCACAAAAAATTCAAATACAAAATAATCACAAATTTCCCGGTGATTGGTTTTGAGGTTTGAATGTATCCTACTCAATGAGAGACTTATGATAACCGCTTTGATTTCATATGGTGTGATGCTGAGTAAACAATAAATCAAGACAGTAGTGCATTACTTGTTGGCATTTGGTGGTTCTCCAAATGACTCAAGTCCCTGATAAAAACTATCTTCAAAGTCTGCAGTTTTTGTCTAAAATTTCTGGAAATCATTTACTGATTTCTTGAGTATTGTTATATCCCCTGGTGAATTATGAATGGTAAATCTGAGGTCTATTATCGACCAATGTATTATGCCTATTTCTTATTGTACAGTTGTTACGTAACTAAATTATTCATATTCGTTTTCTCTTATCATGAGCTTTGTTTTGATCTTTGATTTATGATCATTCGATTCTTGAGTTATAATCAGTTTATCGATTACTTTGGTTTGTATAAAAACCCAGTATGTTTGTAAATAATGATTCATATTGCTGAGGCTGTTATTTGTGTTCTGGACTCAACTGGCTGGGCTAGGCAGATCGCAGGACCGGTTAGCACTCTAGGCTGCTCGTACGGGTTTCGTGTCGCTGTTTCAATCGACAATTCGCCGATCCCTGTTAGACGGTCTTATCGCGTCACACATCAACAAGTCATCCACTCGGCCACAGATATAACAAGTATTACCTTAGAAAACGTAGTGAATGAATTACAAGTAAATGATTTGATGAGTAAAATTTATTTATAAATCAGAGGCTTTTATAAACATTTAATCTGGACTATATTGTTTTGACTTATTCTTAATTTTTTCCCATAATTTGTACTTGAACTTTGTTTGAAAGAGTTATATATCTTGTTCAAATCAATTACTGTTTTCTTAGAAATAATAGACAATCGTAGTAGTAGTATGTGTTTAAGCATTAGCTTTTTATGGCGTATTCAATGCTATCTTTCCAGAACGTGTATCATAAATTCGTGCTATTGACAGGTAAATATTATTCTACAATTTGATAACTCATATCCTTAATTTAATTAGGACCTGTACTCAATTTTTACGTTTTAGCTATTGTTTCAGTGTGGGATACTTCAGAAAATTTAGATTATAAATGATATCATCTTAATAACTTATAATAGGAGAATAGTGTTTTAAGTTAGAATCACATAAAACTACAACTGTGGAGCTAATAATTGGTTGTTGCTAAAAAGAATGATACTCCAATAAAATGTTTTAGAATTTTTTGAGCGGGTATTATTAATAGAGCGTATGATACTTTATCAATGTTTATAGTATTCTAATACTTGGTCATATATTTATTCTAACCAAATAACATACTAAACAATCACTTTTAATTTGAAAAGTGTTCGTGTGTAGAATATAATTCATGCATTTTGGATAACTAAATTACGCTCTACAGATCATAATGATAGTTGGATATCGGTTTTTCTGACGGATAGTTTATAAAACTAACAATCACACCATATAGGATGAAGGGGCGAATATTAAAGTTATCATGAAAATAAAGTCGTTGTGAGGAACTTTGAGGTTCGCTTATTTATCATCGCCCATACGTGATTATAAATTTTCAAAGTTAACTAGTTTTTAGTTTCGCTCCAATCAAAAGGTCATACTCTTGTTCTTCATATGGATGTTGGATACACAACTGGCCGAACTTAATCAAATCAACCACCTGATTATTTTTGTTCTTCAAAAAGTATTCGGATATAGCTGCCAAGTGTCAGGGTGATAATTAAGTATAATTGTCATTCTAATCTGGACACAAATTCAGTTTAACAGTTTGGTGGTTACTCAAAAGTCACTTGTAGAAACTCTATTGTGAACTCAGGTTTTTTTTATTCTATTAATCTTGCATTAAAATGAAGTTAGAGGATCGATAGACAAATTTAACTGTTTTCTTTTATTATGACGATGATACTCATAAACATGGAAGCTTTAAACTCTAGATTGGTTTGAAACTTGAAAATAACTTTGAGTGAATGTAAGCTGTTTATTCTTTCTAACGCATTTGAGTTTAGTCAAATGATCATTGAAATGAATACACGATTATGTCTATTACATTATTGAACAAATTACGATTCCTGTCAGAAATATCATTAACGAATAAACGATGGATTTGCCATGTCATTTCAAATATATAGTTATTCAATTTAAATAAATGGGCTGTTATTTAATCATACATGTATATATATTGCCAGCTAATAATTGCATAGTTAAACACTGATTTGTTATTTGGTTAATTTGTTTTATTCTTCAGTAATTTTTAAACTAGTGGAGTATCCGTTCACGATCAAAGCATTTTGTCAGTTTTTTATGCTATATATTTCCATCGTGCTGTGTAAGATATTTTAGGTGGGCCAACAATGATAATAAGCCAATTTATTCAAGAACTACTATGTTGAAGAATTTGATTAAGAATGAAATACTTATTTCTCCTCATTTCACTTTCTCCTTGTTAAAGTATCTTTGGATGCTAGTTACCTTTAAGTGTTTAACACCGATTTTAGTATGGTGAAGTATTGATTGACTGAACTTTGTGCTCAATATGCACATCATGACCATATGATCATATATATTCAGTTATTTTAAATGTTACTTGCTACCTTATAGATGACAGTTAAATAAAACCATTTACTCACTAAGTGCATAAGTGCTGTATATTACTTATATGATTCGCCTTTTATCTTCATTGAGAGGAACTATGTAACAAAACTCTCTGAATCAGAGTTTCTTTGAAATCATATGCAGTATGAGACTATAAATCTATGATTAATTTTATCATGAAATATTAAATTAAGTATCACATTTATTGGTTTTTTTGTGATATTTTACAGTAACTTTACTTCGATAAAGATGAGTTGAAAGGACGTGTATCATAAGGATATGATTCAATAGGGGGAATATCAAATAAGGCGAAACTCATGAGAACAAGAATCAAAAGGAGGCATATAAAAAGCAAGTACCATATAGTTTTGAAATGATTTGATTATGAGCCACAGAAAATGTATACATGTTTAATCAAATTAAGATTAATTAATTGAAGCGAAAGTGTAATCAGGTGAATGAACTGGTAAGTATTATTTTTTAAATAAATAATTTTATTTGTTATGCCTTTTTGAAATGGAGTTAGAGTACGTAAAAAGTAACAAAGAAGATTTGTTTTAATATTTTACTGTTTCCGAAAAGAGAAAGTATTTAATGACGAGAATTCTTGATTTACGAAATACCGTGTGACAAAGTGTAGGTTGTGCTGTTAGACGAAATGTGAGTGTAGTTAAGAGAAGCTAACAGAATGTAATCATGTTTCTGTAAAAGCTAAGGTAGACGCGAAATACGCAGTTGGCATAATAAAAGATCGAACTTCTTGAACAGAAGTAACGCATTTGATTTAACCTACGGCACCTACCAGTTCTTTGGATGGGTGCTAACTCAAATACTGTCTTTTGTGCGGATGGAGCATATAAGTTGTCATGGCCATCAATCAGCTCTACCAAATCTAAATTCAGATGATGCATAAACACCCCTGTCAGAATACGAGCCGACTGTGAGAAGTGGGTGTTTCCTTCTGCATTATAGGGGATCTGATGAAAACCTAATTTTTATATTTCTATAACTAAAAGTATGGGATTGTTAGGGCGATTTCGTCATTGATATCTTTTTGAAATATGCAAAATATCTCCGCCTTTGTGTAGATCTATACTGTTTACGCTATGATGTTTTATATAGTTAACTTATTGTTTATCAATATAACAAGCAAAAAAGTACAAATTTGTTAGTGCACATCCTCAAGTAATTAAATAAACCAAAATTAACTTTAAATCCATCAATCATTTTAAGTGATTGCAACCATTCAACCAAATTAGTATTTCGAAAAGTTCATTCAAATACATTACAACAAAGTCATTCGTTCCATCTAAGCCAATGTATAGAGATGAGGCTACAGCAACCACTAAACCATCAACAATGTAATACTACAGATCAACATTATGCTTTACAGATTCATCAGTTACAATCAATTGCTTTTGTTCCGTCTTGAGATGCTAAAATTACATTTGACAGTCAAATGGAGTCGCTATTCTTGTGAAAAAAATGAAGAAAGAAGTGATAACAAATCACTCTTAAGACAATCAGTATAGGAAATCTGCAACATAAGGAGGCCTCAACCGATTTACTTTTTGAATTGTACTGTGCAACGCCGACAGTTTTGGCAGTAGTCAACTAATTGAAGAACTCCAATCTAACACTTAGAAAGAAGGAATAAAGCTAAATGAGTTAAAATATGAATATTTTGTGCCATGGATCCAGCTACAGTACGAAAACAAGAAGTACAATGACTTAGCAAAGCACATTTTACCGATTGTATAAGATTATAGAAATAGATCATTGCCAGAATATTTACGTGGAATAGCACGCAGTTTGAGTTTGTATGTTTAGACATTAAAGTGTGCTAAAACGTTAAGAAATGTAAATAAAATTTACATCTGGATTATTAAATGGCCTTTATGATACTCGCCCTTGTACGGGTCTATCATACCCATTTTGATTGATACTTGTCCTTTCGTGTGTTCCCTTGTTGAAGAATATCTCAGAGATATCACTTACGCAAAGTAAATATTCGTGTCAGTATACTACCGTGATTATTTTTGGAGAAAATATTCATACAGACAAAGTTTAACTAACCTCAATTTCATTTGATATATCATTTGGATTCATAAGATGTAATTCATTAGCTGATTGAACTGCTGACAAACTTATTTTTTTCTTATATTCTGAATCTTTTGATGTTTTTCTTGAAGAACATGCAGACCAAAAATCTTCATCATCTGAATAATTAGTATTTATTGTTGACAAAGATGATGAACGTCTTCGTCGAAAAAATGTCTGTTGTGTAGTCATTGATAAAAATACAAGTTAAAATCAAATACACTGTATTCCTATAATATTCCAATAGAAATCAAATTGAAACTATGTTTATACAGTAAAGATATTTATCACCATAGTTAATATAAATTAAGTTGAATATATTCAATGGTTAAAAGATAGTGTAACATAATAAATATCTATGATAATATTCTCCCAGTAATACTTCACTATATTGTTTAAATGTAGACTATTCTACTTATTGACTCATAAGAGATTAACTTTAAAATTTAAAGGGGCGATAAATAGACAGGTATAAAGATAGTTGTTTATTTACTTATCAGCTTATTGGTTTATTCTTGTGACAATACAAGAAAGTGTACATACCTATGTGCTCTTTTATTATGCTTAGTGATTTGTACTTATATTGATAAAATAAATAATAAAAAAAATTAATGTCACATTAAAACATCGATTCTTTGATCTTATTTTAGTCAGATATTTAATCCTTGAACTTTAATACGAAAGAAGGGGAATTGTCCTTAAAATAAAACAAACAAGCAAAGCTTATTTACCCTCCTTCATTTAATAAATAACATTCTAGATAACTAACCAATAATGGCATTAGATGATAAATAATCATATATCCTATGTTTTCTATCACTACTGTTATCCAATTAGTAATACTGATAACCTTTCCGATGATTTATTAAAATAGATAACACAGTTAATTCTGATTGTGACTTGTTTTAAATATTGTTTATTTTTTAAAAAAAATTTTGTACTAAACTTTCAATGGAATTAAGTGACTTATTATATTTTGGTACTAGAAAATTGATTGACAATTTCTAAGCACAAAAACTAGATAATTATTATGGGAAACAAGTTGTCGATCCACTTCATACCAACATATGGAGAGCACCTTTTAAAGGAGAATGCTTAACATATTGATATGATTATTACTAGTATGAAAAACATATGACACTAGTCAATCAGGAAGTCTTATGTTTGTAATTGTCTAAACAAAGTGAACATTTAGGCAAGATCATACTATTGCGTTTTACTTTGAAGAATTTTATTGTTGAAAATGTCTTACTCGATATTAGAGATTTTAATAGGCACTACTCTGTTGATAATGAAACATTTTCAACATCAGTTTAGACATTAAAATGTACTCCATATTTTAACATGATCAGACAACTATTGATTGGATGCTTGTTTTTTGACTTTATTTATATCCTATAAAAAAGCTTTTTATTTTGAAGAGGATCACACTAAACTGTTAGACGAAATTTCAGGCTATTTTATTTTAGTTTCATATTTTACACCTCTTTTTTTAAACACCAAACGCTCAACAACAATTGTGAAATGTTTCTTTTGAATCCAAGGAGAAGCTATTTTAATTTATTGTATTATCACAATACAGTACAACAGACTATCTAAGCATATTTCTTTGAATTAAAGTAACTGGTTTATATTACAAAAATATTTATGATATACTTGATGCTGAGACGATTTTCTCGTTAAACAAACGAAGGTCAATGAGACAGTGACACGATAGGCTAATCTAATAAGTTGTCCCAGGCCCCGCTAACTAGAGGAAGAAGTTCAAGACGAAGTAGAAGAATATATATTCCGTAAGCAGCCGAAGTACAAGCAATCACACTAGGAGGAAATCAAACGTATTTATACAGTACAAAGTTGTCCTTGGGAAGCATTACAAAATGGAGCGCTTTTGGCGCGAAAACAAGGAAATTCAAATTTTAAAGATGAAATTACAAAAATAAGTCATTTACCAAATAAGTTCTGGGGATTTTACATCCCCAACAATTTACCACAAAATTTAAAATATGTTTAAAGATCAATTCAAAACAAAGGACAATAAGAAATATGATTTTGTGAACCACACAAATGAACTAATAGTTTCGAAACTTTGGTAACATATCTAGAACATTTATGATCTGGGACTTTATTTTTGATTCGGCGAAGATTTCGTTTTACAGAACTTCTCTCGTCAAAGTATTGTTATATCTAGAGCTTGGATTCTCGCTATACCCCGTACTACCAGACTACTTGAACGATCGAACCCGCAACGTCGCAAGAGAGAAGACAGAAGACTAGTAAGTAGGAATTTTATTCCCCAAAACAGTCTCGAAATATAGTACAAAAATCTCATGTATTGATAGTTTTTTGGCTGAATGTAAATCATCATTTCGGACAGCCAATAGGCACATAGGGGGTCATTCTTATTCATCCAATAGGGAAGCTACACGTCGACACTCTAGAATGTTCGCCTAATGGTGATTGGATGGAATGTCTTCGGCTCTTTCTGGGCTTCTTGAGGCTTCCTAGAGTTCGCCAACGAGCCATCCTTACAAGTATTATGGTACAATCAAAACAATTTAAACCGACACAATTTAGAACAAAATTGTATCAGAGACATCATCGTCATCATTGTCATAAGTTTTTTAATAGTTCAGGAACAAATAATTTGTAAGAAAACAGAATTGATGATCAAAATATTCTTAATATTTTCTATGGGTGAACTGGATATTGTAAAGTAGTATATGTGAACTGTGTTTACACAGTGGCTTCATACCTATGCTTTTTAAGTTGGCTACTTATGTTGAGTACAGCTGTTGTGAATGTAACATAAGAAAGTAAGTGAAACTAGTTTTCAACAAATACTGTTCTAATCTGTGTTTGATTCAATTAGCGGAAATAAACATAGGCCAATACTTCTCATTCTATCACCGAAATACATCTTCACTTAACGTATTAACTAGATGCGATTGACTATCACTCACTGAGAGAAGACATTTAACTAGTCACAGTGAATACATTTATGGAGTATGCTAATTATGTTGACAAATGTAAGTAGTAAGTAGAACCAATCAGAAGTGGAATGCTTGTCAAAATAAAATTGAGCTGAAGAGAACAGATAGGAATAAGAATAAAAACAGAATTGGAAGAATCATGAAGCATGTTAAGGACAAGTAAAGGAAGATGTTCATTAATGTATTTAATGTACGATTCTCACACTTTACTAAGCCACTTTGCTATTGCGCACTAAAAAATAAATTTATTCTCCCCACCTGAGCTCTCGTTCACTACATATTGATTAGAGACAGAAATATTCATTCCACACTATATCTTAAATCAGTCAACCTAAGTTATACACACATAGGCACTGAGTTTCTTTATCGTACATATTTTATTTCTTGTCTAAAAGTTGATGAATATTTCTCTTTGATTCTCTAATTGACTGTTTACTAAGTTACAATTAAAAATGAAACTTTTATGGAATTAATTTTACAAATTTATAAAACATGAAAAAATACTGTTTTTTTTATTATTTTGCATTCTGAATTCAATCTCTAAGGTATACATTCACAAATAAATAAATCATAGTTTGTGAATAGTGGTAAGTGGTCTACCATTACGAATCATCAACTATCGAACTTAGACATAAGCATCCACCCCTGCTGAAACTCTTAACTGAATGTAAAATTTACCACTTACATTGAAAAGTACTTGTTCTTTAGGTTACTTACATCATGTCAGTATGCGGGGACCAATTACAGTAATTGTTTAGCAGCATGTTAACTGTTTGACGTTAAAAACCAAAGTTGTATTTCTTCAACGAATGTTCATTTTTAGCTACCAGTTTGATCAATAAGTGATATTCTACAATGTCATTAATTCATTCGTTGCTTATATATGAACAAACCAACACATCAATCACCTGAGTAAAATCACAATAAATAAACTTCAATGTCCTTCTAAATAATAAGAAAAGCAATTACCTATTCATTGAAATAATGATTGACCGTTAATAAATGAAATTATTTAGTTCTCATCAGTTTGGTTAATTCAGTAAAATGTGGAAAGTTAATGGAGATGATGAGTTACTTCTGACGATTTTTGTATGAGTTACGAATGTCTAAAGATATGATAGTTTAGAATGAGTATAAATAAATTGCAGTGCTAAATGTTTTACTATATCCCTCAAATTAATTTTCTTTCCTGAAGATAATTATCTCCTAAGAATGTAGTCTTATAAATTAATGTGGTTACAATTCTTTTTTCTTATGATCACTTTGGTCATACATTCCAGACTGATATTTAAGGAAGTGGTGATTATTGACAAGGGTTTATATATTATCTGAATAGTTTATTCTGGATGACCCCATAATAAATGTGAGGATACACAGGGCAGGTTTACTTAGTTGAAAAGCAAAGAAATAAGGTATGATAATGATTCAAAAAACATCAAATCGGATTAATTTGAAAAACAGATTATTGGATAGACTCGATGGTCTTAAAGCTTCAATCTGTATGACTTTTCAGTTGTGTCTATGAATTGCTTTTGAACTTGTTAAGCATGTGAGTTTCCCATTATTTTTGAATAAGCTTAATCCAAGGTGCTATTGATGCTCGGACGATGTAGATTTTCAAAATAAGAAACTGTAGGACCATGTCGAAATAATTCTTTAGCCAAGTAGAATAGTTTTTCGTGTTTTTACACTAGAAGTAACACCGATCAGAAACAGATTGGTCATAGAAAGTTTCTTGATAAAATCTCTAAAGGATTCATGTCAAAAATCCTAGCACCCTCAAAAATTATGTTTTTTTATTATACTAGAGGAATTCGTCTGAGTTTCTCACCGACTTACACATAACAGTTTTATAAACAGATATCATACTCGATGTTTCCTACTTCGACTTTGTAGTTCATATGGTAGCTGATATCTCTTACTCTGCATAAACGTCCTTATTATACTGTATTCATAAAATAGGACTAAGAAATTTCAATCAGTAGTACTAATCAGTATGTTCATACTATCACTTAAACAAGGGCTAATATTTGTTTTTATTTGTGTTGTTATATCAAATGGTTTGTTACATGTAAACGTTCATATCGACTTTCACACTGTTCATCATTAAACTCACAATATATGTGCGCAAATCTAAGAAACTAAAGATATATACCATTAAATAAAATCTCTTTTTATATTACAGATTCGCTTTCTTAAATACTGATGAATAATCCGAAAGATTTTAATTTTCATTACCAGTTGCGAAAGAGATCGTTGCTTAGTGTGTGTAACATACTTAACCTTACTTCAGATTATGTAGTTTTATAGCTGACAAACACAAATCATTTGACTTCTGTCAGGGAATATTTATCATTTTACTCAGATAGTGACCTAAATTTATTTTTAACTTTAATAAAAGCATATGTTCCGAATTACAATAACTATCACTTGGGATATATGAGTTATAAACTAAAATCATATATTCTAATTATTTCAGAGATTAACTAAATGCTTATTTCCCATCAATATTTTATCATTAACTTAATACAACATTAAAAATATACTCTGTTCGAAATAAAGTACAATATTTTGGTTAAACTTGATAATCTGGGTTGCAAAATCCGACTCACACGTCCTCGTCGTGCCTCCTGGATCATGGCAACCATCCCATGTACTAACGTGAGCGATAATGAGGGTGGTGGAGATCGATCTAATCAACCACTCTACCAATACCGGAGGACGATTACGAATGCTACAAAGAGCCATTGTATAATTATTGAGGGTTCAAAAGAGTGGTAAAAAATGAATCTGCCCAAACAAAAACAAAAATGATAAATAAAAGAGTTGTGAGTGTTATGTAATTGTTCTGCGTAAACCGTGCAGAAACAGCCATACCGTCCCGGTAGTTGTGCCGTGCTTCAATGTAGCACTCTTCTACAGAAGGGCCTACTAGGCTTCACCATTCTATATGGCTATATAAACTTGATAATCTAATTGTCGAATACGAAATTTTACTTTATGTGCGACCTAAGTAAATTTTGATAATATATATATATATATATATATATATATATATATATATATATATTAGAAAAGAGATTCAGGATCAGAAAGTAATTAATTGGTTAAAGTAACTATAAGAAATTCTTTGTATAGAAAGCTATATCATTTAGTTTATTCACTTTCTTTATTGTAAAAAAAGATTGATACTATTACAAATAGATAATTTTCGAACATAATATTGAAGGTATAGAATAGTGTGATGATAAAATGACTGAAAAATTTCAGGGAATTTCATCAAAATAACTAGATACTATTAACCATCTCATAAGTGAATAAATTATATGAATTAATTTTATATAGTTAAGATCATGAGTCAATTGAAACTAGACCACCATGGAAAACGTGGAAGCACTGGACGACTGTTTCGTCCTATTGTGGAACTTCTCAGCAGTGAGCATCCACGACCCCGCCTCGCGGGATTCGAACCTAGGACCTGCTTGTCTCGCGCCAGAGCACTTAACTGATAGAACACTGAGCCGGCATCCAACTAAAATCTCCGCAAAACCCCCTTCTGATGATGATCATATGCCCACTAGTGACTGGCTCCATGAGGTCATTCCTGGAGTTATAGTGAGAAGCCGTGACCAGTGAAGCTAATCCATGTCAGGTAGAGACAAGTATCTACCTCTGTATAATGGAAGTTGATCGCGCGATTTCGTGGATTGGTTGAGGTTAGACATTGACACTGCTGGATGCCGGCTCAGTGGTCTATCGGTTAAGTACTCTGGCGCGAGACAAGCAGGTCCTAGGTTCGAATCCCGCGAGGCGGGGTCATGGATGCTCACTGCTGAGGAGTTCCACAATAGGACGAAACGGTCATCCAGTGTTTCCAGTTTTCCCATGGTGGTCTAGTTTCAATTGACTCATGATCCTAACTATATAAACTTACTAAAATTTCAACGAAACCCCCTTTCTGATATATGAATTAATGCTACCAATATAAAAATAGCCTTTTTTAGAGCCAAAAATCAATAATATTGTTGATGTAAGCCATTTTATTCAAATGAAAACTTGACAGATATATTCTTCTTCTATATAAGAGATACTTTCATGAATTTAAAGTGTTTAAAATTACGGAAATATTATGGGAGGAACAGAAATGTAAATTGCATAAGGAAATTAACAATATACTGTTTTTTTTAAATATATGATCTTGATAATTTTCAAAATAGCAGTAACAATAGGATTCGTATAGTTAGATGAGGAATATCTCGTCATATAGATTATGGAACTAAGTGATTATAAAATTAATTAATTAAATTATAATAAAACTAAAACAATAAACGAATTTTAGGGAATCGGTAAATTCGAAGACTATGTAATTCATGAGATTGACAAGAAATATGTTTTCTGGGTTTCCAAAGCTAAGAAGTCGTGTCAGTTGATAAGTAGATTTAAAGTAATCTCTGCATATATCGAATATATAAATATTTGATACCAATCGATCTGTGGGTTACAAATAATAACATGCCTATATAATGCATAATCAATGATGGAGATCAAGTTATTGTATGACTCAAAGTCGCATGCACTATCATAAGTTTCTAGGATGTTGTGAGTAGTCATCAGGATTCAAACCTGTTTAAAATCTCAGTGCCGTGGGAAGACAGTCACTGTCTAAATACTTCACTATTAACGTTTCTGTCTGAAACACTAGGTAATTCAGAGAACATCATTTCCCTCAAAATTTCAAATACCTCTTTCCTATGACTGTTAGCTAGCACAGAAACTGGATTGACAGTTTTCAGTTAATTATTTTCAATGATATGACATATTAACATTTTTAATGAAATCATAAACATGTAAACATTTGTTCAGTTATGATAGACAAAGCATATCTGTTGTGTTTTATCATTTATGCTAAGTTTAAGGAAGAATGATCATATTATATTTAAATTACTCAACTTCAATTCAAGAAAGACCTTTTAAGAAACATAATTTTCATAAGCCTTTCTTTTTTTAAAAAGGAACTAACAAATCTGCTCATGCTAGAAATTCATGTTTAAAATAATTAAATAACAATAATAATAATAATCTAATTTAGGTTGTTTTAGTTACATTAAAAGTAAAAACAAACTATTAAGCTAACAAAATGACGTGTTTCAGTAAATCCCTAAAAGATAAATTTTATATTTTGAATCGTTTACAAAGAAAATATCTATTAATTCATCTATTAATTTTTATACTAATCAGTGTATTTCAACGTATATTGTACTGCCGGTCACTATGTTAAGCTTATTCTAGCTTTCGGATAGACCAGTGTATTCATTCTTCTTGAATCACATTTTGACCTTGTTAATTTTTTGCCTATTAATCTTGACCGTTTTATTTGAGCATATATATGTGTACTTCTTATCCTATTCAACATATGTCTGTAACTTATTTCTATTTAATTATAAATATCGATTCACGCTTAGTCGAATCAAGTTAACTTACATGCCCTCTCCACCGAGCGTCATTTCGCTTCGCTCTGTACTCTTCGCTTCTCCAATCTTTTATCTGGACCAACGATTGCATAAAATATGCGTATTCGAAATCCATCCTTGTACTTGACTTATTTAATTCCGTTATTCCCTAACGCGAGTTAAGTCGATGAGTACATGTGAAGACAGCCAGGATATATATTTTAGCAACAATCATTCATGAGATCTAACTGTAATCAGATCTCAGGTCACTAAAATGTTATGATTATATGGGAATTTTTCATCTATCAAAATGTTATCTTAGTATAAAGATTCAAATCAAAAAAGAAAGAAATACTTTAAGTTCAATAAATGATAGTAATCTCTTCTCAAGCTTTTTTTCATCATCAGAATAATCAATATTGAATAGTAGATAAACATGAACAAATATATTAAAAATTCCATGATAAATCTTGAATGAGAAACTCGAAACAGTTTTACTTGAAGTATCACTAGTTAAAACAACGACTTAAAAAATAATCAAAAATAAAAAGGGATCTGGCTCGAGACTGGTTGGTTCTGGGTTCGAATCTCACGAGTGCGGAATCGTGGATGCGCACTGCTTAGGAGTCCCATAATAGGACGAAACGGCCGTCCAGTTCTTGCAGGTTTTCCATGGTGGTCTAGCTTCAATTGACTTATGCTTTCAACTATGAAAAAAAATTTGCTTCAATGGAAATGATCAGTATCAAACAAGAAAATAAAAAAGATATCATGACAATAAATTCCAATATTTATACAAACTAGAACCACTACGGAAATGAAAATTATAAATATTTGACATAATTATTTGAAGTAAAAGACTTCAATGCGAATTTTCTGAAGTAATTTACTTTATATATAATAGAACATTACTCTGGTAATATAATCATAAAGGAATTGACAATGATCCAGAGTAATTAGTAAAGTTCTGTGACAGTTAAACGGACTATTCACTATATTTTAAAACTTAATTAATGGTCAAAATATAATAAAACTTTGTCGAGTATGCAGTACCAAATATATAAAAGATATTACTACTTTAAAACAAGTATAATGTGAGTTTCTGATGTGAACGAAGAAACAAAGAATCTATGACGTTATTTCACCTAATTCAAAGCTTGTAAAACACTTACATTTAGTTTTAGCCTTAGTTTATTCTACAGATTATAAACTTTCGTCTGATGTATGATTCACTGCTATGCTCTTTTCTGTTCAAAAGTCATTGTAATCTACACGTAACCTTGAGTACTCTATTTTTCTACCCTAATAATTGTATTTTTCTAATTGCTTGTGCGTTGTGGTCATGTCAGTTATTCATTTATTAGTGTATCTTTTTGAGCTCATCTAAACTGGATTTGGGGATCGAAATCAGGAATTAATCGACTACTGTTTCAGTTGACTCGTCTCCTCCCCCTCGCTTGTCAGTCAATCAGGTGATCGAATAGGTTTTCCTCTCTCTATCCAAGGCAGTCAGTCTCAATTCGGACTAACGCATTTCCAGCCTCAAGGTTAAACCAGTTAGCCTATCGCTTCCTGGCCTTAATCCAAATTGATATGAATTCCCTCTTGTATATTATTGGGTAGATAGACCGATGACTTAAAAGTTCCGTTTACAGAGTACACCTTTTTTACATTGAAAATACGTTCAGAATTCAATATACCCGTGTTTATAAAAGTCATATTCAGATGGGTTTGAACAAAAACAAAGTGAAATTCACAACTTTTAAAAAGTCTAATACTGAATAGCATAAATGATAATTTTGGGGAATGAATTATAATCTTATGAGGATTCACTGAGGAGCTACAAGATCATTTCTATTCTTAAGTTCATATACAACAAGGAATGCCTGAAGACACCGGGACTATCAACCTTAGCATATGGATGTTAAATTTATATATATTTCCATAATGCTACTCGTGCACCATTGTAAACAGAATTTTTCATAAGGTTATCTTGCATCAGAAATATGCTTCCACTCCCCAGTGTTTTGGACTTGGTAGCAGCGACCAAATTCTAGCAATCTTCAGAATCTTAACAAGTGCCTCCACTGCTCATCAGAACAGAAATTTGTGAGTATAGTGAGGTGTTTACACATAAAACATGTATAATGTGTTAAAGATCTTTTAAGATATTGACTGAGAAAGATGTTTTCCAGTTTTCGAATTGTTTTAACTTACAATTTGTGGTTCACAATCGCTTCTCAAAATTTCAAAACATATTTATAAAGAAATTTTCCCTTTCGTTTACCAATTACGGCGATCGAAACAGGAACCACTAGATTCATATGATCATTTTGGAATTTAAAATGTTAAATATTAATTATACTTTTGATGATGCTTTGTTTGATTTCTTGGCACAACCAATTACAATATGATATCATTATATTTTACGACTGTTCATCAGTCGCTAATGGGCTAAATTTATATTATTAATATTATTGCAAAAGGTTTTGCATACCATAATCACTGAAGTCAAGATAGAAACAACATAGGAAACTAGAAAACAAAACGAAATATTCAAAAAAAATAACTAAGATCATTTGGTGTTTATATGTTTAAGATAAAGTCGTGTAAAGGAGGAGGTGAAGCTATGAATGAAAATGAAGAGGTAATAAATAAAAACACATGGTTAACAAATAAGCGATAATTAGGATACTTAGGTGACGTAGAATTAGAGTACTAAGTGAATGTCAGTGGAACTTTTTGTTTTAAGTAACAAAATACAATAAAACGATAATGTTATTAACAAACGTTAAAATAATATAAGCATCCTACCAGGGTAAAGAGAGGTTTACTACACTTTCTTCCAGTAATATGAACGTCAGTTCAAAAACGGTGTTTTCTATTTGTTAGTTATATAACACTGGACTGCTAAAAGACATCTTTTTACCTCTACTCGATTCTACATGAAATCTTTTCACTTATGAATTCATGATTGATAAAGATAGGTTTCTGTCAACAGTTGTCTAATGAAGGGTTCTTTAAGTTTTACTCAAAACTGGTACCTATGTTGTAAAAGTCAATAAAAGTGCATTTATTGACAAACCAAGAATGCTTTCGTGTTTTTCGGTCACTTCACAGATATTTTGAAGGTGAGTCATTGAAGATTTTATATCAAACCGGTATTCAGTACAAATTTATTTATTTTGGGGATTATTTCTTGCTATTTTCCTCAACTCCAGTTTCGCTTGACAGGATCGTTTCATAATTTATTTCTCGGGATCATTATCTGAACAGTTAAATTGTACTCTTGATTACGAAATGTATGAATCTGTAGATCGTCAATGTAGATCTATGTAAGTGACTGAAGGCCAACTTGAGTTGGACGGGCATGACGTGTCAAACTGGCTTGCGTCGAGGTCGCAACTCATGGTTAGTACATAACGTAGATTATCCTTTCGTCGTATCCAAATACTATGACTACTTTGATGACTGGATGCCGCAAACGCTATTACGGAGTTGTGATAGTCAGAATAGGTACAAGAAATAGAGTACGACCACCGTTGTACAGGTCTGTCCATGGTGTGCAATTGATTGATGGACTTTGGTTGCTCTTCGCCCTGATGACGATTGATAAACTAATCAATGTTCAGTGACCCGACTACCACACGATCTACCTAGAGTCCAGTGACACTTCCAGATTTGCATTACACTTCATCCCCTGGTGTTTCCGTGGATATTTAGATATATTTTGTATTATCGTTAGAAATAAGCAATTACTTTTACTAGCTTTCTAGTGCTTTAACGTTTTGCAGTCAAAACGTTTGCAAATTACTGAACAAGGTGATGTAATCACATTACTATCTGTTAGATGATTTCTAGATGGATAACAACTAGAATCTAGTCTTTGTAAAGAAGGTTAATTTCCTCAGGGCCACGCAACTTGTTAAGTTTGAACTTCTTGACTTCTCAAAATATCGTTCATTATCATACTGCTATATCAAAAAACATCACATTAGATCCAATACTTAGAGCAATGACGAGATTGACTGATGATATGGAGTCATAGGTGATGATTGTGGGTATATTATTTGTATTCACAGCAAATCCACACTACCGTGGAAATTTCTCGTGCTGTAGAGCATTTATTTTATTTATTTAAACACATAAATATTGATACAAAAAGCACCAGATAAATATGCGCCACACAAATCACATTTGATTTGTGTGAGAGCTGTGATACTGCCCAGGTGCCCAAACCGAAGCAGGTGGTTTTCTTAGGGGGCCACACCCCGAGCCTTTGACCTAAAGGTCTAATCCACAAGGCAGTGGAGCATCGTGAGGAGATGCAGTCCCATGGTAGCCGGTGACCAACAATAGGTTCATACGCCATTCCTTCCATCAGGATACTGGAGCCCATGTGCACCATTGGTTTGAAATCAGGGTTTTCCAACTCTCCTAGGTGGACCCTCCATGTCCACCAACCCGGTTAAAGCGCCGGACATTCACTTTTCGTCCTCTCAATTTCGTGAACAACACCCCCACCACGAGAAGGCAGTGAGTAGGAATTTCCTGGCAGAGGCTATATATTCGCTGGCCATGTGAGAGCATTTCGAGAAGGAGAGCGGACTCTCCCCACTCTTGGCCGTACCCGGGCATTTGGGGGCTGTAGAGCAAATTAACGCTGAGTCGTATCTGAGTGATTTTGATAGTCGTTCAGAAGCATAACACTCAGTTGCATGGACTTTTGATTTAATGAAACCTGAAGATGCAGAATTTGCCGAAAAGTCATGTTCTGCAGTACTCACACCGGTAACGAAGACACTTTTAACATCACGTTTATAACTGGAAACATGTAGCGGCCAATACTGTCATTATATTCTCACCATTTTAGCCCAAGTTTGGTATGTATGGAATTGCAATGCACTTTCAAAATTATATACTTTTATATAAAAATTATATAATTTTAAAATTGTATAATAAGGAAAAACGACAAGATGCTGCTAAACCTGGCAAGCTATCATAATAGTGTTTACAAATGACAAATTCGTTGGGTTTAAACGTCTGCTTCGCCACGTCGTAAATTCATCTCTGTCCGACTAAGGGGGAGTGATATGTGGCAGTAAATAAATTCCCAAAGTCAATAGCCTTGTAAGTGTTTGACAATGGATGCTGGTCACGTTAGTTTGAATGGACTCACCTAACTGAAGGCGTTCACTCATGCATCCGCACCAGATCACGAATTGGAATGCAGCACCCAAATTCTCCTGCAACCACTAGCCAGTTAAGATCAGTCCATTCTCGATATATTGATAACCTAACAAATAAATCTTTCAACCTCCTCGCTTCCGAGTTTTGATTTCACTGCGTGGACGCGATTCAATTACAGGTGTTACTGTTAAAGTGTTGTCAAACTAAAATACCTGTGGCATCTTCATGGAGAAGTGACTGAACTAAGCTGGTTAGCAGTTGTAGATGTGAAGCACGACGTACCCACCCGTGATTTGATGCGGATGCGTGATAGAGCACCTTCAACTAGATGGTTCCACTAAGATTTATGTGGTCAGCATCAATGACCAGGACATACAGAGCTATTTGTTTGGGAGATTTATTTACTGCTACATAGTTACCGAGCTGTTAGTAACACGAACTGAATTAGTTCTCAAGTACAAAAGTTGTTCCTGTTGTATATTACAATTACGGTTGATTTGTGTCGACGATTGAGTGCCTTCATGACCAAAGAATCCCGAATTTGGTGATACCATAATTCAGGAATGAAGAAATTTGAACTTATGTTTGAATAGCAGTCGGTGTGTCGAGAAGTGAGTGATTTATGCTAGCTAGTTTTCGCGAGGGTTCGACGTAGGATGCACCCGATCATGATCTGTTGTGGATGCGTGATCGAACACCTTCAGCTAGTTTAGCCAGGTAAACTAATGAGGCCAGAATCAATGTCGAAAACTTACTGAACTATTTATTTCTCATTTTATTTACTGCTAATGTACAGGCGAAATTCGTGCAAACATTTTCGTGGTTGTGGAACTCCTCACAGCAAGCAACAGACAATACTTCCCTGTTGATACTTTTAAAGGCACACTACGTTTGTTTCATTTCATCAGGCAATAACAGGAGTGCACTCTTTAAAAGGACAGTGGTATTGTTTCTCGTTGAGTTAAATTCACTGTTTTGATCGTAAATTACTACTGTTTACACTTTAATTGAATTTATTTCAGTTAACGTGATATTGTATTTGTGTGTTTTGATCCTGCTTTTGTATATTTACTGCATCAAAGCATTCTTGGTCGACTTCGGCTTGAATATTTGATCAAGGTTGTGATTTGTCTTACATATCTACCTTGTCTATCATTTCGCTTCATTCTAAGATGGTCGGCTCTGCACACAAGTGTGGACAGCCATATTGCTTATTTCCCGTCGAAGAAGGGATGCAATCTGATGAATGTAAGAAGTGGTTCCACAGAATGTGCACCCGGTTGAGCCCTACTGCCTATGAAAGGTGTTTGAAGCCCAATTCTCATTGGCTCTGTATGCTTTGTTGTTCAAGCTAAACATTACTCATTCAAGAAGCCATTAGCCTTCTAGCATTAGCTAATAAAGAGGTCGACGAAGGCCGTGCCGTCAGCGTGAATACTGATAACGAAGATTGTATGAGTGTCGTAAATGCTGCAATGGTATGTGCCAGACACCCAATGTTGCAAAAGGAAGTAGAAATTTCTACTCCGAAACAACTAAAGAAAGACACACCATTAGATATTGAGGGACAAGTTGCTTTAGCAGCAACTGATGATCCGGCTAGAAACACTATCGTTCCGAGTAGTTCTAATCTGGATTCTGAGACTGGTGGGAAATGGATAACGCGGAAACGTAAAAGAGAAGGTAACATACCTAAAGAGAGCGCGCGTATAGTCGACAAGTCCTTGTTGGACTCACGTCCTGCGTATCAGGTTACTCCGCCTAAGTCCAAATGTAAGAAAATATTTGGCCCTGTCGTGAATGGAAACAGTTTGGCTTCACTAAATTTTGTTGTGAGTCACTCGCTCGACTCACACGTTACTGTTAAAGGAAAGCTAACAGCAAGAACCCAGTAGCCAACATGCAGGATCTGACGTCACGGTCGAAAGCCGTTAACACGACTTTTAAAAAAGTTAAATAGTTCCTTAGTGAAGCCATTTGGAATTTAGAATGATCGAAAGACCCCGACCCTGCTAAGAAACATGCCCACGATCTGCAGTTAGTGAGATCTGTCACCATAAAAGTACTGCCCGATGAGGTCCCAGAAGTACATATTTCGAAAGTCATCAGACTCGGTAAATATGTTGGAGGCGAGACCCAACAAAAAAGGATCCTTAAATTAGTACTCGGTAAGTTTGAGAAAAGAGACGTAGTACTGAATAACGCACGCGAAATTCGGGACTCAAATATTCGTATTCAACCAGACTGACCAACTCCGCCTGTAGCTCCTCTGGGGGTTACTGCCGGTCCCAAGCCCGGGTAAAGGAGGAGAGTTGTGCATGGGGTTAGCGACCCCATCCCGTAGAAAATCAACTCGCTAAAAAAACGCTAACCAGAAAAAATCATTCAAACCATTTAAACTCTGCCCTGGGAGTAGAAGGAATAATTCTAACGTCTCATGATGAAAGCCGAGTTCCTTCGGAAATCATGAGGCCGATGCACCTTCTTACAACCAGAGCGACAATTTTTATAGGTACATGGAATGTCCGGACAATGTGGGAGACCGGCAGAGTCTTCCAAATTTCTGCGGAAATGAGGAAATACAACCTGGAAGTGCTTGGAATCAGTGAAACACATTGGACGCAGGTTGGACAACAACGACTGTCTTCAGGGGAACTTCTGTTATACTCCGGTCATGAAGAAGAAAATGCCCCACATACACAAGGAGTGGCACTGATGCTGTCTAGAAAAGCACAAAATGCACTTATAGGATGGGAATCTCATGGACCGAGGATCATCAAAGCCTCCTTCAAAACAAGGAAAGAGGGCATTACAATGAACATCATCCAATGCTATGCGCCTACCAATGACTACGATGAAGACGCTGAAGACCAATTCTACGGTAGGCTGCAGTCGATCTTCGAGAGGTGCCCAACAAATGACCTGACCATGCTGATGAGAGATTTAAATGCCAAGGTTGGAAAGGACAACACTGGATACGAAGACGTCATGAGACAACATGGACTGGGAGAAAGGAACGAAAATGGTGAGAGATTTGCAAATCTATGTGCCTTCAATAAACTGGTCATAGGTGGCACCATATTCCCACACAAAAACATACACAAAGCCACTTGGATTTCACCGGATAACACTACACAGAATCAAATCGACCATATCTGCATCAACAAAAAGTTCAGGAGGACGATGGAGGATGTGAGAACCAGAAGAGGAGCTGATATAGCATCCGATCATCATTTTCTGGTCGCCAAGATGAAACTAAAACTCAAGAAGCACTGGACAACGGCGCGGACAACATCACAAAAGTTTAACACGGCCTTTCTTCGAGATGCTGACAAACTCAACAAATTCAACATAACCCTCAGCAACAGGTTCGAGGCCTTTCATGACCTACTCAATGGAGAGGGGACTACCATGGAGAGCAACTGGAAAGGTATCAAAGAGGAAATTGTTTCAACATTTCAGGAGGTTCTGGGCCAAAAGAAGCACCATCACAAGGAATGGATCACTGTTGGTACACTGGATAAAATTGAAGAAGGGAGGAACAAGAAGGCAGTAATCAATATCAGCCGGACAAGAGCGGAAAAAGCCAAGGCACAAGCCGAATACACAGAGGCCAACAAGCAAGTGAAGAGGAGAATCAGAACCGACAAACGTAAATATGTGGAAGATTTAGTGATGACAACGGAGAAGGCTGCAAGAGAGGGAAACATGAGACAACTGTATGATACAACAAAGAAACTTGCTGGAAATTACCGTAAGCCAGAAAGACAAGTGAAAAGCAAGGGAGGCAAGGTAATCATCGACATTGAAGAACAACGAAACAGGTGGGTAGAACACTTCAAAGAACTCTTGAATCGACCAGCCCCACTGAACCCACCCAACATCGAAGCAGCACCCACAGACCTCCCAATCGATGTTGGCCCACCAACAATTGAAGAGATCAGCACATTCATCAAACAAATCAAGAGCGACAAAGCAGCAGGACCAGACAACATCCCGGCAGAGGCACTGAAAGCAAATGTAGCAGCAACTGCCAAGATACTCCACATCCTCTTCGGTAAGATTTGGGACGAAGAACAAGTACCAACAGACTGGAAAGAAGGACTTCCGATCAAAATACCAAAGAAAGGCGATCTCAGCAAGTGCGATAACTACAGGGGCATCACTCTTCCCTTAATACCAGGAAAAGTCTTCAACAGGGTATTGTTAAACAGGATGAAGGATTCCGTGGACGCCCAACTTCGAGATCAACAAGCTGGATTTCGTAAGGATAGATCGTGCACAGACCAAATCGCGACTCTACGTATCATTGTGGAACAATCAATCGAAAGAAATTCATCACTCTACATCAACTTCATCGACTACGAGAAGGCATTTGATAGCGTGGACAGGACGACACTATGGAGGCTTCTTCGACACTACGGCGTGCCTGAGAAAATAGTCAATATCATACGGAACTCCTATGATGGACTAAACTGCCAAATCTTCCACGGAGGACAACTCACCGACTCGTTTGAAGCAAAGACTGGTGTAAGGCAAGGTTGCTTACTCTCACCCTTTCTCTTTCTCCTGGTGATCGACTGGATTATGAAGACGTCAACATTTAGAGGAAATCACGGGATACAGTGGACAGGCAGGATGCAACTTGACGATCTAAACTTCGCGGATGATCTGGCTCTTCTATCACAAACGCAACAACAAATGCAAGAGAAAACGACCAGTGTAGCAGCAGCCTCAGCAACAGTAGGTCTCAATATAAACAAAGAGAAAAGCAAGACTCTCCGATACAACACAATATGCACCAATCAAATTACACTTGACGGAGAAGCTTTGGAGGATGTGGAAACCTTTACATATCTGAGTAGTATCATTGATGAACACGGTGGATCAGATGCAGATGTGAGGGCGCGGATCGGCAAAGCAAAAGCAGCATACTTACAACTGAAAAACATCTGGAGCTCAAAACAATTGTCAACCAACACCAAGGTTAGAATTTTCAATACAAATGTCAAGACAGTTCTATTGTATGGGGCGGAGACGTGGAGAACTACGAAAGCCATTATCCGGAAGATACAAGTGTTTATTAACAGTTGTGTACGCAAGATACTTCGGATCCGATGGCCAGACACTATCAGCAACAAGTTACTGTGGGAGACAACAAACCAGATTCCAGCAGAGGAAGAAATCAGGAAGAAGCGCTGGAAGTGGATTTGGCACACGTTGAGGAAATCACCTAATTGCGTCACAAGACAAGCCCTCACATGGAATCCTGAAGGTCAAAGGAGAAGAGGAAAACCAAAGAACACATTACGTCGAGAAATAGAGACAGACATGAGAAGAATGAACAAGAACTGGATAGAACTAGAAAAGAAGGCCCAGGACAGAGTGGGTTGGAGAATGCTGGTCGGCGGCCTATGCTCCATTGGGATTAACAGGCGAAAGTAAGTAAGTAAGTAAGTAAGTAACCAGACTGGTTACTTGAGGATCGGATCAAGTGGAAGAATGCCTTGATGGAGTTAAAAACTTGAAAGCTAAACAATGAAACGAACCTTACGATTAAGGGTTTTCGAGTTGTCAGGTCTTGGAAGCCAATTCTTCCGAGACCTGTGTGGGTAGAACGTATGTTTCCAAAAACGCCTTAAATGTGTGCGTCTGTAACACAACCGTTTATCCCATCGTCAGCACGTAAGCTACCACATTACCCTCCATCATTTAAGTGCGAATATAAAAAAACCCGGGATATATGTGAAAAGACCGCTTACGAACGACAGTTGGCATACTATAGCCGTACCTGTCCCAGGCGACTGTTTTTTCACGTTAAAATGCGGACAAAACGTAATGATGGTATCCCCCCGTTACTGCTACGCGAAAATTCACATTTACTAGCTGAATCTGATCTAGCGAAAGCTGAGACTTTTTCAAACTATTTTAGTGAAGTCTACTCTACGTGTATTGTTACAAATAATTGTTCCAATCACATCGAGATACCAGCCATAGGACTGTACAAGTGACTGAAGAAACTGTCCTTCCATTGATAACTAACCTAGGACCTTGTAAGATACCGGGCCCTAATGGGTCACATCCACGTTTGCTGTCATCGCTTGCGGACATCGTTTCAAGACCACTCACGACGCTCTTCAACATATCCCTTTCACTCACTCAACTACCTAGAGAATAGAAAGACACTATAGTCCGTCCCATATTTAAGGATGGTCAGAGATGGATCGTATCTAACTACCGGCCTGTCAGCCTGTTTAGCATGGTCGTTAAGTTACTTGAAAAAATAATTCCGGCCAAGCTACTGAGTCACATAGATTCGTATAATCTGTTAACCCACGAGCAACATGGGTTTCATAACAAGCGTTCATGCTTAACTAACTTACTCATCGCGTGTGAGGATCAGACAGTAGGCCTAGATAACGGCCTGTATGTCGATGTGATATTCATAGATTTTAGCGAAGCGTTTAACAAGGTTTCACACTTAGATCTTATGCAGAAGCTCTCGAGCTTTGTAATAACAGGTGCTCTGGAGGAATGGATAGGAAGCTTATTAAGTGACCTTAGACAGAGAGTGAGAGTCAATGGAACGCTATCCGAACGGAAACCGGTCAAAAGTGGTGCACCCAAGGCACCATCTTAGGCCATCTACTTTTTCTTCTGTATGTTAATGAACTGCCTTTATTACTTAAGTCGTAGACATTATTATTTGCGGATGATGTTAAAATCTGGAGAACAATAAGAAGTGAGATGCTTCGAATGTAAGGCCACACTTAGAATACTGTATCCAAGCAGCTAGTCCATGTCTGATGAAAGATACTAAATCACTTAAGTGTGTCCAGCGTGTGGGGACAATATTAGTGAAGGGTCTTTCTAAACCCTCTTACGATGAGCGTTTGAAACGTCTAAACCTTTTCCCCTTATCCTATCGTAGGACACGAGGTGACCTTATACTGGCATTTCGTATCTTTAATTATGATTTGGGTGTTAATATGACTTATCTTTTTGCTCCTTACAGCACTAATAATCTAAGGAGGAACGATCAGAAACCGCGAACTAATAAAATAAAGGTGGGGTCCCGTTTTCCTCATCGAGTGGTCAATAACTGGAACACATTACCAGAACAAGTGGTATCAGCATCATCAGTGAACATTTTTAAGAAGAAGCTGAACCTTCAATGGAAGGAAATCTGCCAGGATTAACACAGGTTCATCAACCTACTATACTTACTACTGAAGACTCATTGACTTCTTCTCTGATTATTAATATCTGTTGAAATTACCCTTCAGGTATAGATAAAATACAACAAGAATTATAGATCTTCTTTAATAAGAATGCCTTTTTTCTTGGACGCAGTTCAGAAAAATCGGATTCTTCGCTAACCCTGTCTGACAAACTTGAGGTTGTCGGCCGCTCAACTCAATACTGTCGATGCTCAAGGTCATGACTCAAAGTTGTTGAGGTATGCACCAAAAAGCAAATGTTTCGCCTTTTTATTAAAAACAAAATACATCGAAAACACAAGCAATGTTCGACAACAAAGCGATTTGTGATGAAAACAGTAGTGCGGCTATAATTGATAAACTTTCGACAATAAACTCGACGCAATAGACCGCGAAAATATGAACCTCAGGCTTCATTGATAAAATTTATGCCAAACTGCAAGTTAATTTAAATTGGTCTAGTATAAATGTTCAAATTTACTCTAATAATAATGTAATTTAAGGAGGGGTCGCTTCAGCGCCGTGCGAAGCTTTTTGTTTTATGTACATACTGATTGTGTAGCTGAGGAAATAAACTTAAATCATAATTTTCATAACTGTGTACTGTTATTACAATGCCAGTCGCTTGACAGTTATTGGAATGCTCAGCCAAACAAGATTCACTTAGAGAATTCTAACACCTCCACTTTCCTATGAAATCCAACTATTCAGTACATCCACCAACTGACATCAGCTAAATAGGATTTTTTTCGCACCTATTGGATTTTATAATCCAAAACATGTAATTTTTCGTCTGACTGGTTCATCCCTATAACATATTTTATATGGGTTGTGTGTTACCGTACCGCAGAGATTAGTGTATTTGTAGCATGTTAGGCTATATGTTCTTTGTTTAGGTTCCAAGATTGTAATAATCTGGGGCTAGTGTTAGTAGTGATTTTCGTTTATCACTGTCCTTAATAAATGTAGGTTCATTGTTTGTACTTACTGGGTTTTTCATTTCACTTTTCGTTCTTTTTTCCAGCCCTCACGCTACTCTTTATGCTCCCTTAATACACGAAGTACCTGCTGGCTAAACACAGACCGCTACACGTTATAGACTTCAGTCTCTTGCTTCTTTAGGTAGTTTTGTTAAATTAGTTTAAATGAACATAAAATTGTAACACAAGCTTTTAACTTCTATGTTTTGGTGGATTAGTTCGGGTTTTGGCAACGTTTTTTGATTAAAGGAGACCACTCCGCTATTGTATAAGGATACCAACAGTTCTACTTGAAAATTATTTCAGATGTATAGGGCAGATTTTGCTTTGTCATAATCTGTGTTGATCCTTTCAATAAGGTCCAATTTACTCACTATCATTTCATGTGGGTCTCCGTGTTTCAGTGTCATCTGCATCATTTGCATGGAGTGAAAAAAATATCCTAGGATCGTCCTTTGAGGAGTGATGCTGTTCAAGGATCTCGATAAATGAAAATTTCCGTCTACTTGCATACGTTTTCTTCCGTTAGTGATTATGTCTTGAGTCCAATTTCTAACCCTACAATCGGCTCCGAAACTTTCCTGGTTTGATTTTATATCACCTAGAATACTCTGGCAAAGTCTTCGTGGACGTCTGCAAGGATAACAGCCACTGCAGTATCTTTATTTTTTTTACTGCAACCCAGTAAAGTTATAACGATGACCAATTAGTCAGATGTGAATGACCCTCTCGAAAGATAAATTCTCTGACTAAAAGATTATTCTCTTCCGCGTGATGTAGACTGACAACACCAATTATTTTCCCCATTATTTCAAAATGTATACTAGTGAGGCTAGCAAGCACAGTTATTACTTACCAAGTATCTATGTCCGGTTTCATAAACCAAATTATCACAGTTGTTCTTCCAATCTCTTAAATGTTTCCACTACTTTGGCAATGTAATAAGTAACACTCCTAGAGTCTTGGCACTTGTATCAACTTTGACTTCTGTACCCCGAAGGTGAATGTCGTCAGTATCACTTGTCAAAGGTATACACACTGCATGTTTTAAAAACATTGGTAATTTTCAAAATTATTCGTTTCCGTTTCACCTTACCATCAACTTGCCATGGTTCGCTTACTGTAATGTTGACTAAGTAATAGTAAAGACAAGGTTCTTATTGAAAATTAAACTACTGTCTGCCCTGGGCTTTAGTAGCGTCAGTACGTTACCCACCCATGACGTATTCTCAAAAGCAGAGCTTAATCTAAAAGACATCCTATGGACCCTTGGTCACGGGGTTCCTCTAATAGTAATCTTCTTCTTAGAAGCATACCAGTGTATACCGCGTTAAAACTAAATGTTTCGGAAAGTGTTCTGTACGACTGATCTCCAGCAGTCACTGTAGTTTGTGTTCACATTGCGGATTAGGTGGGATCTCCATTAATGCATTTTCCTAAGGAAAGATTACCATCGAAAACATGAAAAGTTTTGTCTTTCAAAGGTCGAAAACAGCTAAGTTTATTCGCTATTAACATCCCGTCAAATATTTAAAAACTTTCTATTCTATTTATTCGTTTTTTGTTTCCTCGCTTATAGAACATCCTTTCACCACAAGCGTAAAGTGTATATACTTTTATTGTAAGAAGTGAACTGAAGAATGACTAGTTAGATGAAGCAGTACGAACGGTGACTGTAGTGTCTTTTATTTGGCATAAATGGGTCAGTCTTTATGTGCTCCTGTTTTATCCAAGGAAACAAAAAGCTGGCAAAATGAAAATTATAGTGTGGCAGTATCCAGTATGCAAGGATGGCGTGTACATATGGAGGACGCTCATATGTGTTTACTAGAGCTCCCTGGTGATCCAAAGGCTGCCTATTTCTCAGTTTTTGATGGACATGGAGGTACAAGGGTGGCAAATCATGCAAGTCGTCATCTTCATGAGAAAATTATTGAACAAAGTGAATATGGTAAGTCTTCTTTCTGACATGGGCCGATTTTATGAAAGGCATGTTAATTAGGAAATTATTTGATGTCTAATTTTCTTTCTCTAATTTGGTACTCGTTAAAATATGTAATTTGCTTGTCTGTAGCAATTTTCAGGTTCAATTTATGATAGTTAATTTCTTGAGTTAGTTTACATATATTGCAGTGACCTCAGTTGAATAATAGCGATCTTACTTTTTAAAAATAAAGTAAACTGATGAATAACGTATGCAGATAGCGAAAATGTTGGTAACTAGAACTACATGTGATTTTCTGAGTCAATCTATTCACCCACTTTTAATGTATGACAGAGATACTACCTGATTTCTCAAATGTTGACTGGTAGGGCGAGTTTTGGATCAGACTACAGTTAAATTAAATTTACTGCTAATCTTCGGATTTATTTGATAACGCTGAATTGCCATTCGCTATGGGGTTCTTTGAGATGCAAACAAATACTCAAAATATAGTATTTAATAAGTTTACCCACCTCATCTTTTTAGTCATTCTAACGATAAATGAATGTTAGTTTAATAAGCAGTACTTTGTCACTTGACGTTTTCGAAAGGAGCACTTTGTCACATCCATTTTACAGGTTTACTCATAATTTCCAAGTCACGTATTATTGGGAATGTGCAATTCTGAAACACAACTTATAAAGAAGGAGATCAATATCAATTTAAACTGAGGGTCAGGTTAACTTTTAATGTGTTTTTTTACATCAGCTTCTAAACTTTCAGTAGGTTTTCGCTCTGATTTGTGTTTGGTGGCAACCACTCAGTTTATAAATTCTGATTGTTTTAAGTGATATATAACTGGTTACCTAAAATGACTATTTAATTATACTGTGGTTATCATTAAAAAGGCTTCCATTACAAAGCTGGACTTCTCACTGTTGTTGGTGCAGCAAATAAGAAGAGGTTAGAAGTAGTCTTGTTCATTCTATTGACGTCAAAGTTGCGAAATATTAGCATAGCATACGAGTGCATCACGTATAAGACCTTAAAGGTATTGCATACCTAGGTTAGGTGAATAGGAAGCTATTTTGACCACAGACAAAGCTTGAATAAGTCTCTTCTAAGGACTCATTGACGTAGATACACCTAATCAGGCTTTATGCTCCGGTTATTCTCTGAAACCGTATCCGTAGTTTTTTCACCATTCATTATAGCCTTGTTAAAATGTGCCTGAAAAAGCAAGGTCTATAATAGTCGAGGCTAAGGCCTTAATGTGGTATTATTTTCTTTCTTTTCACTTTCCGATTTGCTTTAAACGGTTGGCATCAGTACAAGTATTTTCAACGCTGAAGTTCCTGGTTTTATAGTTGTTTTACATGTGTGAAATCAAACCAATGTTAATTCTATCTAATAACTGTTATATCCTGGTGAAGATTAAAGTACGGGTAACTACCGAGATCTATTAGTGGACTAATATTCCATAAATATACTAATTGCATAACTATTGAGTAATTAGATTTGTGCATATCTATATTCATCTTATCATAACTTTCATTTTGAGCTATAGATTATTATATTATACGATTTACTGTTCCTAAATTATACTGAGTTTACTGATTACTGTCTCCCACGTTCACAGCCACATTTCGGCTTGATGTTGTATAAATGTTATTTCCTATTTTGTGGTCTGTTGTGTATACTTGAAATAAATGATTCGCATGGCAGAAGCTGATATTGGTATTCCGTACTCAACTGGAAGGGCTAGGCGAACAAAAGACCAATAAGGACAATAGGCTGCTTATACCGGTCGAACGTCATTGGTGTGGCACAGTGCTAAGATTAGATAAGTCGTATTTCGATTGGTGAAGAAATCACGTGATAAAAGCCGGGCATAAAATCACAACAATAATATTTTTGTTAATATCTTGCTTTTCTTTATCAACACTCGAACCATAGCATGTATACTTATTAGGTCGTATATGTGCTTCAGTTAACTTGAGACTTTTGGCTTATATTGTAAGCAAAAATAGATAGTGGCTAGCAGTGGAATCCAGTTGCAGTCCTAAACATCAATGGGAAGATTCAAACAAACAATACTAAGTGAATTTTGGCTTATATGTTTGTACGTAGTGATATCTATGTAGTTTCTCATTATCTGTGTAGACACCAATTCTGTATTAGTCATTTCGGTTAGTAAAGCTATCCTCTGTGAACAGCTGGTAGTTATATGGATCGTTATGGATTCATTCATCCTCGTAATATTATGTCATTGGAATCGCCGATAATATTTATAAAACTCATCTATTTCTTCATAAAATGGTAAATATAATACTTTGTGGTTGCAATATATGATGATAAATATAGTCTTATAATTCAAACTTGAGACGTAGTGACTGACCTTGCGGGACCTACCACAATTTCCGTCATTGCTGTTCTCTACAACATTCCTAATATCATTCGGGTCGCCTGAATTAGGGTTAGAAACTAAACTGATCATCGCTTTGACCGACTGACCAACTCCCGCATGTTTGTGGGGTTACTGTGCAGTTTTCAGCGAGTCCTATTGAGCTGTGGGTTTGTATAGATGTTTGCCCACTACAAATTGAGCGAACGATGAATTGGCACTTTTCGTATTTGTAGAACTACGATAAAGCATCCTAAATAAAAGAACCAAACTACTGATTTACTGTTGAACAATAAAGTAGTACAAATTTATGAAGCAGTTCACACCAACTTATAAATACTTTTTGTTGTTTTCCTTATTACATAAGTGGAAGCGAACATGTGTAAATAAAACAATAATTTGGTCATCAGATATTATATCCTTAAATAGATTTCAATACATAACTAGCCGTTAACTGATCCATTTTAGGTCGAAACAATATAAAAGAGGCTATTCGTCATGCCTTTCTTTCTATGGATGCTGAGATGCAATCTGAAATGACTACATATTCTGTTAAACCATCGACACCGAAACTAGACAGCTCAGTTAATTTAACAGGTACTGGTTCAGTTGTGGCAGTGAAAGATAGTACTGTTGAAACGAATGACAGTAAAGCAAGCTTCTCTTTGAAAATTCCAAATCCAGGCGATGAATTGGCTGGATCTACTGGAATAATAGTCTTATTGAAAGATCAAATGCTTTACTGCGGAAATGCTGGAGACAGCCGTGCAGTATGCAGCAGACGTGGAGTCGCAGAACCTTTGTCTACAGATCACAAACCAACTCTACGTGCTGAGAAAGAGCGTATTTCTGCTGCTGGTGGTTGGGTCGATGCAAAACGTGTGAATGGGAACCTTGCATTGTCACGAGCTTTCGGTGATTTTGTCTTCAAGCGTAACCCACATCAGTCTGCCGAAAACCAAATCGTAACTGCGAATCCGGATGTTTTTGTTCGACGACTTTCAGTCGAAGACGACGAATTTATTGTACTGTGTTGCGATGGTATATGGGATGTAATGACAAATCAGGAAGTTGTAAGCTTTGTTCGCCTGCGACTCAGTTATGGTATGCTTCCATCGAAAGTAAGATTTTACCTAGTAATACATTTTTTAACAGAAACACTACATTGAAAACAGAATTCATTTTCGGAATTTCTCAAAAACTATTGTAAAATTAAGATTTATATGTCCCAGACTCCTTAAAAGTGTTTTTCTAGATCAGTAAGCAGTTTAGTGATTAACCCCCATTTCAATGAATCATACAAAATACCCAGCTTTCATGTCATATAAAAAACTGCCGTATTTCAAGCAGTATATGAAAATGTGGTTCATTATCACTGAATGTTCTGAAAAGTACAGCCATTTGATGTACCAAATTTTATCTGAGCTGATTACAGTGACATTATATTTAGTTGCGATAGAACTGACAATATTAAATCCAAGTATCCTGCAGCTTTAATGCAAGTATTTCTTATTTTTAATGGATATACTACCGAAACGCATATTTCTGTAAGAATAGAAGTGTTATAAGCGGCATAGATTCAAGTGTAAATTCTGTAACTAACTGATGTGTGATAATGGAAGTAAAGTATGTTTCGTCGTTGAGCGTGGACAAACAGCCACAACCCACGGACTATTAAATGTGTGATTTTCTTTCCTATCTTTGATCTCTACTCTGGACTGACTGTATGTGATTGTATTGAATAAAGTATTCTCCAGTGTTAATCTAGTTCTCTATGTTGGATCGCGAATCCTGGTTCTGAAATAACATGATTTCTCTTAACGTATTATCGTAATATATATGTAGAGAGGAAAAATATTGCAAACCATCTGTTCTATCACAAAAAAAGTGAAAAATGCTAAGTCATATTGCTATAATTTCTGCTTTAGGAATTGATTACGATACAATGAATAGTGTGAGCGAATGTATGTCTGTGTACTGCTATTAGAAATTAGAGGGTCTAAACTCATTGTTTCTCTTTTTCCTAATTACTCTGAGATTTAATGTGCTTTTAGGATACTGGTAAATGTAGCCATTTTTTAATCAGAGATCCTAAGAAGTACAAGACCTCTTGTTTGTGTTCATACTAAATCCCACATTTTATTGTTTCTAGGTGTGTGAAGAACTTATGATGCGATGTTTAGCACCTGATTGTCATACAAATGGTTTGGGCTGTGATAACATGACTGTCGTTTTGGTCTGTCTCTTACAAGGGCGTCCGTTCTCGGATTTACAACGCAAGTGTTCTCGGTCGTGCCCAGCCGGTCCAGCAGCCGATATTTTAGGTACATGAAGCTATAGGAACTTATATCCGTAGAGGTCTTCTTTGTGATTCCAGCTTCATCTCGTTACCTATTTTGATCTAATCTTTCAAATAATTTTTACCGTTTCCTGTGTAGTCTTGCATTTTGTTTCTAAGAAAAGTAACTTGTGGTTCTGTCTTCCAAATAATACATTTTCCAGAAACGATACTCTTCACTGCATGCTACAATTTTAGAAATTCGGGGAGTTTCGGGATGATACCAAAAGTTGTTAGGTTTTACCATGCTTGTTGGGCGCTATGCATTATCCTTGTTGGTAGACGTATTACATAAATATAAGTTATAAAATTGTATGGAAGTTTGCTTATCAAGGTAAGTAAACTATCCTATTGAATAAAATTGCATTTAACTATTTGACTTGACATTTCAAAAATCTACTAACGATCATCTTGGTAAGTACAGTCGTGGTCAGTATCTTAACGAGTATACAAGTATGAGTAAAGCACAAAACCCATTTAGTTGAGTGGGATCGCTCTATAGAACACCTTAGCAGCCTTAAGTAACAGCGAGTTTAGTTGGTACAAACTTTTACCTTATGTCCAAACTACTTCACGCCATTTAGTTACAGAATCATCGGCTTTCTATTCTGAATGGTGTCTCACTCCGTATGATTGAAAAGGTATATTTAATGTATAAAATGTGATCATTTGTTCACAGAAATACAAATAGGCAATAACCACTAAAACCTAATGCATAAACTTTTTAGCATCATAAATAAGAACAAATCCCATAGTAAACACTTGATAGAAATAAAAATGTTTCAAACTTTTGAGACTAAATTCTCAGACTGTATATAAATTAAAATCGAAGAGATTAGAAAAACCATACTTTTAGTGTCTTTATATAACAGAGGTTGTGTGTAAATCTCAAGTTCATGAAAACTGAGTTCAGCAATCAAACCACTTGTATGCGAATAGTAATCTAAAATATTCCCTTAGATGAATTCATAGTTGGGACTCGGAAATAAACTTTCTAAATCAGTAGTATATAAACTGTGACTAGACAAAAGGTCAATGAAATAATTATTAACTGTCAAGACTGATACTACAGAGACCAACTATAAAACTCAATAATCATATTGAGATTCGTACACTCGGCTATAAATCCCACTTTTGACGTAATAGTGATGCTACTCGTTTATTTGAACTAGAACAGTTGGAACAATGTTAGAATCGTCAACTCAGTGTGTCGTAATCAATGGACTACAACACCACAAACAAGCACTGAAATACCCTGATAAAATTAGTGCACTTCTAATAAATTTGTGATTATCTGTTAAGCAACACCCAAGATATTTCTTATAAGCTGAGCATTATGACTTCCATACAATGAAATACAAAAACATAAGTAAAGAGAAAACATCTACTGAAGAATAAGTCGACTTAAATTTCATACATATCTGGAAGTATACACAGGTGCCAGATCACAATTAAGAATCGAAATCTATACACTGAAGCTCTCTCCGCACCCACATGTGCCTTTAATATTAGGGTTATTAAAAACAAATTGACTTGATAACACGTCCTGCTGATAGTCCATTTCAGTACCTAATAACGTCAGCTGTGCTCGACGATCAATAAAAATGCGCACATTATCCTGTTCTACAACCTCATCTCCAGGTTGGCGTCCTTCAAAACAAAAGTCCAAAGTATATGACAAGCCGTTGCATCCACGGGTCCTAACTCCAATTCGTAAACCTGTGGCTTTTGGATTCATTTGCAAAAGCTGTAGAGCTCGAGCTACGGCCGACTTTGTAAGGGTCAGTGGTGCATGTTTACCAACAAGGGATAAAGGTTTTGAACGTGCAGTTGTCTTGACGGAATTTGAAATCAATCCAGGTCTGGTTGAAAACCGATACACCGTAGTCTTACCTACCAAATTATCCTCGATTAAGTAATGCAAAATTTTTGATCTGGTTGTGACCAACTTCAGGCTTTTAACCAAGTTCATTGGAGAATGCAGCGTTATAGAGACATCTGAAATAATAAAGTTTATTCAGAAATTAATCAATTTACCTACATGCAAGGGGACGTGTATGCTAGATTTTAGATGCTACTATCAATGTACATTTCAACGTAGTTGGTTTGTGCATAATTTTCTGTCTTTATGATAACACTAGGCATCTTAATAACAGCAGCTGAAGCTGCATACGCATTTTTTTACAACTTTAAGGACTACTACGTATATATATATATATGACAAAGTAAAAATTAATAGATGTAGAATAATGTACACTGGAAATACGCAGGCCCTCACTACTTAATTCACTACATCTATTGAAGTCCGCTAGCTTGCACTGAGCTTGATCACTGGAACGATATGCTCACTTTCCGTTACCTTAAATGAAGGGTTATGAACAGTAAACTGCTGTGTAAACAGGCATCAACGACAAATGGTAATCATTTAGCCACAGCATGAAAGAGGACGTGACGTAATACTTTACGAGATTACAATTATAACCCTTTAATAATGGAGTTGATTGATGATTTCTTTGATACAAATACAAATCAGACAGTGAGAAAGTTACTTGGAGGAGTTTGTGTAGCCTTAAAAAACAGTTGGTGGATGTACTGAGTAGTTGGATTTCATAGGAAAGTGGAAGTGTTAGAATTCTCTAAGTGAATCTTGTTTGGCTGAGCATTCCAATAACTGTCAAGCGACTGGCATTGTAATAACAGTACACAGTTATGAAAATTATGATTTAAGTTTATTTCCTCAGCTACACAATCAGTATGTACATAAAACAAAAAGCTTCGCACGGCGCTGAAGCGACCCCTCCTTAAATTACATTATTATTAGAGTAAATTTGAACATTTATACTAGACCAATTTAAATTAACTTGCAGTTTGGCATAAATTTTATCAATGAAGCCTGAGGTTCATATTTTCGCGGTCTATTGCGTCGAGTTTATTGTCGAAAGTTTATCAATTATAGCCGCACTACTGTTTTCATCACAAATCGCTTTGTTGTCGAACATTGCTTGTGTTTTCGATGTATTTTGTTTTTAATAAAAAGGCGAAACATTTGCTTTTTGGTGCATACCTCAACAACTTTGAGTCATGACCTTGAGCATCGACAGTATTGAGTTGAGCGGCCGACAACCTCAAGTTTGTCAGACAGGGTTAGCGAAGAATCCGATTTTTCTGAACTGCGTCCAAGAAAAAAGGCATTCTTATTAAAGAAGATCTATAATTCTTGTTGTATTTTATCTATACCTGAAGGGTAATTTCAACAGATATTAATAATCAGAGAAGAAGTCAATGAGTCTTCAGTAGTAAGTATAGTAGGTTGATGAACCTGTGTTAATCCTGGCAGATTTCCTTCCATTGAAGGTTCAGCTTCTTCTTAAAAATGTTCACTGATGATGCTGATACCACTTGTTCTGGTAATGTGTTCCAGTTATTGACCACTCGATGAGGAAAACGGGACCCCACCTTTATTTTATTAGTTCGCGGTTTCTGATCGTTCCTCCTTAGATTATTAGTGCTGTAAGGAGCAAAAAGATAAGTCATATTAACACCCAAATCATAATTAAAGATACGAAATGCCAGTATAAGGTCACCTCGTGTCCTACGATAGGATAAGGGGAAAAGGTTTAGACGTTTCAAACGCTCATCGTAAGAGGGTTTAGAAAGACCCTTCACTAATATTGTCCCCACACGCTGGACACACTTAAGTGATTTAGTATCTTTCATCAGACATGGACTAGCTGCTTGGATACAGTATTCTAAGTGTGGCCTTACATTCGAAGCATCTCACTTCTTATTGTTCTCCAGATTTTAACATCATCCGCAAATAATAATGTCTACGACTTAAGTAATAAAGGCAGTTCATTAACATACAGAAGAAAAAGTAGATGGCCTAAGATGGTGCCTTGGGTGCACCACTTTTGACCGGTTTCCATTCGGATAGCGTTCCATTGACTCTCACTCTCTGTCTAAGGTCACTTAATAAGCTTCCTATCCATTCCTCCAGAGCACCTGTTATTACAAAGCTCGAGAGCTTCTGCATAAGATCTAAGTGTGAAACCTTGTTAAACGCTTCGCTAAAATCTATGAATATCACATCGACATACAGGCCGTTATCTAGGCCTACTGTCTGATCCTCACACGCGATGAGTAAGTTAGTTAAGCATGAACGCTTGTTATGAAACCCATGTTGCTCGTGGGTTAACAGATTATACGAATCTATGTGACTCAGTAGCTTGGCCGGAATTATTTTTTCAAGTAACTTAACGACCATGCTAAACAGGCTGACAGGCCGGTAGTTAGATACGATCCATCTCTGACCATCCTTAAATATGGGACGGACTATAGTGTCTTTCTATTCTCTAGGTAGTTGAGTGAGTGAAAGGGATATGTTGAAGAGCGTCTTGAGTGAAAATGTTTGCACGAATTTCGCCTGTACATTAGCAGTAAATAAAATGAGAAATAAATAGTTCAGTAAGTTTTCGACATTGATTCTGGCCTCATTAGTTTACCTGGCTAAACTAGCTGAAGGCGTTCGATCACGCATCCACAACAGATCATGATCGGGTGCATCCTACGTCGAACCCTCGCGAAAACTAGCTAGCATAAATCACTCACTTCTCGACACACCGACTGCTATTCAAACATAAGTTCAAATTTCTTCATTCCTGAATTATGGTATCACCAAATTCGGGATTCTTTGGTCATGAAGGCACTCAATCGTCGACACAAATCAACCGTAATTGTAATATACAACAGGAACAACTTTTGTACTTGAGAACTAATTCAGTTCGTGTTACTAACAGCTCGGTAACTATGTAGCAGTAAATAAATCTCCCAAACAAATAGCTCTGTATGTCCTGGTCATTGATGCTGACCACATAAATCTTAGTGGAACCATCTAGTTGAAGGTGCTCTATCACGCATCCGCATCAAATCACGGGTGGGTACGTCGTGCTTCACATCTACAACTGCTAACCAGCTTAGTTCAGTCACTTCTCCATGAAGATGCCACAGGTATTTTAGTTTGACAACACTTTAACAGTAACACCTGTAATTGAATCGCGTCCACGCAGTGAAATCAAAACTCGGAAGCGAGGAGGTTGAAAGATTTATTTGTTAGGTTATCAATATATCGAGAATGGACTGATCTTAACTGGCTAGTGGTTGCAGGAGAATTTGGGTGCTGCATTCCAATTCGTGATCTGGTGCGGATGCATGAGTGAACGCCTTCAGTTAGGTGAGTCCATTCAAACTAACGTGACCAGCATCCATTGTCAAACACTTACAAGGCTATTGACTTTGGGAATTTATTTACTGCCACATATCACTCCCCCTTAGTCGGACAGAGATGAATTTACGACGTGGCGAAGCAGACGTTTAAACCCAACGAATTTGTCATTTGTAAACACTATTATGATAGCTTGCCAGGTTTAGCAGCATCTTGTCGTTTTTCCTTATTATACAATTTTAAAATTATATAATTTTTATATAAAAGTATATAATTTTGAAAGTGCATTGCAATTCCATACATACCAAACTTGGGCTAAAATGGTGAGAATATAATGACAAACAATACTAAGTGAATTTAAGATTCACCCCATCGCACAAGGAAGTGGCTATCAGGACTCAGTGGCCGAGTGGATAACGCAATGGCGTTTGATGCGAGGGTACTGGGTTCGAGTCTCAGAGTGAACATCAACTCTGGGATGCAGGTACATCCAGCTGACGAGTCCCAAATAGTGCGAAACGCGCGTCCTGGATTCTACAGCTAGCCACTATCCATCTTTACTTATCATGTTTCAGTCTGTTTGTTTTTATAAAACTACGTAGCACTTCTTTTTAATTCGTATATGTTGTGATATATTGAACAATTGTATTCCCCTCGTTAATTCCCATAATTTAAATTCATCATAATCGGACAGAATCTTCGGGAAATGGATAAATGTTTGCCACATATGGTTAAGGACATGTGTTTACGTAAACGCATCCACTAGATCTTCGTCGTTGCAGATGCTTCTGTGCCTTTCATCCGTATAGACCTGCTTCAACACCATATATTACTCATCAGTATGCTGAAACCTGAGTTAGCTAATGGAAATACTCGTCTATCCGTTTGTGTAACTTCTTTCACCGGTTGTAGACTACCTCACGTCATAGTAGAGCACACGATCGATACATAATATCGACAGATACTCGATAGGCACCTCGAGATATAGCGAACGCGACCAAATATGTCAGGTAAAACCATCAATGTTACATATCACATCAAGAATACAGAATACTGCCTGTACTCTCGAAACCGCGCCAACTAGCTGCTGAAAAGCTGAAGCTGGTTATAAACGAATTCGACCCTATGATAGACTTATGAATCATTCGGTCATCAAATGGCTCATGGGCTTCTTACTTACACACGGTTCCTAAAAAGGTTTCAACGATTGACGTCCAACTGGTGACTATCGGCGAAAGAGTGAGAAAATCATTCTCGATCGTTACCCGTTGCCACACACTCAGCTACCTTGAAAGATATAACTGCCTTTTCAAAAATCAACCTGTGTACTGCGTATAACCGAATCCTCATGATTGTTGACGACATTCCTAGAACACCTAACGTCACCACTTTCGGACTCTACGAACTTTTGCGTATGCTCACTGGCTTAAGAAATGTCGAAAAAACATTTCACAATTCTTCGGTGACGCCTTTCGAGGTCTCGTCTTCGTACATGCGCATGTTCAAGACTGCTTGATCTCCAGTCCGGACAGAGAATCTTATATCCATCATCTGATCCTTGTCTTCGAACGACTGCAAAAACACGGCATTACTGTAAATATTCAGAAGTTTCAAATCGGCAGATACTTTGAACTACCCAGAGCCGACCACAGTTAATGAGCTACGTGTATTTAATGGCCTGGTAAGCATCTATCGACGGTTCATACCAAATCGTAAGCCGCTCACAAAACCCTTAACCAACCAACTTCGTGGAAATGCGAAATCCAAAAATTTGGACGACGTTGTAAAGAGATGCATCCTCCAGATTACTTTTAAAACCTCTGAAAGAAAGCTAAGAAAATTGAAACACCGCTACCACAAGTATCATGACGTGTATGCACTTCAGAGTATACTTAATTTGTTCGACAGAAACGCTTCATATAAACGTAAGTATCTTATGAATATAGAAAATAAAGCTCTAGGTAGTAAAAGCTCAGAGTTACCAACACTTCGCCTTTTCAAATCTGTCATTAAATCAAATACTTTTGGCACGACTAATTTTTTTAGAGTTAACGGACGACTATAGTGACTTACTTCTGTGACGAGAACGTGATTGGTATTATTAAAAAACTATTATCACAACCAATTGAACCAGTGTTCGTTTTACTGTGCTTGTTTGTTTAACTGTACCAAAGACACCTTTCTTTCCGTTGCTTATGATATTGCACGAACTTGCATACACTCGGCAGTTTCGCCCGTAAACTTTGGCACGTCTCCGTATCATTTCGATACCACGAGATCGCGAACAAATATGTCTTATTGCAACTATTATTGAGGTTGTTCTCCTACACTCACCTTTCAGACTCATGTTTCTAATTTCTATGATTGGTTAACTATTCTACTAAGACAACCTATAACATGCTAACACGGACTTTTGCATGAAAACTGTGTGGCAGGTATCGGATGAAAAAACAGACTGTAAAGGATATGGTTGCTATTTTACTTAATACTCTACTCTCTACATGCACTCTCTGTTCTAATAAAAAGTCTTTCTCATTGCAATCTTGAGCTCCTTTCCTTCATTTGAACCTACTCCACCTTGATAAATATTACAACTCATTATTGTTGATTACTGCATTCTCTCATCTGGAGCCCCTGATCACATTTCACTCTAATAACATGTGCTACTATCAATTTGATCTAATAATTTATCAAACCTCCGTCTGTTCCACTACTAAATGTTAAGCATAGCTTATCGTTCATATCCAAATGCCTTGCTGCTCCTCGGTTTCTTTCTTGCTTTTTTCTCTTTCTCTCTTTTGAATCTTGCTCTGAGGGTGAAGCTATGTAACTTCTGACATCTGGTACAAGCTCAACGAACGCACTTCCCCAATGTCATAATTCGCACCAGGCGCTCCACAAGTCTCCTTTATAACAACTATAAACTGAAAATTTGCATTGTATAAACACTTAGCACGACCAAAATCCTAGAACAATTTAGCCGATCTGGATCTGGTATGTAACGTGGACGCGATGCCTCTTTGGAAAATATTTTGATGAAAACACATTGTATCTGAACGAATGAACTGCTATCAACTTTTATAGATTATGTTTGCTAAACAACCATGCTTGGGATGCATACTGTGAACCAGTATATGTTGTAACTTGGAGATTACGCCTGTAAAAATGGCGTGTACGTGCCCTTGCAGAAATATATTATTATTAACAGACTTCTGGTTTTTGGCCTACCAAGGGATCCACATTGATATCTGACACGCAATCTTCCTGTAGTGGTGATCATAGTCAATCGCAACTCCACTCCATCCAAAATACTATTTGTGAACTATACAGTCAGCATATCTCGTAATGCTACAACACTGAAGCTGAAACCTCTATCAATACATATCGAATGTCGACATCTATCCAAAATTTATTTCATATCCACCAACATCAAACAGGCCATAGCTTCCATGAAAAAGTCTTGTGACGGTGGACCGGAAGGGATTCGTTCATCATTTGTGAAATATGATGGTAGAGAACTCCCATTATATTGTTTAAAACTTTTTAACCTATCTATAAAATATGGAACCTCTCCATCTGTATGGAAATCATCTCTTATCACCCCTAAATTCAAGATATGATAACGTATTGATATTGTTAACTATAGGTCAGTAAATTTGACATCCGTGCTACCAAGGACCATGGAAAAAATCATACACAAATAGCTACTATCATTTTTTCTTTGAGCTGGTCTGATTAGCGCAACTCAACACGGGTTTATAACTAATCGCTCATGCTTCATATTGAACCTGGATCTTTTTGATCAGATTACCCAGTCAGTGATAATTCTTTTATCCTCGTTCAAATCTTTTTCGACGGAACGTAGTTAAATAGTTCGCTTTGGATCTTGCTACTCTAAGTCAATGAATGTAACTAATGGGGTTATAAAAGGAAATGTGATTGACCCACTACTGTTTTCTTTCTTTCGACATGGCAGACCTTTCCTATATTCTGATGACCTAAAAGTGGCTTATTCATTCGCTTCTCCCACCAAAGAAAGCTATATTTCAGCGGTAATCCACGAAGAAATAAACAAAATATACGAAAGACTGTTTCGCAACTTAATGTTGGCAAAAGTGGATTTATTCACGTTGGACGCTGCTTTAGTATCATTATTATTATTATACAAAAAATGCATCTTATCCATTCTTTAATATGGTATTTTAGTTTATAGTAATTGCAGGCATAATACTCTGATCAAATTTAAAGGTGTTCAAAGAAGGTTCACTAAAACTGTTTTGGGGTATTCCGACAGAAAGGATTATCACCAAAGATATCAACAACCCAAATCAGAACCTCTCTGGATCAGTTGTATCTAATTAAACATCGTCTTTATCTACCAGCCTATTTACGGTACTTCTTACTCTTCGGCATCCGTTCCTTCGCATTCTATGGTATCACCTCACAATCTACACAATAAGAAAAATATTCTAGAAATTCCGAGAACGCACACAAACTTACGCATGAATATTTTCGTTATTCGCTGTTCAACTATGTGGAACAGATTACCAGAGAACCTACGTTACAGTGAAACTACTGTATTATCAGTTTATATGTTAAGCCCATATATTTTATTCTAGCTTCTGACCAAGCCAATTCGCCTGTCCATTATGAGTCATATTTTGATTTTGTCAATTATTCGCTTATTAACATTGACTGTATTTTTATATGAGCGTATATGTATACCCTTCGTATCCTATTCATCATGTCTGCCATTCATTTTTGTCTGATTATTAATATTGAGTAATGCTTGCTCATAGTGAGTTGGCTTCCCAGCCATCTCCATTATGCATCATCTTTGCTTCGCTCGCTTACACTTGCTCATGTGCCCACAGCTTTCTGGTCTGCATCATTTATCAATAAAAATGTAGTTGCCGCTTCCCTTTGCCTTCTGATATTAAACATCGTTAAGATTGGTATTAATAACTGTTTTCGAAGCGAACTATTAACGAAGCACTGCACTACACTGCGACCCCGTTCCGAATTCTCCCTGATAATTTTCTTCCCGTGAAGAATTGTGTCACCTATAGAATATCAATGTGTCTAACGATGATTTATACAAACAAGGTCTATCATCTATCTAACTGACTGAAAAACAAAGTAGAACCTTTGAAACTTTTCTCGTTTATTTTGTTTCCTTTCTATTCATCTTAATATCTGAAGTTCGCTTATGTTCATACTTATGATAATAATTATTATTAATGGTCCCTCGACATATTAGACATTCTTTTTGTCCCTTTTCATCCTACACATCCAAAGATTAAAACTAAAAATAAATTATCTTGTTTTACTATTAAGTAAACTAACTTCTCAGATTCAGTTTATCTTCACCACATACATGTAACACATGAAAATTTATATTTGTTTATCCATTGCAATTAATTATGATATTTATAGTACCGTTCTAAATTATTATTTCACAAGAGTTTATACTAATACCAAGTTTTACTCGGTATCCTATTATATAAATTTAAGTGCAATTACATAAGTAGACTATAAAAAAATATTTTTTCTTAATTAATGGTTTACTTCAGAAGTCAACATTATCATGCTTGAACCCTCTCAACTGGTGTTCATCTTTTTTTAATTTTCTTTTCCTATCTTCCTTCTAAACAAATATTATTTTTAAGTACCTTACGTTCGTAATTAAGACAATATTTTGTGTTTTACTCAAGTTAGCTACTCAGTTTCGTTTTATCCTCATTACGTATATCTATCAATATTTGGTCATCCTTTGCACCTGATTGAGAGTTTCATAGCATCGCACCTAACCATTACTGCATAAACACTTATTCTACCGTCATATTTTACAGCAGTAATAAGTTGTATTGTTATTTATTTATTTATAATTTTTTTTGTCTTTTATTTTCGTTATTTATTTGGAGATACATACATAGTCGTTTGTTCTTGTTCTGTGCTCACAAACATGTTTATTACACTATTTACATATTTCACGTTTTCGTCATTTCTATTCCCTTATTTTCTCCCTTTTTTTTCTTCAAAATCTACTAGATACTCTTCTCAATTACGCAGAGCATAACTTATTATTATTATTATTCTATTAACAATATTATTCTCTTCTTTATTCTGTCGTTCTTTTTATTCAAATATGGTAAACGTTATGCCGACATTATTGAAACTTGTGTATTATTGCATTTCTGAAGAAACCCGAGATGGTTTCTTTACAACACTTATGTACCAATAAGATGTTTGTGAATAATAATAATCATCGGACCTTTTCGTTTCTGACTCTTGATTTCACTAGGTGGACATATTTTGATTATAGGTGTTACTGGTTAGGGTGTTATCAAACTACAAATACTTGTGGGATCTTCAGCTTGATGAACTCTAGACTGTTTATGTCGGAAATTTTCATATTTGATTAATCCACGTGTAGATAAATGTGCTGCTCAGGCACATTTTATTTATTATTTACGTTTAACAACTTCCTTGTTACCAACTCTGAACCATTTTGTACTCTTCTCACAGTATATGAATTTTTCGACGATTTCAGTCCTTCTATATATTTCAACATAAAGGAGCTTAGCTGAATAACTGATGGTAAGGGATATACTGAATATCCAAGAAATAAGAATGTTCCGATTGCCACACGTTACAACTCAGGAAGAGGCTGAAACATATCGCTCGACTATATCGCTAACATAACGGTAGTACATGGTTATTCGTATTTGTGCTGCCCCTAGGAGTTAGTTTAGAGAGTACAGTGATCAGTATACGAACTGAAATTCGCACTCTGCGGAGGAATTTGATGAACAACCTAGGTTTTCAAATCTACATGCTGACGATAAGGCTTGAGACTTAACAGCAGAAATGCCTCTGATAAATACCATTTTCAGCCATTATATGAAAAAGATCTGCACATCTAAATGGACAGAAGTATCGATTCTATCGGCAAAGCGTTTAGCGAACTCGAATTCTTGAGTTCCAAAGCCTTGACTTAATATCTAGCTAGATACGAAGACCAATGAACTCTCTGATTTGAAGAAAAGACCGTGACACTGAACACGAATAAAACAACTATGAGTTTAGGGAAATAGGTTATGCAGTAAAATTTATACTCCCAAAACTGGATATAGACAAGTTATGGGATCAATAGTCAAGAAGATATTAGGAATTACAAATTTAACGTCTGTACTAAATAAAAAACGTGCAGTGAAAACTGTGAAAATTATTTCCATCACACTTACACGGGGATGAATAATCCAAATAAATTAAATAAGGTTGCGGTGGACCAAAAACTATGATAACCAAAAAATAGCAACAACAATATTACGTCTAAAGTTTATGTATCAATTAACAGTTAATAAGTTAATTACACACAGATAAAAACAAAGAAAGTTACTTACTTATTCAGGTTATTGCGCGTTCAGCTGAGTTTCGTCCAGATAATCCACAATTATAAAAGATTAGTAATCCCAATATGGACTATATAGATCCAGTAGGTTTACCAAGCGTATAATTCAATAAGAATGTCACAATTGTCTATAAACGGAGATGGTATGCAATTAATATTTCATTTAACATATTAGCAGACACGGCAGAACGATGCAGATGTGAGTTAGAGTGTATTTATTGGGGAGCAGTAACGATGTCGACACATGCACCAGGTGTTTGAAGAAGACGTAATGAAGGTTCGTTTTAGAAACAGCGTACCACTCGTGATCTGGTACGGATGCGTGATCGAGCACCTTCAGCCAGTCGGCATCAAATGTCGAAGACTTACAGAGCTATTAATTTTTGAGATTTATTCACCGCTACATTTTCGATTGCAGCCCCATTCCTTGGCTAGCAAAGATCTTGGGTGGTGTGCCTGATGATTCCTTGAGCGATTGGATAAAACAAATCGCGCTACATGTTGAAAACCTTTAAACGTTACTGCCTCATCATAACAACATGAAACTAAATTACATGGTACCATCTGTCCAGCTATTATCGTCTGTTATATTCCCAGAACTGGAGTGGTCGATAGGAACTCCTGGAGGATATTGTTGCCTTCGTTTTGACTTTTACATTTGAGAAGAGCGATTCCAAAAAAAGTGAAAAGACTTATCAGGAACAAGGCGTCTTCAGCCACGCGGTTTGCAACAGAGATAAGTTCTGTACACAGGAACAACGCACAGACTTTCGGAGAAAACTTGAAAGATGATGAGTTGAGAGGAGACGCTTTGGCGTCCAACATTGCATCTCTCCTCAGAGGACACCTCGTGTCGGTGGGAAACTTTCGTTCTACCGATAGACGAAACAAGACTAGTAGTGAATAGGTCTTTATTTTAAAGTCCTGGAAGGTGTAGATTGAAGCGCGATGTTACCTTTGCAAACACACAAAGCTTTTCAACATTTAACAAAGAATAATAAGAAAATATATTTTTTGTACAAAAAACTGACTGAATACTTAGGCTCTGATATTCTGACATCTACTTAGATGTTCGCGGTCAACTCTATACCAATCAACCTAAGTTGTTACAGACATACATAACTCCGGTGTTCACAGAAAATTTAACAGACGGATCATCCCCAAATAAAGCATATATTCGGAATTATTACTTAAAATTCCTAGGTTCACGGATCATAGTTTGTGTAGTTCCGTAAACGCAAGAATAAATCAAACCTCATTTACCAATTTTATCATGTGTAGCTTCGCCACTGTCTGCGTTATATAATCAATGGCACCAAATGTCGAGCATTATGTCACAATGTACTGAATATATCGTAAACACATGTGTGCAGCAGATGACGCGCACGCTCAACATTAGGCAATTCTACCAATAAAAAAGTAGAGTCCGAACATCAGTAGTTTTCAAGATACCTGTGTTTCTACCAATGGTGAAGGTACGCTGACTGGTTGTCTAGACATCAATAGATGTTAGGATCTTTCTGTAGATTGTTTATATGGGATTACTTGGTGTCAAAGAATAATTCTCAGTATTCGTTAAAACGACTCTCAGAACTATTTAACGCATTAGTATTGCTGAATACACAGAGAAAATAATTACTGACCTCACAAACTGATAAAGTATCTGAACTCGCGCACTACTAGTAATAGGTCGACAATCAAAAAACAACACAGAAGTTACATTTAGCCGGATGATAGTAAAAGCAGACGACACGTAGAGTTGATACTATTAGACCGTAACGGTTTGGAATTGAGGATAACTGTGGACGTTAATTCAGACACTCGTGCTCCTGTCTATTCGAAATTCAAGACAAGTGGTTGAGTAAGGAACGATTCAATATAAAATTATGAATTTAAATGCGAATTATTACCCAAGCAAATACTAACGCTCAGTTATTTACACCAATTATTGCGCAAAAAATAATTACATTACATTGCATAGATAAATTGGTAAATGACTTAAAATAGTCACTCGTTTCAACAAGTAAACGTGTTTATTAATACAGAAATACTATTCTATACGTCCCAAATAGATCGCATACAATTTTTTCATCAAGTAATATTCAAATAAGATGCAACACTGAGTTTCTAGTTCTGTAAATGTGCTTCAACTCACAATCAAAAATTGCACAATCCTATTGAGTTCAAGCAACACGATAAAAAAAGGACGAACCAATATACCAGCCACCATGACAGAAATGTCAAGTAAAGCAAAGTACATGTAGTTCATAAGAACAAATTCAGTAGAAATGTTAGAAATATGAAAACCAGAACAAGAACTCAGTAGCAACCGTTTAATATTAGAATCAAAAGGATCCACGACTGAAGAGATCAAGAAGGATAAACTGCGAGTGTCCGTGGAGGGATTCCCATATATAACCACGGGAAACGTTAAAAAATCTTACGATTATTCTCCGTTTTATAAAACATGCGGGACACACATACAGAGTTAAGTTAGACCATCGACCTCAAGGTATTTTAAGCATAGAGCCAAGCCGCTAAGTTTTCCAGAACGAGAGATAACTTCAGCCCAAAGTCAACATTTGTCCTATTTCACATTTAATAGTATTATAACTAATTTTAATGAATATAACACTTAGCATTCACGAGGTTTTTGATTTCTGATAAAACACTAGCTTGTGAACGCAAAAAATGAAATAATTACGGGTTGTGGTATACATCAATAAGCCCCAAACTTTATCAGGAACCGTGACCCTTTTAAATTCCATCATTTGGAAGCATACCGTCAACTTAGTAAAATTTGTTAGTCATGTAAACCAAATTTATACTCAGTAAGACTAATCATCTTCTATTACAAATTATTTATTCATGCCTGCTGTTTATCAATTGCAATTAAAGTTACGATCAGTGTGCTTGATGTTCACCTCACCACCATAGGATAAAATTAATTCGCGTCTTGAACTAAAATAGTATATTTATAAAATACATGAAGTGTTTCAGGAATGCTGTAGTTCAATACAAAATATACAATCAAATTACAATACAACGTGCATTTAACTATAAAAGCAATGATATTTATTTGTGTTGTATCCCGTGGAGAATTATGAATGGTAACTTTGAGAACCATTTATAGACCAATATGATATGCATATTTCCTATTGTACAATTGTTAAGTAACTAACCCAATCATATTCGTTTTCCTCTTATCATTAGCTTTATTTTGACCTTTGAACTATTATTATACGATCCTTGAGTTATCCCCAGTCTATTAATTACTTTCCCCCTATTCACAGCCACATTTGGCCGAATTTTGTACAAATATTATTTTCTATTTCATGGTACGAGTGGTCTGTTTAATCCGTATATAAACTCAGTGTTTGTGAATAATGATTCCTATTGCAGAGGCTGTTATTGGTGTTCCGGACTTAACTGGCTGGGCTAGGCAGATAGGACTGATAAGTACTGAAGACTGCTCATACGGCTTTTGGGTATCATTGGGCGATCAATAAATTCACTGCTCTCTAATTGGGCGGTCATATCACTTACATATATCAATTGGGCAAGAACGGACGCAATCGATATAACAATTTGCGAAAACGTAAATATTCCCGGAAAACTAGGAGTCATTTTTGTTCTCAAACAATCTCAGAAATGTACATACCTTAATGTGGTCTCAAACAAAACTGTGAATCCAAAACAAAAAAGACAACCACGGAAAGTTCATGTGAAAACAAAAAGTACAGAAATCCGAATTATTTGTTAAGTAAAATTTTAAATAGTTAGTCCCTTTCGTAAATTCAAATATCAGGATCGGGTTGCATCGACACCTGAACTAATGATAGGGAGTGAAGTAGTTGAACGTGTTGGCAGCTTCACTTATCTTGAGAGTCTCATCAGCCCTCGTGGTCTGGTGTGTGACGAAATCTCAGCACGGATACAGAAGGCTCGTCTAGCTTTCGCCAACTTGCGTCATTTATGGCGTAGGTGAGATATCCGTCTAGCAACAAAAGGACGGGTTTACTGTGCAGCAGTTCGTTCCGTCCTACTTTATGGCAGTGAAACATGGCCAATAAGAGTAGAGGATATTCGTAGGCTACTAGTGTTCGATCATAGGTGTCTTCGAAGTATTGCTCATATATCCTGGAACCACCAGGTAAGTAATGCAGATGTTAGGAAACGGGTACTAGGTAAGGATGGCAAATCGATTGATGAAGTAGTGAAACTTCATCAGTTGAGATGGCTGGGACATGTGTTACGTATGCCCAACCACCGACTGCCCCGACGTGCAATGCTTTATGGTGTAGGAGTAGGTTGGAAGAAAGCTAGGGGCGGCCAGACCAAAACATGGCATAAATCCATGAAGTCACTGACAAGTGGACTGAGCCATGTTGGTAGGTGTAGACTACCTGGTTGGGATTCGCGAGATGATAGCAACCGATGGTTAGAGACCTTGGATGACATGGCTCAAAATCGTTTGCAATGGCGAAGGTGCATCCACGCTTTGTGTTCTCTCAAATTTTATTCCTCTGAATCCTTCATGTCCCTTTATTTTTTCTCTTTCCGGATTTATTTCACCGGGTTATACTCCTTCAATAACATTTTCAAACCCTAATTTTTCACATAATGCTTATATTCTTACTACTTCTACCACTATGGGATTTGAATCGACAACTGCATCTCTGGGCTAATTTGGTATGGCAACTTGAACTGATGTACGTGCGTACGAAGTTCTACGTTGTGACTGAATGAAATTCAAATAATGCAGTGAGAAAACTAAGTTTATCAGAACTATATGATATATTGACGCAGTATATTATTCGAGATACATTGCAATCGCATATCATATAGTTCCGGTAAGCTTTGTTTTTTCACTGCATTATTTAAAAAAATGATAATAACCTAACCCCTCTCAACAAATATGGAAAATACATTATTACAGTAAACGTAGAAAGAGGTTTACTTGTGTATTCTAGGCACCTTGAGAACAAACGATACAACTTTGTTTTTCAAAGACGGGTTTTACAACTAAACATGAAATGCTAAGTGATTTGTGAGTTTTTGACTGTAATCAATCTGTTAACTCCCCAACCATTTGTAGATTAGATCCAACTTTGAACCCATGAACCTCATCAGGTGAATTAAAAGTACCTAGGATACGACAGGATTTGACAATTTTGGTACATGACTACTTCAAGATATCCGGAACACAAACGAGGAAGATGATAATAGTTGAAATAAGCAATATGTTCGAGCAGACGAGGAGAGTTAAGCGTTGACTACTAAGACAAGAAGAATCTCAAATGAATTTTACTCAGATATGATCATGATCCTTAACCGAGAGTTGTCACCTAAAAATTTCTGTTAAAACTAAAGCGTCAGAAGTCTACAGAGTTAGTTACGTCACGCAACAATACGAATAACGCGCGAGTTTTAAGCAGTTGACTAGTTTTCTTTTCATAGTATCAATGAGTCATATCTGGAACTTAAAATGTTTAGTGAACGAGCAACTCTAAGATATCAATTTAGACTGACATCAAAAATAATTGGCAATCTGTTCTTCCTGCAGAATGACTCCAAATTAACGAAATTCGACTTATTGTGAATAATTCAACCATATAAACTTGTTTCGTAATATGTTTTTCCAAAATTAAAATTTTGTTAGTGATTCTATAGGTCTGATTAATCAATCAATCAAATAATATTCTTCGAGTGAATAAGGTGATTGAAGTGACAATTTGTTTCAGAGGTCGATATCTAAGTGTATAAATAAATATATTAAATATTAATATAATTGTTTGACTGACTAAGTAAATATAGATGGAGGATTAAAACCATCACTTATCCAAACAATATTTAAAAAACAATAGCTAGTCAAACTGATATGGAAATGAAACAAGTAACATAAAACAAACAACTATTTTTAATTTCTGTCCTTCACAACACATACTTCATAGACATTACATTCTTGTATCTTTCTGTATATTAACTTCTGAATAGATCTGTTATAAAATTGGAAACATGATAGGAACTGATGAATTGCAGAACAATATATTCCATTTAACCTAAGCAAGATAACTACTGGTACTGTTCACCAAAAAAAGAGTGCTGCGTTACAGGTTGAATACAAGTTGTTAGGTGTGACTATACTATAGATATCATTTTCTATAGGCAATATAAACCAAGCATCGCATTAATATCAATAAAAATTACAACTTCATAAAGAAAAATTTAATAATCTTCATAGTATCTGTTACATCCAAACATGAAAAGACAAAAAAAAACATTTAACAAGTAAACAATAGGTGGGATTTACAAGGATAATGCATTAGAAAAGAACTAACATTCATGTTCTATGCCTCAAACAATACTGAACATAATCATCAACCAACTTTGCGATACGTTCATCAGTAACCTTATGAGATGGTTTGTTGATAATCTGCAAGTAAATAAAACAGAAAAGACAAGTGACAATCATAAAATATGACTAGAAAAAAAGCTCAATTGTGTAAATCAATTTTGACAAATAGTATCAACAAGAATGACCATGATGTAAATTCATACACTACAGAAATTCCAATCTTTAAACAACCTGTTTAAGAGAATAGTTAACATTGTCAGAAAAATCCCTATTCACGAATAACTAGAATTATTGAGAGACGAACTGATTCTTAAAGCATTCAGCATAAATAGGTTTTAATATTGCATAGATTACGATCACAAACGATGAGTGTACACAATAAATCACTTAAATGTATTCACTTATTAGATCTTCAATTAGATAAGAAAAGTTTAGTTACCATTCATTTTAAACTAAACAAATAGACAAAATTAATTCTGATGAATTTAACTTCAATAGCTATCTTCATGTTAATTCGTTATTTTCAGAAATTAATCTATGGTATTAAAAAGAGAAGTATTGTAAATAATTTTAACAGTATTTATAAATCTTTTCAAATATTTAGGGAACAAGAAAGTCGACAAAATAAGGCACCATGAAAATATTGTTGACACTAATGAAATGTAAGTATTATAAAAACAGGAAAGTACAGAAGTCAATGAAAAAAGTATGATTACCTTGCTCAAGGAACGTTGAAAAATATTACGACAAGTTTCTTTGTCTATTCTGTGAGAAGATACATATGCCTTTAAATGATGTTTCAAGGTAGACTTTACTCTTTGCAAAGATTCGGGGCTCCAATTACAATGTGAAGCATTAATTTCACTAGAACAACTGTGCGATGTTGATGGGATAGGATCATTGATAACAGAACATTTTGCAGGTGTATTGTTATGATATTTTACCTGAGAATTTGTAGTTGAATTTGAGGAAAAAAGAGACTTGGAAACAGAAGATACGCTATCTGATGTAGAAGGAGAAGAGATAGAGTTAACTGTAGATAGAGAGGAGAATTTAGTGTTAACTGAGTTTGCTATATTGACCTTATTTGCGGAAAGTGATGGGACCTTGGCTACCGGAATAGGCGACATAGAATGATCCGGATTTACTTGCATATGACGAGTAGAAAAGCGAAACAACGATGCCTGTCCAGCTTCTATGTCACTAAGATAGGTTGATGATCGAGGATTTGGTTGAGAAATAGAATTGTTTGAACTGAAGTTAAAACAGAAAAAGATTTAACAAACTCATATGATCATGAAATAGCACAATTCAGGTACGTTAAATCAATTCGAGAAAACTGAAAAGATCAAATGAACTAACAACCAAGAAATTTAAATGAAAACACCGGATTATGCGAACTGGATTTTTGATCCACCAGAAGCACTTTATGCACTGTAACTTACTTCGTATACATAGAACAAGACTACAGAGAAAGGGATAACTACAGTTTAATAAACATTTAGTAGCATTCAGTAGTCATGTGAATAACGTATTATTATAAGCATATCCAAAGAACACAATCTCTACATGCAAACGGAAAGTATAGTGGTGTTGAAAAATTGGTTAAAACACCACTTAAAACTGAAACATACAAAAATCTAGTAGCACTAATAATAAGGTAACAGTAGTTTTAAGAAACAACTCAATTACAAAAAGATTAGTAAAACTTCCAAAGGATGTTCATGAAGAAGAAGCTAGTATACATTTGACGATTACACAGAGTTTAGTCAATAAATTATGGAAGAACGAAAGTTGAAATATATGATATATAATTTTTTTTATTAGTGATTACAGAATAAAGCATAAATACACGTGTGAACTTTCGAAAATTACTATTAGTGTTGAACCTCGGAATAGTAACTGAAAAAAAGTTACGAAACTATTCCTCTGAAACTAGAATTTATGCGTTCAGATATGCTCTTAGTTATACAAAACTATGAACATAAGTTATGGAAAAAGCCTAATCTGAAATAAGTACATTTTAAAAACAAATTATTTAAATATGAAAGCAATATTGATTGAAAAACGAAATTTGAAATTCACTGGACACAATGATTTCTAAACGTAGTGTTTCTATCCGTCACAGAGAAAATGGTTGGTACGAAGGTAAGCACGTGCACTTGGTTATTTGGTAAATATAGTAAATTTTCCGTCACCTGTGGGGACTGAGTATGTACATAATTTTGTGGTACGTCATCAATGAGGAGAAAGCACTTGATATGTCTATCAAGAATCGATAGCATTTAATAGAAGTAAATTATATTTTTTAAGATTGTAAAACCTCTAATTAAATAGTTCCTAATGTTTAAGAAAATGTACTCCTAGTGCCATCTCCTAATTGAGTACTTTAATGCAACCCAATAATCAAGTGAAAGTTGTGTATTCGACTTCACACCACACATTTTTATGTGACGCGTATCTGAGTTCACAAACTTAGTTGGTGAAACAGGGTTGGAACCTGTGACTGGACAGTTGGAAATCAAGTGATTGACCACTGAACAACGGACTATTAAAGAAAAATATATGATCGGTTGAATAGTTTACACTCTTCGTTGGAACCACACCCAAACGTTTGTATGCAATAAGAAAAACGTTTTTGATCCCCAGTATAACGCTTCATCTCAAAGTTTAGACGGTTTTGATGGGTTACCGTTTTGACTCAGTATGAATCTAACACGTCTTGACAACAAATACTAATGTATAACCTTAAAATACTTTGTGAGAAGGCATTTAATAACATGGCTAACAGTTTGCAATCAGTAAGGGGTGACTTTATCCACGATAGGTACAAATAAGAGGGAAATTTTATGATTGATATTATCACGCTTAACGACTGTTTATTACAGATACTGTTAACATATTTATTAACGCGGCATGTTGGAATCCAGTTAGCCGAGATTTCTATATGTTAAGTCAGTTTAGAAGGTGTGCTAATCCCAGAGAAATAAAATGGAGATGTGACAAAATCGTAGCTATTACTGAATATTTGTTAAAATTTGTCGCCAGGAAACTACGATCAATAAAAAATTTTCAGTGACATCAACGGTAGTTGAAAGAAACATTGAACGTTGTAATGCATGAAAAAATAGACGTATTCCAAAACATTACACGATGATCCTTTAGATAATTGAGTTACTGATACTTTATTTTCTACAGAACTTTTACACAAGGGAAACTCTAAAGAACCACTCCTTAACCATTTACAACCAAATTTTAGACTGTTTAAATAATGAATTGTAGCATCAACTTGGCAGTGACTGAATAAAATGCAATACATAAATCTAAACTTACGCGGAACTGGTGGTTATGATAGGTAGAGAAGGTACGATTGATGCTTTATCGTCATCTTCATCGACCAAAAGTCTAAAACTAGAAAATATACAAGAACGATTATCTACGTGTACAGATAGAGGCTAAAAGATGACACATGTTAAGTCAAACTCTTCTACTAATAATAATGTAAATCCTTTAATCGATTTTAGTAACATAGTTAAATAAACTAACTACGTGTATTTCTAACAGATTTCCATCAAGGTCTTCAGGTATATTTTGCTGTTGTTCAGTTGTTTAAAGGGGAAATACTTCACAAGTTTCTAGTTGATCAAACTAAATCTCACGTAAAATATTACAAAATTATGTAGACGTTATTCCATTTTCTTTTCCAGGTACGGGAAAGTATGGTTGGGGAAAAATAAACTAGTGAACAATAAATGCAACAACACATTGCTTTAACTAGCTTCGAACTAAAAACTTTATGGAACAACCTATTTTCACTCAGTCAACTACAACGTACGACCAGGCACATATATGCATCGGTCCAAGTGGTCACACTTCATTAGCACAACAAGATGAACACAAAATTCATAGAAGTAGTTAATTTAATTATGGTAATATATGAAAAGATTGTACATAAGAATATAGTACAGGAAGAAAGATATGAAGCAATTTTAATCTTATAGTTTGGGGGAAAAGACAGAGAGTTTATACATCTACGCCATTGTGATCGATTCTAAGCCATGTCACCCAGAGTCTCCAACCATTGGTTATGATAGACACGCGGACCTCAACCAAGTTTATTTAAACACATACATATTGGTACAAAATGGCACCAAATACATATGCGCCACACAAAATAATGAGAATGGGAGGAGAAAGGGGGAAGATGCGTATATATAAAAGAAAAAAGGATGAAAAAAGAGAAAAGTGATGATGAGGGGAACTGAAATGTACAACCAGGAGAACTCTCACAGTTAAGAAAGCTATAACCACTCTTTATGAAGAAAGTAAAGGAAAGTTACAGCAGCATCACCTCTGGTTTTTATTCTGAGCGATATCCGATAAAGTCTCTAGCCACTGTGTTGCACCATTTCTCGGACCCCAGCCAGGGAGTCGTGAAGGTCCAACAGAAGCCAGCCCCTTTGCAGCTTTCTTTCATACCACGACACCATGTCATAAACTGAAAACCTCTCCACACCGCCATTACTTACCTCCATCAGAGCTGCTTCCAGAATGTCGTCGACAGCAAAGTTGAAGAGGAATGGTGAGATTGGGCAACCCTGTCTAACCCCACTGCTCGAATGGAACAAGGGAGAAAGGTGGTTGTATGCACTCACTCTGCCTGAGGTGTTCGTGTACAGGGCCTTTAAGATGTTAATGAACTTCTCAGGCACACCCTTCTTCAATAGACAATCCCAGAGAACAGTCCTGTCCAACGAATCGAAGGCCGCCCTGATATCAAGAAACACTACGATTGTTGGCCTGCGATAAGTATGACGGTGTTCTAACATTTGGTGGGGGGTGAAGATATGATCAATGCATCCTCGACCAGAACGAAAACCAGCCTGCTCCTCGCGAGTCAATCGTTCTCGGGTTTTAAACAACCTACGAAGAATGACAGAAGCCAATAGTTTGGACGCAATCGGAAGTAGACTTATCCCCCGATAGTTGTTACAGGAACAACGTGAACCCTTTTTAACGATAGGGACGACTATTGACTTATTCCATGATGTTGGAACACTTTCTTGCTCCCAAACCTTTCCAAACAACACCGTCAGTTCCTTTGCCAGAAAGTCACCACCATCTTTAAAAAGAACCGAAGGTAAGTCATCTGGGCTCGATGATTTGTGGCGTTTCAAGAGCTGAAGTTCCTTGAGGACTTCCGCCTCGTTTGGTGGATCAGTCGTCACCAGCCATGGGGGGCAGGGCAATCTGATCGATGTTGCCAGAGCAGCAGGCCTGTTGAACTGTTCTTCAAAGAATCCCGCCCATCGTCAAAGACGTCGATAGATGTTAGTGATTGGTATCCCATCATCCTCACAGGTTGTTTCACTCACACCAGACTTCTTGCTGCCAGTGGCTCGGATGAGTTGAAAGAGCTTTCGGCAGTTACCAGATGCAGCTGCTGCTTCTATCCCATCAGCACGCTCCGACCACCAGGCTTCTTGGTCCTTACGCAAGCTTTGCTCAGTCTCGTTGCGTAATAGCCTTCGTTTGTGGTCAAACTCACGGTCACCCGGAGTAGACCGACGGGCTTCGATCAGTTGTAAGGAGCCAGAAGAAACCCAGTGCTTATAAGCGGGACGTTTCGCGAAGCCGCAAACTATTATTATTATTATTAAAAACAGAAACACATGAACGAAAAATCGCGATAATGAAATTATTTAGTAGGTGGTATTGAAAATAGGTGAAGTACAAAACAAAGTTGCAAACAGAATACTCATTTGTACAGAGTTCTGGTTGTGTCCTATGGACAGCCGAGACTGATATTTTAAGGAACTGAAAACGAAGAAATCCAGAGATAACAACGTTAAAACCGACAAGTGGGTTAGGTGATTGATTAGAGTCAATTAACTGTTTAGTGATCGAACGTTTTCCTTTCACCCTTGTAGAACCGGGGTGGAATGTCTTTTTGGATGGGTTTTGAAAGCGAACACTGGCTACAATCAACGTGCATCTCTCAATAGACGTAAGTAAATTGATATATACATAAACAGGTTGGCAGACGACGAAATTTACTTTTTGAAACGTAAACATACAATTCTCGGCTTGTAAAAGTGTAAATTACAGCTGAATCAAATGTTTTCGTAATCGCTCCAGACAGACAATTCTTACGCACAGTAGATATTCGGTTACCTCTGAATTCCAGACTGCAACGAAAATATTTCCTACAGAAGTAAATTTTCTGAATTCCTTATTGTGAGTATAGCTTGTTTACGTCGATGAAGTGAACGGAACAGATGACCCCAGTTACTGTTTTCCTGAGGAACCCAAGTGGTTCGCTTGCTGTACTTGCTATCATTGATGCTACTAATATTTCAACGTATTTACTATTTGTTTTGTTAATTTTATCTGGTTGTGCTGATGTAATGTGGCGACCTGCGATGCTGTATATTTGTATCAAGCTCCACGTTCATTATGACCGACTAACAACTAAATCACAAATCCTGATTCTTGGAATCAATCAATTACGTTCATTTTTATGTTTATTAATTTATAATAAGCATATAAATATACTAAAAAAACATATTCTGCTAGGAAGTTGTATTTATTTTGATACTTCATCACTCAGGGATTTGGATTGATAATTTAGTCCTGTAAGATTATCAATTAACAACATTGCTTTACTACCCATCATCTGTCGATTAGAACCTCAATAATCGAAATTTTATCGAAATCCTAAGGTCCAAAACCATTTTGTATAACATACTCAGGTAAAATTTAAGATCCAAATAAAGTTAGATAAGCAACTCAGAGTAAATACAAATGGTCACAAACGAATAGCTGTACACTAAAATTGATCTCCAGTAAAATGGAAGGAACTATACAGTTGCCTGTTTACTAACCAACAAAACTGTCATTAGTAACATTAGACAACAAACAGATTCAAAAATGAACATAACTAAAAAAGCAACTCTCAGGTGTCCACTAATACTAATCCACTAATACTAATACCGTTGCTGCTACCTTGACGTGGTGGTCGGGCTTGCCTATCGTGATGATCCAATGGAGCTATGCTGGCTGGAACAATCGTTCCTCGAGGTCCTACCATGCCAGACAGGTCGATTGAAGAGCGGTGAGACTAAAAGCAGCAAACCCAAGGTCCGAAGGCGAAGTCGTACTGCTGACTGTACAGAGGTGTGAAAGCAGTAAGGTGTTTCCTTCAGACAACCAGCATGACAGCGATGCTGCCTTCCCACAAGGAGGGGTGGGGTTAGAAAAGGTCGACCCTAAAAATGCACACCTCGCCTTATCCCACGGATATCCGTCTCCGGCGGTAAGGTTTTTTTTTTGAAGAACGGAGCTAACACAAAAACTACCCACAAAAAGGTCGTGTGTGACCGACCTCAAGCAGTTGTCCCTTGGGCACTGCGGTCACGCTCTCCGGTCATTAAGACCACTTCTAACCCAATTCCCCTTTCAGGTACCTCTAGAAGAATCCTTCCACGGTGTGGGCAACCGGGAAGTGATAACTGCCCTCATACCTCTAACAACACTCAAGACCACTGTATTCATAATCAATCTCCTTCTTCAATTCCTACTACCTTGACTTTCAACACTAAACTTCCTCTCTCGGTTTCCTCCTCAAGTGTCACCATGGCCAACGATTCTAGTGCGCGAAACGCTGTCCCAGGTCTACTAAAACCTCGCTCCAAACTACACATTGGAGCCTTCAACGTACGTACTTTAAGTCAAATCGGTCAACAGGCCTCCTTAGCTAAAACCTTAGAGTCGCGTACCATTGATGTATGCTGTGTCTCCGAAACACGCATACAGGATCCCAGTGTGGTCATTCACTTGACCTCACCTCGCCAAAATGGACAGCCAACGAAATACACCCTCCGTGTATCTGGCGACCCGTTGGCTAGTTCTCGTGGACTTGCAGGTGTAGGTATGGCACTAAGTACAAGGGCAGAACAGGCACTATTAGAATGGATCCCCGTTAACAGTCGCCTGTGTGCTGTCCGGCTAAATGGCTCCGTAAGAACTCGGAAGGATAGGGACACACGTCGTTGCCTTTTCGTCGTTTCTGCCTACGCTCCCACTGACTGCAGCCATGATGAGGTGAAAGATGACTTTTACAAAAAGCTCTCTGAGCTTCTTCAGAAAGCTAAGCGCTCAGACATAGTAGTCGTAGCGGGTGACTTTAATGCCCAGGTAGGCAGCTTAAATCAAACAGAAAGACATCTAGGTGGGTGTTTTAGTATTCCGGCTCAACGAACCGATAATGGTGATCGTCTGTTGCAACTATGCTCAGACAATCGTTTATTTTTGGCAAGCACTAATTTTAAACATAAGGAGAGACATCGTCTAACATGGCGACCACCTGCACCAAACCAACGATGGACTCAAATAGACCATATTGTCATCAGTCATCGTTGGAGAGGCTCAATAGAAGATTGTCGCTCGTATTGGAATACTTGTTTAGACTCTGATCACGCTTTAATACGAGCACGCATTTGTCTGCGCCTCAATGGACGCAGGAAAAGTAAACTAAGAAGACCCGTTAGGATTGAACTGGAGGACGAGAAAGCCAAATGTGAATTCCAGAGACAACTGAGTTCACATCTAGGCAGTTCTGTAAACGAGACTGACCCAGATGCTGCTTGGAAAGGCATACGAACAGCTGTGGAGACAGCAGTAACATCTATTAGTCATTTAAACCATAGGGTTCCAAAAAACCAGTGGATTTCTTCTAAGTCTATTTCACTGATGGATTCGCGTAAACTCATACCATCAGGCTCTGAACATGACGAAGAGCGTAAACAAATTAGATCTAGGTTAACTAAAAGTCTAAGGAACGATCGTGAGCAGTGGTGGGCAACGAAAGCAAAAGAGATGGAAAAGGCAGCGGCTGTAGGCAACACCAGGCAACTATTCAGACTAATAAAAGAAACTGGAATTAAGAAGTCAAGTGTAAGTGAGACGATCTCGGAAAAAGATGGAACCCTTATCTGCTCTCTACCCAAACGTTTAGAACGATGGGCGGAACACTTTAAGGAGCAGTTTAGCTGGCCTTCAGCTACTGCACAACTACCCACTATTCCTAGAAAACCTGAATGGAACATTGAAGTAGGCCCCCCGACCCTACTTGAAGTTCAAAAGGCTATAGGTAATCTGAAACGAGGAAGAGCAGCTGGTCCTGATGGATTGGCTCCAGAGGTCTTTAAATATGGTGGTCCAATTTTAACGATTAGGTTGACTAATATTCTGGCTAAAATCTGGGAGACGGATGTAATCCCATCCGACTGGTCACAATCACTGATTGTCCCAATATATAAAAAGGGGTCAAAATCATCCTGCGATAACCATAGAGGGATTAGTCTGACTAACATAGTATCTAAAATACTAGCCTCAATAATTATCAGGCGCCTAACTAAGACTCGTGAACTGCAAACACGAGAAAATCAGGCTGGCTTCAGACCTGGTCGTGGCTGTATCGACCACATATTCACCATTCGTCAAGTTTTAGAGCACAGACATGCTTATCGGCGTCCGACAATGATAGTTTTTCTTGACTTGAAAGCAGCATTTGACTCTGTAGACCGAGAGGTTCTGTGGCAGTGTCTGTCATTGAAAGGTGTACCTGAGAAGTACATAAACCTTGTGAAGGCTCTTTACTCGAACACTATCAGTCGAGTGAGAGCTTATGGCGAACTGTCATATGATTTTACAACCTCAAGTGGTGTCCGTCAAGGCTGTCCACTATCCCCCTTTTTGTTTAACTTCATTATAGACCTGTTGCTGCAAATGACACTCTCGTCGACTGAGTTTACAGGAATTGATCTCCTACCAGGGGGACCACTAAGCGACTTAGAATACGCAGATGACATAGTCCTGTTTGGTGAAGACGTTGACAAAATGCAGAGTCTTCTGTTGGAACTGAGTAATAATGCCAGGATGTTTGGGATGCGTTTCTCCCCATCCAAATGTAAATTGTTACTCCAGGACTGGCCTGCGTCAACACTCGAACTAAGGATAGGGAGTGAAGTAGTCGAACGCGTTGACAACTTCACTTATCTTGGAAGTCTGATCAGCCCTAATGGGTTGGTGTCTGACGAAATCTCAGCACGGATTCAAAAAGCTCGTTTGGCTTTTGCCAACTTACGTCACCTATGGCGAAGACGAGATATCCGTCTATCAATTAAGGGACGAGTATACTGCGCAGCAGTTCGTTCTGTTCTACTTTACGGCTGCGAAACATGGCCCTTAAGAGTTGAAGATACTCGTAGGTTACTAGTATTTGACCACAGATGCCTTAGAAATATTGCTCGCATCTGCTGGGATCACCGAGTAAGTAATAGTGAGGTTAGACGCAGGGTATTAGGTAACGATGGTAAATCAGTTGATGAGGTGATAAATCTTCATCGACTGAGATGGTTGGGCCATGTGTTACGTATGCCTGAACACCGATTACCACGACGCGCTATGATGACTAGTATTGGGGACGGTTGGAAGAGAGTTAGGGGCGGCCAAACCAAAACATGGCATCAGGGCTTGAAGTCACTAACTTTTAGTTTGAGCCATGTTGGTAGATGCAGACTACCTGGTTGGGGTCCGCGTGACTATCGTAATAAATGGTTGGAGACTCTAGGTGACATGGCTCAGAATCGATCACAATGGCGTAGGTGTATACACTCTTTAACTTCCCTTAAACCTTGAGATTAAAATTGCTTCATAACTTTTTTTCTTCCTATACTATATCCTTCTATACAATCTTTCTTTATATACTACCACCACTAAATTAATTGCTTCTATGAATCCGGTGTTCATCTTGATGTGCTAAAGAGGTATGGCAACTTGGACCGATGCATAAATGTGCCTGGTCCTACGTTGTAGCTGACTGACTGACTGAATACTCTTGAATCGTACTATCAATAACATAAAGAGAAAATGAAGTCAATCACACAAACAACCGACTTTTAAACACGTCAACAAAAACCCCGTAATGTTGTCCGAGTGTCATGGTGACAGGTATGAAATGTTGTTAAAACTCTACCATTCAGTTCAATAACGAAAATGCTAAAAAGTTACTGGTGACTTGTAAGCCCTGATCACTGCACAATTCAAAGATCAAATTATCTAATTAACTATGGGCATATGTGTATTCAGATGCATATTTAGCTCTAAAATTGGCATTAAGTAATGTCGAAATGATTGGGTTATACAAATGGATTGCTAAAAAACCTACTCGCATTGTGACTCTTTACCCAAAATTGATAACTTGGGTAGACTAGATCCTATCAAGCCATTTCGAACTCGAAGTTGGGATGAAGTTGATGGTTTCGGGCTAACAGACGATAGGGACGAGGAGAGTTTCCGCTAAATGTGCAAATAACATACAGAATAACATTTAGAACACTGTGAAATCGATAAATCTGTACAAACAAAGATAAGAGAAATAGAATTATTCTAGTTATCATTTGTACAGTATAAACTAAAAATGTTTTATTTTTCTGATGCTTCAAAATCCACTGGAATTCCAATTTAGCTTTAAAACTATTTAAGGACAAGGTAACTCTCATTTACCAGGTATAAACTCATGTACATTGAGCTACGAATTAAATGTGAGGGTTAGCAATGCTACTCGGTCTTTTCAAATAAAGTAGGCAGAGCAATGCTTGAACCCACAATTTGAGCAGAAAATTGGACACTTTGACCGCTGAGCCCCCGGCTCCACTTCAACTTCAGTGATTTGTAATGTTGACGGTAAACCAACTAAAAAACCTATGGTATGCCTATAATCTCCGTGTGATGTAAAGAAATCTTGATCAAAGCGTTTCGGGAGAGATTTTACTTAGCCGAATCTATCAGTGTGTCTTCGTATTATTCATCGTACCTTGACAGAAAACAAAAGATCGAGTATATGTATAGTTATTTCGAACGGACGTAAGCTTAAATAATTTTCTATTATCAATATATATTAGTACTTATTAAACGTAAACTGACCGTTCAGAAGAATGTAAAGATATACATTCTTAAGATTTACTCAACTGTATAAACAACAGCATAATTCATGTACAAACCCAGTGATTCGACCTGTGAAACTTTGAACTAATATGTGCAACAAGATTCCTAGCACGATAAATAAATAAATCCATTAAAACGTCTGCGAAATCACCAGAACCCTTAAACTAAAAACTCGAAACTAATCTCCACAAAAATTGATATCACTTTACCTGTTGATGTATACAGAGTTATCACAGTACAAGTAATAAACTAGAGCTTAAATAAAGCTTTGAGATTTGATGTCCAATTGTTTAATATCCCATTTCGTTGCATAAAAGCACGTGTATATTAAATGTCTTGGAGACGAGTACAATTATACGAATCTGGTGCAATTTAACTTAATCAAGTGTGTTAAGCACCATTTTTTCGAATAACCAAACTGGGTTGAAATTTAATGTACTATTCGGACAAACCACTTTTATAGTATCATATTTTCTAATTGATGGCCACAGTACTGAATAGTGATGAACTAACTTTCTTATTTGATGATAAATGTTTACTGAGAACCAACGACAAATATTGTCGTACGGTTGAGACGAAACTTGTAGTACGTCGATAATTATTTCTTAAACAATACATACATCAGTATATTTGCTTAACTCACTATTTTCTTACGCATTGTTTTGTTTCTCGAACGCTGGAATTTTTTGGATTTGCGTAGCTTTTTCTTGACACGTTTGCCTTTTGTTCTAGATAAGCGTCTTTTGGTTCTTTTCGTTGTCTTACTTTTTTTCTGTGGGTTTTTTACAACAGGAACAAAAGTTTCATCGAAATTAGAAGTTTCCGAATCAGATTTAATATGAATGGAATCCATATGAGAAGACTCCAATGTTCTATTTCTGCGTGCATCCTCATTAAGACTGGTAGCGCTCGTTTGGATAGCAGTATTGCCTTCCTGAACTCCATTGGAATCGTGCGAAGATGACGGACCAGCTAAAACAGGAAACTCTTCCACTTCTGATTCGCTAGGAGATCGTAGTAATCGAGGACGGTGACCAGTAAGTTTTGTTTTTTTAAGTATAACTCCATTCTGATCATCTGAATCTGAATCACTGCTGGATAGTATCCGCAGTCTTTTACGGAAGGGCTAGATGAGAACAGAATTATAATCACAAAAATAATAATGGAGGTATGAGTTAAGAAATAATGACAAATCAAATAAAATGATTAAAATTAATGCCGGGAATACAACAGTTTATACAGGTTGCTTATTTTCTTAAAAAATATGTACAAAACGAAAGATATTACTAAACACTGGTGACATCAAATGATATATTTTTTGAAGCACAAACAAGATCTGGAAATATATTAAAACCGCGTTGCTATCATCATGAATAATCTTTGCAGATTGTTGCGATAGATAAAAAAACAGTTGGTTGAAAATGTCCAGTGGCTTTCAATAACCTTCAACATCTGGAAGTAAACGTTTTATCACTTTCTCTACAACATATAATGTCTAGTTATCCAAGGAGAATGTCCCTGTTTTACTTCTTAGTGTGCCTAGGTGATTTACTCTTGAGACTCTCACTTACTGGTGTTTAATTTAGATCGAAAACGGAGAAATATTTGCTATATTCGCAACCATTAAGAGATATGGATTAGCATACACCAAGATGTTTTTATACCACACTATGAGCTACACATATTTTTAGTTTCAACAAAACCACTTCATTCCCAAGTTTGTCACTGGATTTATTTTGGATCTATACGTAAACTAATTACGATTTGGATTATAACTACACAAGTTATGTGCAAAATAATTTTTGTAGTACCAGGTTTACTACATGAATCAGATCTTCTAAATGAAAATGAATTATACAGACATAATAAGCAGATAGTTAACTGAGAAGAAAACCCCACTGATATCAACTAAAGCTGACCTTTCCTTTTCTCACCCATTCAAGTTATTTTTTTAAAAACGACATATTAGCTATTGGTACTATTCGGATTATGTATCAGACAAATTTTCTTTAAAATGAGACTAGGTTTCTCACCGATTCAAAAGTCATTTTTGTGTTGTCTAGCTGTAGTCTTTATAAACACGATAATAAACTACCAAAATTATCACAATTAAAAGTGAAGAGATAAACTATTTTCTAAATATTACCTCTGACTGATTATTATCTGATACTTGTTCATTAAAGTCTGACCGAACATTATTAATCTGGCTTCTGTGGTGAGAGTTCGAATAAATTGGAGGACGGCCCAACCGGATACTGACAGGTTGACTTGTCTATGAAATAATAAATAACTAATAACACTGTGTACGAATAAAGTTATGGTTAAGTCTTATAATAGAGAAAACACACACAATAGTATTGTTTCATGAAAACAGCTTACCGAAGACGATATTTCAAAACAGATTGTCGTCTGACTGTGCGTTGGACCAGATGAACTATTAGATTCTGATGCAAGTTGATTCTCAACACGTTGTCGTTGACTGCGACGGCGTTGCGCTCGAACAGAGGCCTCTGATGTTATTCGTTCACTTAGATCAGCGATTAAATCCTGCAATAACCGACGTCCACGGTGACGTCTAGTAGCCTGCTCTTCGAGCCTCCTTTGAGCAGCAAAACTAAGCTCACGTGTTAAATGGAGGTTTTCTGAACTAGAATCTAAGGAAGTGTTCAATTCATCGTGTTCACTCTCCTCTGCCTCAGAATCAATTAACCTTCTCCGAACACTTCTTCGAACACGTCTATTAGTAGTCGTTGTCGACGCGACATTGGTAGTAATTATTTCGGGTGGAATAATCCCCTGTCGATGACATTCTGGACAAAACCAGTCGCCATCTGGGATGGATGAGAGGGGGGTTGGGAGACAGTAAGTATGATACCCCCTATCACAGTGATCACATAAAAGCAAATGTGCTTCATCATCTGGACGATGACATACCTCACAGTTGACGTCCAATTCCAATGGTGGTGTTTCCGAAGGCTGTTGTTTAACAGGTGGTGCATTAACCTATAGAAATCAGTAGAAATATAAAATGACATATCACCGAAAATATTATGAAAACAATAATGCCATAACTATTGTTAGGCATATTTTATGTCACTTTAGAGGGAAAGTGTTTTGATAACAGATAAATGACCAGAGGGTGTTTTTATGGTTTAACCAGATAAAAGTTATTGCTGTCAGTTTGCAACCATATATATATATATATATATATATATATATATATATATATATATATATATATATAATTCGAGTACTGGGGACATTTGCACTTTCCTAAATATCACGGATCACGTAGCATAGCTGCAGGTTAAAAGAAACGCATCCGAAAAATTATCGTTATCTATACACCTGTTCTTGGGGAGTCAGGTCTGATTAGTTATTCACAAGTAATTCAAAACGTGGCAGATTTCTATTAGCCCACATTGCTACGTAAACTTTATCGATTACTCGATGAGCATTTTATCTGAGTTCAAGGAAATGGTAGAAATGAGTGAGCAGTGGATACATGAGTCTAGCAACAAAACCATATCAAGCCTATATATGATACAAACACATCACTAGGAGTCAACAATCAGGTGAAAAGGCATTTTCAAAGACGGTTTGCAGACAAAGTACTTGAACATAGAGAATTCTGAACTGTGCACAAAAGAAATTAGTAATATAGTACCAAGAATTGCCTTGTTTAATAATTTTTATTTATTGATTAATTTGAACACACAAATATTGGTACAAAAAGGCACCAAATACACATGCGCCACTCAAGTCACGTGCTTTGTGTGTGGGCTGTGATACTGCGCGGGTGCCCAGACCGAAGCAGGTGGTTTTCTTAGGAGGCCACACCCTGAGCCTTCGACCTAAAGGTCTGATCCACAACGGAGTGGATCGACGTCAGGAGATGCAGTCCCGTGGTAGCCGGTGACCAACGATTGGTTCATACGCCGTTTATTCCTTCAGGATCATGGAGTCTATATGCACCATTAGTTTAGAATGAAAGTTTTCCAACTCCTCATTGGGTCACCGAGTATACTAAAAGCAATTATGGCCTATTAACAAAAGGTGCTTTCTTACCACTAAAAAGTCAACTGTGATCTAGAATCTGGGCGCAATAAATATAAACCATGAGTGAAGACCAACGGAAACCACAAATCTCGTGGACGAGAGATATAGTAAGTTAGCTATTTATTAAAGCACGAGTCCGTCCCATATACTAAAAGATACCGGTGTAAGACACACCGAGTACATGGTACATTACTGTGGCACCGGATAAATATGATTCCCAAAAAAGAACATTTACATAACCGACCACACAAGCGTATATGGCTTTATATATATTTTTTGACAAAAACATGACATACCCGCTTTATTATGGGGCCCCCAACCCAGTCGGACAATAAAATAAGTTCATATACGCCACGATCCAGAGGACATTCATGTCGTACACGTGACCACTCTTTCAGACATATGTAGCAAAATGCATGATTGCATGATTCTGGAGTAGCAACAGGCTTTCGAATCCTCTCGCAACATATCGGGCATTGATGGTTCTCTTTAAAGGACGTTACAGTGAAATTAACAGCACCAGGTGTCTTGCGGATCAATATTTCACTGAAGGATAAAGAACAACCAGAGACAGGACAGGTGAATCCCGAGGAATAGTCAAAATCACTAGCCCAATCCTCCAAGCAACTTATATGAAACATATGAGAACATGATTTCGGGGTGCAATTTTCGCCTTTTATACTTCCACGGCATAATTCACACAGGTAATCACTTTTCTTCAGGTTGAGGAAATCTAACATCTCAATGTATGTAAATAATCATAGGAGACACCGGTGAATGTGACCGTGTAACGTCCAGTTTGATTTATCGAAGCAATTTTCCAATTGGTTTTCGAAGGGAACTGAGGAAATATAGTGGTGACCTGATTCTCGTGAAATGAAGAAACCTGATTTAACTTTTCTTTACTGTACAAATGCTGATTGCATTGCAGAAAAATATTAACTGCAATATGGTGTCAAACAAATAACGTTTCTCTCACCTATATGGAGAAGAGGTCATGTCGTCATCGTATTCAAGTTCATGGCTGATATCGTCTATCAAGAAATTATTCCGGCCACCCCTGATATATGGAAGGCGAACTTGAAGGCGACCAGCACTGCAGCTCCTGTATCAGTAGAAGAAGTATTGACTCGTTTACGGCAGTTGTGTCATCAAATAATCCAACCATTATTGCCTGGACAGTCTCAAAAGGGAAGAAGCCCAGCCATTCATGGACAAACCAAGATATTTGATGACTACCATGACAAAGGAAATGTTGGAATGTCTTTATCAGCCTTAATGCCAAAATACTATGGAATGATTCACGTTGGTCCTTAATAACCATATAAGTACAATCCGGCCAGCTAAACGATAATATGAATGGCTGTACGCCGAAAATATTTTCAAGCAGCCTACGTACATTACAGAGTACGGACGTATCATTGAATTCCGAAAGTAAATAAGACTGAGAGATCTGTGGAATAATGGTCTAGTTCGGTATTAGTACGTTCGCCTGTAGCTCTTACTGCCGGTTACTGCCGGTCCCAAGCCCGGGTAAAGGAGGAGGGTTGGGCATGGGGTTACCGACCGCATCCCGTAGGAAAACTAACTCGCTAAAAAGACGCTAACCAGAAAAAATAATCCAAACCATTTAAACTCTGCCCTGGGAGTTGAAGGAATAATTATGACGCCTCATGATGAAAGCCGAAATTTTTCGGAAGTCATGAGGCCGTTGCTCCTTCTAATAACCAGATCAACACTCTTTATAGGTACATGGAAAGTCCAGACAATGAGGAATACCGGGAAGACCAGTCAAATAGCACTGGAAATGAGGAGATACAAATAAGCAGTACTCGGAATCAGAGTGTAGCTGTAAATAATTACCCAAAATCAATAGCTCATTAAGTGTTCGACATTGGATGCTGACGACGTTGTTTAAGTGGACTTGTTTAGCTGAAGGCTTTCGGTCATGCATCCGCACCAGATCACGTTTCAACACGGCGTGGGACACAGCTCCTACGTTTCATTAGCCAGCTTATAGAAAAGGTCCTCGATATATTGGTAACGAATCAAATATATCTTTCCTGCCTCTTCTCGTCTGACTTCTGATTTCTATCTGACTGGGAACGATCGAACATAGAAGGTGCTACTGGTAACTAGTTGTAAAATTAGAACATCCGTTTCATCATCAAGAGAAACCCATTGGACACAAGCTGGACAACAAAGGTGAAGCAAGGGAGTGATGCTGCTGTAGTCCGTTCACAAGGAGGAAAATGCCCCACACACTGAATGTGTTGCTTTAATTCTGTCCAGAGAAGCACAAAATGCACTCATAGGATGGGAATCTCATGGATCCAGGATAATCAAAGCATCATTCAAAACAAAGAAGGAGGTGATCGTAGTGAACGTTATCCAATGTTATGCATCCACCAATGATGGCGACGACGACGATAAAGATAAGTTGTAGTGGAGGCTCAAGAAAGTACCTCACCATCCTGATGGGAGATCTAAACGCTAAAGTCGGAGTGGACAACGCAGGATATGAAGATATAATTGGATGACATGGACTAAGAGAGAGAAATGAAGATAGGAAGATATTTTTCAAACCTATGGGCATTAACAAATTGGTTATAGGCGACACAATATTCCCACACAAGCGCATGCACAAAGCTACATGGATCTCGCTGGCCCACACCACAGAGGACCAGATAAATCATATTTGTATCAACAAAAAATTCCGAAGGCCAAGGGAAGATGTCAGAACCAGATTCCAAGCTTTACAGGATTTACTGAATGAACAAGAAACTACTTTGGAGGCCAACTGGAAAGGGACCAGAGAAGCACTAATTTCAACGTATCAGAAGGTCCTGGGTCGCAAGAAACATCATCATAAGGAATGGATTTCTATAAGAACGCTGGACAAGATTGAAGAAAGGAAGAACAAGAAGACAGCAATTAACAACAGTCGAATATGAGCAGAGAAAGTCAAAGCACAAGCAGAGTACGCAGAAGCGAACAAGAAAGTGAAGAAAAGCATTAAAGCCAACAAGCAGAAATACATGGGAGAACTAGCAACGACGGCGGAAAAAGCAACAAGAGAAGGGAATATGAAACAACTATATGATACAATGAAGAAACTGGAAGGGAGCTATGGCAAACCTGAGAGACCAGTCAAAGGCAAAGAAGGAAAGACACTCACGGAGATTCAAGAACAGAGGAAAAGATGTGCAGAATTCTTCGAGGAACTGCTGAATAAACCAGCTCTATTGAATCCACCGGACATTTAAGCAGCACACACAGACCTTCCTATATCTGCCACTCCACCAACGATCGAAAAAATCCAGATGACTATCAAACAAATCAAGAGCGGGAAAGCGACATGACCTGACAATATAAAAGCTGAAGCACTGAAGTCAGACAAAGAAGTAACTGCAAACATGCTTCACCTTCTATTTTAGAAGATTTGGGAAGAGGAACAAGTGCCAATGGACTGGAAAGAAGGATACCTCATCAGGATACCAAAGAAAGGAAATCTGAGCAACTGTGAGAATTAGAGAGGCATCAGTTTCTTGTCAATACCAGGAAAAGTTTTCAACAGAATGTTGCTGAACCGGATGAAAGACGCAGTAGACGCCCGACTTCGAGATCAATAGGCTAGATTCCGTAAGGATAAGTTGTTCACAGACCAAATAGCGAAACTATGAATCATCGTGCATCAATCAGTTGAGTGGAATTCGTTACTATACATCAACTTAATTGACTATAAGAAGGCGTTTTACAGTGTGGACAGGATAAGATTATGAAAAACTCTTCGACACTACGGAGTTCCTGAGAAGATCCTCAACATTATCCAGAACTCATACGACGGACTACAGTGCAAATCGGTGCATAGAGGACAGCTGACAGATGCATTTCCAGGAGGGACCAGAGTCAGACAAGACTGTCTACTCCCCCTTTTCTTCTTTCGTTTGGTGATTGACTGGATTATGAAGACCTCAACATCTGAGGGGAAGCATAGAATACTATCAATATCTCAGAATCAATTAGACGATTTGGACTTCGCAGATGACCTGGCCTTCCTATCTCATACACATAAAGCGAGTACAGACGAAAAAAGCAAATTTAGCGGCAGCTTCTGAATCAATAGTCCTCAACATGCACAAAGTAGAAAGCAAGATTCTCAAGTGCAACACGGAGAACACCAACCCGATCACACTTGGTGGCGAAACCCTGGAAGAGGTGGAAGCATTCACGTTCTTGGGAAGCATCATTTGCAACCAAGGAGGATCGGATGCAGACATAAAGGCGAGGATTGGCAAAGCAAAGGCAACATTTCTACAATTGAAGAACATATGGAACTCCAAACAACTGTCAACTAATTTCAAAGTCAGAATCTTCAATACGAACATCAAGACAGTCCTACTGTATGGAGCTGAAACGTGGATAACTACTACATCCATCATCAGGAAGGTACAAGTATTTATAAATAGTTGTCTACGCAAAATACTCAACATTCACTGACCGGATACTATCAGCAACGACGTTTTATGGGAGAGGATAAACTAGCTTCCGGCTAAAGAGGGAACTAGGAAGAGACGTTGGAAGTGGATAGGACACACGTCAAGGAAATCACTGATGTGCACTACAAGGTAATCCTTAACTTTGAATCCAGAAGAGAAGCGGAAAAGAGGAAGGCCAAAGAACACATTACTCAAGGAAAGAGAAGCAGATATTAAAAATGATGAATGTTAACTGGAAAGAACCGGAAAGGATCGTCCAGGACAGAGTTCGATGGGGAATGCTGGTGTGCGGCCTTAGCTTCTTCACGAGAGGTAACAGGTGTAAGTAAGTACCCTCATTTTCGCCGCCATGATAATAGACCTAATCCCCAAATTGTAGATTTGTCATGATGTTGAAGACGCCACAGGTATTGTAGTTTGACAAAACTAACCAACAACACTTATAATTTAATCGTGCTCACCCAGTGAAATCAAAGGCCAGAGGCGAGAAGGTTCGAAGTTATATTTGATTGGTTATCAATGTATCGAGAAGTGACTGCCACAAGTGAATTGAGATCATCCTTTAATATTATTCTGTCTGGCACACTGTGTATGAGTATCTAAATCTTTATGTCATCGGCGAAGAGTAGAACGGATGACATTGCTGCAGCCAGTAGTTCAATTACGTAAAGTAAAAACAGAAGATGACTAAAAATAGAACCTTGGAAAACTACACCGTTTACAGGTTGCCACAAAGATGAAGCCCCGTTTACACTTACCCATTGTCTTCCATCATTGAAAATGTCACTCATCCACTTCATGACTTCATAATGGATTCCAAAACTTTCCGGTTTTGATTTAGGACACGAATGGAAGACCTTGACAATGGCTCTACTTGGATCTGTGAAAATTACATCTACAGGAATGTTTCTATCTTTTGTTGCAGCCCAATCTTCCCTTTCAATGAGCAGATTTGTAAATCATGAAAGGCTTCTTCAAAGCCTTGTTGTTTCTTGGATAAAAGATTACACCCTTTCAAGTAGTTCAAATGAGCCATCGGGGTAATCTTTTTATTCGTTTGACAACTGCACGAGTTAAACTAACGGGTCGATAGATGCAGACTATGTCTCCGCTCTCCTTCTTATACACCGGACTGATTATTGTGTCTTTCCAGTCTCTTGGCAGTCCGGACTACTGCAAGGACATATGAAATAGGACATCCAGAGATTACATATTTTTTAATGAATTCATTATATGTGAAAAAATTATATTTGAAATAGTCTCAGCGATTGAAATATAAATAATTCCAACGTTTCGTCCAGCTAACTTGTCTGGACTTCTTCAGGGAAATAATCAAAATCAAAATCATCAAAGAAATAAATAGTGATTTTTTACAATCATATCAAAATCTCTATCACTTTTAATCCAATCATATTTGGATGTCGAATTTTTTGTAAACAGGATAATATGAGTCAGTTGAATGAGAATCAAGTGAAAAGTTCAACGATGTGAATTAAACGAGACTGCATGAATTGTGTGTATGTATGTATGCGTAAGATGAGTTATTAATGATGAATGATATTCAGTGTTGACATGTTTCTATGTGAAGCAAAATAGGAATAAAAGTGCAAAATGAAGGTTGAAAAGTTTTTTCTGAATCACCGAAATTGTAATTAAATGAGAATCATCAAGTACATAATTGTAATGCTAAACATAACTCATATTGATTTCAGTTATAATAACGATTCATGTGAAGTAGACCGGTTGAATGAAAGAAAAGGTCAAATTACTTGTTGATGAATATTTGCCAAGTGGTAGCTAGCTGAATACCATCCTTTCTGTTTAGGCTGTTCTTATTCGCCCATATATACAGCGCTTCTGCTGTCAATCTTTCTTTATGAGTGAGACTCACCATTCGACTAAAGTGTGGCCACTGTTCCGCTAGAAATTTTCTTGGCAGGTATTGCTAATGGCCATCCCATTAAACGGTTCACACACATTAAGGGATAGGTTTGTCGTCCTACTTTTAGCTTGGTGATTACTTCAGCACCACGATGAAGAAGTTTGTGCAACGTATTAAAGACATTGTAACAATAATGTTTCTCTGTGATTGGCAGACACTTATGGGTAGATGTGTAACATAACAGTGTTTTCTTACATGCTCCCATATTTTTGATCAGTAGTTGCAAGGTTGTCGTAGATAACTGAAGAAAGTGATTAGTGACTTTTCGAACCTAGAGGAATTTAACGAGGTCGGTCCTCAAGAAAACGTTTAGGGGAATCATCCGAAATAAATCTTTGGCGACCAGACAATTTGCATCAGATATGTATTTTAATGATAACTTATTCTTGGACAACACGCCAGCTTACATGCACTATAAAATCATATGCGAAATGTGCTCTATTTGTTAGGACCATCATAGGAAGTATTTCTTCGAAGATGAGTTAGAAGGTGAAAGTATCTCACGACGACCCGATCACACTACGGTCTCAACGCACTCATTAAGCTTTTAAAATATAACTCAGCACTCGGTGATAATTTAGCTTTGGCATACGAAATTAGCTGAGAATAAATGAACACCATTCTTGACTACACTTTATATTCGTTTAAAGTGTTGAGTGACCTTATCAGCAGCTATATCCACCCTCAAACATGCGGTTATGTCCTCCATATAGCAGCACGAATATCCATTTTCACAATTTTAATTAAACTACTGTGCATTTGGTGCTTGTCTGAACAGGCTCAGCAAATAAATGCTCATCATAATCCAATTTCTACCTATTATCAGGTAAGTAGTTATCAAGGTTCTATAAAGTCACATATTTTTATGTGATTGAATTTGTGTTAGCATTTCTACCTATAGTGCTAAATTCATGACCATATATCTACAGAATGATTCGGCGGGATACAGATAAATTAACTCGACATTTCGTCTACCCATGCCAGTCACCTGTTCCTTCTGACAAATATATGGGATAAATGCTTCCGCAGAATGTTCATATTCGGTCGCTTACATTGCTCTGTCAGTAAAGAAATCAGTCAAAAGAATATAAACGAAGTCAGTAAAAAACTATATTTTAATTTAGGTGACCATGAATGGAACATTTTAGACGATGTGATGCATCATTAGTTTAAATTTATAGTAAATATTTGAACATTAAGAGTTATTCAAATAAGTTAAAGACCTTTTTAGGATTTCTGCGTAAGTGATTAAAAGTGAATTAACGGAGCAAGTGTTCATACTTGTGCTCCACGCTTACAAACTGCCAAACAAGTCTCACCGTGAACCTTGAGACTGAATGTCTCCGGACAAGTTTAATGGACGAAACGCTGGAATTACTTAAATTTTAATCGCTTACATTCTTCAAATATAACTTTCACACATTACGTTTTCACACTCAGCGCTCAATTTTTTCAAACTATCTGTTCTAATATTGACGAACATTCGTATAACTCCGTAAACGCTATCAGGTAGTGCAAATTTCCCATTATTGTATTATCTTCCACTTTCAATAAACAAATGGTTTATTTTTACTGCGTGAGCGGATAAGTGAGGCCAGCAGTAGTAGGAGCTCCTGCTTGTGTCGTCTGCGAGGGGTAAGTGGAAGAGTGAGAAATGATCAAAAATTTTGATCCTTCACCAAATAATGTATGGTTAATAGACAAATGAGATCACTACCTATTAAGTAGTGCTGTGGTCATGTTATCAAGTACCCTGTAATGGTCAGCTATCTCAATTAAGCACGAAACAAATGGCTGTAGAAATGATCGAAAGCCTCGGAAAAAGTGGCAGACTAATGTTGAATGGATGGATGTGCACCACTAAGATCGTTTAGGGATTTTGGATGGTCAACAGGAATGATTACACGATCGATTGGCAAATGAGTTATGAAAGTTTCAAGTGACTTAGGAGTCTAATCGTTACATGAGACGGCCAAGTCTAAACGTACATTATTTATTTGGTAAAGTCAGTAGAGTCTATAAGCTTTTCCGTTGGACCCCCGAGAAGTACGCTAGGGTAATTTTACAAGTGAAGAAAAGTTTCCGATCAAGTTTCGAGGACAGCAAGATTGCAAGGAGATTCTGCTTGATGACGGCTATTTGATAGCAATGAAGCCACTCGAAACGGATTTCTTAAGAAAGTTATTTTGATAACCGTATTGTTAGATTGAATAGACGAACTGTTTTCAAGAGTCTAGCCTTCAGGATACCTGAAGTGTGTTTCCGCCAGATATTTATCTCAGCGCACTTTAAAAATACGCGTGCTGGCTGGAATTTGCTAATGAATAAAAGGCCACGTTTGTTTTTCTACTTCATTATGTTGTGCTCTCATTAGTCAGAGAATACGGCTTTTCAAGGTTAGACAATGTCGATTAGCTATTCTGGGAGGAAGGTAGTTTCTCTGTTGTAGTATTGTCATAATATTTTGTTTTAAATTGTTTCCTGCGTTTCTTTTAACCATTTTGTTTGGATAAGATTGATCGATCAACAAAGCATGAACATTAGCAACATAGTCAGTAAACCATACATACCATGAATAATATATTATATATATGTAGTTTTTACTTTTTTGGAATAGAATAGAAACTAAACTTCGCACAACACTTTTTTGAATTAAACATCACACAGCTTCAAAAATGAATTATCGTAACTGGAAATTTTTATTTGTGTTTATTTCCACACTTACGTGTCGTCATATATAAATAAAGCAACTACATCCCTACATTCCTTACTTTAGTTAGATCAAAATTGATGTGTGTGGAATTCTGTTACGCCAACATAAAGACGGGTTGAGACTCATATATACACCTCGTTTCTTTTTTCCATTGGTGGATATATTCCAGCACTTTCTTTTTTTTTAATCTTCGTGCTTAGATACCTCTGTTTGGGATTTGAATTTGAAATTGACATACCCGTGAAAATAAAGAATAGGTTATTTGTAGGTCGTCTAAATTGAAACGACGTTAGTATAGAGATTCGATTTTTCTTTCCAGCTTAATTGTTTACCCACATTGAAACAAACGGTCTTTCCCAAGTAAAAATGGATTTAAGACTTTTCACAAATAAGGAGAAACATTAGCTGTTTTTTTGCATTTTCTTAATGGCGTTCGATGCAAAAGATTCAGTGGTAGTGAAATAAACATATAGAGGTTCAAAGTATTAGTGTTTGCGGGATAAACAACGTAGAATAACCTAACTATGAAGATTTCGGCAAATTAAAAGCTTGGGCGTCTACATATGTTCGACAAATTTACAGTTTAGGTACTGGATGTGTTGTCTTAGGGAAAAGCCAACGCCTAAACACGAACTATGAACTCTTCAACTATTCACCTGATTCGGATCAGAAGTCAAATACCAACAGTTCATCAACATATCGACGTCAGTTGTTGAGTTCCTATATTGAATAGTGATTGAAATAAGTTGTACATCATTAATGTAACAGGATTTTATTTTTCATACAAGCTTGGGCAGTATTCATAATTCTAGTGCGAGATAGAAAATTTTAAAGTGATTTTTGAAAACACAACCTTCGTGGTCTTATCAATAGTTCTAATTAATCGTTTCATATTGAAAAGACGATCCTGATGTCGATAATCAGAATAATCTTCATAAAGAACCATGTATCTGTCGAACATTTAATTTGAAGTTAAGGTTTATCAATGAGTGATTGGATCATCACTGGAAATGTTTCCGTTTTATGGTGAATCTGAAAAGCACTATCGTTTAGCTAACGATCAGTTATTTTCTCTTGTAAAAGATGTTTGCATTAAACTTCTGTTGTTTTTAATGAAAAGACTGAAGTTTAATCTGTCTTGTTTGCGCGAAATACCTGCTAAACATTTACTTTCATACAAGAGTCGGAGTTGAACTCAGATGTTTAGTTCTTCTATGTTTTACTGAAGAAAAGAATTAATGTTATGCTCCAGGGTTCAAAAATCCAACGTAAAACGATCAGTACACGAAGTTTCATAATGTAGTCCAATAAAATCAAAAGAAATGTATTATTCACTCTTTATCATTGATTGTTACGTTTATAAGCATCGATAACAAATGGACTTGATAAATTCCTCTTGTTAGCTATCGATAACTTCTATTCTATCAAGTATATTGATAGAAAGCTAAAGTGAAAACAGCAACGTGAATGGATGTCTACTTTACCAAGAAGTTTTATCTTATAACCAAAGAAGTCTTCGAAGGTCTGCTCTTGTGTTGTTTTTTGGAAGTATGCTTTTTCAATAAACATACTATCATCCTCTCCAACTGGCCTTTGATTTTTCTATATGTTAAGAACAAATTCACTCTTTCGATCATACCAATGTCTATCTTAACGTTTATTTGCTCCTGCGAAGCAGATTAAATCAGTTGGATGAGAGGAGCTTTCTCCAAATAAATCTTGAAATGTAAACCTCCCTGGATGCCAAAAGAAATGCACAAGTCGATGAAAAGCTCACTTTTGAGGAACCTTGTTTATTCACTTGACATTCTCGCATTACCATCTTTCGTAGTCACCTGCATAGTAAAATTAACTGTGTGAAATGCAGTACAAGTGAGGTTTTATACACCTCAGATGCTTTATCAGCTCATCAGTTTAGGCCTAAACTCCGTGTACAAAACCAACATATCCAGCACTTCACCTTAATGCTGTTTCAACTTCCTTCCTTCTCTAGGTAAAAATCGCGACCGACTAACCTTTTATTTCCCATACTTAATAATTGATTACCATTATTGCTTTTAATTATGCTCTAATTACTACTTAACTGCCATCGTAACGTCTAACTTTTGTTTTTTTCCTCATATTCATTGAGTGGTCAACGAACTACACAGTAAGTTCAGCGACTGTTGTGATTACTTTTGGCGTAATCAGATCACCTAGAAGAATTATATGTGTTAGTATGGACAGATTTGTAAAGTTAACAAATGTTCCCAGAGGAAAGTATAATTAAAACGTAAGCAGATGATTATCACACATAGGTCGAAATCATACTTAAGTTATGAATTTTTTATGGGAGATACTATAACTCTACTAAATTAGATATTGTATGGTTTCTTAGTTATGTCAATAAAATAGCTTCAAAGCTCCATAAGACGTTTACTCTCTGGAAACCCGTCGGTAAAATTGGAGACATTCTCTTTGTTCTACGAACTTTGTGGTCTTATTAGTTCACTGAATGTATGTTTGTCATCTTTTCTTTTCAACTTTTAGTCTTAAAGTTATCGGGTCAAACATATGTGTACATGATGAAAGTAACTGTAATTTGTTCGTATACCGATCAAGAGGTCCTTAGGTATTTTGGTTTATTTTAGTCAACAACTAAAAGGCAGATGGTGTATTACTGGATAGCTTCATTCATTACATACATTTTGGATAGTTAATTTAATTGAATTTTTAGTTAATTTGAACCGTAAAACATTTGTATTTATATGAACAACCAAATACTTTTTATTAAAGAACATGAAGTCATTTTCAATGAATTTGACTTAATTAAGTAAAGTAAAGGGCCATTTTTATTGATCTCTTATTATTTAATACTGTGTGCACGTATACGCACATTTATGTGCCTTTAAACACTGCTGAAACTTATGAATACTTCTGACGCGAATTTAGATATTACGTTATGGTCTTTTTGTATTACTATTTTCCTTCAGTCAATGAAACCACTTAATCAACTAAAAACTATTCACAACGAACACTATGCCAAACTTCAGAGCAAAAATGCTTCAGAAACAGAATTATTAGATGATTTGAGGTTAGTTGGAATTGGATTATATTTATTCCTACATTTTTCTCTTTTTTATTTTGAGAACTGAAAACATCGTACCTGAATAAATTATACACATTCGAAAATAACTAACTTGTTTCTTCTTAGATTGTACCTTATCTTGGAAGCACATTGACCGTGAATATCTATTTTAGCTCATTCTTGAAACCGTTAAATTTACGTTTTACCCATATTTTAAGTAAAATCCTTCATAAAATTGTTCGTTACTAAATGCTCCGCTTCATTTTTACAGCACTGAGTCAGGAGCAAGGGAGTAAAGGAGACATATTTTGTTTTATTTAGGACTCATATGTTGATTGTGTCTACAATCTAGTTAGTGTCAGTGTTCATGCTAAAAACTGAGAGTATGACAGGTTGTTCATAAGAAAAGGGTTTTCTGTTGGTTGATTTCGTGGTGGTAAATTTTAGACGCTTCATTTACCTGTTTCCAGAGAACTTCTGATTGATTGTCTAAGTATTCTGAGTCTTAGAAAAGGTGTTTTTTCTAAACATCTGAATAAACAAAATAGCTGACTTTATTTTGAAATCGGCATAAAATGTATCGATTTCCAGAGGCATTTTTATTACACGATTGACTTATAGCTTGAATCTGATAATGTTCTATTTTACGTGTAGCATGCGGTAAACATTTGTTTGACTGGATGAGGAATTGCATGCTAAAGATTTAATAGCAGCAGCTATTTTACTATAATAAGATTATTTTTTAAACTCTATTGACAACGAATGCTACATATCATTAGGTTTTTGTTATTTTGCAAACATTGCATTTCTAACTAACTTACAAAAGAGTTTAAAGTTTAAATTAAACCGTTAACTTACTTCATTTACCATAATCTTGTCAAATAGTATCTACAAATTCATGTTATCTTGCCAGGTGTACATAATATATTTAACTAACTTTCTATTCATATTCAAACGAATTGTTTAAAACATGTAAAAAAAACACTGAGATTTACTTCTCCATCTATCATAGGTCTTGATGGCTTTTCGAAAAAAATGAAAAAAATGAATTCTATGGGTAGAGGGGAAATCAGAGCTATTCAATGAAATACGAGAACACAACAATCAATAAACTGTTTATTTTTGAGTCCGAAATAAAGCTGATGGTTAGAAATATGACTCTTGGAAATGTGTTAGTAACGTGTGAGCCTTTTACTCCAGAAACGTTCTGCAATTTTATGAACTTATTACGTACAAGTGTCAGAAATTTCTTGTTTCCGTGATTGTGGAAAAACTGTTCAGCATTCTGGTGTTTATTTCATGTGAATAGAGTTGAAAAATATTGTTTTCTAATCTCCACGTCTGAATCAAAACTCTGACCGTGACCATTTCAAGTAACTAACACCTTTATAGTTAAAATCATGAGTCAATTAAAGCCAGACCACCATAGGAAACCTAAAAGCACTGGATGGCTATTTCGTACTAATGCGGGACTCCTCTGTATAACTTCAACCGATCCACGGAATTGAGCAACCGTCCACCATTGTCTTTAGTGAGTTATTATCTCATGACAGACTCGGTTGAACTCCACTGGTCACTACTTCTCGCTAGGACTCCAGGAAATACCACTTGGAGCCTGTCACTAGTAAGCATATGATAGGTCCTGGGTTCGAATCTCACAGGCGGGATCGTGGATGCACTCTGCTGAAGAGTCTCACAATAGGACAAAATGGCCGTCCAGTGCTTTCAGGTTTTCCATGGTGATCTAACTTCAATTGACTCATGATTCCAACTATAAAATTACCTAAAATCTCCACAAAACTGCCTTTTGATAACTAGCACTTCTTGATGTTATGATTCTCAACGAATTGTATATCTATATAAATATTGTGATAAAATGATAAAGCATTGAGTCAAGAATATTATGACCTAACAGACTATGTTTGTATAGAATACCTGATATACGAAGATTATGTTGTAAATTCAAATAGGTCTTTCACAAGAATTATGATAAAAACTAAGGATGAACTTATTGATATTGTATTAAATCCTTGTGGATTTTAACAATTGAGCAAAAATAAAAGATTTCTTTTATAGTGCGTTATTTATTTATAAATTTTATATTTATAGAATGTATTGTAAACAAAGGGCATCAATCGAACGTGAGTATGGTCAATCATTACAAAAACTTGTGAATGGTTTTCTTTCAAAAAAAGAATTAACAACACAGTCATCTTATTCATCAGAGAATGATACTATACTGTAAGGATTGTCTTCTATATTTTTTTATATAGAGATAAAATATCAAAATTGATTATTATTATATGTTATTATTATTATTGTTATTATTACTCATTATCATCTCCGTTTTTTAGTCCCAATAAGCAATATAACGTATGGCATATATGGTATTCATTGTTAGCCGAATCGAATAATTTGGCATTATCACATTTACGTGCTTCAGATAATCAACAAAGATTGTCTACTGAACTCAAACCACTTAAATATCAACGTCTGTCAGTTAATAAACGTGTATTTGAACAATTAAAAATCCTTCAAGTAAGAATACTTAACCGCTTATCATATCGGTGATTTTTTCTATTTTATTACTAATTTTTGAATTAACCTCCAATTTAATTGAAAGCTCATTTGGTGAAAGGAAATGATTTTCTTCCGGTTTTCCAAAATATTATCAAAAGTAGCATTACTCGCGAACACTAACATTGATGGAGAAATTTATGCTAATCAGAGAGCTCTGAATAGCTGCTTCATGAGATGATGAAGATTTGTAGATCAGGTGGATGATTTTGATGGAGTTTTGTTCTCTGAGTTTGATGGTTTGGTCTTAGAGCTTTCGTCGTTCTTCTGAACGACAGCACAAACCTCTGATGTCGTTATTGGCAAGTTATATTTTTGAGCCTAGATAAGAATAAACCTAGGGTTTTCAAGTCTTGCCGAGTTTGATATCATTCAGTAGTCGGATTGAAATCTAATAGTTTTTCTTCTCCAACTCCATCCAATCTAAGGTGAACCATGATTCTTACCCAATGTCATTAGTGGATGACTATCAAACTCTCTAATCCGTTGCTCCAAAATCCATGGTTTTTTATTAGATTGTGGTAAGTTATCTGTTATTGGAAATCTTATACTGGAATAAATATCCATGTAAAAATGCACATCATTAACAATACGCTTTAAATGGTTAGTTCCTCAAAACCAAAATCTTTTTGTTTTGAACTTACTGATTCTCATTTTTTGCTGTAATTGGTCCATTTGATTTGTATATATATATTTACCTTTTAGGGCACAATTATATTAAATACTTATATTCACTACAAATTACATTTTCTTTTTATCATTCATCTTTGTCCCCATTTAAAAGCACTTGCTCAATTTTTTTAAGCCGTATGCTGTCTCAGTTACTCGATTAGAAAACTACAGTTTATAATGAGCATTATATATATCTGTCTAAAGTTTCCCATCATATTAAAAATGGATGTATAAACAAAAAACTTTAATTGTGAATTAACAATCGCCAACTCATATGCTAAAATTTTAAAAGATGTATTTACAATAAACGTGGCTATTCTTTTGAATCATTAATTTAGATCTCTAACTGTAAAACCTAATAATAATATATTGTAAAGAATATCATTAATCTATATATTTGAGTTTTAATATACCTTTTATTAATGCCGCAAATAGACGTAGCACTTGCATACGGAGAGTAAATTTAGAAGTGATGGCCATTCAGTAGATCTTCTAGACAAAATTTTGATGACTTCTCATTTGAGTCTAATCATTATCTATTTATCCTTTTGAATTTATACCATTGATAAGGAATCTCCTAATCCAGGTTATCACAGAAACTATAAATATACTTACAAATAAGTAATAAGTTTAAAAGTATATCAAGATTTACTTCAGACGGAAGTGTTATATTTTGAGCCCATATAACTGTTGTGAAATGTTATGAAACTTAGTAAATTTTTTCTCTAATTTATTACTCATAAAAATTAAAAATGTGCACAGAATTTCTGAACTATTATGTTTGGGTACTTCGGTTTATTGAAATTTATCGAAATTTATAAAAGGGACTAATTGCTTCAAAGTATTGATGTTTGAAAAAAGTGTGTTCGCTTAAATGTACAATTAGATGTCAACATTTTAAATTTATGGTGAAGTATGTAGAAATCGCCCCTACTTTGAACTTTAATTCATGCTAGCATGTGATCTGAATAATCCAATCGATGATATCTCTATTTATTGCAAACTAATCACCGTAAATCATTCAATGGTTTAAAATTGTAATTTTACTAACTAGAAATGTTTATAAAGGATTAGGATTTCGCGATCTAATAATTCTGCACGGTCAATGACATTGATTACGTTTGGGCAGCTCAATGTTCCACACACTATTCACGAGGGCTGTCTTATGAAATGTCAATTAATCTTATTTACTGCAAATTATTTTTATTATACCAGTATGTCTAGTCTTTAGAATGCATATGAAATCGCCTTCATATAATTCTTTTCCAAGTTGAACTGCCTTAGAATCAAATCACAATTTGGTGAACGAAGGACTGAGATGTGGAAAACCAAATTATTATTCAATGCAAATTTGCAGAGTGCGTTCATAAAATATGAAAACTATACATTCAATACATCATTTGCACATCTTCTTTACATACTTCATGACTCTTCCAGTTCAGTTGTCATTACAGTTACTCTCTGTTTCCATTCTTGTTTTTTTCAATTCAATCTTCTGTTGGTAGGCATTCCACATCCGACTGCTGTTACGTACTACTTATATCTGTCAGCATAAGCAGTACGCACTACAATAACAGTTGAAGTATCGCTGTATCAGATTGTATCAACCAGGGTATCAAAGCATCATGCACAAATGATGATGATTTTCCTTAGTTTTTCATGTTCATTTGTAATTAGTTCCTGTGTTGTTTTCTTTTCGTTTTCAGGGAGATCTAGCTGCATGTGTTCAAGAAATGGTAAAATCTCATAAAGTTTATGCAGAAGAAGAAAAGCAAGCACAAGAAACCCGTTTAAAAACATTGGCTGCTAAAGAAAAGTAAGAGTTAAAATTTAATTGACGTTTTCATTTATTAACCAGATGTAAGCAAAACAAAAAAACAATTATATATGATTTTAAATAAATGTGTTTAGCTCTATATCAATTTTTTTTTTAACAAATTCTTCTCTGATAGATTTTACATTTAAGATGAAATTTATGGTTGTTTGCTATTTTATAAGACTTGGTACTATTTCACTGATAAATTTGACGATTCCATCAGAAGTAAATACAGTTATGATTAATCATCCAATACTCAGGGATCATTAAACATTGAATGACAAATTCTATAGTATTTCATGTTCTTAAATTTGTGTAACAGTTTATATACCAAACTTTATATTATTTTTTGTATTATGTAAGCTAAAACCTTTCATTACTAACTTCTAAAACTCAAATCTATTATAATGAGAAAAAGCACAATGCAATGTATGATCAGAGTAATAGAATTAAAGTTGTTCGAAATAGAAACGTACAATTAATAAACTAGCATAAACGTGAAATTAACTCAAGCCGTTAAATACGATAAACTGTAACAAAGTCAAAATCAATTTAGGGTAATTATACTGGATTCATATTAACAAGAGGAATTGGACAGTGTTTCTATATTACTAACATGTTTAGCTGGAAGTTAAATTTAGCCTAAACATCTACTATACAGATCGGAAGTGAACTTGCAGATCTTAGCTTATTCTGTTTAGTTTAGTAAGTATTGCTGACCAAACACCCTTTAATAACGTGATTACAAACTATAATGGTCTACAAGACTAAAATAAATACTTTTATATATATTCTATCTGACCATACTAAAAGTTTTATTAAAAAACCGTATAAGACTTTCCCTATAATAACTACTGATTTGTTTCTAAAAGAGCAAGTTGTTTCACCTATAATGAATTTCTCAATGTCCAAACCCTTCGAAAATCAATTTTTTCTTAGTAACGTTACTTGCTAATAAAATTCACTTTTTAATGGTTTTTACTTTACATAAGCTCATAGTAATATTGGATGTTTCATATAACATCTCTTGAAATATTCAGTGAAATATTTTAATACAGCTTGGGTAATGAAACAATCATCTTGTAAGCAATACATTTGTTTGTAAATTAGACACCCTTTGTAGTTACTGTTTGTTGTATCACATATCTATGTGAAGGACTACAAAAAGTGTATGGAGTGCGGATTCATGTACTAATCTTGATGTAATAATTTTTGTTTGAACTGCCAAGATTACTAATTCACCGTCACAAAAAATGAGATGAGTCAGTAGTTTAAGTTATATAACAGGGTTTTTAAAACAAAGTGTACTAACCACTGGGCAAAGTAATAAGAGATTTAACAAAAACATTTTCAGGATTTTATACACTTTAAATGTATCTAAACGAAACAGTGTACGAAAATGTTTGCCGTACGTTCTTCTGGTTGACCAAACACTTGATGGATTAGTAATTTCTACAACTAATTATATTTTTAGGCAACAATAACGAAATATTTTTTTAATAGTGGTGAAACAAATTCATCACTAAAAATAAATGCAAATCAGATCTGAAAAATATTCGAAGAAATCTGTTTAGGGTCAAATTTAACGTAACGTGGTTTTCCAATTTTTTTCCAACACTTAATTAATATGTTATATTGACCAAGGATTTACTTTTTTTAAAACGGTTTATTCAATAAAGATTTAATAACAGTTGTTCCTCTTTAAACTTTTATTAAAAGAATTCAACGCCGATCCACTGATATATTCCATTCCATGGCGCAGTTACATAGGAATTATGATAAGGTAAGGAACGTGTTTTATGATATTTTCTTGTTTCAAATTATCAATCGTTTAGTTGAGTTAATGCACTACAGAAAATTGATACAAATCTGATGATGAATGATATATATATATATATATATATATATATATATATATAATCGTTGATAAAACAGTAAGCTACTCAGTGTTCCTTAGGTATTTGAAGTTCCCCCTCTGATATCGATCCACGTTAGGAAACCATCTACTAATAGAAGAAAGATATTCACAGAGCATATTCCTTAACGTCAGTTTCATTCACAAACATTCTTAGAGACTTCGTATTTTAGTATTTTTCATACCAATGGCTCAAGCTATCCTATCATACATTGTTTTATTGTTTTAGCTCCTAGGTAAACGTCAAGCATTTGATTCCAGATCAACTACTGCCAGAAATGAATATCTCTTTCAATTGACCGCGATCAATGCTCATTTGAAACATTACTTCAGTGAAGATTTACCTGTTTTAGCAAAGGTAAATATTTTACTAGTGTGTAACTTTACATAAATAATACCTTATAGTTTAGGTATTGATCAGCTGGCTATAGTCGACTTAAAAAATATATTAGCACCGTGAGATATAAGCTTTACAAGCTGAGCAGATTGTGTAGAAAGCAACTTCAAATATAGTGCATAGATAAACACAAAACGTATTTATATTGATCTACTCGATTTAAGCATAACAGTCCGGTTGAATTTTTGTTACTTTTTATCGTTGAACACATAAACCTGTATTTGATAAATAAGTTACATTATGAATAATTGCTCGTTAAATGAATAGGATTATATGACTACGTATAATGTTGGGTGATGGCTACAATGATGTAAATGCAATTCGATTATTCCAGTGTTTGAATCACCCTGTATATCATCACATATATTTTAAAAGATTTCACTTGAAAAATTTGATATTTCTATGACGTAAAAATATACCTCTGTTTTATCGAGATTTGTTTACTGTCTTATTGGCCACTGTCGACTATGTAACTGTGAAATATTATAGGGTAATCATGTCAAGCTATTCAAAGGCTGACTATGCGATAAGTATTATCGGTAGATTATTATTCGCCAATGTAATTGTTCTAATGTCATGCATTATTTTGGATTATTTGAAAATTAGATAATTAATTCCTTCTTTATGACCGTCAGCATTAAATTATCAATCTTAAGAATTATAATATTAAAATTTGAACTTATTGATTTAATAATGTTCCTACTGTTGACTTCACCTGTTACGTAGACTTTAGATGGAGAATTATATGAAAAATTAGGTGAAGTGTTCACAACTCTTTGTGAAAATGAAATTGAATTCTGTACACTTACGCAAAAGCGATTTAACAATCTTTTCAAAGAATCCTCACAAGTAAGAGTTCATCAAATTAGCATATTATTATTTTACTAAAAAAAACTAAAAATCATTTACTGGTGAGTATTTCAACTTTCCTTGATGCGCTGAATGTTTATGACAGTATTTCAGTAAAGAAATCATATTATATTTTCGATCAAGATATGTTATTATCTTTATTAAGCATTTAACAGTATCTAGCCTAATATAAGTGATAGTTAAACAATAAAGTGGTTTATTTGTGCTTATTAAACGAAGTTCATTTTCAGGACATACCTCATGTAAAAAGCAAACCTATATTTCTTCTGATATTCGGATAAACGTCTTATCATAGCAGAACGTAGGATAGGTTAAACGAATTCCACTCAATTCAAAGTAGAATATTCAAACATGCTAGAAGATATATAACTCATTTGCTAAATCTGACTCAAAAAAATATTGGTCTAAACGTCAGTGAGTTTGTGAAGGCTAGTATTACTACGTCTTTACTTAAAACCACTGAGATTGAGAGTGTTTCGAACTTTTAACCTACTTTTAACTAAAGCAGTATGTTGGTTCTATATTTAAAATAAAATTGTAAATACTTTGACATAATATCTTTTCTTGCTGAGTCTTAAGTGGTAGGGTTGGCAAATGTAAGATTAGAGAATGAATCATATTATATAATGAATTAGATCATACAAAACATTCAATGGCAGTTGACAAACCAATCTTTAAATTATTTTAAGACCATTGATTGAATGGATGTAAACTATTAAAAAGCATGTAATAGAATGAAAGAGTTACTCAATATTACTTTAATTCCAATTAATATGTAATTTACATAAGCCAATTATCAAAATGTCTTTCATAAATAGTTAGCTTCTAATTATTTGACATTTTTAAATTCATATTTATTTTAATTACTGTTTAGTGTTAGATTTAAATACTGTACAACTATTTAGTTGAGTTTACTTTATTCATTTAAAAGGAAACTCTATAAATTGCAAAATTAGCCAAAGAACAATATTAGTGACTTTAGTTCATATAATATAACTACAAATGAAGTTTAAATAAATAAAAGAATATGATTTAGGAATCATGGTTTTTTGAGTTCATTGAACTAGATCTATTGTTTTAATCTTTTGTCTTGTTACTCATTTCGTATAAATTTCAAGACATTATACTATGTGATGATTTCATTATTTAGAGGATCTGGAAATTAATAATTAATATCAGTAGTTAGCTTTTGCCATTGAAATAAAACTGACTTCGTGAAAATTAATCATTTTATAGTACTTATTTCAATCAAAATCCCAACACATAACCCTTTCGATATGTCTGTCAAAAATATTTTGATTGTGGTCAGTATTTAAATGTTCACTACGTTAAATGATATGGTATGAATTATTTACGTTTCCAACTATTATTTAACTGTTTACTTCAATGTGTAATTGTTTATCTTCCTCATAAATGTCATAATAACTAATAACTATTATCAAATAGATTAATCGCACGAACGCCTGGGAAGATTTTCTAAAATTATCACCACTTTTTAATAAACCCGTTCAATATCAATTTGAACCAATTAAAGGAGACGAGGTAAATTTAAACTAGTGGATATTTATTTTACTTGTTCATAGTTTTACAATTGAACATTATTCAATAAACGTTTTCTATACGATTGGTTTTAAAGGAATTTGTTATGAGTAACTTTTTTCGATAGGTCATTTAGCCAACTGTCACGAAAATACCACTGATATTTTAATATTAATTGTTTTATAAAGCGTGATCCGTTACACGTTCAATAAATTTGAGGCAAATTTTTCTATGCAATACTTAAAAAGAAATCTGTAATCAGTGTCCAGAAAACGTACCAATATGTAACTAAAGTTAACCGTGTGAATGTTAGATATATTGGTGATTAAGTTATAACGTCGTCTATGCAATCCATAAAATGTACAACGTAAACATGTTGCTTATAATATGAAATAGTTTTTGTAAAAAAACAACATCAACAACCATATATTGGCTTCAAAGTTTCATTTTAAATATGATATAGTCTTGTTTACACTTTTATGAATGAATTATCCAGATTTTCGATTGAATATGATAAAAATATAATTACTGAAACGGAAATTAAATTTAGTCATTTTACTTTTCAATTCACTGTCATATCTGGATTATTGGTCAGTCGGTTATAAGCAACGTTGAAAAGGTATTTATGTGCACACACTACATCAGGACAAAAAGATGAAGTTATCAGTATTTGTATCAAAGTAGTAGAAATAGTAGTATTAGCATTGGTAGCAAAAAGATTTCAGATAGAGAACATTGTTCTAGAAACAACAATTAATTCGCGAAATGAATGTTACCTAACATCTCTAACAATTAGTCACGATAACACAACGGCTTCAAACCAGATGGTCTACACTTATCAACATGGCTTAGACCAATAACTTTACAGACTGACACCACATCTGAATTGGTTTGCCGCCCAACTCGTTTAACTATTTAACTCCCTATGATCAGTCCAAACGCTGACACAAACCAGTCCCAAAGCAATATTTTACGCTTAAAGGGAAATGTATGCATCTCATCCGTTCCTGCGTTGTTGCTCTAGGCCAGCAGAAAACTCTGCTTTTTTTCAGTTTTCGACCAGTGAGTTACAGGTTTAAAATCTGTCTCACATAATTTATTGTGAGTAGCTGTGTAGCATAATTTATTGTCATACAAATAGTAAGGTTTAGACTACAGTCAATGAACCTGCAACAACTTGAAAACACACAGTCATCTTAACAAGCCAGGGCTGTCCTCTGAAATTTAACAAAACATTCATGCTCATTTTGCAACTTTACGACTTTATCTGTCAAATGAAAATAAAAATGGACTAATTGTACAGAAGTTATATACAGTTGCATAATAAAGATGTAAAACAAATGTTCATTTTTTTACGGGTTGTTTAATGAATAGAACGATTTATGAATAGTTTGGTCAAATGACTGTGTTATATAGATTGCATGAGAACGAGGAGAAACAAAACAACATATCGATAAAATGAATTTGGATTGCATGTACTTACTGAGTGTAAAATTCTGGTGATTGTTTACTGAGAAATATGGTATAACTACGGAAAGAGGGCAGTGACTAAGTTTATTTGTCTGCGGATATCCATAACTACTGCTGTAAACAAATTTAATACCTTTCTATCTTGTTACTTTTTTGCATTATAATGCATAGACCAGTATTTTATTAAATCATTTTCTACCATCATTTATTATTCAAATTTAGACAACAAAGCTGTGCTCAGATACAAATGAAAGTAATTTAGAACAAATTGCACGTAAACTTTCAAGACGGTTAGTGATACGCGAAAGATGTATTAAATCTTATGAAAATGAAATGAAAATGTTACAGGCTGGTTATGTTACTTCAGTGTCTAGTATGATAACTGAATCTAATCATCAAATACAACAACAACCGACTAATTCGGTGAGTTGACCAAATTTAATGGGTTATTGTTAGTATTGATTTTGGTTTTCTTTTTTATTATATGGAATCGTTAATCATGTGATCAGGTATTCGACCACGGTTCATTAATCATTTTACTGCACTTTAAATAAATCTCTATATTTTCTATAAGTCTATAAATACTTCGTTTGATTTTCTACTTAATTTATAAACTTGTGCATAGTTATTTTATTGAATCTATGTATTTTTATTGATATTTTTTAACTATTAGCGTATATTTAAGTATATCGTTTCTGATTGTGTAAGTTGAACACTTACTGATCAAAAGACTGAGAAGTTTCAGTTCAGTAAATGCGTTGTAGCTAGTTGTAGAATGTAAGACACGTTTTGGTCTTGTTTGAAACTTTCTAGCTGGATGTACTTTCGAACTTATGAAACGTTAGACAAAAATTTACGCAAAATCAATGAATATGTATAACAGAAATCTTCCCAAGGTTTTTCATTTTCGGTTTCAGTGAAACGAGTTTAGCAATCACAATGTTTCGTTGATTTGTTTTTCCTTTTTCTATTTTAATCCTGATCACATTTTATCTCCACAAGTAAAATTTCACCATATTATACAACTATTACTGTATATATCTATGAATAATGTTCATTGCGTAAATTTCATTCCTTATTCGTGTAGTTATTATATTTATTTGTTTATAGACCTATTAATAGTTTCAGTAAAATTAACTGAAACTTTCCTAAATTAGTCTAAGACAGTAATTGAATAAAAACTCCATTGTTCTTCATCAAATTTATAAAAAATTATCATAGATGCTACGACTTGATCATAAAAATTCATGTTTTTTTTTTTTACCGAGGAATTTATAGGTACATGCTGGTAAATTGTAACGCAATTGATTTTCTATTTAAGCGGCGTATTATTACACAATTATTAGCGGATTATCATCATATTTACCTACGGAAGTTGACATTCTTCGAATATATTAGACATATGTATTTTTCCAAGGTTGTTAACATCACGAAAGTTGGATTAAACTTCAAAACAAGTGAGAAACTTATGAAAAAAGATTGTTTAGGTTAAGCAAAGGAAAAAAAAACTGACACTACAAATAGACGAATTAGTAATAAGGTTGATTCATAATTTATATGAGTACTATAATATTATCTTCAGGCTCCCTTGAGCTGTCGACCTAATCTTCAAGCCAAAAACGATGACACAGTATTCCAGGATATGGTTTCATCATACGCAGATACTTCATATTTTATTTGTTCTTCTAAGTTATTTTAGCCTATTTACACTACTAGCCTGTATTTCTATTTTTAAGAATACTGTAAGTAGAGCATCTATATCCAGCAATCCAGTTCTTTAGATTTATCTATCCCACTTTTGGAGTGTAGATTTGTCCAATTGAACACAGCAAGTAAAACATATCTAGAATAGACTAAGCGTTAGCACTATGATAATATTACTAAAGGGAAATTGTATCGTACCTACTCTCGCCAGTGTAAAGGTGTTTGGTACAAACTTAACTAATTACATATACTTTCTAGTATTTTTATTTTGTAATGTTTGGAAGATTTGTGTACTCGGAATTTTCTTTCATAGGAAACGGAAAATAATAATGAACTATTAGCATTCAATCAAGAATATGTTGAGAATAAAGTTGAAGAATTACAATTCGCTATACGTCGTGAAAAGGTATAATATTGGCTTCCTTTTATTTGTTTTCCTTGTGTTGGTATTTGCATTATATCTCAAACATATTTAATTTATCTGGAGACAACCGAATGATTTTGTTGGATAATCTTCTGTATATCTTGCAAGAACGGTCGATAAGGCTAGGGGTTCATTAATATATGGGGATTTGTGGAGATTGTTGAATCTTGGTTTGCGTCGCAAACTGACGCTAGTTAGAAAACCACTAAAAGCCAGGAAGTATTGGTTTGCTGTCTTATCCTAGTATAGAACTCCTCAGTAAAATGCATCTCCGAATGCGAAGCTATGAACAGTGGACATGTCAAGAATGAAGTATTTATCCACTAATAACGTTGGGTGATAATTGAGTAACATCTCAAATTAGTTTAGGTTATAAATGTATCACAACTAAGTAATCTTAAGGTTAGGGGCTAATTTCAGGACCCGAAAATCCTGGGTTCTATTCCTGGTGTGGTTCGTAATACGTACTGCTGAGACGTTCTATAGTAGTACGAAACAGCCGACAGGTGCTTCTTGATATTCGATTGTTGTCCATATAGTATAAATCCATGATAATGATTAGAAAACCTGATTGCACTTATTATCATGCCTGCGAAAGTTATAAACAAATTCGTAGTTTGAAGATAACCTACATGTTCGACTAATATCATTTAGACAACTGTTAAAAACTAGGGAGCACTGAGTACCAACTCATCAGACTAAAATTAAGGCGCTTTTCACAAATCTGTATTGGTTCAAATTCTGATCCTCGATTAAGCCATGCATGGTCACTGCTGAGTAGTTCGGTAATAAAATGAAACCATCGACTAACTTCATTTTTCAACAAACGTTCAATCAAAGCAACTATCTTCAAATCTGACATTGTTCAAAAGCCTCTCATTTTATTAATTTGCAAATAGATCTTAAACAGTGGAGCCTAATATTCAAACCATTGATGTTTTAAGTAGTATGTCTTACTCTTGAACTCTGTTTCATTCAATTTCATTTGGGTAGCAGAGTAGTATAATTAGTCCGCCTATAAATAGTTTAATCCAAAACAGACTACACAAACACGATTGTGCTCCAAAACTAGTGAAGCTAAACACCATTCTGCCATTATCTGTTTTCTGAGAAAAGGCTTTTATAGCACTTTTATAAACTTCAGCAATTTACTGTTAAACACTGTTTCCGATGAGTAGATGTTAGTTCTATTTGTCAATTATCCAACATATTTAGTCATCTCTGTAATTATTTTCTTACAATATATGAGTTGTAACATTCAACAATTAACTAACTTACGGCTATCGTCCAAAACTTTCTAATTTCCTTTTAGAATAGTTCTATATCATTATCTATCGGTAGGATGTCAAAAGAAGTTTTCAGAAAACCATTAGTTAATTTTTTTCATTGTATAATAAAAAGAAAAGAAAATGAATTTCCACTAAGCCTAAAATACACTTTTGACGATATGACATCAAAATAGAAATTTATTAACAGGGGAGATTATATTGGAAATTCAACTTATTAATACATATTTCATTAAAAAGAAATTTATTACATTTTTGTCGACAACCTAAAATAAACTTCATCTGGTACTGTAATATTTTAAAATTAAAAATAGAAACTTAAAAATAGTATTTCACAAAATTAAACTAAAAGATATTACTTAATGCTAATTAACTAATCAATTGGGCTAACAATATAACTGTTTTAATCATCAATGAGATCATAAGAATTACACTACTGCTGTTGGAATATTGATGTAGAATATTTAAACGAACTAACTACCGTCTAATATCCTTTTTTCATCTCACTTTAGTCCTCATTGTCGATCGAATTCTATCGACCGCATTACAATGTTGTCACTAGTCTTCTTCAATGAAAAACGTTTATTTCTTTTCTAATTAATACCATTCAATTGCTTTTGAACGTGATAGAGTTATCTCTTGGGTCTCTACGATTGTACTGAATACAACAGAGATGTCTTGAAACTTTAAGATGTTTGTAATCGTTCCTGATCATTTTGAAAAATAAATAGAAAAAAAACTGTCGTAAACCATTATAAATTCATAATAGGAAATTAGTAAGTTTGTCTTTGTATAAAAACATTAGAATGTTGCTCTGGAAAGTGTAAAAACCATCGGTTGACCAGAATCAAAAACTGACAACATGCATTATCGAATTATTATGAAATGAAATTCAGATATATCTGAAAAAATTAGGGTAAGAGAGAATCAGACACTGGCCGCAACGATATTCTTGAAGTGAATATGATAATAGAGAATTAATTAAAGTTAAAGAGAAAATAAAATTACAAAAAATTCAGATTACCATGGCAACTATAATTTGACAGTTGTTTACACCTGAACTTATAGGCTTATTTTGCGACTGTTAATAGCAACCACTTCAATAAAACTGGGTGAACTAACACCATTTCGTCATTAGAAGGTACTGCTTTTCATTTTTCAAAACCACATAAACATACTTCAATCGATTCTAATTAAAAAATGCTGTTCGTACGCTAAAGGTATATTATTCGTTTTCTAGAAAAATACGATTTTCCAATGCTTTACAAATTTCAATATATTTTTATAACCAAACGGTTATTAATCAATTATCTCCTTGTCACATATTGAAAGAACATTGGTAGTACTTTTTACATAATAATACAGTCAGAATATTGTTGCGAAATTCTAAACAAATTTCTGCGGGATAATCGACTCATGAATAGATTAACATAATAATGGTACGATGAAATTTAACAAGTAGATATTTCTTTTCTGCAGATTTACATAATACGTGTATGGAATGTAATATATTACTGTAAAGCCAGAAACTCTCTATAAACTTGGAAATTTTTTCCAAGTGTATGTTGCTATTGAATAACTACCATCATTACAGACCGTAAAATACCGTTTTTATCTGTTTTATCATGGTAGTAATATAAAAGACCATGAGATGTATTTGCTTCAATCGTTACCTGATTGTAGGATGTAATTAATCTTTCCTATGAAAATTTTTCATGAATGTTTATTATTAAGCATTTAATTTTGGAATAAAGTAAGAATTTCGATAATGTAATGAGAAGATGAAGATTATCAGAACTATGTGATATATTAGCGCAATACATTTCGAACAATCTGATCACACATATACTTGTTAAGAACATTTATATATAAAAATAAAAGGTCACCTAGACTGGAAATAGGTGTAAGAATAGACAAGGATAATAATGATAAAATAACGTGAAAACAATTTGACACCTAATCACTCTGGATAATAAGCATATATTACCAGGGTAGGTTTAAGGTGGGAACAAACTGTTTTTGAATACACAAAGGGGGTTTGAATTTTCGTATCGCAGAGGCTTCAATAAATCTCAGTATACGCCCTTTTACACTTTTAAACAACACAACAAAAGCCGAGTTTAGATCAATCTTATGACCTGTTTCGATTATATGTTTAGCAATAGAGGATGATGGATGTTTATCATCTACTCTTATTGGGTCATTCGACTCTATTTGTTTTTGCAACCATTTTGGTACATGTTCACCCACCCTAATTTTCAGATCACGATTGCTCCTCCCTATGTATGTTTGACCACACACACATTTAAATTGGTAAACGCAGTGGGATGTGACACAATCATTTTCATGTCGTCTAGGTTTTGAATGAAGCATGGACCTCGTTCTTTCCTTGTTTATGACTTTCGCAGCACAATACGTTTTGTTGATAACAGATTTAAGCCTTTGTTTCAATAAAAGGCTATTTGAATCACCTCTAAATGGTAAGGTGATGTAGACAGGCTTTTTCTCTACCAAGGCTACAGTAGGTCTCGCTGTGCCCTCAACTTTCCATCTATTGATAAATTTAGGTGGATAGCCATTCCCGATTAATGTCTTGGTTAAGAAGAACGACCAACTTCCCTTCCTAGATGTACTTCTAAACAGACGAGAAGACGGCTCAATAAAACGATCCATTTTTGGAAAACCGACGTGGACGGGTCAATATCTTAGTTACTATAGTTATTGCCCTGTGCAATACAAACGTGGTTTGGTAAAGTGCTTTTTTAACAGGCTTCGTCGTATTTGCACAAATGAAATTTCTTACAATGTGTTTTCCTCTACATTTAGCAAATATTGAAGAGTTCTCTTCTTTCCTCATTTTTATTTCTCTATAGATTGAACAAGTAAAAATTGAAGCTTGTCTATCATTATTACGTAACTCATCCAGTAAGTTACAATGGTTCCTTTAAATTATACTTTCTTTTGCTTCAGAACTTATCTTGCATACAGAAATGATGAAAATATTTATAAGACATTGTAAGATGTTGATGGCTACCATATTTAGACCGAACATCCCTTACGTGTCAGAATTTTCAATGACTGAATTGGCTATTGACAAATAAACCATGTCCTAACTACCGTACAATCTGAGTTGCAATGGTTGCTAGCATAAGGATCTGTTGATCGAACAATATTGATCAGAAGTGTATCCGGAGTCAAATGTTCCGGTTCATGTCTGTTGGTTACAAATAGTTGGACGCAAATGATATAGCAATATATCAATAATTCCAATTCAGATGTATCTGATTCTTGTTTCCCTCTTCACAATGATTCCTAATATTTATACCCTTTATCTTTTCAATTTTTTTCCATGGTTTCCAATCCACGCTCTAACTTCTACTTGATACTATCATTTGTACAGTGTGATTTATAATATACTAATTTCCATTCTATTAATTTCTTACCTTATTGCGTTGATGTGAAATGTAGTGAATTTAATTAGTTGACATGTGAGTCAAGCCCTAATTTATGAATGATTTACTGAATAGGAGTATCAACGCTTATGGAATAGTTTGAACTTCGAACAAACAAAATTCAACGGATATAACAAAATAATATCCATTTCTTGTAATAAGCATGAACATTAGTAATTGTGTTTTAAACATGTATTGCCTTTATTATTCTTTTTAAGATTCTTCTTTGCATAATATTCTTTGAAAATCTTTTCACATAGGTCAAATAAATAAATAGAAGACGGTAGAAATAGAAACACTTTGCTAACCACATAGATTATCTAAAATCCGTAGCCAAATATAATTAAAAGTCAATCAATCGATAGTTACCTTTTGAAGAGGATATATATATATATACATATGATATTTTGATAAGTATAATTGATTAGGGGATGATAGCAGGGGGTTTACTGTTTTATATTTGATATCAAAACTGAATACATACAAAATTATATTTCCATGAAAGATATTTGGACATTAAAAATGAAAAGTTCAGCCAAGGGATCTCTTTTCAACGAATTTATTATCAAGCTGTACAATCTTATACGAATAAATATGAAAATGTTATTGGTAATAATTTTGTGAGGATACATGAACAAAGAATAAGCATAAATAAATAGTATGTTTGTAGTATTCCGATGAGTAGAAAATCTAATCTCTCTACTCATTGAGCTATTACAAATATATTATTTGTTTATAACAATCTACCCAATGCTGAATTTATTCGAAATTATCAAATCGAAACCTGGTAATGCTACCTACAAAGAATATACTTGTTGATGTAATGGAGAGGTTATAATGCTAGATTACGAAATGTGATCAGTAACAATTAAAGTTTGTATGTGCAAAATAAAAAGCCTTGTAAAATTTATAATTTAGCAACAAATTATGGTGTGAACGAAGTTAGATAACCAAAAAGTTTGTGTTACAATAATTAATGGTAATAGACGGGTTACATGAATAATTAACTTTATTCAATAGGATTACTGCCTAGTATATGGTTTAATAATACTTATATACAAGAAATAAGCCAGTAGATTATTTTGTAAACTTCTTGTCAAATTATAAATCATAGGCTGTACATTCGAATTTATATTTTTTGAGTCTATAGAAGGACTTGCATATTATTTTTTATCTTTCTATTCTTTTCTATCCCATTGTTCATTACCTAACCTTCTTTTGAAAATTAAAACCTGGAATCACTTTATAATGTAACCTCTTCTATCCTTCCTTAGACTCATAAAAGTAATAAATAAATATATACTACAATAAGAGATAATGAATGAATTCAATACATGGAATAAAATAACAATAAAAATTCAATATAGTCAGATCAACACGTGTAGCAACTTTTGAAAATAATAACCACTCCTCGTGTCCAGAACTAATCTTTTTATGTACACTTTTATTTTTCTTAAAAATTCCAACTTTATTTGTGTCATTCATATGTCGGAAGGAGTTTGGTGGAGATTTTAGTAATTTTATAGTTGAATTCATGAATCAATTGAAGCTAGACAACCACTGAAAACCTGGAAGCACTGGACAGCCGTTTCTCCCTATTGTGGGACTCCTCAGCAGTGCGTATCCACGATTAATTCGTATGTTTTTATTAACTCAAAGAATATACCTCAATTTTCAAATAGTGGTAGTTTTCTTTTAAAAATCTATCCGAACCATAATTAAAATTTAAAAATAATCCGTATAACCAATTTTCTATTTCTCTTCAAATTGAAAACATTGTTTTACTACTTAATTGCTTGATGAATAAGGTATAGTTTTTAACCAATATTATTGAATACATATATATCCATTTAACTAATTAATAATTGTCCGATTACTCTAGTTACAATGATCAACACTTGTCGAATTATATTATGTTTTAAGCGTTTCTACTCAAAAAAACGTCGCTAGCAGTTAATAAAATCAAATATTTCAATCTAACATTTTCATTTCTCTGAATTTATATTTTCTTTTTTCATGAAAACTATTTATTTACTCTGCTTAAACAATCATTTTGATCTTGAATATAATTTTTTTTTAATATCTTCCTGTTGTTTAACATCATTTAGCTGTCTTTTTTGTTTGTAGTTGATATAAACGAGTTTATTTCTGAAGCTCGTATAGCCGCGGAAGCAGCAGCTGTTGCTGTTCAATTAAATAATGACGATCGAAATAGTGATTTGTTAAATCATTCCACACCTAATCGGCAATCGATTGTTCGGCCTTTAGGTGAGGGAAGTAGTGATAGTGCAGCTAGCAGTTTCGGTGCAAATCAATTTATTGATCATGATTCCAGATTAGTAAGTGATTGGGATCAATCTAATGCACCGTATGGATCTGAACTTTTAGAACGTAATACAACAACGTATTCTTTTCAGAGAAGCTTCAATGTTAATGATGATGATGTCGAGGTAAATTTTAACAAAAAAACATATTACGTTTTTTAATTTGCTTTGTTATTTTTGTTGTTTTAGGGTGATTGTATTTCTTTTTCGTCATGGTTACCATTCTTCGATTCTATTAGCTTAAACATTTTAGTTCTGTATCTGAAATAACAAATGAACTTAAGGTTATTTATTTTTTTATTAATAATGGCTTTATTCAGCATTATATTTTCGGTACAATATTGAAGTCTGAGCTCACAGTATTTCAACAAGTTTCCTTTTCTTATTGCTTGGTCGATCCTGACGATCAATATTGAAATCCCGTAATGATACCGAGCAATTATCTTGTAAATCATCTAACTAGGATTCTTGAATTGTGATTACAAGACAATTACGATACCTGTTTTGACTTGATATGAATTAAAGTCAGTCCACCTTGCCAATTATCGGTCGCCAGTTAGATGTTAGCAGTTCAGGACTCAACATTTGATAATGTTCATTCATTTCAGTGCATATTGCCAACTACCACAATGTGTCTGATTGAACTTTTTTGTAACTTGTACAGCGAAAGCTCGTAAACGTTTCATAAACGCGCCTGAATAGGTTATGCAACTAATAGATATAATGATGTATTAAAACAAACAAAGAACAGATAACTTGTTGAGATATCTAGATGGCAGAAATAGGTAGTCCAGATATTCAAGCAGGCCGCCTTTATATATATATATATATATATATATATATATATACAGATAATAGATAATAATTAATGTAAATTCACTTGGTATTGTTTGTTTGAATCTTCCCCACTAATGTTTAGGACTGCAGCTGGTCAGTCTCTAATTGGCATATGTGCATACTGTGTGTATTGACTCGATATAGCCTTAATTCACAGACATTATAAACAAAGGTGGATAGTGGCTAGCAGTGGAATCCATGACGCGTTTTTCATCCTATTAGGGACTCGTCAGCTGGATGTACCTGCATCTCGGAGTTGATTTTCCCTTTGCGACTCGGACCCAGTACCGTTCGCTTCAAACACCATCGCGTTATCCATTCAGCTAATGAGTCCTGATAATTACTTGCTTGTGCAATAGGGTGAAGTTTAAATTCACTTGGTATTGTTCTTTTGAATCTTCCCATTGATGTTTAGGCCTTTGATTGAAATGTAGCCAATAAAACCTTGACAATAATATCACCCATCTGAGAAAACTCAGAATCTTCAAAACAATTTACTTAAGTGATTCTAATTTTTCTTTAATTAAAAAAATATAACACTTCTCAGGTCCGATCAATAATTCACATTTATGTACCTTGTTCATGTCTATTTTTCTTTTGTTTTTGTTGCTTGTTTTGTTCCTTTCAGTCAGCTAGTCGATTTCATAGAAATGGGATTAATAATTGGTCATCTACTTGTAAGCAAAGCCATCATTTTACTTTGTTTTCACGTTTCTACCACCATAATATTTTTAATTAATCATTACGTTATTAAACAGTCTTACACTGCTAGATCTCAGTTTTCTGTGGTTGATCAATTAAAATGATCACTTGAACATTCAAAAATGTTCAGTCTAAATTAAATGTTTAAATTAAATATAAAATGAACTTGTAACTTTGTTATTACTCAATAACCGTTTCATCCAAAAAGTTCTTGTCGGTGAAGTGTATTAGTCGTTAACATTCACAGTACCAAATACTGCATTGTGATACATGATATCGACTTATATGTAAAGAAACAGTAACTGCAATGTAATCTAGTGTCACGACACAAACCACTTATAACAATACACTAGATTTTAAGTATCATTGCCTAGGTTTGACTTGATACTTTCAAAGGAATTGAGCATGTGGTAAATTACTAAAACAAATTATTTCAAAGTAGGTTAAAAATATTAAATGTTTTGACGTTACGTGACTCACTATAAGCTACTTCTTCAAAGAATGATCATTCTAAATTTGATCAGTAAGATTTGTTCATGTTATATTTTGAGAAAACGCTAATTTTGCTATGGCTAGAGATCCTTATAGATATAATATACTATATTCCCTGTTAGATCGGTAACTTATTTCACAAATTTACATGCTAACTAATGAACAAAAACCAAGGCTTTAACGCTTACCGGCCCTTGAGCCACCTTTAACCCAGGAGATAATCAGAAGTCGATGATAGGAAGCAGACTAGTTCTTTGTTGTGCCCAATTCGTTTATGACTCAAAACTCATACCATAACATACTGAAAATGCCAGACTGTATAGACCAGAAAATAAGAAGTTCAACTTAAAATCCAATCAACTCATAAATGGTAGTGGGCTGAGCAAAGAGTACATTATCACTTAGCAACAATCAAGGAATATTAAAGCATATAACGATAGTCATTAGTTTGACTGAAAGCTTACAGTAAGGTCAATAAAGAAATGTAACCATACAGCCATTTACTAGTCGTTAAATAAAGATATAAACAATAATTAAAAAATGGTTCTGAAAATTTCAAATTCCTCAATATTTATCTTGCTAAAACATCTCTTCTTTAATGAAGAATCGTAGGAGTGTCCACATGCTTTGTATCTGCGATCTTTTAAAACTAGAAATTATTTAACAAGAAGAGTATCCATTGTTACATCCCGATGAAGGTTGTATAATTCCAAATTTCCGATATTTTCCTACTTTAATAAAATGAGCTCACCTTTTATAAACTGCATGTTCTCTTTTCTTACCTCTATATTTTTGTAAGGTAGGGGTTTAGGATCGTAGTATTTTTTGAATATTCTAATAATTCCAAGAGGGGTTCATTTACTGAATTCGATGTCGTTAGTTCCTCCAATATTGCTACAATTTCATATACATTTAATATCATATCGTCTTGTTGTGAGCTTAACAATTCACTAGTTATACATTCGGCTTTAAACACAACTGGGTTTGAGTTCGTCACAGGGTATGTTTCTGAAACTATCATTAATGAATTGCCAGGTTTAACAGGTGCAACTTCTGTATCGTCTAACTTACTGCTTGTCAATGTTTCCTGCAGTCCTTCAATGATATATTTATTCATTCTGCAGATATTTTCCACTGGAAGGTTCCTTTCCAATATTCATCCCTCCATAACAGTTCACTCCTTAAGATTAGATTACTAAAATTAACTGTTTCTCAATTATAAATAGTCCTTTTATCCTTGTGTTGTTGATGGATTGTCCTCTCCTCAAACCTAATAACAAAAGCATTAAGACTGTGAATTATTATTCTTTATACCGAGAAGTCACTTTATTCATTAAGCTACAAGTAATTTCTGAAATAATGAAAAATAAACTGAGTACTTTGATAACCTATCCTAAATTGTATACAATACAATGTTGGTATACTTCATAAAATGATAAGTTGCTTCCGTGAACGTATGTTGACATGGTATGATTTGGTCGATGGTCAAAATACATGTCACCAGAGGACTTTAATTCATCACTTTCACTACTAAACATTTATTTTAGACAATGTGCTCATCACAAACTCAATATTATTATCTATCATTATATTTTTTTAAAACGGATAAGTTTATGAATGACACGTTTTTCTTCGTATTTCATTAGTCCCTAGACCATCAACGTCTGACCAAATTGATAACTCCACTGATAGAACTTCTCATCCAACTTATAGATTATCATCTCAGACGAGCACAAAATTGAATTGTTTAAATCAGAATAATTTATTTCCAAATAACAACGAAACGCGTGTAAAACACGATTATCAAAATGTTTCACAAATCAGTTCACGAACTCATGATGACATAACTGTTCATAGATCAACTATTAATAATGATAACAATAGTAATAAAAACCATCCAAATAATACATTTAATTCATTTTTATCTGTACGTGTCGGTAGTTCCAATGATTTGACAAATAATAAAGACGATATAGATTTTGAAGCCATATGGTCAGAAAATAATCGTTTGCATCGAGCGACTGTTGTACATGAATTTAGAGCTAAAAAATCTAATGAACTAGATCTCGTTGTGCATGAAACTGTTGTCTTATTGAATAACGAACCTCAAAATGGATGGATAAAAGTAAGTTATGCATTAGAATCATACAAGTATCAAGTTATTTATTGAATTATTTATTATTAGTAGTAAGTCAGCTCTCAAATAATGTAAATCGGGTAAAGTTTTAAGGTTTTGCATACTTATAGACAACTGGCAGTAACTTCTTGAACTAATAGACGTTCTTCAAGTTGATTATGTTCATTCGAATCTTACATCAGATTTATTTTAACACAATATATATTGATTAACATATAATTCATTAATCATTCACCAATAAACAAGATTAAAAGAAAGTGATTAAGACATAATAATATGCTACACTTAGTCACATATCTTTAGTTATTGGAACATCATTATGAAAGTTAGCACATACGATAAACTATTTGTCTAACCAATAAATACAGTGTTTATGAGAGAGAAGTAGAAATTAATTGATTCGTATTAAATACTAGTTTATGATTCCCCAACACTTGAATATATATGACCCATGCGGAATCCAGTCCAGAAATTTTGAACCCCCTTAAATTTTTCAGGTATCCAACTTTGATGTGTGATATACGCCGATGCTTAGAAAATATCTTCAGGGATTGACTATCTAGTTTTCAGTTTGATTGAATCTACCGATCAAGGTTTATAACTATAATTTCAAGAAATTAATCATAAACTTAACCACTATTGAAATAAATTGTCATCTACTAAAGTATTTTATAAGATATTTTTTAGTTTAATAAAGACAATCCTCTTCATGAAGTTTTATCATTGGGGAGACCACACAAGTTTCTATCCTCGATTCTGCATAGCGTCATTGAAGTGGACCGCTATAGATTTCCAAACCAAAGCTAAACAGCTATCCAGTACATTGTGATTTTCATTGATTTTCTCTTTGACGTAGGAGTAGGATAAATATTACTTTCAAACTATATAAATCCCTATACAAACAACCTAGTACACTATAGTATCTTAATCAACATTACTTTCGGTATGGTAACATGTCTTTTCTTTGTACTGAGACTTAGATATGCATAAAAGTGCAATTATCAGCACTTATATTCTCAATTTTAAATAAAATATTTATTACTTGTATTGTGATTGGTTAGTTGGTGCATTAATTAATATGATATTCCATTTCATAGAGACTGTTTTCTTCATTGATCCTTCCTGTGATACTAAAGTAGCTTATTGAGAATCGATTTAACATCATCATCATCTTAAAACTTTGTTCTTGAAAATGCATCGCCAGGATAGACTTGTGATGTAATTCTCTAAATACCTATCAGATATGAAGTATATACCTGGTATTGAATGAATATAAGAGTTATTAGCTACTTTTTTAAAGCAATATACTTGATACTTTATAAAATATTATTCATCCTATATTTTTTATCGACCTGGCACTGAGGATTCTTTTGTCAGTTCCCCTAAATTCGTTTACAATGTTCATCAAACAAACCGTGCATTGTAATCACAGCGAATAGCTCTGTTTCCACTACAAGCAATCTTTTATCATGTATATATGTGTTAAATTGTATATTTACAATTAATAAGTATTTTCTCAGTACGTTTCGTAAACTTGTATGAATATCAATCGTTCTTATTTCATTTTTTATCAGTTTGGCATTGTTAAATACCCTTTACATATCTTTGTCTTATGAAATGAGATTTATAATTAACTTTGTCTATTTATCCTGCTTCTTTCTAAGTGTTTGTATTCATTTCGATTTTAGGTAAGAAGTTTAATAGATGGAAATGAAGGTTTGGTTCCGATAAGTTACTTAAAATTATCTAGCATGGATGTACCTAAACACAACTGCAAAATCCTTATGAACGGTGATAGTAGTAAACAAAGTATCTCAACGCCGCATACTGACGGAACTAACATCCTTCATTCTAAATTAATTACTTGTTCCGAAGACAATGATCAAAAAAACTCTAAGAAGCCTAATCAAGTGGATTCTACGTTTTCATCCCTTCCTCCAGAAATAGATCCACCTCGACTTCTATGCACAGATGGTACGTTTAACTTACGGAGAGCCTCATACATTTTACTTGAATTCAACATGTTTCACAGAAATCGTGTAGAATTGTAGAACAGTTCAGTATCTCTGACTGTTTTTCCTGTGAATTCGTAAATGATAAATATTGATATCAGTTGTCATATGAGATTTAAGATGTTTTATGTAACTGGTATTTCGACTTATTCCTAATCGATATTTATAGGAATCATAACTGAAGGCTGTTATGAATTTGACCATTTATATCCTCACATAAGTTACGGACTCTCAATTATATAGTTCGCTTATGGCTACTTTGCCATATACCGATCAGACCAACGGCAATCTCTTTAGCTAATAGAGCAAAGACCGGAACTTCTAACTCCTATGAATCTACCCCACTCCCTTTACCCCAAGTTGCCAATCGGAATACTAAGATAACAAACAGATTTACATTCTACTATTATATTTTCTTTACAACTAAAAAGATCACAGTATTATTTATGCCAATTACATGATCACTCTTTCTATCGCTCTCCCTGATTTATTGAACTCATTATTATCTAAGGAATTCCTAAGGTTTTATTTATTTAAAAACCTAATAATATGAATCTCAAAGTTCCTTGAATTATAAGACTTACAACCAACTTTTGATATTTTACTCATAAGAGTGTTGGAAATGGTACTAACTGCTCAGTTTTTTGTATGAAGAGAGGTCATTGCTTTGAAAATCATTTGATGGATACACGCATGGAACTATATCAAACTACTGATAGTTATAAAATAAATACTAGCTAAATATTTCATTTATCCTCTTCAGTGGTGTTCTTTACCTAATTAAGTTATACGAAAATTATAACTTGAATAAATCCTCTTAGAGGCCTAATGCTATTTTTCAGTTTGCTTGTCAGTGTAATTTCTAGAGAAAAAAAAACTGAAAATGTTGAAGTGTTTTATCTCTACCTGTTTATTTCACAGAAATTTCTAGTCATGAAATGTCCAAACCACCTCTTTCTGGTTCTTTTGTAAGAAGTTTAATCGATTTTCGCGGAACTAATCCAGATGAATTAAGCTTTAAAGCTGGTGCAGTTATACGTGTGATCGGTCGTGCTCCTAATATTAACGATCCATTTAATAATTCATCAGCAGCAGCAACAACCAGACGAGATCAATTAACTTCAATATCTGGCTGTAGTATTGATGATGGGTGGTGGGAAGGTGATCTTCTAGTGCCTGTATCAAACAAAAATGATGAAGATCAACAATTTTATTCTATACGTGGTGTTTTTCCATCTATGCTAGTACAATCACTTTCATCTGTTGATTCGGAGTTATGGACGGTTCGATGGAATAATATTTTATCATTGTCATTAGGTATTTACAGTATCCTTATGTTATTTGTGTAAAACTTTTTGACAGATATTTTAACTGTCTTCACTCAGGCAATCATAAGATTACTGCATGGTTGTAGTTCTTTTCGACCAATGATTTACGAAATTTGTCTACTAGTTTTAATGGATGAATAATTCAGTTTTTTTGCAATTAAAATTGTTAATCTCAAAGTCATCAGTAGAAATCGAGTTTCAAATGCATTAGTATAATTACAATGTAATTTTCCAAAGTTTTACGACTATATTTATTATTAATTGACAAATCTTAACTGTGTTATCATATGAAAATCTCTGAAGAATTCAAGAATTATTTGAGATTAAAATTATCGACCATTTAATAATAACTCATTATTAGACTTGATATTCTTGGATTCAATACCAAGCAAGGATTAGTTGTGAACATTGTAGTTGCAAATTAGAATTAGACGCCTCTTGAGTTTTTAATGATTTTCCGGCTGTGTCGAGAGTTATCACAAAATTAAATAAAATGCTCAATCAAACAGTTCAAGAAAGTAGTAAGAAATTGTCTCTAGTAAAAGAAGTGTAGTCTCTTCAATAATAGAAGGGGTTTTTTGTGGAGATTTAGTATTTGTTATAGTTGAAAGCGTGAGTCAATTGAAGCTAGACCACCATGGAAAACCTGGAAACACTGGACGGCCGTTTTGTCCTATTATGGGACTCCTCAGCAGTGCGCATCCACGAACCCGCTCTCGCGAGATTCGAACCCAGGACCTACCAGTCTCGAGCCGAAGCCCTTAACCGATAGACCACTGAGCTGGCATCTTCAATAATAGCCTTCCATCAATGCGTTAAAACTCATGAAGGTGAATATAATACTTCGAAGCGTAATAAGTTTCTTTGTTCAATTAACTTTCCGGGATGTTTGAATGATATATTTTCACTATATTTGCAGTGAATTGTTTTACTTACTGTAAGAAATTTGTTTGTTTTTCAGATAATTCAGTGGAAGAAAGTCAGAATTCTCAAAACCAAAATAATAGCAATATCGATAACATTAATTCTCCTAAAATTAGTACCAAACAACTCCATACAACTTTAAATCATCATCATAATAATAACCTGGTTAATAACTGTCCTGATGATGTTAATAAATCAACTAAGAGTTGCCATCTAATAGATGAAGAAGACTACATACAACTGCATTCAAAAGTATTACCATCATCTCATACAGTTCAAGTGAAAAGTCCAAGTTGTCACATTCATTCTAGTCCATCAGAAAGTATTAAATTGCCACATACTTCATTGTCTGATGATACTAAACATTCAGCGTCTAATAATCCTGTTACAAGTCGACAACCTCATCAAAACTCTCAATGCTTGCATCATCGTCATCATAATCGATACCATGAGTTGAGTAAAGCCGATGAGGTTAGATGAACTAGTTTCTATATTCATATTACTCAACTAAATTCTCCCTGCATATCACAATCTTTGCACCAAAATGTGACCGCTCAAACTAACGATTACTTCAAGATTCGGTTAACTCAATGTTCAATTTCTCTTTACATTCAATAACATCAGCCACATAAAATATTTATATTTGCGAAACGCACACTCTATCAATCCATTACATACTCTGTTCTTGACTGCTCTTAGTCTCTTCATTCATTGTTTCTCAAGTTGAAACTAACATGCCACTACCGAGTTATAGAAGACAGTGTAAAGATAGCAATATTGTAATGTAACTCACTGACAAAGTTCAGATATTTAAATGTAGCTCTTACCTACACCCTAGATATAGAGGGCTACCCTAACCGAAGTAGGTTAAGTCGAGTTTAAAACTTTGATTATACATTAGATCGAATACATCTACTCTCACCACTAGTCTATAAATCTCTACGAATATAGAAAAGGCTATATTAAACAATGTAATGATAACTAATTTTGTGATCACATTGAAGAATCGTCAAACATACAAAATCAAATTATACGTAAATACAACCTAATATTAACTTGAATTTATGTAGCTACTGATAGCATATGTATTTGAGAAAAAAGAGAACATAAAAATCATTTTAAACAATATCTTAATAAAACTTAAACATGAGTATGGGTCACCTTATATAAATTAAACTAAAAGTAACTAAACTAATAAAATAATACGCAAACATTCAAACCTATTCATATCAGTAAGATAAGATAAAAAGCGCTATTTCTGTGCATATAATATAAAATATTCAATAAAACAAAACAAACACCATGAAATAGGTACTTCCAAAAATAAAATTCTTATTATAAACTTGTTAACAATAATATAAATACAACAATTCTAATAGTATAAAGCTTGTTATTTTTGAATAGTTATGTAAGTTAAGGAGATTATCATCCATTTGTATAACATTATACATGTAAAGTTATTTTTATTCAATAATAAAATTAATCTTGAATGTTACCTAGAAAAAAACTTGATGATATTAGCAGTTTAAGTGATACAAATGATTTTGTAGTTAGTATTTATAAAGTATGCTAATAGATAGTGAATAATTACAAACGTACTAACGAATTGTTAGAATACTTTTAAATATATATATATATATATATATATATATATATATATATAGCCAGAACAATGATCTGGAATGTGTTTGGAACAAACACACACCTTTGACTCTGTAAAATCTGCTCCGCAAGAGCAGGTAAGATAGTGAGGACACATTGAGATGGTCTAAAGTAGGAGTTAGTCTTTAAAATATCATAAACGTGATCTTAAAACAAGTTCCGGTATATACTTGAGATAATCATAAATACATTTGGAGTTTGGCTAAAAGCTACATTTAAATATCTGAACTTTGTCAGTGAGTTACATTACAATATTACTATCTTTACACTGTCTTCTATAACTCGGTAGTGGCATGTTAGTTTCAACTTGAGAAACAATGAATGAAGAGACTAAGAGCAGTCAAGAACAGAGTATGTAATGGATTGATAGAGTGTGCGTTTCGCAAATATAAATATTTTATGTGGCTGATGTTATTGAATGTAAAGAGAAATTGAACATTGAGTTAACCGAATCTTGAAGTAATCGTTAGTTTGAGCGGTCACATTTTGGTGCAAAGATTGTGATATTCAAGGAAAATTTAAATGAATGCAAAAATTAGGTAATAAGAAACTCTGTCACTGCGCTAGTTTTATATATTATCATGCCATAAAACCATTTATTGAAACCTATCGAGTGATTTGTAAAACCTTGACCCAAATTTCAGGATTTACCTAGAAACTGTACAATTAAAACATTATCATGATCAAACGATTTGCGAATTTAGATTGTTTGAGATACTTAAGAGTTTATTACTCAGTAAAATCATGGTTGATAAAAAAATAAATTTACCAAGTTATTACGTAAGGATTTATTCCCAACACATTAAACATTAGAAAATAGCACATTGCTTTCAAATAACAATCTCCAACCACGCTTATTAAAATAGGAAAGCATTACCGAATATACAATGTTTCGAGTACTGGAAAGATAAAAAAGAAAACAGTTTACGATTAAAAGTTCGAAAATGAAATCAAAATTTGCGGATGCATGTAAACACTTAGGATTAACATCAGGTAGCATATCAGCGAAGTCAATTGGTATAAGCTTCAAAATGATTGGTAATAACATAAACCATTAACTATTGTAAAGTAGTATATTGTAATTCGCAAAAAATAAACATGGAGGAGTAACAGTTTGTAATCCAAAACAAATTTAACGCTGTTTATTTTTATTTGATCATTAATCTTTAGTCATTTTGAGCCAAAATAACCTGTTCCTCCACCAAAACTGTTTAGAAGCTGAATATATTTCTCAAATATATTACTTACATAACTTTTGGAAACTATTCCGTTTTGATTATTGTTTTGGATTATTGTTCTTTTCTACCCTTTGTTTAGGTCCCAATAGCTGAGGTTTGATTAGAATTCCATCTAATTTACAAACAAGATATGAAGTTGTAGGTCCTCATAATAATGCATTTATTTTTTACACTTTTTGTATAAACTACAGATATATAAAATAATATAAATCTGATTGTTTCCGGCTAGACAGTTTTTTTTTGTTTATTTTCAATTTGTTATACTTTCTCTATACTTACGTTCTTTTTATTCGAACAGTATTTTGTGCATATTTGTCCTTGTGCTAGGTTTTTTTTTTTACCTAGGAATGAACTTATTTCTATTTCATAAATAATAATGAATTGACCCACTTTTCTTTAAACACTTGATGAATGCATCATAATTAAACCTTGTTATCACATTTGATTGTTATCTCACAGAGCTTCATTTTTGTCTGCATTTTAATTATGTCATTTTTTATGTCGGTTTTAGTCCCATTGTATTAAATTACAAAGTGATTGGTAGAGATTTTGCTGTAGTCTGCAAAATATTAAAATATGATGAAAATACCCTTCAAGTTAAATAATAGTTTGGATGAAATAAAGTGTTTTCGTATTCAAAGTGTTACCAAAATATGTTTTATCGTATTTGGTTTTCAATAATAGGTGTCACGAATTGTCTAAATATTAGGATGGTATTGTTAGTTTAAGTTCTTTTTCCACAGTTAAGTAACAGTTACACGATTTTAGTGAAGTCTTCCACTCTGATAAACTGTTTAAAACATTGTTAGGTCACTTCTGGACATCCTGTTAGTCCTAAGAATGAACTTTTTTTCGAACTTCAATGTCTGATTGTTTAAACATGACATAAACCAGTCTGTTCGTGGTGACTCAGTACCTATTAACTAGGGCTAATCGATAAAACACCTACGGTTAACTCTCCAAAAACTTCTGGGAAGTAAAGATAAACTATCTGTATTACCCGTTCAATCACGACGGTAGTCCATCTATCTACAAAAGTCAGTAGTTTCATGACATAGGTGTGACTCTACTTCAAATGGTTTTAAGACACTACTAGTATTCTGATTTGACAACCTGTTACCAATAGCACCTTCTATATGCGAAGCTTTTCCCCGACCAATGAGAATCAGAAGTCAGACGAGAAGAGGTAGGAAAGATATATTTGATACGTTATCAATATATCGCGAAGCGTTTATTATAAGCTGGCTAGTGAACGTAGCAGTATTGTCCCACGCTGAGTCGAAATGTGATCTGGTACGGAAGCATGGCCGAAAGCCTTCAATTAAACAAGTCCACTTAAACAACGTGGTCAGCATCCAATGTCGAACACTTACGGAGATATTGATTAGGGGGAATTATTTGCAGCTACAGGTTGAAGACAGAATAGAAGCTTTCGCTTACAGGGCTTCCGTGTCAAGTAGCAGTCGATCACCAATACATCCAGGCAAGAACCTAGGTAAATAACGACAATAGAGAAAAAAAAGAATTCGGTAAATCAAATATTATGTTATCCTTAGTTCTTAAGAATAAGTCAAGTTTCCTCTCAAAGGACTCCTGTGAAGTCGCTTGGACTAGTTCAGCCGTCAGCGAATTCCAGCATTTGAAAACTCTAAAGGAGTAGAAGTTGTGTCTGCAGTCTATTGTGCTATGTTGGCTCTCCAGTTTCTGGGTGTTACCTCTGAGGTTAATGTTACGACTAAGCTTAAGTAGATGTTTAAGGGGATGATCAGAAGTATTAAGGATAAGGTCACCTATAAAACGCCTATACTCTAACGGGTAAAGATTCAGTGAATGAAGGCGCTCTTCATGAGGTTTGAATTTGAGTTCTCGAAATGACTTCGTGACTCGCCATCGGATACGTTCCAGAGTGTCCTTATCCTTTTGGAGGGAGGGAGAAAATACTATGTTTCCGTACTCTAAATGGAGACGAATAAAACTGTTGAAGATTATGTGGAAGGTTCTACCGTCAAACTGGCCAAAAATGCGCTTCAATGTTACCAGTGCAAGGTTTGCTTGAGAGGCGTTTTTGTCACAGTTCGCATACGATTTCATGTCGTAGGGTACCAACACTCCTAAATCATTTTCGACTTGAGAAACTTCTAGAGAGGAGTTACCTAAGTTGTAACTATAGTCTGCAACATGTCGCAGATGGACTACTTTGCACTTTGAAGTGTTGAAGGTAAGTCCGTTGTCGTCTGCCCAACTTTGAAGTCGAGTCAGATCCTCCTGAAGTACTAGTATATCCTTATGGTTACGTATCTCTCTCCAAAGTTTCACATCATCAGCGAAAAGCAATAAGTCAGATGAAACTTGTTGAAGAAGATCGTTAATGTAAATCAAGGAAAGAAGAGGTGCTAGTATGGAGCCCTGGGGGACCCCACTAGGACATTCCAAGGCCTGAGGGAAAGTAAAGTTAACCCTGACCTAAAAATGTCAATTTGTTTAGTTACGAAGTGAAAAGTTCTGCTAATCCTTACACAACCATTTGAATCGTCAAGGTCACTTCAACGTCGTTGAAAGGTCGTTCATAAACTGTAGTCACTCCGAATCTGTCTGTTCCTTCTTGTTTCCGAAGTTCTTCGGTATCCATCCTGGACAAACATATGTTTATGGCTGCAGGGTTATGAACAAACAATGAGCATTTATCCGAGTATTTAGATGTACTTTTGGAAGACTGTCTTAGCCTATCAGGTGTAAGTTAAAGGATACTATTAGATTATGCGTTTGTTTGAAAACATACAAGTGTTGACTATGAGTATAGATACTTATCATACAAACCAGTGGGATCATGTCAAAATTACGATTATTTGTGAGTTGTTTTTTTCCACTTAGTCAAACGAAAATTCTCTTGGAAGCCGATATATGCAATGCTTATCCTACTCATTCTGATGCTCATAACAATTCTAACCGTTAAATCTGCTCCTATATTTTGGATATCGGATAGTAGGATTCTATTTGATAGTGATAATTATACACCACACCAATTTCCCAACTTTTTCTGTCTCAAGTTTTGTTTGTTGTTTTAGGTTTTTGTCTCAATTATGAAATGTTCGCCTCGCAATCAAGTATTAAATCAACGCATATTCCTCCCATTATGGAATGCCCGCCAGTACCTCACCCAGCAATGAATGTGAATTTTCCAACATTTTATTCTAGCAGTTTCGTACAAAACAATATCTCATCTCTTGCTCAGGAGAGCTTATATGAAATTCAACGACTTAGACTACTTCTCACTGATTTATTGACTTCTATACAATCTGATGAAAAAGATCCTGATGAAAAAAATAAGATTGTGGACGAAAATTTCATGTTATTCAATAGAAATGGTAGTACGAAGTGTAAAAACATTCCTAGTCCTCTATTCACAACTGGAGAGGGAAAAACAACTGGGATCGTGCCTGAAGGTCGCAACAACCTCCCTCAAACTCTTGGTATGAAGAGTTTATCATGTGACAAGTTAACATTACACAAAATAGTCAATCACATCAGGTGAGCGATTGACTTAGAGAAATGTTTTAGTTTGTCTTTTATGTACTAGGCACATAACGGAGCATAATAATGTAGCTGAACGGATGCATCAGTAAGGTGAATCTGCCAGAAATTACCTTTCACTTTTTTCTATCAAAATTGCCGGTCCTGTAGTTGCTTTAAGGAATAGTTTTGTATGCCTCATAAAAGTCTACATTCGAAATTAAAATAAGTCATCAGTCTTAAGCAGTACGGATAGAACCTTAATGAATCCGTGGTAATTCTGACAGATTGCCTTCCAGTAAAGGCCCAGCTTCTGCTTGAAAATGTCAATTGATGGAGCTGATACCACTTGTTCGAGTAAGGCGTCCCAGTCACTGACTACTCGATGAGAAAAACGAGACCCCACTTTAAGTTTATTAGATCGCGGTTTGTGGACCTTCTTTTTATGATCTTGGAGATTATCAGTGCTGGCGGGAGCAAAAAGATAAGACATATTAACACCCAAATCATAATTAAAGATACGAAATGCCAGTATAAGATCACCTCGCGTCTTGCGATATGACAAGGTGAAAAGACTTAGGCCTTTTAAGCGCTCATCGCAAGGGAGTTTAGAAAGATCCTTCATTAATTTCGTCCCCACACTCTGAACACGCTCAAGTGAGTTAGTATCCGTCAGACATGGGCTAGCTGCTTGGATACAGTACTCTAAGTGTAGTTTTTTTATACTTGCCTCAATAATTATCGGGCGCCTAACTAAGACTCCTGAACTGCAAACACGAGAAAATCAGGCTGGCTTCAGACCTGGTCGTGGCTGCATCCACCACATATTCACCATTCGTCAGGTTTTAGAGCACAGACATGTTTATCGGCGTCCGACAATGATAGTTTTTCTTGACTTGAAAGCAGCATTTGACTCTGTAGACCGAGAGGTTCTGTGGCAGTGTCTGTCATTGAAAGGTGTACCTCGGAAGTAAATAAACCTTGTGGCGGCTCTTTACTCGAACACTACCAGTCGAGTGAGAGCTTATGGCGAGCTGTCATCTGATTTTACAACCTCAAGTGGTGTCCGACAAGGCTGTCCACTATCCCCATTTTTGTTTAACTTCATTATAGACCTGTTGCTGGAAATAACACTCTCTTCGACTGAATTTACAGGAATTGATCTCCTACCAGGGGTTCCACTAAGCGACTTAGAATACGCAGATGACATAGTCCTGTTTGGTGAAGACGCTGGCGAAATGCGGAGTCTTCTATTAGAACTGAGTAATAATGCCAGGATGTTTGGGATGCGTTTCTCCCCATCTAAATGTAAATTTTTACTCCAGGACTGGCCTGCGTCAACACCTGAAGAATAGGGAGTGAAGTAGTCGAACGCGTTGACAACTTCACTTATCTTGAAAGTCTGATCAGCCCTAAAGGGGTTGGTGTCTGACGAAATCTCAGCACGGATTCAAAAAGCTAGTTTGGCTTCTGCCAACTTACGTCACCTATGGCGAAGACGAGATATCCGTCTACCAATTAAGGGACGCAGCAGTTTGCTCTGTTCTACTTTATGACTGTGAAACGTGGCCATTAAGGGTAGAAGATATTCGTAAGTTACTAGTATTTGACCACAGATGCCTTAGAAATATTGCTCGCATCTTCTGGGATCACCGGGTAAGTAATAGTGAGGTTAGACACAAGGTATTAGGGAATGATGGCAAATCAGTTGATGAGGTGATAAATCTTCATCGACTGAGATGGTTAGGCCACCTGTTACGTATTCCTGAACACCGATTACCACGACGCGCTATGCTGACTAGTGTAGGGGTTGGTTGGAAAAGAGTTAGGGGCGGCCAAACCAAAACGTGGCATCAGAGCTTGAAGTCACTAACTTCTAGCCTGAGCCATGTGGGTAGATGCAGACTACCTGGTTGGGGTCCGCGTGACTATCGTAATAAATGGTTGGAGACTCTAGGTGACATGGCTCAGAATCGATCACAATGGCGTAGGTGTATACACTCTTTATCTTCCCTTAAACCTTGAGATTAAAATTGCTTCATAACTTTCTTCCTTCCTATACTATATCCTTATATACAACCTATAATTCATATACTACCACCACCACTAAATTAACTATTTCTATGAATCCGGTGTTCATCTTGTGTGCTAACGAGGTATGGCAACTTGGACCGATACATAAATGTGCCTGGTCCTACGTTGTAACTGACTGACTGTGTAGTTTTACGTAGATGGGATATAAAATTTGAAACACCTCGTCAAAGCATTTGAATGCTCGGAGAAGTGACCACAACGCACGATAACCTTTGACAGCAGCTGCGTTGCAATGTGTACTTGTTTCCAAGTCATGACTTATTATTACACTTAAGTCTTTGTGTTCTTGAACGCGTATAAGAGACGTACCACCAATAGTATAATGGTAACTATTACCGTGTCTGATGTGCATGAGCACACTCTTCCTAAAATTAACTTCTAAGCCTCAACCACGAGCCCATCTCATTAATTCGTCCAAGTCAGCTTGGAGATAAAAATGATCAGCCTCACTTCTTATTGCTCTCCAGATTTTGACATCATCCGCAAACAATAATGTCGACAACCTAAGCAATAACGGTAATTCACTAACATAGAGAAGGAAAAGTATAGGGCCTAAGATGATGCCTTGGGGTACAGTGGTTTTGACCGGCTTCCATTCGGATAGCATTCCATTGACCCTCACTCTGCGGTCACATAAGAAGTTTCCTATCCATTCCTGTAGAACACCTGCTATTCCAAAGCTCGAAAGCTTCTGCACAAGACCTAAGTGTGAAATCTTGTCAAACGCTTTGCTAAAATCTATTAATATCACATCGACATACAGGCCGTTATCTAGGTCTACTGTCCGATCCTCTCACACAGTAAGTTAGTCAAGCATGAACGCTTGTTACGAAACCCATGTTGCTCGGGAGTTAGCAGATTGTACGAATCTATGTAACTTAGTAACTTAACCCGAATTATCTTTCCAAGTAACTTAACGACCATGCTGGTTAAGCTGACAGACCAGTAGTTAGATGCGATCCGTCTCTGACCATTCTTAAATATGGGACTGACTATAGCGTCTTTGCAACCTCTAGGGAGTTGAGCGAGTGAAAGGGACATGTTTAAGAGCGTCGCGAGCGGTCTTGAAATGATGTCCGCAAGCGATGACAGCAAACGTGGATGTGACCCATTAGGGCCCGGTATCTTACAAGGTCCTAGGTTAGTTATCAATGGAAGGACAGTTTCTTCAGTCACTTGTACAGATCCTATGGCTGGTATCTCGATGTGATTGGAACAAGTATTTGTAACAATACACGTAGAGTAGACTTCACCAAAATAGTTTGAAAAAGTCTCAGCTTTTGCTAGATCTGATTCAGCTAATAAATGTGAATTTTCGCGTAACAGTAACGCGGGAATACCATCACTACGTTTTGTTCGCCGTTTAACGTGCGAAAACAATCGTTTCGGACAAGTACGAGACTTAGCTATGGTCATTTTACATATATTCCGGATTTTTTTATATTCACACTTAAATGATTGGTGTCCTGTTGACAAGAATAAGTCCCCGAAGTGTTTCCTACGCTTCAACAGCTGCCGGGTTTCGTTATTAATCCATGGAGGGTAATGTGGTAGCTTACGTGCTGACCATGGGATAAACGACTGTGTTACAGTCTCGAATGTAGCCTTAAACTTATTCCATTCCTCTTCGATTGATCCATCAGCATCGACCGACCAGTCAATCAAGATAGAACAGTCTCTGATTTCCGGAATATTAGCTCTCCAGATATTGGGACGGGGTGGAACAGATACAAATTGTATACCATGTGTCCGAAACACAGAGGAAAGAGCGACGTGATCACCATTTGCTAGTGGGGGAAGGTGCTAAATGTCGATGACATCCTCGCAGTGGTGTATGAGGACAAGGTCCGGCAATGACGGGTCATGTTCCAAGTCAATATGTGTCGGTTTTACGATACATTGTACAAGTGAAAACTGAATAATAGTTGATATTAGGTCGTTATCGAAACGCACACCGGAAGCTGTGACCTCTATCCAGTAGATATGCCGTACGCTGAAGTCTCAAATGATGAGACAACATTCTGCCTTACTCCAAGAACAGATGTGTCTTAAGATAAAGTCGTCAGCAAGACAACTCAGACTACGGTATGTTCCTCCTTTACTCACTAACCCGTTTCTAAACTTAATTGTACAACGCGCTGCCTCACATGTACCATCAACATGCGCCTCCGATATGATTGATTGTATACGAAAGTTGCTGCTACCGTTGCTGCTACCTTGACGTGGTGGTCGGGCTTGCCTATCGTGATGATCCAATCGAGCTATGCTGGCTGGAACAATCGTTCCTCAAGGTCCTACCATGCCAGACAGGTCGATTGAAGAGCGGTGAGACTAAAAGCAGCAATCCCAAGGTCCGAAGGCGAAGTCGTACTGCTGACTGTACAGAGGTGTGAAAGCAGTAAGGTGTTTCCTTCAGACAACCAGCATGACAGCGATGCTGCCTTCCCACAAGGAGGGGTGGGGTTAGAAAAGGTCGACCCTAAAAATGCACACCTCGCCTTATCCCACGGATTTCCGTCTCCGGCGGTAAGGACTTTTTAAGAACGGAGCTAACACGTCAAAAATCCCCCACAAAAAGGCCGTGCGTGACCGGCCTCAAGCAGATGTCCCTTGGGCACTGCGGTCACGCACCCAGGTCGTTAAGACCAACACTAATCCAACTTCTTTTTCAGGTCCCTCAAGAAATACCCTTCCACGGTGTGGGCAGCCGGGAAGTGATACTAGCCCTCATACCCTTAACTGCACACAAGACCAAGTTGGTCGCTTTCAAATCCTTCCTACACCTCCTAATAACTCTGTTATCTCCACGACTAACCCTTCCCACGTCCTTTTATCACCTCGCACCGCTAGGGCAGACGATTCGAGTACACAGAACGTTATTCCTGGTCTCCTGAAACCACGCTCTAAACTACATATAGGAACTTTTAATGTCCGAACATTGTGCCAAATAGGACAACAGGCTTCCTTAGCTAGGACTCTAGAATCTTACACCATCGATGTGTGCTGCGTCTCCGAAACGCGCATACAAGATCCGAGTAGTGTCATTCATTTGACCTCACCTAATCAAAATAAAGTTTCATCTCGATACACGCTTCGTGTATCTGGAAGCCCTGACGCTGCTTCCCGTGGCCTCGCTGGAGTAGGTATAGCATTAAGTCCTAGGGCAGAACTAGCTCTTTTAGACTGGATCCCAGTAGACAGTCGTCTATGCGCTGTCCGACTAAACGGATCAGTAAGGACCCGGAAAGATAGGAAAACTCGTCGTTGCCTCTTCGTCGTCTCTGCCTACTCTCCCACTGACTGCAGCTCAGACGATATAAAAGATGAGTTTTACAGAAAACTTTCTGACCTTCTCCGAGAAGCTAGGCGTTCTGATGTAGTAGTAGTAGCAGGTGACTTTAATGCTCAAGTAGGTAAACTAAGTGAAAGGGAAAGACACCTGGGTGGATCTTATGGTGTCATGGCTAAAAGAACAGATAATGGCGACCGTCTGTTGCAGCTGTGCTCAGATAACCGCCTATTTCTTGCAAATACTAACTTTAAGCATAAGGAAAAACATCTTTTGACATGGCGACCCCCGAATTCGTCCCAACGTTGGACCCAATTAGATCACATCGCTATCAGCCACCGATGGAGGGGCTCGATTGAAGACTGTCGCTCATTCTGGGGCACATGTTTAGATTCAGATCATGCTCTAGTGCGAGCACGTATCTGTCTGCGTCTAACTGGTCGTAGGAAAGACACTGCAGGGAAGCCTCTAAGGGTTCTACTTAATGATAGGCAAGCTAAGAATATATATCAGGAACAACTAGAAAAACAGTTAGGCAGCCATGTAAGTTGTGTCCACCCCGAGGCAGCGTGGAATGACATCCGAAAAGCTGTGGAAACAGCAGTGATGTCCGCTAGTAAGGTAAACCATAACGTTAGGGAGAAACAATGGATCTCGGCAGCATCTACCGCACTGATAGATGCTCGTAAACTCATCCCACCTGGCTCTGAGCATAACGAAGAGCGGAGTCAACTTAAGCGCAGGCTTATAAGAAGCCTACGTAATGATCGTGAACAGTGGTGGGTAGGGAAAGCAAGAGAGATGGAAAAGGCAGCGGCAATAGGTAACAGTAGGCAGCTATTCAGACTCGTTAAAGAAACCGGCATTAGGAACCCGAATATCAGTGAAACCATCTCAGATAGAGATGGGCATATTATTCATTCTCAATCCAGGAGATTGGATCGATGGGCAGAACACTTTAGGGATCAGTTCAACTGGCCTTCAGCCACACTTCAATTACCCACGATCCCCAGTCGTTCTGAATGGCAAATTGACGTAAGTCCTCCAACCCTCTGTGAGGTTGAAAAAGCTATAGGAAATCTGAAGCGAGGGAGAGCAGCAGGCCCTGACAGGTTGACCCCTGAGATTTTTAAGGATGGTGGTCCAGTACTAGCAGTGAGATTGACTGAGGTCTTAGGTAGAATCTGGGAACTGGACGTAATTCCATCTGACTGGTCCCAATCACTGATTGTGCCAGTCTATAAGAAAGGACAAAAGTCCTCCTGTGACAATCACAGAGGGATCAGTTTGACTAATATAGTGTCTAAAATATTAGCTTCAATATTACTAGGTCGCCTAACCAAAGCTCGTGAAGAGCAGACTAGAGAAAACCAGGCTGGTTTTCGACCTGGACGTGGTTGCATAGACCAGATATTCACCCTACGTCAGGTTCTAGAACATAGACACAAATTCAGACGTCCCACAATAGTAGTATTTCTTGACCTTAAGGCGGCATTTGACTCTGTTGATCGTGAGGTTCTATGGCAATGTTTGTCACTGAAAGGAGTACCAAAGAAGTACATTAACCTCATAAAGGCTCTCTACTCGAACACAACTGGTCGAGTTAGAGCCTATGGCGAACTGTCATCAGAGCTGATTACCACAAGTGGCGTTCGTCAGGGCTGTCCACTCTCCCCATTCTTGTTTAACTTTGTCATTGACATACTTTTAGAGACAGCATTTTCATCAGCTAAGCCTCCAGGAGTTGAACTCTTACCGGGAGGCTCACTTGTTGACTTAGAATACGCCGACGACATAGTTTTACTCGGTGAAGACGCTGACAACATGCAGAGTCTTCTGACCTCCATAAGCAACTATGCAGGCATGTTCGGGATGCGATTCTCTCCCTCGAAGTGCAAAATGTTACTTCAGGATTGGGTTGCAGCGACACCTGAACTAATGATAGGGAGTGAAGTAGTTGAGCGTGTAGACCACTTCACTTATCTTGGGAGTCTCATCAGCCCTTGTGGTCTGGTGTTTGACGAAATCTCAGCACGGATACAGAAGGCTCGTCTAGCTTTCGCCAACTTGCATCATTTGTGGCGTAGGCGAGATATCCGTCTAGCAACCAAAGGACGGGTTTACTGTGCAGCAGTTCGTTCCGTCCTACTTTATGGAAGTGAAACATGGCCGGTAAGAGTAGAGGATATTCGTAGGCTACTAGTGTTCGATCATAGGTGTCTTCGAAGCATTGCTCGTATATCCTGGGACCACCGAGTAAGTAATGCAGTTGTTAGGAAACGAGTACTAGGTAGGGATGGCAAATCGATTGATGAAGTAGTGAAACTTCATCAGTTGAGATGGCTGGGACATGTGTTACGTATGCCCGACCACCGACTGCCCCGACGTGCAATGTTTCATGGTGTAGGAGTAGGTTGGAAGAAAGCTAGGGGTGGCCAGACCAAAACGTGGCACAAATCAATGAAGTCACTGACAAGTGGACTGGGCCATGTTGGTAAGTGTAGACTACCTGGTTGGGATTCGCGAGATGATAGCAACCGATGGTTAGAGACCTTGAATGACATGGCTCAAAATCGTTTGCAATGGCGAAGATGCATCCACTCTTTGTGTTCTACCAAATTCTAATCTTCTGAATTTCTCATGTCTTTATGTTTTTCTCTTTCCAAATATATTTCACTGTACTATACTCCTTCAATAATTTCTTCAAACCCTAATCTTTTGGATTTCTGATTATACTCTTACTACTTCTTCCACTATGGGATTTGAATCGACAACTGCATCTGTGTGCTAATGTGGTATGGCAACTCGAACTGATGTACGCACGTACGAAGTTCTACGTTGTGACTGACTGACTGACTGACTGATACGAAAGTTATCCCTAATGTTTAACATTATGCCTCCTCCCTTGCGACTTAAAACTCTATCACTTCTAATACAGATGTAGCCTGCAATGATGAGACGGCAGTCTATATCTACGATGAGCCAAGTTTCTGTGACAACGCCTATATCAGGACATAATTCATCCACCATTAAACTTAGCTCGGACATTTTATTTTGAAGACTACGGGAGTTCGTGTAGCACACATTTAAGGTGTTTTGGGGATCATACGTTCTACCCATACAGGTCTCGGAAGCATTGGCTTCAAAGACCTAACTACCTCAAAACCCTTAATTGTAAGGTGCGTTTCGCCATTTAGCTTTCGAGTTCTTAACCCCGTAAGAGCTATCTTCCACTTGATTCGATCCTCAAGCGACCAATCTGGCCGGATACGAATATTTGAGTGACAAGTTTTGTGTGCGTTGTTCAATATTGCGTAGATGGGAAGAGTTTGGCCCAATCAAACATTGTCGTGAGTCATTTGCTGTTAGTTTTTCTTGCAACAGAGTCGTGAGAGTCGAGCGTATATTTCTTCCTAGCTTTTTATTCAATATACTTATTTGTTTTTTATTGTAGTGACGTTTTTAATAACTTGGATCAACTAGCTAGTCGAATGCAGGTCAATCGGTTATCTGGTCGACCTAGTGACCATGGTTTGCAAAATGCTTTATCTCTATTTAACACTGTTGAACAGTTGGAATTTAATCGTAATAGTTGGCTATATGAATCTTCGCTATCTCAGTACATGGGAACCGATGATCGTGGGAAAGAATCTGAATTTCGTCGTGTTGACTGGCTTATGGATAGAATAGAAGCGGAACGCTGGAGTCATCGATATTGGGGGCGCACTCGTACTGTACTTGAAGGTTTGCTGGCTTGCTCCGCATTCAGACGGTAGTTTTAATGTGTCTTTAATCATATATTAACGTTGATGTATTCTGTGTTTTACTTAATTTTTCCAACAATTTCGGATTCTGCTTTCTATAACTACACTCTACTAAGCTATTACACTACGTGAACTTTGCTGTGACTTTTCTTTCTATGAACGACACGTTTATTTACTCGTAAAACTGCAAACATACAACAATCTTATTGATAAACATGAAACTGTATCTGTCATTTAAAAGTTCTCGACAAAATAAATTTACTAAAATTAATCTTGTCGTATATGAAAGGTATCTATCATAAATAATATGTCTAGGTTATGCCAGTTAGTAGGATTAGAGGTAGAATAAGTCATATAGTGTCTAAATAAACATATAATATCCAAGTTACTAACTAATACTCTGGGATACTTTAAAGCAATTAGTTTCTTTTATAAATTTTGTTAGAGCTATGAAAAGGTCGAGTTGATCTGAAAAACGTTATGTATTTATGCTATACACTTCGAACAATCTAGTCATATAAAATGCCGTGACAAGTATATGTGTGACAAGATTTTTCGAAATTTATAACGCAATTAGATCACATTTTTCATATAACTCCGTCTTATTGCTTTGTCGAAATTCTGGGCTAAATCAAGAATTTATACCTTATGTTAGGACTCATGAAACAGTAACAAATGTCTATCAGGTGTTAGCTGCAAAGTAACTCACTTGATCAGACAAACCAAAAGGTATTCATTTAGTACATTTCATTTTAACCAGTACCTATGTTGCTTACCACGTAGTATATCGTCTTTTTTCTTTGTACTAGTTCTTGATTATTAATGCCATTTATCGTACTCCGGATTTTCCGTTGTTTTAAATTGTTAGCTTATGACGACCCACTACTTTATCAAGATTTCTTTGTTGACAATCAGATTCTGTAAAACGTATTCCTCATTTATGTAGTTGTCTACGGGAGCAAAAAAGAATAAGACGTTTATGTGTGAAGTAGAACCTTTTAAAAAAATGAATGCTTTCGTCTACTGTCAGCGAAAGTTCCCAGAACATGAATTAACTTATTGTAAATATTAGAATTATTAGCTCAGTTATGTCTTCACATGCAGTTATTTAAAAACTACTTGTTATTAGTGGGAATCCAATGATAGTTCACACCTCAAACACTAAATAAGCATGGTAGAGAAAATTTGTAGCTCAGGTGGATGATTTTGATGGAGTTTTGTTCTCTGAGCTGGATGGTAGAAGTTTGTGCTGATGTTGTCGTTCAGAAGAACGATGAAAGCTCCACAACCAAACCATCCAGCTCAGAGAACAAAACTCCATCAAAAACTAAGTAAGCATAGTACACTCTCAAACCTTCCGTATTCAGGTAGTTTTTTTTCTTACAAATTCAGCACTTTATCTTAATTGGTAATTGTACAAAATGAGTAAAGTTAAAGGAATTTATGTTGGTAGGATGAGAGAAATACACCTCCAGATCGAAATGTTGTAATAAGATACTATATTTGGGCCTAACTTTTGGACTACCTCTTTCGATGATTGTTATAACAGGTTACTTACTTGTTTACGGCTGAGGGCGGGGAGAGTCCGCTCTCCTTCTTGAAATGCTCTCACATGGACACGCGTGTATAGCTATTGCCAGGGAACTCCTCACTGCTTTCTCGCGGCGGAGCGCTGTTTACGAAATTGAGAGGACAAGAAGCGAATGTCCAGCGCTTTACCCACGTTGGTAGACACGGAGGGATCACCTAGGGGAGTTGTAAAATCCTGATTATTTATTTTATTTAAACACATATATATTGGTACAAAAGGGCACCAGATACATATGCGCCACACAAAATAATGAAAGTAGCAAGAGAAGGGATGAAAAGATAAGGCGGACTGAAATGTACAACCAGAAGACTCTTTCAGTTAGGAAAGTTAGAACCATTCTTTATGTAGAAAGTAAAAGAAGGTTGCAGCAGGATCGCCACTGGTTTCTATTCTGAGCCATATCTGATAACGTCTCTAGCCACTGTGTTGCACCATCTCTCGGACCCCAGCCAGGGAGTCGTGAAGGACCAACAGAAGCTAGCCCTTTGCAGCTTTCTTTCATGCCACGACACCATGTCATACACTGACCTCCTCTTCGCTTTTTCCAACCAGTCCCAGGGTCGGCAAATAATGCACGACGTGGAAGTCTCTGGGACGACATTCGTAAAACATGTCCAAGCCACCGAAGTCGGTGTTTCAAGATGGTGACACCAATTGAATTATCATCCCTGCGCCCGAACACACGATGCCAAACCTCTGCATTACTAACATGGTGTTGCCACTGGATGTCAGCAATCCTTCGGAGACAACGATGATCGAACACAGAGAGTCGTCTAACATCCTCAACTCGGAGAGGCCAGGTTTCACAAGCATAGAGCAAAACTGCTCTCACCGACGCGTTGTAGATCCGACCTTTTACAGCCAGACTAACATCACGAAGGCGCCAAAGATGGCCCATATTGGCATAAGCCGCTCTGGCTTTCATTATACGTGCATCAATCTCATCACTCACGCCACCACCAGCACTTATATATCTACCTAGATACACGAACTTCTCAACTACTTCAATCTGCTCACCGTCCAGGGTGAGTACAGGATGAGAATCCTGCCAGTCTTTTAGGAGTACTTTGCACTTGGAGGGTGCAAAGCACATGCCGTACCTGCGGACACTGATTGCCAACTGATTAAGTGCGAAAATCCTGATTACAAACCAATGATGCACGTTAGCTTCTGAACAAGCGGCGTGTGAACCAATCGTTGTTCACCAATTACTATGAGACTGCATCTCCTAACGTTGCTTCACTGACTTATGGATTAGACCTGTAGGTCAAAGGCTCAGGTAGTGGCTTCCTAGGAAAACTGTTGCCTCGGTTTTGGCGCCAAGGGAGTATCCCAACCCTCACACAAATTGAATCACCCGTATGGCGCATATATAATTGGTGCCTCCTTGTTCCAATGTTTATGCGTCTAAATAAATAACTTACTCCTGTTAATCCTCTTGGAGCATAGGCTACCGACCAAGATTGTTCAACCAACTCTGTTCTGGGCTCTTTTCCAGTCATTACAACGAGTTATAATTCCAAAAATAAAGTAAATGTAATTGTAAGATGATTAAGACAGATTTTGACTAGTATCCATCCTAAAATTTATTTGACTAAAAGTGCAAGTATATATTCATAGCTATTAAGGGGATAGTAGTAGCACGTTCTCTTTAGTGTGGAACGATGTCTTTGTATCGTATACCAAATAAAAATAAACATCACAATGTGCTATTGGTGATAAATGCTGAGGAGATCCATGCATTTCTCGAAAAAGTGCAGACGGGCACTGAAACAGCTGTGAAACATTTTATTCGATCATTGTTAAATAGAAGTTTCCCAAAAACATGTGAAAAATGAAGAGTCACATGTAAGATTTCTGACAATATGATTACAGATCCTGTAACTATATCCAGTATGGTCTCAGAACGTTCCAGAAGCTCAAGACCATCTGAAATGTTATAAATACCCCCGATTTTCTATGCATAAACTAGCCTTGTAGTAAAGCATTCTTTTCATACTTTGCATCTTATCTCTTTTGTTCAAGTTGTTTAGATTTAGCCTGGAGTTATCAGAAGAGCTTAGGAAACCAATTTAAGCGTTCAACTAAAAGACCTATCAATAAACAATACATTTGCCATCAATAATAGGTTGCAGTACTTGGCTAAACACATACTATTCATCATCGCATTTCACCTTAGTTTAAAGAAACCACCATCAAATTAATCTTCTTTTCAAGATTATCAATCGGATAAATAATCTTTAATTCATGTTAATGTTGATGTAAATTGATCCAATCTATTTGACTGTTTTATAGTTCTCATTTAAATACAGATCATTCCCGCAGGCGAACGGATTTTCTCAATATAATCAATCGAGATTATGGTGCTGAGTTGGAACATTTACTCAATGAATTAAATGTTAATTTGCCGGATCTCACTATAACGTTAATCGAACCGTCATCTATTGTATCCGTAGCCCATTTAAGGGTAAGTATAAGGTCATTTTTTGTTAAATGTACTTTAAGAAGTGGCATTTTCATCAGCAGTCTTACGGAGTAATATTTATTAGTTCTTTATACAAACATACAAATACAGTTACTTGGTACTTAATACCTTTCACGGTTTCGACATGCTTACATTAAGTGTATCTTCGAAAGTTTATTTTCAAATTACATACAGATCATCGGAATTGTGGAGCGCATTTCGGTGATTGCACTTTTGTATTTCAGAAAAATGCAACTCCACTTGTAACGGATTAGTATACCAAGTTGTGAGTCACTTATTTTATGAGTGTTAATATTATCTAATTATCCGAACCTCTGTAGACAAGTTGAAGTTTTATGTAATTAACTCATTTACCAGGAACTTGGTTATGAGCTACACTAAGTGTGGAGACTAACGAGAAACCTCCATTTCGGAATAGACAAAGTAATAATGTCATTCCTGCGAATTCTATATTGTGCAATATTTTCCGACGTTGGGACTGCTTGGAGAGACCGGAGAATTAGTCAGTTTATAACATGGTGCCGAGTTATGGGAGAGGACTGGCATCTGTCGGTCTGAGAGATAGTCTAACACAGTGGTTTGAAACTATCAAACATGACTCCGAACAGAAGCTGACGGCAGTCCTGCTTTAACTTTATAAAAGTGAGAGAATTCTTTGTGGTTGTATTTTTCCTAACTGAACTGCTTCCTTCATTTATGGATGTGTATTAGGTATACTTTTGCTACAAATATATACAACTTTTGTTCATTTATTTGTGCTTAAATAATTATCTTCTGATTACATTCACCCCCTCATTATCTATCTCTTTATAATATCATGCACTTGTTTGTGTGGCACGTACTTATTTTGGTGCCCGTTTGGACTCGTAAGCTACACTAGTATTTGACTACAGATGTCTAAGAAATATTACCAGCATACCTATCGGTAATCTACCTGCCTAAACCTAGCAACTTTCACTCATACGTATAGATTTCGAAAAGATATGCATGCCAATGTACAAAGTACAACATCAACCTCTTGGTTATGCAAAAGAACTTATGTCATGCTGTGTGGTATCGTTAATCATGGTTTAGTGGCTGCAGCTCACAACTACAAAATTAAACTAGGCAATAAGATAAATTACTTATTATTTGTCTTGGAAGTCCAAGTGAACGTCGTATTCAAGTGTTGAATGTGAAGTCATTGAGTGGTGACCTAGACTCGTAGTTTCACATAAAAGTATAAGTCACATTAGTGAGCGCTGCTGAGTTGAGATAATGAACACTGATTCGTTAACTGTTTCGGATACATCCTGCTAATACTTGCCGACAATTATTATCTAAACTTCTTGTTATCATCTATGTTTTTTTATAAATTTATCGCCACACTCTAGGAGGTAAACAAACTTATGAATTAAATAGATTAGGATTACTTTATTTTAAAAATTGCTTCAATTTTATTATGAAAACTATCCTAAAACTAAACCATTAAAAATTTAACCCAACCTGTTTTATATTATTCTGCTAATCTCTTTATTATCTTTCTAAAGGTTGGTGAGATAATGCAATGTTTTGTGACTTTTCGTCAGCTGAATCCAGAAAGAATTATTGTCCGTGGAGTATCAGAACCAATGATTATAAAAACCTACTCCGATTTCCCTAACAATTTAAATACTGAGGAAAAATCCTTATCCTTAGCAACAGAGGAACTATTATCTGATTCAGGTCTTGATTCATTGCCGAAAATTCGTGATACTGTTGTCTCCTTACTAAGTCCTGACTCAAAAAGTCGGTCACTTTCAGACCATAGACAACAGCGAGGCTCAAAACTCATCCGCTTTTGTAGTATACATCAATCAAAACTCGATCTTTTTACACCAAGTCGTCATCCATTGTTTCGGCGTATCACTTCCTTAGCCCAATGTGCCCTCCTTCATTTTTCTAATGAATACAAACCTCCTTCTGCTATTCGTGGGTTTTGTGCTTGGCTTCACAGTTATCGCGACTTGTTCAATGCCCCATGCTGTCGTTGCGGTCAGCTTTTAGGTCAAAATGTTGAACTCCCGCTTTGGCGTAGTTATCCTCAAATGAGAAAAGATAATTCTCGATCAATGGAACCCCAACATGAACACTGTCAAGCCATTATATAAACAATCATGTACTTCTTTATTTTCTGATTTTTTGAGTACTTCCTATCATTTGTATAGACAACCTGACTCTACAACTTAATATGTAACTTGAGCGAAAATATAATTCCCATACACTACGCCACCTTTGTAGTACATATAAGCTATGTACCGATAATTTTGTTGATGTGAGTTCTATAAAACGAGAGCATTTCAGCCCACACATCCGAATATACTATTTTATTGGATTATTGTCTAAATGAATTAAAACAAGCTACACATTAATAACTAATTAACAGAGATTGGTGTCGACTACTTAAAGTCAGCGTTTACTTATCAGATATATGAAATGTAATCTCAAAAATTTAGGTTATACAGGTGTAATGACTAAAATTCCGTAAAATTCGAATAAGTCACTCGGTTAATTGTAAGAAAAATCGGTTGCAGGCGTTGGATGTGACTAACTTCACAAGAAAACATAACGTGCATAATTGGAAACCGCGGCTTAGATTATAGGATTATTAGTTCATAATAAATCTAGAATATACGCTCGGCTTTGAGGCGAATCACACTGAATTCTAGTCTTATCAATTATCAAACGTACCTACATATAACACTGGCTGCTCACACCGAACGCATTGCTAACTACAACTGAATGTATGTGAAATTTCTCCTCTCACGACTTACGTATATATACAATATGTTATCTTAACACTTATCATTCCACATCACAAGTCTCTTACACACTAATACATATACATAGTTTAGACAGTTTTAACGCTGATTGGATGACCTAGTCAGCGTACAATGAACCGAAGAACCTTGTACCTATTTATATTCGATAAGTTTGATATTTCCTTGAAAATGCTTGAACCAGATTGCCAGGCGAAACGTTGGACTCACTTCAAATTCGTTCGCTGAGATTTTACAAGTATATTATTGCTATTTAGTGTCTTACATCAACTCGGCGCCCATATACTGTGAAACTCTTCACTCTAATTTAGACAAAAGTTCTTATATACTACGGCTGAATCGTTTAAAAGTTTTAGCGATAGATGAGTCGTTTGCTGAATCCGAAAATTGTTTTTCATGCAATTACTTATTGAGCTATTATAACCTGATCACTTCATACAAAAAAGTGATTTGTTTTACACTACGCTACCATAATGTCTCGTGGAATACTAGTAAAGGACTGTCATTATTTAAGGTCATACATGTGTCTGATGCTACTCAGTTAGTTGGGGCATTAAGACTCCCGTTTATTAGTGTCCTTTGGTCTGTATCTTCGTATCAGATCCTATTTTGTACTAGAGGTATGCCCCATTTCTACTATTTTCAAACCCTAGGCTGTTCGCAAGATTATCGAGTTGAGATCCTCCAAATTTATAGTTTGGTCTCCATTTCTGATAACATGATTGCTAAGCCTTACACAAACGAAATCAATATATTAATTGACAGGAAGTATCCTTAGTGTGATAGTCTGTTGTAGAAAGATACAGTACCAAAAGAACCTACTAATTTTAAAGATCGTAAATTATTTGTTAAGTACGGTTTTAGACACATCTTTGGACCGCATTGTGTATATGAGGGCAAATAGTGCAATCCCACTGACCAAAAAATTAGGAAAAGTGGATATGGAGTCGGTGACCCGTTGGTTGAAAATCAGATGCTTTCATTAATAAGCCAACTTTCTAAATTTATAACAATCAAAAATACTGCTAAATATTGGGAAAGCTACACTTCTACTGTATACAATATATTGATTTACAATCTCATCATTTTGCTTTGTTTGGCAGTTTCTGTTTCTAGTTTTTTCTGTTTGAGATATGCTTCACGATCTTGGAGGAAATTCGCATATCCACTAGGTGTATAGTCAACTTTTCCAGATTTGATATCATCTTGTGTTACAATCTCAATACCCAAACGATGTGCTGTACCAATCAACATCTTACAAATATTTTGTAGATCCGCTCCAAGTAAATGTGGATCTTGTTTTTTGAGCTCAGCAATGTGATAAATATGTTTAAGAGAAAGACGTCCACATACTTCAGTACCTAAAATGTTAAAAAGTGCATAGGTATATAAGACTACTTTCAGTTTTAATACATAAACTTGGATGGCTGAAAGGATTTCAGAATAAGTTCCTTAAATTTACAACATTTAAAATTACACAAAATTCCCTGCATTTCGGTGGCGAATCCAATAACATTATGCTCATCTTACTGAAAAGACCATGAAGTAATTAAGCATTTTCGAGTCCTGATACCTGAGTAACTTAAATACTTCCATGAACTTTAGTGCAATACGTGTAAATATATATTACCGTCCACTTTTATGCTTTCAGTGATGCAGCCAATGTAAATGACTACAGTCTGTTTTCATGATCACATATATTCAAAATCAAGTAGATAAAGTAGGGCATGGTGTCTAATACGAATTGGAGCGAAAGCATGAGTGCGAACGAGCCACTGCGATAAACTGATTGGGCAATGTCACCTAACAAATAACTATTGATCATGATTACCTTAACCTAGTGATGTGTTTTCTCTGCAACAATCAACCCCTTTACCTACTAATCGTTTGTCAAGGTTCGGTCATTCATTCGTAACAATTCCCAACTGGAGCCTACATAGTGCACTAGAATACTGTGTTTTTGTATGCATGGCAACCTCGGTCAATAGGTGCTTATAGCTTAATTGATCGGCTAACCATTTAAAAAACCCTAATCTTAGCCTTATCATTACTCGGTCAGTGGTCCCAGCATATTTCGAAGACCCTAATGGTCGAGTGTTTGCAACTCAGTCAAGCTTTCGTGGACTGTGGAATAATAAAATGTGACATACTGCCCACCACACTCCCCTACGCTATAAGTAGGTAAGGAACAAACAAGCTTTTTGTCGCGCTACACAAAGTTACGAATACATCACTAAGATAGCTTGACATTAAATCCAAATGCCCAAAGTAGAGTGAGTGAAATGGAGACTAACCTGGAGAGGAAGCACCTCTCTTAGCTGCTGCAGCCATTCTTAGCAAATGCATAGATGATGGATGACTGATGACTAAGTCGTATGATCGGTCGGCCTAAACAAATAGTGTTTAAACATTGATTACCTTGACAGATATAAAACACGGCATTGGAGTTCCTTCTATAATATCTTTCGTTCTTTCATTGAAATCTTTGCAGAAAGTAGCGATGTTTACGTTTCGCTAACAAAGATTTGATTTTAAGCAGATCTAACTTACTTTACCTAGCTGTGGTCCCAAAGGTGGGGCTGGTCGGGCTTGTTGTGCTGGTATAGTTATTTTTAGAAATGGTGGGTGAACTATAGAATCAGCCACTGCCTTTGTTTTGCGAGTCACTTTTGCAGCTACCCGAGAAGCCATTTCCTAAAAAAAATCAAAACTTTGAAGTCGTTGCTAAAACGTTCTTTATAAAACTGATTTACATGAATACCTATGGCACATCTAAAATAACTACATCAACTGAAGACGATTTTTCTTAGACGATAATGGGCTGTTTAGACTACAATAGATAGAATGTGGGCCTGTCGTTCAAAGTCAAACTACTAACTTAGTGAATAACGAAACTACACTTAACTACTACTACAATTTCTACTATTACTATTATCATTATTATTATTACTTACATCTACAACATTCATGATTCATTTAAACCACTATATGACGAAACTACATTGTTACGATAAGATAATGAATCAACAGTTTGACTGTGGACATATAGCGACTGCTCTCACCAACATACAATTGCTGAAAGATGCAAATTAGAGGGCAAAGACATGAATTTTATCTTTCAAATTATTCAGTGATAAGTACAACTTCCCTGCAAAATCTGAATTACAGTTAAGATCTGGTCACCATTCTACTATCTCCTTGATCTAGAGCTGATTCCGGCTGAACGCTGGACTAAAGTGTACAGGAAGATGTCAGAAGTTATTTTAGTTAGACTTTTTTCCTGTGGCTGCCATCTGTTTTTTATACAAACCTAAATAATCAAGGTTGAAGGACAGTGAGAAAACTTCATAATGCTAGTTTAGCTAGTAAATTCTTAAAGCCGAATTCGAAGTGGACTGGTAAGTCATCTTACCTTGACATGTGTTAGGTTAGTCACAGTTTTCTTGAATGTGATGCAAATGTTTTACATGTTCCAGTTAAATTGTGAGCAACTGAGGTGCACGTACACTATGCGAACAACTTCCTACTGCTCTTTTTTATTTTTATTTAAACACATAAACATTGCTACATAAAAGCGCCGAAATTTTTATGTAACGTATGACAGAAGTTGAATTGTAACGAGTCAGGAAACAGGTGAGTAAATTTAGAAAAGGAACAAAAGCGGATTGGAAATAGTATTTGAGAGCGGAAAAAGTAATGAATAAAGCAGTTCAGCTGGGAAAAATACAACCTCAAAAAATTCTCTCACTTTTATAAAGTTAAAGCAGGACCGCCATCAGCTTTTATTCGGAGCCATGTTTGATAATCTCAAGCTACTATGTTGAACTATCTGTAAGACCGACAGGTGCCAGTCCTCTCTCATAACTCGGCACCATGTTATAAATTAACCACTTGTCCATTGAGGAAGAAGAATGTATTTGTAAAATCTTAGCGAATGAATTCGAAGTAAATCCATTGTTTCACCTGACAATCTGGTTCAAGCTTCTCTTCGAAAAAATATAATAAAACATCGAATATAAACAGGTACATGGTTCTTCGGTTAACTGTGTACTAAATAGGTCATCTAATCAAGTTAAAAATGTTTGAAGTAGGTATTCGCTTCGGTATGTATGAGACATGTGGTGTGAAACGAAAATTTATAAAGAAATTGAAATGAATTTAGTTATATTCACTTCAGTGATGAACATTTATCCTAGGGGTTTTATAAAAAGAATAATTAAGAAGGAAGGCCAGAAAGATAAGAAAAGATATAAATGAAAATAGTGGGTTAATACGGTCAGTCAGCTACACGTAGAACCAGGCACATATATGCATCTGTCCAAGTTGCCTCATCTCATTAGCGCAACAAGATAAACACCAAATTTATAGTAGTTATTTCAATGGTAGTAAAAAAAGATTTCATATATGGATATGATACAGGGAGCAAGAATTAGTTGGTAGGAAGAAAGGTATAAAGTAATCTTAATCTCACAGTTTAAGGTAAGACAAAGTGTGTATACACCTACGCCATTGTGATCGATTCTGAGCCGTCATCCAAAGTCTCCAATCATTAGTTACGATGGTCGCGCGGACCGCAGTCAAGTAGTCTGCACCTATCAACATGGCTCAGATCAGAAAGTAGTGACTTCAAGGACTGATGCCAGGTTATTAAGTTGGTGATTCAATATCGTAAAGGAATTTTAGAAGAGATCAGAAGGATCCTAAATTTTCAAAATATGAGAGTATTATTTGAACAAACAATACTCTAAGATAAAAAAGATGGTAAGAATCAAAGACTCAATACACAAGAAGGGACAACAAAATTTTGTTCATAAAACCAAAAGTAATGATCGTGACGCTGTATATGTAGGTGAAACACCAAGACAACTGAATGTGAGGGTGAAGGAACACAAACGTTGCTTAAAGCACATTCATAAATCCTCAGATGATATATAAAAGGTCAAAAACAAATCAGCGTTAGCATTACACCCAATATAGTTGGGTCATACAACTGATTACAATAACACAAGAATCCTTCAAATAGGTTTTAATTCTTGCAAAGAAAGATCAACAGCTGAAGCCCAACACATACGGGCAAATCTAAATAGTATTAATGGGAGAGATGGATTACAGTTAGGTCTCCCAGGGAAACTAATAATTAATAAGTAAACCTGAAATTCTTATTCTATTTTATCTAACTCTTATTATCTGAATAACATCAGTTGCATTCAACGATTCTAATCAATTGTTTTATCTGAATATGTTAAACAATTGAATGGGACAATAAAAATAACACGAACATTCATTCCTTCACATTCGTTTTGTTTATTTGCCTCCATTTTATGCATGCTGTGACATATTTCATTCACATAACATAAAAATTGTGTTTTCTTAAAAATTCACTGATCAAAAGCGACAAATAGTGAATGAAATTTCATCTCACACCTCAGATCCACTTACAAATATAAACAATCTGTTATCTTACCGCACTTCTTTTCACACCACATGTTTCATACATACCGAAGCGAATACCTACTTCAAACATTTTCAACTTGATTAGATGACCTATTTAGTACACAGTTAACCGAAGAACCATGTACCTGTTTATATTCGATGTTTTATTATATTTTTTCGAAGAGAAGCTTGAACCAGATTGTCAGGTGAAACAATGGATTTACTTCGAATTCATTCGCTAAGATTTTACGAATACGCTCTTCCTCCTTAATGTCTTACATTAGCTTGGCCCCTAAATTCTGTGGAACTATTCTTTCAAATTTATACGTTTTTATATAACTACTTCTCCGCTTTTTTTAACCGATTCCAGCGTCGGAAAATAATACACAAAGTGGAATTCTCTAGAGTGGTATCTGTTGTACATAGCCAAGCCTCCGAAGTCGATCTTTCAAGATGGTGACGAAATAAGTTGATCGTCGCTGTGCCTCAATACAAGTTGCGGAACCTCAGCATTACTAAGATGGTATCGCCACTGATCGTTGGCAGTACTTTCGAAACAGCGAAGAGCAAACAGTCGCCAACATCACTTTACAACAAACAATCCCAGAATACAATTCTCTTCAAAGAACTAAAGGCGCGCCTGATATCAATAGACCCAAAGATTGTTAACTTTCAATAAATGTAGCAGTGTCTTAAATTTGGCGGGCGGCGAAGATATGATCAATACATCCAGAATGAAAGCTAAACTGCTCGCAAGTCAATCCTTTAGGAGTTCTGAACAAACCATAAAATATGATGGAAGGCAGTAGTTTGAACGTAATCGGAAACAAACATACATCCCGATAGTTGTTGCATGGGCGGTGTGAACCATTTTTAAAGATATGGACAACTATCCTTCACTCTAGGATATTGGGAAACTTCAATGCCCAGGCGTTTGCAAACAACTCAGTCAGTTCTATGACCAGACGTCTGCCGGAGTACTGAGAAAGGGTTGGAGGTAAGTCATCTGAACCTGGTGATCTGTGGTGATATAGGAGTTGGAGTTCCTTGATGGATCAGTCAACATTGGCCAGGAAGAACAAAACGGTCTGGTTGATTTCGCGGAAGTAGCAGACCAAGTGCACTGAGAGAGCACTAGCTAGCACATCGACGGTGATTGTTTTGATAGTTAGTGGTAGCCATGAACATTATTTATTTATTTTATTTATTTAAACACATAAATATTGGTACAAGGAAGCACCAGATAAATATGCGCCTCACAAATCTCATTCGATTTGTGTGAGGGCTGTGATACTGCCCAGGTGCCCAGACTAAAGCAGGTGGTTTTCTTAGGGGGGCACACCCGGAGCCTTTGACCTGAATGTCTGATCCACAAGGCAGTGGAGCATCGTGAGGAGATGCAGTCCCATGGTAGCCGGTGATCAACGGTTGATTCGTACGCAATTTGTTCCCTCAGGATACTGGAGCCCATGTGCAGGGGAGAGTTCCTGATATATGGCCTGCACCCAACGAATCTTCTCTAAGCTTTGACGCCCGACCTTTATTGTAATATTATTTATTTACAAACCGATAGTTGTTTTATTTCACTGAATTATGAGCTTATCTCACATAGTAATATCACAAGAAATAAGCATTTAATACATTTTAAGCTGACATGTGATTAGTTGCGGATAATTGCTAACACACCACATAAACGCGAATCTGAGGGCATTATGTTAAATTCCTAACGAATTAGTTATGGAAAAGCAGTGATTAGTAAGGAATACTAAGGAACTTAATGATCATCCGACAGAATATCAACTTCAACGATGTTCTTGCCACTTATTCTTTCCCACTTTCAACTAAGATTCTAGTCTCCCAATTTCAGGGAATTCTGGTTTTTTCCCAAAGTCATATGCAAGTCCGTATAGAAATCTGAAAAAGACCTAGTTCTCATTTTCTCAATAATCGACTTCACTAGTCAATATCGACGACAAACCTAGTAAAACATTTGGTTAAGGGACTTTGCCTTACTTTATATCAATTTAATAACTCTACATTGATATCAAGCCATCATTGAACCAATACACTTACTTGACCTCATACACACAATACGTAACGCACAGTTACAAAACTACGCCGGTTTCAATCTAATATTCAACACGTTTGTGTAGAGAAAGTATTAATGTGGTAAGAATCAATTGACACATTAGAGCTCATGTTTCATTACTTTGAAGCTACAATTTGCAGTAGCGTGGCTGTATCGGTTGTTACGATTCAGCTAAATACAAAAAGCAATGATGATGCAACGGATGTTCTAATTTTACAACTAGTTACCAGTAGCACCTTCTATATTTGATCGTTCCCAGTCAGATAGAAATCAGAAGTCAGACGAGAAGAGGCAAGAAAGATATATTTGATTCGTTACCAATATATCGAGGACCTTTTCTATAAGCTGGCTAATGAATATAGGAGCTGTGTCCCACGCCGTGTTGAAACGTGACCTGGTGCGGATGCATGACCGTAAGCCTTCAGCTAAACAAGTCCCTTTAAACAACGTGGTCAGCATCCAATGTCGAACACTTAATGAACTATTGATTTTGGGAAATTATTTACAGCTACAGATCACTCCCCCCCCCCTAGTGAGGTAGTGATGCCCCTAAGACGTGACCAGCCAGAAGTTTAAACCCAACGAGTTTGTCGTTGGTAAACACTCTTCTGATAGCTTGCTTCGTTTAGCAGCATCTGGTCGTCTTTCCTTAAACTATGGGACCAAAATGTACAACATAGCAATAAAGAAATATAGTACAATGAAAATTTCTGTTCCTTGCGAAACTTCGTCGTTCTTTTCCAGCCGTCCTGGAAAAGAGGAAAAATAAAACGTGTGAGTGCATGTCGAAAATACACTCGTACTTGCGTAGGGACACGAGATGAGCGGAAAAAAATAAACTAATACACTTACCAACAGCGTAAAAGCGATCAGGAAAAAAGTGTTTTTTTTGTTTGTTTTTCATATATAAAAAATATATATATATACGCTCAAAAAAAGATAAAAATGTTTTGTTTTTTTTGGTTTTTTTATATAAAAAAAATTATCATATTAAAAATTTTTTTATAATGAACTATGGAAGGGTAATTCAAGATAAAGCTTATGTCCTACGTGCAATATTCGTTAAGATGTTCTGGAAATCTTACTCGTCTTCCAGAACGCGTTGTTTTAGGTTTTTCTATCGACGTTGACGAAGTATCAAGTTGTGTGTCGGTTGTCGTGTAGGGTACTACGAGTGTAGTAGCTGTGTCGTTTGCTTGCACCGAAGGAAAATCGACGTAGCTAGGGTTTCCTTCTAAGTACGCTGCTTTGAGTCGATCGATACTGATGCTATCTTTCGTACCGTTCTTATCAACTACATAGTACTTAGGTTCGCGTTGAAGAACTTTGAAGGGTCCTTCGTATGCTGATTCGAGGGGTCGTCGATGTGAGTCTGGACGAACGAAGACGTGTGTACTATGTCGTAATTCGGGTTGAACGAAAACATCAGTTGATTGAGGTCGAGTGTGAGCAGGTTTAACTGAACGCATAGCGTTTGTAAGCCTACTCGTGTAAGAGTTTAGACCCATGTTCAATGAAGAAGCTGAAGGATCCACGAATTCTCCTGGGAGTCGGAGTGTCGTTCCGTAAACGAGTTGAGATGCCGTGTATCCAATGTCAGCTTTCACTGCATTGCGGATACCTAGCAAGACGAGTGGAAGATCGTCTGTCCACTGTGAAACGTTTGAAGCTGATAATGAAGCTTTTAGTTGTCGGTGAAAACGTTCTACCAACCCGTTTGCTTGTGGGTGGTAGGCGGTCGTTCGGAAACGCGTGATTCCTAATAGTGAGGTCAGACAACGGAAAAGTCCAGATTCGAACTGGCGTCCGCGGTCTGTAGTGATGGTTGAAGGGCAGCCTAAATTTGCTACCCATCGTTCGACGAAAGCGCGGGCCACGGTTTCAGCAGTAATGTCCTTAATCGGTACTGCTTCTGGCCATCGAGTGAAACGGTCTACGCATGTTAGGAGATATGAGTATCCGTTCGAGTCGGGTAAGGGTCCTACCAAATCTAGATGGACGTGGTCGAAACGAGCGTCAGGGGTTTTGAAAGAACCTAAGGGACATTTGTTGTGTCTGATTACCTTAGATTTCTGACAGCTTACACAGGAGCGTGCCCACTCCCTCACGTCTTTATTCATACCAGGCCAACAAAAGCGTTCGGCTATAAGTTCGATTGTTGCACGAGCACCTGGATGAGAAAGATTGTGCAACGTATTGAAGACGTTGCGTGGATAATGTTTTGGTACAATTGGACGATCCCTACCTGTAGATGTGTCACAGAGTAAGGTTTCCTTACCTGTTCCCATCTGCTTAATACTTAGTTTTAGAGTTGTCGAGGATAACTCATGCTAAAGATCAATGTCTTCTTTTTGAAGCTGAGCGAGTTTAAGAAGGTCGATTCCTTGGAAACTGTTCAAGGAATTTATTCGAGACAAGGCGTCTGCGACTACATTGTTAGCTCCAGAAATATGTTGTATGTCTGAAGTAAACTGCGAAATGTAATCGAGTTGTCGAGACTCTCGCGGTGAGCACTTGTCTGAAGATGAAGTTAAAGAGAAGGTAAGAGGTTTGTGATCGGTAAAAAGTGTGAATTCTCTTCCTTCGATGGAATGTTGGAAATGCCGTACAGCACAATACATAGCTAGGAGTTCCCTACCGAACGTGCTGTACCTAGATTCAGCGTCTAGCAACCGTCTCGAGAAAAATCCTAAAGGTTGGCACGAGTTGTTAACCCATTGTTGTAAGACTGCTCCGATTGCTGAGTTGGATGCTTCTACGGCGATACTAATGGGCGCTTGAGTGTCCTGATGAGCAAGCAAGGTTGCTTTAGCGATGTGTTCCTTAACTGTGGAAAATGCTTTACGGGCTATGTCGTCTAAACTAATTGATTTTCCATTTCCACGAAGCTGATCGGTTAACGGTTTCATTAGGGATGCGCATTTGGGTATGAACCGTCTATAGAAACTTACAAGTCCGTTGAATGTTCGTAACTGCTTGATCGTGGTCGGTTCTGGGTAATCCAGAATGGCCGCCACTTTGCTCCTAAGGGGTCGGATGCCTTGGGCATCAATGTTGTGTCCTAGGAAGTCTAAGGAGTTTGTTCCGATTTGGCATTTCTGTATGTTGACAGTAATGCCATGCCTTTGGAGTCGATCGAAAACAATGTCCAGATGCTTGAGATGTGATTCTCTGTCCGGACTTGCTATTAGACAGTCATCAACATACGCATGTACGAAGTTGAGACCTCGAAAGACGTCGTCTATAAACCTTTGGAAGGTTTGAGCCGCGTTTCTTAAACCAAAAGGCATTCGTAGAAATTCGTAAAGACCGAAAGGAGTGATGATGGCGGTTTTAGGAATGTCGCCAGGTGCCACCGGTATTTGGTTATAAGCTTTAACCAAGTCGATTTTCGAAAAGACAGTTGTACCTTTCAAGGTAGCTGTCAAATCGTGAATATGAGGCAGCGGGTAACGATCGGGAATGGTTTTAGCATTCAGACGCCGATAATCACCAGTTGGCCGCCAATCATTGCTGTCCTTTTTAGGGACCATGTGCAATGGGGATGCCCATGGACTATTCGATGGTCGAATTATCCCTAGGTCCATCATGTGGTCGAATTCGTTTTTAGCTAACTTAAGCTTCTCGGGAGCCAGTCTTCGAGCTTTCGAAAATACAGGTGGTCCTATAGTCGTGATGTGATGTGTAACATTGCTGGTTACACAGGGCAATTTCGATTGCGATTGGTATATCCCAGGGTATTTGTCGAGTACTGATTGGTACAAGGGGTCTATGGTGTGCTTAATCGTGACTGGGGATAACCTGCAACCAGAACAAGGAGTTACGCTAACTGATAACTTAGTGTTTCCGTCTATTAACTTTCGTGAGCGTGTGTCGATGAGTAGATTGTGGTGTTGTAACAGGTCTATACCAATGATTGGCATAGAGACATCTGCAACCACGAAAATCCAGTGTATGGGTTTGCGTAAACCCACGTTAAGGTAGACGTACCTTTTACCGTAAGTAGCGATCGGTTTTCCGTTTGCCGCCTGTAAACTTAAAACAGACTCGCGAAGTCTGTCGTCGGGATTTGCTGGAAGAACGCTAACTTCTGCGCCAGTGTCGACGAGGTAGCGAACTTTCGTGGTTACATCCGTGACATATAAGAGGCGGCTGTGTTCGCCGGCTACGGTTGCTGTTAACGCGTGCCGGCTGGGAAGTTACCCGAAATCTTATTCGTGTCAGTCGATTTTGGGGTCGGATAATTGCAAGGTTTCCTGCAGTTTCTGGAAAACTTACCGTACTGGTTATGATACCAGCACCAGTCGGGATTGTCTGTCTCTCGTGGTCGAGGGCCAGATCGCTTACGTGAAACGCTTCTACGCGGGGTTTTCGACCGACTACGGTCATTGCGAACTCCAAGATATCGTGTAAGCGTGTGACATAGTTCGGCCATGTCAGTCGAGGTCGATTGGGGTTTTTCTTTGACGGAAAAAACCTCGGCCTTAGAAGATCTAGTGATTTCCAAGATTTGATCGGCAGATGCAGCTAGTTCATCTATGGCATTGTTTTGAAATGAAACAAGCACTGCCTGCACCTGTTGAGGGAGTTTAGACAAGAAAAGTTGTCTAAATAGGCCATCATCGAAAGTTCGTTGGCCAATGACTTCTCTCATTCTAAGCAACATGTCCGTCGCAGAACCATGTTGCAAGTCGATGTTATGGAAGAGTTGATCCAACCGTTGTCGATCAGTTAGGTCTCCTCGTTTTAAAATCGATAGCTTAAGCGTTTCGTAAGGTTCGGAAACATCACTAGTAAACATACTAGGTGTTACGTACCTGTTAAACTCGCGCGGTAACGCCTTAACTACCGCAAGGAAACGTGTGCGCGAGTCCGTGATTCCGTGCATGCAAAAATCGGCTTCTGCATAGCAGAACCAGGACTCGATATTGTCGGGCCAAAATGGCGTTAACTGAATCGAAATAGGGGGAATAGACTTAAACTTAAGAACCTTAGGAGAGTGTTCCGTCATAGTAATATAGATAACGAAAAATGTCTAATTAAAATATATCCGAGAAAAAAAAATTCGCGAAAAAAGTACATCACAATATATAAAATTCAAATAAAGAATAACAATGAATAATAATATCCCAAAATGGAACAGACTCACATTATATTGACTTGGTGTATCAGATCACGTCGGGTTCACCAATGATGATGCAACGGATGTTCTAATTTTACAACTAGTTACCAGTAGCACCTTCTATGTTCGATCGTTCCCAGTCAGATAGAAATCAGAAGTCAGACGAGAAGAGGCAAGAAAGATATATTTGATTCGTTACCAATATATCGAGGACCTTTTCTATAAGCTGGCTAATGAAACGTAGGAGCTGTGTCCCACGCCGTGTTGAAACGTGATCTGGTGCGGATGCATGACCGTAAGCCTTCAGCTAAACAAGTCTATTTAAACAACGTGGTCAGCATCCAATGTCGAACACTTAATGAACTATTGATTTTGGGGAATTATTTACAGTTACATTAATTTGAGTTTTAGGGATATGAAATGAGAATGTAAAAGAACAAAAGAAAACTTTAATTGACGACAAAGCGACCATAAAATTTTCTTTCACCTTTTGTAATGAAGGTAGCATGTAGCAATAGCATAAGAGTTTGATTAAGACAATCCTACCATCGAAGCATGACGTTCCCTAAAATGGGTTGAAGACGCCACCGGTATAGTAGTTTGACGGCACTTTAACCAGTAACACATTGAAGAATTAAATCGTACCCAACCAGTGAAATCAAAATGTCAGAAGCGAGGAGGGTCGAAGATATATCTGATTGTACATCAATATATCGAGAAGTGACTGATCTGAACTGGCTAGCGATTACAGAATTTGAGTACGGCTTTCCCGCTCGTAATCTGGTGCGGATACATGACCGAGCGCATTCAGGTAAATTAGCCCATTAAAACTAAGGTGGTCAGCATCTAATGTCGAACACTTATAGGGATATTGATGTTGGGGACCTCTGCAGGGTTAAATCATTGCGTTACCAATGAAGACAATTTCTCTTATTGACCTTTTGTGTCTAGTAGCACTCTATTCGGGCTGGGATTTATATGAGATCCAGTGATGTTTGGGATGCTGTAGCCTATCAAATGTCCTTATCTAATTAGCTCAGGAAAATGACACCTGTATTCGGAGTTTGACAGCGCCTTAACCAGTAACACCTTTAAATCAAAGTATGTCAACTCAGTCAAATCAGAAGTCAGAGGTGAAGTGGTTTGAAGGTATATTTGGAATGCTATCGATATTCTGATAAGCTGGCTAACAGATGAAAGGGATGAGTAGCACGGTGTACTCACTCGTGGTCTGTTGTGGATGCGTAACCGAGCGCCTTCAGCTAGTTGAGTTCTGTAAAACTAATGCTGTCAGCATCGAAGTCTTACAAAGCTATTGTTTTTGAGGATTTATTTACCACTACAAATGAAACCTTCAAGTAACCTGTATGACATTCTATCCACTTATAGAATTCAGATAGACCTCTTACATTGTTTTCTCTTTACCAATTATTTTACTTGTCAAATCTTCAGACGCGCACAAATATCAGCCGCTTTTATCCCAAACAAACAACTCAATCATCGGACCGTCAAATGTCTGTAAGTAATGTATCAAGAATATTTTTAAAGAATATTTAAGCTTGGTTGTAGTATCTACCTATTCGAGACTATAAACACATTTGTGTTGCAAAATGAACCTCAAAAATCTCGCGTTCGGTTCCAAAGGGGATAAAACTTTTAAGTAGATAGTTGTTTAAGGTTTTATTTATAGTACTTTCTTGACCCTCAAGGTTGTAGAAAGGTAGTAAGTTAGTCTGGAACCGGGAGCATCCACACACACATGATCTTAGCTCAGAGAGCCACGGAAGCATCCACAATTTTATCAATTTCTGGGGTATGTAAATTTAATTCTCAAAGCATCGACCTAGAACAATATGGAAAAGTCACGTAAATTTAAGTTGAAACCATTCCGTGTGACCGTCTTTCAGCTTAATTTACCGTCACATTTCGCCCAGACTCCTTCCCTTCCATTAAAAGACTGATGGAGGGATAGAATTTTCAAAATAACCTCTTGTATTAAGATGCTGTAGTATCAATTTATATGTTAAGCCCATATACTTTATCCTAGCTACTGGCCAAGCCAATTCGTTTGTCATGAGTCATATTTTGATCTTGTTCATTATTCGCTTATTAACATTGACTATACTTTTATATGAACATATATGTGTACACTTCGTATCTTATTCATCATATGTCTGTCACTCATTTTTGTCCGACTATAAATGTTGATTAACGCTTGCTTAAATCGAGTTGGCTTCTCAGCCATCTTCATTGCGCATGATCTTTGCTTCTTTCCGCTCTCAACTATTCGCCTCATCACTCTGATTCCCTGGCCAGACCAATGAGAGTAGAAATTATATGTATTCTAAATCCATTCTCGTATTTGACGCATTTAACTACGTTGTTCACCAACGCGGAATAAAGTCATTTATTACATACGAGGATAGACAGTACGTATATTTTGACAACAAACAATCATTCATACGATCGAAAAGGAATCAGATTTACGCCACAACAGAATTGAATGCCTCGTCGAACGAGCACGACTCTACAATGCAAAGATATCAGTACTGTAAAAGAGTCTACTGACTACAGCAAACAATAATTCCTTCAACTTCATAGATGAGTCCGCATTATCCATACTTAATTTTAAGGTAGTTCGGTAGATAGCCCAACATAAATTTTCAGTCTTTTGTGGTGTTAATATGTCCAACTTTACAGATAATTTTTAAGGGCTCAGTGTTATTTAACGAATCATATACTTTGTGTCATAGTTTAATTAGAAATGCTGCATATTCCTGATTCAATTTTCGCCCGAGAGTTCGAATCCGGAGACGAATATGAAGGTTTATGGAGCGTTTCACTCCACAAAATTAATGAAACTGGGAAGGGAGCAACCAGACTACCCACAGTGTACTGCTCAAAACAGGAAGGAAGGTAAAAAAATTTCATTAATAGACAACCGAAACATAAATGTTTATTAGTTGACAGTCTGGCTGAATTCGCATTGGTGTCTGAAATAACACCACTAAAAAATTTGAAAAGTATTTGAAATGTCCCACAATTCAGTTAGACTAACTGAATAAATGGACTACACTTGCACTACGATTACGCCACATACGCTTTATATTTACTAAGTTTAGTGTTTGTGTTTTAATAATTAAATGAAATTAATCACATCCAAATAATAATTTTACAGATAGTGTTAATCAAGCAAATGGCTGATAGATGTCACTCTAATTATAAGCAATCATTGTAGAAGAAATCGTTTACTATGGATATACTGAAACAGAAAACCACTTTGAGGCAATTTCTGAATATTAATTGTTTTTCATGCACAATGAGGCTTTCTGAATACCTTAGGACAAATTTAATTCGTAAAGTATTTGTTTCTCTAGACCACGTATGATAATTAGAAATATTCAAATTGATGTACTAACTAAAAATTCCCACAATAGTGCAATTTACGGCAAGTAGAACGAGATGAGAGCGAATGAGCGCATTATATTCGGAATCCATATTCGGCGAGAAATCAAGTACAAATGAATCACTTGTTTGTTTGAATATAACAACATGATAAGGGTTTTCTATTATCGCTCAAAAGTACTTTAAAACCGGATATTTACTAAAAGCCCCTGTAGAAAAATATTGAAGTTTAACAGATGGTTTTAAAAACTATACACATTTGTATTTCATAAACTCATGATACATGTTAGTCATGTCTATTATTCTTATTTCCTCATTTTTCCTGTATAATGTACATGAAATATCCTGTTAATCATCATCCTTTTTGTCATTAACCTATATTACTATAAAATAATCAAATTGCTAGTATTCGACATAACTGTACTATTCAATATATTTGAAAATGTTCTGTTACCGATTCGAGCTCAAAAGAAGTCTAGTCAAACCCATTATACTATTGTGTAAAGAGTATTTTTTTAACTGGAAGTGTATAACTGTTTAAAAGGGCTGATAAAGTTACCGAATCAATGATAACAACTATTAGCTGATTACTTCCACTACGAATTGAAGCTTAGTCCGATAGAAAGAGATTAAACCTTCTGTCCAACTCAGACATATCGGAAAACGAATCCAAACATTTTCAAGAAAATTACCAAGAATTCAAATCAGTCAACTATATAAAAGCTACAACTATGACAAGGGAGCCTAATAAACAAATAAATTTCGGGAAAGAAACTCCAGTCAACAAAATACATTCGATTCCGTTAAGCTACTGAATGTTCAGTAGATTTCAACACTAGGAATGAGAAGACAAAGAAAATGTTGCTTCGAAATTGTTAATAAGAAATTACATTCATAGTTCAGTCACATTTACATTAAAAAGAAAAATTCGTGGTAATTCTTTCATTACTTAAAACAAAACTGCGAGAACTCTTGAAGACATCCTTGAATTCATCCTGTAATGAATAACATAAATCAGAAACTAAAAATCTGAACAGTAAAAGTAATTTAGTGAATGGAAAGAAGTATCTTAATCGCAAAATAAAAAAAAATACTGACATATACAAGAAAGGAAGGTCAGTGAATTCCAAATCAGTGATATGATGGTAATGTTCTCATTGTAAGACATGAAAACCCTACATTTGATCTCCGTCCAGTTCATTGATGCTCCTCATCACATATTCTCAAACAACAACAAAAAATCTATCATTTACTCTCTGATTTTCAGTTAGTTTCTATCTGACTCCACGTCATTGCAAAACGTTTCATTAAAAGTACTTCGACCATATATGTATATATATAATTCCTTCTACAGGTATCAATAAAAGTCAAACCAGTACGGAAATGAAAACAATCCATTAAGGTATTATTATAGTGATATTCCACCAATGAATAGGAACATTCAATAAATAATTATCAACTAAAAACGTATTGGATGACAAATAAAATAAAAACTAACAGAGAATCAAAATTCATACCATCCTATCACACGTATTTACAGAATATTATTTTCCTTTCCTTTGAACTAACAAAATAACCTTTATACTCATCTTTAATAAAACAAGAGAAAACAATCAATTGAGTAATTTGTTCTCTTTAAAAATCAAAATCAATGTGTGATTACCAAAGTGGATTTGTTTATCAATATGAAAATACTACTGATATTACTACTCAAATGGATGTTGTCATCATTCTATTTTCATGTTGCATAATCTTTATGAATCCGTTTACATTGTTCTTGGTTTTTCAAATCTATTTATCATCTTCATTAGTAAGTTTTCTAATTATGATTCAAATAACATTTGATACACTTGTTTGTGTATCACAAATCGGGAATAAATTTTGCCCATTTCTTCGAATTACACCACAAATGTGGATCAATATTTTAATTTGCCACATATGGACAAATGAATTTTTAAATAATCTATTTAATACATTCACTAAACAATCCATTCTTGCTATCATCATTGAACATTGTTTATCCATTTATAAGCCGAATGTAAATTTGTTAAATTATCCTAAATTATTAGGTGGAATATATTGTTTCTCAGTAGCATATAACATAGTCACTAATTTATATTTAATACTGTTAGTGAAAATAGATCAAATTGGTCATTGTGTAATCAATTCTAATATGTTAATCAGTAGCATTGATCGATTAGATTTGGTTATTTTCGGTTATGTTTCATTGATACTTGGTGACATTATCCCATTCATAGTGATGATCATCATATTAATATTAGTAATATTACATCAATATAAAAGGAAAGTTAATGTAAGAGATCAAGCTCAAATTAAACCAGTACAAAAATACTTGACCTTATTGATAATTGTTTGGTGTTTACCAGAAATTCTAATTACATTACTTGATATGTTTCAGCATGTATGTGAAGCGTATATAGAATATGAAATGGTGTGTGATATATCCCATCATTGTTTAGAAATATTACGTTCAATTACATTTATGTTACATTCAATTAGTTTGTTTATATTTTTAAAACCAATGGGAATTGAAGCTTTGAAAACGTTTAAAAATATTTCGCAGGTTTTTAAAACAATCTTCCATCGAAATTAAGAATTTAGATTCTCATTCTCATTTCAATCACTGGAATAATTTCTTATTAAGTGTTCGTTCACTGTCTGTTTTTCAAACTCGTTCACCTACATTTGACTATGAAACATTGATTCAAGGGTTTGTTCTTCTTATCATTATTACAATTAGTACACTTGTCACCACATTGTTATGTTTATCCATATAATCCATTTCATTGTTATCGTTAACTCATCAACTGCCTTGATTACATTGATATGTTTACGTATGCTTAATAATATCACTGTATATTAGAATGAAGCCTGTTAGGGATCCAACTCAATACAATACTGTTAGCTTATATGTGTTGATCTTAGTAATAACTATCTAATTTTGTGTACACATAATAATGTACTTAATAATTTGCATAATTTCAGTAGTATGAATATTGAAATAAAATTTCCTGTCTTATAATTATTTTGATTCACTATGTGTGCTAACAGTCTTGTGTGGTCTCATACTTTGAAAAAATTCTTGCAATCCATCATATATCCAGATGGTTCAAAACAGCAGTGCGACTTCTATTATGGTCAACTGATTTTCGTTATTTATCTTTTAGAGAAATGAGAGGCTATTAAACTAGAATTCGTGTATCAAATATGATATATGATAGCAATAACCGTTTGATTGAAACTTGTCTTCAATTTTTGCCAATTGGGATTAAAAAATGATGTCTGATACGAATTTATAGGTCGCTTTAATTTTCCATAGTTCGAATAAATTGACAAGCTCTTTTAATAAGAGAAAGAGAAATGAGCGAAGAAAATTTTCTTCTCGACAAAATCATGTACTTAAGCTTTACAATCGGATATATAGTTATATGGAAAATATATGTCTGTAGGTGGCTAGGAAAGATTGCATCAGAAATTGATTCGAGAACAAATAACAAGTTTGTCATAGCGAATAACAGAATCAATTTTCTGAGAAGTTGTATAGACAAACGTGAATATTACATTGATATTGTTAGAAATTCGTACGGAAGATGTGATCTTGAAATTAATGAAATGCTTAAAACAGACCCAGACGCAAGCTTTTTTCCTCAATCTTCAGAGAAATATGTTTTCAATTACTCAAGTATAACACTATCAACCATTCCGCTACAAGCCTTCTTCCTTGGTCCTATATTTTGTAGTACATCTGCTAACCTTAATAATCTCAACGCTAAAATCCCGTTTGAAAGCCTCATTCGTCAGACAAATCACACTATTCCAGTATCAAATAAAGATTATGAGCATTTCAAAACAACTCTTGTAGACTGTTGTAAATAAAACACCAACAATTAGTCGATTACTCACAAAAGAACATAAATCTCAATTATCTGACTATATCTCCAAAATATCTTCGATATTATCCGAAACCGTTCATAATGACACAACTTAATAAATCGGAACAGATGCTACTTAAAATCCTAATGAAGATAAAAAAGATGAGTTTATTATCTATTGTGACCTCTATAAACATCTCAAACCATCGGGTTCCGTTATATCAAGACTATATAGACTCGCAAACGTTCATGAGAATAATGTGCCTCCACGTTCTATTCTTGATGCGAACGACTGTCCTTATCACTTGATTGCTAAATGCTTGGTTAACATTTTACAATCTGTTAAAAGTCATATCAGTAAATACAACTCTCTTGATTCCTTTGAGTTTGTCAACACAATTAGAAATATCAACGTAATTGGTAAGAAAATATTCTCATTAGATGTCACTTCTCTTCTTATAAATGTTCCTCTCACAGAAACTATTTGTTTTTTGTGCGACTATATTGAAAACAATAATCGTGATATGTGTATCCCAAAACATTGTCTTAAAGAACTACTTCTACGATGTATGCTCAACGTGCAAGTTCATTTTATTGGTGTTTTCCAAAGAACCAAAGAACACATTATGCCGAGAAATAGAGACAGACATGAGAAGAATGAACAAGAACTGGTTAGAACGAGAAAAGAAGGCCCAAGACAAAGTGGGTTGGAGAATGCTGGTCGGCAGCCTATGCTCCATTGGGAGTAACAGGCGTAAGTAAGTAAGTAAGTAATATTGAAAACAATAATCTTGATAAGTGTATCTTAAAGAACTACTTCTACGGTGTACGCTCAACGTGCAATTTCGATTTAATGATATTTTCTATAGACAAACAGATGGAGTTGCAATGGGCTCGTCATTGCGTCCTCTCTTGGCTGATTGTTTCATGGCCAATCTAGAAATTCAGTACTTCAACCAATAATTGAGAGATTTTATTTATATAAGAGATATATGGATGATACTTTCATTATTTGTGAAGAAGATATGGACCATGAATGAAATCTTTAATATTTTCAATAATTTTCATCCATCAATTCAATTTACCTTCGAAGCATAGGGAAAACATGAATTTCATTTTCTTGATTTCCGTTTAAAAAGAACGGCTGATGGTTTTTGTACAGAGATCTATATGTAGAAAACATACCTGTAATGTACAATACACGAATTTCCATAGTTGGGTCACCACTCGTGTTCTTGTTCACTACAGTAATAGTAGTATTAGTATTATGACCAATATTACCATTTTATTTTCATTTCATTTCATCTCATCTCACTGATTTCGCATTTGAAGCTATCCATCGCTCTTCAATTATTTTTCACATTCACATCATTTTACTGGCACATGTTTCTGATATCACTGTATTTCATTGAACCCTTCTAATACCTGTAATTCTTGTGACGAAACCATTTTAATGATCTTACTTTAAACACATTATGATCTATTGTGAGCTTAATAATTATGCATACCTTATTTGGATGAACACAACATGTTATTGTAATTATTCACTGTATAGAATCTTTTATTATATATATATATATATAAACTGTTGATTCAATTGAGAAGAAAATGTCTTAGATAAAGTAATAAATAAAGTTAACAAATAACAGTATAAATTTTCGGAGGAAAATCAATCACTGAAAACAAATACCATCACGTAGCTAGTCTTTTAGTAGTTTAGAAATTATAAAACAATTGCTTGAATAAATCTTCAACGCATGACAAAAGTAATAACACCATAGAAGTAAAAATAAAAATGAAATTTAAATAAAAGATTTGTTTTTCAATATTGAGTTTTATTTAATTACTAAAATCTCCACTAAACGCCCTTCTGATAATAATCATATGCTTACTAATGAATGGCCCCATGAGGTATTTCCTGGAGTTCTAGTGACAAGCAGTGACCAGTGGAGTTCAACCAGGTCTGTTGTGAGATATTAAGTCACTGAAGACATTGGTGGACGATTGCTCAATTTCGTGGATCGGTTGGAGTTAGACATTAACACCGTTGGATGCCGGTTCAATGGTCTAGTGGTTAAGCACTCGCGCCCGAGTCTGATAGATCCTGGGTTCGAATCTCGCTCGCGTGCGGGATCGTGGATGCGCATTGCTGAGGAGTCCCACAATAGGAAGAAGTGGCCGTCCAGTGCATCCATGTTTTCTATAGTGGTCTAGCTTCAATTGACTCATGATTTCAGCTATAAAATTATTTATAAATGTAAAACTTATTGAGACTGTAGATTTTTTATAAAAGATTTAAAAAACTGTTCAATCTATTTTATTTCATTTTAAATTAGTTTATATTTTAATGTTTAAGAAAAATTTAATAAATTTAAACAAATTTATTGATATAAATAAAACAAATACTACAATACTCAGGTAAAAAATATTTAAAAAATGTAAATAGAAACAATTTCATTACAGTACCTACATTGCATAAGAGTCAAATCTTTTATGGCACGTAAATAATATTTTCATATAAAAAAGAATAATATCATGAAAAGAATCCAAGGTAAATTATGCATAGCAACTAAAAAGGATCATTGAATTTAACTAATTTTTATCATGGATTATTTTCTGTTTAATCAGAATAGCTTTTGCCAGGTTATTTTACTTCTCATTATATTAAGCTTTTAGTTATCTTGGACTAAAAAAATGCATACTTATTCTACAAGTAAATTTTTAATCTATCATTGTTTATTAACATACGAATAGAAGTCATAATTGTTCGGAGAATTCAAAGTTTAAATGTATCAAGTAGATATAGTGGAACAAAAAGTTAACGATAAGATATTAATTAACGCAAAACATTTAAATTGACATGCTTTAAACGATATACTTTGCCTTTAACCTGGGCACTTTATTCGGATTATTAATTCGGATTATATTAATGTAGAACCTGAAGAGAACTTATCGATAAGAATATTCTTCGTTCAATATATTAGTCTTTTAAATATGATGGGGATCTTTAAACGATTATAATGTACGTAACACTTTATACTGAATTAATTATTAATTATTTTACAATTTTCATAGTTGAGATCATGAGTCAATTGAAGCTAGACCACTATAGAAAACATGGATGCACTGGACGGCCACTTCTTCCTATTGTGGGACTCCTCAGCAATGCGCATCCACGATCCCGCACGCGAGCGAGATTCGAACCCAGGATCTATCAGACTCGGGCGCGAGTGCTTAACCACTAGACCATTGAACCGGCATCCAACGGTGTTAATGTCTAACTCCAACCGATCCACGAAATTGAGCAATCGTCCACCAATGTCTTCAGTGACTTAATATCTCACAACAGACCTGGTTGAACTCCACTGGTCACTGCTTGTCACTAGAACTCCAGGAAATACCTCATGGAGCCAGTCACTAGTGAGCATATGTTGATTATTATCAGAAGGAGTTTTTGTGGAGATTTCAGTCTTTCCATAGTTGAGATCATGAGTCAATTGAAAAGACTAAAATCTCCACAAAAACTCCTTTTGATAATATTTTAAACTTAAAATTTTTGTCTAACTTGTTTTCATAGTCTAATTAAGATAAAGGTGATTAAACATTTTGTGAGATATCTATCATTTACAATCAAAATAACTTTTTTGAATAGATCTCTTGGTTTATGACATAGTAATAGATTATCTGTAAAAGGTAGTGAATACCTTCCAGTTGGATTAAATCTCTAAACTCTTACATGTTGTAGAGAAATCTTTAACATAAATATGTTCACTTTTGTATTTTGGAGTAGATACCATTATTTTTAAGTTAATTAACTTTAAATATACGATTAAAATTATAAATTGAACAAATGAACTTATACCTGGTTAGTTTCATTGAATATCTGTGCGAATAATCATAAGAAAGTAAACTTTTTATTTTAGTTCAAAACCATAATAGATATAGTAAGCAGAGATGGATAGTGGCTAGCAGTGGAATCCAGGACGCGCGTTTCGTCCTATTTGGGACTCGTCAGCTGGATGTACCTGCATCTCAGAGTTGATGTTCACTCTGGGACTCGAACCCAGTACCCTCGCTTCAAACGCCATCGCGTTATCCACTCGGCCACTGAGTCCTGATAGCCACTTGCTTGTGAATTAAGGTATATCGAGGCAATACGCACAGTATGCACATATGCCAATTAGAGACTGACCAGTTGCAGTCCTAAACACATCGATGGGAAGATCCAAACAAACAATACTAAGTGAATTCATAATAGATATAGTTAATCCACTTAATCATTCTGTTAGTCTAATGAAAGCAACGTTAAATGACGCAAATTCCTATCAGATACGTATTTCGATGAATCTAATATTGGTATAATTCATGAGTGTGTTCTCAATAAATATCAGTCGTTTAAATTTATACTCAGTAAAGTCATTTAATTAGTTTTCTAGTGTATATGTAGACAGGATATCTACTTACTTTTTGAAACATTGATTAATTATAAAAACATTAGTTCACAGAAGGATTTCGTTTAGATAAATTAATTTTCAAAGCTATGAGATTATGAGAAATATGAAATTAGAGGATCATTAAAAACCATAGAGTACTGAACAGATATGTTGTTCTACATTTCGTTCTAGATTTTTCAAGACCTTCTTGTTCTACATTAATCTGACATCAGTTCGTGAAGTAAACTATCTTTACGTAGACGTAATCTCAACTAAATAAAGGTATTAGTTGACATTTTTAAATAAAGGTAGATATCAGACAGAACTATTGAATACCTTTTCATCTAAGTTTTGAATCGCTCAATATTTAGCAACTTAAACACTCCTCCAGAGATCAAACGTATGACCTTTAGGTTTTGTGACTAGAGCTCTGGCTCTGGATCACTGAGCTGACATGAAAAAGCCAACATTTCTCACTCCGATCAACTTACGATAAAGTACGTGTTATGAATTTTAAAAAATAGGCCGTATGCCAATTTGTTGTGATTTTATGTCCGGCTTTTTATCACGTGATTTATCGACCAATCGAAATACGCTTTTTCCAATCTTAGCACTGAGCCAAATTAATGGCTTCGACCGGTATGAGCAGTCTAGCGTCCTTATTGGTCCTTTGTCTGCCTAGACCTCCCACTTGAGTTCAGAACACCGATTGCAGCTTCTGCTATGCGAATAATCTATTTCAAGCATACTTGGTTTACATACCAGACAGATAGACCGCATAATACTATAAAATAAAAAATAATATTTGTACAAGATCAAGCCAAAATGTGGCTGTGAACGTGGGAGACAGTTATTAATAAATTGAATATAAATTAGAGACAGTAAATAGTATAATAATAATTTATAGGTCAAAATGAAGCTTATAATAAGATATATATATATATATATATATATATATATATATATATTAAATCTAATCACTGAATAATTATACAATAACAATATTTATATAGAGAGTAATAGTCCATTAGTAGGTCCTGGAAGTTACGCGTACTTATGTCTTCACTTGGATATAACAGTACGATAATCAATAAATAGAGTTGGTGAGTAGTTTTACGGCAACTCAGGTAGTTGAGCTTTATTAGTCATTAATACTACACCCTGAAGAATCTCTGTTGTAGTTAGTGACTGGCGAACACTCGATTATTGTTTGACTGGATGTTTTGTGAAGACTAATTTGAAAATATTCTGTATGAATGTTGTATTATTGATATAAAAAAGTTATAGTAATTAACTTTACTGAAGCGTTTTAGTAATCATATAATTATCAATATTGGGTGGGCATTTGTGGAGATTGCAGTATTGTCACAGCTGAATTCAAGAGTTGATCAAAGCTAGACCACTATTGAAAGCCTAAAAGCACTGAATGGCTGTTTCGTTCCGGTATGGGACTCCTCATTGGTTCTTATCCATCATACCTCATATGGGCATCGAATCCAGGACCTACGGTCTCGCGTGCGAACGCCTAAACTTTAGACCACCTAACTGACATCCAACAGTGTTACTGTCTAACTTCAATGTATCGTTTCATAAGATGATGGATCGATTGAACGTCTTCATCCTAAAAGAGAAATCAAAAACCAAACAGCATACGTAATTGTCAAGGATTAATAATGCGAAACAATATAATTGTAATAATAAATGGAGACGTATGTGTAGATATTCTATGACAATCAAAATATAATCAAATTAAAGAGAGAGGTTTAACAACCCATATTTTGTACAGAACACTCTGATTCTAAATTGTAAATGACTTAGCTTTTTTACAGTATTGAATAGAGTAAAACTAAAACATCTATAAATACTTGACTGCACAAATGTGACGACTAGAAAAATATTAAAAATCTGAGAAAAACAACAAATATCTTCCAAAAATCACACTGTCATCATCCGCTCAAACCCATTATGAATTTATAAGACTATCATTGTTATTTTGTTAATGAGTTAAGTCACAAATCTGTTAAAAGTGTTTCTTTTTTCAAAAATTTTTTTTATTTTTTACAATTAATTAAATACACTTTAAATAATCAATCATGATCATAATGCCGAAAAAAACTAGAATTTTTTTTCAAACTAAATTGCCAAATAGTTTTCAAAAAAGGGTTTTGTGAAAATTTCAGTATTTTCATAGTTGAAAGCATGAGTCAATTGAAGCTAAACAACCAGATTTTCCTTGGTGGTCTAACTTCAATTGACTCATGCTTTCAATTATGAAAATAGTTTTCAATTATTTATTGTATCTTGGTAACTAAATAATTGGCATGTAGTTTAGATACTTTTTTCAGTAAAAAAACAACGACTTGAAACTGCAATGTAAGCGGGTTTTTTTTTCTAGATTATTGATTACACTACAAGTTGTTCATATGTGAATTTACAAACAATAAACAACAACAAAATTAGACTTTGAAACTGCTTATTTGATAGCACATAACTGAATTGTTACTTATTAATTTTGATGTATCACGTATCATTAATAACAAAAGATACTATTATAATACATTTCATTGATCAAACACATTATGATCATCTTTAAAAGTGTAGTTATATATATTAAATATAGTTGGAAATATACATATATGTATACTAACTTATCTGATCAATTTTATATAATAATCTATCTACTCAGTTAATAATCCACCCACTTAACTACTTTGATTGTTTACTTGTCACCTCTTATGTATGTATTATGGATATATGCTAACAAACTTAACATGAATACACTAAGAATATTGCTTATTTTAAATGATAGAATTGTAGACGGTTTTCTTATTGACAAAATTCTTGTCTAATCACATATGGTATATGTAAATGAAATCATTTACACGTATATATATATATCAAAGATTCGATTCATTTAACTAGTCGATATTAGAATTCTTTTCATTTTATTAAATTATATTAAATCACTTTCATTGTCGAGTCCGTTAAAGAAAAGAAAGTCAATTTAAATTACAAAGACAACTGCAATCATTTTTTTTTCTCAATTATAAGCATAAAAATTAAATATGGCAACCGAGACGAAATTAAGTCAAATGGAAGAGTTTATTAGGGCATTTTTAGAAATCGATGCAGATAGTAATGAAATGATTGATAAACAAGAATTAATTAAATATTGTCAAAAATACCGTTTGGATATGAAATTGATCGATGTAAGTATTTTCTTTCACATGTTTCTTAGTATTATAAGATTTTATTTTGTTCTATATATCTTAACGTTTTCTGTTATTGAAATAACAAAGTAGATTTGCAGTTCAATATGAGAGTATTTTGTCAATATTCTTTGTTAAATTGTAAAACTCTCATTGTCTTTTTTTAAGTAGAAAATCATCAGTTAAAGGTATAAGATGAAGTGAATAGTTAGCTGAATAATAATAATAATAATAATAATAACCATTATTAATAATAAATATATGTTCATCAGTTATGAATTTTGTGGGATGATTTCTGAAGTTCCAGTGAAAATCCTGGACCATTAAAGTTTAGCCATGTCAAGTGTGGGGTAGTTACATACCAATGTCGTTGGAGGGTAGTTGAGCTATATTGCAAATTGTATGTTGGCTAAGTGAACTTAAAGTTAGACACTCTCTCCAAGACGTGAAGGTACTGGTTGCGATCTCCGGTGGCGGGTTCGTAAGTGAGTAATGCTTAGGAAACCTGTACTAGAATAAATAGCTGCCTAATACTTCATGATTTTCATTGGTTGTTTAACTAAGATCTGTCCATAATGTAAACTATTAGGCTCAATGATTGCTTATAGGAAATATGGAAACAATCAGAAGCTGTCAAGGAATTATGGTATGATTATTGATCATATCAGAGGAAAATATAGCCTAAATAAACATTCGCAAACTGTAACATGAAATCATATCATCTTAACAAGTTTTTAGCCAACAGCATATAAATTCCATTGGTTCAACTCTTTTTCAATGCTCTTATTGATTTTGTTTTCTAGACAGTTATTAAACTTACTATAAATCAATCGCTAACCAGCTTGAAGTACACAACACCATAAATATCACCATTTTTGCCATCACAATCAGTAAAAGAATTAATTGCTAGCTATATTCTACTTCACTTAGGTATTTTAGAAAAAAAATAATTTCCTTGAATTCATATTATAGGTGAAAATAGTTTCCATTTGAAATCATCATACATTTAGTTCACTTTCACCTTCTCACAATCTAATGGAAAGTTTTTATAATTAAGGTAAACCATTGAACATTATTCATTTTCTGGTACTAAATCAATGAGTTATTTATACTGTAGTGAACAAGAACACTGGTGGGGACAATCGAATGTATTTAGGCACAAATTACAGACTATCTCACTAAATTCATTTAGTATTGTTTGTTTGAGTCCCATATAGGACGAAACACGCGTCCTGGATTCCACTGCTAGCCACTATCCATCTCTGCTTATCTCACTAAATTCTGATAACCATACAATTAATTTACAAAATAACAATCAATTGTCTCAATCTTCACTGTTCATTCTGTAAATATCAATCCATCTTCTCTAATTCAATTAGTTATGCATTTTCCTACCAATGGCGTTTCATTTCAGTTCTTTTCTTATCGGTCTTCTGCCAAAATACATTCCATGTCTGACCATCACCATATACTACTTATATGGATATAAGTAGACCACACTACAATACCAAGGTTGAACTTGATACTTAATGAAATATCACAAAAATGTATTTGTCATAGTGTTAAATTGTATCCCAATAATCTAAGTGATTCTCTTAAATAACAAAGCACAATTATAGAAACATAGAGAGAATTACACAGACCGTATGATAATATCAAATAGTTCATATACTGTTAATATGCTCGATTTCCGTATAATTGATTTTAGTTATTTTTTTTGGAAGAAAGCTGGTAATTATTTTTGTGTTATTATGATTGGAACTATAGTGTTCATGAGGAAATTGCCATAAATATCATTTTTCATATTATTGATTACCTTGTAAAAACAAGATAAATTAAGAATCGATCGATCCATAAAGAATTTGTATAAGTCAAATATGATTGAAGTATTAAATACAAATTGGAGAATATTATTTGCCTATACACAAGTGATGCTCTATAGATTTGGGTTAAAAATAAATCAAAAACTTAGGATGATTCCATACAAAGTACTCTGTACAATGGTTTTCATAAATACAATGACAGTATTTATGTTTTTAGTAAATTTTTTTTATTGTGAACAATAAACCAATTATAATTTCATTCGGCTTTAATAACAGTTGGAGATAACTGTTTTCAAGAAGTTATTGAAGCAGTTAATGACCTAGAATCAAAAACAAGTATTCAACTCATTAATTTTGTTGGGTAGGAAACGTTATTTACGATAGTTAATAATCTATTTAACAATGTCTGTCATTTGAATTTAATGCAGATTTTCTGTGAATTTCATATTAATAATGACGTTTATTGACCTAGACTGGATATATATTTAAAGAAGTATTTAGTTTGGAACTACATACTGATTTATCACCTATGCCAGTTTTATCTAGTCTTTAGTGATATTCGTATTCTACTAATTAAATTGTACTGTGATAATAAGTCTTGGTGATTTTAAGCTTTTAAGTGACAATCTAAATCAAATCTCTAAATCTATGTTTCACATTAGTTGGCACCACTACCACTACATCTTTACAATACTGAAGAAATCATCAGTTTCCCAAAGATTACAGATACAACTTCGTTCCAAACAATATATCATGACTTCGTAAGTGGAATACCATTATATACAGTAAAACGTAGTTTAGTATTAATGAATTATATATACCCTATTAGATATACTACAAACAATCAGAATAGAAAATTGAAAAACTATTGTACATTAGACGATAACCTAGGAAGATACCTTTTCTCAAATACATTGAATTATACATTTGATAACATATATGAATGATTCTTAAACTATCCATAATACTCTTCTTTATCTGTAATATCTAATTAAGAATAGTATTTGTGTTTTTTTACTTTCATTTTTATTCATTTACTTTTTTTATAAAAAAATTTTCTTAGCCATGGATAGCAAGGTTTGATACGGATAAAGATAATAAAATCAGTATAGAAGAGTTCTGTCGTGGATTTGGTTTAAAAGTATCAGAAATGTAAGTATTAAAATTAATAAATTATTAAATTAAAAGACTCGAACCCAGTCTCAGAGTGAACACCAACTCTGAGATGCAGGTACGTCCGGTTGACGAGTACCAAATAAAGCGAAACGCACGTCCTGGATTTCACTGCCAGCCATTATCCATCTTTGCTTCTAATTGTAATTGTTTTTGCACTTATTATTTTTTATATAAGAATGTAATTTTTTGCTAAAGAATAAATCTATTCTTGTCTTTAATATCCGTTTACTAAAGGGCATATGTTAATAATCTGATTTTGTGGGCAATTATCATTCCTTTACATAGTATCATGGTATTTGTCTACTAATATACATTCTATTCATTCATTTATACATTCTATAAGCCCTCGGAACAGTAAATCACTTAATAAATCATAGCTCTTGAAAGATATTTGTCTGTATATAATTGTTATCTTTAGTATACAAATGTCTATTCAGTAGTAAGCGGTTATCATATATGGATTCCTAGTAATAGATATATACGTATTTCCAGTTGACTATGGTATGTTTAGCATGTAACAAATAATAAAAGTACTACACTTAGTTAAGTATCTCATTTTGAATACCTTATTTTAGTATTACTAGCAGAGATGCATTGTGGTTAGCAATGAAATTCAGGACTCACGTTTCGTTCTATTAAAGACTCATCATATGGATATACCTGAATCCCAGAATTGATGTTTACTCCAGGACCAAAAACCTGTACCATTCACATTGAACGCCATCTCGTTATCCGCTTAGCTACTGAGTCATCATAGCCACTAGCTTGTGTGGCTGTAGGAAGTTCAATTTATTTGTATTGGTTGTTTGAATCTTCCCAATGACATTTAGGAATGCAATTGATCAGTCACTTTTTGGTATGTAAGCATTATGTCCGAATCACCTCAATATTGAAAGTAAGTCACAAACATTATAAGCGTAAGTGGGTGGTGGTTAGCAATGTAAACGAACGTTACTAGGTTGGAGTCCTGGAGCAAAGATCCACTCTGCGATGCAGGTATATCCAGATAACGAGCCCTACATAACATGAAATGAGCACCCTGAATTTCATTGCTGACCTCAATCTCTTCCTTAAATGCCTATGATGTATTGGCAATATCATAAAAATCCGCACATGATGCATACATCTCAAAAGAGACTGATAGATTTCAGTCCTGAACACCAATGGTGGAATCCAAACAATCAATATAACCAAACTTTATTTTAGAAGTTAGAAAATAAAATACTAACATGTGAGCAGTGTCTACTGATATCATTGTCATCGAAAAACGATGTATTTATTACGTATTTATTCACTAGCAAGTTATTACTTTTTAAAAACAAACTAAGAAATAAATAACTTTAGTCGCATTAGAATTTAAAGCTTAAAGTAGCCGCATTTCGTGCACATTTGAACACCAGACATGATTCTTGAAAAAATATACGTAAGTTTGGTTCTCTGTTGACTGAACAGTTTTTGACTTACTGCTTGTTTTGGATTATACTCTGTTCCTTTCATTTAATGACTTTCTTTTGAATTGCTGGTTGTATACAATATCCTATCTATTAGGTCTGCTTATTTAGCCTTTGAATCTACACTGTCCGATGAGAAGTGAGTTAGCAGTGTTTAAGAGATTGATTAATATGAAGATATCTCGGACTAGCGCGTCTGAATGAATGAAATCAAAAGAACCATTGTGAAAAGGGTATTGTGGAACTTTTTGTAAGTGTCATCAGCTGATAACTTCTGACGTTGGATAGTATAAACTTGGGATCGATAATTTCATAGGAATAATCAACCTGTTGTGTTCTGAGCGCAATTTTACTCGATGTGAACAAATTTTGAAAGTACTTACCATGATCAGTTAAAAGTTTAATTACGTTTTTGCATAGATCCCTGATGTATATTAATGCTGAAGTAAAATTTGTCAGCTTATCTCAACAAGAAGAAGAGACAATTTTCCAGGAATTTTGAAACAAGACATGAAAAATAATAACAATTTTGAAACCTAGGGTACAGGCATGAGATGTCAACTGATGCAGAATAAAAAATAATCGCTCTGTGTTTTCTTTTTCAAACCACAATTAATCCTTACTGACGGTTTGCTGCGAATATTGTTCGTGCTCTATGTAAGTTTATAATAAAGATGAACTATTTGAAACCTATAATCTAAACTGATTAACAATCCACATTATCTATTGCTGCAATGAGAAAAGTTACCACTGAACTTTATCGATAAAATTTCACAGCAATTTGAATTAATTCGCCAAAATGGTAAATTGTAATTAGATCAACAGATTTAGTTTATTAACTTTATACTTTCAATACAAATTGTTGGTGATCATTCAAAAAAATATCTACCGTTTTCTTTTGTCTACTTTAGTCGACGTGAAAAAGATGAATTAAAAAAAGAAAGAGATGGCAAATTCCCTAAACTTCCACCGAATATTGAAATTATTGCAGCAACCATGTCCAAAATAAAACAATATGAAATATGTTGTCAATTTAAAGAGTTTGTTGATAATACTAGTCGAACAGGTAATGACATGAGAGAGGTAGCAAATAAAATGAAATCATTATTGGATAACACATATGGTCGTGTATGGCAAGTAGTTCTACTAACTGGTTCATATTGGATGAATTTTTCACACGAACCATTTTTATCAATACAATTCAAGTATAATAATTATGTCTGTTTAGCATGGAGAACACCATCTCAATAATAATTTTATTAATGAAAATACAATTGACTATGGATTCATAAACAGTACAGAAAGAATATATAGATGAACATTTTAAAAAGCGGTAAAAGAAATGAGTTATTTTAAATGTGTTAAACATTTTTAAAACAAGTATGTTGTTTCTACATTAATTTAAACATAGACTATTCTGTAATGATAAACAATTCATTAATAAATTGGGTACAGTATTATTATTTGTCCATTTTGAAATAAATAAAATTTCAATTCATTGCGATTGTTTACTTGAATCTTGCCGATGATATTTAGGACTGCAATTGATCAGTCTCATATTGGTCATATGTGCATAGTGTGTGTATTGCCTCGATATAGCCTTAATTCACAAGCATTATAAGCAAAGATGGATAGTGGCTAGCAGTGGGATCCAGGACGCGCGTTTCGTTCTATTTGGGACTCGTCAGCTGGATGTGCCTGCATCTCAATCAAGGCTATATCGAGGCCATACGCACAGTATGCACATATGCCAATTACAGACTGATCAATCGTAGTCCTAAACATCAATGGGAAGATTCAAACAAACAATACCAAGTGAATTTAAACGTCACCCCATCGCACAAGCAAGTGGCTTTCAGGACTCAGTAGCTCAATGGATAACGCGATGGCGTTTGAAGCGAAAGGTACTGGGTTTGAGTCCCAGATTGAACATCAACTCTGAGATACAGGTACATCCAGCCGATGAGTCCCGAGCAGGACGAAACGCGCGTCCTGGATCCCACTGCTTATAATAAAGCTTTTTTTAAAGAAAAATGAAGCACCATTGTAAACAGGATAAATATAGTAGATGTATGAATTTTAAGTAATGATTATCATTGTCATATTGTTTTATTCAACGTGATGAAGAAATGATAAATGTTTTATAAATAACTCAATATTAGTATTCTCTCAATCTATATTTATAAGGTTAAAGATAATTAGTCCATTAGATAAATTTCGATAGTGTAATAAGAAGACAAAGATTATCAGAACTATGTGATATATTAGCGCAATACATTTTGAACAATCTGATCACACATATACTTGTTGAGAACATTTATTTATAAAAATAAAAGGTCAACTAGACTGGAAGTGGAGGGTTAAGAGGAGATAAGGATAATAATAATATAATAATGTGAAAACAATTTGAGATCTAGTCACTTTGGATAATAAGTTAATATTACCAGAGTAGGTTTAAGGTGACAACAAACTGTTTTTGAATACAGAAAGGGTGTTTGAATTTGCATATGAAAATGGTCTGTATTTCTGTCTGTCGTTAATTCTAATGAAATACTGAAACTGTCATTCGGCAGTGGATAAATGAATAATTTATGACATGACTGAACTCTACTAGTCATGATTTCTCACTAAAACGTTTTGAGTTCTCTACGAAACTAATTAGAGGTTTGAATTAAGTTATGTAACATGATAATATTCACAGTTTGAACAACACTTAAATAGGTTGTTCGAGTTATTTCATGAAAATGATAGTTATCTTAAAGAAAAGCAACAGATTATATGAAAAGATATGCTAGTTTATCTTCATTCAGCATTCATGTGGGAGTTATCTGGGATTTAACAAATGGTAGGAAATGGACATTTCCTAACCTATCGCTATTTATTTTATTGTAGGTTATTTAAAACTGTTTTATGAAGTTACTTATTCAGTAGTATATATTTTGGGGAAATAATACGATCGAGTCTTCTGCGTGAATTAAACAGTCAGTCGGATTATCCAGTGGACTAAACTTCAAAGTATACTAAGTTTTCAAATTATAATTGTATATTTAAATATAAACAGTATTAGGAACTACGTTTTGGATATAAATTTATTTGGCTTGTTAACAGAAGATAATTTCTTCTATGTAACTATAAACTTCTAAAGTTTCTCTGACAACGTAATTTAAACATCAAAATCGTAGATTATAAGTATTTTGCTGATTCTCAATAATTTATGAGGTGACCATGTTGAGTTTAGCTCTGACAAGGTTTTAAATCCACATACTGGTCAGATACTTATTCTTTTACCCTAAATATCCGAATTTACTTTTTATACTTTATACGGTAAACTGAAAACAAAAAAATATGACTTTTGAAGATATCTTAAATTAGTAAACAGGGTACCACTTTCATTTTCTTTATTGCTTATTAGTCCGATGATTAAGATTGAATCAAAAAAGAATTTAGTTTAATTGAATTCTTCATCATTAAGCAAAATTAAGGCGTAAAATTTAAAATTCATCAGAATAAATCACAAACTTTCATAGGGTAAAATCTTTGACAAAAAGGAACGAACGTTTGTTTTATTAAACATTTAATATACCGAATGAATTTTTGAATAAATAGTCAATGCTAAATATCACATTTTTCACAAAATTGACGTTTTTTTTTTAAATTCTTTATATTTTTAGTGCTTTGTTATTACTTTGAAAACTGATATAGAAATCAGATGTATAATTTAATTAAAACAAATTCTAAAAAAATATTCTTTTAGTTTTTTTTGTTGATAAAAAGATGAAATTCAGAAGGGGTTTTGTGGAGATTTTAGTAATTTTATAAAGTTGAGATCATGAGTCAATTGAAGCTAGACCACCATCGAAAACCTGGAAGCACTGGACGGCCGTTTCGTCCTATTATGGGACTCCCCAGCAGTGCGCATCCACGATTCAATGCTCCCAGGTTTTCCGTGGAGGTCTAACTTCAATTGACTGATGATCTCAACTCTATAAAAAAGTTGATTTATTTTGAAATACCGTAAAGAGGTAGCTAATCATGTTGACTCATTAAAATAGATCTGAAATTTTGTTGCCTGGAAAACCAGCATCCATGGATTTTTCTAATCATTTCAATTCATGATTAGTCTTTGAATATGTGTATAAACGTTTGGATATTGTAAATATTTTCATCAGTATGAATTATATGATATTGTTATTAATTATTTACTGATGATACCGTTCATTAAAGGGTAGAAAACTATTTTAACTATTTATTCTATAAAATTAATTTGAAATATCACTTTCAACTTTATGATCTCAACTACTAAAAATTACTATAATATCTACAAAACGCCCTTCTGATAATAATCAACATATGCCCACTAGTGACTGGCCCCATGAGGTATTTCCTGGAGTTCTAGTGAGAACCAATGACCAATACAGTTCAACCAGGTCTGTTGTGAGATATTAACTCACTGAAGACATTGGTGGATGTGTCTCTCAATTTCGTGGATCGAATGAAGTTAGACATTAGCACCGTTGGATGCCGGTTCAATGGTCTAGTGATAAAGCGCTCGCGCGCGAGACTGATTGTGTAATGTGGTCTATTTATATCCATATAAGTAGTATATGGTGATGGTCAGACATAGAATGTAATTTGGCAAAAGACCGATAAGAAAAGAACTGAAATGAAACGCCATTGGTAGGAAAATGCATAACTAATTGAATTAGAGAAGATGAACTGATATTTACAGAATGAACAGTGAAGATTGAGACAATTGATTGTTATTTTGTAAATTAATTGTATGGTTATCAGAATTTAGTGAGATAGTCTGAAATTTGTGCTTAAATACATTCGATTGTCCCCACTCGTGATCTTGTTCACTACAATAGGTCCTGGGTCCGAATATCGCGAGGCGGGATCGTGGATGAGCAATGCTGATGAGTCCCACATTAGGACGAAACGGCCGTCCAGTGCTTTCACGTTTTTCATGGTGGTCTAGTTTCAATTGATTCATGATCTCAACTATTAAAAACTACTATAATATCCACAAGTCCTTCTGATAATTTTGTGATTACATATAAGATTATGAAAATTTTGAAATTCTCAATTAATTTCAGAATTCAACAACTTACTCAAACTAATGAATATTTCTATAGTGTATCTTTAAATAGTTCTATATATTATCATTATCAATGGGACATCAGATAACCATTCAAAGAATTTACAGACTGTGATAAAATAATGACAGGATTTTGTGAGAAAGTTTAATAAACCCATCATCAACATTGTAAACTAGAAACAATTAAGAGCAAAGAAAATATTACAGGAATAAAGAAGTCAGTGAATGGAACAGTAATCTAGGTGTACGATTGTATATATATGTATACATATATACATAAGAAATCTCAAGCATTAATTTTGCGAGGACATATTAATAATGTCTTGATATAATGATATAACGGAAAAATCATAATAAAAAATTCTATAGATTAAATAATTACAATGACATGTCTTCATCCAAATAAGAGGGTGTGCAAAATTATTAAGCTCACAATAGATCATAGTGTGTTTAAACTAAGATCATTGAAATGGTTTCGTCACAAGAATTATAGGTATTAGGAGGGTTCAATGAAATACAGTGATATCAGAAACATGTGCCAGTAAAATGATGTGAATGTGAGAGATAATTGAAGAGAGATGGAAAGTCTGAAATACGAATTCAATGCGATGAAATCAAATGAATAATAATGGTAATAATACTAACACTACTGCTACTGCCACTGCTACTACCAATAATAATATTAATAATAATAATAATAATAATAATAATAATAATAATGAAAATTTACGATACAGTAGAAGCATTGAAAATATATACTTCTTATGTACACACAGTTCAGACTTCATTTTGATGATGGGAATAGCTTCCATTGCATGCGAAGAAATGTTGGTGGGTCTGAACGAATTCCATAAACTACATGAAGATCGACCTGTGTATTGTTGGAGTGTGTAGCGTCGATTAATTGTTGTAGGATAGAACTGGCAACCGTGTTCCTATCATCTTAGTAGCATCACATCGCAATATGTTCTCATATCAGAGTTGAAAGTAAGCGTTGAGTACGGTCAATGTATAATGTCCCATATGAGTAGGCGTTTATATTAACAAGTGTACAGTTTTATAGTAAATTCTTTAAAAAGTGATCGGTTCACTGACTTACCTGTTTCTGTCATACTTCTACCATTATTTACTAGATTAGTAATAGTTTATATGATCTTTAAATTTTGTAATTGTGACGTGAAGATAGATTTGAAATGAAAATGCGAATTGTTTGTTACGGACATCTCAAGTAATTTGGTCATACGTATATAACTATCAAGACATTCCTAAATCACAGATGACGCGCATATCGTAATTTTTATTGTTGTTAACAGCCGATTTTTAAGTGTGTCAAGCGAAATCGTTTTACTTTTGGTAATCACTGTAAGAGTGAGTTGATCAAAACTATTAAATATATGTAATCATATAGGTATGGAATTATCATCTCAATATTTTTCAAATTTCCACAATGATGGTTAGCTGTCTCTAAATCTGTGACGGTTTGTCTACTTCTCCTTCAAGTTTAGAAAATTTAGTACCATCATCTCATAGTTCGATTATATTTTCAATAAATCTCGACTATCAAAGTGAACCATTACTTCTTTCTCCGTTTGAATTATGGAGAATTATATCTTCATTCTCACTCAAAAGAATTAACTGGTTCGTATGATTTTAAGGTTAATTACTTTGTACTACCCATATGTGTCGATGCTTGTTTGACAACCACCATGTAAGTCGATTTGAAATACTGACATATTTGTGAAGATGCCGAAACAAGATAAGGAGTATTATATGCTAGATTTATGGATTTTGTTTGTTTATGAACTCTGTTGGATTTAAGGATGCTAATACAGAATTTAGAGCTCAGTGAGAAGGCCACCATTTAAACTGAAGAACAAGAGATTGAATAACAACTAAACACATATTTTTTTAAAGTTTTTAGGAAACTTCTAATTTACTTTTACTGGTTTAAAAATCTCCAAGTTTTTGAGTCTGGCTTTATAAGTGGTTGCCTTTAAGTGGCAATAGAAACATTATTCTTAGATCGTTTACATTCATCAAACGACAGTTCATATAACAAATGACTTCGAAGAAATATGTTAAGTTGTAGTTCAACTAGTCGGGATTTGATAACATCGATACAATCAAATGAATGATGTTTGATGATTTCAGCATACAGATGAATAGGATTACCAATTTGTGCCCTCCAGAAGAGTAACGACATTTGATAATATCGATACAGCATTCGAAAACATTGAACCGATATTTTACTAACACCGGATTGACAGAATAACGTGAAAACTGATTATGTTCTTTCATCATCATCGGGTTGCTGAATTCATTTAGTTGACGTTTCGTTGTAATCCGATAGTCACCAACAGTTCTCATCCATGACCCAGGAAATGTGAATCGAACCCACGTTCTCCCACCCATCGTTTCCATTCAGTTGAAAATACATGACTCATTATTCGAGCAGCCATTTTCTGTGTTTTATATTTTACGATAAATTTTTTATTTGACTTTGTGAAGTTTTTGATTTATGAGATGTGTTCTCCATTGTTTCAGTGAAAAATGTCTCCTTCCTGAATTGTGTACACTATTTCAATAACAATCTTAATTAAATTATCGACTCATGAATTCAACTATTAAATTAATACTTATCAAGACATTCCTGAACCACAGTTGAACCTCATTTTTTGACAAGATTGTCCGAAAACTACTATGTACGTATATTTCATTTTTCAGACCAACTGCACGTTCACATCTCATTATAAAAATGTACGTTGATCTGGGAGGTTTGGTGATTGCTGAAAATGTAAATTTTATGTTATTTAATTAATCTCAGGAAATAAATATTTCTATACGGTTTGGTTTGTTCTAATCACCAAATATAGAGTTTTTGCAACAATATGGATAAATAATTGAATCATTGTTCGGAAGACAGTAGTTTTGCAGTCTATTTGTGTTTCTTTAAATTTATCCATCATAATTACAGGAAAATGATTGGATAATGAGCACTAACTATGTACATAAAGATTACATAAAAACTAACATAGACACTTCAAAATTATTGAAATAGCTTGTCAAATAATTAAAATAACCCATAGAGTTATCAAGTAGGAAAAAGAGAATTCAGTGAAGAAAATTTAATTCGTGAAGAAGTAACAAATGAGGTTACGTACTAATCAAGGGGTAAAGAATAAAATAATTTATGAATCCAATAGACAGATATGCAGAAAAGCGAGAAAGGTCATAATAATAGACTGGATTATAATCAAGAAAACTTGTATAAGGTAATAATAATAACTGATTAGAGTTTAAAATACGAAACGAAAATTTTAAAAATTTCGATAATAGTCAGATAAAAGTGCAGAAAAACAAGCAGAAGTAACCCAGTAACATACTCATTAAGGGAATTAGGGCCAAGGAATGGTGAGAAGTTGGACAAATCGTTTCTGCCTGCAAAGTTTAGGCTTGAGTTCGTGGTTTGCTAATGCCAAAGAAGTGAATAAAATATTAATTCAACCTACCCTCAATCCAGTTTCTTTGACTTTGTAGATTACTTTGTGCGGCCAATGCAACTTGCCCCACATGAGTAAGTAATTTTATAGATACACATTGATTTGGCCCAGAGTGGAAGTTTATCCTTAACACATCCCAGTATCGAAGGCCGGCTAGAGAAAACGATTCGAAGCTTAGCTGCGTAGAATGATTTATTCAGCGATTTCCCAATCCGTTTATTTAGGATTTCCATATTCATAAACAAAGTTTTTTTCTGTACTGTCGTAGCTTTTTCATGAAGTCTAGGTGTTAAGTTGCTATCGACGAACCTAAGTTGGTAACCATTTCTGATGAGGGTCTGTCGAAGGTGAAATAGTTCTTCATCTATTGTGTCATTGGGACAGATTCGCTTGATCCTAGAGGATAAAGAGTGAATTAAGCTCCTCTTTCTACTCAATGGGACCCAACTATGGAAATTCGTGTATTGTACATGTTATGACGTGTGAACTCGTAATAATATGGACGTGCAATTGGAGAGGAATGAATTTATTGATCGGAGGCAAATGATACTTGAAATTGTACGAGCAGTCTTGATTGCGTATCGGCCCTGCTATCTGCCTAGCCCAGCCAGTTGAGTCCAGAACACAAATAACAGCCTCGGCAATATGAATCATTATTCACAAGCATACTGGGTTTATATACTAACCAAACAGACCCCATATACCAAAAAATAGAAAAATAACATTTGTACAATAATCGGCCAATGTGGCTGTGAATAGGAGGAAAGTAATCAATAATAATAGTTCAAAGGTCAAAATAAAGGTTACGATAAGAGGAACACGAATACGATTAGGTCAGTTATTTAACAACTATACAATAGGAAATAGACATATTACATTTGTCCATAAATAGACCTCAGATTTACCATTCATAAATCACCAAGGGATATAACAGTACATTACAGGTATGTTTTCTACATATAGATCTCTGTACAAAAACCATCAGCCGTTCTTTTTAAACGGAAATCAAGAAAATGAAATTCATGTTTTCCCTATGCTTCGAAGGTAAATTGAATTGATGGATGAAAATTATTGAAAATATTAAAGATTTCATTCATGGTCCATATCTTCTTCACAAATAATGAAAGTATCATCCATATATCTCTTATATAAATAAAATCTCTCAATTATTGGTTGAAGTACTGAATTTCTAGATTGGCCATGAAACAATCAGCCGAGAGAGGACGCAATGACGAGCCCATTGCAACTCCATCTGTTTGTCTATAGAAAATATCATTAAATCGAAATTGCACGTTGAGCGTACACCGTAGAAGTAGTTCTTTAAGATACACATATCAAGATTATTGTTTTCAATATTACTTACTTACTTACTTACGCCTGTTACTCCCAATGGAGCATAGGCTGCCGACCAGCATTCTCCAACCCACTTTGTCTTGGGCCTTCTTTTCTCGTTCTAACCAGTTCTTGTTCATTCTTCTCATGTCTGTCTCTATTTCTCGGCATAATGTGTTCTTTGGTTCTTTGGAAAACACCAATAAAATGAACTTGCACGTTGAGCATACATCGTAGAAGTAGTTCTTTAAGACAATGTTTTGGGATACACATATCACGATTATTGTTTTCAATATAGTCGCACAAAAAACAAATAGTTTCTGTGAGAGGAACATTTATAAGAAGAGAAGTGACATCTAATGAGAATATTTTCTTACCAATTACGTTGATATTTCTAATTGTGTTGACAAACTCAAAGGAATCAAGAGAGTTGTATTTACTGATATGACTTTTAACAGATTGTAAAATGTTAACCAAGCATTTAGCAATCAAGTGATAAGGACAGTCGTTCGCATCAAGAATAGAACGTGGAGGCACATTATTCTCATGAACGTTTGCGAGTCTATATAGTCTTGATATAACGGAACCCGATGGTTTGAGATGTTCATAGAGGTCACAATAGATAATAAACTCATCTTTCAGCTTCCTCTTCTCCTTTGACCTTCAGGATTTAATGTGAGGGCTTGTCTTGTGACACAATTGGGTGATTTCCTCAAGGTGTGCCCAATCCACTTCCAGCGCTTCTTCCTGATTTCTTCCTCCGCTGGAATCTGATTTGTTCTCTCTCACAGTAACTTGTTGCTGATAGTGTCTGGCCATCTGATCCGAAGTATCTTGCGTAGACAGCTGTTGATAAACACTTGTATCTTCTGGATAATGGCTTTCGTAGTTCTCCACGTTTCCGCCCCATACAGTAGAAGTGTCTTGACATTTGTATTGAAAATTCTAACATTGGTTTTGTTTGACAATTGTTTTGAGTTACAGATGTTCTTCAATTGAAGATATACTGCCCTTGCTTTGCCGATCCTCGCCCTCACATCTGCATCTGATCCACCGTGTTCATCAATGATGCTGCCCAGATATGTAAAGGTTTCCACATCTTCAAAAGCTTCTCCGTCAAGTGTAATTTGATTGGTGCATATTGTATTGTATCGGAGAGTCTTGCTTTTCCCTTTGTTTATATTGAAACCTACTGCTGCTGAGGCTGCTGCTACACTGGTCGTTTTCTCTTGCATTTGTTGTTGCGTTTGTGATAGAAGAGCCAGATCATCCGCGAAGTCTAGATCGTCAAGTTGCATCCTGCCTGTCCACTGTATCCCGTGATTTCCTCTAAATGTTGACGTCTTCATAATCCAGTCGATCACCAGGAGAAAGAGAAAGGGTGAGAGTAAGCAACCTTGTCTAACACCGGTCTTCACCTCGAATGAGTCGGTGAGTTGTCCTCCGTGGACGATTTGGCAGTTTAGTCCATCATAGGAGTTGCGTATGATATTGACTACCTTCTCAGGCACGCCGTAGTGTCGAAGAAGCCTCCATAGTGTTGTCCTGTCCACGCTATCAAATGCCTTCTCGTAGTCAATGAAGTTGATGTACGGTAATGAATTCCATTCGATTGATCAGAAGTCCTTTTTTCCAGTCTGCTGGTACTTGTTCTTCGTCCCAAATCTTACTGAAGAGGATGTGGAGTATCTTGGCAGTTGCTGCTACATTTGCTTTCAGTGCCTCCGCCGGGATGTTGTCTGGTCCTGCTGCTTTGTCGCTCTTGATTTGTTTGATGACTGTGCTGATCTCTTCAATTGTTGGTGGGCCAATATCGATTGGGAGGTCTGTGGGTGCTGCTTCGATGTTGGGTGGGTTCAGTGGGGCTGGTCGATTCAATAGTTCTTTGAAGTGTTCTACCCACCTGTTTCGTTGTTCTTCAATGTCGATGATTACCTTGCCTTCCTCGCATTTCACTGGTCTTTCTGGCTTACGGTAATTTCCAGCAAGTTTCTTGGTTGTATCATACAGTTGTCTCATGTTTCCCTCTCTTGCAGCCTTTTCCGCTGTCATCGATAAATCTTCCACATATTTACGTTTGTCGGTTCTAATGCTCCTCTTCACTTGATCGTTTGCTTCTGTATATTCAGCTTGTGCCTTGGCTTTTTCTGCTCTTGTTCGGCTGATATTGATTACTGCCTTCTTGTTCCTCCTTTCTTCAATTTTATCCAGTGTACCAACAGTGATCCATTCCTTGTGATGGTGCTTCTTTTGGCCCAGAACCTCTTGACATGTTGAAACAATTTCCTCTTTGATACCTTTCCAGTTGCTCTCCATGGTAGTCCCCTCTCCATTGAGTAGATCATGAAAGGCCTGGGACCTGTTGCTGAGGGCTATGTTGAATTTGTTGAGTTTGTCAGCATCTCGAAGAAAGGCCGTATTAAACTTTTGTGATGTTGTCCGCGCCGTTGTCCAGTGCTTCTTAAGTTTTAGTTTGATCTTGGCGACTAGCAAATGATGATCGGATGGTATGTCAGCTCCTCTTCTGGTTCTCACATCCTCCATCGTCCTCCTGAACTTTTTGTTGATGCAGATATGGTCGATTTGGTTCTGTGTAGTGTGATCCGGTGAAGTCCATGTGGTTTTGTGTATGCATTTGTGTGGGAATATGGTGCCACTTATGACCAGTTTATTGAAGGCAAATAGTCTTCTTATTACATTATCGAAGGCAAATAGGTTTGCAAATCTCTCACCATTTTCGTTCCTTTCTCCCAGTCCATGTTGTCCCATGACGTCTTCGTATCCAGTGTTGTCAATTCCAACCTTGGCATTGAAATCTCCCATCAGAATGGTCAGGTCTTTGGTTGGGCACTTCTCGAAGATCGACTGCAGCCTATCGTGGAATTGGTCTTTAGCGTCTTCATCGTAGTCATTGGTAGGCGCATAGCATTGAATGACATTCATTGTAATGCCCTCTCTCTTTGTTTTGAAGGAGGCTTTGATGATCCTTGCTCCATGAGATTCCCATCCAATAAGTGCATTTTGTGCTTTTCTGGACAGCATCAATGCAACTCCTTGTGTATGTGGGGCATTTTCTTCTTCATGACCGGAGTATAACAGAAGTTCCCCTGAAGATAGTCGTTGTTGTCCAACCTGCTTCCAATGTGTTTCACTGATTCCGAGCACCTCCAAATTGTATCTTTTCATTTCTGCGGCAATTTGGAAGACTCTTCCAGTTTCCCACATTGTTCGGACATTCCATGTACCTATAAAAATCGTTGCTCTGGTTGTAAGAAGGTGCATCGGCCTCATGACTTCCGAATGAACTCGGCTTTCATCATGAGACGTCATAATTATTCCTTCTACTCCTAGGGGAGAGTTTAAATGGTTTGAATAATTTTTTCTGGTTAACGTTTTTATAGCGAGTTGATTTTCTACGGGAAGGGGTCGCTAACCCCATGCCCAACCCTTCTCCTTTACCCGGGCTTGGGACCGGCAGTAACCCCCGGAGGAGCTTCAGATGGAGTTTGTTTTCAATATAGCCACATGAAAAACAAATAGTTTCTGTGAGAGGAACATTTATAAGAAGAGAAGTGACATCTAATGAGAATATTTTCTTACCAATTACGTTGATATTTCTAATTGTGTTGACAAACTCAAAGGAATCAAGAGAGTTGTATTTACTGATATGACTTTTAACAGATTGTAAAATGTTAACCAAGCATTTAGCAATCAAGTGATAAGGACAGTCGTTCGCATCAAGAATAGAACGTGGAGGCACATTATTCTCATGAACGTTTGCGAGTCTATATAGTCTTGATATAACGGAACCCGATGGTTTGAGATGTTTATAGAGGTCACAATGGATAATAAACTCATCTTTTTTATCTTCATTAGGATTTTAAGTAGCATCTGTTCCGATTTATTAAGTTGTGTCATTATGAACGGTTTCGGATAATATCGAAGATATTTTGGAGATATAGTCAGATAATTGAGATTTATGTTCTTTTGTGAGTAATCGACTAATTGTTGGTGTTTTATTTACAACAGTCTACAAGAGTTGTTTTGAAATGCTCATAATCTTTATTTGATACTGGAATAGTGTGATTTGTCTGACGAATGAGGCTTTCAAACGGGATTTTAGCGTTGAGATTATTAAGGTTAGCAGATGTACTACAAAATATAGGACCAAGGAAGAAGGCTTGTAGCGGAATGGTTGATAGTGTTATACTTGAGTAATTGAAAACATATTTCTCTGAAGATTGAGGAAAAAAGCTTGCGTCTGGGTCTGTTTTAAGCATTTCATTAATTTCAAGATCACATCTTCCGTACGAATTTCTAACAATATCAATGTAATATTCACGTTTGTCTATACAACTTCTCAGAAAATTGATTCTGTTATTCGCTATGACAAACTTGTTATTTGTTCTCGAATCAATTTCTGATGCAATCTTTCCTAGCCACCTACAGACATATATTTTCCATATAACTATATATCCGATTGTAAAGCTTAAGTACATGATTTTGTCGAGAAGAAAATTTTCTTCGCTCATTTCTCTTTCTCTTATTAAAAGAGCTTGTCAATTTATTCGAACTATGGAAAATTAAAGCGACCTATAAATTCGTATCAGACATCATTTTTTAATCCCAATTGGCAAAAATTGAAGACAAGTTTCAATCAAACGGTTATTGCTATCATATATCATATTTGATACACGAATTCTAGTTTAATAGCCTCTCATTTCTCTAAAAGATAAATAACGAAAATCAGTTGACCATAATAGAAGTCGCACTGCTGTTTTGAACCATCTGGATATATGATGGATTGCAAGAATTTTTTCAAAGTATGAGACCACACAAGACTGTTAGCACACATAGTGAATCAAAATAATTATAAGACAGGAAATTTTATTTCAATATTCATACTACTGAAATTATGCAAATTATTAAGTACATTATTATGTGTACACAAAATTAGATAGTTATTACTAAGATCAACACATATAAGCTAACAGTATTGTATTGAGTTGGATCCCTAACAGGCTTCATTCTAATATACAGTGATATTATTAAGCATACGTAAACATATCAATGTAATCAAGGCAGTTGATGAGTTAACGATAACAATGAAATGGATTATATGGATAAACATAACAATGTGGTGACAAGTGTACTAATTGTAATAATGATAAGAAGAACAAACCCTTGAATCAATGTTTCATAGTCAAATGTAGGTGAACGAGTTTGAAAAACAGACAGTGAACGAACACTTAATAAGAAATTATTCCAGTGATTGAAATGAGAATGAGAATCTAAATTCTTAATTTCGATGGAAGATTGTTTTAAAAACCTGCGAAATATTTTTAAACGTTTTCAAAGCTTCAATTCCCATTGGTTTTAAAAATATAAACAAACTAATTGAATGTAACATAAATGTAATTGAACGTAATATTTCTAAACAATGATGGGATATATCACACATCATTTCATATTCTATATACGCTTCACATACATGCTGAAACATATCAAGTAATGTAATTAGAATTTCTGGTAAACACCAAACAATTATCAATAAGGTCAAGTATTTTTGTACTGGTTTAATTTGAGCTTGATCTCTTACATTAACTTTCCTTTTATATTGATGTAATATTACTAATATTAATATGATGATCATCACTATGAATGGGATAATGTCACCAAGTATCAATGAAACATAACCGAAAATAACCAAATCTAATCGATCAATGCTACTGATTAACATATTAGAATTGATTACACAATGACCAATTTGATCTATTTTCACTAACAGTATTAAATATAAATTAGTGACTATGTTATATGCTACTGAGAAACAATATATTCCACCTAATAATTTAGGATAATTTAACAAATTTACATTCGGCTTATAAATGGATAAACAATGTTCAATGATGATAGCAAGAATGGATTGTTTAGTGAATGTATTAAATAGATTATTTAAAAATTCATTTGTCCATATGTGGCAAATTAAAATATTGATCCACATTTGTGGTGTAATTCGAAGAAATGGGCAAAATTTATTCCCGATTTGTGATACACAAACAAGTGTATCAAATGTTATTTGAATCATAATTAGAAAACTTACTAATGAAGATGATAAATAGATTTGAAAAACCAAGAACAATGTAAACGGATTCATAAAGATTATGCAACATGAAAATAGAATGATGACAACATCCATTTGAGTAGTAATATCAGTAGTATTTTCATATTGATAAACAAATCCACTTTGGTAATCACACATTGATTTTGATTTTTAAAGAGAACAAATTACTCAATTGATTGTTTTCTCTTGTTTTATTAAAGATGAGTATAAAGGTTATTTTGTTAGTTCAAAGGAAAGGAAAATAATATTCTGTAAATACGTGTGATAGGATGGTATGAATTTTGATTCTCTGTTAGTTTTTATTTTATTTGTCATCCAATACGTTTTTAGTTGATAATTATTTATTGAATGTTCCTATTCATTGGTGGAATATCACTATAATAATACCTTAATGGATTGTTTTCATTTCCGTACTGGTTTGACTTTTATTGATACCTGTAGAAGGAATTATATATATACATATATGGTCGAAGTACTTTTAATGAAACGTTTTGCAATGACGTGGAGTCAGATAGAAACTAACTGAAAATCAGAGAGTAAATGATAGATTTTTTGTTGTTGTTTGAGAATATGTGATGAGGAGCATCAATGAACTGGACGGAGATCAAATGTAGGGTTTTCATGTCTTACAATGAGAACATTACCATCATATCACTGATTTGGAATTCACTGACCTTCCTTTCTTGTATATGTCAGTATTTTTTTTTATTTTGCGATTAAGATACTTCTTTCCATTCACTAAATTACTTTTACTGTTCAGATTTTTAGTTTCTGATTTATGTTATTCATTACAGGATGAATTCAAGGATGTCTTCAAGAGTTCTCGCAGTTTTGTTTTAAGTAATGAAAGAATTACCACGAATTTTTCTTTTTAATGTAAATGTGACTGAACTATGAATGTAATTTCTTATTAACAATTTCGAAGCAACATTTTCTTTGTCTTCTCATTCCTAGTGTTGAAATCTACTGAACATTCAGTAGCTTAACGGAATCGAATGTATTTTGTTGACTGGAGTTTCTTTCCCGAAATTTATTTGTTTATTAGGCTCCCTTGTCATAGTTGTAGCTTTTATATAGTTGACTGATTTGAATTCTTGGTAATTTTCTTGAAAATGTTTGGATTCGTTTTCCGATATGTCTGAGTTGGACAGAAGGTTTAATCTCTTTCTATCGGACTAAGCTTCAATTCGTAGTGGAAGTAATCAGCTAATAGTTGTTATCATTAATTCGGTAATTCTATCAGCTTTTCTATAGAGTTATATGTCACCATAAAAATACCTTAATGAATTTTTTTCATTTCCTTACTCGTTCGTATTTTATTGATACCTTGCGAAGGAATTGTATATACGTGGTTGAAGTACTTCTACTGTAAATGTTTGTCATGACCTTGAATCACCTGGAAACCAACTGAAAATCAGAGAGTGAATGATAGATGTTTCTTTGTAGTTTGAGAATATGACTATTTCAACTTCAAATATTGAATATTATATGACTTCACATTTTTGCTTTTTAATCTCATAGTTTTCTTGTTCCTAGTTGTCCAGTGTTACCGTACATTTTTATATACATTCGCTTAGTGTAAGAATTCGGAGTAGTAATGCGGAAATTCGTTCATTTCGATCAGTGAAATCACTCAGGTAAGTGCCGTCTGATGAGTACCTTCAATAAATTGGTAATAACTTTTCCATAAACGTCATTTTACGTCAGAATTATTTTGCAGTTGTCTATTTTAGCTACTGATGTTTCTTTAAGTAGTAGTTATACTTCAGTAAAGGTATTGAGCATAAAGTGTTTACCGAACTGTTATTAGATATTACAAGTTCAAATATGTTGTCCTACTAAGATAATGAGCAATAATTCGGTAAAAAAAAACTCCTCACCCTCTATAGATCATGAGATAAGATAGTGCTTTTTCGTTTTGCAATATTGATTATATGTAATGTGTACAATATATGTTATAATACACAAAACCGATTAAACACTGAGTAGTGACCAATATCTTGTTTGTTTACACTGAAAATCTCAGTGATAATGTATCAGATTGTAAAACTGGGTAAAAAGGAATGAAATCCCTAATATATTACCGTTTCCCTCAGAATTATAGATACATCTTGTTCATGGGTCTCAGATTGAACGAAAGCTGGTCCAAGGTTTCTGACAAACTATATGTGGTTTTTTCAAGTGAGAATGCAGCATAAGTATCTTTCTATTTTAACTATCAATTTAATGTGCATAGCAGCATACTGAGCTCATTAACATTACAATCGAGCTACAAGTGATGTAACTGATATCTATTGATCAGCTACGAATCAACTTTAGTCTTATCCACGTTAGTAGCAAATGTCGCTTAAGCTATCCTGAGCTTGACTAGCCAGAAACGCGAGAAAGTAGTCCAGTATATAAGTAGTTACTCAGATAGGTGGTGGAATCCCTGAGATTCGCGTTACGATTACACAGTATCTATTATAAAGTGTTTATATATCGTCGAATCCTAGTGTATAACTCATTAACACTTAATACAAAACGGGTTGACTGGCAAAAAATGAGCCTGGAAAAGCCCCAGTTTTTCAGATAATAGCAACTCTGTTATTACCTATACCCTATGATCTGCAACTCATTTCGAATCAAATAATGTTGGGAGTGAACTTACACCACACCTGCTGCTGGATGACTCAGTCTCTAATAATCAGTTGCACCTCGAGATCAAAAAGTATTGATAATATTAAGAGTTAGACACTATCTATAAGGAAATAAGCTATATGCGTTTTAAAGTGGAGTTACTTGCGGGCTCTCTATCAAAGCATGATGAACTGAAGCAAGAAATAAAGACACTATCACCCCTTAAATTGCTATTGTCAAAGGATGTAGTCCTTGCGGAACGTGAGGACAGTATCAAAGTAGAGTCTGTTGTAGATTTTATCGTTAGCAAAGTTACTAAGCGAATAATCCCCCGAAATAACGTGATTATCTATAACATACCTGACAAAACCTTCATTAAATCTTCAAGGAATTCTATATTAAGGACAGCTAACCTCCAAGACAGTCCATGCCAATGTATTTGACTTAATAAAAAAGCACCAGAAGTACTCATGCCCTGTCTTGTTTAGATTCGTTTCCCATTTATTGGCTAAACAGATGAAAGAATCCGAACGGCTAATCTGAGCGCTTAAGAAGTTTAGAAACGCTCGTATAATCTCAGATAAGACCACCAACCAAAGACTTAAGCAAAAGCGTACCGTAAACGAAAATAACGATGTTCAGATCACAACAAATCATTTTGCCTCAGCAGCTGGACCCACTGGTGCAGTCAACCTATCTCATGTTAGCCAGTACACCGATTTAACAATGAAGAGTGCTAATTTGCCGCTTATGCATGTAGTGACCTCAGATAACCAATGTATATCTAATGGAGAATTTAATCCGATATTATCTAGTGCAACATTAGAAGCCCATAACCAAATAACTAGTTCTAATGTGAAGGCTCTTAAAAACACTGTTAAAATTATAAAGTCTATATCAGGTAAGAAGAAAGTATAAACAGAACCTTCTAGTATCAGACCTTATACCAAAAATATTATGATGGCCCTACCAGACAAAAATATACTTCCGGGCACCATGCTTTACCCTACTCATCGTAGGGAAGGTTATAAAGGTATACTTCGTTCAAATATCGCACAAGACGGCCACTAAAACTATTGTGTAAACAGGCCTAATATTAGACAGACCTCAGTGAACCAACCTGTCTCATGGTTACCTTCAAAAGTTTCAAGTATTGAACCTGTAAGTTGTAACTCTTCTCATCACTTTCCCAATGGGCAAGATGGACCACTAGGTTACGCACTGTCAACTCAACCCCAACTATCAGGTGCCTGTCTTAATTGTCCACCAAGTCAACTTCAAAAAATTAATCCACCTTATCAGAAGAACGATTTTTCGGCCTCCACAAATCCTTGGTCCCACTAGCAATACAGTTTGCTCAAGCTATAGTCCATGCGATCAGTGAAACATATTAAACGATAGTCCAGGCAAATTTAAAACACATATCATCGATAGGGAAGCTCTCTTTGTTTTTACACTCCATACTCCCTTTTTAAACTTATTGCTTATCAATGCACGTTCACTTCTGAACACAATTTCAGCCTTGAGAACCTTAGCTTTTCTAACCAAGCCTTTTTTCATACTTATCCCTGAAACATGGTGCTCTCAAGCAGTATCTGATTCAGAATTAAATATCCAGAAATACCGACTCTGTCGCTGTGACAGAGAAATTAAGCGAGGAGTTGGTTGTCTTATATATGCTTTGGATATCCTAACAACTAATAAAGTTGAAGATAGTGTCTTGAATAGTTCACCAGAATCGGTCTGGATATCAATCAACACCCTGAATCATAGTCTACTCCTAGGATGTGTATATGGATCTCCTGGTAGTTCGGATGATGGGAATGATCTAATTAATAATGCATTTATACATGCATCTGCTCTAAACTTCAGTGCTCTGGTTATCACCGAAGATATCAATTGTCCTGGAATTAACTGGAGTAACGGTAGTTGGGCACTACTGGTCACAGTGGGTTTGCACCCCGACAAGGAGTGATAATATACTTAACCTAATATTTAGTAGAGATATCATCCCCTATCTGTACAAGTATGCAACGAATTTGCAAGCAGTGATCATAAGATAGTAGCTTGTGCTCTTCCTATCAATCCCTCTTTTAACCGACTAATTCAAAAAACCTGCCAATATAGAGACTATAAGCATGCTGACTTGGGCGTCTTGCGTTCACTGATAAAACTCACAGACTAGAATGAATTTTTCTAATGTAATAATAACACTATCCCTGTTAAAAGTGGTGTAATATGAGGTAGTTTCTTAGGCCCTTTGCTCTTTATAGTTTTTATCAATGACACTTGTCAGTGTTTTGTGTGGGTAAGCCCCTTCTGTACTCAAATGGTCTTAAAGTAGTATATTCCTTTTCTCCACACGAGCTGAACGATATTCAAAATTGCATCAGCACGGAGCTCAACAAGGTAGCACAGTGGTTCTCAAAATGGCAGCTGGAGCTTAACACAGCTAACTGTGGGTGCATGTGCTTTGGTGATACATCATTCAACTTAGATCTTACCATAAATGGTGAAGTGTTATCTAGGTTATATGCAGTAGTAGACTTAGGACTTAGGTACTCCTACGACTCGTCGTTTACAAAACAGATATTGAAACAGACCTCCAAGTCTCAATGCATTATAGCTTAAATAACTCGAAACCATTTTTATAATGAATCACGTGTTTTAATGTACAAAGTTTGTGTTCGACCACTCCTAGAATACTTAACGTTTATTCTTGGTAGTGAGCGCATAAAGGATAAATTAAGGCTGGAATCAGTACAGAGAAGATTTACATTTCGTATTCTTGGAACTGATTGTATCTTGACTTGTAATTCTAGATGTAATAAACTTGGACTCGACACTTTATGCAAGAGGAGACTCAAAATAAATCTTATCCTCTTCTTCAAAATACATAATAAACTATCATTTACATCCGACCAAGCAATCCAGTATGCAGAAGCCTCTCATTACGACATACGTAACTGCTTGTCACTAGTGAAACAAACCTATTCTAAATCATCTCTCTATATGAATTACTTTACCTGCAAATTTTCTAGGCTCTGGAATAATCTACCACAATCTATCCGTACTATAAAACCACTCCCATCCTTTATTCTCTGCATTGATGTATACTGCTCCTCTGAAAATGCATTAAATGTTCTAGCGCCTATAAGTGCATCTTACTCCACAAGTGAGATTATAGGAACTTTAAATGTTTAGCCATTTACCTGCTGTCACTTTACGTTAACACTGTCCCTAGCAACCTTAACTTATTTGAATAATATCTAACATGAACAGTGGTAAACCTGACCGATTTATTTCGGTAATCATTGTTTTGTTGTTCCGTGCTCTCTGTTTCCATTTTCATTTCTCTAGTTATAGATAATTATCAATGATTCGTCCTGGCACAGGAAATAACCTTAAATAACACTGTTCATAAATCAACAGGCTATCCACTCAAGAAAAAATTAAAAACTCCCTGCTGATGCACTGCATTGCTATAATACATGTTATACATAAACTACCTAAACAATTATTGAATTAGAAAACTTAAAACAATATTATATCACATGCTTGTTATCTACATTTAATATTACTAATTATATCAAATCGAACATGCCTGTAAACTGGCGTGAATTATGCAGTTATTATTTTCAGAATATATTATCATTAATATTAAATTTGATGTTAAAGATTGCGCATTTATTGTCTTTTACAAAGAAAAATTTACATTTATGAGTGACGTCGGTCAATCGAAGTTTTTTGATCAAACTATTTAAGGGTATGTAATACTTGTACCTTTTAATACTACCAGCATGCACAGTTTTCGTTCAATATTGATGTAAAAGTCAAACGATTTGTGAAACGGGCATATATTAGAAAGTTAAGACCATTTTTTTGCAGAATTCCAAATAATAAGTGCTACTGATTTTCAATCAAAATAAAAAGTCTTTCCATCTCTTTTTTGTCTTATCACTTTATCACAAGATAACTCAAGAAAGACAAAGACAAACTTAACGTCATCGAAAAATATATAATAGTAATAATCGCTTATGTCTATGCATGTGAACAACTGAGAATAACTGAGAGCTGGCAAGCGGTAATACGCGGAAGACCTAGCAGTGATAGCTGAAAAAGCCACAAGAGAAGGAGATACGAGACAACTATGTGATCAAACGAACAAATTACCAGGAAATATTATAAATCAGAGCAATCAGTCAAAAACAAAGAAGGCAAGCCAATGATTGAGACACAACAATAGCGGAACGGTTGAGTAAACCACTCCGAACAACTAATGAATAAATCAGACCCGCAGAATAAATCGGACATCGAAGCAGCACCTACAGACATTCTGCGCTATCCACTAACGAGAATCTTTAGCAGATCCTTCTCAACTAATCTCACACAGAAAATTTGGATAAAGATAAAGATAATCCCAACACCTAATAAAGTGTATGTTGATAATAATGTGAAGCTTGGACACAAAGCGTTAACTTCACTTTTTATCAAAACAATGAGAAAACTATAGATACTCCCGCTTCAACTTGCACTAAACGAGCATATTGATCTGCATTAGTTTGCGTAAAAATGCAAAAGAAGCTTATAAGTTGTCACTTTTGTTCTATACCATAATTCAGTAATCAGATTGGAAAAGGGTAAGAAGTATGTTCGATGCTCTTATCCAGACCACACTTCTGACTTTTACTCGATTTCAGGACAAATTCTACCTAACAAGTTAATCAGTGTCGAAACTGACAGCTGGATAACCAACAGGCTATGTTCCTACCCCTCTTGGAGAAAACAGTACACTGCGTTTAAAGGACAGTGTTCAAAGTCTCTACTGTCGCATGAAGGTGTGTCACAATGAGCTGTCATTTAACTTCTCTTTTTTCCTTCATGATCTGCAATCTACCATAGATAACACATTTGTCAAATATGAGAACGATCTACCTCTTCAAACCCCCTTGAAATGAATGAGATATTCTGACAGATTGTACGATGGTCTGTTTTTAACGGTCGCACACTTAATCTGTATAAATGTCAAACTCTTAAATAAAAGTTAAGACATGAAATGCACCTAAACACACTCTTGGAATAAAATAGAGATTGTGCTATTCTTAATTCTTTATTTAGGGCCATTTAACTTGGTGTGAGTTTTTCCTTCGACCTCTGTTTATCTTCCTCTTTTATTGTTACCGAAGAAGGTTCTCTGTCTGACTTACCACATAAAGAGGCTGCATGCATTCGATATTAATAGACATTTACTTTAACGGTTTCATAAAACTTCCATATTACCTATTATTCATTACGGTTGTTCATCATTTTTCGACTATCTACAAATGCCACAGAATATTTCAACAAAGTGCACGCAACATATAATTATTTAGACCAGTCGCTACATCGAACCTGATAGATAGAAATCGATCACCACCAAGAACAACGTCACATACATAACATTGGTCATTACTCTGTGACAAATCAATTGTAAATAGTACATAACCAACTACAAATTAAGCATCAATCAAACTTCAAATCCTCATTTTAAATCAACATAGTGTAAAATTAATTTCACAAATTTTTATTTTCTTTCATATTTCATTTATTTTCATTACATTATCATCGGATCACATTTATCAATTATGTTACTGTAAATGTTGAAAGTAAAACAATTCATTTACATATGAATAGTATGAATGAATTTAATTCATAAAACATACAAAAGTACTTTGAAAATTCGAAAATTAAAAAAAACTGGAATATATTTTCTTAGAATCGTCAACATTTACTCAACTAAACCTTAACGTTAAAATAAAAAATTGATTCTTGAATTGTTGACATTATGTTTGTGATCACCCATTGATTTGCGTATGGTAATAAATAACAGAAGTTTTTCCAGAAAATAATTGATCGTGCTGAACCTTGTACGTTCACATCATTAGTTCCTTTACAAAATATTTCTGAATGCTTGGAAGAAATAATAATGGAAAACCTGAACAACTTGTAGATGTTGATAATCGCCTCACACATCGGTGATATATCCTGAGCTAACAGTCAAGTGTGTTTTATTGTTGTTCTTAATTTGGTGCAGTATTAGGTGAAATGAATGCATTGAAGAAATAGTTATCAATTGCTTCGTTACTGTTCATCTAACAATCTTCAAACAGATATCTGTTAAGCATAGAGACAAATAATATCCATGCAATCGGGAACAAGTTTACAGAAGTCCAATAATTGTCAAACTCCTGAAATTCTCATTTTATAAGTTCTGACAGCTTTTATGGATAAAAGATTGATCGAAAGTCAAAAACAGTGATTCAAACTAGAAATTATTAGTTCCAACAAAACCTTTCAGCAGATCACGTTCATAAACATTTACTTCTGGGGAAATAGTTAGATATTTGGACTAATTAGATTACCATTTATGGAAAAATAAGTAAGTTCACATCACCTTACAAAGATTTCCCATTCAACGACGTTTACATATTCTCAAGCAGGAACTAGTAATCAACGTGAGATGTTCAACGAATTTGGTACGAATAGCTTGAACACAAATAAATAAGCTAAGTGTTCGGCTGACGAAATAGGCTACACGTACTAATTCAGTTGCACTGAATATTATGCGTGATGTTACACTGTAACCATAATTTTGAAAAAAATAAAAAATAACCATATCTAAAATATTTGCTGTCGTTGACTCGAAGGACCAAATAATTATAAGTAATGTTAGGACATGCTGTTGATTTGATGCATCGAAACCTCTGAAATTTTTATTCACACGTTTTACTTTTATGTAACGAATTAATATCAGAAGATAACAAGTTGTTATGACGATAGCCGGTAAAATCAACAGTAATACTAGACACAAATAACCGAAAATTAATAGCTGTTGACGATGGAATTCATCTGTAGGATTTTGTCCTACAGATACACATTTACCATCTGTATCTATCTGGACTAGGACAGTAAATCTCAAATTAATTGCTGTGATGTATATCATGGCGAAACAGTAGGACGCAAACACAGTTCGTGGATAGTCGAGTATGTTTTTATTTGGATAAAATAATTGGAAACATCGTTCTATCAACATTGACATAACATTATATTTGCTGAACATAATGAATAGATTGTACATAAATGTACTACTCCACATGTGGCATACGATGAGTCTTAGCCATAGTTCATCAGTTTTAATATTTGGACAAAATGCATAGAACATACCAGTCACTGAAGCGAACCATTCAAATGTCATTTGTAACATTATCAATACACCGAGAAAATATGTTCCAATGCTGACATTGAATATATAAAATAATAAAATTGGATTAAGGCATATACTAATAGAAGATATCGCAAGCGTAATCACATCAATGTTATGTGCAACTGAATTTCTACCAAACATGAAGTTAATTATTCCATATTGTGTATCACACATGGTATTGGATTTCAGTTAGATTGAAAGTATAAATCTTGTTTTACGCGGAATATTCCTCAAATTTCTGCAGTTATTTTTCATGGTAAATAGTACAAATATTACTAGTTCATATGATTTACGAGTACATTTCTGATTGGTGACCATAGCAGATTTACTGGAAGATTAGCAGCTTAAATTATTTTAATTGGCTTAAAATACTTTTCCCATGTAGCAATGAATTTTATTATTTTGTTTTTGGGACAAAATATTAGGTATATATACCAACATAATTAAATACTTTCAATCGGAAAAAAGAACTAACACCTTCACTAGTAGCATTTTCTGTATTTCTGTTGTAATACTGACAAACGGATATCACTGTAATATACACAACGCGAATTAGAACACAATGACGAAAGATCAGTAGCCATTTGACACTCAAAAATAAATCTAAAATCTGAAAATATTATTTATCATGCTGGTTTGCACTGATGAGCATCCATATGTGTATATAATAAACTGAATAGTACATGATATTAATTAGTCAGCGACTTACAGTATGAACATAGATTTTACAGAAATAAGTGGTTTATCTACTTGACTTATCTATATATGTATTCAATTGTCAGTTTCTTTCAACACTTTTCCCCTCTTTTTTGCAAAGAAACTTGTTGAAATGCCTTGTACTGTGTGGTGTGGTCTTCTTATATTCATATATGTAGTATTTCTGATGGTCAGACATAGAATGTATTTTGGCACAAGATCGATAAGGATCGAAGAGGAATGAAGCGCAATCGGTACGAAAATGCATGAACAATGAAATCAGAGAAGACAGACTGATATTTGCAGAAGAAACAGTCAAAATTGAGACTATTGATTGTTATTTTGCAAATTAACTTTTCACTGTATGGTTATCAGAAATTAGTGAGATAGTCTGCAATTTTTGCTTAAATACATTCGATTGTCCCCACCCGTGTTTTGTTCACTACAGTAGTAGTAATTTCATCTTTCCCTCCCACAGATGAATTTCATTCAAGTTACTTCAGTGTATTTTGTTTCAGTTAAACATTTACAGTTTTAGCATAAAACAGTTCCCAAAATAAATCTCCTCTGAAGCACAAACTACAAACGGTTATTTATTAAACTACCATATGAGAGACCTTAACAGTGTTTGGTTTATGAAAATAATTGGAGACAATTTGGGTGGATGTTTATATTGAGATGAAATCAACAGTAACCTTATTTGAACAAAATATTTTAATCGAAAATACATTTTGTTTTGATATTATCACAAGTTATTTTTACTTCTTTTGTCTTTGTACACAAATCGATTTGCAAATGAAAACGTTTATATTGCCAGAGTTTTTCAAAAAAAAATTACCCAATCTTACTTTCTAATATTCTTTGATGAATAGATAACGTTTCAACGCTAGATCAATTAACTCAATGCTGTAACACACTTTAAAGTGTTATGAAGTTGAGTTAATTGATCTAGCGTTGAAACGTTATCTATTCATCAAAGAATATTAGAAAGTAAGATTGGGTAATTTTTTTTTGAAAAACTCTGGCAATATAAACGTTTTCATTTGCAAATCGATTTGTGTACAAAGACAAAAGAAGTAAAAATAACTTGTGATAATATCAAAACAAAATGTATTTTCGATTAAAATATTTTGTTCAAATAAGGTTACTGTTGATTTCATCTCAATATAAACATCCACCCAAATTGTCTCCAATTATTTTCATAAACCAAACACTGTTAAGGTCTCTCATATGGTAGTTTAATAAATAACCGTTTGTAGTTTGTGCTTCAGAGGAGATTTATTTTGGGAACTGTTTTATGCTAAAACTGTAAATGTTTAACTGAAACAAAATACACTGAAGTAACTTGAATGAAATTCATCTGTGGGAGGGAAAGATGAAATTACTACTACTGTAGTGAACAAAACACGGGTGGGGACAATCGAATGTATTTAAGCAAAAATTGCAGACTATCTCACTAATTTCTGATAACCATACAGTGAAAAGTTAATTTGCAAAATAACAATCAATAGTCTCAATTTTGACTGTTTCTTCTGCAAATATCAGTCTGTCTTCTCTGATTTCATTGTTCATGCATTTTCGTACCGATTGCGCTTCATTCCTCTTCGATCCTTATCGATCTTGTGCCAAAATACATTCTATGTCTGACCATCAGAAATACTACATATATGAATATAAGAAGACCACACCACACAGTACAAGGCATTTCAACAAGTTTCTTTGCAAAAAAGAGGGGAAAAGTGTTGAAAGAAACTGACAATTGAATACATATATAGATAAGTCAAGTAGATAAACCACTTATTTCTGTAAAATCTATGTTCATACTGTAAGTCGCTGACTAATTAATATCATGTACTATTCAGTTTATTATATACACATATGGATGCTCATCAGTGCAAACCAGCATGATAAATAATATTTTCAGATTTTAGATTTATTTTTGAGTGTCAAATGGCTACTGATCTTTCGTCATTGTGTTCTAATTCGCGTTGTGTATATTACAGTGATATCCGTTTGTCAGTATTACAACAGAAATACAGAAAATGCTACTAGTGAAGGTGTTAGTTCTTTTTTCCGATTGAAAGTATTTAATTATGTTGGTATATATACCTAATATTTTGTCCCAAAAACAAAATAATAAAATTCATTGCTACATGGGAAAAGTATTTTAAGCCAATTAAAATAATTTAAGCTGCTAATCTTCCAGTAAATCTGCTATGGTCACCAATCAGAAATGTACTCGTAAATCATATGAACTAGTAATATTTGTACTATTTACCATGAAAAATAACTGCAGAAATTTGAGGAATATTCCGCGTAAAACAAGATTTATACTTTCAATCTAACTGAAATCCAATACCATGTGTGATACACAATATGGAATAATTAACTTCATGTTTGGTAGAAATTCAGTTGCACATAACATTGATGTGATTACGCTTGCGATATCTTCTATTAGTATATGCCTTAATCCAATTTTATTATTTTATATATTCAATGTCAGCATTGGAACATATTTTCTCGGTGTATTGATAATGTTACAAATGACATTTGAATGGTTCGCTTCAGTGACTGGTATGTTCTATGCATTTTGTCCAAATATTAAAACTGATGAACTATGGCTAAGACTCATCGTATGCCACATGTGGAGTAGTACATTTATGTACAATCTATTCATTATGTTCAGCAAATATAATGTTATGTCAATGTTGATAGAACGATGTTTCCAATTATTTTATCCAAATAAAAACATACTCGACTATCCACGAACTGTGTTTGCGTCCTACTGTTTCGCCATGATATACATCACAGCAATTAATTTGAGATTTACTGTCCTAGTCCAGATAGATACAGATGGTAAATGTGTATCTGTAGGACAAAATCCTACAGATGAATTCCATCGTCAACAGCTATTAATTTTCGGTTATTTGTGTCTAGTATTACTGTTGATTTTACCGGCTATCGTCATAACAACTTGTTATCTTCTGATATTAATTCGTTACATAAAAGTAAAACGTGTGAATAAAAATTTCAGAGGTTTCGATGCATCAAATCAACAGCATGTCCTAACATTACTTATAATTATTTGGTCCTTCGAGTCAACGACAGCAAATATTTTAGATATGGTTATTTTTTATTTTTTTCAAAATTATGGTTACAGTGTAACATCACGCATAATATTCAGTGCAACTGAATTAGTACGTGTAGCCTATTTCGTCAGCCGAACACTTAGCTTATTTATTTGTGTTCAAGCTATTCGTACCAAATTCGTTGAACATCTCACGTTGATTACTAGTTCCTGCTTGAGAATATGTAAACGTCGTTGAATGGGAAATCTTTGTAAGGTGATGTGAACTTACTTATTTTTCCATAAATGGTAATCTAATTAGTCCAAATATCTAACTATTTCCCCAGAAGTAAATGTTTATGAACGTGATCTGCTGAAAGGTTTTGTTGGAACTAATAATTTCTAGTTTGAATCACTGTTTTTGACTTTCGATCAATCTTTTATCCATAAAAGCTGTCAGAACTTATAAAATGAGAATTTCAGGAGTTTGACAATTATTGGACTTCTGTAAACTTGTTCCCGATTGCATGGATATTATTTGTCTCTATGCTTAACAGATATCTGTTTGAAGATTGTTAGATGAACAGTAACGAAGCAATTGATAACTATTTCTTCAATGCATTCATTTCACCTAATACTGCACCAAATTAAGAACAACAATAAAACACACTTGACTGTTAGCTCAGGATATATCACCGATGTGTGAGGCGATTATCAACATCTACAAGTTGTTCAGGTTTTCCATTATTATTTCTTCCAAGCATTCAGAAATATTTTGTAAAGGAACTAATGATGTGAACGTACAAGGTTCAGCACGATCAATTATTTTCTGGAAAAACTTCTGTTATTTATTACCATACGCAAATCAATGGGTGATCACAAACATAATGTCAACAATTCAAGAATCAATTTTTTATTTTAACGTTAAGGTTTAGTTGAGTAAATGTTGACGATTCTAAGAAAATATATTCCAGTTTTTTTTAATTTTCGAATTTTCAAAGTACTTTTGTATGTTTTATGAATTAAATTCATTCATACTATTCATATGTAAATGAATTGTTTTACTTTCAACATTTACAGTAACATAATTGATAAATGTGATCCGATGATAATGTAATGAAAATAAATGAAATATGAAAGAAAATAAAAATTTGTGAAATTAATTTTACACTATGTTGATTTAAAATGAGGATTTGAAGTTTGATTGATGCTTAATTTGTAGTTGGTTATGTACTATTTACAATTGATTTGTCACAGAGTAATGACCAATGTTATGTATGTGACGTTGTTCTTGGTGGTGATCGATTTCTATCTATCAGGTTCAATCTAGGGACTTGTATAATTAACTATATATATTCTGTGTACTGTGTTGAAATATCTGGTTATATTTGAAGATTACTTGCGTACTCAGTTACTTACTCCTGTTACTCCTAATGAAGCATAGGTCACCAACCAGCATGTTCGAAAAAGTCCTATAACTAGGTATTGTGCTTTTCGGTCATCGTTAATAAGTTATACCTGAAATCTTGTGAGAGTTGATACTCTTTTTCGATCAAATTTCGTGTTATCGTGCTTCATAATCAGAGATTTAACTACGGAGCTGTTAGTTTTGAGATTTCCCTCTTTAGGAATGGGATGTACTCACAAGTCTTTGATCACTGAATAGGGATCGATTTGCTTTGATTTAAATATTTTTCACGTCCTCAAAGCGTAGCGGCTAACTATATCATCCTAGCATAATTATACTATTACATAGTTCCTATCACATTTAAAAAGTGAAAACATTCCAACTATCCAAACAATTTTCTTTAGATTATGTACGATGAAATGTTTATTTCTGTACAAATTGTTGAGATATATTGGGGTAGCTTTATTCAAATCAATAATGAACTTCAGTTTGCAAATTTAGATTCATTTTATAACGTTATATTCGTAAAAACCACAAAATATCTATATCGTTACTTAAACCATTAGAGAAAATGACAAAATTCATGGCATTAAAAATGAATAAATAAATATTAAGATAAGCAACAGAAAAATTCATAGCTGTATTTCTGAATAAACAACACCAAGACCATGGATTGAAAGGACATTGAAACTAAAAGGAAGTCTGACTAAACTACTCCCTTTTGGTCTTGGTGAGTTAGTGACTATAGCTAAAGTTTTAATTTATTATAAATGGAAACACATAGTTTAGACTACTAAAATAATGTGGATGTAATTTACGCTGATTTTAGCAACCAACAACTGTTTTACGTGTCTTAGTAACAGCTTACATAGTTTTGATTCTCTAATGAAGTCCCCTTGAGTTTAAAGAAAGTCAAGCATTAAAAAAATGACATAAACATTTTATGGTCAGTATAAACTCAACCTGCGGTTAATATTGGTTGACTGGAATATTCAGCTTTCATAGACGAAGATGGATGGTGGCTAGCAGTGGAATCCAGGACGCGCGTTTAGTCCTATTTGGAACTCGTCAGCTGGATGTACCTGAATCTCAGAGTTGATGTTCACTGGCCACTATCCATCTTTGCTCACAACGCTTGTAAATTAAGGCCATACCGAGGCAATACGCACAGTATACGCATATGCCAATTAGAGACTGACCAGTTGCAGTCCTAAACATCAATGAGAAAATTCAAACAAACAATACTAAGTCAATTAATTCAGCTTTTGGTTCTCGAAACTTTAGATACAATGTCTTATTCAGTTTTCTAAATTTCATGAAACTATTCATTTTTAATCTAGCATCTTTGTCTTTCTAATAATTCATTAATTTCGACACAAACTGCGAAAAGTTAATTGATATGATTTTTTCCTGTAACCTAATTAGAAACATTTAATTTTGGTCAGGAAAGCTGAACTTTGCACATAATAGTCAGTACTACACATTAATGCTCATCCTAGAATGTATCCAAGATATGGGCGAGATATTATGCATGTTTCACAATCAAATGAGTATTAAAATGAGAATTAAAACAAAAATAAACATTTGTAAGAAGTTCATTTAAATGTTCAAACGTTCATGATACAACATCTTTTACTACATGTGCTTAACTAACCTGACTTTTCAGACTTATTTTGGTTTTTTAATACCCATTTACGTTGTTATCATATATTTTCTCCATTCTTTCAATCGAAATTAGCTTCACAGTTTCTGAATAAAGTCCAGTTTTACTAGTGAGTTTTACTTTGTACCTTATTGTATAAATTTATATATTTCCATTCTAAAAGAAATAAAATCAATTTTATTTTTTCCAAAATACCTTCATAATTTTGTAAGAAACTGATGATCAGTTATGATTGATCGATTTTTCGCTATGTCCTTCACAAAACGAATTCTTTCTCGTTTATTTATTTATTTCTTTTTAAACTAAAATTATCATTATCACCTTTATTCTATCTTTGTAATTGCGGTTTACTCTGAATTCTGTTTGATATACGTAGCACTATTAATCCATACTCTATTTCTAATTTCTTGTTATCACAAAACATTTTTCATACACATTTATACTGATGCTCTACACGTCAAATTATCATCTTTCTCATGTCACTCATCTTCACAGTCACAGACGTTACCATTGGGCTATTCGGACCGCGACCGACCTCCTGTAGGACTGAGATGTAGTCACAATTGATTGATCACTGGGTGGTGATCAATGTCATGCGTGTCAAGTACTTCTTAGTGCTCATCGAATGCTATCGATCAGGTTGCAATGTGGCCACTAGTCTAGGTGGCTCGACACTGCGTGCACTATTTTGAGATAAGATGGTGGTTGGAGGTGGTCAACAGGATATCCTGGATTACAGTGTACAGGTACACCTTGTTGACGAGTGCCAAGTAGCACGAAACCCTGGTCCAGGGTTTCCTTTTGATCACCTCCAACCACCATCTTATCTCAAAATAGTGCACGCAGTGTCGAGCCACCTAGACTAGTGGCCACATTGCAACCTGATCGATAGCATTCGATCAGCACTAAGAAGTACTTGATACGCATGACATTGATCACCACCCAGTGATCAATCAATTGTGATATCATCTTTCTCAATTCTATATAACTTGTTAAATAAACTGATAATTAAAAGTAATAATCTCCATAAATAAGAATTTACCAGGTAAATGTTAGCTAAGATAAGCATATTTTAACATGAAATTTAACAGTTCATTCTTGTGTCTGCTCAAATAGCTTTTTGATTGACTAACAGCTCAAAGAAAATACACTTTTTTCGAGAATCCAGCTGATATGTCAGCTACACTCAACTCATTACCTACTGGTTACTCATTAGTCCCCTCAACTTCCACATTATTTGATGCTTAATTCACAGGTGGGAAGGGAAAAGCAGAAGAAATAAGCAAATTGTGCATTGAATGCACAGACAACATAGGTATTCATGACATTACAACAGACTGGTAAACTCCTTAGACTTTAAGTAAGGATCCTTAAATCGGTAACAGATTTTGCTATTGTGAATTTTTAGATGACTCAACGATTTCAATAGTAATTTTCTTAGGTAGATTAATACTTTCATGTACAATGATTGTATTTTTTTTCATTTTTATTATTACCATTTCTAGTTTCTAAAAGTAATCCGTCTTCGTAATGGTAAAGTTTATCAAACTATTTGCCAGTTCTTTTATTCCAAACGTTTTTATGAGCATCTTGTACTACACGCGTGGTTTTCTAGCTTCCTTAGTTAGATTTTTAAGTTGTGTTATTCATTATCCAGTAAACATATAGCGAAAAGAATTATATCTTGGAAATTTTTCTTTCGGGACTGCGCTTAAAAGTTCAGATTCCATATTCACTTCACTTTTATATTTTTTCTTGGTGGATAATTCATTAGATATGTGGATGTTATCAGGACAAATGGGTTTCGAGAATCAGTATCTTCAGATTCTAGAGTATCAAGCAGCATATTGAACTTAGTCTTGATGGTATAGAGGAGGTTGATGGTATAGACACTCAAATAAGTATCTAGAGATGCGATAGGTGAAAGCGTAGAAACATTGCGTCTGTGTAAACTGACGACAAAACTGCAACTGTTGTAGAAGCATAAAGAACGTGAATGTTCTTTTTATATATACGTGAATAAAATTTAAGCTTATTAGGCAGAGTTGTATAATGGCTAGCAGTGAGATCCAGGATACGCGCATAGTCCTGCTTGGGACACTTTAGATGGAATTGCCTTCATCGCAGACTCGATTAGAACCCAGTACCTTTCGTTTCAAACGCTAACGCAAGACACTATCCAACTTTTTTTACAAATCCTTGCGAATAATGCAATATCAAGCTAATTTTCTCAAGCTACACATATGATAAAAGAGACTGATCGGTTTTAGTGCATAACACTAAAACAGAAAGAAATAGACCACTAGAACTGACTTAAGCAGTAGAGTTGTGTTCAATGTTCAGCAATAAGGCTATGATAGGGAAGATAACAGCAAGCAAAAACGCGAATACATTCATATATACAAATGTATGGTGGTGAGTGCTTCCTTCAAGTAAATAGTTTCCAAAAATGCTCAATAGCTCTCACAAATCTCCTTAGCTCTAATGGCCTAGTTCTACTAAATTCTCAGTTGGTTAGTTGTTCATTATCTCCACTTAGTCAGTTTAAGCTGTCCCAACATTGTGTAGGAAAAATAAAAAGCTAGTCGCTCCCATCAACATTGTAGTACGATTAGAACATTTCATACTGACCAGAGTTGTGACTTTGTTATTAAAATGTGTGTGAAATAAGTCGTTTCGGTACTATGTGTTAAAATGGCTCAAAGTTAACACTGATCATTAGGATTCCCAAAAATGTGTGTCTTATGACATCTTGTTCGAAATGCAGCTCGAAAATTATAAGAGAAGTTTGGAAAACATTTTAAGGTTGATATTTAAAGATAAGTTACTTCGGTTAACACCGAAAGTTAAAATCGTTCACTCTATCGTTCTCTATACTAATTGATAGCTCGATGTTCAAGAGATTTTCAATAACCGTGGATGGATTTATAATTTTTTGGCTTTACAAGGTCATTTTTGGTAGCAACATGTTATTGATTTCATCAGGTAATGAGAATGAAGAAAGAAACGTAAGAGAAGGTTTAAGTAAATTAGTATGGGATGTTGTTTCGTTTCATTAGGAAAGATCAACGACCTTGAAGTTTCTTGAACTACTTCCTACATTATAGAATCTGAAGACTGATCTACTTTTAAAAAATACAAAATATGTCTACAATCCAACCTGGTGAGTTGAACTTTCAGTTTGCTATGTGTTACTGTGACCTAAATTATTGTAATGTTTTAGAGGATATCCAGGGGGCTGTTTGTCATATCAAATGTCACTATTAAGGTACCTCCTTCCCTTATAACTCAAAATACATAAATCTAGTGTTTATACATCTTAATAAGATTAGAGATTCAGTTTGGTTTTGTACCTCGTCTTTGGATACGCTCTAAAGCGTTCGTTTCCCTATTGAAGAGATGGGATAAACACGCTGTTTTAATATTTTAAGTGATAATGGTCAAAAATCAGGAAATGATTTCCATCAAAGGCAGTTACTTACACTAAAAAATTTTGGATGACATGAAATTAAAGCACAGAAAATGATTTTTAGGGGAGATTGTATTTGCAAGCTAAAAAACAATCCTGTGATACGGAATGGTCTGGTAATTTTGACTTTTACATCAAGTCGAGTCCCATTAAGTTTAACGGTGGATGATCAATGAAACTATTATATCGTATGAACTCGTAATATATATGAACGTGCAATTAGAGAGGAGTGAATTTATTGATCGGACGCAAATGATACTTGAAATCGTACTAGCAGTCTTGGGTGCTGTTCGGTCCTTCCTATCTGCCTAGCCCAGCCCGTTAAGTTCAGAACACAAATAACAGCCTCGGCAATATGAATCATTATTTACAAACACATTGGGTTTTTATACAAACCAAAGTAATCAATAAACTGATTATAACTCAAGAATCGTATGATAATAAATCAAAGATCAAAATAAAGCTAATGATAAGAGAAACATGAATATGAAGAGTTTAGTTACGTAATAATTGTACAATAGGAAATAGGCATAATACATTGGTCGATAAATAGTCCTTAGAGTTACCATTCATAATTCACCAGGGGATATAACAGAAACAATATATCTCGTTATCTAAATCTGAGAACCATACAGTAAATACTTCATTTACGAAACGTCCACCTATTGTCTCAGACTTTATTGTTCCTTCATCTCCATAAAAATCACTCTCTTTTCTCGTTCTCTTCTCAACATTCTGCCGCCAGACATCCCACTTTCGATTATTGATACATACTACTTATGTCGACACAAGTAGTGCACACCACAACAGAGCAATCAAATCTAATAAAGTTTAATATTATATTATAATTTCCAAAGAAACCTTAGTTAAACTTTGAGGACACTCACTTGAACAAAATAATTTCTAATGCTTCTCATTTGAAATTTATGTGTTCACAAATTAGAGTCAATCAAATATCATTCCCAGAAGGCTTTTCAGTAATTTGATATTCAGAAAATAGTTTCTTATGTTTAGTTGTTACTATCAATGGCTTTTTAATAGTTGAAAACCCATTTCATAGTAGCAGACAATGTTTTATTGACAAAACTTTTTTCAAGTTTTTTGTAGAAGGACATTTATACCACAGCTTTTTTTGTAAATTGAAAAAATGAACTAAATTTACAACCTTAGAGAAATAAATCTCTTTGTTGATAGTTTGTTAAACAATCAAATAAAATTCATAAATTAATTCAAACAATATGAAAGAGATACTTTGATGAATATTACTTAGACTATGCATGTTCTGAAAGTACAAAAGTTCATTCATGAGTTATTTAAAGAAATGTGAATATATACCTTTATTAACTATAAATTAAAGATAGAACTCAATAAGGAAAAAGGATGCTGACTAACAACGATTAATTCAAACTTTAATTAATTAACCTTTTAAATTGTTGTATATTTTGCGTTCCTTATCACCAGTTAAACTATTCCCTCTATTTTATATGTTTAACTACTGAACGACATTGTGTAGTAATTCGTGTTATCATTTATGTTTTACTTCAACCTCATTGTGAAAACGAGAGAAGTAATAAATACTATCGAAGGATAAAAAATAATCGAAAAGCATACAGTTAACTTAGTATCGGTTAAGAAATTGATCATATAAGTAGTATGTTATGCGATTATCACAACTGGAGAACCAGCATTACAAAGGTTTGATACAAACTTCAATGATAAACTCAACAAATTCCAGATAGCTGTCAACAACAATTTCCAAGGCTTACAAGATCTAAGGAAAGAAGAGGTAACTACTATGGAGGACAACTGGAAAGGGATTAGAGATGCACTGAATAATATTTGAAAGTGGTTACATACAATACATCAATTTGTCAGCAGAAAATTGTTTTTTAAACAGTTCCAAACAAATAATTGCTTGTTAATATTAATCCCATAGGTTTTCCACTCAATTTTTCCTGGTAAGTTTATGGTTCAGAATGTATGCCGTTTGCGCCATTCACCGAAAGAGGTCATTAGATTCTCAAATCCCTTAATTATAAATTCACTACTAAAAACGTAGTGAGATGCATGCCTACTTAATAAAGTTAAAGAGGAAAATAAGTAAAGTGACAATCGACTTGATAATTTTAAGTAGCTTAATAGGTGAAACTCAACGACACCAAGAAATGATACTTCTCGTTATATGCGTAAAATAATTTTATATGTTAAACATCGTGAAAATATTTAAAACAAAAAACCTACCTAAAATGATTATAGATATGATATTTTTGAGTATTACCTAGCCAATCGCAAGATTATAATTTCTGTCGTGATCGTTAGTGACTACATAAATTTTAGTCAATCGTTGGAAAATCGATCGAGATGACAATCCAATAGTACTTGCATTCAGAAATATGAAACAATCGTACTGCTCCAAACTCAACTACGAATATTCATTACTTGAATACACTGATAGAATTTCTCAGTGATATAGTGATTTCCAACAAAACCTTAGTAAATCCACACATCACTGACAACTCGGTCTAACTAGATTTTGTTAGCGCTGTAGAGTGGGCCTAGTAACTTTAGCTCACGAATCGGTGACTACTTAATTTATTTTATAAGTAGTTAAATAGTTTGTCCTAAATTTCGCCAACCTAGAATCATTTGTTTATATCAAATAACCCATAATATTTCTCGTGATCTTAATAGGTGAAATATTTTCTCTAAATTATGTAGGATAGTTTACAAGTTGATTTATTATTTATTATAACACGTTGTCATATGTTTTTTAAACCAGTTTTTTAGTGCGTGATAATTTATGTTTATTAAATGAATAAATTTCTATATAACTGGTTACTTTTTAAGAGTGCAAAGCATCTAAAGAAATTAAATACTTGTACAAGCACTACTAATTCTCAACAACATTTTAACATTATTTAGATACCAATACCTGGTAGTAAATATCAACATATGATAATACTCAGTGGATAGCTTACTTACTTACTTACGCCTGTTAATCCCAATGGAGCATAGGCCGCCGACCAGCATTCTCCAACCCACTTTGTCTTGGGCCTTCTTTTCTAGTTCTATCCAGTTCTTGTTCATTCTTCTCATGTCTGTCTCTATTTCTCGGCGTAATGTGTTCTTTGGTCTTCCTCTTCTCCTTTGACCTTCAGGATTCCATGTGAGGGCTTGTCTTGTGACGCAATTGGGTGATTTCCTCAAGGTGAGCCCAATCCACTTCCAGCGTTTCTTCCTGATTTCTTCCTCCGCTGGAAGCTGGTTTGCTCTCCCACAGTAACTTGTTGCTGATAGTGTCTGGCCATCGGATCCGAAGTATCTTGCGTACACAACTGTTAATAAACACTTGTATCTTCTGGATAATGGCTTTCATAGTTCTCCACGTCTCCGCCCCATACAGTAGAACTGTTTTGACATTTGTATTGAAAATTCTAACTTTGGTGTTGGTTGACAATTGTTTTGAGTTCCAGATGTTCTTCAATTGCAGATATACTGCCCTTGCTTTGCCGATCCGCGCCCTCACACCTGCATCTGATCCACCGTAAAATTGGTCTTTAGCGTCTTCATCGTAGTCATTGGTAGGCGCATAGCATTGAATGACATTCATTGTAATGCCCTCTCTCTTTGTTTTGAAGGAGGCTTTGATGATCCTTGCTCCATGAGATTCCCATCCAATAAGTGCATTTTGTGCTTTTCTGGACAGCATCAATGCAACTCCTTGTGTATGTGGGGCATTTTCTTCTTCATGACCGGAGTATAACAGAAGTTCCCCTGAAGATAGTCGTTGTTGTCCAACCTGCTTCCAATGTGTTTCACTGATTCCAAGCACCTCCATGTTGTATTTTTCATTTCTGCAGCGATTTGGAGGACTCTTCCAGTTTCCCACATTGTTCGGACATTCCATGTACCTATAAAAATCGTTGCTCTGGTTGTAAGAAGGTGCATCGACCTCATGACTTCCGAATGAACTCGGCTCTCATCATGAGACGTCATAATTATTTTTTCAACTCCCAGGGCAGAGTTTGAATGGTTTGAATGATTTTTTCTGGTTAGCGTTTTTTTAGCGAGTTGGTTTTCTACGGGATGGGGTCGCTAACCCCATGCCCAACCCTTCTCCTTTACCCGGGCTTGGGACCGGCAGTAATCCCCAGAGGAGCTACAGGTGGAGTTCAGCGGATAGCTATAAACTACATAATTTAGACTATAAAATGTAAAAACATCATTCAATTCGTAAATAATAATGTTTTTAGATTAACAAAACGAGGAGCTGATATAGTAAACTGTTTCACGCTTTTATCAGACATCGTAGTGTTGTACGTTCTCAGATATCACCTACCTCAACCTGTTAGCGTGTTGAACTAGTTAAATTTGTCACCAAATCTGTTAGCATTCTATTGTCTCTCTCCCAGTCAGTCCATCTCATCAAATGATATCGTCAAATACTGTGTTGTCCGTTCTGAACTCGGCGTTTAAGTCTCCTAACAGGTTGGTCAGGTCATTTCCTGGACACTTCTCAACGATCGATTGTATGCCCTCAAAAGACTGATCTTAATCGTCTTCCTTGTTGTCATTGGTGGATGCATAACGTTGGATTACGTTCATTGTGATTCCCTCCCTCTTTGTTTTGAGGGACACCTTTGTGATTGTGTATCCATGAGATTTCCATCGCATGTGTGCTTTACGTGCCTTTTGGACAGCATCAATGCAACTCCTTTAGTGTGTGAGGCATTTTCTTCATCATGACTAGAGTACAACGGCATCTCTCTTAATCTAATCTTTTTATCCATGATTAGTCCAATGCGTTTCACTTATTCCGAGAACCGTTTTTTAGAAGGGGTATCAACCTCATGAATTCCGAAGAATCTTGTCTTTCGTCATTGAGCGTGGTAATTCATCCTTGATTCAGCAGGGCAGAGTTTAGAATGTTGAATTTTTTATTCTTATTACCGCATTTTTTATCAAGGTTGTTTTCTATGAGAATGTGTTGCTGACTGCGTACCCAACCCTTTCCATTTACCAGGGCTTGAGACCGACAGTAACCCTAGAAAAGCTACTGGCGTAGTTCAGATTGCATACAAAGTAAAAAAGCTCAATAAATTGCAACATGCTTTTGTTTGCTCTATAAATCCGAATTAAACAAAATCAAAGAAAAATCAAACTATAACTTTATGCCACAATGTCTTGCAATCTATTTAATGCATTTTGCTAAGTAAACTGTTGTCTATGAACAGACGTTATGAATGCATTTATTAAATTTATACCATTTAGTTTTCACTATAGTTCTTTGTGCAGCTTCAAAAATATTCTTAGAAAACAGTGTATAGATCATTATATTGGCAAAAGCAATCTTCAAAGATATCTGTTGTATTACTGTTAGAGTTATTCAAAATCAGTGTTACTGTAACCTGTAATCTTTCACATCTTAACATTACCTTGGTAATATGGTAATTCACAGTTATTTCTATTGGTCATTATAGTAAGTAAAACATTATATTTAATGTAATATTTATTTAGTTCATCGATAGCAACTTAACATCTAGACGTCAGCAAGAAATAACTTTGACAGTGCAGAAGAAAACCTTGTTTATGAATGTGGAATTCAAGGGAGACACGGCTGCTGAAATCCTGAATAAATGGATTTCAAAAACGTTGAATAAAACTTTCTACACAACCAAGCTCCGAATCGTTTTCTCTAGCCGGCCTACCATTCGGGGGGGTGTTAAGGATAAACTTTCGCTTTGGGCCACATCGATGTGTATTTATAAATTTACTTGCTCATGTGGAGCACGTTATATAGGCTGCACAAAGCGATCGCTCTCCAAACGTATCTCTGAACACTATCCAGCTTGGCTCCTAAAAGGTGAATGTAAAAAGATAACCAGTTCGATACAAGAGCATTTGATCAACTGTGGACACATTGCTCCAAAAGACGTCTTTTAAAATAATCTATAGAGTTAAAGGAACCGGATCAAAGGGAGGTCGAATCAATATTTTATGCACTGCTGAGGCATTGGTAATCCATGAATTCAAGCCTGAACTTTGCGTGCAGAAACGATTTGTCCAACCTCTTACCCTTCCTTGGCCCTAATTCCCTCATTGGGTACGTTTTTTGGTTGTTTTTTTGTTTGTTTTTTTTCTCTGTACTTTTATTTGATTATTATCGGTTTTTTGTTTTTAAATTACTATTTTACTTCAAAGTTGAAATCATGAGTCAATTGAAGCTAGACCACCATCGAAAACCTGGAAGCACTGGACGGCCGTTTCGTCCTACTATGGGACTCCTCAGCAGTGCGCATCCACGAACCCGCTCTCGCGAGCGGGATTCGAACCCAGGACCTACTATTTTATATTTAAACTCTAATCAGTTATTATTATTGTCACCTTATACAAGTTTTCTTGATTATTACTCAGATTATTATTATTATTATGACCTTTGTGTTTGTCACTTTTCTTCATATCTGTCAATTGAACTATTATCTGACCCATAAATTATTTTCTTCCTTACCCCTTGATTAGTACGTCACCTCATTTGTTATTTATTGTCGAATCCATTTATAATCCAATCTTTTCTAGCCTCCTATAGACATATATTTTCCATAATCACTATATATACGAATGTACGGTTTAAGTAAATGATTTCGTCGAAAAGAAAATTTTCTTTGCTGAATTCTCTTTTTCTTATTCAATAACACAATGAACTATTTTAATAATGATAATGACTGGTAAGATGTGTAGATGAAATAAGTTTAGGATATAAAAATGAACATCAATCAAATTAATGTTACCATATTATGAAATTAATTATTAACAAGTTGACCCTGAAGTTGGCTAGGGTAAAAGGAATATCAAGATAACAGGAACATGTATCACAGATATCCAAGCAGGCCGCCTTTTAACGATGAGTTTCACTTATTCATAATGTTAACCTATTTATAATCAAATTGCACTATATACGGTAAATTTTCACTTGAATATTTTCACACCCAACTAAAAACAACAACAATAATAATAATAACTGTACACTATTCTTATCTACATTATTTATTAATCTTTTTTACTATTGAATCAATATACTTTTGTACTTCATGTTTTTATTTATTTTATTTATTTATTCGTTCATCTAACATTTTTGAAAAAACAATCCGTTAATATTTAGATAATGAAAATACTTCAGTTTAAATTCAATATTTCTGTCAGTAAATATATGTATATGATTGATAGGCATATTAAAATAGATGTATTATTAAAGTTCCGATAGTTAATTCATCAATTACTGGACACTACTACTACTAATAATAATAATAATAATAATAGTAAAGATGTATCAAAACTAATCTTTCTTATTTATCGTTCACACTCAAAACAATGAAATGAATCAATATACAAAGTAATAATAAACTACTGAATCTAAAATGATAAATATCACCTCTAACATGCAACTTACCGACTTACAATATTTTTTTGTAATTTCCAAATTTTCTTCTGTATTCAATTAGATTCAAAATTTTATTTACCCCTTTTCTTGTAATTCAAAAATATTTTCATTTTAGTATTTAGTGACAAATTAAATAAAATATTTATTTATAAGAACTTTCGTCTAAATTAGAGCGAATAGTTTCAAAGTATTTGGGCGCCAAGTAGATGTGAGACATTAAATAGGAAGAATATATATATTTGTAAAATATCAGCTAATGAATTTAATGTAAATCCAACGTTTTCCTGGCAATCTGGTCCAAGATTTTTCAAGGAGATAATTTTTTACCAAAGTTCTGCTGAAATCTCTGCTATACCGATGGCCAAGGTAGGGAGAGTGGTTATACATACTTTTTTAGGATACAAAGGTTCGGTTTGTGAATAGGGATTGCGATGGCTTCAACTATTAGGAGCCAGTTATATAGGGCGTACTATTCGGCTAGTTCGTCAACGAATAACAGAACACCATCCGTCGTGATTGAAAAAAAGACAAGTAAAAGTGATTAAGAGTTCTATTCTCGCTCACTTGATGGACACAGGTCATCAAGTTGAAGTGAATAAAACTTTTAAGGTTATCTACCATAATCCATCAAATTTGCCACATGGTTTACGAGCTCGTCTCTTGCACATAGCTGAAGCCATAGCAATCCATATACACAAAACAAACCTTTCTATCCAAAAGAAATTTGTACAACCACTCTCTCTACCCTGGCCATCGTATAGCGGAGCTTGTAGCAAAACTTTGGTGAACAATTATCTTATTCCTTCCATTTTTGTAATTTATATTTTACTTTTCTCTACATTCGTCTCTTGATTCTTAAATAACTACCATATTACTGACCATTCTCTTTTAACATATCATGCAACATAGCAAATGATTGATTTTCCAATAATTACTTTGATTATTATTAATCCTCTTTCTTCTAATTAATTAATGTTATTATAGTTAAAAGCGTGAGTCAATTGAAGCTAGACCACCATGGAAAACCTGGAAACACTGGACCGCCGTTTCGTCTTATTATGGGACTCCTCAGCAGTGCGCATCCACGATCCCACTCTCGCGAGATTCGAACCCATGGTGGTCTAGCTTCAATTGACTCACGCTTTCAACTATAATAAATACTAAATCTCCACAAAACCCCTTCTATAATTAATGTTAGTTTATAACCGATATGCCATCATATAATTATTACGTAACTTATCTACTCGAAGATTGTTATTTCATTATTGCAAATCGTATATATATATATATATATATATATATAGAGAGAGAGAGAGAGAGAGAGAGCCATGATGAAATATGAAAATAACAATAAATTTATGAACAGATTTACAATAATGCATTTAGTTATCTAATTAGTGAATTCTTATTTTCTAACATCTGATTAGTGCTACTTCAGTAATCATTTTTTGAAATTGTTAATTGTGTAATAAAAAGCAAATGTTTTTAAGAGTTTTACTGCATTGATATATCAAACCTAAATCTATGTTAATAGTTAAATCCTGACCCATTCAACTGCAAGACCCTTGATTAAAACCATATTATGAATTACATATTCGTAGAATAATTCTTTCATTCTGTAAAAAAATATTATGAAATTTGATTTTCTTACCAGTATGTGTAAGCTGTTAAACAATCGATCACCGTGAATTTCTGTAAACTAATTAATATTAAGGATAATCTATGCATTGTATTTTTTCGGTACAAATTTCGATTATGTCAGTCATAGTATGCAATTATAATCTGATAAACACTCGAAATAAATTGTTGAAATCATGATTAAACTGTAAAGTAATTAAAATTTGTTTTCGAAATTCTAGGTTGTTGACGTATCATTGAAAAAATCGCTCTTGTTGATATAGTGATCACGGAAAGAAACACTCAGTAGCGTTTAAATTATTTTACGAAAAGGCAAATACTAACTTAGAATATTTCAAACATTGGATTATTTAATTGAATAAAACATTTTGGCCGCGTCCATATAAAAATCAGAGTAAAAGTTACGCCTATATCATATTTCTTCCCGTTTCTAGAAACAGATCTAATGAAATATAAAGATTTACCTGTTTAACAATTGACCTTAATGCAGTCACCAAAAAGGGCGTTTGTGGAGATTTCTGGGTTGGGGAGAGTTTCCATAACTGTCGGAGTTTGGCAAAACAACCATTAACAATTTTTAACAGTTTTTAGACAGTTACTTGATTTCAGCTTGATCCTCTTATATAGTGCATGCCCTGGATCCAGCCATTAATAGAAATCGTCGTGTAGTAATGCAGGCCAAATGAAGAAAGAAAAGTGCACTTTTCTGTTCACACTCAGTGGACTAAATATAACACACCACATAAACTTAAGGTTCTGATTTCAGTCACTGGTTTAGTTACAAATGCAGACTACTAAGAAGTCCCATACAAGAATGAAAAAGCTGTCCGGTCCTGCGAGGATTTAGATGGTTATCCAACTATTTGTAATCCCGACTGCTTTCAAATTATAACCCAGTTGCTTTGGTCTAGATTAAAAATATTCTCCCAGTACTTGGGTGTTTTATTCAATTAGTAGCCTATTAAGATTGATAAATAGTGGAAATAAACGGCTTTGCTGTGTGATTAAATAGTTTTTTAAGAGATCATTGTTATTCTATAACATTTTTTATATTTCATGTGCTGTTGTACTCTAGTTATGAAAAAGAAAATACTTCGTACACATAAGGAGTTACACTGATGGTGCCAAAAGACGTATGGGAAGCACTTACAGGATAGGAATGTCATGGTACTAAGATCATCAAGGTGTTCTTCAAAACAAAGAGAGGAACTGATATGGCTTCAAATCACTACCTAGTTGTGGCTGAGATGAAATTGAAGCTACAAAAGCATTGTACAATTCTAAATGCATGGCTACAAAAGTTTTATATAGCTTTTTTCGAGGTGTTAACAAACTCAATGTTTTATACGGCTACCAGCAATAATTCCTAAGCCATACAAAATTTGCTAGATGAGGAAATCATTATGGTTAACAATTGGAAAGACATTAAAGAAGTGATAACGTCACAGTGCGGCAAGATGCTGAACTCAAAGAATCTTCAGGATAAAAAGTTGCTCTCTCTAAATATCCTTAGCGAAATCCAAGAAAGGAAGAACAGGAAGACGGCAATTAACAACAGTCGAACAAGGGCAGGGAAAGCCAAGATGAAAGCCGAATACCCCGAGACAAACAAGCGAATAAAGGGGGGGTATTAAGGCTGATGAGCTGGAAAGCGGAGAAGACCTAGCAATAAAAGTAGAAAAAGCTGGAAGGGGAAAATATGAGAGAATTGTACCATACAACGAAGAAGCAAGATGGGAAATGTAGAAAACCGGAGCGAGGAATCAAGAAAAAGAAGATAAAGCTATCACTGAAATTCGTCAGCAGCGAGATTGGCGGGCAGAGCATTTGGAAAAACTATTGAATAGTTCATTCCCTGTTAAATCCACAGGATAATTAAGCAATGGGATATGACCTCCCGAGAGAATTTATCACGTCAGGAACGGCCAAAATCATTAAGGTCACCAAATAAACCGATAATAGCAAAGCAGTAGGACCACACAGAATATCAACCGAAACACTCAAGTCAGCTATAGAGGTAAATGCAAAGATCCTTCACATTTTTTCAGAAAGCTTTTGGATGAAGAACAAGCATCAAGAAACCGGATATAAGGATACCTCGTCAAAATACCAAAGAAAGATCTATACAAGTGTGTAAACTACAGAGGAATCACAATACTATCAGTGTCGGATAAAGTATTCGATAGTGTCTCTAAATTCAGTGAAAGGTTCAGTAAACATCCAAATTCGTGATCAACAGGCTAAAGCTCGTAAGGATCGAGCAAGTACCGACCGAATAGCAACATTTCAGATCATTATTAAACGACAAACTGAATGAAACTTATGGACTAGCTTCCCTGACTATGAACAAGCATGTGATGACGTGGATAGGAGAACCTAGTGGAATCTTTTTCAGCACTATAGAATACCTGAGAAGATCGTCAGATCCTTAAGGAACTCATATAAGGAACTGAGTTGCTAAGTCATTCATTTGCAATACCCTATTTATCAACATAAGGAGACATTCTATCTTTAACATTTGATTCAAATTGGAACAGATTACAAAAGATGTGTAAATAATAGTCGTCACCCAAACTCATTCCCTAACAGCATTTTCCTGATAACGTGAGATCTATAGTATATCAATATCCGTGGGAATTATATTCACAAATATTAGCTCCTCAAAAACAAGAGAAACCTACCCATCAGTAGTTTACTCGAGTAGATAAATAAATAATTAAAGTACCGAGGTAGTTGCACTTCAATTAAGAGCTATTTCAACCAAATGAATAGCTTGTCTTGTTGTGAAATTTTAATACTTACACATAATACGTCATTTCATGATGACATACTTTTTAATAATTATCGTTTCTCATGTTACCAAAGTCTAGTTGACCTACCTTCACTGTTTGCAGGAAGAGAACATTTTGTGCCTTTCACATATTACGAACCACTTTCCAAAAAATCTACTGTTTGAAAAGATATCGCTGGGTCGCCTTTACAATCAAATAAGAAAGGCTTTTAAGAAAGAAAATTTAGATATGATAAAACATATAATTCACTTTATTCATCGAGTACATTACATCATAATCTCAGAGTAAATAAATAATATTCGCACTTTAAATATAGTGACTGAACAAATCATGGTCGTCGTTCTGTACACTGTCCCTTATAAAACTTGTCTAAATTAATTACACAAATCAACGTACACAAAAAACAAGTTGCATTTTTTCAAGCAATAACTATTACTCTGGAATACCAACTTAAAAAACCGAAAGATAGTTTGTAAAGAAGAATATAGAGACAAATTCTCATTTACTCACGTCTAGATTCGATTAAACAGTTTTCTTGGTCCTCCTGGTCTACATGATTGTTAAATCATAAGCTGGGTTAAATCAGAGAATTAATAAAAATGTAAGGTGTTAATGAGTACCTTTTTACTTAATGATCAACCATATCAAAGGTGACAACGTTAGACTGAGATATTTATAATAAATAAATTATTCCTATATATTCTTTCTTTTCTGCCGAATCTTTCGTGGATGGTATCGTCCTCGAAAAGTTTATGATGGCAGTAAAACAATCGTCTATTTCTCATTGATTATCTAGTTTATTAATGATAGTTTATTATAAGATAATGCATAGATCTAATTACATGACTTTGTTATTACTTAGAAAAATCTAAAATATGTAATGGCGTTGTCTTAAAAACATGAGTTATAATTAATCAAGAAACACATGGAATTTATATATTTCTGGTACTGTGGAATTAGATAAGACTCCTCATATCTTACAATCATCAGATATAAACTTTGATGTCGCAAGACTTTTACGAATACTTATTGCACATATCTTTTATATAAGAACCAAGACTTTCAAGCTTATGCCAGTGAATCACATTTGTCAAATACTGTCAAATTGTGATGCATCATAAAGATCATTTGACATAATTGAGGACTAAACTCTTTACTCTGTGAGAAAATCAGGGTGTGTTGTTTTCTCACTAAACTTTCGACACACCTGTATCAAAGCTAGCTACATTACAACCATGATTTAGATGATCTGTGGAAATTTGTTAAGTTTGACGATAGTTTTCACGACCATTTAATAATAGTATGTAGTAATCAGTTTATCTAGTTCCTGTTAATCTTTCATCTCTATCACTATAAAATCACTGTACAAATTTGATTTTTAGAAAGTTTACTATCATATTGTAAATAATTATGATATCAGAATGCCATGTGTTTAATCTAAAATTAGCTTCTTATCGTTACAACAAATGAAAGAAATAGGATCTATAATATATGATACTGATGAAAGGAATATAATAAACAAAATACAACAAAATCTTTTACGTTATATTGGAATTATGGAAACAATAGATTTAAAGAAAACATGTTATCTGCTTTAGTTGCACCTTGCTGTTGATGTTTTAGTCAAAATAAGCTTCAAAATGTAGTTCTGAAAATTAAACTAGAATATCATAAATAGGTGTAGTTAATGTTAACAAGCACTAATAGCACAATTTACTTTGAACTGACAAAAGGAAATGAGTTGTCAATAAATAAGATTGCAGCATTAATTAGTTTGTAAATGATCTATGAAAAAAAAATTATTCAAAAGAATAGAATCTGGAAAACAATAATAAAGTTTAAGTGAATAATTTTGGTATCATTTTCTTCTCTGAATCAGATGTCTTCATTTCAAAGCTTTCATTATCATTTCTGGACAATACATTTAACACCTACTTTATTTAGACATCTATATGAAATAAGCTATAGTGACATTCAGAAAGGTGATCAAAAGCTTAAAATTACATCATCTAACCTAGTGAAAGAAAATAAAATGAAACTACTTAAATAAGTTCTATTAATCATCTTGAAAACAAATATATCTCTTTAGAAAATAAATTTTTTTAAAGAGATAAAAGAACAAAACAATCAATTATAAATAAAAAGTCAGGTAAAATTTAAATACTGAAGAAATGATAAACAAACAAACAAAAAAGAAAAAAAAACTGATTAGATAGTCGAAAGATTAAAATAACAATAAAGCTCAAAATAAGTAAACAATCGAAATAAAAAATACAAAGATAAATCAATTTTTTAAATGTTTTTTTTGTTTTTTTAAAAATTTTTTTTGGCATGATTTCTTTTTTATTTTAAATTATCGTTTAAATAATTTCAAACAAAATTTACTAATGAATTGAATATGTTCAATAAATTTAGAACGAATAGATTGTATACAAATAAATAAACTAAGTGTACGACTAATAAAAAATATAATACGTACTAATTCAGTTGAACTTTGAATAATTTGCGCTAATTTAGTATAACCATAATTTTGAAAATCATAAAATAATATCATATCAAGTATACTAGCTATTGTTGATTCAGCTGACCATATAATGATAAGTAATGTTAATATATCTTGTAAATTATGTGAATTAAAACCATTAAAATTTTTATTTGAACGTTTTCTTTTAATATAATAAATTAACATTAACATATAACATGTTGTTACAATAATAGCTGGTAATATTAATAATAAAGCTAAACATAAATAACCAAAAACTTTTAATTGTTGACGATGAAATTCATCAATATGACTTTGTCCAACAGCTATACATTCACCATCTGAATCCATTTGTACCATAGCTGTAAATCTTAAATTTATTGCTGTAATATATATCATAGCAAAACAATATGATGCAGAAATAGTTCGTGGATAATCAAATATATTTATATTTGGATAAAATAATTGAAAACATCGTTCTACCAACATTGACATAACATTATATTTGCAGAACATAATGAATAAATTATACATAAATGTACTACTCCACATATGACAAAATATTAGATTAAACCATAATTGATCTGTTTTAATAATTGGACAGAATATATACAATACACCAGCGACTGATGCAAGCCATTCACATGTCATTTGTAACATAATCATTATGCTTAAAAATTGTGTTCCAAGGTTAATATCAAATATATACAATAATAAAATTGGATTGAGGCATATACTAATAAATGAAAAGCTGAATGAAGTTACATCAATTTTGTCAGCAACCGAATTTCCATGACGTAAGATATTAATTATTCCCTGTTGTGCAGCACACATAATATTATTTCTTCGAATAAAACAAAACTGAAAATATATATCTATATGTTTCTCATTCTCATCTCTTCTAATTCTGTAAAGAGTTAATTTGAACTAATGTTGTTAACATCTATAGTGATCGCCAATGTTACAAAGAATATTCTCCAAACTTTTTTATTAATAATTTTATGAAATAAAATAAATATTTTCATGGAAAACTATTTGCTTATCTTGATTTTTTCATGGGATTACTAAAGACTCATTTGATTGGTTATATTCGTAGATTTATTGAGAGATACTATATCTTTCTCGTTTCTAATTGGGTGAAGTGTATATTACTAAATTTCTATTTATAGTTTGTTTAGTTAACTTCTACCCTATTGCAACAATATTTTGCTCTTTCAATTTAAAATACTACTTCGCAGAACCAGAAGTTGAATGATTATTTACCCTGGTTAAAATCAATACTGATAAATTTCCTTCCTGTTGGATGAATAGATATTGAAATCATTTACTAAAAAACTCCTAATATCTATAATATTTACTGTTAACAGTATGGGATATTATGTCTTAATAATGAAACCGACGTTTTTTCCAAAAATGATTTATAGATTCTATTTTGAAAGACTAATATTTGAACGAAGAATATTCTCTTCGATAAATTCTCTTCAGGTTCTACAATTATATATCCAAATTAATAATCCGAAAACATGGCCAGGTTAAAGGCGAAGTACAACGTCTAAAGCATGAAAATTTAGGAATGTCAAATCAAATAGAATAAAATTGTTAATGTTGACATGACCCGTATAAAATGTTAACTTGAATCAGTATATATGTGAAAATGTAAGATCTGTGATCAGAATAAACATGGGTCAGATAGGGTGAGAGATATGATACTGCAATTACAATTCGATCAAGTGGAAGATTAAATTGTGTGAAAAATTAGTAAGACGTAATAAGGAGGGATCAATGCGGAGTGAATGAATCATGTATAGAGGAGATTAACAATGATATTTAACCGATAATAAAAATAATGATAATAATATTAATAAAATACAAAGATTTGTGATAAGAGAGACAATGATATTTGACCACAAAAGGTCGTAAGTACATAGTCAAATTAGGTCATCCAATAGCTAAGATTACTATTGATTAATTGACCTTGTGGTTGACCGAGGGAGGAGCAGGGATTGGAGATAGTTCTTCTATACGCATAGCTCCGGTTACTTCAACCTGATGGCTACTATCTCAGCTGTTTGAAGGACTTTAAAGCCTGACAAGCTTTGGCAAAAAATATCACCGTATTTCCTATAATATCGCGCAAACTACACATACTTGTAAAGAAATCAGAATGTTAGATGAAAATTTGTTCCTGTCAGAATAAAACTCTACTGGATTACAATACTATTTAATTCCACCTTAATATCATTAAGACATATAAAGATAGTTAAATCCGAATAGTTTTTGATCAAGAAACCAAATTGATTAGAATTGAGATCAATAAATAAATATACGGTACAATTCTATATCACAGAAAATTTTTCTGCTAAAAACTAACTTCTCCATTTCAATATATTTTTATCTTTCAGAAATATATAGCCTTTTGAACGTACTTTGTGTAAATATATAATAATAGATTCCGAATTTAATTACTGTAATAGTGAATTTATGTATCATTCTTATAAATATTCATAAAATCACAGTTTAGTTCAATTTCATTATCTTTTTTAAGTATTCTCATCATTCTAAATTATTTGGCATAACTTTCTTGTTTACTTAAAATGTATTTTCTTCTACCAGACTTTTATATGTATAAATGCTGAGTAAAAGCATCAATCTTTTACTAAATATAACATCAGATGAACTATCCAAATAAATCATCATAGGTATTAGTCAATTTATTTTTGAGCATTTAATGTAACTAAACTATCTTGAAATGAACCAATCTACAAAATAAAGAACACCGAACGTTTGCTAAACAAATATGAAAGCACAAATATATATTTGTGCTTTCATAGCTCATAAACTGTTATCATGTACCATAATGTAAGTTTAAGTGGAAAATATTCTGATGAAAAAAATGGACAAAATATGAGTGTTTATTAAAGTTTTCTACAACTTCAATATGTAACCTCTGAAGTTCAATGTCATCACTTAATTCAAGTAAATTATATAACACTGGTAAACACCTTTTAAGGTTATCTCAACTCAAGGCAAATATACATTAATCAGATAATTTGGTGATTTTTCTACCAACTATTGAACAGCTTACTTCGGTTACTAAATTATTATATATAGTGTTACTTTTGTTATATAACTAAACACGTAATTTCACAAATTGGCTTTTATTTACTTGTCTAATATCTTAACGATACTAAACTAGCAAGTTGTTGTTAGTACCGTGATGAACTTATCCCAGAAGATTAACAAATTTTAAACTACTAAATTTTAATATTGAATAGTGTATATATGTATTGATAAATAGTAAATCTTAGTTAATATCTTTTCATTGACTGTCCCCAAATATTTTACAGTCTGTTAAGTTTTCAGTGAAACTATCATCTATTAAAATAGGTATCATTAGCAAGCTTTGATTTGATAATTTTGAATAAATTGAGCATTGGGTAGATTGTCCTAAATAAATTAATATATTTGTAATATCCCAATGAGTAGAAAAATGATATTATCTGACGTTTCTTGACGTAGTGTAAGTCACTTCTTCAGAAAATAGTTAACCAAGTTAACATTAATCCAAGTTTAAGTAGTACAACGAAACAACACGAATGACATTGATCTATTCAGACTTGTTTTTGATTGTTTGCACCTAATATCCGTATTGTTCCGTTGTACTATTTAAACTTGGATTAATGTTAATTTGGTTAATTATTCTCTGATGAAGTGGCTTACACTGAGTTACAAAACGTCAGAAAATCTAATTTTTTCTACTCATTGGGATATTACAAATATATTAATTTATTTAATAAAATGGTCATATTACATTTCTTTTTTGTTTCATTAAATATGTTTCTTTTCAAGAAAAAAAACAACAACAGAAACTGAAGTACCAATCTGGCAACGAATTTATTAACTGCCTAATCATTTATTAAATCACTCAATTTAAGCACATTAACATAAATTGATTACTCTCTTAACAATTTGTAAGTATCCACGTGACGTAAACTGTGTGCATAAGTGCATATTGACCTTCAAATTTATTATATTCAGAAAAATAAAAAAAGCTATACAATTCATATATTCATTTTATTTTCAGAGTATAATCTGAATCATGAGTGTATGTATGCATGTGTGCACCCTATTGAACACCGACACATATGTACATACATATATATATAATGTGTATGTGTGTATACAATGAAAGCACTTATAAAAATGTCGTCATTGATTTTTACAATAACTTTCCTTTGTTTAAATTTAAATAAAATAAAAAAAAGAGAAAACAGCATTCACTGATGATTTATATTCAAACATTTCAGGTAGGTAATGGTGTAGTTGAATTTTTTTATAAAAATAATAATCATGATATTTAATTGATCAGTTTTAAAATGTTTTTTTTTGAAAAAAAATTTAGTTGAACAATTTAAAATTTAAATAAAACTAATTGATAATTTAATCAATAATTGGTATCATTCAAAGACTTTTCATTTTTAAAATAGTTAATATTGTTTTATTGAATGATTGAATAGAATATTGAATAGTGTGTTAAATTTTTAAAGAATATAATTCTTGATCATTTAGATATTGATAACTTCCAAGATGGAAATAGTACAATTGTAAGTCAATTAGATATAAAAAAATAAAATTTAGTATATTACAAATCCAATGGTTTAAAGTGAATCATTATAATGATTCATAGATTATAATGTTGTGCTGTAGAGATAATACGCATAGTTAACAGTTTGAAACTATAAAAAAATAATTGTGTATTACTTATAAGAAGGGGTTTGGTGGAGATTTTAGTAATTTTATAGAGTTAAGATCATGAGTCAATTGAAGCTAGACCACCATCGAAAACCTGGAAGCACTGGACGGCCAACTCGTACTATTGTAAGAATCCTCATAGGACGAAACGGGCATCTAGTGCTTCCAGGTTTTCTATGATGGTCTAGCTTCAATTGACTCATGATCTCAACCATATAATATTACTTATCCATTTATTAGTATTTACAAGAAGTGAATTTCAAAAGTAAACTTACTTTTTATTTGAACTTTTCATATTTCTAAACAACTATTTATTATCAAATTCCATATTGTTCCTTTTTAGTAAATACCATAAAAAAAATTTAAAAAGGAACTAACAATAAATGGAAAAATTAATAGAATTATTCTTTGAATTGGATAAAGATAATAATGAAATTGTTGATAAACAAGAACTTATCAATTATTGTCAAGCAAACAAACTGGATATGGAAATGGTTAATGTGAGTTATTGATTTAAATTGTTTTTCATGTGAATTACGATACCTACATGTATGTAACTTTTCTGGTTCACTGGAGCTATATAATGTTATCGGACTAAATTAAGTGATATAGCATAGTAGTCGATTTAAGCACATAGTTCTAATTCAAAATAAATCGGTTGTCGAGTCGATAGATTAGTTATTACACCAGTTATTGAATTAATATTATTATTAGCTTTACTCAATATTATATTTTTGGTACAATATAGAATTATGAGCACAAAGTATTTCAAAAAGTTTATGTTTCATACTTCTTGGAAGATACTGATGATAAATACTGAGTGATCACCAGTTAGATGTTAGCAGTCCAGTTAATCGATATCAAAATAATGTGTATTCTTTTCGCTGCATATTGCCAACAACTACAATATCTCTGATAGGGTCCTTTGTAACTTGTACAAGAAAAGGTTCTACGCTTTTCAGAAGCGCACCTGAATAGGTTGTGCAATTGATAGACATAATGATGTATTAAAACTAACAAAAATAGACAAATTGTTGAAATATCTACATGTCAGGTACAGGCATCCCAGATGTTCAAGTATGCCGACACTAGTACAAGTCGTAGATGAATCATGAATTGCCTGAAGTCTGAACATCCATTTAATTTATTTGAAGTCTATTTTGTAGATGATCTTGTACTACATTTACGTTTGATTACAGAATCACAGAAAAATAACATGATTGAGGCTAAAGATTTTTCTCACGAATAATTTAACATGCATCCTTGGTTGGGAAGGCAAGTTTAAGTTAGTTCAGTAGAATATCTGATTATGAAAATGGTAACTGTAAATCAACTGTGATATTTAATATCTTGCAAAATCCATTTAGAATTTAAATCTGCTGCTCATGAAAGGCAACTCTGACCTACAGTAATCGATGAAATCATTATATCAGTTCAACTGTTGGCAGTATTTTGAAAAATATGTTGATAAGATTTTACGGTGATCTGAAATGATGTTATAACATGTTGAGATATGATAATAACATTTTGTATCTTTAACCTTCAAATAATCATAGCTTTCCCAAAAACTTAAATTCCCTGTTTTAACATTGTCATCAACAATAGTATATAGGCTGACTAATAGAACTTCTAAAATTATATTTCAGTGATTAGATTATAATTAATATCATAATGTCTCACTGATCAGCAGCTAAGATAAATCAGTAAAGAAAAACTGTATTTACTGAGTTTTTCATCTTTGAATGAGCTTTAAATATCAACTAAAAAAAAGTACACTGTTTAGCATCTGACTATGTTCACAATGTCTGCCATTTGTTGTATCCTTAACTGTACTGAAAGTATCATATGGTTGTCATTCTTTAAGGAACATAAATGGACAAATCTAAAATATAATATTAGTTGAATGTTATTGTCAATTTTCTTTCTAGTCAATTTATTAACAAATCACAAGGATTATCTTCTTTGATTTGTTAAACAGACAGTTTCTATTTAAAATACTTCGTATTTTTAAATTCCATAATGGATTTTAATGATATGCAAACTTGTATTATTTATTCATCTCTTACAAAACCAGAAAGATTATAAATTAACAAAACTATGGAATGACTTAAACTAGAGGTTACTGAAAAGTCAATTTCGCTTATTTTTCTTGAAATTGTTTAAACCTGAAAAGATATATTACTAAAATTGACTGCATTATATCATAACTAGTCATTGTTTATGCTAAGTAGTCCTCTTTTTTTGATAACACATCCATCAGTTAATTATAAACAATGTAGGACCTTTTTTCAAATATCATCAGATTAAGTTTCTACATCATATCAGTAACATGACGATAGAATTAATAAGTAATAAACCAATAAATATTTCAACGAATAATTGTTTTTAATAGCTTAACCATCAGATTCCACAAGTGTAATTTCATAAGTACTATATTGTAATGGACATTACAATTTGTCCATACATAAATGAATTAGACAGACCTAAATATGAATATGAGTTATTATAATTTCACATTAATTTTGATTTAATATCTCGTGGCAACTCTTCCTAATCCTTTCTCAAATGACTTTTCGGATCTACACATGATATATTATGAATACATTTACGTGGTAACCGATATAAAACTTCACTATTTCAATATATAACAATATCCAATTCACTTACAACCTATTCGTGTAAGTCTTACTTCAGAAGATGAAATAGGGTAAATATTCATTTATGAGTATGGAGTTTAATGATAGAGTTATTGAAAATAATAAATTTGTAAACCTCTCCTTGTTTCTAAATAATGTATGGGACTTTTTGGACAGCTAAAAAAAATTAAAGTGATCGTTGGGAAGACTAAACAACAATAATTATTCGAAGAGAAAGCATTATACTATGGAATAAAAAAATCGAAAAAAATCATATGTAAATTTAAAGTCTAGGAGAAGATAAAGACTGAATCAGTCTTTACCACTGTAGTAGACTTAAAGCTTCATTACCTTAACTCTCCGATTATTTAACGGACCCAACATCCAATTAATAATTTATGAATAACAGTGAGACGTTCCTTATGAAAAATTCATATGTGAAAAATTAATTTAACAAGTTGAGACTCTATTCTTGTTTCCATAAAGAATATCTAGACTATTAGTCATTTATATGACTTAAATTTGAATGGAATAATCCTTATTTGCTACTATGACTGCTTTAACGAAACAAAATTATTCTTTTATAATGAAGCTGAAATAGTTTCACATATATCCTACTCCTTTAAAATCATTTATAAACTACATGAGATTGAATGTATTTATAAACCTACGTATTCACGAATACACAAAAGTAAACATCCTAGTAGAAGCCACTAACACATAAGTCAGCTACATGATGGCGATGATTCTAATGTAATAAATCCCGAGCAGAAATCGAAAACTTAAAGTGATCAGTATTTTTATTGATTCGTTCTCACGGCGAAACACGTGGTCAATAAAATCCAATCAGTATAACAGTCTGGACAATGTTATATAAGTTTATACTCACTGACTGTTTAGTATTAACATATAAGTCTTACAGGATGTATATTAAGGCCCATACGGCACAGTCTCTAACTCCAACACGGGCATACTCAAGTTCAGATCTCACAAAAAAACACTTTACCTTAAGATTTAAGGAACCGTCTACTAATACATCCAATTCAGCAAGAAACGTAGGCCCTGGATTCAATATCAACTACTTATAGTTATTTAACGTCAAACAATGTTCACTGTGACATCTGGTCATTTAATCTAGTTGCTACATAGCAACCTGGTCGCTAGAAGTTGATCAGAACTTGAGAATAAGCAACGTGACATTACTTAGTCCCTACCGACAAATAATTGTGGTAAGTGTGGGTAAATAACAAAGAACAGTGAATTTTAGTTTATCGCTTAGTGGTACATTCGTACTATAAAAAACTTTAGTTTTAACTTGAGACATCAAATTGAGTCACAACACAATCTACAATGGAAGAATCTATGTACATAATTGACCGATCCATAAATAATGATCTAAAAGATTAACTATTACAGTTATAAACTATCCTAGTGATAAAATCTGAATACATATCTAATTTTCTATATTTATTATTTCAAACTAATCAAATTCAAATTTATAAATGTAGTTTATTTCTATTCTATCCAACCACTTTATTACTTATCTGTAAGATTGTATTAAGAAAAAACACTGATAATTATTCATAAGGATCAACTTTGGAAACTATTTTCTTTGCTACATACATTCTATTACAAACATTGAAAAAAATTGATTTATTTATAAATGTACTCAAATCCATTGTGATAAAACACAGCATGGTAACAAAATCATTTGAATGAACGATTCATTTTTTTAATCACAAACTCATGACTAAGAAATGTGAGTTTATTGAACATAATTATTACTTTATTTATTTAAAATTATGTAGCATTTTTGTCCTTAAAAAACAAAAGATGTTTTACTTTGTCAAAATTAAACCAGCATATTTAATTTTATTTTAAATGAAAGATAGATCTTTTATATTCACATACTTGATTATCACAAATTGAACTATATATTATCCACTATCTCCATTTTCATTTAACTTCATCATTGACCTATTGCTGGAAACAACGCTCTCGTCGACTGAATTTTTGGGCACTGAGCTCTTACTAGGAGGTGCACTTAACGACTTAAAATACGCAGATGACATAGTCCTGTTTGGTGAAGACGCTGGCAAAATGCAGAGTCTTCTATTAGAACTGAGTAATAATGCCAGGATGTTTGGGATGCGTTTCTCTCCCTCTAAATGCAAGTTGTTGCTTCAGAACTGGCCTCCGTCAACACCTGAAGGATAGAGAGTGAAGTAGTCGAACGCGTCGACAACTTCACTTATCTTGGAAGTCTGATCAGTCCTAATTGGTTGGTGTCTGACAAAATCTCTGCACGGATTCAAAAAGCTCGTTTGGTTTGTACCAACTTACGTCACCTATGGCGAAGGCAAGATATCCGTCTATCAATTAAAGGACGAGTATGCTGCGCAACAGTTTGCTCTGTTCTACTTTACGGCTGAGAAACGTGGCCATTAATAGTAGAAGACACCCGTAAGTCACTAGTATTTGGCTACAGACGTCTTAGAAATATTGCTCGTATCTTCTGGGATCACCGGGTTAGTAATAGTGAGGTTAGACACAGGTTATTAGGGAATGATGGTAAATCAGTTGATGAAGTCATGAATCTTCATCGACTGAGATGGTTGGGTCAAGTGTTACGTATGCCTTAACAACGATTACCACGACGCGCAATGTTGACTAGTGTAGGGGATGGTTGGAAGAAAGTTAGGGGCGGCCAAACCAAGATGTGGCACCAGTCCTTAAAGTCACCAACATCCAGTCTGAGCCATGTTGGTAGATGCAGACTACTTGGTTGGGGTCCGCGTGACTATTGTAACCAATGGTTGGAGACTCTAGGTGACATGGCTCAGAATCGATCACAATTGCATAGGTGTATACACTCCCTGTTTTCCCTTAAACCGTGAGATTAAAATTGCTTCATATCTTTCTTTCTTTCTGTACTATATCCTTATACACAATCTTTCTTTTATATGTTACCACCGTTAAATTAACTACTTCTATGAAGTCGATGTGTCATCTTGTTGTGCTAATGAGGTATGGCAACTTAGACCGATGCATATATGTGCCTGGTCCTACGTTGTAGCAGACTGGCTGAACTATTTATTGAAATGGACGGAATACACCCATTATGACATTAATTAAGAAATATTGTTATCTAAATATTGGAATAACCAAGTAATTGTTGTTTCGGTCATTTTTACATTGTTTCTGTACAAATTTTAGAAATTATTGTTAACCAATGATCTGTTTTGTGGTTTCAGAACAATTTGAAGCAAGGTACAAAGATTGGTGAACTAAGACACTTTTTCTGAGGACAAAAAATAATGTTATTATGAAACTAATATGTTAACAGGTCTTAGCCATACTCGAAACAACTATACAAGGGTCAAAATAACATGACTGTTAATTGAAATTCAGAAGATAATGCCATAAAATCAACTAAATTTAACCTTGATAGTCATAAAATACTGTTACTTGAAAAAACAATTGGAAATATTCCAAGTTCACTTCACAATTCTCCATGAAAATAGGATTTATTATTTTGATATCTTATGTTAAACTCTTTACATATAAGCTACTTAATAAAATATTACTCTCCTGTACCAGTTTAGATGGTAAGCATTATGATTATATCACAATGAAGGCGTTTTGGAATAGTATATATGCTTTTGGCGTTTTAATAAACAAACATTGTGAGATTATTTTCTACCAAACTGTATAAAATTGATTTCATTAAATTGGATGATGAAAATATTTTGGCAAATACCAAATGCAAGTTTAAGATTAGCCAGTCATTTATATTCAATAAAAGTCGTACGTGTCAAAAGTTGTTCAAAATTTATTACGATAGAGCTCTTAGTAATAAACTACTGGAATGTCATTTGATCTTTGTTACTAATCGCTCGATAGATGTAAATAAATATATAATCTTTTATCAATAGTAATAGATGTTTTATGAACCATTATTATATTTCATTGGAGGGTTTTGTGTAGACTATAGAACCTTCACAGATTTTGAATTACAAATTAATTTTATTAAGAACACCATTGGAAACTTACGACATTTATTCACTCCAGGAAATGTAAGATGGTTGAACAATGTCGTGAATTGGTTGAAGTTAGAAATTAACAGCGTTTGATTTCAGTCAAGTGGTCTGGAATTTAGATGTTCGCGCCTGCGATCTGGGACCTTGGATTTGCTCCTCATTTACGTTGTCGGGGATGGACACTGATGAGAAATCCCTCACTAGAAAGGAACGGTCATCATATCCTACCAGGTTTTTAACAGTTGTTTAACTAAGATCAGTTAGTGATTTTAAATCTCTGAAATGTATTAGATGTTATCGGTCAATCATTACTTTTCACCTTCAACCGTCTACTGTTTTCTGATATTTGAAAACTATTTGTAGCTGTTGTCAGATATCAGAATACCATTTTCAAACCATTGTACCAGGGGAGGTACATCGTATTGCTCTTCATTTCTACCAAGTATATTTATGGGGAAATGTGCTTTATGAATAGATTCTTAACCACAGTTATTGATTTAAATTGGAAAAATGGTCATTTGGATGTGAACTTGATAGTCTAAAAGTAAAGCACTCGTCACAAGGTTCAAAATTTTTTGAATCTGAACACTAGCAGGCTTGTAGTCGTAAGTTGCTCTGACTGGATAAAACGTCTGTTCAACTTTTTCTGATTAATGGTGATTATTTGGCCAAAACAGATCTTGTTGTTAACTACAAGTTGAACAATTTCCACAAATCTTTCACTTTAACAGCTAATCAAACCTTGTAAGATATGACTATTTCTATCTTTTATTAGTTATAGAAACCAAACAGTTTTTTAACGGAGTGTTTTTGACACAGGGAATCTCCGCTTTTAATTAAAAAGTTTTAATCTATAATAAACCAATGAAACCACAAATCACGAGCATATTCCCATGGTCTTTCTTGCATCAAATGTATATTATTATTTTAAAAATGTAATATGATATTCAAACGACCTGAACATACCTGTAAGATGAAAAGAATCTTTGGAATATGGAAAATCATCAGCTGTGATCTGTAATCTTTTTTACATGATGGTCGCGTATTGGTATATGTACTTAAGAACTTTAGTCGTAGTTTTGCAGCATAGAACTATTTTTAACTAGTGCAGACAACCGATTCTTTGGTACATTGAAAGAAATAACGATTGAAAACAACAATCTAATCGACTTTTTAGAGAATAACACATACTTGACTTTGATTCATTATTTTACCTGTGTGAGTTAGTGATACTGCGGACCAAATGAAATAAATTCCAAATCTGTGATTAACCAATTGACATTTAAGTGTTTTAACCATAAATTAGTCGAACAAAGTTGAATACTAGTTAAAAGTGAAAACGAAATTTCATACCTTAAATAAAATGTAGACATTTTACTTCCTATTTCATTCCTCACAGCCTAAGACAGTTTCAATTACTTCATCTTATGTACAAAATAAAATTTATTGAAAATTTGTTTTTATAAAATTGTTTATCTAGAGATGGTTGTCAAGATGTGATACTGATAAAAATAACAAAATCACATTCGATGAATTTTGTCGAGGATTTGGTATTAAACTAAATGAAATGTAAGTCATTGATTTGTTAGTCTGATTCATATACTATGAATTGTATTTCTTCTTTTATCCTTTTTTGGCACTGATTCATTATTGTTTGTGTTTATAAATTCTTGGTATTATTAGTGCTTTCGCTTTATTTATATTCAAAGATAAAGTAGTTCGGTAGGTTCAGCGATGTCCGCAGTACGTTGTTTTACATTCCTAAACACTTTTAAAATGGTTAAAGATAAAGTCAAATAGGGAACTTTTTTAGAAAGATCAAAATCTTGAGCAAACAATCAATATTTAGATCACACTGTTTGAAGAGCATAAAAAATCACTTTTCTGATAAATGTTTTATACACACGCTTTCTACATAGATATAGTATACTTGTTGACAATTAACAGATGAATTTTATTCAACTTAGTATTGTTTGTTTGAATCTTCCCATCGATTTGTTAGGACTGCAACTGGTCAGTCTCTGATGAATTTTATACACAGGACACAGTTTTATTATCCCATAATTCAATTATACTAGAACAGTCCTTACTTATAATTTTGACGTCATTTAGTTGACCAACAAATGTGATTAAATCATCGTCATACTTTAAAACACGTAAAACGTAAACAATTAAAACACTGGAAACAATTCTTCAGTGTATAAACTCATATAACACATTTAAATAATGTAAACAATAAACAAAATTCTCTTTTTATGTGTATAAGTCAATTAGAGCACATTTAATCACTTCTTTTGTATAAGTTAAAATAAAACTTAAATGTATGTCAGTTTTAAAAAAATCATCTGATACGTTCATGGAGAAAGATATGTACTAAATAAGGAATATAACAGAAATTGACTAACTGGTTATTTAATTTAAAATCCATTGTATGAATCATTTAATATAAAGACTTAATTATTATGCACTTGCAAACAATACCAATTAAGCGAATGTGGATATATATAGATACACCCTCTATGTTATAATCAAAACTTCCAGGTTAAATCTTTGTAAGACTGCGCAACATTACGAGTTAGTCAAAGTAAGACATTTGTACCATTGAATGTCGGCATAATAGTCAAAATATAAATCTCTCTCAGAGTAACCGAAAATTATGCGTGTTATTCCAAGTAGGATCGTGGATATTCACTTCTGAAGAGTCCCATAATAGGGCGATCCAGTTTTCCAGTGTCTTTTTTGGTGGGGGTTCTCGATGGGTATTTAGCCAATAGAAGTCAGTGATGCGAACTAAAAAAACCGTTAAAAAATGTAAAATTTAGTTATACATTTGATTTACAAATGTATGAACTATTTTTATAACCATATTATTAATTTTTCTACTCACTTCACTTTTACTTACGTCTGTTACTCACAATGGAGCATAGGCTGCCGACCAGCATTCTCCAACTCACTCTGTCCTCAGCCTTCCTTTCTAGTTTCATCCAGTTGTTGTTCATTCTTCTCATATCTATCTCCATTCCTCGGTGTAATGTGTCTTTTAGTCTTTCTCTTCTTCTTTGGCTTTCAGGATTCCATGTGAGGGCTTGCCTTGTGATACAGTTGGGTGATTTCCTCAATATGTGTCCCATCCACTTCCAGCGCTCCTTCCTGATTTCTCCCTCCACTGAAATCTGATTTGTTCTCACTCACAGTAGACTGTTGCTCATAATGTTTGGCCAACGGATCCGAAGGATTTTTCGTAGACAACTGCTAATTAACACCTGTATCTTCTGAATCATGTCTTTCGTAGTTCTCCAAGTTTCCACCCCATACAGCAGAACTGTCTTGACATTTGTATTGAAGATTCTGGTTTTGGTGTTGGTTGACATTTGTTTTGAGTTTTAAGTGTTCTTCAGTTGGAGATATGCTGCTATTGCTTTGCCGATCCGCGTCTTCATATCTGCATCAGATCCACAGTGTTCATCAATGATTCTGCCGACATATGTAGAGATTTTCACATCCTCCGAATCTTCTCCGTCAAGTGTAATTCGGTTGAAACATGTTGTGTAGTATCGGAGAGTCTTGCTTTTCCCTCTGTATATGTTGAGACCTGCTGCTGTTACACTGGTCGCTTTCTCTTGCATTTGTTGTTGCGTGTGCGGTAGAAGAGCAAGATCATCTGCGGATTCTAGATCGTCCAGCTGCATCCTACCTGACCACTGTATCCCATGCTTTCCCCCCAGATATTGACGTCTTCATGATCCAGTCTATCACCAGGGGAAAGAGAAAGGGTGAGAGTAAGTAACCTTGCTTTACACAAGTCTTTACTTCAAACGAGTCAGTGAGCTGTCCTCCATGTACGATTTTGCAGTTAAATCCATCGTAGGAATTCCATATGATAGTGACCATTTTCTCAGGCACACCGTAGTGTCGAAGAAGCCTCCATAATATTGTCCTGTCTACGCTATCAAATGTTTTCTTCTCCTGGAGCCCTTCTGGTGTTACTACAGGTCCCAAGCTCGGGTAAAGGAAGAGGGTTGGGCATAGGGTTAGGGACCCTACCCCGTAGAAAACTAACTTGCTAAGAAAACGCTAACCAGAAAAAAAGTATTATTAAATTTGTAACGATCAAATATCGTCAAAATAACCCTAAAAAAACTTTATTTTCAACTGATTCATGATTAAGATAGTAGAAAAATAAACGCTGGATGTATTCCATCTAAAAGCATAAGTAGAAAATATTTCAATATAAAGTTAAATGTTAGCATAATCACGTTGTACAGCTTCATTAGTTTACATTGTAAATAATCTTAATCTAAATTAATCTAACAAATCTCTCTATCCATATAACTAATCATAATTTCAAATTATCGATAACTACAATCAACACTTTTTCTTTGTCAACTGATTACATGATTATTTGCATCACTCGTTGTAGAATATCTAACCTTACTGCGTAACAATCTAATAATTTACTTATAAACTATGTGATTTATTTGTAAATTATATATAATTGTAAATATTTCTTTAATTCATTATGAAATCAGTAAAAAGAATAATGTTTATGAAGTAGACAATCACTATTTTAAAAGGATTCCAGTAAAAAGTTTTTAAATATTTCTCTCAGTAATGAAATATGGTTAGGTTCATTCACTTTACATCATAACTAATAGATTAATCATAGTACCACAAATTCCTGATTGATTGATATTTAAATATTTTCAGATTTCAAAATAGACTTGGATCTTGTTAGTAGTTATTCGACAGTTTAATAAATGGAACACCAAGCCGGTAATCTAAAGGTTATTAATTTCGACTTGGATTTTGTTCATGAACATTGAGTTCATAGGGGATATGGCTGGAATGGCAATATGAAATTGAATACTGGAATTCTTGAGGAAGAACTTTATTCGATTGAGCTAAGCATATTATTAAAACAGATACTTGATCCAAGAATGCGTCAAAGATAAACTGAAGCTTTTGTATTACCTCACTACGTGCCTAAAAATTTACTTACCGCTGTTGAGCATGTTATATCGGTGGAAAAATCAACATTTTTTCCAAACGCATATCTAAACACCATCCAGAATGATTAGCTTGAATTGAATGTAAATCAGCGAACAGTTCCATCGTTAAACATCTAGTTGCTTCAAATTATTTTAGTTTTTCTTTTTAATTTCTAGTCCAATCCCACATAGTCCACACTCTCACTTGCTTGGGATATTAAAAAAAATTTGTTAAGTATATTTAAGAAACTTGATCTATGCATACTAGAACAATTATCAAAACTAACACTCTTCCTCAGTTTTATTACCTTATTTCGACATGTAATTGCTTTTTGTTTACATAATAATCAAATATTTGCTGGTTTAAATTCTTCAATATGTATTTATTCATTGTTTCCATTATGTACCAATCTTGTTACAACAACTACTTGATTTCATAGTCTCATTTATTCGTAATTTTATTTTGGACAACTATGTTCAATTATTTATCTGGTTTTCATTCAATTTCGCCAATATCAAAAACTGATTAAAGATAAAAATCACGACTGTTGGATCCCATTTAGGAAGTTTAGATAGATCTTACCCGTTATGAGACCTAAAGATTCTGGATTAGGTATAATATGGAATTAAAGATGCATACACCTAAAGGGTCTCAAACTCGAATGAAGCATTTTTTTTCAGTAAGCTATGCCTTTTAACAACTATCTTAATGATCTCATTCTACATTAGAAACTAACATCATTAAAATTACATTCATTCAAAATGACTATCTTCTTAATAATAACACATTAGGTAAATAATCTTGGTTTTATTTGTTCAAACTTTTAATAATGCTCATTTTAGGTTTATAAATTCATTGCAACTTCTTGTTTTTTTTCTGTTATACAAAGGCGTGTAGAAAAAGTTGAAAGAGCTTTAATATGGGATAACGTTACACCAGTAAAACAAACCAATGTTAGCATTATTAAATCAGTAATGTCGGAAACGAAGCAAGCAAAAGTCATTGAAAAATTTGAAAAATTGATACAACAATATGGAGATGATGGAAAGAATCTAGATAAAGTTTCATCAGAGCTAAAGAAATTCTTAGAAGAAAGTTATGGTAATGTATGGCATGTGATTATAATGACTGGTTCTTTTTGGATGAGTTACTCTCATGAACCATTCTGTTCATTACAATTTAAAATGAATAACCATTCATGTAGTGTATGGCGTACACCATCTGGACAAAGATATAACTCTTGAATTGACGAAATTACTAACTTTTACCTATAACTATTATTATTGTTATCATCTTAACAAAATTTTCCAAACCACGATCCCTTATGGTACATAATAAGCTTTACTCACTTCTTAAATGTGTATATTTCTGAACATGAACACTGATTATTCTAATATATTCAACATAAACCTGAGTTTGTTTTTAATGAATCAGTTGTGACTAATCTGGGTTATCGTAAAATTTTATCAAAGCCTACATTTAGATTGTGTTTCCAAAACCGGTATTTTTGCTAAGAACTATTAGGTTTCTGTATCCAACAAAACCAGCTATTCATTATAATATTTTGATAATGATTCTGAGTAGACAGAATAGTTTTACAATAATGCTTGGATTTTATTATCTAGCATTGAAATTTAATGATTATCATCTTATCATATGTGGGAAGTATTTCGGAAATTACCACAAGTTTTAAACCCCTTATACAAGACAAAGCAACTACAAACAAAATGACCCTATAACGGAAAAAGAAAAACCTAACAACATCTAAAAAATAGATTTTACCAGCTGAGAAAAGTACTGTATCGGAAAAAGTACAAGTTTTATTCATCTACAGGTACTATAACACAGAGTAGCTATGAAACCACATGACATGTTATCACTTATCCTAACTCACACAAGAATCTTTCTGGGAAAATGACAAAATTTTAGTTCAAATAAACTCTAAAAATGATGGATAATTTTTAGAAACATGAGATCTATATTAATTAGGAACTGACAAACACATGAGTACACGCTAAGTTGATAAATTTACACAGTAAACTTCAATCAACCACATGCTAAAGAATAAACCACTCAATGAGAACCCACAAAAACGTGAAGGTAGCAAGTCTCATGAAGATAGCTAACTAGAAATAAAATAGAACGATCCAATTTAACACAATCGATATTATTTCTAAATTTATTTCGACTCAAAATATAGACTACTGATATTATTCAAATAAAAAACGAAAGCATTGAAAGTATGTTACTCAGCTCAGAGAACGTAACACCGAAAACTTGTAAAGTTTTGACCGGAATTCATTTATTTAGTTTAACCAGCAACGAATACTTGATAGTGATGTCTATAATCAAACAAATTCTGATTATCTATATTGAGTTGTGAAGATTGTCAAATTTCATTGAAATTATCAATCTATTCAAATTAGACCACCATTGAAAACCTGGAAGCACTGTACGGTTGCTTCGCCCTTTTATGAAATTTGAGTAAAAGGAACAGTTTTTATTGTCTGTCTTTATGGATTTTGTTTACAACTGATTCTATGAATATAATACTCTTGACAGTAATTTAATCCAAATATGGTATTTCAAACCTATGGCTTACAAAAATATTTTATAAATCATTCATCACGATCATTTGCGTTGAGTGATCTTAAAATAGTGTTTGGTATCATTTGCTAAATTCGTTCTACTATGGTAAGTGAATCACCTAACCACCGTAGTTGTTAATCCAACCCCATCTTTCAAATGATCAGCTGAGTCTAATTTTTTTAACTTGTTTATTGATGTAAATTAGTCACAAAAAGAGTAGACGGTAGGGAGGACGTAATTTCCTAAGAACGAAATATACAGTACTAGGGATCATTTTTTAAATTGAAACGAGTTCGCTTAGTAAATATATATTTTTGTTTGTTAATTCCTCACAAAGCTAACCTATAATGGCATAAGATTAATTTGATATTCTGTAATCATGATGATAATTAGAACAGTTCTAGCAAGAACATAAAGATCAATTATTTTCGGTTATTTAACATATGTCCATCTGTAAACTCTAGTATTATTAAAAAAGGAACGAATCGAGCGAAGAAATTTCTTTTCAATTAGTTTTTCATCATTGCTCTACACTAATATATATATGATTTACAATAATTAAATAACACTCATGGAGTAGATACGTTACGTAATGATTATATAATGACATCGATTATAAACTAACATTAATTGGAAGAGAAGGATTAATACTAATCAAAGCTATTATTCGAAAATCAATCAGTTGCTACGTTGCATAATATATAAAAAAGAGAAGTAAGAACTAAAAAATTTTGATGAATGGTCAGTAATATAGTAATTATGTAAGAATCAAGAGACGAATGAAGAGAATAAATAAAATACAAAATACAAAAAATGGAAGGAATAAGATAATTGTTTACCAAAATTATGCTACAAACTCCGCTATACCGATGGCCAAGGTAGCGAGAGTGGTTGTACAAACTTCTTTTGGATACATAGGTTCGGTTTGTAGATATGAATTGCGATGGCTTCAGCTATGTGCAATAGACGAGCTCGTAAACCATGTGGCAAATTTGTTGGAATATGGTAGATAACCTTAAAAGCTTTATTCAGTTCAACATGATGACCTGTGTCCATGATGAAAAACTAATTGAAAAGAAATTTCTTCGCTCGATTCGTTCCTTTTTTAATTAACAAATGTCAAAATGGGAATTTTCACTCTAGTATTATTCACAAATCATCGTTGGGTCGTCACCAATATGTTTGTTGGTGTTTCCTACTGTCTCTTCTGAACTTTTCAGGAAAGATTAAATTGTGTTGCATAGAATATACGATGCTACCATTAGGGTAAGTGATGAGTCTCTTGACAGTAATTTGAATATGACTGTACATAAACATTTATGATCATTAAAATCGCTAACATTTGTTGTTCTACTTGTAACACACTCACCCCATCCATATTCGTTCCCTTGTATATTTTTTGATTGAACGAAACGCAGGTACATTAGGCAGTATCCCTGCAAAGGAAAATAGAGACTCTCGACAACGCCTAGTCTTGAACTATGAGAAAAAAGAGCTGTAAGACTTGACCTGACCAGAAATATTTGCTCCTGAATAAGTATACCCGTTATCCTTTGTTATGGCGGTATTTTTATTTTATATACTTTTAATATTTAAAAGTCCCCATAAAATATTCGGAATGAACTATCGTCCTCGCTAATTCCTTTATCAGAATCTACAGTTGTAAGACCAAAATTATTATTGTATTAAAATAGACAGAATATTAAGGTATAGTTAATCCATGTTTAATTGAAAATAACAAATGTGGCTACAACTGAGCCTTGAATAATACGAAGTACTGACAAAACGAAATTGCCCCAATGCTAACGTTAAGTAAAGGTCATATACAAAGGGTAAGAAAAAATGTACAGCTTAAAGTGGTAAGTTCTGATTAAAATCACACGTACAAAAATTAAATTTATACAAAACAGCAATTGTTATGTTGTAGTTGACGTGACGATAATACTGACAATAACAATAATTCTTAATAAGTACACTATGTGAGATAAGAAAGATAAGTGTATAATTAATGACAAGAAGAAAATGTCATTAAAAGGATATAAAATCGTAAGAGAAAGTGGGAGTAATATTGTGGTGTTGGCTACTTATGTCCACATAAGTAGTATATGGTGATGGTCAGACATAGAATGTATTTTGGCAGAAAACCGATAAGGAAAGAACTGAAATGAAGCGCAATTGTAGGAAAATGCATAAACAATGGAATTAAAGAAGATGAATTGATATCTATAGAAGAAACACTGAATATTGAGACAATTGATTGTTATTATGTAAATTAACTGTTTGCTGTATGGTTATCAGAATTTAGTGAAATAGTCTGTAATTTGTGTCTAAATACATACGATTGTCCCCAACCGGTTTTCTGTTCACTACAATATATATATGTAGAGAATCCAACTACCCTGTTGTAGACTAAAGTAATTAAAAGGCTAGAATGTACATATAAGTCAGGTATTTTTGAGTTGATCCCATTTTCTTCAATCCTATTGAATCAGTATCATTTTAAGTTTGTTGAAATATTTGATCCCGTGAATAATATACTGGATCAAACATATATGAAACTATTACAATCAAGGAATCATATTTTCCATTAATCTATTCTTATATATAGTTACAATTTTTTTCTAACAGTTAATACTGTACTTCAATAAATCGTATTAAAATAAACTTAGTTTTCTAATTTCTTCAAAAGATTAGTGACCTCGTTTAAGCACTTAGAAAGAAAACGATAATATAAATTCTTTCTTTACTTTATTTTTCTTCTCTGAATTACCAAATGTTAAACTGTTCTAATTTTAAAAGAGAAAAAAGAAATTAAAAGAAGAAGTTCATTTAAAAAAAAATTTAGCTGTCAGTTTATTTAAAAAAGAAAGAAACTTCTCAAAAGAAAGTTTATTATTGTGAATATAATAATATTAATAATAATAATCATAAATCAATAATTATTGTAATTAGTGGTGTTACTATGCACTTAATAGTATACAATTACTTTTTTTTTTCGATGAATAGTGAATTGTTTTTCTAGGCATGGTTTATAAGATTAGTGATTTGTATTGTTTATCGAACCATTACTGAAATGCTGTATATCATATCTGCTATCATGTTAATTGTATCATGCCAAAGAACATAAGAAAACAAACATTAATAGAAGAAGAAGAAGAAGAAGAACAATGAGTTTAGATACATAAACCTTGTGAAAAAAACAGCTAGAAAATTGTCACACATTCTCTTATAGAAAAAAAGATGAATGAGCAGTTTGTATATTTTAACATCTTCAACAAGTTATATACACATACATGTATGTAAGTTCAATCACTCATAATAGTTCCTCTATGAAACGTCAGAAATTCACTTTTCTAAATACTGGAATATCACAAACATGTATCATTATTCTATTATTAATGATAGTTTATTTGTTGTTATTATGTTGAAAATTTGATCATATCATTCATTTATATTAACTACCAACATTCAACATTTAGCCTTATACAAATTACGGTTAAATGACTAATGAGTACTTGAACCAGGTGTAACGCTATTGTGGAGGAACATCTTACGATATGATGAAAGACTTATAATCCTATACAAAATATAGCGGAAAAAGTAAACATAATTTGCTGTCAAAAGGAATTTAAGAAACTAGATCACGCACTGCCCAGTAAGCTTAAACCAGACTGTAAGGCTTAATTCCTGCTTATCTTATTTTACATTCTCTTTCTATATATCTGACTTGCGAAACTAGTTTTGCATTATATCTGTATATATTTCAAAAGTCTTGTAATCGTCAGTTCAATCGGTAGTTTGTGGTTAGTTTTGAAATGCTTCCAACTAATTAAGTGTAGATCACTAGATAACAAAACAACTTTTAAGATACGTAGTGTGTAACATTGTACGACTTATTTATTTTTATGCTCAAAAGCCGTCTTGATATTCATGTCCCAGATAGTGACCTATGTTTACTGACACCATGATTCAAGTACAAGTCTCTAAGTCTGTACAAAAGAGTTCATATGCTCTGTGTATCACTACGATTTCAGTCTTTTCTAAGTAAAACGTCCAGTTACATGGCTTATATATATATATATATATATATATATATATATATATATATATATATATTAAAGGCAATGCTTCTAGAAAATACCAGTGGCAGCTTGATTCTACTCAGTAAATACTGCCTTCAATACTCACTTGTTAGAGTACCTGAAATGAACGGAAAATGACTTGCATATTAAACGATTTCACAGTATTTTAATTGAATAAATAAGTTTGACCCTAGTTATTTGTCACTATGTATGCCATTTAACTTGCTTTGCAAAAAGGTAGACAGTATGTTAAATCTTTATTGATTAGAGGCTTTACGCTGTTTTAATCACAAACCGTTATTATCAGAAAAGGTTTTCGTGAATATTATGATGATTATATTAGTTGAGATCATGAATCAATTGAAGCTAGACCACCATGGAAAACCTGGAAGCACTGGACGGCCGTTTTGTCCTATCTCGTGAGGCGAGATCGTGGATGTGCACTGCTGAAGAGTTCTACAACAGGGCGTATATTGAAAGGCATATGATTTCATGTCATAAACTAATGTAGAATCTTCCTTATACTTGGTAGTAGGTTCTGTCGGTCAATAGGCGTCACTAGATCTAAAGGTACTGCGATTTCTCGGCAGTTTATTTTCAACTTTTATGTATTCCTCGATCCATGGTTTGATGTCTGCGAATTTACTAGAACTGTAGTTTGCGTATATAAATAGCTCCCTTCATTCGATTTACAATACGATGATTCTTTATTTAATTAAAACTATCCATAGCAATATCAAATATTTTGTCCAGTAGTTCTTGGAAAATGTGCATGTATGTACCTTCAAGTTTTAGGCCAAGTTGTGCACAACGTAATTTGATCTGATGCCCAAAATGTAAGATTACATCCAAATTGTAACTCCACAATTACATTGTTACGGTATTCTACGTTGTCTTAAAGTTTGTGCATGACTTATTAGAAGATTATCAAGTAAGAATAAATCTTAAAGTTATGTTAAGATAGATCAGATTTGCATTTATTTTCCAGAGTCTAATGTTAATAACCACTCACGAAGTATATTTGTGTTCTTTCATTATTGCACTATTACATAATATATTATTTTAACAAAGGTCACAATGTATTTGATTCGGATACACAACTATTAAATTTGTTACGCTAATTAGGAAATAAAAGTAGAATTGAGTCATGAATGAATGATGCTACAGTCATATATAAAGAATAACCATCCTAAGTTTATTGACGTGTATTACCTTTTTATTAGTCGGATTGGTTCTATCTTAACTTTACAAGTGTGACCAGTCAACATCAAAAACCAAATGAAGACATCCATCACCTCCTTAGATAAGCGACAAGAAACTTTATGTCAATAAAGAAAGATGGAATGTAAAATAATAAAAAAAACTAGTGGACTGTAAAATTCTACACTTACTGTTATTATTGTCCTTCTTAAATTTTGAGTTAGTTGAATTTACTAACAAAACAGCCTTCAGACTAGCATTTGATATCAAATTCCTTAATTTCATAAGTCCGTAAACAATAAAAATTATGATGCGGGATATGCCTTTTGTGTCCCGAACTGACATTATACAAGCAGCAATTAAAATAAAGAATCAGACGGTAGTTTCGTTGCGATTCGAGAATATTTGATAGTCATATTTTGTGTTCGAAAGCATGACATCCGGGCGTAAAGGCACGGATGTAACTCATTGATTAAATAGCTAAATTGTTTGCAAAACTAAAAATTCTATGGACTTAAACAGATGTTTAACAGATAACCATTTTCTTTCATTAACCACGACGCCCCTCATTCATAAAATTCGCAGTAAAATTTCATTCTAGTCAATGATAAACTTGAAGTTTCTCGAAAATCTGACTGGATAAAAGTGTAAAGAATCCCAATTTCTCATCAGTTAATGTCTGTCATTATTTTTTATTGCACAACAAAGGAAAAGATGAGATGTAATATGTAATGTTTGACATTCCGAAATTCAACTCTATTTCAAAAAATTTAAAAAAATATTACACTAATATTTGATACTACTTTCACGCTCAAATGAGTAACTTATGCATTATGTGACAATTATCCAACTAAAGTTTAAAAACGTTCTGATTATAATTGATATTTGGTGTAAAACAATTTGGAACCGGAGGAATTGAATAGCTCTCTGTCACTAGTTGACACTTAAAATTCATCGAAAAACCAATCCTCGAACCCCCAGATTTTAAAGCGAGCTCGTTCCATAATTTCTAAGTTTAACCAAATAGCATCAACCTATTCCATCTTTGAGTACATCAATTAACTAATGGCCTGATACAAACTGGATACATTGAAGCTATTACAATAAATCATGCTTTATCGGCACTTGACTGTTTTTTCATTAAAGTAAATACTAACTAATAATACTGAATGATAGTAATTATACATCGTGAAGTGAATTTCGAAGACTGGATTCTGAGCCAGTGCCTGAACGATAAAGTGAACGTCACCCAACATGAGAATGTTGGCTTCCTCCTAATCTTACGTTATCAGCAGATCATCCTGAATCTATGACTATCACTTTAATTATACATTGATTGACAGATATCTAACTATCAAGAACTGAGCATAATATCAAACCATATGTTTTTCAAATAAATCGATCATTGGGTAGAAAGTTAATAATAAATATATTTTTGTGATATCTCAATGAGTACAAACTTGTATTTTTGAAATGCGAATTTCCGCTCACTTAGATGCTACAAAAATATATTTATTATCATATATCTTTCTCATCAGAATGCCAATTTATCAACAGAAGTTTCCTAATTACAATATAAATGTATTCAAAATAGCGACCTTATAAACTTCATGCACAGTTTTTATTCTCACACTATCTTCTTAACTAGGAAGTGAAACTTCCGAATCGTAATGTGTGAAAATATTGCTTGAATGATAAATACATGAGCCACCTATATACAACTTAAGACCTAGAATGGAAGCTCATCTACCTAATAATAATAGATGAATCCATGAAATAAAAAGTACAAGATAACTTGGCAGCAAAATCCGACTCAAGGCTTCCACGTGGCGCTGCTGGGTAGTGAGGACAACCTTGCTAGCTAAATTAAAAGGCTGACGGAGATCGGACTGACTCACCACCGTTATGTTGTACTTGGATAACTTGGAGTTCACTATTTGAGGCCTTAAAAATCGTGATGGGCTGCACGATGTGTGTGCTTACGTAGATGAATTATATGAGTCTCATCTTGTTTAGTCGTTTATGTAGGCATATACAAAGAGTACGCTCCGGGCTCACAAAAGGAACATAAGCTTAAAAAGTTTCTGGCCTATGTCTAATAACATCAGAGGCTTAAACCATCAGGTCCAAGACATAATAAAAATATATGATAGCAAACACTAGGGAGAGGTGACCATCAACCCTCCCCAAGAGAGTGCTAATGCTTATATATGTCACGAGATGCACGGATGAAAGCCTCTGTACTAGTGGTATGTACGTAATATGAAAGAGACAGTCAGTTGTAGCAGATACATTCGGAAGGAGCGTTAATCATCTACCCACCCAGGTAGGTGAATATTTAGTGACTCGAGATCTGACTCCAGTTAGATTATGCTATTGATTGTTATTGTATGATTGCTGTCAAAGTATACATCCTGACTACCCTCGTATATAATTATCGACTTAACTTGCGTTGGTGAACATCGGAATTAAATAATTTAAATACAAAAATGAAGTTTTGAATACGTATATTTTGTACATTAACTGATCTAGACAGACAATCAGAGGAACGAAGCGAAGTAAGCGAAGAGGAGAGAGAGAAGCGAGATGACACTCAGTGGAGGCGTGTGAGCCAACTCAATTTAATCAAGCGTTAATCGATATTTACAGTCAGATAAAAATAGGTTGCAGACGTGTGCTGAGTAAGATAGGAAATGCACACACATATATTTACATAAAACAGTCAAGGCTGATAAGCGAACAACTAACAAGGTCAAAGTGTGGCCTGCGAATAATGGGTAAATTGATTTGTCTAGAAGCTAGAATAAGTTATATGGGCTCGACATAGGACCAGCCATCACAAATATACCTATATGTATGCTGTGGGATAAATGGGTGAAAACTTATGTTACCGCTTTGTATGCAGACCATACTTACCCCTTATGCGACACCAGTGCGCCAATACCCTGGAGTTCCAACGATTTCCCCACGAAGTCACGTCCGCCCGACCGTTTTGTTAGCCTCAGAAAACCGATTCTCACCAGAATAACCTATGAGTTTACCAAGTAAGACTTTACCAACCTCAAGTGTCATAAACACCTCATAACATAACTAAAGTTCAAGATCTATGGGTAGAAAAAAAATACAAAGATCTTTTCCACTTCTACTTAGAAATTCACCCAAAACATGCGCACGCTATTCTTAAGGTTGTTCAGCTGCTTGCACTTTTTGGCCTTCACTAAACAGAACTATGTCATCCATGTTATCTGAAATCATTTGCAGGCATCTAATCAGTAGATTGATCCATAAAAACCAAGGTGAAAATTTTATTTTTATGACCAAGTTAAAAAGAAATTGGGATAGTGGCCAGTCTTCTTGAAGTGAAGTAAACAACTACACTTATAAACTTCAGACGGGCTTCGTAGACAGAGTATGTCACTGTCTCAAGATTCCAGAGTCCTAGCCATCAAGGCCTGTTGTTCATTTTTTTTTAATAGGATTTAAACTTTAAAGGTTGCATCAAGTTACAAGCTGCAAAGTCTCAGGGAAACAGGAATAACATTTGGTGAACTCGAATCGGTAGTGCTCGTGACATGGAAAAAAATATAAAGTCATAAGAGAAGGGTTGGTAGTAATGATAGAAAAAATATTCGGAAATGTAAGCAGCTTATTGTAGGAGAATATTAATGAAAGTAAAGGGCCAAATATCATGTCTGGATTTTACAAGTCGTGCAATATCGGTTCTTGTTGAGAAACCTGAAAGGAAAACCGCGTTAATAGTGACTATTTTACCCTAGAAGTAAGACCCCAAATTTTAAATACTACCTACGTAAGGCAGGTTATATACAAACTTTATGAACAAATTTTTATGTATTAGCTTCTTAATTTCCAAACCTGATCACTGATGACTTGAATTCTTCGAGCAAGACAAAGTGTATTATTTGTAGGGTTAGCATTTTACAGCCCATCCCACCTCTGTGGGGAACAAAAATTGTTAGGCATACTGGTCGTCTGTGAGTCTTCTCCACAGAATGTTTTCTAATATCTTAGAAAGGTTCTCACGCTTGTTAAGTTTAACAAGTCAGAAGTGCAGATGTTCTGTTACTAAACAACGATATTCATATATACATAGTCAAAATGACTCTCTGTGATATTACTTGTATTTCTGATCAAATTAGATTACTTGATAGACTGATTTCAATCATCATTATTTGATGACTGATGCTTAGAAATTTTATATTTGACTTAATATCAAGAAGACTAACGCTAACACCAAATGCTTCAAACTTTCCAGAAGGTAATAACATAAATTAAGTTAATAACATAAAACATGGTTATAGTTCTTGATGAAAACCTTACTTGACCTAACTCGTAAACTTCGAACTTATAAGGTGATTCGTTTTATGGTATATAGGATTTTATAACAGTTCCTGTCAAAACTTCAGCTGGATTAACTAAATACAAACCAGAGTTTGGTCAATATCTATTTTAAAGAAGATGCCAGTACAAAAACATAAACCTATGAATGCTTATTGAAATTTGCTTTGTTGATGAAAGTGGGATTTCAAATAATTCCACCAAATTAAGATATTTTTAAGATTTTGGTTTATTAAAGTAGATACAAATAAATTGTTCCATAATAATGATCCTTTAAAAGCTTTTATTCACATAACTCTAATATTTCATTTTCACTTGAGTTATTCTAAATGCATATAGAAGATTTCCGAATGTCATACTAATATCCATACAAATTATAAGGATTCATCTTTTTTACCACAATTCTCAAGTTGCATTTTGAATTATCACATCGTAGATATAAATAAAGACAGAACAAATATTGATGCAGAATAATATGAATTCATTATATATCGTAGTTTCTCATCAGCTGCTTACAACCAAATATGTATTAGAATTTTAGCATTGGGGTAATAAATAGTATGGAACAATTGACATAATTGAATGTAAAGGATTGGAATGACAAAAGGTTATCAATGACATATATATATATATATATATATATATATATATATATATATATATATATATGACAGATAAGATCAAAAGTGTGATAATTTTAGAGGTAATGAAAGAGTCATGGAATTAAAAACAAATATGGTGGGTTACGTAATAATTGAATGGAATTTGGAGAGTTCATTTAATTTAAGAGAGACGAGTGGTCATTATTTAGTTTTTTATTATATTCCTCTTCCATTACCCGATTCTTAAACCATCCTTTCTCTCACACATTTCCGCTCACTTGTCTCTCTTAAATTATATGAACTCTCCAAATTCTATTCAATTATTACGTAACCCACCATATTTGTTTTTAATTCCATGACTGTTTCATTACCTCTAAAATTATCACACATTTGATCTTATCTGTCTTTGAACTCCACTCAACGATTACGTCACCCACCCATTATGCTTCCTTCATTCTAATGCCTAATAACCTCTGACCTATCTATCAGAGGTTATTAGGCATTAGAATATATTTATATATGACATTGATAACCTTTTGTCATTCCAATCCTTTACATTCAATTATGTCAATTGTTCCATACTATTTATTACCCCAATGCTAAAATTCTAATACATATTTGTCTGTAAGCAGCTGATGAGAAACTACGATATATAATGAATTCATATTATTCTGCATCAATATTTGTTCTGTCTTAATTCAAATTCATAAAGGGAACTGACTGCATGAAACATCGTAGATAGATCGTTAGCAGAGATGGATAGTGGCTAGAAGTGGAATCGAGGACGCGCGTTTCGTCCTATTTGGGACTCGTCAGCTGGATGTACCCGCATCTCAGAGTTGATGTTCACTCTGGGACTCGAACCCAGTACCCTCGCTTCAAACGCCATCGCGTTATCCACTCGGCCACTGAGTTCTGATAGCCCTGATAGTCCTGAGTCCCAAGTAGGACGAAACGCGCGTCCTGGATTCCACTGCTAGCCACTATCCATCTCTGCTAACCACGCTTGTGAATTAAGGTATATCGAGGCAATACGCACAGTATGCACATATACCAATTAGAGACTGACCAGTTGCAGTCCTGACAAATCGATGGGAAGATTCAAACAAACAATACTAAGTTGAATCGTAGATAGATCATTTCTATGATTTTCATTATATGATACCATCAGAATTCTTTGTTCATTTAGTTTTCTGACTTTTTATAAGACATTTTACTTAGTATATTATAATTTTCATAACATATGACGTACTTTGACGTGATTTACTGAAGTATTAATTTAATTGTCTGTTCTTCTTCTTTTATGCACATGACTAAAATGTATCATCTAAACAAGTCTATTGAAGGAAACAAAACACCATAACCGATTCAATAAAAAAAATTTTCTGGCTGACAATAATAGAGTTTTTCTGTATTGTAATTGATATATTTTTTAGAAACATTTCTGATAAAATTAGTACATCAACGTAAGAAAAGAATCTTTGGTTCTTTTAGTTGAAAATATTATAAAATACAAAATTTATAATCATTTTATTGTTCTTTTTTTAATAATTTAATCTGCTGGACTTCTCCAAATAACACAACGAAATTTATCATACATGAATTCTATAGCCAAGAAAGGTTCATGACTGAAATTTGACCAAAAGGATCCATCAATTATGAATACTTGCCATAATTTACCATATTTTTCATCTAAATACTTTTTCATATCATTAACTATTACAATTATTGATTTTTCATCAGTATACTTTGTATTCAATGTTTCTTTAAACATATTTGTTATATCAACTTGTTTTTGTAAAGACATTGAAGTGGAAAAAATTGTAATATCTGAATCTAGCTTAGGTGATAAACCAGCTGCCATATTCTCTCGATCTTTCTTTTCCATGATCCTAATAAAGGAAAATAGAAGAATTACATTTGTCACAGTATTGTTTCTTGACAGAAATAAGAAGAAAGAATATGTTTACATTAGTTCATCATTGATGAGTTAAAAATATTCATTTGAAACAATTCACTACGAAAAAACTTTTATTGATATCCGAATTAGCCAAGAATCAAGAAAACTGATGGGGAACAGTATACATTGATCCTTAACTTAATGATTATGCAAGTTATAAATACCCATCAATCAAATTTTTTTGGTTTAATATACTATTTGGACAAGGGCAAGTATGTATTGTTTGAATTTACAAAATCCTTGTTGGTAAAACTATTTTTAAGCTTAACATTTAAACATGTCAAAGTTGTAACAAAAACATATATATATATATATATATATATATATATGCAAATAAAAAGAGTCTTTCATTGAAAGCAAAATGATTAAAATAATCTAATCCTTGTCAACATAAAACGGTTTCTTATGGCATAAATTATATCTGACTTAGATCTCAAGTAAATTACTTACTTACTTACTTACTCCTGTTACCTCTCGTCGAGGAGCATAGGCCGCTCACAAGCATTCTCCATCCAACTCTGTCTTGAGCCTTCCTTTCCAGTTCTTTCCAGTTGCTATTCATCCTTTTCATATCTGCTTCTATTTCCCGGCGTAGTGTGTTCTTTGGCCCTCCTCTTTTCCGCTTCCCTTCCGGATTCCAAGTTAGGGATTGAGTCGTGATGCACATTGGTGATTCCCTTAATGTATGTCCGATCCACTTCCAACGTCTTTTCCTAATTTCCTCTTCAGTTGGAAGCTGGTTTGTCCTCTCCCATAAAACACTGTTGCTGATAGTATCCGGCCAATGAATGTTGAGTATTTTGCGTAGACAACTGTTTATAAATACTTGTACCTTCCTGATGATGGCCGTAGTAGTTCTCCACGTTTCAGCTCCATACAGTAGGACTGTCTTGACGTTCGTATTAAAGATTCTGACCTTGAAATTGGTTGAGAGTTGTTTTGAGTTCCATATGTTCTTCAATTGTAGAAATGCTGCCCTTGCTTTGCCAATCCTCGCATTTACATCTGCATCCGATCCTCCTTGTTTATCAACGATGCTCCCCAGGTACTTGAATGTTTCCACCTCTTCCAGAGTTTCGCCGTCAAGTGTGATTGGGTTGGTGTTCTCCGTGTTGCATTTGAGAATCTTGCTTTTTCCTTTGTGAATGTGGAGACCTATCGATGCGGAGGCTGCTGCTACATTTGCTGTCTTCATCTGCATTTGTTCGTGTGTATGAGAGAGGAGGGCTAGTTCATCTGCGAAGTCCAAATCATTTAATTGATTCTGAGAAGTCCATTGTATTCCGTATTTCCCCTCAGATGTCGAAGTCTTCATAGTCCAGTCAATCAGTAGAAGGAAGAGGAATGGTGATAGTAAACAGCCTTGTCTGACTCCGGTCCTTACTGGAAATGCATCTGTCAGCTGTCCTGCATGCATGACTTTGCACTTTGGTCCATCGTATGAGTTTTCCATAATGTTGACAATATTTTCAGGAACTCTGTAGTGTCGAAGAAATTTCCATAATGTTCTCCTGTCCACACTATCACACACTATCATAGTCAATGAAGTTGACGTATAGTGAATACGAACTAAAAATCAAACTTTATATTCAGGTAATAAAGATAGAGTTGTTGGGATTTAAGGCATGCGGAGTCTGTTTTTAATAAACATTCTCCATATCATGTACTGACATTAACAAGACAACCATCATAAACTAGAATTAATAGACAGATGTTTCCTTCTGCTACATTTATTCTCAATACTGTTCATTCGTGATCTTTCAGGCTTCTCGCTAAATTCATTACCTTCAGACCACTGTGGCTTATATTCCTATCTTGAGCTGTCTAATGATGTTGCGTGATTATAATCTACAGCGAGCGGTTGTTGCTTTTTACTAGATCTTTGGAAATTTCTCTTCACATTAGTAACCAGTTAGTTCGTAGTGTAAATTGTTTCTTCATAGACTTGTGTACATCTCACTGTTTGTTATATCGATTGCCTGCGTGCCGTATTTGTTATATGAATGTGCTAATTCCGGTCAATGAGAAAAGAGCGAATTATCGATCGGAGCAATGATACATAAAATACGTATGAGTAGTCCTGAGTACTACTCGGTCCTGCTTTCTGTCTAGCCCAGCCAGTTAAGTCCAGAACACCAATAACAGCCTGGGCAATATGAATCATTATTCACAAACATACTGGGTTTATATTACCAACCAAACAGACCACGTCGTACCATAAAATAGAATATAACGTTTGTACAATAATTGGCCAAATGTGGCTGTGAATAGGGGGAAAGTAATCGATAGACTGATGATAACTCAAGAATCGTATAATAATAGTTCAAAGGTCAAAATAAAGCTAATGATACAACAATTATACAATAGGAAATATACATATTACATTGGTCCATAAATAATCCTCAAAATTTATCATTCATAATTCACCAGGGGATATAACACTGTTAAAACGTCTTTTGATACAATTTAACCTGTCATATACACTTTCTTGCATACTATGACATTCTCTACAATTAATAAATATTTTAATAAATTTTGGTTTCGATTTTCATCTTCCCGTATAAAGAAATAAAATGCTAGACATTTTGACACGATTGAAAACAGAAATATGGAAAATGGAAATATTTTTTCAAAAAAAAACCCATCATTTATAATGATACGAAAATAGCTCATTTGCTTACATTTCTTCATATTTTAAACCGAATACAACACAGAATTCCCTGAATGATATTTTATCGAGTGAATTAAAGGGTTTTAACCATTCCTAGATATGAAAATAACAATAACAACAAAGAAATGAATAAATAATTGAATTAAACTTGCAAATATCATAAACAAGTGAGTCAAATAAATGTGTTTAAATTCTAGAGGAAGCCATCTCAAACTTCTTTGATATTTATAAGCGAAGATGGATGATGGCTAGCATTGGAATGCAGAACGTGCGCCTTTCGTCCTACTTGGGACTCGTCGACCGGATGTACCTGCATCCCAGAGTTGATGTTCACTTCTGGATTGAACCCAGTACCGTTCGCTCTAAACACCGTTGACTTGTCTACTTAGCCATTGAGTCGTGATAGCCAACTACAAAAATATGACAATGATTTTCTCGCCTTCCGATTATTCTAAATCAATTACGTATTTTAACTATTTCACACACTCATACGTCCAAAATTCAAGCTGAACTAGGATAATGATTGATATGTATTCCTTCTTGTTTATCCTTTGAAGAAATAAGGTACGACTACACTGAAATTTATACATCGAATATAGATCATAAGATCGAGAATCTTTGCGGACGAATAGCAGCTAATCGCAGTTGAAAAACACTTTTTTTTAATGAATACAAGGTAGAAATTTGTTGTAATATTTTATAATTTTTGCTATAATCATAATTACCGCCAAAAGACTTTAAAGTTATGAGCGAAAGATACCTTAAAGGAACCAATCCCGTTAGCTGGTGTCCAATAAATTTACCTTTCTATGCTGCTTGAAAAATTCCAGTATGACTGAAGACAGGTGAATTTAAAACAGTAAATGGGATAGTTGTTAACTCACCTAGTCAAAATGGGTTGTACAACCAATATTAATTGGTACGTTTTAGTAGTCTAGTATGTTGATAATCATTTTTCAAAGCTATCATGTCACAGTTCTGCAAACAATAAACGCAAAGCCATAAGATTTTAAGGATCAAAGCTCTGAGTTTAAAATATGGATTTTCGGACTCCTTTCTTTCCTTGGCCTCCATTACGTTTAATAAGTCACTCATCATTTCGATTCTAAGGTGACCACATTTATAACATACCTAATTTCCTATACTTCTCAGAAGTTGGATCCATTTGTTTCCATAATTATGATTAACTATCAACTGTATGATCAAACACTTCATTTAGTACGCAGATAAATTTGATTATCTCTAACACGATTGATTTCACAGGTTATGCAACACTCAGCTGACCAGTGAATATGACTAGTAAGTACATAATTCTTTCTCTCGACCTACACCTTCCATTTATTAGGCTCACACAACTAGTTCCACATTTATATACACTGATATACCTCTTTTACTAACAACCGTAAACGTATACTCCGGATATTTCAAAGTTGAAATCATGAGTCAATTGAAGCTAGACCACCATGGAGAACCTGGAAGCACTGGACGGCCGTTTCGTCCCATTGTGGGACTCCTCAGCAGTGCACATCCATGATTCCGCACTCGCGAGATTCGGACCCAGGACTCATGATTTCAACTATGAAAATACTAAATTCTCCACAAACCCCCCTCTAATATGTATGAATTGGTATATAATTTATATAAAATTATTGTCTTACATCAACCATACACATATCCATATCTTCTTTTCCACAATGTTGAATAAGTTCAGTTTTCTTAATAAATCCATTATTATTATTGCTATCAAGTTTTAGAAAGATTTCAATAAATTTCTCCATAATTATTCAATTTTGTTGTTTTATATAAAATAGGTTTCTTTACTTTGTTTGTTTTATTATCCCAGTATCTTTAAAATCCAATGACAATTTTTAAAAAACTTATTTTAGATGTTTTGATGTAAGATTTATGATATTAATTTAATATTGCGAAAAATGATCATAATCTATTTAGTATAGAATTATACCCTTATTGTAATTATCTCTATATATATCAGACAGATATTTATGCAACTTGTTACTAAGAGAATTTCTTTTTTATCATACGTTGATATATACAAAACTAATGAACTGATTCATGTGTGTTTATGTATTAAATATAAGTGAATAAAATGATACATATTTCTTTATGGTGTGTAATATTTAATATCATTCGTATATTATATTAGATTCATTGGATGAATACAATGGAATGTATGATTTTGTTAAAGAAATATAATAAAAAATAAAAGTAAATCTGTAAATTTTAAAGATTCTTTACTTATTTCAACAAACGTTTCACTAAGAATTATATTCAGGTACATAACTACTTCTAACTCCGCCTATAGCTCCTCCGGAGGCTACTACCGGTCCCAAGCCTGGATAAAGGAGGAGGGTTGGGCATGAGGTTAGCGACCCCATCCCGTAGAAAACCAACTTGCTAAAAAAAAGCGCCAACCAGAAAAAAATATTCAAACCATTTAAACTCTGCCCTGGGAGTTAAAGGAATCATTATGACGTCTCATGATGAAAGCTGAGTTCCTTCAGAAATCATGAGGCCGATGCACCTTCTAATAACCAGAACAACAGTTTTTATAGGTACATGGAATGTCTGGACAGTGTGGGAGACCAAAAGAGTCTTCCGAATTGCTGCACATAACTACTTTTAGTTATGTAGTAATGTAAGTCTACTTTAAATTTAATATTGAATTGGTTCATTAATAGTTTTTAATACAATACTAAATACTTTCATACTTTATATTAAGAGATTGTTTAGTATAATAAAAGTCTCATGAGCACTATTTCCAAAATTTCTTACAATATTTTGAAGCTATAATGTGAATCTATTGAAGTTGATCCATTCCACGAAAATAGCTTATATAAATTGTTTTATTGTTCATTCAGTACAGATTTGAATACGTTTCATTCAAGTGAATCTCTTCATTTTAACATCTGTTGAAGGCTGTCTTTATTATCGGTTTATCAAAAACAAAGTAATCCAAGTTGTCAGCTGATTTAAAAGTATATCGTAAATATACTTCTAAGAAATAATTAAACTTCTAGTGGATCGTTTTTTATAAACCTAATAAATTTTCTGGTAGAAATTTGAACTTTTCCTCTGGATTGGACGAGATCAGGAAGGAAAATACAAAGTTGTCTTCATTCATTTTTCATAATAGTGTTAGAAATATCTACTTTAAATATGAAACCATATTAAAATCGTAACCACACGTAAGCCATATTCTAAACTGTCAAATCCAATCCAACCAATAATGTAATCAAACATTTGGTGTATATAGTTGCCAAAATAAGTACTGAAAGCATTAATTATCACTTCTTGGTTGTGTTAATCTCCAATAACACTAGACTTGTGATGTCTTAATTGTGATATTTAATTACTCATCTAAAACTGATTTCAGCTGGTAAACCACTAAAAACGAGAGAAGACTGGACATCTGTCTCACCCTAGTTTGAGACTTCTCAGCGGTGTGCACACTTCAGGGGTCAAACCAAAATCTTCAGATATAATTGCATGTGTATTATTTTCTAAACATTGACTGATTATTTGATGGTCCACTTTTTCATCTTCAGTTAACTTTTCATGCATTGCGAACATCCTCCGATATCACTAGTGACGTCTCCTACCCCGGACAGGGTCTTATGGTTTAATTTCTTTGAGGTATGCGCTGAATTAAAAGTTTCATAATTAGACAATGTAGTACAATAAAATCAACCTATTCTGACTGACGGTGTGAGCACCAACTCTGGGATCCAAATATATCCAGCTGGAGAGTACCGAATAGAATGTACGTGATTAGCTGCTGAACAGGACCCTTCCATTCTATAAAACTTAATTGAATTGTTTAAAGAATACTAAACATAGTTTGCTGAATACTCAGTAACAAGCTTTCTTTTGTATCATATAAACCAATGTTATTAAGGAAGTACCTAATAACCTAAAATAATTCTTTATTACATTTTAATCACCTTACATGTCGTCCAGTTACAATGAAAAAATAATGCATATCAAAAGTGAAGACAAATTATAAAGATAATGAGAAATTCACTGGTAGTGACTTCAATCGTTGTTGGATGTAAGACTAAGGAATTTTAATTTAGAAGGCAAGCGAACATGACCTATTTCGTAGATATGCAATGAACGAACACACATGTGAAGACGACCAAATAATGTTAACACAAAATTACAGAGTTGTTTGGTAAATTGTGAAAACCCGTTCTCTTCAATTCGATCTTCCCAACCTTCTGCTGCCAGGCATTCCATTTCTGACTGGTGTTACATACCACTTATGTCGACGTAAGTGACACATACCACAGATATATCCTGTGTTGTACTCCGAAAACTAATAAATTTGATCTTAATATCTCCCCCAATATGTCTAACTAAAGTTGAAGCTAGTAATTTAGAAATTAAACTTGGTTCTATGCATTTTACATTTATTCAGCAATAAAAGTCTATCGAAACATTATTATGGAAAAAGGACAAGAAATTATCTTCTAGGGGATTCACTTACTTCAACCATCAATTTGTCCAATCAGGAGTAGATATTAAGTGACAAATACTCGGTTAATCTCGGAGTAGAGATATCAGAAATAGTTTCTAAGCGCATCCAATTAATGAGCCTCCAGTAATACGAAAGGTGTGTCTATCTGTAATTTTATATGGACTACTATCCAAAATGTAATCAACCGATTGCGTCGAGCATTATCAAATCATTCATTCAGGGTGCCAGTATATTTCCAGAGAGAGGGATCTTGATCGAATACAGTTCTAAACATCAATAATGGTAAAAACCAGACCCTTACTAATGATAATAATATATAAGCTTTAAATAATTCAAAACTGGATTTTCATTTTCATAAAATATGTATATCTTCCTATTAAAAGTAACATTTTAAATTCCTATCAAACCGATCCTATAAAAATGTAGCATGAAAGTTGATGAACGCATATTTTCTACAGTTTTGTTCTTTTTTAGCATAATGAAAAACTTAACTATCTGTATTTAAAACATTTTATAAACAGAAGAGATGGATTTCTATTCATAGTAGAATCTATAACACCCACTTCTTCTCACATAAAACTCACCATCTGATGTTAATATTCACATTGGAACCCTGACCCAGCATTCACTTTATTTTAAACTTTCAGCACGCAAGGGAACAATTAATGAAATCACTGAAAACATCATCAATAAATCATATCAGTTTAATAAACTGTTACAATATTCACTAGAAGTTTTATCAATAAACGGTTATATGTCACTGTTGGTGTTTTATGAGAAAAAATGTAATGAATAAACGTAAAAGTAATACACTTTTTTCTTCCTAAAATGACTTTTTTTTTCTTATTAGAAAGGTGTTTTTTTTGTAAAGTTAATCTATGAGAAAAAAAGATTAAAAAAAGAAAAAACGCAGAGAGAAAACCAATAAGTTAATTCAACAAAATCATGACAATATGTTCAATTTTAATGACAAATTTTAGCTAAACTAAAAAAATGATCTTAAATTCCAAGAATATTTTGTTTAACTCCATGTACATTGGTACATTTTTAAAAAAGAAAGTTGACAACATAACAATCTATTCTTTTTTTTAAATTATTGTATCTTAGAGATATTTTTATTGTAAAAATATGGTTTTCTTCTATGTGAATCAAGAATTTATATTCTAAAGAGTTCAACTATAAAACTTTTAAAGACTAAGTAAATAAACAATAGATTTTCTAAAATATCAAGTTTACTAAAATCAATTCTTAACTAATCGATAATTTTCTTTTCTATTTTTTTTCTTTCCCTGATGAATAAACATTTTTTTTTAAAATAAAAAACTTTAATATATTTTTCACACACTTAGGATTGTTATATTCAAAAGATAACTAATGTAATCTAGGAATATAAACTACTGAAATTCAATTCATTAGCCTAAATGTAATACATTCACTAAACATCTTGAATTTTTTTTGTTTTAATCTCTTTACCAGTTTTAGGTGACTATTGCTGAGAAATATTATACTAAAAATATTTAAAAAAAAACTAACAAGTACTCTCTGATTTTCTATGATTGTCTAGCTGAAGTCACTTCGTGATGTGAACTGTGTATGTACAGTACAGTATTTCATTTATAGTTCATAGTATGTAGTATTTGAATAACTTCAAGTAGAAGCTGTGAAAATTAGTTGTTATATTTAGCGTAATAGTAATCAATTTTATGTGAAACAAAAGAATTGCTTAGAGCATACCAGACAATTTGTTACAATCCTAATATATATTTTTAAATCATATGTAAACTTTTGTCTTCGACAAAGTTAATGAGATGAAAATTTAATTTTCCAAGTGAATCGAAATTTCACAGCATACTATATCACTGTAGCAAGCCCATTAAACTACTGTATTTTTTATGTGCTCTCTGTAATCCTAACATTTATCCCACTGTAAATTTATGTGTGAGTCTGATTGAGCGCATGTCTGCACATCAATCCTTAATTTGTTCTCTCATTGGTTGTAAACAAAGATAATCAATAATTTATACACAATCCATTAACACTCAAAAATATATATGGATTTTTAACACTCACACACACACACTCACTCACTTCCTTTCCCTGTGTGCTTGCTATCTGTACGCTTGCGGATTTTACCGAGCTTCATCAATAAACTATCTCTATAACTGGTGTTCAGGCTTTTGAATAATCTCGAGTAAACCTGTAATTCTACTAGGAGATTTAGCCTGCAGTAAATAATCAGTGAGCGGGATATTATTCATTTATTGGAGTCATATATAGAGGAATTAATCTTCTACAAAATTGGTGAGCCGCATTTTGAACACGCACTATTCTTCTACAAAGTTGGTAATCCGCTTTTTGAACGCGTACCATCTCTCTACAAGTCTGCTGAACATTCTCTAATCATATCATTAAGAACTTCACATTGGAATTACTGTTACAATTATTAACAATTCATTGACAGTCATAATATATTCATTCATAACATTGTCCCTTTGAAATTATATTGATATATTCACATATTTGTACCCAAAGTGACAGTTTTTTTATTTATTCGGTGAGTCTCTCATATATTTCTTGTTATTGATTATTTTTTCATATTGTAGACCTCAATCAACAGCCTATTATTATTGCTACTCTTATTATTTCCTGGTATCATGTCACTCGATAATTCACTTAGCCTTTCATCTAAGTCTATTTCCGTGGGTGCCATCTCTGTACCTTTACCTGTTTTTAATTCCCGAAAGGCAGAACTCTGGTTTGCACGCTTAGAAAGCTTTTTTGTTACAAACAAAATCACAAGCCAGATCACGAAATTTAGTTACGCAAATTCGTTGCTGCCGGATGACGTTATTGAACAAGTGCCTGACGTCATTTTTAAACCAGATCCTGACTCACCATATGATTGCCTAAAAAGAGAGGTCATACGTGTTACATCTCTCACTGACCAGCAGACTGTCGATCAACTTTTAGCCAATGTAGAGCTAGGTGATTACACACCTTCCCAATTAAAACGCCATATGACAAGTGTTTTAGGGAATCGTATAGTTGATAAACGTCTATTATATCAATTGTGGTTCAGACGCCTCCCACAAAACATACAGCAGATACTCGCAATTGGAGACGAGGATGTCGATTTTGATAGACTGGCAGACATAGCCGATCGAATTTACGAGCGGACCAGGACTCACTCGGTATCACACGTTTCTCGGCTCTTACTGACAATGAGTGGACGTGGTAAAGGTGGAAAGTCTCGTGCTAAGGCGAAAACGCGATCAGCCCGTGCTGGCCTGCAGTTCCCAGTTGGTCGTGTCCATCGTCTCCTTCACAAGGGTAACTACGCAGAACGTGTCGGGGCTGGTGCACCTGTCTATTTGGCAGCTGTCCTCAAGTACCTGGCGGCCGAAGTCCTTGAGTTGGCTGGCAATGCCGCTCGTGACAACAAGAAAACCCGTAATTCTACTTGGAGATTTAGCCTGCAGTAAATATTCAGTTAGCGGGATATTATTCATTTATTGGAGTCAGATATAGAGGAATTAATCCTCTACATCACCATAGGTCTGGCCATTATATATTCAATATCTGTAAATCTTAGTTTATTCAGTCATCAAACGGATCATTCAAGATTTCGGAGCTTTTTCAAATTGTAAAATTAATTGTCTACAATGTATACATGCTTTACTACTATTCAGGATAAAATACCTCTGATTTTACTGTTTCTATAGGTTTGTAACACTCAGTTACTGAGATACAGTACAAACACCTTCCTAAATATTACAATCTAATCAAACCACAGAAATAACATGCATTAATTTAATTTTTAAGTGCACATACACAAAATGTATTGTCGTCGACTTATCAATTAGCGTGGGAAGACTTTTCAGAGTTGCTGTGACAAGATTAAACGGTGCCGTTTTCATCTCCAAATGTCCTCAGACTAAATATTTTAACATCAGAATCAAGGAAAGACATGCTGTCTTTGAGGGTAGCGATAATCTTGTTCACGATCTATCGCTATTCTCTCCCTATTAAATTGTTTGTGTGTATTGCTTTGTTGTTGTATTTCCAACAATTTCTACGTGTATCTTGTAATGCACGTTTATCGTGTAATATTTTAAAATACGCCCCTTTTAACTTGTTGAAAGATTTTCGGCTCTTTTCGGTCGTCTCAAAGTTAACATCGTTTCCGAGAAATGTATGTAGGGAAGCTACCATCCTCGAAAATGTTTGGATAATCTTTCTATAATGAGTTGCTAAAGCTAGGTAGCTAAAGAGTTCGTTAGAATTTTGTGAAACAACCTAATTTCGAACGTCATCGTTATTTTCATATTTGAGTGTATTCCTCGATCACCACGGACATAACCTGGAAATTTAACTTACTCGCCAATATTCAATACTTCGATCGTTGTACATTTAAACCAACTTGCTGAAGGCGTTCCAAAACTGTTTTCTGGTTTCCTTAGTGTTCTTCGACAGTTGCTCCGTATACCATAGGACCATACAGTTCAAAAGTAAAGATGGCGTATCATTTGTCTCCATTTGATTAGTATTACTCATTACTTTAAGACTTGGAGTATCTTTCCTTTATAATGACCCAGATTCTTAACTTAATCCTATACAGTAAATATCTTTTCTTTGAAGCTTGTTTGATCATTAGTCCATCACAATGTTGCATCACACTTAACAAATGTCGAAGCGCCATTGGTTGCATCCTGACACACATTGTAAGTATAATACAGGCATATATCATTAGAAACGAGAGTACTGTTGATTAAAAAACTTACTGCACTCAAATCTAACATAACAGCAGCTGTACGACGAGATAACTCTCCATATAATTCGAGGAAAAGGGTTTATAGCCAACTCACAAAACCAACGCAACACTTAACACAACTGCCCTTGTCTTCTCCCTGCGCAATCTAGCTTGCCTTCCCTCTAGTTTTCAGTAAATACATCGAATAACTCTGGGGCGAAAGTTTCTAACTTCCTGTGCAACTTTAACTTGAGCAGACCACCTGGAAAGCTGTCTCCTACTGTAGCAGTTCAACTCCTCAAAACTTGCGATCACGGATACCTGTTCTCCCAAAGTTCCTTCCCCATGAATGAAGTGACCCCATTTTATGGAGAGAACACGATTGGTATAACGGAAAGGATCATCATTATGACCAATTTTACCAGTGATTGTTTTACCATACCTGTTTCTTTAAGCTTACGAAAAAGACAGTCTTCCGTTGTTTTGTGACCCTGCACAAACTGCCGTACGCCCAATAGTCTCGCTTATGAATTTAAGCACGATCTCGGTATTATTTCAATACCCCGAGATCGCCAACAAATACATCTCCCTATAACCTTCAACTGCCTTCTGATATTTGACCTTCGGGGGTGGGCCTAACGTAGCAACTGTCACGTAATTGGTCTGTAGTGGTGATCATAGTCGACTGCGACTCAACGTCTACTACATGAGCAGCTTTGAAGCCTTCATGGGCTCGCTTCACAAACTTTTTATACAGTCGTGGTAAGTTCATATCCTAGATGAACTGATTAGGAACAACCTTCTGAAATTCCATTCTTGAATAATGTTCAAATGCTGATTCTGCCAGTAGTTAAAGACATCCATTGAGGGGAGTTGCTTTTTCTCCTCCACTTTGCTTAACATGATGAAACCTTTTCGTAACAAAACAAAATGTTTCGAAAATCTGAGTATTGTTCGCATTTCAGCAATAAGACCATACGCTTCTTTTGCCGGAAGAATTTCAATACCTGAGAGTCTTAGCTTCTATAACGCTTCTAAAGAAATTAGGGTGCCTAGCACTTGTAGCGGTAAATACATCATCAAAATAAATGGTTACGTAAGCTTTTGCTATTGATATCGACTACATTAGTTCTACTGGACACACCTATCTGAAGGTGCTCGGTCATGCATCCGCACAAGATCACGAGTAGGTATGTTGTGGTGGCTTCGCTTCGCTAATCGTTTTCCTCGATAACCATTATAATATAAATCTCAACGGTGTTTGAAATCAGAAGTCAATGAGAAACGGCAACAACAGTCTATTAGAAGATAGCGCAGATCACAAAGCTGTAAGCACACCAAACGAATTTGGCGCAGACAGGCGAATAAGTATATGTGAGCAACTACATTGTCAAATTTATAGTCAAATTGTATAAGGACTCAACAAGGCAAAGCAAAGGCCTGTAATAGGATTTGAGTTCATATATTCATGGGGAAGAGGGTGAACCGTCGAGTGAAATTTAAGCAATCAATATTTTAGCTAGAGTCTATCATGTGCTCTAATGACCATAACAGTACAAAGAAATATGCGAGTTGTTACTGTTTAAATAACATTCTCTGTTAAGCAAGTTAATAAGAGGGGTTAATCAAAATCAACCATAATCGAGATTGGCTATAATTTTGCGCTACGCAATCCTCGCAACTGTTTGTTAGACTAGCCTAAACGCTTCACGATATATCTATAGCTTTTCAAACACATCTTCCAACCAGTTTATTTCTGACTACTGATTTGATTGAGTTGATATACTTCGATTATAAAGGTGCTTCGTGTAAAGACGTCGTCAAACTCTGAAACCTCTAACATCTTCACACTCAAGTATGTCGGTTGCTGGCGAGATTCATCAGGTATTGTCGACATTATAGTTCCCATGAATAAAACTATTCATGCGGTAAATAATTTTCAGGTAGTTCATTTTGTGGTTCAGCTGAATGTTTATCTTTTGGTACTGATATTACTTTACATAGTTTTTGTTCTAAAGTACCAGTACCCTTTTCCTTTTCCATTAGATTCGGACTTAGCGTTTGGACTCGTTACTTTTAACTCGCGTAAATTCTGACTCAAAGACTATTTTCTACAGACTCGCCAAAATTTGCTGAGTAACTCCATCAGTTGGAGCAAATACCTCGATGAAACGCATATAAATTCTCAGCCCAATTGGTTTCCAGATAACTGCAACCGCCCACCCAAAAGATATAGATCCAACCGATCAATCAGTAATTTTAAATCAAATGTCATTTTCATCTTACTGTGTTGTTAATGTTACAAGCAACGCAACCAAAAGGGGAGGGGCAAATCAATATGGCAGCTGCAGTAACCGAATAGTGACGAAAACAACGTAGATGTGGTTCAGGAAGAACATGGAAATTCGGTCAAAAATGTTTTTAAAAAGTAAAATCAGCCACAAACGTAGTCAGAAGATCAACGAACCGTACATCTGAATGGAAAAAGAAGAATAGATTACAATAATATGCGCGTAGAGGGTTTTCAATACACGAAACATTCAAAAAGGTTCTTACAGTCGAATGTTTGGTTATGTTTTATTTCAGTCGCACGGTAGCCATTACTCTTTTGCGAGGGGAATATTATTTCTCAACAATTGTTCCGAATTTTAGTGTACAGCTTGAAGAGATATAGTTTAGAAGTAAATCGAACCTTCGTTCATTCCATTTTTAGACTTTATTTGTCTGACACTGCCAGAATAATGCAGTTCGCGCGTATATTGCCAAGTTCGTCGATATTATCGGATAAATACATTTTGGTCCTTGTCCAAACTTGTTTTTATGTGTGATATTTACGTTTTGGTTTAACGACTTACAGTGTTCACATCCTGCTACATATTGCCAGTCACATCAATCAATTCAGACGTAGACTTAAAAAGAGTGATGTTCATAACAATATTTTACAGCATGTTCAATATACCCAGCTTTTTGCTAAGCATTATTGAGGTCTCGGTGTTAGGGATTGCAAGAGACCTAATGGTTGTGTGATCTTGTTACGAATCGCTAATTGCAAATTACTGCTGGTCTTTCATGCATTGTGAATTTTCGTCAAGAAAGACAGGACCGGTAGTACCAGGTTTAAAAAATTTGACAATGCCAAGAGTGGAATTAAAATATTCGGTCTCCGAAGAAGATAATAACCCTTTATCAGAATATTTAATGTGTAGATGGAGTCGAGTCGCGATTGACTATGATTACCACTACATGAAGATTACGTGCCAGATATCAACGTGGATCCCTCGGTCGGCCAAAAACCAGAAAGCTGTTAATGGTCCAAACAAGATATATTTGTTGGCGATCTCGTGGTATCGAAAAAATACCGAGACGTGCCAAAGTTTACGGGCGGAACTGTCAAGTGTAAGCAAGTTCGTTCAAGGTCATAGGTAACGGAAGGAAAGGTGTCTTTGGTACAGTTAAACAAACAATCACTGGTACAATTGGTTATAATAGTTATTGTTTCCATCATACCAATAGTGTTCTCGTCATAAAAATAGGTCACTACAAATGGCTGATTGTGCCACGTTCAATGGAAGGATGATAAAGCAGCCAGCAAAACCTAAAATAACAGGTGAATCATTTTTCTTGAGACATGAATGGTCCCATATGGTCCTTTTGAAGCAAAGGATGAAGCATCAAATAACTTACACAACGGAAGAATGATTAGATCAGTTCAGTCTTTGAGGTCGTGTACTTATTGTATTTAATGCAGACGTGTTAACTCGTATGCTGATTTCGGGATACGGTATCTAAGTTAGCGTATGTTTATCGAATACATGAATTTAATCCTATTCGGTAAATCTTGCTCAGTTGTTCGACTATTTTGAGTGCAACGTATGTGAATTCTTCGAATGTTTCTTCGTTTAGTTTCCTGGCATTATATATATATATATATATATATATATATATATATCTTTCCATCCACATATCTATATGCCCATTGTTTAACATTATTCTATTATCATATTAATCTATGAATATTCAAGATACACTGACTAATTGACACTCTGATCAGTTTGAATCCCTGTCAACAAAGTGCAGATTAAACCAGTCTAATACAGTCTTTAAACTATCTTACTATAATACAACTAATCGATTTTCGATCCCCATTGTTATTTTTTATTTTATTACTACTTCTGACGATACTGGGTGCCCGTGTACATATAAATCCAACTCAATAACAATGGCATTTAATTCTGACGTTAATCCAACCTTATTATCACTTTAGTTCGGTCATGTCCATTCGGTTCTATTATACTTTGATTGTTTATTACCACTACAGATACTAGTCAATTCAGATACTTCAATATACATTAAAAGACATCCGTGTTCCAGTTCTTGCTGAATTTATTTCTTCCTAGTAATCGTGCATAAAAATGACGAATAAAACTGTAGTATCAGTTTATATGTTAAGCCCATATACTTTATTCTAGTTGCTGGCCAAGCCAATTCGCTTATCCATTATGAGTCATATTTTGATCTTGTTTATTATTCGCTTACTAACCTTGACTACCTTGTTATATGAGCGCATGTGTATGTACCCTTCTTATCCTACCCATCACATGTCTGTCATTCATTTTTGTCCGACTATAAATGTTGATTAACGCTTGCTTAAATTGAGTTGACTTCCCAGCCATCTCCAATACGCATCATCCTTCGCCTCGCTTTCGATTTGGCTTCCCAGCCATCTCCACTAAACTGTTGTTGCTGCTATCCTTTGTCTTCTGATTTTACGCGCCGTTAAGATTAGAATTATATCGATTATCGAAACGAACGATTAACAAATCGCGGCACTACAAAACATTTCTCCTACTCTTACTCCATTGAAGTATAATATCAAAACCTTTAGAATGTGAGATTTACATATGACACTGAAGTCCAATTTGTTGAAACAAACACATACCAAAGTTGAAATCAAAGTTATTCTTAACCAAATGAATGGTTCAAAAGTCTTTTTCCCAGTTGATTTGAGGGTTAATTATCTCCAGATTCCATTACATAAATTTTTATCAGCTATGACAGTGATTAATATTGTTTTTTTCCATCATATTACATTGACTTTTATCTAATTAAAGTTGTTCTAAAGCTACTTCCCGTGATGTGATGGCTAACACAATCAGTAATCTTGAAGATCTTGACGTTTGTCGATGGTATCGTATCACGAATGATACACTGTTTTTCTGAGAAAAATTTCGTGCGTTCCTAGTTTTCAAAATCCTTGACATTTAGTTTACTGCTTTAGATTAGGTGTGAAGAAACTAATTTAACATACAAATTTCCTAGGATTTCTGTTCACTTGTGAGAGCCCTTTAAAGCTATTCTTGTTTTAGCCCCAAATTTCTCAAGTCATACTAACAGTCCATTTCAAATTTACACAACCAAGCTTTTCAAGTAAAGCGAGGAATAAATGTCATTTTTGGGAAGCATGATGAAGTTTCTTCAAAGTGCCTAGTTTTCCTAGCTCTTTAGTCTAGTATACATTCAGCACTTATTACTGATGTCTCTGCTGTGAGTTTTGATAAAGTTTTGGAACAGGAAGTAGGACCAGTAGTAGGTGGTTGCTGAATCATACGGTTGAACCTTGAGACCTTTAACTTATAGAAAATACTATCGTAAATGCTACCCTATTTTGGCCGACGTCCGATTTAGTGTTGCACAGATTTCTAACGTTGTTTATGATGGTGATCTTGATCTGGCTTCACTCTTGCCCTTAGGTCGTCTCGTTGATCTTGGGCCCCGATAAACTTCCATATTCAGGGTTTAAAGTGAATTTGTTCCTACAATTGTGATGAAAAACGAAATTTCTAGAGATTCGGAGTTAAAATCAATAAATTTCAGCTCGACATTATCCGATGTGTGGTCGTAAAACCAGAAGTTATTCGTCTTTCAACCATCGCAGTTCGGAATTGCAGATATAAAAATAAACAAACTCAGTTAGAAGCACTAACTATATCTTAGATAATCAAATGGTTTCGTGTTGATTTATCCGGAACATTATTTACTATTTATACAGACTACTAAGTCTCGGAGTTCATTTATCATCCGGGAGAAAGTCTTGCCGTTTCTCGTCTGCTATGGTTCAAAATTGAAGTATTGTTCTGAGTTCTCGCAAGCGTGCTATCAAGCACGTAAATAAAGAACGAATTCAACACTTAGAACGCATGTCTTGATATTTACTACTAGATAACCATGTGGCTACTTTGAACTGGTGTGCCATTCAGACCCTATTTGAAAAACTCGTTGATGCTTAAGATGAGGAATAAACGCAATAAAATAAAATGCTTGGAGTGCTGTTACGAAAAGTTGGATTCTTGCCTGTTTTGCCAGACATGATGAAACATCCATTGTTCCTGGTGGTGTTTCACATTCAACTGATTACCGTTATTCGTCTTTCATTGCCCTAACATGTCCTTGACAAACTCCATAGTGGACATGCGATTGTTAAGAACACGAAGCCTTTGACAATGTCCGTATTTTAGCCGCCGCGACTAGATGCGGATATAAGTCTGACGGAAAGAAATCATCAAGGAGGTCTTAGCTTTGAACTTTGTAGCCAACATTGTTTGAAGCCTGACCTAAACTCCATGCAAAATTCTGTGATCCATTTTCCAGAAACAATGGTTAACTTTTTTCACTAGTTGTTTTTCTAATTGACCTTCTTTATCCTTTGTAGCTTCACTAACCACTGACTTCATAGTCCAAACTTTAAGAAAAGTGTTTAGCTAGGTTCAGCTTTCTATGGTACTGATAAGTGATAATGGCCCACATTTTGGTGTACTTTCTCGATATGCCTATTGGTGAGAGATTTTTAGAGTGATGGTATTCGTTTCTAACCATACGATTCTGAAAGCTGAACATAAAATTACTGAGAAGGTTTACATCAAACGTACAACACTTAGAAAACATCAGAAATGGTGAATATAGGGACAACAGATCAAAATGGCAAGGCTCGACTACGCAGGCGTTGTTACTGTGCAATTTATTCTTTTTCAATATAAGTATATTATTCTATCCTCAGCTCAAATGTGTCCTTCTGAAGTCCCAAACATTGTTACTGACTGTCTCAGCAGAACGAGTTGACGCAGACAATGAGGTGATTTCCGCGTAAGATCTTATGGATTAGGCAGTCACATCATGAAAAGCTGCAATTTTGAAATTAGGTCTACCATATTTGATGTCAATTTATGTGTACAAGTACCGACCTAGACCACAATCACACAATGGACAAGTTTTAGAAATTAAATTGACTAAGGTGTAAGATCCAGACTAAGGTTTGTCTGAAGAATAACTGCCCCGGTAGCTTAAACACACACTGTTGTCCAGTTGAAATCAGAACAAGGTGATTGGGAAAATAACGATTCTAAATTTCACCATAAATACAAATTTACATTATTACCTAAATAAACATTACCGCTCAGTTATTCAACCAATAATTGTTCCCTCAATAATCGATCTAAACTAAAATAAATAGACAAATTGATAAGGAATGGAAGAAAAGTACCGAACGCATAAAAAATAAGTGTTATTCTATCCTTTCTGGATAGATCAAGTAAAAATCCGTTCAAAAGATAATAGTTTGTTGCTTTATAACACAAAGTGTTTCCGATTCTGGAATAGTGCTTCAATTCACAATCAAAATGCACGATCTCAGTCAACTAAGACAAAACAACCAAAGAAGAAACAATCAATATGGCTGCCGCCAAGATTAAATATCAACTACAACAACATAAATACAGCTCAGGCAGAAACATAGAAACACAGTGAAGGCGAAAAAAAAGAGAAATCATAATAAATTGAATTTTACTATCTCAAATGGAATCGAAAAGGATAACAAAATGTACAACTAAAGAAACTAATAAGAACGAGTTGCATGCAGGAATTTTCACACACAAAGCCTTCAAAATGGATCTTACATATGGCATTACCTGGAGTCTGGAAAATGAACCTGATCTCATTTAACTCTCAAATTTCTAATTTTTTTTCTCTGACGAGTTTGAAAAATAGTCCACTGTCCTTATCTTCACCGCCTTTTCCATTTTGCTTTTACTTCAAATCCCAGTAATGTGTAGAATTTTGTCAGTCTCCACCTAATATTCCTCGCTTCTCATCATGTTTGAAGCCTGACACGATGAGTTTCCGAGCATCTCTCGGTCAGATAGACTCTACTGTTATTCCCCAATATTTCCTAGCCTTTTGGTAGTAGTTACAGATAGGTCTCATTGCTATCTTCTCGGATATTATCGACCATCGTGTCAACCAATATCGGGATGAACATCTTTTTGACTGCTGACCTAAGCTTTTTTTAGTTGTTCTCAAAATATACTCCCAATTTTGCCATCCCCTCCAAGGGTTCTTTTCACCATATTTTTCTGTGCTGCGTAAGATACAGGAAAATATATCTTCGTACTAAGACGTGATCAGAGCCCATACACATACCTCAGCATGAGCCTCTCCAACGACGGCTGATGGAACTATGGTCTATCTGGGTACATTGTTGAGTGGACTAGTTACTGACATAAAGCCTTGTCTCTAAGCCACGACATCAAATAGTATTAGGAACCTCGTCAAACGGTCGTTATTCTTACTTTGGCAACACTCAATAATTCCATTAAGTGTCTAGAGTACAGTAGTACAAAACATATTTCATTGTATGATAAACTACATTATACCGAAGTTATCGATTACTTACTTAACTGGCATAAGGCACTCCCACATGATTGGTACAAAGTTGCCAAAGTTGACTCAGTAGTATCAATACCAAATGAGGTAACTAGTGAGGTAATACAACGCAGTGTGATTGGGTTCCTCTTACTCACAATATCTATTAACAGCGTTTGCAACTGCTTTTGCCTAGGGAACATTCTCAAATATGCATATGACCTAAACGCAGTCTATTCATACTACATGAACGAAGTGTAAAACACTGCTACATCCAACAGGAATCAAAGGAGAAAGGAACATGGTGCAGAAAGTATCAACTACAATTTGATGTCAAAAAATGAGGCTGGATTAGTGTTAGATGTGACAACATGGGAATCTACATTAAAGTAGATGGAAAATTACTGCCTGAACATGGTACAAACGTAAAAATTGGTATTTGTTCTTCCTAATTCCTTCTGGAGAGGGTGTGGATAATCGTTAAGGTTGCCTTTATGTCTGACTCCTGTGCTTAAGATGATATATTGCCAGGTCTTATTGCTCGACTTTTTATTTATCTGATGACCACCTTGATTTTCTCGGTCATTAGTGAGGTGACAGTAATGGGAAAGTCTGTGGGTGCTGCATTGATGTCTGGTGGGTTCAGTGAACTTGCTTTTTTCAAGAGTTTTTCATCGTTCCACCGTTCTCGAATCCCAATGATTGGCTTGTTGGGGAATATAATGCTACCTATTACCATTTTTTCGAGTGCACCTAAATTCGCAAATCCGTCGCCATTCTTATTCCTCTCTCCCATAATATCTTCATATTCGGTGTTGTCTACCACAACCTTGGAGTTTACTTTTCTGATCAGGAGTCAGACCATTTCCTGGGCACTTCTTGACGATTGATTGCAGCCTCTCACAAAACTGTTATTATTCGTCTTCTTAGCTTTTATTGGTGGATGCATAACGTTGGATAACATTTGTTGTGACGCCCCCTTCCTTGTTTTGAAGGATACTTTGATGATTCTGGATCCATGAGATTTCCATCCCATGTGTGTTTTACATGCTTCTTTGGACAGCATTAGTGCAACTTCTTGTGTGTGAGTCATTTTTTTCATGAACACAGTGCAATAGCACCCCTTCTGAAACTATTCTTTTCCGTCCACCTTGAGTTCGATTAAATTCTCCTATTCTGATCACCACCAGGTTGTATCATTTTACTTATGAGGCTACTTGAACGGTTTGTCACATTTTTCGGAGATTCCACGTGCCTGTGTTAAATGTTTATCTGGTTGATAGAAGGAGGCATCGACCTCTTGACCTCCGAAGAATCTCGGCTTTTATAACCAGGAATCACAGCTCTTTAAAATGAAGGTACTTTAAATCCTTGGACAGCATTTAGTTTGTTCAAATGGTTGTGTCTCGTTAGTATTATTTAGCAAGTTAGTTTTCTACTGGATGGGGTTCTTATTCCATGGTCAACCACTCTTCTCTCTTATGCGGGCTTGGGACCACTATGAACTGTACAATCCATTCAAGTGGAGTTACTTATATATGTACGCATCATACACATATTGCATCTCAACTGTTAGCTGTTAATTGTTTAAAGAACCTTAAATATCTACAATTATGCAACGTAGTCTTTATGTGACTTAGCATATATATAAGTTGATACACCATATTGATAAGGTGGACTCATGATAGTTTTATGTTTGATGATCCCTCCACGTTCACACTTGTGGTTTATACGACGCCATATAGTCAGTTTTGCAGCTAATTGATACTTTGATTAGATCTTTTGACGGTACTACCCATATTTTATCACAATTTATTTTCTTACGTTTTATCTGAATTTCCTTGTTTTCCTGAACTACATCTATCTTGTTTTAATTGATATTTGATTGTTAAGGATGATATACTGACTTTCTCCTCTTCTTGAGTTTCGTGCTTGAATTGACTGGAATTGTGGACTTTTGTTCGTGAATTGGAGCATGCTTTCATAGCTGGAAAGACACAGTATTATAACAATATCAAATATTATTTTTGGAACCGTCTGTTGTCGATCTATCCAGAAAGGGTAGAATGACATTCATGTGTTGATAGGAACACTGATTTGTTGCATTTGGTAATCCTCCGGGATCCTTTCATCAGTTCGTTAACTTAATGTAATTTAGAATTTACAATTGATTCAGAAATTATTGGGTTAATAAATGAGTGGCAATATTTGCCTTGGTAAAAATGGAATTTAGAACCATCACTTACCAACCACTCTATTTTGACGAGTTATCTACTAATGATGGTATTTTGTGTCTAAATGATCGTGTTTTTGTCCCTCCTTCATCACGCAAATCTGTCCTTGAAGATTTTCATAGTGGATATCTAGGTGTTGAGAAAATGATGTCCTTGACAAGGCTCACATGCTGGTGGCCAGAGATAAATTCAGATATATGTCTTACAGCAAACAATAGTGAAAAATATCACAAAGTGAAAAGTCAGCCCTCGAATAGGACTCCGTAGCCAATATGGTCTGAATTCTGGCAGAGGATTCATGCAGACCATTGTGGATCATTTCTTGGCAAACACTATGCACCAATACTATGCATCATTGATTCTTTTTCTAAGTGGCCTGCAGTTTTTTCGCAACTTCACCAAATTCTGACTTCACAATGGAAGCATTAAGAAAGGTGTTTAGCTGCGAAGGGGTTCCCATGGTGTTAGTGACTGATAATGGCATACACTTTGCTCCGGATGCAGTCACTATTTTGTTGAATGGTATAAGGTTCAGACATCTGTTTGCTGCTTTCAGGCACCCTTGTTCTAGTAGTCAGGACATTGAAAACTGCCACTGATTCTATAGCTACTTCAACATTCAATGAACTGGAGAGGGGAGTAGATATAATTTTTTACTTAATACTCAACTCTCTATATGCACTCTCTGTTCTAATAAACAGTCTTCCTCATTCTAATCTTGACTTCCTCTCCTTCATTCGGACCTACTCCGCCTTGATAAATATCACAACCCATTGTTCTTTATCACTATACTCTCTCACCTGGAGCGCCTGATCACATTTCACTCTAGCAACATAAGCTAGTATAAATTTCATATAATAATTTATCATACCTCCGTCTGTTCCACCACTAAATGTTAAGCATTGTTTATCGTTCATATCCAAGTGCCTTACTGCTCCTTGGTTTCTTTTTTTTCTATTCCGAATCTTGCTCTGAGGGTGAAGCTATGTAACTTCTGACATCTGGAAAAAGCTCGACGAATGCGCTTTCCCAAGGTCACAGTTCGAACCAGGCGCTCCATAAGTCTATATTTTAACAACTATAAACTTAAAAAGCTGCATTACATAAATAATTAGCACGACCAAAACCCTGATACACTTTTTCTCGAGATTGGATCTGGTATGTCACGTGGACGCGATGCCCCTTTGGAAAATATTTTGAAGAAAACAAATTATATTTGAAATAATGAACTGCTATAAACTTTTATGGATTATATTTACTAAACAACCCTGCTTGGGCTGTATACTGTGAACCAATATATGTTGTAACTTGTAGACTATGCCTTTGAAAATGGCGTGTACCTGCCCTTGCAGAAATATATTATTACTGCAATATAGAACTGCTAAACATTCTGTAAAAGCTATTAAAAGGGAGGATCCGTCGATCAAATAAGAGGTGTTTGAAGTCCAAAGAAGTAACGTATTATCGTGGAGATGGTCTTCGACTAGCCACGACGATTATGGTGAAGAATATCGGGAATTTTATGGTACCAGTTTAGATATCAGTGATTTAAGCACTCACAACCGACATGTTGATCACATACACTTCCATAAACCACGTGAGTATAAATATGCCACAAGCATTCGTAGTCCGACGACACCTTAACCGGTAACACCCTTCATCATTGAAATGTGTCAAACCGATGAAATAAAAGGTCAGCAGTGAACGGGTCGGATGATGTAATTGATAGGATATCAATGAATCGAGATGTGATCAATCTAAGCTGACTAGCTATTGCAGGAGAAGTTGAGCGTTCCTACTCGCGATGTGGTGCAGATGTGTGGTCATGCGCCTTCAGCTAGACGAGTCCATTAAAACTAATGTGGTTAGCATCAGATATCGAAGACTTACAGAGCCTTCGATTTTTGGACACTTATTTGCTGATACAGATCATTCCCTCTTAACGGAGTTGTGATGACTCTATGATAAGGTCAGTCAGAAGTTTAAGCCCAACGAGTTTGTATTCGGTAAACACCTTTCTATGAACTTGTTATGCTCTACATCGCCTGATCGTCTTCCCATACTATGAGAGGCCATGTGGTACCATATGATAATGAAAAACAGGTACAATGAAAATTCTATTCATTGTAAACTTCGTCAGTCTCCTCAACTTTTCCTATTGTCCTGGGAACGAAAGAAGAAAGGATACGTTGGCGCATGTCGAATTACACTCGTACATGCGTGAAGTCACAAAACGGGGGTAAAAAGAAATTAACTCACAAACATGCATTTTGTAAACATGCTATAGCGTAAAACCATTTATGAGGAATGATTTTTTGGCGAGACCAAACTATACTGCCCTGCCAATCAGAAGCTTTCGATGGTTCTCAAGGTCACGGCGCTAAGTTCGGTACCTGATGCTTACGTACGATCGGTTTACAGCGGATTTTAGGGAAGCCGTGATAATTTTAGCGTCTACAAGAGAAGTGATCACAAGATTTTGGCGCAAAATTCAATTATCCATTTGGATAAATAGAGTTTTGACATTATAGCTTATGTCAATTCGTTATGAAAACCCTAAGTATAATTCCTAGCCTAAGCCATGAACTGTAAATCATAATTTGAATTATTCACACAAGTTTATAACCCTCATTTAGTCTTAGTTATTATATTGACACTCTCAGTGTCTCCCTAGCGTCGCTCAAAGGTCGTCCACAAATTATGGTCTCACCCTTAACCCTAACCCTAAACCTTAACTCTAACTCCAAACCGTTAACCATACCAATATACCAACAACATTGAAGCTATATCGTCGAGGCTAAAAGAATTTTTTAGACTTTATCATGGTTTCAGAGGTCGACTAGTACGGAGCCAGATGGATGTTTTCCTGTACCGTATGCACTATGATTTTAGAACTTCTGAACCTATATCTGACTTTGAGAAGTTTTTAAGTCATGTAAAAGAACAGTATCCCCCTTAATTTTTGAGTTTTGTATGATAGATTTTTTCTGTATACTAACTGTCTTCTGATTGGCTAATAGTTCTCAAGGTCATTTAAGATTCGTTCAAAGGTCGGCAGTACAGTTTAGTCTCGACGATTTTTTTGCTATTTTTGAAAACGAAAATAAATACATGTAGGCAGGCATATTTGCGACAAAAGGATTTGTTTTTCTAAAATACAATTATAAACATATGAGCACATCAAAAATGGTTCGTCTTTTTCGACAAAATACAAATAATCGAGACGAAACAGAATCCCTACAGAGTCTCACTTGCAGTAATCATTCAAGTTTATGGAATTCTCACTTTCACAAGGTTGGTCGGTTAGTGGTCTCATGAGTGACGTCCAGTTAAACACATGTAACTACTTGAATATGCTCGGTTCTGGGCAATCCAGAATGGCCACCACTTTGCCTTCAGAGGACGGATGCCTCGAGTGTCAGTAGTATGTCCGAGGAAAACTACGTAGTCGATGCCGATTTGACATTTTTGAGTGTTTACAGCAATACCATGCTTTTGTACTCGTTCGAAGACTGCTGGAGGTGAGATTCCCTGTCCGGTCTTGCAATCAAACAGCCATCAACATACGCATGTACGAAGTTGAGACCTCCAGAGGTGTAATCGATGAGCCTTTGGGAGGTTTGTGCAGCATTATTAAAGTCAAAAGACATGCGCAAATAATCGTAGAAACCGAAAAGAGTGATGACAGTGGTTTTAGGAATGCTATCATTAGTCAAAGAAATTTGGTTACACGCATTAACCTAGTCGATTTCCGATGTACCTTTCAATGTAGCTGTCAAACCATGAATGTGGGGCAATGGGTAACGATCGAGAATGGTTTTCGCATTAAATCAACAATAGTCACCAGTTGGACGCGAACCGTTTCTGTCCTTTTAAGGGACTATGTGTAAAAGAGATGCCCATGAGCTGTTTGACGGCTGAATGATTCCTGAATATACCATGTGGTCGACTTCGTTTTTTAGCCAACCTCAGACTTTCGGGAGCTAGTTGACGTGCGTTCGACAATACAGGTGGTCATCTGGTCGTAATTTGATGTGCACCATTGCTGGTTACACACGGTGATTTCTGTTGCGTTTGGCATATCTCAAGGTACTCATCGAGTATTTGTTGATAGTAAGTATCGATCGTGTGTTTTACTGTGGCTAGGGATAATCTACAACCGGATGAGGAAGATATACAATCGGATAAACTAATATTTTCGTCTACTAACCTCCGGTTCGTGAAGTCGGTCGTTAGAATTCGCTGGAACCACGCTAACTTCTGCGCTGATGACGACGAGGTGGCGAAATTTCGTGATCACATCAGTGATGTGTAACAGACGGCTATGCACACCGGCCACGGTTGCCGTTAACTTTTGCTGGCTTGAAAGTTTCTCAAAACGTTTTTGATGTCGTTCGATTTGAGGCTCGGGAAACCGCAGGGCTTTCAGAAATTTCGATTAGATTTTCCGTACTGATTATGATACCAGCACTATTCGAGGTTGTCTGTCGCTCGCGATTTGGAGAGGGATCGCTTTCATGAAGAGCCCCTTCGAGGAGTTCGGGAGCGTCTACAGTCACGACGAATAGTACTGTAACATGTCATCGTATGACATAGTTCCGTAACGTCATTTGGCATAGTTTGAGGTTGCCCTTCAACTGAAAAGGCGTCGGCGTTAGAAGATTTGGTGATCTCTAGAATATGGTCAGCAGATGCAACTAGTTCGTCTACAGTGTTGTTTTGAAATGAGACAACCACTGCCTGCACCTGTTGAGGAGGCTTAGACATGAAAAGTTGTTGAAACAGGCCATCATCGAAAGTCCGTTGGCCAATTACCTCTCTCATTCGTAACAACATGCCCGTTGCTGAGCCATGTCGCAGATCGATGTTGTTGAGGAGTTGATCTAACCTTTGTCTATCGGTTAGATCTCCGCGTTTCAGAATAGACCGTTTTGGAGTTTCATAACGTTACGAAATATCACTATTAAACATAATAGGTGTGATGTACTTGTTGAAATCGCAACAACTTTGAGGAATTGTGATTGCAGATCAATCACGCAGTGTTCGTAGAAGTCAGCTTCTGTATAGCAGAATCAGGTTTCGACGTTGTCGGGCCAGAATGACATTAGCTAAAATATAGGTGGTGTCATAGTCTTGATCTTAAATAACTTAGGAGTCTGTTCGATCATGACAAATATAAAGTATTGGAATGGACGAGGGAAAAGGAATAACCGAAAATACGAAAACGTAATTGCAATATATGAAAATTAAAGTAAAGCAAGGGTATATAGAGTTCTAAAAGGGAACAGACTCACATTTACTAAGTGACATACCAGATCACGCCAGGCTAACCAATGAAGATGCCACAGGTATTTTAGTTGGACAACACTTTACTAGCAATACCTTCTATAATTAAATCGCGCCCACCCAGTGAAATCAAGAGTTAGAAGCGAGGAGGTTCGAGTATATGTTTGATAGCCTATCAATATATGGAGAACTGACCGATCTAAACTGGCTAGTGACCGCAAGAGAAGTTGAGCACGGCGTTCCAACTCGTGATCTGGTGCGGATGCATGACCAAGCGCCTTCAGCTAAGTGAGTGCATTAAAAGTAATGTGGTCAGCATCCGATAACGAAGACTTACAGAGCTATTGATTTCGGACATTTATTTACTGTTACATACTGTGCTTCTCTCGAATTTCTCCGCCTTTGTCGGATGTCGACTGGTGGGATTTCTGCTTCCTTAATAGATAGGCTATCGATATTGCATGCTTTTTCAATCCCTATTCGATTTCCCTTATCTACAGATTTAATTTAAAAACACGTAAACCAGTAACATCTATAATTGAAACGTTCCCACCCATTGAAATCAAGAGTTAGAAGAGAAGGGGTTCGAAGATATATGCGGTACATATACTTGCTTTCCCCAGTGCAGTTTCGATCAGGGAGTATTCCCACCCTTTCCTAATGGTTAAACTCTCCAATCAACTTCACTAGCTCATTTGATATATCCTAATCTAACTCTTGCTATAAAAATAACGAGCTACTGAAGGACAACCAATCTCTCATTTCAGACCCGTAACACACCCTTAAGGGTTATGACAACTTTAATCGAGATACTGTAACCTATTTTAACGTAGTGACCCATTTGTTTAATATGACCGAGCGCATTCAACTAGGTGAGTCCATTAAAACTAATGTGATCAGCATCAGATATCGAAAACCTATAAAGCAACTGATCTTGTGGATTGATGTATCGATACAGACAACTCGTTACTTTAGTGGGTCGAGATCTGACCTATAGAATGCCATTGGTGTGGTATCACTAAACACTACAATTCACAATTGACATCTAATTGGTGTTATAAAAACTAAACATGTGTATAAAATAATTTCACCTCTCATAAACTGATGATTTGCCAAATAGAGATTTTGTTTAGTCAACTTACTGAGTATCCGATTACTGGTCTCGATTGCCGAAGGCGGTTGATAACTTTTGAAGCATGTCAGATAGGTTGGTTTGTTTCTGTTGTTCTCATGAAGATGAGGTACGAACATTTTTCTGTAGTATATTAGTAGCCGTTTAAAACAAGCAACTCTCAAACAGATACTACGTAAACGTACCAGACAGCCTCAAGAATTTAAACAAACTATAGTTCGTTTTACGGTAGGATTTTTAAAATCGTTTATTCGCAAATACAGAAATGAGGATTCAGCCAAATAGATTCACTGCTTTTTCCATTGTGTGTATATATGCCTTGTGGCTGTTGTGTCTATATTTTTGAAGGAAAGAGTTGTGGCGCTTAGCGATTGCAGTGCTACAGATATGTGCTGCTTCCACTTAACCGGAACTAGCTGTGATCAAGTATTCAGTTAATCCTGTTCTGATCATCTTGTGTCGCACCCAATAAACGTGTTTGCCATATCTGTTGCTAAGTTTCAAATGTGTAGTTGTTCGGCGTTGATACCACACTAACCAGCACTTTCAACCTTGAACTGCGCATGGAAACAAATCATTCGATTTGTGTGGCTCATGTCTATTCGGTACCTCCTCGTACCAATGCTTGTGTTTAAGTGATAATGATATCTACCTACAGACTTCTAATAAAGTGTTACCTCTCGAAATACCTGTTTTCACATTTTAGGGGTTTCTACGGTCCTCCGCGCGGACGTGGTTCATCCACTGGTCGAGGGGCTCCTCGTGGTCCTCATGGACCATCATATAGCATGTAAGTCGTCTATTGTATACTTGACCTTGGGAGTCCTTAATGTTTTTTGTAATAATAGGGAAACTACATGTGTGTGTTGTCTAGGCACTTGCAATTTCGGAAGTTGAATCATAAGATGACTGTCTGACGACTCTTAGTGATTAGGTCTGTTGCTAGACTGATGCATCTGCTGCTTGTCTGTCTAAACGCATATCAGTATCTCTGTCCTTGTCTATCCATCAGCACACGGAAATTCTGTTAAGCTGTAAAATCAATTGACAGGAAATCACATGTAACTACAACTCCCATAACTTATCGACTGCTGGACTGAGTCATGTAAGTTACCTGGTTGAAGTCCGGCTAATTATCATAACCAATAAGTAAAAACTCTGGGGAAGATGGGTCGAGATCATTCTTAGTCGCACAGGCGCATTCACTCGTCCTACCTCAGTTCATGCTTTTAAGCTGTTCTTGTTCCTCAGATAATGCTCAAGAATCCTGTTTAATTGCTTCCACTCTCCGAAACTACACACGCTAACATCCAGCCCTTCTAGTGTAGTGTAGCCACATTAATCAATGTTTAATGTGCAAAGTTGTAGGCGTGATTGACCGTCTTCAGTAAACAATTTTACCGGGGGACGATCTTCAGTTTAAAATGATCCACTCAAATATAAAAATCCAGTTCTTTAGAAACCGATGGCGAAAAGTGCATTTCGCTTGTGTAGGATCACCAACGAAGTCGGAAGTTGCTTCGGAGTTTCCACAACGGTCAGACAAGTCACTACAAATTATCCCTACTGACTTGTCATCAGCCACATTTCCAGGGCTTTACTTTGTGTGGTAGCCAAAAGGTGACAGTATTATTTGCTAAAAAGTTCGCGACCATTTTTTGGTTTCATTTTAATCGTCATAGCATATAGCTGTCAAGCCTATGTGTGTCAATATTGATAAAATGTATGTTTATTGCAGCTATGATGGTGTGCACCACCAGTTTTACGACGGGTAAGTCTGTAAACGTATGCTTCCCTTTGTTATTTGTCCTATTTGTACGTGATCATTTGTTCTTTTCTCGCTTTTGAGTGCATAATCTAAAATAGTTCTTTCGTTTCAAGGCCACCTCCAAGCGCCCAAGGGGCCAGGAGTCGTTATGGTCCACCTTCTGAAGGATATCCGTAAGTCTAACGTTTATCACATTAGTTTGGTTTATGAGTCATTTTGAGCATTAATAGATAGTCATAGAGTAGTATCATGTATAAAGATTTCCTTTTAGTACATAGGACAACTATTCGTTTGTTGCACTGTCTCAGATAATAAGAGCGTAAAGATGCATTTGTAACCGTATCAACAGTTAGTAGGCCTAAATAGTTGGACCGATGAAAACATTTTCTCGAAAGGTGTTGTAGCAAACTACATTCAAAATTGAACGATATTACAATATAGAATAAAAATCTATTTCTTCAAAGAACACAAAGGCTGTTAGCGCTGCACAATTCCCTCATCGACATCTAGTAATAAGAAAAACAATTTCACATTTTCCAAGCTTATAGGCCCTTGTAGATATGTTTATAGTTTCGTAAACTCCCTTCTGAAAAATGAAAGGATTATGGCGTTCGTATTGAGTAGTTTGGATACTAATTGTCATTATGGTATGAGTTTTGGATTTAGTTTAGCTAGTCTGTCTACACGCGGTAAAGGTTTCAGAAACCAAACAAATTGAATTGGTCACACTTCCCTTAGCTCGCTTCCAACGGTATGTGATATAATAAGCAGTACTTCACTTTTGAGTAAAAGAGTACTGTACACTTAATCAAGTGATCACAAGCTCTACATATCCCTCACCTGGTTCTAAGACTTATCGGCTACTGCACGCTTCTATGTGGTGGTTTTTGAATCCTGACTTAAAACCATTTAGATCGTTCTGAACAAAAGGTTACTTGAAATTTTTCATCGACAATTAATCTAATTGCACTGAAGCAAGCAACCTCACATTAACCTCGAGTTTTCTGAAATCATCTTTTTAGTTCGTCAAATTCGAGATTTCATGCTCCTCCCGGACAGAATGTTGCATATTCGTCTTCCGAAACTATTTCAGAGGCAGCTCGTCAGAAAAAAAGTCACCCAATAAAAAGGCAAATGTAAGCACTTTCACAAATCTCTTTATTATTGCTCAAACATCAATTCTCAATAATCTTTTACCAATATTTCTAATTTCTATTTTAGATGTGATCTTTCCGAGGATATATCTAAGTAAGTGTGGATAAAGTTGTGTTAAAACAACAATCATTCTTATGGTTCTTGATACTAACATTTGTTTGTTTATCTTTTCAGGCTAAGTATTGATAAAGTAGTGCGAATACCAAACAGACCAGACCGCGGAGGTACGGTCGGTAGAAAAGTTACGGTTACGTCTAATTGCTGGGATCTCGCGTTTCTACCAAAGACGGTCTACTTATATTTCCTTGAGGCCAGCGTTGTCTACCGGGTAGGTGCAGATGAGGGATCTAAGACTGAAATACGCATGCCCCCAAAAGAAAAGCGAGCATTGATACAACAAGTGGTTGATTCGTAAGTGCACTTTCTTGAGATGATGTCCATTATTTTATTGTCTGTCAACATGCCTTACTTTGAAACTAGTTTCTATATCATGTAACTCACGTCAGTCCTGTGGAGTTTCAAAACTGAATGTCCCTGTAACACAACTAACCACATTCCTTCGTAATACAAAATCTCAAGAGTTAAAGACGTATTATCGAGCAGCACAGTATTCAGATATACAACATACAAACAATTGCTTCAAACCACAAGTTACTTTTTACTTGCGCGCACATTTTTTCGCTTAGAACTTAAATTTAAGATTTTTAACAGGGTCAGTACTAAGAAAATGAAATCATTTGTCATCAGCAAATCCCTCATCAATTCATAAAATGATTCCATTCAAACTCGATTAATATTAATGTTTTCTCAGCTTTCCTGAATCTATAATCTACGACGGTGGTCATTCAGTGTATTCGGAATCACCCTTGCCCGGGATAACTACCGATCCTGTGGAAAAAGAAATAGACATCAAAGATCCACTTGGTCGAGATCGTTTGCTGTTGACTTATCGAGTTATGGAGGTCCAGAAAGTGTCAACTGCGGACATTAATCATTTTATAACAAGTCCAAAAGCCACTTCTTTGAACATGCCGCAAGTAAGGTTTAGATTTCCAAAATCACTTTCTAGGAGTCGATCAGGTTGTTGGACTGTATATTAAAAACAGTCTCCAAACAGGCATTTGTTTCCCTTGGAAGATCTGCTTTGTTCTATGACAGGCCAGTGAAAGTCGTTGCAGATAAACTATTCACCATACACAAAGGCTTTATCACTAGCGTTAGACCGCAATGGAAGGTCCGTGTCAATTTGGACATGGTAATTTCTGAGTTCTTAAGTTTATTTGCTTTTCAAGACGTGCAAGGCCTTTTTCACAGCTGGTAACCTAGCAGATGTTATGTACGAAAAGTATGGAGACAATATGGCCAGATGTAGCTCACAAATGGCTCAGGATTTAAGAAGAATACGTGTTGAAACTGACAAGTTCTACAAAAATGAAAATGGTATGTAGCATTTTATTTACTCTAATAAAACTATTCAAGGGGATGCGTATTCTAGACGTTTCACTGTGCATGGAATATCGTCTGTGTCAGCTGACAAGCTTATGATCGAGGAGAGAAAGCAATCTGTTGCTGCATATTTTGCTGAGCATCACCACATCAAGTTAAAATATCCTGATCTACCGTGCGTGAAGGTAATGTGCATTTAGTGTTTCATTCCATAGGTTGATCAAAAACGAGAAGTTTATATGCCAATGGAAGTACTCAATATTCTTCCTTTTCAAGCACCTAACGCAAGCAAGGCTGATGTGGCCAGTGAGGTTATTCGTTGTGCAGCAGTTCGTCCTCAAGAACGTTTTCAGGAGCTACAAACGTTTTCAAACAGTATGCTGAAGTAAGTATTTAGACTGCTACAATTATATATGGTTTTTGTTGTCTGTCGGTTTTTAAGAAGTAATTAGTATCGTTCCTTTCATCTTACATGTACTATTTCACTTCAAAATGCTATTCCCCTTTTTCTGAAATATTTGAGCATTTCACTTTTGTTAAAGGTCACATCCTTTGATAAAGCAGTTCGGCTTAGCAGTGCAATCAAGACCTGTAGATGTAAGTGCCAGGGTTTTACAGCCGCCGAGTGCAGCTTTCGGTCGTTCTCGTGTTATTCCACTCAAGGCAGGAAGCTGGACATCACCTGGCTTCTATGATCCTGCTGGCCACGGAGTTGAACTACTGTGGGCGATACTTTGCGTTCCACCGGATAGGGTACGTTAGCTAATTCGCTTTTCATAAAACAAATAAACTTGATGCTGAATTGATCCGTATTTTCGGGTTTTATTTTAAAATAAAAAAACAACTTACTATTAACAATATATTATATTTCATGTTTAGCGATCACAAGGCCATGTGCAGAAAGTTATTCATGAATTGCCTCGAGCAGCTGACCGAGTTGGAATACGTCTTAGCTCCCGACCACACATATCACAGTGTCCATTGGGTGAACTAAACAGGAAATTTGATGAGTTTTCTCGACAAGGATGTGCATTCTTACTACTTATTCTCTACGATGAACATGCGTATCCTGCCATTAAACGACTTAGTGATCTCCAGATAGGCATTCGCACACAATGTGTACGGAGTCGCACCCTCGATAAACCAAACGTCTTCCGTAAGTATATACTCACTTTGTTATGAGTCTCTGTGTCTAATTGTATTTGCTATTTTTAGCAAACCTTTTGCTAAAAATCAATGGGAAGCTTGGTGGTGTCAACTGGCAGATTCCAGATCTCATCAAAAACAGCGATGAACTCATGATGGTCTTTGGAGCAGACGTTACTCATCCAGCTCAAACTCAGCAAGTTCGCAAGTCGGTTGCGGCGGTTATTGGTAGTGTTTCACCTGATCTTATGAGGTACGGAGTTGTAATTCGTCAGCAAGCAACAACTGAGAAAGGAAATAAGGCGGCAAGAGAGATCATTGACGACATGCGCCTGATCGTTAAGGAACTCCTACAGGTAAGTATTCAGTCATAGGGTTGTATTTTAACGGGTTTTTTTTTAATTTTTTACTAATAGATTCTTTTCCATTACAGCTTTATTTGCGAAATACAAATGGTCGGTTCCCTACCCGTATGATATTCTACCGCGATGGAGTTTCAGAAGGACAATTCGAAAATGTTCTTGTTGAAGAGCTTGCAGCCATCCAGAGGGCATGCTCAGATGTGCGTCCTGGTGAAGAGCCGGCTATAACTTATATCGTTGTCCAAAAACGCCATCATATTCGGTTCAAACCCTCTGATCCCAGGTAATATATTTTTGATTACTGTTTATCGATTCATACACTTGCTTACTTTTGTACAATAACGTATCTTTTTATCTATATAGAGCGCGAAACGTGGAACCTGGGACGGTTGTTGACACAGAAATAACTCATCCAAGAGAATTCGACTTTTATCTGTGCTCTCAAGACGGAATTCAGGTGACTCCTATTATTCCACTTATTTCCGTTTAATACAGGGAACGTCCAAACCTGCCCATTACCATGTGTTATATGATGACAGTAACTGGTCGTCGGATGCTCTACAAATGTTCACTTATCATCTATGTTACACTTATATGAGATGTTCTCGTAGCGTATCTTATCCAGCACCAACCTATTATTCCCATTTGGCTGCTTTTCGTGCTAGAGATTGGTTATCGGGAGTAGACGAACCAGCTGTTTTATTGGATAGTGGTCGCTTCAAAGTTCATGCTTCACAGGTTGACGGGATGTTTTATCTATAGAGTTATACAGATCTTTTCATAACATATCTATATAAATAAACTATATACTTTTCTAGACAGTCTTATTAATCGCTGTATAACTCTCCCTACAGATGCGACTACGGGGATATTTTAGTTGGTGACGTTTTTCAGGCCTTAGTTCTCTTTACACTCAAGGATCAAAGCACTACCTTTTTTGAGTAAGGGGACAAATAACATGTAATACACGATGTATAGTCGATTACTTTGCTTGATGAAAATCCTCTCGCATGGATTCTTTATACAATACACAGGCGTCTGCGTTGTATCCATTTCATCATTATTTATTGTGCAACACTGCTAATATAAAATCCAGTCAAACGCCAGCTAGTGTTACCGATATGCAGGTAGACACTGCTGTCGCCTAGCCCATTTTCGATCAGTTCACCTGCACACTTAGATTTGCATTCGGACCAGAAGGGTATATGTTCTTCGAAAGTGGTGTGACTGCTTTTTTTTAAGGTTATGCTCACAGGTAGTAACTTTCACCGACAATATATGACCTATTTAAACGTTTGATGGTACTTCAAAATGCGTCTTTGAAACCCGAGATATAGAATTAAGGGATATATATTTGATCAAATGCCATGTTGAGTTCTGTAATTTAGTTACAGTGGGAACATTCCTAATTTGTGTCATATGCTATTTAATGTCATAATGGTACATATAGACTATATAATTTAGTAAGACACTTGTACATTTTCTCGAGGATTATCGGAGCAGGTTCGATGTCTCTCTAAACTTTGCTACTCAAGTGTATGAAATCTAGCAGTGCTAAGGGTTTGGTTCGTAATTCCTTTTTGTAACAACTATATTTTGGTCCGGCAGGTGTGTCAAGTACCCTTTACAAAATTTCAGATGAACTGGCTGTCTGGTGCCTCCTAGTTCTCAATGGTTGTTTAACTACGATCACACCATGAAGTGAACTATAAGATGATGATCATATTGACAAGCTGAATAGAAATCATGAGTATAAGGACACCAAGTTGATTTAAATATATAAATAATCATGACTAGTGTCACGGTCAGCACTCGTAAAATCCGCGGATTTGTTGGGCTCGGAAATATGTCCTCAGCATTTCAAAGATAATCCGTTACCCTTCTGTCATGCGTCCGGAATTAAACGAAGTTAGAACAACAGGCTTGTTCCTATGGATTCATTTTTTGTGGTTAGTCCTCAGCTGTTTTATAACCATGCTTGTATTATAATGTAATATGATGCTAAACAGTCGATAGTGGTGACAACGTTTGTGTGTGTATAAGATAAACATTTATAAGTGTATTTGAAAATGGATATCAAAAACTGGATTGAGGTGGCAATCATATGGGGTTCGCAAGTTAGTATAATGGGTTACGTAGAAATTTGGAGCTTACATGGGCTTAGAAATCAGATAAGCGGGGATCATAGATTTGTCAAAAGAAATACCGTAATATTAATAACTTCACAAGACTGCTATCAGAATTATGAGTTTTACCATGGGGGTGGTAAGTTAACAAATCCCTCATAATACATTAGTTGCATTTCTTAAATAGCGACTGGTTGTTAAGTTTCATTTTCTTACCTATAGTCAGTTTCCAAAAATTTACGGACATCTATCATACGCCCATTGACGATTGATTGTTAAGTTATTGCACTGTTGGGGGCTGTATGTTAGTTCTTCGAAATGTAACGTGTATTCTGTCGTCCCATTATGGATTCCGAACATATATGTAAATTGATAACTCCAATTAGATGTACTAAGTGGAGGGTATCTTTCGAATTTTGTTCTTTTCACTCAAGGTGATGATAGTGTAGTGTAGTGCTTCGTTAATCGATCGTCTTGATAACCGTTATTATATCAATCTGAACGGTGTATAATATCAGGAGACAAAGGGAAGCGGCAACTACATATTTATTGACAAATAACATAGGCTAGAAGGCAGTAAGCACATGAGTAAATGTTAGCGAGCGAAGAAAAAATAACATACATGGGAGATGGCTGGTAAGCCAACTCGTTACAAGCATTAATCAACATTTATAGTCAGACTAAAATGAATGACAGACATGTGATAGGTAGAATAAGAAGTGTGCATACACATACGCTCATATAAAAAAATAGTCAAGGTCAATAAGCGAATAATTAACAAGATCAAAATATGACTCATAACGTTATAGGTGAATTGGCTTGTCCAGAAACTAGAATAAGCTATGTAGGTGTAATATAGTACACGACGTTACACTACTCCCCACAATAGTATGCTGCTTGTCGTCGACATCTCAAAATTGTCGGTCACTAATGTCTACTGCTTAATATTATGTTTTATTTCGAAACATATACAGCTGTAAAGAGATAAGGTAGATTCACATTTTCGCTCACTTGCTTAGGCTTTATTTATTTTCATAAACTAAACTGACTAAGCAGTTTTCAAGGCCTCGAATTGCATGAACACAAATATCCATTGCATCGTGATTCACCAGCCATAAACGAGAACTTTTAAACAGAACAAAAGTAATCTGAGTTCAGTGGTGTGGCTGGAATAAATTATTAAACAAATTGTGGTGAAAACTTAAGTATTATTTATTCAAACACATAAATATTGGTACAAGGAAACACCAGGAATATGTGCGCCGCACAAATCTCATTCGATTTGTTTGAGGGCTGTGATACTGCCCGGGTGCCCAAACTGATGCAGTGAAAACTTATGTAACTTAGTGTCGCGATTTCGTGGTGCACAGTCTAATGTTAGTAGTGTGGTGTGGTCTACTTATATCCATATAAGTAGTATATGGTGTGGGTCAGACATAGAATGTATTTTGGCAGAAGACCGATGAGGAAAGAACTGAAATGAAACGAAATCGTTTGGAAAATGCATGAGCAATTGAATAAGAGGAGAAACAGTGAAGATTGAAACAATTGGTTGTTAATTTGCAAATTGACTGTTCATTGTTTGGTAATCAGAATTTACTGAGATAGTCTGTAATGTTTGCTTAAATACATTCGATTGTCCCCAACTAGTGTTCTGTTCACTACAGTAGTACTCGTCACGGGTCAACTTCACCTATAGTACAATTAAAAACCTATCGCATAGACAGCTATGCGCACCTACAACCGAAATAAGGACCTTTATATTTTACAGTGAGCTCCCAACTATCCAATTTTAAAGGTATCCAACTGCAATCAACTCACGATGTAAACTCAAGCACAATTAGTTACACAAACTTCTGGTAATGGTTTCCGACTACATGATAGCAAAAACAGTATTCAGCTATTTATCACTATCCCATTGGAAATCTTAATGAATCAGACCATATTTTATGTACAATCTTAGACTTGAACGTCTTGATTTCCATAAATTGAGTGGACAGGCGTTATATGTACAGTAAGTGATGCGATTGGACTATCCAATCAACTCATAATATATACTGTAGACTGGTGGCCACATTGCAACTCGATCGATAGCATTCGATGAGCACTAAGAAGGACCTGCCATGCATGAGATTGATCACCACCGACTGATCAATCAATTGTGATTACATCTCAGTCCTACAGGAGGTTGGTCGCGGCCCGAATAGCTCAGTGGTAACGTCTCTGACTGTGAAGCTGAGTGACGCGGGATCGAATCCGCCAGGGAGCATCAGTTCCTTCAGGATCACAGGTACACCTTGCTGACGAGTGCCAAGTAGCACGAAACCCGGGTCCAGGGTTTCCTGTTGACCACCTCCAACCACCATCTTACCTAAGTTTGTGACTGTTATTAAGAATGTTCTCATTACTGGTAACTTTTTTCCCATGTAAGAGATATAATACCTTGAACTAAGAAATCACGTATTTCACCATGTTGCATCTGATGTTTAATGGGTCGAGGGAGTAAACAGGTGGAAACATACTTTTATTTACTCTTCTAGCACTTCACCAAGTCACATTAAGTGTATCATAATAATATATTCACTCCTTAATGTTGAGACATACTATTGGATTTATAGAAAGTACATGTAGACTATGCGAACTAGTGTGAATTATGGTTAGCTATCTTACCTCAAAAGTTAGTCATTTAACTATAGTGTTAAGATAATTAGTATGCCACATATACAATTGAGTTCCTGAGGTTCTTAAGAATTGAAATTAAGTAGTTCTAGTGTTTCTTCCGGCAGCCATATCGTTTGAGAATCTTCCGGAAAACACAAAGAATTAGGTGGGATAGATTTCTGTGCTAAACAACTTTTCGATTGCTAATATCTTATTGTGAGAATGTGAATAATCTAATTTGGGAGTGTGTATGTTTGTATTTGCAAATTCCATTAAATGAACTTTACAAGTATGGGCACTTTCCTAACTTATAAGACGAGATGGTATACAACTGTTTAGTTATTTATCTTAATCCCTCTCATTCTTTTATACCTAGAGTAGCATTAATATCTGTGGCATACTTTTTATTGTTTAAACGATTATTGTTGTCTGGGTATGTATAGACAACACAACAAAAAATTTGATCAACATATACGTTGACGAATGCAATTCATTTCTACGTACTTTTAAGTTTATATTAATCTCAACGACTAATATGACCTAGGTCACACCCTTGTAGTGACCTACTTTTATGACGACAGCACCATTAGTATAATGGAAACAATCATTATTATAACCAATTGTACCAGTGATTGTTTTGCTGTACTTGTTTGTTTAACTGTATCAAAGACACTTTTCCTTCCGTTACCTGTGACCTTGCACGAACTTGCTTACACTTGACAGTTCCGCAAGTAAACTTTGGTATGTCTCGGTATTCTTTCGATACCACGAGATCGCCAACAAATATATCTTGTTTGGACCATTAACAGTTTTCTGGTTTTTGGCCTACCGAGGGATCCACGTCGATATGTGGCACGTAATCTTCATGTAGTGGTGATCGTAGTCAATCGTGACTCCACACCATCTACATCTAGTGAGTCGAAATTACGAACACGTTCCAACCTCTGGCAAACCTTCCAAAGAAGATTACCACAGTGAGTCTATTATTTATTATCCACTTTTGTTGCACGTATTCTTATTGATATTTTTCAATATATAATATTCCGGCAACAACTCGATATGGTGGATAACGATAAGAATAACATTAATATAATATACCCAGAGGTACAGGCAATCAGTTTTCGACCGATTCCCTTTATTCCACACTATCCAAAAGTTTGGTTCGCGGCACTGGAATCTCAATTCGAGATCCGCCGCATAACAAACAAACGGCAAAAGTATGCTGTACACCCTAATGACTCACCTGTTCATTGTAATTTGATAATAGCAGATTTGTGTACATGATTAGAGGATTGTTTGATGTAAAATTAGTTGTAACTATCATCTATTCATTGCTTTCTTGGAGAAATATAGATCGGATTGGCAGACGAAATGTTAAAGCTATTCAAATTCCACCGTCTGATAAGTTAAAAAATACGATTTCATATATTATGGTAGACGATATCTTAAGTATGTCACTATAATTAGTGTATTCCTAGATATTTCAATAATAAATATGCAGCTATTTAAAAGAATTTACAAAAAATGTTCATAATTTAAAGAATATTAAAAATTAACCCAGTCATTCATCGGCATATAATTGGAGCATATAGTGTGGTGTGCTACTGATGTCAACAGATATAAGTAGTATGTATCATCAATCGAAAGCGAAATATCTGGAGACAGAAGGTTAAGAAGATCGAAGAGAAGAGAACAAAAACAGAATAATTGGTGGGGAAACAAAGGAAAAATAAAGTCTGAGACGATTGACTGATATTTGCAAAATGAACAGTCAAGTTTGAGACAATTGATTGACTTTTGCAAATTAAGTATTTACTGTATGGTTCTCAGATTTTAATAGGAAGTTCTGTAATTTCGCGAACTAATATTTTCGATTGTCCCCGCTTTTGTTCTCATCCACTACACTTGGTGTCGCTGCCAACCAGGAAGGGGTAGAGGGTGATGTTCTGCGAATGCCGGAGCGGACTTGGAGCTGATGTATTAGTTAGGTCAGTCAAGTGCAGAGAGGCGACATCGAGTGGAGTGTCCCGGCAGGGTGGCATTGGCTGTAGCGGGTGATTCACCCAAGCTTTTGGGGAAACTTGAGCGACCTACATAATATATGACGATTGAGTCATTTTATTATCTGAATAACTCCATTTTTCCCATAAAAAGTTATGACTGACAGTGCATCATATAACTCATTTATATATTTGATATTCTGCGTACATGCATCTCATGTGTACCTGTATATGTGTCTGTACACTTATTATATTGGGTCAGTGAAATGCCACTGGGCCCTAGACAGATCATACGACAGCCGAGTCACTGAACGTCGAACAGTTCACCGATCCCCGTCAAGTTCAAGGACAAGCAACGCGCATCAATTAATCGCGCACCATAGACTGGCCCACGCAGTGGTGGTTGCGCTTTTTTCCTTGTACCTACTCTTACTAATCTATCTCTGTAATAACGTCCTTTGTGTTGTACAGTATTCAAGGCAGTCATAGTACTCGTATACGACGAAAGGGCAATCCACATTAGGTGCTGATCGTGGGGTATGACCTCGGGGTTAGCTGGTTCGTCACACCATTACCGTTTAACTCGAGTAGGCTCCCAGTCATTCGATATATACCATCTACGTTAGTGATCTGCACTGATGAGCAAGACTTCGAACGACGCAACTTATTATTATAATCTCCATAATTGCATATACACTTATTCTTTTTCATTCCTATCGTCGCTTAAGTTCATCAGTTATTGTGAACATTCGTTGCTTCATATCAATGTTGAATAGTATTTAAACTTCAATAATTAGTTCAATCGATAGAACTAACCAATCAACTACGATTATAATCGGCTATCGTAGTTCTTTAATAGGTATTAGTAGCATGTAAATGCTCCTGTGCAATATGTCTGTTAAAATATCAATCACTCGCAAGTATAGCCACAAAGCAACATGGACGCACATCTGTTTGCAACTTATCCATCTTTATAAGCGAGATAAGATTAACTGTCGATTGTAGATTCATCTTTCTGCTTAATCACTATCAACTATCTCCCTTCAGAAAATATTTACTAGCATTTTACTTACTTGACCACTGCCTACCTAATTTCTAATTACTGAGTTTCATGGTCAAACACAGGATACGAGTGCTAGAAATTTACGGTGAGTTTGAACTATAAATTTCCTGCAATCTTAGATCTCAATTAGATTGTTCGTCAGGCAGCGCTACGTATTTGACTTAAATTATTTTTGGACCCATACAAATCCGGTCTACAAGACTGTGCTAAACCGAGAATTAAATCAACAATACCTTGTATATAATCCACATTCAAACTATTGTCTACTTTAAATGTTCATTACTTGGAAGCGAGAGTAACCCAGGCGTGTTTCATTATTACATTAGATTATCTCGTACTATGTTTGTGATACCTAATAACATTTCCTAATTACCTTCACATAGAGTAGTCATATATTCCCGTCAAGTTTTAGTCGAAATCATGCATATTTATGCCTCATAAGTCGACCTACTGTGTGAAAACGTATTGCATGTACATTAGCAATCTTAGTCCATGTCCTAACTAGACAATTCGTCGTACGTAATATGTCACTTAACGCTAGATAACAAGCTGTTTGGTGGTTGCCATTTTAAATAATGTTTAATATGCGTTTTGTATTTGTTGTTATCTCACACAGTAAATCATAGCTCGACTTCTTTATTGCACGAAAGTCATTTTAATTCCGTTTTTGGTTTATTTATATGCAGTACAGGTTTGAAAAATATTTAAATGACCTCTCAAATTCTCCACGAACCCAAATATAGTCTTCGTATGTTTTTATTCACACATCCAGCTGTTACACTAATAATATCCAAACGAACGTTCACTGCAACTGTCAGTATACGTAAGAACGATGTTATTTCGATGTAACGTTATAACACATCCGAACTACTGTAGCCATCCAACTTTGACGTCGTACTTTATTTAATAAAGTTTTCCTCGTGGCTGTCATCTAACAGATGACTTCGGTACATCAAACGGCTGTTCAACTACTCGACGATTTAAAACCTGTCCAGTTCAGTTGATGGTCTGACCAATCTATCATTCGCGCGAATCATCAGTTTACGCAGCTGGGCGAATGTACTGTAAGCTGAAAACGACATTGTGTAATGATTAGAGGTATTTGAATTATTATACGGACTGAATCCCAGAAAGAACTCAATTAAGGCCAAAAAGAACTAGATGAGCATAAACAAACGTAATGTAATTGGAATTCGAAATCAGGCAGTCATCAAGTACAAAGGAATCATTAGTTCATACAAACACCACATAGTGTTGTATCTAACCCAACACTGACAGCTTTTTGTAGCAATATAATTGACACGAGTCCAGTGTGACACTCTTGGTTTCTTATATTCTCTTCGATATTTTTTTGGCTCAGTTATTGAACTTATATAGAACACTAGCAGTTTATCGTCCTGTAGAGACAACCTCATCTTAGAAGATATTACTATGATTTGTTCTGGAAAAGTATATCTTTCAGTGTGATCCACTTGACATAGTGTTAAGTACTTTCGTACAACAGCTATAAAAATTACAATAACTGTTATCTTAAGATATTATTAGTGAGATAAAGATTATCTAGGTATCAGATGGAAGTTCAGCTTCTTTGGAATTTAACTCACTACTAATAATACCTGGGTTTATTCAAGTCGATTAACTAGATTATTCTCGTCACCTCCATTTTAGCTAACTACTTTGACGGATCGGCGATGTACAGAATAGAATCATTACAAAACGACGCAGCGTCAAGTTCAGATAACGTAACATCAACAATGACTTGGTACATCTAGAAACATTGGTCTCGTAGTTTAAACAATGTTGATCAACGTTCAGTAGACTTCAAATGTAGAAATCGATCTCTGTTCATTGTGAGATAAATTTGTATAAGTCAACACCAAATTGGATTTTCTTATTTAAACATTTCAATTTAGGAAGCAAACGAGGAGATATTTCCGTTCATTTATCTCTTCATCACAATACTACACTAGCATATAGGTTTAGATATATTTATCATCATGAGAGGCTTTTTATTGGATTTAGAAATGTTTGGGGACTTATGAATCTCTATGGAATAGTGAAGCAAACAATCATTTTCAATAACTTCATGAACAGACTGTATACTTATCAGTCCATAATTATTTTATTATAATGTCCAAAGTAAGCCATACTAGTGAGTTAAACAGTTTATAAAATGCCTAAATTTTTCATCCTTTACGGCCGTTATATTAAAACATTCATGGATTTGCAACTGTAGAGCCTAATGATGAAGTTATTTGAAATGTTTACTAAACCAAACGTAAGTTTTTTGAGTTGTCCGGTGACAAATCTTATTGATTGAACGCTATACTGGGATCCTAAATTAGTCTCGGGATCCCCAAGCTATAACTACACAGCGACTTAAACACGAGAGAAAAAGAACAAAATATACGAAAAGCACTCTACTCCAAAGGATCACTTATGTACAGAAAATATAGTGTTTTTATAGTATTTTAGAAGTCCTTGGGTTTCCCTGAAAATTCCGGAAGGCTACTACATAGTAGCAGTGTAGTAACCAGCCAATCAGAAACTCTACATGTGACTTTTCGTGATGTTTTCTAGCAAAACTTCTAGTCAAACGCTGATCGGATAAAATGCTTCTTAATGTTTCCTGAGCTTGTCATGTCTATTGCGAGAAACTTTCAGGATCGCCCCAACACCGGCTCTTAAACTTTAATCCTTATCAAGATAAGCTGACAGTTTCAATTAAAAGACCAATATTTGGGCAAATTAGTATATTAAAGTGTAATTTATTTACAACTCTAAATAAATGATTATTGTGCCTTATTCGCCTCCAATAAGCATTGGATATCTGGTTGTTTGAGAGTCACTTTGCCAAGCTAGATATTTTCCATTTTTAACTAGCACATACTTCGAGAACTGACTTTCAACAGTGAAACGAAAATTATAAGAATTAATCCATACAAGAAGTTTATTCATGCCCTCTTTTTACCCTGAATATTTTATTAATCAAATGTGTTGTTTAATTTAATAATTTGTTTGACCAATCTCATCATTTATTCTTACGTAATCGGTAACAATTGAGAATCTCATTGACCTTTTATATTCTTCTTATCAACCATTATAAAGTATTATGTCACCTGATAAATTGTTCCAATTATCATAACTCTTTCTTACATAACTAGTCAATTTATTAAGTTTTCGTAATCAATTATTTTTATCATAAAAATAATAAGTTCTTATGATAACATCCTACTAAATACTGTATTTTGTGATGGCAACTAACTTCAACTCGAGGAATATCTATACTTTTCAACCCCCCACCTTTTACAATGATAATCTGATTAACAGGTTAACACCTATGCATTAATGTAATCCCATGGTGCAATAATTAAGGCTGACTGAAATTTATGTTCTTCAAATCAATATTAGCAATATTCTAACAACGAGTAATTTCGTGTAAACGCTAAATGACATTGAACTATAGTCATATGCATTCGGTAAATAAACGATATTTTTCAAAGGTAAATGAAAATCTTTAGATTGTTTTGTGATAAAGATATCGGTAGCATAAAAGATATGTGATGATATTTAGAAAATAATGAAAGTTTCACACGTACACCAACCAGTTCAGAAAACACAACAACCTCCGAAATCACCTTGATCTACAGATATTTTCCATCATTGCTACGGTTGTTTAATTTACAGTTTATATCACTGAGTGAAATTAGTGAAAAACAGGAATTGAGTTGTTGTTTATATTTAATACGGGTTTTTTGGCAGTGTATATCAATGAATTTACAAAAAGTCGAACCCAGGACCGCTATGTGTTTCAGAAAGTTCTTAAAATTAAAATCACCGAATTGACAATAATTGGTTTCCATTTCGAAATGAACTCAGTCCCCATTTGTATTTGTAATTATAGAATTATTATTATATATTTAGCCTTATTTGTTAATGCCATTGAAATTATTTGCTACAATGTAAAATCATTGATCTAGTTATTTATACATTTACTTTTGGTAGGACAAACGTTTTATGTTTTGTTTGATTTAACTGTATGAATTGGAAACAAAGTAGAGAAATGAAACGAAGTGACATTCACCAGAGAAGGTGAGTGAGCCAAATCGATTTAATCAGGCGTCACTCGATATTTATAGTCAGATATATATATATATATATATGGTGAATGTCACTTCGTTTCATTTCTACTTCATTTCTCTACTTTGTTTCTCAGATTATCTGCCTGGATCAATGAGTGTAAGGAATATACGTATTGAAAATGCATTCTCGTATTCGACTTGTTTCATTCCGTTATTCTCTAACGTGAATTAAGTCGATAAAAACATACGAGGGTTGGCGACACGTACATTTCAATAACAATAGGCATATTATTTAATTGGAGTCAGATATAGGGCCACTAAAAAGTAAAGATCAAAAGCCCATTTTCATCCATTCTAGCATAGTTCTGTGTTTAGGCTTCTGGCAAATGAATCGAATACAGTTTTCAGCTATATTTCCAAGAAACAGTCATTTAATGGAACAGCACGTATTCCATGTGAATATGGTTTACTCTTGGCTTTTGAAATCATCCTGTTCATCTTAGTTGTTCTGACTTGTTTATAAGGAAAAAAGGCTTTCCTATTATCCATTGTACCCTAATTAAGTAACAGGACAAGAATTTAAAGATTTCTCACTCTTAAAAGCCATTTGTCTTAGGGCGTACTGAACACCTCTGGAAACACACAAACAGCATTCCTTTAAATTCTATCTAGAATATTCTTCAAACAGGGATTTTTGGTATGCTCAATTCTCTAGTTTGGCGCTCAACAGCCTTATGTAAACAACTGTGAACATGTATTCACCTAAATTGGTAAAAGTCATTCTAAATACATATATTATTTTAAAACCCCTAGCAACAAAGAAATGAGGCATGGTATTCAAGTCATGATTTACCGAACACTAGGTCAGTGTGACTGATACATAGTTTTGCTCCACTGTTTGGTTAAGTCACTAAAGCATGATTGATCAAACAGTTCAACAGTAAAAGAAAATGAAAAGATAATATGAGACAATTTATCGCAGAATATGGGATATTTATGCTTACTGTTGATGATGCAACGGATATTCTAGTTTTACAACTAGATACCAGTAGCACCTTCTAAATTCGGTTGTTACCAGTCAGATAGAAAATCAGAAGTCAAACGAGAAGAGGCAGGAAAGATATATTTGATTCGTTACCAATATATCGAGGACCTTTTCTATGAGCTGGCTAATGAAACGTAGGAGCTGTGTCCCACGCAGTATTGAAACGTGATCTGGTGCGGATGCATGACCGAAAGCCTTCAGCTAAACAAGTCCACTTAAACAACGTGGTCAGCATCCAATGTCGAACACTTAATGAGCTATTGATTTTGGGGAATTATTTACAGCTACACTGTCATATCCGAGCGAAAAATAAATGAATGGTCTTGCTAGGGATTATTTAATCTGTAAATTTTTCAGTTCTAAAGGATTATTAAGAGGTCTTTTTGTGTAACTTAAGCGTCCATTGGCTTTAATCGAGATCTCACGGGAAGACTCTCCAATATAGAACACATCAGCAATAACAGTACATACTATTTTCAATAATCACAAACTTGATATTTAAAATATCAAAACAATTCAGAAAGTCTTTTCCAAGGCGAGTAGCCGAAGCGTTTCATATTATGCTAAATCCCTCTGCCCTAAATAGGAAAGAAGGCCTGAACATTCATCCAACATGAACCACTTATCCAAAAAACCACATCTGGCCTTATTTATTTTCCACACAATTTACACATACACACACCTAATTTCAACCCCACTAATTGATTTTACAAATGCTTACATTTTTCATGCCCAAACTCTGACACACAAATTGATACAGTGACAAGTCATACAAATTCACCTTGACCAAGAATATCTCGACATTTACATATTTAGACCTATTATGATTTTGATTGTACCAAAAATACTCTTCATTGTTTCCTTTGTACTACTTGTGTTAATTTAATGTTGGTTATTTACTTACTTTGAAGAAGTGGCTTACATTAAGTAACGAAACGTCAGAAATACAATTTTTCTATTCATAGGGATATAATAAAAAATATGTTTATACGAATATTCGTCAAGGTTAGAACGAATAGTTTGACAATAATTGCGCGCCGAGTATAGAGAATTCATTATATGTGAAAAAATTATATTTGAAATAGTCTCAGCGATTGAAATATATCAGAATTATGTGATATGTTAGCCCAAAGCATTTCGAACAATCTGATCACACATATACTTGTTAAGACATTTTTATATGAAAATTAAAAGGTCAACTAGACAGGTTAAGGTAAGAAAATAAATAAAGTACACAAAAACAATGTGATGACTACTCTGGATAATAAATAAGCATTACCAGGGTAGGTTAAGGGTAAGAACAAATTGTTTTTGAACACATAAAGGGGTGATGTTCCATTAAGTGACTGTTTCTTGGAAATAAACATAAAGGGGTTTCAGTTTCCGTATAGTCGAGGCTTCAATAAACCTTAGTATACGTCCTTGAAGGCTTTTGTACAACACTGCAAATGCTGATTTGATGTCAACCTTATGACCAGTTTCAACTAAATGTTTCGCAATAGAGGAAGATGTTTGTCTATCCTCTGATCTTATTTGACCATTCGAATTCATTTGGTTCTGTAGTCATTTAGGTATGTGTTCCGCCACCCTTATTTGCAAATCACGATTGCTCCTCCCTATGTACGTGTTACCGCACATACATGTAAATTGGTATACACAATGGGATGTGACACAATCGCATATGTGCTGTATAGGTTTTTGGTGAAACATCGACCTTGCCTTTTCAATGATGACAAGTTGAGCTGCATAGAATGTCCTGTTTATGGCTAATTTTAGTCTCCGTCTCAACATGAGGCTATTAGAGTCACTCCTAAATGGTAATGTAATATAAATTCGCTTTTTGGGTGCCAGAAGCGTCATAGGTCTAATCGTATTGCAACCCTTCCAGCGGTTTATGAACTTAAATGAATAACCATTATTCATTAAATGTGAAGACGTGAACCGCTTGTTAAAAGAACTCAATACAAGTCAGAAGCATATTTTTCTTACGTGCGAAGAAGAGAAGAACAACCAACTTCCTTTTCTAGATATACTGATCAGTAGAAGAGAAGATGGTTCCATCCAACGGTCTATATATAGAAAGTCGACATGGACGGGGCAATACCTTAATTTCCATAGTCACTGCCCAATTCATTACAAACGTGGTTTAATTAAGGGCTTATTCAATAAAATCAATCGTATTTGTACTAGTGATACTATTGAAGTAGAAACGAGGCTTTTAACTAATACTGACCAGTTGCAGTCCTAAACACATCGATGGGAAGATCCAAACAAACAACACTAAGTGAATTCAAACTTCACCCCATCGCACAAGCAAGTGTCTATCAGGACTCAGTGGCCGAGTGGATAACGCGATGGCGTTTGAAGCGAGGGTACTGGGTTCGAGTCCCAGAGTGAACATCAACTCTGAGATGCAAGTACATCCAGCTGACGAGTCCCAAATAGGACGAAACGCGCGTCCTGGATTCCACTGCTAGCCACTATCCATCTCTGCTTACCATGCTTGTGAATTAAGGTATATCGAGGCAATACGCACAGTATGCACATATGCCAATTAGAGACTGACCAGTTGCAGTCCTAAACACATCGATGGGAAGATCCAAACAAACAATACTAAGTGAATTCATAACTCATATTGATTTCAGTCATAATAACGATTCATGTGAAGTAGACAGGTTGAATAAAAGAAAAGGTCAAATTACTTGTTGATGAATATTTGCCTAATGGTAGCTTGCTGAATACCATCCTTTCTGTTTAGGCTGTTCTTATTCGCCCATATATACAGCGCTTCTGTTGTCAATCTTTCTGAAGTATTTTGGCCTCTTCAAAATTAATCATGTGTCCCGTTTCCAACGCATGTAACGCTATTGCAGACTTATTCTCAAGTTTCCTTAAGTCAACCGAAGTTTTGGGAACATTTTTTAAACACTGTTTGTGTTCCTTCAACCTTACCTTCAATTGTCTGGATGTTTCTCCAATATAAGCTGCATTACAATCATGACAATTGATCTCATAGACAATATTTTGTTGTTCTTCCTTTGGTAACCTATCCTTAACCTTCACCAATGACGATCTTATAGTGTCACATGTTCTAAAATACACTCTTATATCATGCTTGTTTAAGATCCGTTTGATTTCTTCTGATGTTTCACTACGGTATGGTATGACAACAGTGGACTTCCAATCTTTCTGTACACATTGTAGTTTAGCTTTTCTTTCCTTTCTAACAATCTTCTTTAAAAACTCTTTTCAGTAATTGTTATTCCTAAGTGTAGATAAAATCCTATTCAATTCATATTGTTGGTCTTCCTTATCTGTAACAAGCTTAAGATTTCTGTTAATTAAATTTTTAACAACCGTAACTTTCGTACATTAAGCATGAGCCGAATCACATTTGCAAAAAATTCTTCCAAATAGTCCTGTTTAATGATAACAAAAATGTCATCTACATACCGTAGCCAGACCTTTGGTGGACCAACACTTCTTTCGATTGCACTAGTTTCGAGTGAATGCATGAATAAATTCGCAATAATCGGAGAAACTGGTGAATCCATAGCTATGCCTTCTTTTTGTCTGTATAGGTCTCCGCGAAATATGAATAAGGTGGACCTTAAACATAGTTCCAAACATTTTATAAACTCAGATGGATCTAACGGGCAACGTAAATTTAAATCCAAATCACATACTAAACATGCATAAATAATATCCAACGCTCTGTTGATAGGTACGTTAGTAAATGGGTTACTTGTTGTAACCCTAATGTATCAACCTAATGGGTTACAACCAACTGGTTCTAGACCAAATTCCAAAAATATTTCAATGGCCCTACAGAACAAAGATATACTTTCCGGTACTATGCTTTACCCTACTCATCGTAAGGGAGGTTATGAGGACACACTTCGTTCAACCGTTGCACGAGACGGGCACTACAACCATCATGTAAGCAGGCCTACTATTAGTCAGACGGTAATGAACCAACGTGCTTCATGGTTACCCTCAAATGCTTTAAATATTAAACCTACAACATGCAACTCTTCTCATCACTTTCACAGTGGGGAAGATGGAATATTAGGTTACGCACCATCAACTCAACCCCAACTAGCAGGTGCTTGTCTTGACTGTCCACTAAGAAAATTGATCCAAAATAATGATTTTTTCGGCCTCCAGAAATCCCTTGTTCCATTAGCACTACAGTTCGCTCAAGCTATAGCCCATACGATCAGGCAAACACATTAAATCATAGTCCAGACATATCTAGAACTGATACCATAGATAGGGATGCTCTCGGTTTTTTTACACTTCATACTCTCCTTTTAAACTTATCACTTATCAATGCAAGTTTACTTCTAAACAAAATTTCAGCCTTCAGAACCTTAGCTTTTCTAGCCAAGCCTTCTTTTATACATATCACTGAAACATTGTGCTATCCAGCAGTATCCGATTCCGAATTAAATGTCCAGAACTATGGAATCTATCGCTGTGACAGAGAAACCAAGCGAGGAGTCGGTTGTCTTATATTTGCTTTGGATACCTTAACAACTAACAAAGTTGAAGACAGTGTCTTGAATAGTTCACCAGAATCGGTCTGGATATCAATCAACACCGTGAATCATAGTCTACTTTTAGGATGTATGTACAGAGCTCCTGATAGTTCGGATAATTTGAATGATCTTATTATTAATGCATTTATACATTCATCTACTCTAAACATCAGTGCTAAGATTATCACTGGCGAGTTCAATCATCCTGGCATTAACTAGAGTACCGGTAGTTGTCAGTCAAGAAATGATGAATTTTCGTCAATCCTTAACCTAAACTGCTGGTCTCAGTGGGGGTGATAATATACTTGATCTAATATTTAGTGGAGATGTCATCCCCCTATCTGTACAAGTATGCAACGAATTTGAAAGCAGTGATCATAAGATAGTAACTTGTGCTCTCCCTATCTATCCTTTTATAACCGATCAATTCAAAAAACCTGCAAATATAGAGACTATAAGCATGCAGACTGGGACCTCTTGCGCTCATTGATCAAGCTCTCAGACTGGGAAGAATTTTTCTCATGTAATGGTTTAACAGATGCCATCAACATATTCTATTTCATCTCTAACTCTTGTCTAAATTCTTGTGCACTAATTAAAACGTACAGGATTAGTAAACCTTACTAATTATATACATAAGCTAAATATCGTAATAAACTAAAATGCCTACAGAAACATTATTTTAAATCGAACGACTTCACGGCAGTTGCACAAATAACAATAATTTTTACCCAAATGTAAAGAGAAATATAGGTTACAAGCCATTAATGAGAAGCTATTAGCACTTAATACTAGATCAAAAGTACAAAATTCAATTCTCCTTTTTAATAAATACACTAAAGCAACTCAAAATTTTGATATAAAATGCATCCTGCATAATAACACTTTTATACATGACCCTAAAACCATAGCAGAACTTTTCAGTTATAATTTTGCAAATGGCAAAGAATCCATAAATCGCGCTGTCTCAAGAGTTATATGCATGACTAGTAACTCAATAAAATCTATCTCCCTCACATGCTTCAAAATTAGTAAGGCTTTAAATAACTTTAAGGTTTTGAGAGGTCAGACGGGATTTCATCGAAAAACCGTTCCTTATTCGTTGACCCAATTGTCGGATGATTTGGCTGGAGCTCAGTGATATTTCACTGGCCCTACACTCTGTTCTTGTTCGACTGTTGTTGATTGCTGTCTTATCTAGTATCCGTTGGTAGTATGGATCGACTATGAGCTTAACAGTGACTTGGGATGACCAGCAGTCACAAAGGGGTGTTACACAAACAAACGAAGTGGTATTTTCATCGACTAAACTCGGCTAGCTCGTGTCGATGAGTAGATTATGATGTTGTAGCTGGTCTTTAACAATCACTGATATAAAAAAATCCGCGATGACGAAGACCCAGTGAAATTTGAAAGTGATAACACCTTTTCACGTTGTTTAGGTATTTTTCGACTTTTTCATTCGCAAGGAGATCGTCATCCTATCTTGCACTTCGGTCACATTTTACCCCAGAAAGGTAATTTTGATGGACACACCAGATAATGCATACCTGTCGCGAACTTCGTTTCCTACATATCTCATATAAGCTCACATCGGTTAACATTGACGTCTTTATTTTCGGATTATATCAATAGAAATATATATAATAATAAATTCTGAAAATAATAATTACAGAATTCACACCAGTTTACAGGCATGATCAATTTGATATAGATAGCAACATTTGATGTAGAGAATAAACATGAGATATAAGATTGTTTTATGTTTGCTGGTTCAGTAATAGTTAAGTAATTTATTTAAGACATGTATCACGGCAAGCCAATGCATCACCAGGGGACGTTTAATTTTTTCTCTAAAAGATAGCCTGATGGTTTATGAACGTTGTTCTCAAGGTTATTTCCAGTGCCAGAACGAGTTATTGATAAATATACACAACTAGAGAAGGTAAAATTAAAGCAAAGGGCACGGAACAACAAAACAATGATTGCCAATATATGTCAGTCAGGTTTACCACTGTCCATTTTAGATATTATTCAAACGAGTTATAGTTGCTAGTTACAGAGTAATGTAAAGTGACAGTAAGTAAGTGGTTAAACCTTTAAAGTTCCGATAATCGCCCTTGTGGAGAAAGATACACTTACAGGCGCTAGAGCATTTAATGCATTTTGAGAGTAGCAATATGCATTGGAGCGAACAAATAATGGGAGAGATTTTATCGTATGGATAGTTTGTGGCAGGTTATTCCAGAGTCTAGAAAATTTACAGGTAAAGTGATTCATATAGAGGGAAAATCTGGAATATATTTGTTTCGCTAAAGACAAGCAGTTACGAATGTCGTAATGTGAAGTTTCAGCATATTGAATCGCCTGATTGAATGTGAAGGATAGTTAAGTATTTTGAAGAAGAAGATAAGATTAAGTTTGAGTATCCTCTTCCAAAAAGGGTCGAACCCAAGTTTATGGCAAGGTAAATAAGTCAGTGCGTTTTCAAACCTGCCCGCCGTTTCCTTTTTGCGACCTTGAACGGCCTGACACGAGGCGGTCATTCCGTATTTGATTTGTTGTGGGTCGGTTGGTTGTCCTCTGGGTTGCACGAATATCAGGTTTTCTTGTATTTGCGTCTTTTTTGGCTGTAGCAAGTTCACAAAATCAATGCCAAAAGCGTTTATTGTGCTTACTGTGTTTTGTAGTGTACAATTTGGCTCTTTTGTTGCTACGTAACTTGACCTGGGATACCAATTACCCTACTGAACCTCACTCTCCTTGTTTAAAATTCGTTGGGGTCCGCAAAACTGCGTATTCATTATAAATTATCAGTTAAAGATACTATGAATTTGTGTGAATCCTTGTTTTCTGCAAGAATTAAAACGACATGACGAGTAACCCGTAATTCCTAAGTGCTTGTAGTCCTTTCTTCAGTTACTGGAGTATTATCGCATGAAATGGCTGTTTTTTCAGTAATTAACGAGTAATGTTTGTGGTAATTTATGTTCCAGAAACATTTCGGTCGACTTAAGTGAGGCGTTTCAACGCATAATACTGAGCAGGCGTTTTGGAAACTGGATTGAATTCTATGGTGTGTTTAAGGAGTTCCAAAAAGTATGGATGCATAATTCCATCCCTTTTCAGACCACCCGTACACATAACATTCACGGCGAAAGTAAACTGCTAAAGGACGTGCGATTTAAATACAGTTTTGTGGTATTATGAACTAGATGCAGGCACTTGCGAGTGTAATTGTCGAACATTTATGGCTTGTCGATATCCCTGACGTCATATAATACTGACATATGTAAAAAGACCAACTCTTACAGGTAAGCTTAATCAACTACGAAATAAACTAATTAGCTCATCACATACTTAGACCATGCAGCCGATGGAAGTTAAATAGCACGCATAACTTCCATTATAATACAACATCATTACCCAGACGGAGTGAAGAGTATATACGAATCCAAAGAAGCCAGAAAGTTCATAAACAACAGATGGTTGAAAAATATGGTGAACACTTCGCCATGGTGGTGGAGAAAAAAGTAGACAATTATCACTTAAAAATCAATAATTAGGTAAGACTGCCATTTCTCTTCCTGCAGTCCTATTTACGATCAGTATATTCGGATGAATAATTGGAGTGGCATTGTTTCCTAATCACATGGTCTCCGGAATCAAGCATATAATAACTAAAAGGATGTAACACTTGGAGAAGGTCGTAAGTGGTGAACGTGGAGATATTCATTCAATCGAATGGCATGAGTCAGTGTTGCAGACGCGCTCATTATGTTTAACTTATTTATATTCACATTAAATATATTATTCTATCCCAAGCATAAATGTGTTCTTCAGAAGTACTAAGTATTGTTATTTGTCGCGATACGATGGGTCAGTGTAGATAGTGATGCGATTTTCACGTAAGATCTTACAGACTAGGCAATCAAACGATAAATTTACCGTTATCGGACAACGTCTATTATGAAAGTAGTATTAGTACCTAACTAGACTATACACATACTGAAAAGATTTAAAGTGCGAAAAACTACAGTTGTTATATTTATATTATATTTAGATAACGTATTAGATGAATAAACGCGGTAGTGGTCAATACAAAACACAGTTATCGTCAATGTGTGAATTGTTTCTCCGCATAAACTTCCATATTAAGAAATTTGCCAAGTTGTTCACCTGCATAGACTTGATTATTACAAAGATTTGAGCCTTTCAATTAGTTGACAGAAGTCATAAGTTGTATAACCAAATGTATGGATAGCTTGCCCAATGCAATTCTGAAAAACAACAAATCAATCGTGAAAGAAAAGATTAAACTTCGTTATCAGTATCAAGTTCCATAAGTAAATGAAATAGCAATTGATAGGATGTACCTGTAAGTGTTTTACTTGCTGTAAACAGTGCTCTTCATTTTCTAACCTTCCTACAATTTCATCTAGTTATTCGGTATTAACAAACAAACTTCAGGCACCAAACGAAGGGACTCACAAACTTTAATTAGTTATATGAAATTTGAGAAAAATCCAATTACACCGTTCATAATACTGTTTACATACAATAATGAAATAACTGGTAACCACTATTTAGCGATTACCCGTCAACATGCACTAACACTTTGTTTATTATTTAGTCAGTGATTTCGGATTCTGTTAGCAGAAATTTATATTTTAACCCTATACGAGACATCGTAAAATAGTATTATCTACATGTTTTAGTTACCATGCTCATAACAAACACGCATCGCTTTACTTAAGAGTATTTGGCTAATTTATGTGGCACTTACAGTAATGTTCTACACAATTTCTGTATAAATTCAGAAAGCGGACAGAAAAATCTATCAACGCCAATTGTTACTAACATATTTTTTTTCTCACATTACGTAATAACATATCGGTCCAGTTAACAACGATGATACTTATCATGGATTAAACTGTTTACGGCTGTATATTAATAGTTCATATCGTAATGTAGCACGTTATATATTGATGTCCACTTTGAAGCAGGAGCGATCTGAAACAACAACACTACAGTGAGGACCGGTAAGTGCCGTCAAAGTAAGAACACGATGCACTGGTACAACATATATATTTTTAAAATTGAAAGACACGGTTGAGTGCAAAAGGGGAAACTTTCTACAGAATAGTTTTATTCATTGTTCTGCTCGTTCAGGGCTTCTTCCTCTATTTCCAGTGCGTTTACTCTTTGTTGCCCTGCTATAGAAAAACAAACTTCCATTAGGAACGTCGCATGGAATGATTATTATTACCATTACAAGATTCATGAATAGTTTGACTCTCAATTACAATTTATAAACAACTACTAACACCCACGTTCATCCCCATACAACCAATAAAGGGGAAATAAAGCGAAATTTCCCCTTTTTGTCGCTCTGTTTTTCAAATGTCGCTAAATTGCCGACTTTTACCTTAAATATTCGACGAATTTCCGATTTGCACCCTAAATATCCGACGAATTGTCTACTTTTCTACTACATGCACACCGATGTAATTAAGCGCCCACTTTTAAAACGCTTCTGTGTTCACCTTCATTCCCACAACACAGCACACGAATAATGTAATGTACGTAATATATGGTATAAGTTCCAAATTTTTATTGAAAACAAAAAGCTTATTATTGTACAACGTCATGAGCACTTGGCAGATGGTAGAGCATCAATGTTCCTGATGTAATTGCAATTGTCACGGACCAGATATTTCACGTATTGTTTCTTTCCATCAGGCCTTTTGAACTATGGAGACTCAAATAATTCTTGTGAATTCTAAAATGTAATGAAGAAGAACGTTACTATATCTAGGAAACTTGTTTTGCACAACAAGGTACTTGAAGCTGAACTTACGGTTATATCCTTAAACACGGAAGACTCTACCTATAGATAACGGGAAAACAATAATCACTTTAAAGTCGTACGTACGTGTTCTTTCTTCCGTCGATGACTCTTCTGTACTTTGTTTCTCATGTCGTGAAAATAACTTTGTGTAGCCATGTCATATAGTTTCGCAAGGTCTTTCTCAGTGACAGATGTTGACAGGGATCGATTAGTAAGTGCACCTGAAGTTTAAAAACCTTATTTATCTTACTTCGTACGCAGCCATAAAACCGGGACTTCTGAATCGCTCGTTTTGATGAAGTACCAAGTAACGTGAAATTAATGGCGACTTCAGGTTCCATGATGTAGGACAGAAGATATCGCATGGAGGTTTTAGGATCATCATTCATTAAACGCGTCAACATGGCCATCTGTAATAGGAATGAAGGATAAAAATCATGTTGTGTGCTTACAAATCTGTCCCTCACGTGCAGGCGAAAAAGCGACATTTCCCCTTTATTTACGCTTTCGTCCGCTTTATTCCCCCTTTTTTCGCTTTTATTTCCACTTTATTGGTTGTTTGGGTCACTACCATAATAAGGGAGGTAAGTCATATGTAAATTATTCTACAGCTTGTTTTTGCTTGAAACTGTAATTTTGGTGTATTTTTGACTTGATAAACGATGAATTTCACTTGCCTGAGTTTGCGTTGTTACAAATTACCAAGTTAGGCTGACTAAACATTCATCCAGGTTGTCAGCTCCAAATACGTCAGGCAACCAACAGACTGCAATAAACGCCATGTAAAACGCATAAATATTACAAAAATTAACATGTGACGGAAAAATACTGTGATTAGCCGACAAAAAACGACGTTAGAAATCCGCGACAACATGTAACACATAAGCGAGAATCAATGACACGACTTTTCGACCATGCCAAGTTTGTGTTCGTCCACTCCTTGAATACTGCGCGTTTAGTCTTAGTAGCGCGCGCATAAAGGATAAATTAAGGCTGGAATCAGGGCATGGTCGAAAAGTCATGTCATTGATTCTCGCTTATGTGTTACATGTTGTCGCGGATTTCTAACGTCGTTTTTTGTCGGCTAATCACAGTATTTTTCCGTCACATGTTAATTTTTGTAATATTTATGCGTTTTACATGGCGTTTATTGCAGTCTGTTGGTTGCCTGACGTATTTGGAGCTGACAACCTGGATGAATGTTTAGTCAGCCTAACTTGGTAATTTGTAACAACGCAAACTCAGGCAAGTGAAATTCATCGTTTATCAAGTCAAAAATACACCAAAATTACAGTTTCAAGCAAAAACAAGCTGTAGAATAATTTACATATGACTTACCTCCCTTATTATGGTAGTGACCCAAACAACCAATAAAGTGGAAATAAAAGCGAAAAAAGGGGGAATAAAGCGGACGAAAGCGTAAATAAAGGGGAAATGTCGCTTTTTCGCCTGCACGTGAGGGACATTTGTAAGCACACAACATGATTTTTATCCTTCATTCCTATTACAGATGGCCATGTTGACGCGTTTAATGAATGATGATCCTAAAACCTCCATGCGATATCTTCTGTCCTACATCATGGAACCTGAAGTCGCCATTAATTTCACGTTACTTGGTACTTCATCAAAACGAGCGATTCAGAAGTCCCGGTTTTATGGCTGCGTACGAAGTAAGATAAATAAGGTTTTTAAACTTCAGGTGCACTTACTAATCGATCCCTGTCAACATCTGTCACTGAGAAAGACCTTGCGAAACTATATGACATGGCTACACAAAGTTATTTTCACGACATGAGAAACAAAGTACAGAAGAGTCATCGACGGAAGAAAGAACACGTACGTACGACTTTAAAGTGATTATTGTTTTCCCGTTATCTATAGGTAGAGTCTTCCGTGTTTAAGGATATAACCGTAAGTTCAGCTTCAAGTACCTTGTTGTGCAAAACAAGTTTCCTAGATATAGTAACGTTCTTCTTCATTACATTTTAGAATTCACAAGAATTATTTGAGTCTCCATAGTTCAAAAGGCCTGATGGAAAGAAACAATACGTGAAATATCTGGTCCGTGACAATTGCAATTACATCAGGAACATTGATGCTCTACCATCTGCCAAGTGCTCATGACGTTGTACAATAATAAGCTTTTTGTTTTCAATAAAAATTTGGAACTTATACCATATATTACGTACATTACATTATTCGTGTGCTGTGTTGTGGGAATGAAGGTGAACACAGAAGCGTTTTAAAAGTGGGCGCTTAATTACATCGGTGTGCATGTAGTAGAAAAGTAGACAATTCGTCGGATATTTAGGGTGCAAATCGGAAATTCGTCGAATATTTAAGGTAAAAGTCGGCAATTTAGCGACATTTGAAAAACAGAGCGACAAAAAGGGGAAATTTCGCTTTATTTCCCCTTTATTGGTTGTATGGGGATGAACGTGGGTGTTAGTAGTTGTTTATAAATTGTAATTGAGAGTCAAACTATTCATGAATCTTGTAATGGTAATAATAATCATTCCATGCGACGTTCCTAATGGAAGTTTGTTTTTCTATAGCAGGGCAACAAAGAGTAAACGCACTGGAAATAGAGGAAGAAGCCCTGAACGAGCAGAACAATGAATAAAACTATTCTGTAGAAAGTTTCCCCTTTTGCACTCAACCGTGTCTTTCAATTTTAAAAATATATATGTTGTACCAGTGCATCGTGTTCTTACTTTGACGGCACTTACCGGTCCTCACTGTAGTGTTGTTGTTTCAGATCGCTCCTGCTTCAAAGTGGACATCAATATATAACGTGCTACATTACGATATGAACTATTAATATACAGCCGTAAACAGTTTAATCCATGATAAGTATCATCGTTGTTAACTGGACCGATATGTTATTACGTAATGTGAGAAAAAAAATATGTTAGTAACAATTGGCGTTGATAGATTTTTCTGTCCGCTTTCTGAATTTATACAGAAATTGTGTAGAACATTACTGTAAGTGCCACATAAATTAGCCAAATACTCTTAAGTAAAGCGATGCGTGTTTGTTATGAGCATGGTAACTAAAACATGTAGATAATACTATTTTACGATGTCTCGTATAGGGTTAAAATATAAATTTCTGCTAACAGAATCCGAAATCACTGACTAAATAATAAACAAAGTGTTAGTGCATGTTGACGGGTAATCGCTAAATAGTGGTTACCAGTTATTTCATTATTGTATGTAAACAGTATTATGAACGGTGTAATTGGATTTTTCTCAAATTTCATATAACTAATTAAAGTTTGTGAGTCCCTTCGTTTGGTGCCTGAAGTTTGTTTGTTAATACCGAATAACTAGATGAAATTGTAGGAAGGTTAGAAAATGAAGAGCACTGTTTACAGCAAGTAAAACACTTACAGGTACATCCTATCAATTGCTATTTCATTTACTTATGGAACTTGATACTGATAACGAAGTTTAATCTTTTCTTTCACGATTGATTTGTTGTTTTTCAGAATTGCATTGGGCAAGCTATCCATACATTTGGTTATACAACTTATGACTTCTGTCAACTAATTGAAAGGCTCAAATCTTTGTAATAATCAAGTCTATGCAGGTGAACAACTTGGCAAATTTCTTAATATGGAAGTTTATGCGGAGAAACAATTCACACATTGACGATAACTGTGTTTTGTATTGACCACTACCGCGTTTATTCATCTAATACGTTATCTAAATATAATATAAATATAACAACTGTAGTTTTTCGCACTTTAAATCTTTTCAGTATGTGTATAGTCTAGTTAGGTACTAATACTACTTTCATAATAGACGTTGTCCGATAACGGTAAATTTATCGTTTGATTGCCTAGTCTGTAAGATCTTACGTGAAAATCGCATCACTATCTACACTGACCCATCGTATCGCGACAAATAACAATACTTAGTACTTCTGAAGAACACATTTATGCTTGGGATAGAATAATATATTTAATGTGAATATAAATAAGTTAAACATAATGAGCGCGTCTGCAACACTGACTCATGCCATTCGATTGAATGAATATCTCCACGTTCACCACTTACGACCTTCTCCAAGTGTTACATCCTTTTAGTTATTATATGCTTGATTCCGGAGACCATGTGATTAGGAAACAATGCCACTCCAATTATTCATCCGAATATACTGATCGTAAATAGGACTGCAGGAAGAGAAATGGCAGTCTTACCTAATTATTGATTTTTAAGTGATAATTGTCTACTTTTTTCTCCACCACCATGGCGAAGTGTTCACCATATTTTTCAACCATCTGTTGTTTATGAACTTTCTGGCTTCTTTGGATTCGTATATACTCTTCACTCCGTCTGGGTAATGATGTTGTATTATAATGGAAGTTATGCGTGCTATTTAACTTCCATCGGCTGCATGGTCTAAGTATGTGATGAGCTAATTAGTTTATTTCGTAGTTGATTAAGCTTACCTGTAAGAGTTGGTCTTTTTACATATGTCAGTATTATATGACGTCAGGGATATCGACAAGCCATAAATGTTCGACAATTACACTCGCAAGTGCCTGCATCTAGTTCATAATACCACAAAACTGTATTTAAATCACACGTCCTTTAGCAGTTTACTTTCGCCGTGAATGTTATGTGTACGGGTGGTCTGAAAAGGGATGGAATTATGCATCCATACTTTTTGGAACTCCTTAAACACACCATAGAATTCAATCCAGTTTCCAAAACGCCTGCTCAGTATTATGCGTTGAAACGCCTCACTTAAGTCGACCGAAATGTTTCTGGAACATAAATTACCACAAACATTACTCGTTAATTACTGAAAAAACAGCCATTTCATGCGATAATACTCCAGTAACTGAAGAAAGGACTACAAGCACTTAGGAATTACGGGTTACTCGTCATGTCGTTTTAATTCTTGCAGAAAACAAGGATTCACACAAATTCATAGTATCTTTAACTGATAATTTATAATGAATACGCAGTTTTGCGGACCCCAACGAATTTTAAACAAGGAGAGTGAGGTTCAGTAGGGTAATTGGTATCCCAGGTCAAGTTACGTAGCAACAAAAGAGCCAAATTGTACACTACAAAACACAGTAAGCACAATAAACGCTTTTGGCATTGATTTTGTGAACTTGCTACAGCCAAAAAAGACGCAAATACAAGAAAACCTGATATTCGTGCAACCCAGAGGACAACCAACCGACCCACAACAAATCAAATACGGAATGACCGCCTCGTGTCAGGCCGTTCAAGGTCGCAAAAAGGAAACGGCGGGCAGGTTTGAAAACGCACTGACTTATTTACCTTGCCATAAACTTGGGTTCGACCCTTTTTGGAAGAGGATACTCAAACTTAATCTTATCTTCTTCTTCAAAATACTTAACTATCCTTCACATTCAATCAGGCGATTCAATATGCTGAAACTTCACATTACGACATTCGTAACTGCTTGTCTTTAGCGAAACAAACATATTCCAGATCTTCTCTCTATATGAGTTACTTTACCTGTAAATTTTCTAGACTCTGGAATAATCTACCACAAACTATCCGTACGATAAAATCTCCCCCATTATTGTTCGCTCCATTAGTGCATATTGCTTCTCTGAAAACGCATTAAATGCTCTAGCGCCTGTAGGTGTATCTTACTCCACAAGTGAGATTATAGGAACTTTAAAGGTTTAACCACTTACTTACTGTCACTTTACATTACTCTGTAACTAGCAACTATAACTCGTTTGAATAATATCTAAAATGGACAGTGGTAAACCTGACTGACATATATTGGCAATCATTGTTTTGTTGTTCCGTGCCCTTTGCTTTAATTTTACCTTCTCTAGTTGTGTATATTTATCAATAACTCGTTCTGGCACTGGAAATAACCTTGAGAACAACGTTCATAAACCATCAGGCTATCTTTTAGAGAAAAAATTAAACGTCCCCTGGTGATGCATTGGCTTGCCGTGATACATGTCTTAAATAAATTACTTAACTATTACTGAACCAGCAAACATAAAACAATCTTATATCTCATGTTTATTCTCTACATCAAATGTTGCTATCTATATCAAATTGATCATGCCTGTAAACTGGTGTGAATTCTGTAATTATTATTTTCAGAATTTATTATTATATATATTTCTATTGATATAATCCGAAAATAAAGACGTCAATGTTAACCGATGTGAGCTTATATGAGATATGTAGGAAACGAAGTTCGCGACAGGTATGCATTATCTGGTGTGTCCATCAAAATTACCTTTCTGGGGTAAAATGTGACCGAAGTGCAAGATAGGATGACGATCTCCTTGCGAATGAAAAAGTCGAAAAATACCTAAACAACGTGAAAAGGTGTTATCACTTTCAAATTTCACTGGGTCTTCGTCATCGCGGATTTTTTTATATCAGTGATTGTTAAAGACCAGCTACAACATCATAATCTACTCATCGACACGAGCTAGCCGAGTTTAGTCGATGAAAATACCACTTCGTTTGTTTGTGTAACACCCCTTTGTGACTGCTGGTCATCCCAAGTCACTGTTAAGCTCATAGTCGATCCATACTACCAACGGATACTAGATAAGACAGCAATCAACAACAGTCGAACAAGAACAGAGTGTAGGGCCAGTGAAATATCACTGAGCTCCAGCCAAATCATCCGACAATTGGGTCAACGAATAAGGAACGGTTTTTCGATCCCCGTCAAGTTTAAGGATAATCAAGGCGCATCGCCATAGACTGGCTCACGCAGTGGTGGTGACACTATAATCTCTGTACCTGTTCTTGCCAATAATTTTCCGTATTAACCTCCTCTGTGCTATACAGTCTTCAAAGCAGTCATAGTACACGGATATGACGAAAGGGTAATCCACGTAAGGTGCTAATCGTGAAGTGTGACTCTGAGTAGAACAAAATGGATAGGTTGGATGTAACTAGACGATTTGGAATTCGCAGATGATCTGGTCCTCCTATCCCATGCACATCAACAAATGCAGGTCAAGACTGTAGCAGCAGCTCCTGCAGTAGTAGGACAGAGTTCGATGGAGAATGCTGGTGAGAGGCCTATGATCCTCCAAGGCGGATAACAGGAGTTAGTAAGTAAGCCGCTGTTACTGTAATGAAATAAGGTTAGTCTTCAGGCAAGAGAATTTAGTAATAAAAACAATGTTTCGTGATGCATAAGTGAAATGGGTTCAAATGATGGAAAAAAGTAGAAAGTAAAACCGAGTAATCTGTTTATCGAGATCAAAAGTGTACAAAAAGAAATTAGAGAGTTTGGAGACGTTCACAAATCATGGTCAAAAGAACCCTTAGAGTTTAGCCTCACGACGCGAAAGTTAAAAGTATATTTTAGGAACAACTGAAAAATGGTTACATCAGCAGTCAAAAGGATGTTCATTCCGATGTAGATTGGCGTGATGGCCGATAATAATAATATTAATGACAATAATAATTTATTCTCAAATGGCAGTTTGTTACATGAAGCATGCCAGTTTACAGGTTAGATCAAATTGTTACAGAAGTTACAATTTTCACTGTAGAAAATTACTCAGCTGGGTGGATATTTTATAAGATACGAATGTAAATGGATTTAGTAAGAAACCTATTGTCAATATCATAATTGGCGCAATTTATGAAGGTAGCGTTGCAACATACAGCTGATGGTCGAGAATAGATGCATGCGAAGTTGGGGGCTTTTAGAAGCTTTAACCATATATCCCTCCGGAATATCTGAGGCTTTAATAACGGTGTAGGACGAGGCCACCCGTGCCATATCCGTTTTCGATGGGGTATCTCCAGGGGGCTGAAAAAAGTGTAAGAAAAAGTAAGGTGGAAAAGCAGAGCACACAATATTTATGTAGGAATAGTTAAGGTATAATCATTTAGTCTATTTGTCTGTTACTGAAGTACTTATTAAACAAAAGCATACTAATGTGTTAAAGAAAAATAAGTGTAAACAAGGTATGAGTGGATAAGGAGCTGTATAAATGAAGATAGTTCAGAAAGAAGTATGGAATTATGTGTAATTATGAAATAAAGTGCTGAAAACAGTATTCTAATAAAAATGGTTGTCTCCCTTCTTTTTCGAAGCTATTTGAACCCTTTTTTGTTTTTCGATTTTATAGGGTATGGAGTAGGTTTCGTTTTTAGCGAATTGTCTAGCTTGCTTGTAATAAGATTACTCAGTAAGAAACGGAACAAATTAAGCGTTTTAAACACAATTTAAAAAGGTATTTTGCATAGATAAGTTCGTATCAATACCGTTGGTTCGTGACATACCACTTGACATAAGGATCCGTCGTTTAACATGTTCTGCCCTACAGACTCAGATGGATTGAAGTTATCTCCCCAACATCATTTTTGTTGGCCAGTAACGCCACCCTCCCTCATCTTATGATGTCAGGCTCCCTTACGTTTGTGATCAGTATGAATACTGCCCTAATGAAGGCCCATAGTTGGAATACACTATCTCTACTAGTTCCATGTTACTAGCAAATCAGATGGTAAAAGCATTAGTATTATGGGTTCGACATCCATTTAATATATCATACTGCTATGAAGATAACTAATGGTAAAAGTTATAAGAGATATGTCAGATTATATGTGGTTAAGAGATGGTAAGGACTAATAGCAAACCAGAGGATATGAAGGAGTAGATCGTAAAATTTTCAGGGTTAGAAAAATGAAACACTGAGCAACTCACAAGAATTTAGGACATTTGAGCTTCTTTTGGTAGGCCTTAGTTGGTCATCATTCATAAGATTAGTGAGTTACCTGTCTACTTGTAACAAGAAAGGTAAAAATAAAAGGACATGGCCCTTGGGAAGAATAATGTGGTTTTAACCATTAGAGAGATTCGGAATCTGAAAGTGAGGGTTAGGGGCAGAAGGCCATGATTAATAAACAATGAATAGTGGGAGGAGGTATACCATGTGTTCTGTAAGTTGGTTATATTCATATTAACAACAATGGGACTAGTTATGTCCTTGTTCCATCTAGATATTAGGCTGTTCAAAATAAAGTGCCTCATTGGTAGGCGGGAGTTCAGCAATAGTTGGTGAAGCTCTTTAGAGTCTAATAACAGGGTTATTAGCCTTTTAAATTTGTTAAAAGTGTCACAGTTACGGACAGGTATTGGCAAACTGTTCCACAATGAACTATACCGAACTGTAAAAAAACTTACAAGGCATTTGTTTTCAGTGTTTTACGGTAGACAGTGTATATGCATTGTTTCTTGGTCTGTAGACTGGGTCATTGATCATAGTTGGGCAGGAGGTTAGGAATGTTAGTCCATTTATTGCTTTGTAGAGAAATATCAGATTGTTCCTTAGCCTACGGTATCATAAAGCTTCTAAGGAGAGGCGCTTACATCTACTTGTGTAATCGAGAGTGGAGTCATTTCCTAGCGGTTGGCGTGTAAAGTGTCTTTGAACATCTTCTACTCTTGTTTTGTCAGTGGTATTCATATTAGAGAAGATAAAAGAGCAGTATTCTAGGTAAGGTCGTACACATATTTTGTAAAGGGCAAGCTTAGCCTCTGTCGCGAAGAAATTTTTCGCTATGAAGCCAATTATACGTCTAGCTTTAGAAATAATGGAGAAGGCGTGTCTTTCAAAGTTTAGGCTTCCTGTGTAATTAATTCCTAGATCGGGTACTGACTTAAGTATGTCGACTTTTTTTACTTAAGTAAAGTTGTGGTTCGTAGGGGTGCTTTCCAAAGTGCATGATCCCGCATTAGTGAAGGTTAAATGGTAATTGCCACGTTTCGCTCCAGATATTTAGGTTACTGAGATCATCTGGAATCAGGGATACCCTTTCACTTAGAGCCTCAGGCTTATAGCCGTATACTATCAGCATATAATTATGGTTTCCCAGATTTTATAATGTTACATATATTGTTTATATCAGTCAGCCAGTTACAACGTAGAACTTTGCATGTACGTACATCAGTTCGAGTTGCTATACCACATTAGCACAGAGATGCAGTTGTCGATTCAAATACCATTGTGGTAGAAGTAGTAAGATTATAAGCAGTAAACCGAAAGATTAGGGTTTGAAGATGTTATTGAAGGAGTATAATACAGTGAAATGAATTTGGAAAGAGAAAAAGATACAGACATGAAGAATCCAGAAGATTAGGTTTTGGGAAAACACAGAGAGTGGATGCACCTTCGCCATTGCAAACGACTTTGAGCCATGTCATTCAAGGTCTCCAACTATCGATTGCTATCATCTCGCGAGTCCCAACCAGGTAGTCTACACCTATCAACAATGCTCAGTCCACTTGTCAGTGACTTCATGGATTTATGCCATGTTTTGGTCTGGCCGCCCCTAGCTTTCTTCCAACCTGCTCCTACACCGTAAAGCATTGCACGTCGGGGCAGTCGGTGGTTGGGCATACGTAACACATGTCCCAGCCATCTCAACTGATGAAGATTCACTACTTTATCAATCGATTTGCCATCCTTACCTAGTACCCGTTTCCTAACATCTGCATTACTTACTCGGTGGTCCCAGGATATATGAGCAATCCTTCGAAGACACCTATGATCGAATACTAGTAGCCTATGAATGTCCTCTGCTCTTATCAGCCATATTTCACTTCCATAAAGTAGGACGGAACGAACTGCTGCACAGTAAACCCGTCCTTTTGTTGCTAGACCGATATCTCGCCTACGTTATAGATGACGCAAGTTGGCGAAACCTAGACGAGCCTTATGTATCCGTGCTGAGATTTCGTCACACACCAGACCACAAGGGCTGATGAGACTCCCAAGATAAGTGAAGCGGTCAACACGCTCAACTACTTTACTCCCTATCATTAGTTCAGGTGTCGATGCAACTCAATCCTGAAGTAACATTTTGCACTTCGAGGGAGAGAATCGCATCACGAACATGCCTGCATTGCTGCTTATGGTGTCCAGAAGACTCTGCATTTTGTCAGCGTCTTCACCAAATAGAAGTATGTCATCGGCGTATCCTAAGTCAACAAGTGAGCCTCCCGGCAAAAGTTCTACTCCTGGAGATTGAGATGATGAAAGTGTTATCTCTAAAAGCATGTCAACGACAAAGTTAAACAAGAATGGAGAGAGTGGACACCCCTGACGAACACCACTTGAGGTAACCAATTCTGATGACAGTTCGTCATAAGCTCTAACTCGACCAGTTGTGTTCGAGTAGAGAGCCTTTATGAGGTTAATGTACTTCTTTGGTACTCCTTTCACTGACAAACACTGCCATAGAACCTCACGATCAACGGAGTCAAATGCCGCCTTAAGTCAAGAAATACTACTATTGTGGGACGTCTGAATGTATGTCTATGTTCTAGGACCTGACGTAGAGTGAATATCTGGTCTATGCAACGACGTCCAGGTCGAAAACCAGCCTGGTTTTCTCTAGTCTGCTCTTCACGAGCTTTGGTTACGCGCCTAAGTATTATTGAGGCTAATATTTTAGACACTATATTAGTTAAACTGATTCCTCTGTGAAGCAGCATCAGGGCTTCCAGATACACGAAGTGTGCATCGAGATGGTTCTTTATTTTGATAAAATGAGGTCAAATGAAACACGCTACTTGGATCTTGCATGAGCGTTTCGGAGACGCAGCACGCATTGATGGTGCGAGATTCTAAAGTCCTAGCTAAGGAAGCCTGTTGTCCTATTTGGCATAATGTTCGGACATTAAAAGTTCCTACATGTAGTTTAAAGAGTGGTTTCAGGAGACCAGGAATAACGTTCCGTGTACTCGAATCGTTTGTCTTAGCAGTGCGAGGTGATTAAAGGATATGAGAAGGGTTAGTCGTGAAGATAAGAGAGTTATTAGCAGGTGTAGGAAGGATTTGATAGTGACCAACTTGGTCTCGTGTGCAGTTATGGGTTGAGGGCTAATATCACTTCCAGGCTGCCCACACCGTGAAAGGTTATTTCTTGAGGTATCTGAAAAGGAAGTTGGATTAGTGTTGGTCTTAACGACCTGGGAGCGTGACCGCAGTGACCAAGGGACAACTGCTTGAGGCCGGTCACGCACGGTTTTTTTGTGGGGGATTTTTGACGTGTTAGCTCCGTTCTTCAAAGGACCTTACCACCGGAGACGGAAATCCGTGGGATAGGGCGAGGTGTGGATTTTCAGGGTCAATCTTTTCTAACCCCACCCCTCCTTGTGGGAAGGCAGCATCGCTGTCATGCTGGTTGTCTGATGGAAACACTTTACTGCCGTCACACCTCTGTACATTCAACAGTACAACTTCGCGTTCGGACATCAGTTTTCTGCTTTCAGTCTTACGGCTCTTCAACCGACCTGCCTGTCATGGTAGGACCTTGAGGAACGATTGTTTCAGCCAGTATAGCTCGGCTGGATCATCGCGATAGGTAAGCCCGACCACCGCGTCAAGGTAGCAGCAACGGTCGAGTGTATATGAGAAACAAAAGTGGGCCTAATATATTTCCCCAGATGACGCCACTAGTTATTGGTCTATGTAAAGAGAGACAGTCGTTGTACTTTACCATTTGTTTACGTCCCTTTAAGAATGAAACGAACCATGAACAGAGTGGGTTGCTGATTCCAAAGGACCGTAGTTTGGCTAGAAGCCTTTTGTGTGGGACCTTATCAAAAGCTTTCTTAAAGTCTATGACTGATACAAGGAGTCCACTGTCTCGTTTCAGAGTTATATCATTCATGTAGTCTACCAGGCATGTATCATATGATCTGGATCTAAGAAATCCATGCTGGAAGACCGAGATGAGATTATTAGATGTTGAACTAACGCCGCCTTAACTGCTTTTTCTATCATTCTAGACACCACTGAAGTTATGTTTATGAGTCGGTAATTTCCAACATTTGCTTCAGGTCCTGTTTTAATTTTGGGATTGATGTGCGTAGTTTTCCAGGCAGTAGGGTAGCATGCTGTAGAGTGTGATATCGCAAATAGTTTGAGTAATAAAACACACATATCATCACCTCCACGTTTTAACATGCTAGCCGGAATACCATCTAGTCCATCAGTGTAGGAGTGTTTCAATATACTAATTGCCTTAAAGATATTCTGTACATTGAAGTCCACGTTAGTAATCTCACAGGCAGATGCTGTGATAAGATCTAAATCATTTAGTGGTTTTTCATCAATTAATGAGGAACAAAAGTGTTCACTGAATAGTTCCGTAACAAGTTTAGGATCATCGTATACTTGTTTGTCCTAAATAAATATGTTCCCTCTTGATTTAGAACGTTCAAGTTTATTTTTAAAGAGTATGGTGAGTGCAGATGACTTATTATTAAGTTCGACAGCACGTTTTCCTGTTCGACTGCTTTATGAGTACTAATCGCATCTGTCCGGGCAAGTATTTCTGTCATCGTTACTAATGAGAAGTCATTAAAGTTGTGTAATCGATTAAAACATCTTTGCAGACGTCTTCATGTACCTACCGGTACATACAGATTTTTAGAAAACTTAGGTCTCCAGTACTCTAAAGGTGCGATTTAGTGGGTGACACTTTCGATGTTGTGATAAAATATATTGGTTAATGTATCGGTAATGTTTGCAGTAAAGAAAGTTCCCCAGTCAGTGCTTCTTCGGTAATTATGGAAGTTATTCTAATCAACCTTGCGATAGTTTCTACTAAACGTTACATTTTTACGTCTACCGGTTGTGCTTTTTATATTAAGGCTACATACGACAATGTCATGATCACTACCTGGAAACGTTTTTCCAATATACACAGTACGGGGGTGAGGTCATTGATAAAGACTAAGTCCAAGATATTTTGATGTCTGGTAGGACTACTGACATATTGAGTCCACTGTCCTAGTTCTAGACATTCAATAAATGATTCGTAACGTTTCGGAGCCTTAACTGGAAACCAAGAAATTTCAGGTATGTTGAAGTCACCACAAATGAGCTTGCCTGTGAATGGGAGGGATGATGCTAGTATGATTACCTCTGATAATACTGCTATTTCCCCTATTGACGCGTCAGGTTGCCGATAGGCACGGCCGAACAGTAAGGTAATGGAATTTGATGGCTTTAAAACAATCCACACCGAATCCTTCAGCTTGTTCAGTTCAGGCATATCACACAATAGTGAGTTTAAGCTAGAGTGAGCGTAAATAAGGCATCCTTTCAATCTATCACTTCTGTATAGGAAATAGTTATCAAAAGATATACTTAGGTCGGAAATATCACTGTTAGTCCATGCTTCAGATATCATTATAAGCGACGGCTGATATGTGGATACAAACAGAGCTGAATCAGTCTTTTTGTTGCAGATCGACCTAGCATTGATAAGGCACATATTAAACAAATGGCCTACTAAGTTAAAATGGGTGAGAGTATTTCGATTAATGATGTCATGACGTTCACGGGTTAGATGTATGTTTGAAGTGCGGGATTGTTTTTCAATAGCTAGGTATTTTGATAGCTAGAGTTAGTCGGGGATGTATCAAATGAGCTACTGAAGTTGCTTGAGGAGTTTACTTAAGAGGGAAGGGTGGGAGTACTTTCTGATGAGAAATGTACGTGGGAAGCGAGTTTATGTTCCGCGCATGGTTTGAAATGACTTGGGCTATATGCTTCAACAGGGGTGCCATTAGGGGCCTTATTCCAAAAAATCGGGTACAGGTTGACTGTAAATTGTACTGTTATTTGCAAAATAGTTTTTTGGTTAAGCTCGTAGCCTCTGTTATAGCTATCTACGCTAGTGTGAGCATGAGGGGGGTCTGCTGCACGTAGGCCGTTTTCATGTGGTGGGTTGGTACTGAGTGGTGTGAAAAGCTCCCATTCTGAGAGTAATTTCAATTGTGATCATGGGGAATAAAGATAGGATGTGGGGTGAGGAACCTGTAATTAGCATGCTTATTAATGGTTATAGGCTTTAGAGGGTGAGCGGAGTGATCAGTATTCGGGTAGTTTTTATGAGTGTGCGTGTAAGAAGGTTTTTTATGCTCAAGCCTACTACCCGTTTGGCGACTTACAGGTGTTGATGGCAAGTTAAATGATAGCAGCGGGTATAACCTATTCACTGTTTCTGGATTACACACAACACAGTTGGTCTCAATCTTACGTGTTTCCCTATTCGGTATTGTGGATTTTGTCTCCCTACTCTTTTTTCTCAGGGCTGAAGGACTGTTGCCTCTGTGAGGTGAACTTAGGTATATTCGACTCATCTTGTAGAGTATCCTTTGGGGGACCAATTTTTAAATTAATATGTTTAGTTGGTTGTGTTTCGTTACACGGCTCAAATTTCGGCACTTTACTGAACGAACAGTCGGGATCAGAGATGCTGTAACGCTTTTTAGTGACAGTTGAAGACCGTATCTTATCCATAGGTTTCTGATCTGCAGACTCATCTAGATCTACAGATGGACCTGCCGTTTGTAGTATGACATCATGCTTCTTGTCCATGCGCTTTATATCATTCACTGTGTTGCATACTGTCTCTAGCTGGTTCTTTACTATAACTCTATCATACGATTCTATTGCTTCACGTCTTCTTATATGACGTTGACAGGGTGTTAGGTCATAAATGACTTTTATGCTTTTGTATGGAATTAATGAGCTAATATTTTTGCTTGAATCAATAAATTGTTCAGCGTCGCTACAACAGCTAAACTTAAACAATAGAGGGCAAGTCAATCTATTCGACTTTTTTCTAAGGCGGATGACTTGGCAGTTGACTTTCAGCATATCGCATGCTTTAAGGCAGATATCCCTTAACTTATCCAAGAAAATAGCAATGAGGTCTACCTGAACTGTAGATTTTCTTGATGTTACTACCCAATTCATAAGATTTTACGCGGAAATCACCTCATTATCTATGCTGACTCGTCCTGTCATGACAGTCAGTTACGTAATTTTTGGCACTTCAGATGGACACGTTTGAGCTAGGGATAGAATAGTATACTTATATTGAAAAAGAATAAATTGCACAGTAGACACACTTGCGTGGCAGAGCCATGTCATTTTGATTCATCATTCCCACATTCACCGTTTCTAACCTTCTTTAAGTGTTACATGCTGGATGTAAATCATGTGATAAGAAGTAGCACCACCGCACTGCTCTTCCACCAGAGTCAACGTGACGTTGGTTAGATACCAGATTGAATGAGATTGTTGCACGTCGAAGGTTACCAAAATAGTAATAATAATCCTCCTGGTATTGATAAACTTAAAGATAGATCAAAAAGAAGGCAGCAGCAACTGATCGGGAAGCAAATGTAATAATTTCAAAATGTTTGGTTTAACTCTTAACGCACCGAAAATAAGAATATATATGAATATTTTTTCAGCGTTAAGCAAAGGGGGTTTATAATGCTGAAGAATGACTTAGTACACGGATATTTTAACAAATCACATCAAGATGCTTAAAAATAACGGCCGGTTAAAAGCTTAGCTTATGTGCCGAACTAGGATTACTAGCTTAGAGATAGAAAAACAATCGATATTGTAGAAGTGTTTATGTCAGTATTGTCTTTGGTTTAAACCAGTAAGTCAGTTAACTTTTATGCCGGTATGCTATCCGTACGAGTCGATTCTCAATTTCATATGAATTAGTGAGCCAACTAAAGGAACAAAAGTATAATCGCGGAAGGAAGAGTTTCGACTATTGTTCCGATTAGTTCGTCAATTTTAATACGGTCTATTAAATTGCGGGGCATTTTCTCGGACTCATTATTGCTTAACCGTGACAGGATTTAATAAAACTACTCATACATATGAATTGTTATAAAAAGCCCCTTTAATGAGTGAAAATAGCAGTAATTATGTGAATTTTGAACAGTTAGTTAACAGTATTAGTGGTTAAATGTGAGTGGATCTGCGAGAGACATGCGCTAGATGTGTAATAAGCTAATTATTTATATTCATACACACCGGCTGATGGTGTATACAAGTCAGTTGAGAGAATCGTGTTTGGCGTAAGGTAGAAATCGACTCATTTTAAACAGTGGTCATAAAATGATAAAATTGACAGAGCTTACGTGTACAAATATAGGTGACATGGTGTTGTACTATGTTTTCGCTATTGTCAAGACATAATGTGATGAGGGAGAACAAAGGTCAGGACACCCGATGTATTTTAGTAAAAAATCACAGAATCTCTTCGTAAAGTATGAGGACCATACGTTGAATACTCTGTTTGCAAAATTCCACCATTTGTCCCTCACATTCTGTATGATTTCTTCAAGTCACAATTCCTTTTTATTTACGTTTCTGTTTTCCCTTCAACTTGATCTTCTTAGCCTTCTTCTGCCATGGTTCTCACTTCCGATTTGTGTTACATACTATCTATATCGGTCGACACAAGTAGCACATACTAGTTACACTGCTTTATGACGATATCCAGAAGTCACTACGAATAACTACCCATAGTGTTCGTTGGAGATTGGCTAGCGGGAATTCGGTATTATCGTTTTTGGCGATTCTGAAATACCAGAAGTTTGTGGCATAAACCTATCCGATCTGCCTTAGTATATCACAAATCGAGATTTAGAAATATTCACTAACCTAATGTTACTGTTAATAGTAGGCTCTAGATTTTTTCCATTTCAAACGCCTGCTTGACTTACAACTACGTGATAGTTTAGTAATTATATATGAAAAGGGAAAGCCTAAGAAACACTTGAACCTATAACTTTAAACTACATTGTCCCACCAAGTACTTTCATGCGGATTTGACAAATGTTTCTCATCTCCTGCGTTTGCAGGTTGGTGATTAGATGAAAATAGCAGCTGCAACATCTAGAGTTAACTTAGTTGATCAAGACCGTTAGGCCTACCATACGATGGTTTAGCTTCAGTGTGATGTTGGCAGTCACAAAGTTTGAGGCTGTTATATCTCACAAGTCTTTGAACCGTAAATGCAGTTAGAGTAATGTCTTCGGTAGCAAAACACTGATCTACATCAAACACCTGATTTTATCATGTGTCAACTTTATACCTATATAAGCAACACTGATTCATCTCTCACAGATTTTTTTGAACTGCTCATTTAAAAAAAATGCTGATACGGAAAGACTTGTGTATCATAATAAACTGCTGCTTGGAATGCCCGAAACTCCACGCGTGTTAAATGGAAACATATTACTGTAATTTTCTTTCTAAAATAAAAAGATTATGTGGAAAGCTCATTCTCATTTTGTTTTTGTCAGCTATTATCGACGGCTTGGCTGATCACACCTAGCGCTAGTTATGAAAATATTAGTGCTTTCCGTCATCTACTAGCTGCACCAAATAATATAATCTAGTGAAATATTCCAGGTAGTGAATTAACCACTTGAAATCGTTTGTACAGAACAGTGAGTGGGTAAAAGCTTGTGTTTAGTATCAGAAAGACGTAACCATTAAATAGTTGGTTCCTTGATCGTGCCATAATGAGCATATCATTGGAGCAAATCATAGCGGTGGGTCTTACAAACTACACAGTGTTTTTGATACTTCTTGTAGACTCACGTCAGCAAATAGGTTTGCTAACTTTAAGTTGACTAGGCTATTAAAACTATTTTGACAATCTAGCCAACTGCGAATTCACCTTAGTAGTTGATAGAGTGCTGTAAGAGAAGGGATGTTTTTGATCATCGCCGAAGTTCAGTTTGTTAACCAACAAATGGATGAGTTTGTTCCTAGACTGTTGTTGGGGTTTTTCTGTGTCACTATACTAAGTCATTTCAAATGATGGACAAATATGCTAGAATGGGTTTTTCGAATAGGTAATCAAATAGTCTGATAGCCTCTGGTTTTTTATAAACCGATTTTATAAACGTTTCTCTCTGCATATACCTATATACCCCCAAAATTACTAAGTATACTGTTTATAAGTTTGCTCGTGGGATTTTCGGACGACTTGTGTGTTAACTAAAGACATCAAGTCAATATGCACGAGAAGATAGTCTCATACTAGACGTTACTATCACAAAACGTTTCAATTTTCGTGATGTAGTTACTTGGTCGGAGCTGATACTAATCTTTAAAGCTAATTATCTGTCTAAACATTTTCCTGATGACTTAGTTGCGTTCTGGTCAGCTGTGATTGCATTTAATCATAGACAATACGCAAACCGACTATGGTATGGAGCAAATTGAATTTCGTATCCTCAACTATTATGTATGATAATTATATATTACCCTCATAAAATTGCTGATATCCTTTGTGGCGCATCTTTTGACTTTTCATTTATGTTCCGTCTCATGCTTTGATTAAAAGTTCAAGGTACTTCGTTAAGAATGTCAGCGAAGTATGGAAATACTGGAATTGATAAACGTAGTTTTTTTTCTGTCGTATTTTTCTTATTATTGAGTCTGTGTTTTGTACCATGCAGATCATACTTTCTGCAAGTGAAACTTATTTGGCTACCTTCAGGGATTTTGTGCAGAATTCATTATGGAAGAAGGGTAGGTAATCATTTGATTTTAATCTTTTCTGCAGTTGTTACAATTAGCTATTTAGAACAGCATATATAATCGAATAGTATTATTTTTGATTAGATCCTCTTCAGGTTTTACTCTGACATATATGTTGTTCTAAACCACAATATAGTAACTTTTTAATTTAGCTATGTGAATAATGGATTTGATTAGTGTTTATATTCTTTTCACCCAGTGTTTATGTCGTTAAAGTGCTTTCGTCTGTTTTACTACTGAATGTTCTAGGATCATAAATGCTTCCACTGACTATAGGTAATCGATACAAGGTGAAGATTGTGATTATTTATGAATTCATGTTGATCATACATTGGACATTGCTTGAAAGATGAGCTGCAAAAATATGATCACTACTATCTAACGCGTTCAGTTATAATGGTATCAAGAAAAAGAGCGGTTTCATTAGTGACTTTACTTTCGGTTATGTCGCAAGTTAAATGATAGTCATTTAGATTTTGATTGATAAGGTAAAGGTCAATGATCTAGCTATTATCTTATTAAGGTTTTCATATACGAAGGGTGAGTATGCATCAAATGTGATCGTCTACTTTCCTAAATGATGTATATGATTTCTTGTTTCAACGAATATCGTAGATTTATCCTTTTTCATGTTTAACGGCCACTCACTATTCATGTGATCACTTTCCAGTGCCCGATCGAGCCATAGTTTAGGGGTTAAAGAAATTTATGCTTAAGGATATAGTATTACTTGGAATCGGTGTTGCTCAAAGCTGAATATACGAACATGTACTTGGCAAATCGGCTACAAAGACAATTTGGGAAAATACTGTTACTTTGATACTGACAAATGTTATGAAAGAAGAGACCAAACATTTTTACTATATCAAGCACACAGTTTTGTTTGAATATAAATAGTCCTCAAATTCATAGTATGACCGAATCTTAACACTCAAATTAGTGGAACATAATGCTTTTCTGAGATCCTTTAGATTAGATTTCAAATATTCCAGCCCAAGTTGACTACACATACAAAAATACTCAAGCTTGTGTTGACGGTTTTTTCAACGGTCTGGTTTCAGTTTCATGATTTTACTTCTTACCTTCCTTGACTGTAACAAAAATAAAATGTTAACATTGATTCGTAGGATTATGTTCCAGTCTTTTGGAACCGTTAGGAAACAAGCCATTCACTAGTATTAGATTGAATATGTAGAGAACAATGGAAGTGAGCTGCTAGCTGTCTTATTGCTTCACTGATCCCCAGGCGTATAGAACTATTGTTTTTACGTTATTTCTATATTTTGTATGCAAATGTAGGGATAGTATACATTGAAAAGCTACTGAAAACATGCCCATTCACAGTAATCTTATAATTTGGGGCTTTAGGTAATGTGTTTTTCATAGCGCAAAACGTTTTTGATGTAATATGTCTCTTTTAGTTCGGAAATGAGTGCGAAATAGTGCTAAAACTTGAGCTTTGAATGCGTTTTTAATTAATACAGAATATTAATAATTGATTGTCCATAAAAAATCATTTTATTAATATTCATACAGTGGGAGATCTATATATTCACGTATCTTTAGATAGATAGTGGATCTTAAAGTCTGTTTTCACCATCAGAAGGGCGGTCGGTCTATGGTTAAAGCATCTGAATTTAAAAGTATTATAATTCTAACACTTGGTATACTTTGGAGAAAATTGTATATTTGACCAGGTAAGATAAAATCACGCATTGAAAGAGGATGAAAATATATTTAAAAAAATCTAAATATCTTAAGATAGTATGGCAAAAGTGTTAGCGTCTGTGTGAAATTTAAACTGCATTTTCCTGATTTCTCTAACCGTTCCCTGGTGCTGGTTAGTTGAAGATAAATCAGTTAGCGTGCTGTGACTTGATCTTGATTCAAGCATTCAATGGTTAAAGCTTTTTTTGCCAACATGAACATTTCGTCCCAGGTTTGAACCCCTATGAACCTACTTTGGTTTCTACAATTCGGTGTTATTATGACTATTCTTCACAAAAGTCTGGTTCAAAATTTAATACGTAAACTTGTTTTGGTTAAATAAGTTACATTATCAGTATGTGGTTGTGAAGATTGATACGCTTTTGATTGAAATCATGAACCGATCAATGTTAGACGGCCGTTTCGTCTTAGTATGAGGCTCCTTGGCGGTGCGCATCCACGGTCACACACGGGATTCGTGTCCAGGACCTTCGGTTTCGCACGGCAACGCTTAATCTTTCGACCACTGAGCTGGCATCAAACGTGTTAATGTCTAATTCCAACCAACCAACCAACGATATTGCGCGACCATCTTCCATTTTCTTTGGTGGGTAACTGTCTCACACCCGACATGGATTATCTCGACTGATCATGCCTTCTCACTAGAACACCGAGAATTCCCTCTCGAAGCTAGTCACTAGTGAGCACATGGTAGTCTATCATTGATCGGTTCATGATCTCAATCAAGTTACATTGTATTGGTCCTAATCGGCAAATTTCTAGTAAACTCACGTTGCAATTATTTTCGAACATAGTTTCTCTGTTTTTGGAAAGCAGTGTATTACTCCAGAAATCAGTCAGTGAACTTCGAAGTTCACGGGATACAACCTAACAGTATGTATTCTTTGATTTATTATATTGAAAACTACAGTTACAGGTGTAATTAGAATTCACCACTGGTACGGACCTGCAGAAAATGGTTCTAAGAGAAGTACTCATCTACGTTGATAGCCATTGAATAAGACCAGGTGACTTAGAAACTTGTAATAGCATTACAATTCATTTTGTCCTACTCAAACTCTCTTAACTAGTCGCATGAAACCCTGAATGCGGACTTTAAAAATATTAATTGACGTGTTACAATTATTTTGTATCCGAATTCACAGTATTTTAATCGGTAATTCTTATCCACTGTTACATTTCCAGTAGTTCGAATACGAGTTCTCGCGGTGATCGGCGTAAACGTCGTCAGAAATCTCGAACTTCAAAGCAGCCAATTAGCGAGTAAGTTGGAGTACCTCAATTTTTACTGTTCAGGATCCAAGCTATCAAGATTTAGAAAGTCTTGTAGCTGTTTTTTAAACGTATGTGAAAAGGAATCATGATATGGGTTTTAATGAGACCAAACTCTTGTATTCAATTTTAAGAAGTTTTATAATTATTCTATTTTCAACTAATGGAAAATAATGGAAAACTCGCCAGCCTTGGTGAATCGGTGGCTGACGAAATTCCAACATGAATACAAAAATCCTTTACCTGGAAATCATGTAAGATATTATCCCACGTTTTGTGGAATATGTGAGCCGTAGATTGACTTTAAGTCTAGTTACATTTTTGTAATGATTGATAGAGTATGAGAAGGAGGAATACGGAAATTACAAAAGAAATTTCTATTTTTCACATTGAAAATGTTATTTACTAATAGTTGACATGTGTTCCTGAAACGTATATAAGGTGTATGATTATATGATTGTGATTGACAGTTCATTGCAGAAGTGAATAAGTTTAACACATGTATGACTCATGTTTTCAAATCATTGACCATCCTCCACTAGTTAATTTTGGTTTGACTTCCATGTTATTGTTTGATATTCCATATATGATTCAATTCAGTAGGTGATGTATTTCAGGTAGAACTGTGATCATAGGGAGTTTATGAATGTGAATGATATTTTATGTCTCTGTATTCCGTAGGAGAAAAATATTTCCTGGTATATTATGATTGATTTGTCACTCTGTTTTTGCTCATTTTATTTACCGTCATCCATATGTACATGTTCCTCTTCTTTTTCATATTGTTCATCACTTCCGTAGATCTCAACAAACTCAACAGAGTGGAGACCATGAAGTGTCTTCAATTCCACCAAATGTAGAAGAGTAAGTCATTGAATATTCCATTATGAATGGGCAACTGTGTAAGTATATGTTTTTGATTGTGTAGCTGTAATTAGTTCGATTTGTTAATGAAGGTTATTTGGAACTGACGGGAAGATAATTTGATTGAAGGTTTGAGGGAGTATGTTGATTGACTATCTGTGTTGTGGAGAGATGCTTGCTGACTGATTATTTGTTTGTAGGAAATGAGAATGAAAGGGATCTATATATGTAATTGTCAAAATCTTATATGCAATCACTGCAAGGATTGCTGTGTGGTTTAATAGGTGTGTAAGGATGAGAGGGATCCGGATTGTTTGATATTTAGTTAACTGTTCAGGTGTATGACGGAAACTAATAAGAAAGGGTTGTGGCTATGGATACTTTTGATGAGAGTGCTAGATTAATTGTAGAATGATGGGGAGAATATTTTGACGAGGATTTCATCTGTTGTCCAGTTACGTTTCACGCTCCAACTACCCAGTTACAGATGTGATGAGGTATGTACTTTATCTGTTGAGTTATGCGGATGATATAGATTTATGCTTTGTTAGTCAGCAAATCTTTGTATTTTTGATTTGTTTGTATTGAATTGATTTTCATGATTCGATTTTCTGTTATTCAGGGCTCCTGTTACGTCCTCGTTGGGTGAGGAATCTTCTGTGATTGATGTTTTTCCTTCGACATCGAAACTAACAAGTTCACATTCCAAGGCTGCTAAACAGAAAAAAAAACATCTAAAAGTAGTAGAAACGTAAGTGTTGTGGTTCTCCGTAGATTGCTTTCTTGTTGTAATTTGCAGGTTTGTTTTCTATTCCTGATCGGTTTTTACTTTTTATTTCAGTGTTCATCTTTCTGAAGATTTATCCAAGTGAGTTGTTTTTAACAGTACTCATCATTTTTGTTTTCCTTGGAAAAAGTATGGTTTGCTTTTACTTGCTTGAAACATGTCATCTTGTTTTGCGTATTTTAAGAATGAATATCAGAAGATTTTCAATACCTAATCGACCGGATGGAGGGGGAAAGTTGGGCAAAGAAATTTATGTGACTGTTAATTGTTGGGATTTTTCGATAAAGCCCAAAACTGTTTACATGTATCGAGCAGAAGCTCTCGCTGTATATCGTGGTGATGAAGGAAACAGAACTGAAATACGAATGTCTGCTAAGGATAAACGTGCTCTAATTAAACAGGTGGCTGATAGGTTAGTATTTTTCAGATACACTTCATGGTATATTATTATTTCATTTATTTTGTAGTTTGCTGGTCATGTATATTGAATTATATTTATTAGAGCAAGAACAGTTTGACTGGGGATTTCACGCTTGAGTGACTAATACTCTTTTGAACCGTATTATTTATGAATGTTTTAGCTTAAACATATACTCATTTTCGAAGTAGAACTTTTTACCAACTAGTATTTGTAACTTTTCTTGTTGATTAATTTAAATGATGATATTTCTCAACTTCAGAAGCATCACATTGATTGGCGAATTTTCGTTGTATGACTATTCCTCGTTTGTAAAATTGGTATACCTGAATTAGACTCTAAAAAATCACACGAGAAACCCTAATAGTTATCAACCATTTTAGGTTAAGTTATTTCATTTTTTGATTGCAAACCGATATAACGAAAAATAACCCTGATATTTGTAAAACTCTAGGAAAACTGTTAATAATCGATTATTGTGAAAAACTCCAAATATTTGAGTGCACCAGTTGCTTGACGTGATAAAAGAACACTTGAATTTGTACCGACTGTTTGTAGTTGGTTTTTCTAACAAAATAAAGAATTAAAAAAATTCATCGATATAGATTTAAAAAAAAACTGTTTTTGCTTTACTAATGATACCCATACTAAATTTGAAGGTTTCTCGATGAACACCGTGTTTCATATCTAAACAGTAGGTTTATATGTAGAAATATTTTATGCTTGCGCTTAAAATATTTTATCTGTGTTTATTGCTATGACGTTGAACCGTTAAGCATGATATAAAATTATGTTCAACTACTTTCTATTGTCGTGTTTAAGTACTTTCTGTGCCATTTATATAGAATTTTCAGAAAGTGTAATTCACGTTCACTTTTCTATTCACACATTTTTATCATAATAATTAGGCATATTTCGTTTGGCTTCTTTCAAATCTCAAGCTTGTCTGTAGCTTTTTTGCAAAAGAGGATGGTGTCATCCATGTGTCGATGGCAAAATGTAAATCTTTTCAATGAGGAAATAGCAAGTAAATGAAAAACTAATATAGCTAGAAGAATATCATCCAGTATCGATTCATAGGTGGACATGTGACAAATATTTATTATTTGTCTATGGATTTCTTTAAATTTGTTTTTCACATTCATGGAAGATTTCTGAATACTTTGTTCCTGATGGTTCTTGGAATTTTGATGTCTGCGTTGCCTAGTTCTGAAATTGATTGTTTTATTTGACCTAATTTGTGAAATCTTGGTGGACAGTCTCAGTATCTGTCTTGGTAACGATTTGATTTTGTTGGTATTTCTACTTATGACGACGGTTTATAGTTACTCTTTCTACGTTTACATAGCTTACATGACTGTATAATTTACGATGGTGGCCATGACATATACTCGGCGGATCGTTTGCCAGGGATCGGGAAAGTTCCTACTGAGGCGGAAATGAAAATTGTTGATCCACTTGGTCGAGATAATCTTGTTCTGAAATATCACTTGATGGAAGCACAGACGGTATCAACTGACGATGTGCAACAATACGTAGAAAACCCGAAAGCAACATCGTTAAACATCCCCCAAGTAAGATTCGTGTTTTATTATCATCTTTCCTAGGAATCCATTAGGTTGTTAGATTGTATATTGAGAACTGTGTCGAAGCAGTCGTTAATATCTCTTGGAAGATCTGCTTTATTTTACGACAAACCAATGAAAGTCATTGCAAATAAACTATTCAGTATCCACAGAGGTTTTATCGCTAGTATTAGACCACAATGGAAGGTCCGTATGAATATAGACATGGTATTTCTTGAAATTTCTAATTTTCTTAATTTTCAAGACGTATAAGGCTTTTTTCACAGCTGGTAACCTAGCAGATGTTATGTACGAAAAGTATGGAGACAATATGGCCAGATGTAGCTCACAAATGGCTCAAGATTTAAGAAGAATACGTGTTGAAACTGACAAGTTTTACAAAAATGAAAATGGTATGTAGCATTTTATTTACTCTAATAAAACTATTCAAGGGAATTCATATTGTAGACGTTTCACTGTGCATGGAATATCGTCTGTGCCAGCTGAAAAGCTTATGATCGAGGAGAGAAAGCAATCTGTTGCTGCATATTTTGCTGAGCATCACCACATCAAGTTAAAATATCCTGATCTACCGTGCGTAAAGGTAATGTGCATTTAATGTTTCATTCCTTAGGTTGATCAAAAACGAGAAGTTTATATGCCAATGGAACTTCTCAACATTCTTCCTTTTCAAGCACCTAACGCAAGCAAGGCTGATGTGGCTAGTGAGGTTATTCGTTGTGCAGCAGTTCGTCCTCAAGAACGTTTCCGAGAACTTGTGGATTTCACTAATACGATTTCAAAGTAACTGTATTTCTGTATTTCGATTTTATTTGCTTGCTAAATGATAAGTGTATTAAAATTTTGAATATGTTCGATCTCGTTTTCGTTATGAGTTAAGGCGTTAGATGTGATATGTAATAGGGTACTAACAAACTGAAGTGTAGGGCCCATCAAAACTTAAATAAAGTCATCATTTAACACGACTTCGTAGCCTTTTTCCAATAATGCGGATTATAAATGGAAGTAATATGCAAAGAGATGAAAACTTTTGCGAGGTGATTTACCAAGTTTAGTCTGCTGATGATGAAACCCTTGATTTGTGTTTCGGTGCTTATCACCAACACTTACTTCCAATCTTGAAAAAACTAATCGGTCCTATGTGATTTAAATTCTGGCACGTCACCGCTGACTTTATGTTGGATTGAGATATTTACATTGACTGATCACTGAGCAGTGAATAGCATCATCTTTGTCTAACCGTTTAATACTTACTGAATTCTATCGGTCAGGTTTAAGCCTGGGCCTTAATGTAAATGATTCAGGATTGTGTGCACTGTTTTATGTCGGCTGTTCGAATACAGTAGTGTTAGCTATTTTTCAAATTTGTAAATTACATAAGTATGCAATTCCAAGTTGGATATGGGCATCCGAAGAATTCCAAAAGTAATAGGCTTTTGTAAACATCTTTCCGTAGACAAGTAACATGAGCTAATTATTCATGGAAATTTATTTGTTCTGTTGTTTGCTTCCGGTGTATTTTTTAAAGTAGTTGAACGAGATCGTTGAAAAACATAAGTGAGTAAACGAATAGAATTATGTTTATCAGTCAGAAGGTGCCATTAATCTAGACAATAGTTTTTCGCAGGCTAACCTAATTATGTTCATTTATTTTTATCTTAAGGGGACATCGACTATTTCAGTTGTTTCAAGCAAAGATAGCAAACCAACCCGTAGATGTAAAGTCTCGTGTACTCCAGCCACCTAAAGCAATTTTTAATCGTCCAGATAAAATCCAACTGAAGGCTGGAAGTTGGAATACTCCGGATTTTCATGAACCAGCTAAACGTGGTGTTGCAATTCCATGGGGAATACTTTGTGTTCCAAACAACCCGGTATGTTTGAGATTTTGGTTTTCTTCATTGTAGTGATATATTTTAAGTTTTATGGATGTTAATCGTATTGTTGTTCGGTAAAGTATTGAAATAATTGCCGACTGATGATTACAAGGTTAAGATTTCTAAATAAATGAATCTTCATCATAACAACAAACGGCCAACACAGATATAATAAACATTAAATGATAGTGTAAGATTCTAAATGATAGTATTGTATAGGATCTCAAGTAGCTGGTCGACATTAGATATCAACAGTCCAAAAGAATCAGTATTGGATCACTACACAATAGATAGACAGACATCTTGAACGTAGAGTCTGTTATGGATATGCTTTGGCCTATGTTGCCATACCTGATTGGGATGACGGATGAAATAATGTAGTAACAACAATACAAAAAGACTTAAGCTTGCGAATATGATTTAAAACAACAGTGAGAATTTATTTATGAAGGGATAGTCACTTGATGGCACTTGTTTGGAAACGATCAAGATAAATATGATATTGTACTATTTTTCAGTTCAACCACTTCACATCAAATAAATATATTACAATGTTAAGTAAGAATCTAATGGTTTAATTGTATTTTGATCGATCACCAACCAATCGAATTCGAGGAAACGACAAAATACTAGACAATGTGAGATTGTTTACCACTACTTTTCGACCAATTAGTGTGCGTAAATAGTGTTTTATAAACTCACATGGATTATTGTTTCTTTAATGAAGCAAAAAAATGTGAACAGCAAACTATCACTTCTCACTAACAGCGAAATAATGTTTGTTAGGGGGAGAATCTTTCATTTAACAACGTCAAAATGTGAAGGAAACTTTTGAAAAAGCGATGGCCTTACCTTGTCGTTTTGATAACAGGTACATGAAAATGACTAGAAAAATATTTTGACTTGAAGTATATATGATCCTTTACTTCATCAGTGTGTCATCCTTTTTATGCTATTTTTCAAATCCTTAGTGATATTTTGTTCTTGGTTTTTATTTTAGCGATCTAAAGGCGACGTGGAAAAAGTCACAAACGAATTACCAAAGGCCGCTAACCGTTTCGGTGTTTTCCTCAGCAGTAAACCATTTATATCACAATGCTACGTTAACCAACTTGAGAAAAAGTTTGAGGAATTTCATCGACAAGTAAGTGAACCTAATTTCAGGGAGTTGGTTTTGATTTCTATGGCAGTTACTAACAAATTCGAATTTTTCAGGGTTGTAACTTCATTCTGTTGATTCTGTACGATGATTTGGCCTACGGAACAATCAAACGTCTAAGTGATTTGAGAATGGGGATCCGCACACAGTGTGTTCGTGGTAGCACTCTATACAAACCTAATGTGTTTCGTAAGTATCTTTCATTTATTCATATTCGTTTATTTCAATTTTTTAAAACGAATGGACTAATTTAGTCTAGTTTGTTTTAGCCAACCTATTATTGAAACTCAATGGGAAACTTGGTGGTGTTAATTGGATTGTCCCAGATCTTACTGAGTACAACAAGGATTTAATAATGGTTTTCGGTGCTGATGTTACTCACCCAGCACCGACACAAACTCATCAGGTTCTCAAGTCAGTTGCTGCCGTTGTTGGATCTGTCAGTCCTGAGTTAATGCGATACGGGGCTATAGTTAGACAACAAGCGACTACTGAACGAGGAAACAAAACAACGAGAGAAATTATTGACAACTTGCATCTGTCAGTTGGAGAACTGCTCACGGTTAGTTTCTTTAAATTCAATGTTATGTACTCTCTGTTACTACTGTGAAGTATTATTTTCCTATCGCTCATTATTTCTTTTGTAACAACATTATAATTCGGGAACATTTATATTTATATTATAGCTGTATTTGCGGAATACGAAGGGACGTTTTCCTAAACGTATTATATTCTATCGCGACGGTGTCTCAGAGGGTCAGTTTGAAAATGTTTTGGTCGAGGAGTTATCTGCGATTCAAAAAGCTTGCAGTGACATTCGTCCTGGTGAAGAACCTGCTATTACATTTATCGTTGTCCAGAAGCGACACCATATCCGATTAAAACCACAAGATCCCAGGTAATTAGACGAAATTTCATTGCTAGTAGCTATGACAAAATGTCTAGATATCTGATACAATTTTTATTTTCAGACATACTAGATGTTTCTTCAAAACCATATCTCGTATTTTCATTTTGACAGGGCACGGAATGTGGAACCAGGAACCGTTGTTGATACAGATATTACTCATCGTAGGGAATTTGATTTCTATATTTGTTCTCATGAAGGAATTCAGGTAACTAGTTTCTCTTTGTTGGTGATTATTTCTTCCAGGGAACATCAAAACCGTCCCACTATCACGTATTATATGATGACAATAACTTTACATCGGACAGTCTTCAAATGTTTACGTACCACTTATGTTATGCTTATATGCGATGCTCTCGGAGTGTCTCTTACCCTGCTCCAGTGTATTATTCTCATTTAGCTGCGTTTCGTGCCCGAGATTGGCTATCAAACACAAATGAAGCAAATGTTTTACTTGATGATTATAATCGCTTCAAAGTTCACATTTCACAAACTGATGGGATGTTTTTCTTGTGAAGTTTTGTTAATTTATTATTTCAGAGAAGAAAACTTTCTATTTTGACATAGAGTATTACGTTTAACAAACAAATTAACTATAAATACAATTGTTCAGCTCATGTCAATAAAGTCGTCAAAAAGGAAATTTTCTCCACTAGATTTTCTTATTTCTTCATTTTATCATTTGTTCAAAATAAATTGCATTTATAATGGTTTATGTTGGTTTTAACTTGAGCGATTAAATATATTTTATAACTGGTTATCCCATTCAATTCGGCTTTCAATAATAGACTTTAAATTTGTTGTTAGTCCAACTACTTGATGCACTGAAGGTTAAGAGTTTCTGATTATATAACTACGGATGATTTGTTTTTCCATAGTGTGTACTTATTATATCGTAGGATATTGTCAGATAGTTGAAGGTATTGTCACAAAGTTTCTTGACAAAACAGCGATAGGGAACACATACACATTTACCGTTCACAAGTATTGAGGAGTAAGAAAGAGTTGATATAAAAATAGCAAATAATGCAATAAATAGGCGACCGATAAATTACTTTATTTTTAGCTGTTACACACTGATCGGTATATTTGTATTAGAGCGTAGCTTAGTTGCCCATGAAAACAATGTTTTAGTAAGACTTATGTCATACCAGATTTTGGCGAAAGTATTGAAGTGGAGATCATGATGAGCCTTGGAAGATTTATGGCAAATAGGACGTGAAAGTGAATTATCCTCATTTCTTGTGATCTAAAAAAGTTGTTCTATCTTGTAACTGATGTTTGGTTATACTGAAATTATAAATAAGAGAAATTAGTCTTCGTGGTCCCAGTTGTCACATATCATACAAGTATCATCATAAAATTTGAAATCTTAATATGAGGCTTTAAACTATAGTTTGTTTAATAAATATCAAAATTCCATCAAATACTTTTCTAGATTCATCCGAAAAGTTATTTGTTCAACAAATTTAGATAGTTCTTTTATTGTTTACAAACGTTTTACTCAGTTTTCCACTCGAGAAGTTGGATAGTGTTATGCAACAGAATAAGTTTAAACTATTCTCAGATAGTTTACATATATAAAAAAAATCACTTCATGTCATATTATTTGTTTCTATTTTATAAAATACTAATAAACCAGTATCGAGAATAGTATACTTATAGGTTGTTGTATTTTACTGCAGAACAAGTGAAAATGAGAACTGTTAACTTTATTTTGTTGATCGACAATAGGTTAATATTTATGTGTCTGCATAAATGAATAACTTTGTATGGTATAGCAGATTCACAACAAACAATTAATCATCAATTGACGAGTGGTAAACTTTCAGATGATCAGTTTTTATATTTTGTTTGAAAAGTGGTGATTTATGATGAAGAGCCTGTGTATGTTGGGTTTTGATATTAAATCAGAAAGCAGACTTACATTAGATCCCGTCTTTGACTTTAAATCAAACTGAAAGTTCCCTGTATTTGTCTCAGTCAAAAAATCCTTCACATTGGCATCGGTTACTATTGGATACTTAAATGCCTTTTAAAACAACTGAAAAGCACACTTTTGGAGTAGGTAATATGGGACTACTAGATTTTGTCTACAGTTAACTAGATACACAAACTTTGAAATTTTAGTGAACATAAAAATAAGAATACTTCATTGACTAAATATGTTTCAGAGGGGGTTTTGTGAAGAATTTAGTATTTTTCACAATTAAAATCATGAGTCATTTGAAGCTAGACCACCATCGAAAACCTGGGAGCACTGGACGGACGTTTCGTCCTATTATGGGATTCCTCATCAGTATGTTTGTACGTATAAGTAATCTACAAGAAGCCGGACAAATATGAAGTAATTCTGATAACGTCAATTTGCAAAATCTTTTGTTTGTCTTATAGATGTTAAAGTACATTTTCCAAATTTTATATGGGCCTATGTCTATATGGGCGTAGTGGGAAAAGGATAAAAAAACAACGCTAACTGATACAACAGAAATAGTTAAGCTGGAAAGTCAAATTTTAATTTCACTACCACTTGAGTAATCTGTAATAGGACCCATCTTTTCAAATCATTCAGATCTCGAACGACTGATTGTGTTTGTTTTCGCGTTCATTACTTTGTACATAATAAGCCTATCACTTCCCCAGAGTATATTAACTTATCATATTTTCCAGTTGCGTCTGTCTTTTGCTATCAGTTCATGTAACCAGGATGCTCTAGAGGATGTGAGAACTTTCACGTACTTGGGCAGCAATATCGATGAACAAGGAAGATCCGATGCAGACGTAAGGGCAAGAATTGAGAAAACAATGGCAGCATTCGTACAGTTGAAGAACATATGGAACTCACAACAACTGTCTCCAAGCCAATATCTAAGTCAGAATCTTCAATACGAACGTCAAAACAGTTCTCTCTCTTGGAGAGCTACCACAAACATCATCAAAAAGGTACAAGTATTTATAAACAGTTGTCTACGCAAGATACTCAAAAACCGTTGGCCGGATACTGTCAGCAACATCTTACTGTGAGAAAGAACAAACTAGCTTCCTGTAGAAGAAAAAATTAAGAAAAGATGGTGGTATTGGATAGCACATACATCACGGAAACCATCAGATTGTATCACGAATAAAGCTCTAACTCGAAATCCACAAGGTAAAGAGAAGAGCCAGACCAAAGAACACATGAAGGAGGGAATTGGAGGCAGACACCAAAAGAATGAATATTGCATGGGAGGAACTGTGAAGGAGAGCCCAGGTTAAAGTTAAAGTTGGTTGGAGAATGCCGGTTGGTGGCCTATGTTCCACGATTGGTAATAGGTGTAAGTAGGTAAGATGGGTTACATTAGTAACACAGTCATGTGACGTTCATTAATGGAGACAGACGATAAACGATGGGGATCGGAGAAGAAATAAAATCCCATTCAATTTAATTGAACATAACATGTAGCTTAATGTAAGATACGAGTAAGAGTGTAGATACATACATACACGCATGCTCAAGGTCATACATAAATGACAGATGACTGGAAAGATCACAATGACTCATCCGTCCAAAAGTTAGAATAAGTACATAGGTGTGCAATAAAATAAAAGCCTTTACAGTCTATCGATCAGTATTTCGCCCGTCATCGTCATGCTGACAACCCTAAATGTGTTCATCATAAAAAATCTTCAACTCCTCCTCTAGAACACAAGTAATTGTGTTTTGTTTATTTGTTTACTTATAAATTAGTTTATAATAAACAATTTTAAAGAAAGTAAACTGAATTACGACGAAAAAGAGTATCGAGAAGTAATGAGAATTAAGCGAAGCTTTCTGTTTAATAAATAGTTCATTGAAAGTTTTGATATGTCTCTTGGACTTTTCCGAAATTGTTTCCTCTCTATTTATAGCTTTAACGGAATAACGTGCATCTGTTTTTTGTGTAATACACAAGGAATTATAAGTTAGTTTACAAAATTCATCTGATACATTCTTCAAAATGGTTGACAGCCAGGAAATATTTCACGATACCGCTTAACCGCTTCACATTCTTATTGTCCGTTGAATGTATTTCACTGACTGAGAGGTCTGAAGAATGTACGTTGTACAATTCAAGTTGAATGCCTATTCATTAGGCATAGAAGTTGCCGGTTTTGGAGCCAAGTCGATCTCAGCCTTTACATACTTCATGATAATCATCAGTGTGTCAGGATTCATAAAAAGCTAAGGACAAGAAAATATGTCTGTAGTGTGTTGATTTGAGAAGTATGTTACACGTATATTTATCCAAAGACAGTGTATTCTCAGTCCTTAACCTGACTGTCAATTGCCAGGATGGAGACAACACAGTAATTGATTAGATCCTCAATAACTGTCGTCTGTATGCTTCTGTGTTGTAAGGATTTTTTCGGAGTTCGAAGTGGAGTGGGGGAAGTTGTCGTTTCGTTGTTTATACCTCTGGTCCAACCGGCTGACTTAACGATGCAGCATTTAATTGGTTCTTTCACCAATTAAATGACCTCAGCGAAAGCACATTGTATGGATGAACGACGGGAACTTGCCATTCTCAGGTTACACAGGTCACGGGTACAAAAATCATCGTTCAACCTTGCACTCAAATAGATCGTACCGTAATCAGTTGTCGGTGTCGAGGTTGTGGGAGATAATACTGCTCTTTTCCAGGTACTCGTCTGGATTCTGAATATCTTGTAGTAAGTGGCGAACCCATCATGCATTATGCAAATTAGAAACTAATCACCCTTAACAGGTTGATGTGAGCGAATCTACTTGAGCTACCGTTGCAACCAAATATCGCACAGCGTTGTGCTCAAGGTTATCTGTCTATCCTCTTAAAAACATAAATGGTCAGTAATTACATTTAAAAATGCGTGTTCCATTACATGCATCTCTTTGTATCGTTTTGCTTATAACTACGGTATATTTGGGCTCTTTATATTTCCTTGATAACCAACGGATTATGAGTACCATTATTGACGTAGGTAGCTTAAATGTAAGATGCTGAAAGCATTAGATACATCTAGCAAACAATCCAAGCTATTTTCACTAAGTAGTCTGGTTTCAGTGATACAAATTGTAGGATCAAGGACTTTTCCATTAGTATAATTTGGACAATAGATGAAGAAAGTGAATAGTTCAACTGATTGATTGTCCCAAAAACTTCAAACAGACTGCTCTGTTCTTTAACAGTGTACATAAACCCACTTAACAAAAGAGAAGACTGGAAAGGAAGTTTCATTCTGTCTGGACTACTGTTCAATGTTCCAGAACAGAAGCGATCTCAAACAACTTTATATAGGCTAGACATCTATTACATCCTTGATCTGTCCACCCAATAATATATAGGAGAGAACTTGTCTCTATCTAGGTTAATGTCTTGACACTATAGGCGAACTGGCTCAACCTTGAGGCTAGAAATTCGTGAGTCCAAACACAGACTAACAGTCTTAGGCAGAGAGATGTAAACTACTCTATCATCAGGTTGGTTGACAAACGAGAGAGCGAGAGTCAGTATGAATCAACTAGGACATCACTCGATCTATTCCTGACTCACGATTCAGATTAGTGTAAAGAGATACATGAATAAATAGATGACTGACACGAATACAACGCATGAACAATTAGAAAAGTACAATTATTCCAAATTGGGGATTAGGGTAGAAAAACAGAGTACAGAAGGCTACGTTTAAACTACAATAGCTTTGGGGTAGAAAAGGGTAATAGCTGTGAACCATGCATCAAACGATAGCTTACGGTTTATTGTTTGCTGTTAAATTACAGACAAAAGATTTTAGAATCTTCATTAAAAACCACGTAGCTATTTTAAAAAATATTATATTATTCCAACGAGATTTTGGAAAGATATGGAAAAACAAAAAAATGCTTGGTTACAAGCTATTCCATGAGTGTGGAAAAACCTATGGGATCAAATAGAGATATGTGTTATGTTGTAATAACAAATCAACTCAATACTACGTATCCGGGTCATCAAGTTCACTTACGAAACTCTTGTTTTATGTGTCTTTGGAGTTCACTACTCGTAGTTATGATATTTTCTAGAAGAATAAGTGTTAATATTACTGACTGGTTGATTAATAGCAAAAGTGTTTTACATGGATCACATAAATGTTTTATGAAACCGATGTTCACTAATATCTATTCAGTCGTGCTTAAACAATAAATAATTCTGCTTGTGACATATGTTGAAAATAGATCGTGAACTCAATTTTTAATCTGTGACTATATGTAAGCGTTTTTAGTAGCATATAAAACGTATGTAGTGCAATGATAATAATAATAATAACCATAACTGATAAATACTAGAGTTTGAAAGCTAAAACTGCCCTATTTCTTGGCTACTGTCAGTTATTAATTGAATTTTAGCAAAGCAGTCATTAATAATTAAATATCACAGAACAAGTGCTTCATCCTAAAATTGGGCCTTTTAGAAGCTCATACTCATCACACACTACACCTTAGGTATTGGACCAATGATGAATGTGTGGTTTTTAAACTAACGAGTTGGTATGGTATGGTTTGTAATTTATAAGGTAAGTTGATTCAAGATTTGTTAAAAATGGCAACAAATGTTGAGGCTATTCCAATATTCAAATCATGATCGTGGGTATACCATGATTCAAGACTGTAAATGCTCGTAGTTCTCATGGTACGATGGCACGCCCACATAGTTTGTTTTAGGTTTCATACAGACCAACTTATCCGTTCTTCTTGAATCACATCTTGACTTTGTCAATTATTTGCTTCTTAACCTTGATTGTTTTTATGTAAATGTATGTGTGTGCATTTCCTATCTCACTCATCACATGTCTGTAACTTATTTTTGTCTGACTATAAGTAACGATTCACACTTGGTTAGATCGAGTTGGCTAACTTAGCTTCTCCACTGCGCGTCACTTTGTTTTGCTTCTCTCTCTCCTCTTCGCTTTCTCCGCTTTGTTTCTCCGATCGTCTGTCTGGATCAACGATTGTATGAAATATACGTATTCAAAATCCATTCTCGTATTTGAGCTATTTTTATTTCGTTATTGACCAACGCGATTTAAGTCTATAATTATATACGAGGGTAGCTGGTATTTATATTTCAGCAGCAATCATTCATACGATCCAATTGCAGTCAGATGAAGGGCCACTAAATACCAAGTAAAAATGTGACAACGATAACTATTACCAAGAATTTCATTTTCGCTGTATCATTTATTGTTGAAGTTCATGTACAGTAATTATTTCTTGTAAAATAATACACATGACAGCATATTCTTTTACACCAATGTTTACCATAGTTAAGAAACTATAAACTGAACTGTTACTTGTTATTTTCTCATGTTAAGTATTCACGATAAATTAATCCTAAATTGTTGAGACAGCCAATCGCTTCATTGACGACAGAATAAAAAATATTAGATGGAAAATCGTCTTACTGTTGTACAACTTCAGTAATTGACATCATCAAAGTGTTTCTTCAGTGATTAAACTTTTTTTTTAAAGTGTATATATATATATATATATATATATATATATATATATACTAGCGGCGAGGTAATTCTAACATTGATCTACAAAGTTTACGATATTTCAATCACCACGATAGATCATACTTCTTTAAAACAAGATACCGTCATTCATTGTTGTTCCAAAAGTGAAAAATAGTCATGTAATGGTTGAACTGGGATGATGACATGGTGGCAAGTGATACGACGAAATAGCTGAAGACCATGACGCCTGAAGATTTTGGGAGTGCTTTTGAATAATAAATATAATACTGAAAGGAATAAAATAGTAAACCGTGAAAGCTTGCAAAATGAGCCTTTTCGGACTTCATTTTGGTAGACCATAAAAGTGTTTAAAATACAATTAGTGCCCAGAAATATCATTAATTTGAATGACTTTTGTTTTTCTAAATAACCGAAACAATCGATAAATGGGATTACATTAATACTTTGATAATGAGTAAATAAATTTCAAATAAAATATTTACAGTCATCATCTAGTTAGTTACACCATAACAATTCACCAATAGGATTAAGTATTTCAGTACTGCAACCATATCTTTGGAGGTTAAATGTTTTCCATGAGAATTAATGTCTATAGTTTGTTGGTGGAAAATAATTTGTAGTCATACACAAATACGTGATACATAGACTGTGCATAATTTGCATCAAAATAATTTCGACATTACATTACATTACGTAGTTTAAACTCTAAGATAGCATTATACAGATTGTCCAAGGATATTTATGCACATGATACTGGTTGGTAAATGCATTTTGTTTAGGAAATATTACATTATTTGTCATGTGGGTACAAACGACGCTGAAGTCAAATGATTTACTTCCTCACAAAAGCAAACAAAAATTTCCTATTGGGTTTAACGAATGACCTTGAAGTCAGTTTTCTATTGGTCTACCTCAAGTTTTTCCATCCATAAAAATAAATGTAATTTTCTTTTTGATTATTACTCAATACAAAATACTTAGTTCCTTTGTTTGAATGTAATATCGAGGCTGTTATTGTTTCACTACGAATCAGTAAATTATGCAAACTCTTGTGAAATGTAAACGATATGTTCATGAATTAACTTAGTCAAATTTGACATTTTTCTCATCTTTATATTCCATTTTATAATTTGTAATATGAAATGATCTTTATTGAAAAAGAAACTTATACTAACTACAGTAGTATAAATGATGGTTATGTAATGAACCCAATTTTTATTATTAATAATCAAAAATTATCGGATTATGTAACAGCTAATAATCTAGAAAGTACAAGTTGGACATTATGGTTAGGTATAACAGTTGTTTTACTTACAATGATAATCACATGGATATTACATATTTCCATTATGATATCTGTTTGTAGAAATATGTTTATGAAACATATCACATATTATTATATCATTTCAATCGGATTCGTTGTGATGTTACATTCATTGTTAAATTTTCCAGTGAACATCATAAGTGACTTAATTGGTAGGTTTCTTATAATTTCATTAGTTGACTTTTGAGTGATTTTAATTAAGGTATATATTTGAGAGAATAAATTGATTGCGGATTATATAATTGGCTTGAACAGTAAGTGTTATCCTTTTAGTGATAATTTTAGCTGGGACATTCAATTACTTTATTCTAAGAGTTTTTAATCTATTTGAATCGATGTAGTTATCTAGATCTCACTTCTCTTTATGAACAAGTCGGATATATTTTACAGAAGAAATACTTAATTGGTCTATAACATGCAATGATAGTTTATCCAGACATCACTATTGATTTAAATCTATTTTATCACTAGACTTTTCAATAATTACACGAACTGAAGTAATGAAAAATTCATCTTAAAAAAGTCAAAGATAAATAATTCTTAAACTCTTCAAAGTACTACTTGTTTGTGGCCGTGTATCTGTTCCATCTTCCTACTATTGGTTAAAATACAGCTAAAAGTTTTTAAAAGTCAAAATCTTCAGCCATCTTGTCACCTAACATTTTGTTAAAGTCGAATGAAGAAAACGTTTTCTGAGATTTATTTTGAGGATAGACATTCAATCAGTGAATCGGAGATCAGAAATATAAAAGATAACGCAAATTCTATGTTTTCGTTAGTACAAGACATTGACAGTTGTTCTAGTCTTGGAGCATCTTTATAGTCTTTATAGCGTCTTTATAGTCCTAAATAAAACTCATCTGTTTGAAAGAGCTGTTTTCATCACAGTCCTCAATAATTCATTAATTTTCCGAGATTTACCAAATTTCATCAAACGCTTTAGTTGTTTTGTTCGGTAAATTATTAGACAAATCATACACGTGATACATAATGCTCACTAAGATTGTACAAAATCACACTGTATTATCATTAGGTACCATAAGCAGCAAACTGTATACGCAGATCCTGAAATTAGTTTGCATTCGCTATGAATACTAAATGTACATCAATATGAAATGAATCATTTATTTGAATTTATTTATTTTCATAAATTTTATGAGTTCATTGAATATGAATTTATTATCCTGAAAGGTACATTACACATTTTTATTGGACATTGGGTTAGGCATATTGAAAATCACTGAATATATATTCAATAATCAGGGATAATTTTAAGGAAAGTATATGAATTCATGGTAAATCTTAAGATTATATATTTTTCGGTACAAATCATTACTGAATTATCATAAGAATCCTAGAATTAATAAAAAGCGTTTTAAAGGGGGTTGTTAGTGGAGATGTTTAGTAATTTTTATATATAGCTGAAATCATGAGTCAATTGAAGCTAGACCACCATGGAAAACCTGGAAGCACTGAACGACTGTTTCATCCTATTGTGGTCTGTCGGTTAAGTGCTCGCGCACGAAACTGGTAGGTCCTGGGTTCGGATCTCGCGAGGCGGGATCGTGGATGCGTACTGCTGAGGAGTCCCACCTTAGGACAAAACGGCTGTCCAGTGTTTTCAAGTTTTCCATGGTGGTCTAACTTCAATTGATTCGTGATTTCAACTATATATAAAAAACATCATAGTTTACATATTATTCATTTATTATTTAGTGCTGATAAATGTTTCTGTTTGTCGATTATGAAACGTGTGGACTTTAAGACGAAATTGTACTGAAAATCTATTTTGTTGATAAGATTTTTATTGTTAAGATTTTCAGACTGGATCAATATATGTAATAATGGGTTAAGTATACTAAAATGTTTTATGTAATTACTTACAAACAGTGATCATGACAGTCATCCAATCTGATTTTTAATGACTATCCATTTTATATTAGACCATGATAGAAACTAACATTAAACTGAACAGTGTTTTATTGACCTCCTAAAAATAAACTTTCCTATTTGTTGTTTGTGTTTTACAATAAACCAACAAGATCATTATTACTTTTTTTAGTGAAAAAATCTATCAGTTACCATGTGACACATGAATTTGATTCTAAATTTAATAGATTGAAAATTATACTTATTGAATTGTTCATACATTGATAAAATTGAACAGATTTACTGATTTGATTTTTATCATGATAATTGTACTTTAAGTAGTTTTAATAGTATTTTGTTGTTATTTGGATTGTAGGCGGTCACAGATAAATATTCATAAACAAACGAAAAATATAATACCAGATTTTGCAACAGTTTTATAATTATTATTCTTGTGAATAAATTTGTAACTAATAATCACATTTGATTATTCATTGTGGTAAAGTGTCGTGATTCCAAATGATGTGATAATAGCATTTATAATGAATCAGGAAATATTATTTTCAAGGTTTGATTTGATAATTTCGAAAAAATGAACCATCAGGGTTGTATATATATATATATATATATATATATATATATATATATATAGGATGATTTTTACTAACAAAGCCATACAAATCTATTCCAAAGATAATCATTACCTTTTAACTAAATGAAATAAAACCACGATAACTAACCTTATTTCGACTGGAATAAATATTCTGATTTGCTGTTTTGTATTATTTAAACTTGAGTTAGTTAGATTCTATTATTTACTGTTTAAAAAGCCGATATACACTAAGATGCAAAACGTTAGAGGTTCAATTAATGTTTTATTGATATAGTACAAACATAATAATAAGAATTTTGTTATAATATACAGTTTATGAACATGATGTAAATAACCGTCAGTGTATGTAGTATCGTTTGTTATGTTAAGCCCATATGCCTTATTCTAACTTCTGGACAAGTCAATTCACCTATCCATCATGAGTCATGTTTTCACCTTGTTAATCATTCACTTATTAACCCTGACCATTTTTATATGAGCGTAGGTGTGTGTACAATTCTTATCCTATTTAGCACACGTCAGTCATTTATTCTTGTCTGACCATAAATATCGATTAACACTTAATTAAGGTGAGTTGGCTTACCCACCATCTCCAATGTGTGTCGTTTTACTTCGCTCGCTGATATATACTCATGTGCTTATAACTTTCTGGCCTGCCGCTTCTCTTTACCTTCTGATTTTATGCACCGCTAAGACTGATATTATAACGGTTATCAAGCTGAACGATTAGCGAAGCACGGCACTACATGTACACTTGTATAGTGTCTTGGACAAGCTTAATAAAATCCATGTCATAGATACATGAATATATTGCGATTATATTCAAGAGAGAACAAATCTAGTAAAATGATAGAAGGTGAAGTACCATCAAATATTATCTTTATTTAAAAATAAATACAAATAAATTTTTTAAAATTTATTTAAACACATAAATATTGGTACAAGGGGGCACCAGATATATATGCGCCACACAAAAAAGAAAAAAATGTTAAACAGACACAAACAAATGATAAAAGTAGGGGGTTATTTTACTTATCACATAGATTATTCTATGAAATTTTATTCAAATTTATATTTCTTTTATGAGAAGAAAATACTGTGCTTATGAACAATTGAAATTTGTTAACTTACCTGTCAGTAAATTATAATTCGTTCAATAATTCACTATTATGTTGTTCATTGTACTCTAACAAATTATTTCTTATACAGTTTTATTACTGAATATCTTTCGAAACAAGTATTTTAGAATACTGTATTCAAACACAAAATTCACATTTTCCAAGTTACTCGAAGTCAATCACTGTTATTTCTGTGATCGTATCATCACACTGATTGACTAAATAACATGACTTTAATTAATAAATTATTTAAGTATGCAAGTAGTCATGATATCAGTTTGTTCATTATTCACCAAAGTTTATACTTGTGTGCATTGAGACACATTGATGAAACATTGGTGATATCTTATCTAATTACTTGAAGTAAGGTTTCAATCACTACCATATTGATTTCATGATTGAATATATCATTAATTAATTGGAATTTATTATACAAGTGTCCAGTGTACACAAACACATATTTAGGCAAGTGGATGTTTTCTATTCATTAAAGTTGCAAACTAAAATAATTTCTGAATAAAGTTATATAACATCTGATTCTTAAAATATATCTTTACAAAATGAATCTATAAAAGTCTATAGAAAACACTTCGAAGAAGTTTAAAACAATCACAACGTCACAAATACTATCGTCGTCACTTTCACTCACTACGCCAAACACTACCATATATGAGATAACCACATAGCAAATTAATTGCATACAGTCACATGGTGAGGAGTAAGTTATACACATTCATCTGTATCACCTCATTGTGTTGAATGCAACCAATCAAAATTGTATCTTCAATTGATTGGAATACATCATAATGATGAATTCTGTTTGTTCAAATAGTTTTGTGAACATCGTGAGACCATGGATTACCATTACGACCAACTAGTATAAATTGCGTTGATTCTTTTTATGCAAACACGTAGTTGATGGGGATTAAATTCTATGCTCTAGTGAATTAAAGATGGAAATGTCATGAAACAAGTTTATTCAGAAATCGTAGTTGTTTATTGTTAAGTCAGATGTATCAGGACTACATTGTTTGATGATTTCTCTGAAAGATGTAAGTGGGAGATAACACACCAAAGAATCAGTTTGGAATAATTTCACTTCATCTTCTTCTTCCATCAGTTTGTTCACTCTTGAGTTAGTTCAATGAAATATTGATATATATATCCATATTATGGTAAATCTAATTGACCAATAATGCTTTAATTGTATTATCAGGCGTGATCAAAACATTTTTCTCATTTTCCATCTCGTTTATATCATACACTCACACTTTTCTATACAAATTATTTCCGAATATCAACCCATATTAGAAGTTTTTTGAGATTAAACTTCGAATCAAGCAACTGAGATCTAACTCTTTTAAAAGTTATTTAATAGATAGTGAAATATTGGAATTAGTGAACCTATTTCTTCTACATAGAGAGTTGGTACTTCTTCATCTCGTAACGATAGACACTATTTTTATTGTAATGGATGATTGTTTAAATATGTCATTTTCTAAGCGACTGGTTAATAAGATTTATGTGAATTAGTATACACAGTCCGTCAGCCTATGACACTATTGGATTACTAGTTTTGAAGAAAACTAATTTCCATTTATTCAAAAGTGCTACGGTTGAAATTAGATTAAGAAGTATATATCTTATTGCCAACAGAAACATTCTAGATACAAAAAATTAAACTCGTAAACTTCATTGGTAAAACTGTGTATCACGGGAATATTAAACCTTGTTTAGAAAATTGGAAACCCTTAATAACATTTTATGATTAAAACAAAATAGTTCGGTATCATATATAAAGAATTATTCTGACTTATTACCATGGATTTCCTCACGATAATCATACTTAACGTCATGAAATTTATAATAAAGTGATTGTCTTTGAATTCTTTTGAAGATTCCTCTACGTTGCGAACCGACTATTTAGTTAAAAAGTCTAGATAACGTCATGGTCACCTTGAAACCTGATAGTCTCGAATCCAGTTCTTATGTTGTTTTTCTAAATAAAGATATAAAATTACAGTATCACATAAAACTCGTCCTAATGCACAGGAATATAACATTAAAAAGAGAAACATCCATTGGAGAAGTGGGAGATGTGGAATCTGTGACGAACAAAAAATGAAGATACTCAAAATGATTTGTTAAATTTTTTATCGTCAAACTGACAAATAACGTTTAAAATAAAACTAATAATAATACTGATAGTAATAATGCTAACAGAGGAAATGAAGTCAAACTGAAGTACACGTTCAATAAAACACTCATTTTGCAAAAAAACCCAATTATAAACAAGAGTAATTTATTGCTATGTGGGCAAGGAAAATAATGATTGGTTGTTTGTTTAGTTAGATCAGTAGATGGTTTGACAGGTATTAGATGAGTTATATATTTTCCTACCCTTATTATAATTGTGATTGTTGTCGTTTTTTGTTGTGAAATATATTTATGTTCTAGTCGAGCTAGTGACGTGTTCTTGATGTAAATTGTGTTGAAGTCCTATAGATTAGACATTGGAAGGGTATCTAGTGTAGATATTCGTCCAAGGTAAATTAGCGTTCCATTCGTCTAGATGGAAAAACAGAACGTTAGAACATTCATATTTTTAATTGCAGTTTATGTAATATTTACTTATTTCCCATATTATTTGTTTCATTTAAATGAATGAATTCCTTTAACTTTTAAAGAAGATAATAAAAGTAGAATGAAGATTCTAGCAGAATAGTATGAATTCATTTTATTTCTTTGGTTCTCGCCAGCTGCTTACAACATGAGAGTACCAACTGACGAGAACCAACGAAATAAAATGAATTCGTACTATTCTGCTAGAATCTTTGTTCTTGATAAAGGGAACTATGTGTATGAAAAATGGAATTTTATAAAACAAAAGTGGAAACAAGTAGAATACAAATAGACTATAAACTATTGCAATGCTTACCTCGATGTTATCGATATTTGTATCTTTGCGTGCTTTGGAATAGAAAAAGAATTGAAATATCGAAGATAGAAAAAAATCACTTCAATGCACTACAATTGGTTAGCTCTGATAATAAGTTTGATCTATTCCGTGCTTTTATTTCTTTAAGACAAACAATTATGATAGTGACATTGAGATTAAATCATTCAGGTATCCCTTGATATAATAAATTGTTGCCTATGATATTTCTGAATTTGTGTAGAGAATACTTCTATAATTCGAAAGGAAACTTGATTTAATCATGCAATTAGGGAAGATAAGCGTTTAAAAAGATTGTAAAAATGAGTTATGGAATCGGGTATTAAATATATTTAGTTAATAGGAGATAACATATAACTGTGGTCTTATTTTATACATTATTGTTGTACATTAATAAATATCCCTGTACTTAAAAGTCTCTTGTAGTTTTATTTACATAATACACGAATTTATTTACATTCATATAAATTCCTAGTCATTGGTTAGCAAAAGTATTTCAACTAGATTAAAGGAGAGACATTCGGAAATGTCAACAAACAGATATATTTTTAGTTACTACCTACGGAAATCTATACATTTGAAAGCTAGAATTTAAATTGTTAAAAATAATTATATTTTCTATTTTTAAAACAAGTCATTACCGTAGGGTACATAATTCTATGTTTATATTTTTTTAAAATTAACTTTTAATGATGATAATTAATTTAATATCCATAGTTACTAAATTAGTAAATTTTGTGGAACATACTACTTATATTATTGTTAATTTCATCTCTTCGTTATTTACAATAATCATTTTACTATAGTTGAAAGCGTGAGTCAATTGAAGCTAGACCACTATGGAAAACCTGGAAACACTGGACGGCCGTTCCGTCCTATTATGGGACTCCTCAGCAGTGCGCATCCACGAACCCACTCTCGCTAGCGAGATTCGAACCCAGGACCTACCAGTCTCGAGCCGAAGCCCTTAACCGATAGACCACTGAGCTGGCATTCAACGGTGTTAATGTTTAACTTTAACTGATCAGTTCAATGCCAGCTCAGTGGTCTATCGGTTAAGGGCTTCGGCTCGAGACTGGTAGGTCCTGGGTTCGAATCTTGCTCGCGAGAGTGGGTTCGTGGATGCGCACTGCTGAGGAGTCCCATAATAGGACGAAACGGCCGTCCAGTGTTTCCAGGTTTTCCATAGTGGTCTAGCTTCAATTGACTCACGCTTTCAACTATAGTAAATACTAAATCTCCACAAAACCCCTTCTATAATTAATAATCATTTTGTTTATCTGAACTCTTATTCAATCGGCCTTTATTGATTTTCATATAATATCCTTTGATAAATATATATGTAGCAGATCATTCGAAATATATGACGTAAACACATCACACTTTTTATGATCAACACGAATAACAGAAGTTTACACTATTTGCATCACTCCTGATAATACAATTAAAGCATTATTGGTCAATTAGATTTACCATAATATGGATATACATATCAATATTTCATTGAACTAACTCAAGAGTGAACAAACTGATGGAAGAAGAAGATGAAGTGAAATTATTCCAAACTGATTCTTTGGTGTGTTATCTCCCACTTACATCTTTCAGAGAAATCATCAAACAATGTAGTCCTGATACATCTGACTTAACAATAAACAACTACGATTTCTGAATAAACTTGTTTCATGACATTTCCATCTTTAATTCACTAGAGCATAGAATTTAATCCCCATCAACTACGTGTTTGCATAAAAAGAATCAACGCAATTTATACTAGTTGGTCGTAATGGTAATCCATGGTCTCACGATGTTCACAAAACTATTTGAACAAACAGAATTCATCATTATGATGTATTCCAATCAATTGAAGATACAATTTTGATTGGTTGCATTCAACACAATGAGGTGATACAGATGAATGTGTATAACTTACTCCTCACCATGTGACTGTATGCAATTAATTTGCTATGTGGTTATCTCATATATGGTAGTGTTTGGCGTAGTGAGTGAAAGTGACGACGATAGTATTTGTGACGTTGTGATTGTTTTAAACTTTTTCGAAGTGTTTTCTATAGTCTTTCATGGATCCACTTTGGAAACAGGTGTAAGAAATATAAGGGTTGTTATATAATACTTTGTTTTCAGCGAGATAAATTATATATGATCATTTTAAAACTTCCCGGTCATGTTCACCCATTGATTTATTTTCTCAGGTTGAATGACGCTTCAACGTACTGTTACATTGTTATTACTTGTGTTTAAATATCTCCACTCATTAATGAGGTCATTATTGATGTTGCTATCGAATTTATCCAAAACTATTTTATTTGTGTCAATTTATATTTACTGAATTGTTATATTAGTCATAGGTTCGTTATTATAGTTTGAATCTAGTGTGGATTTTTGAAAGATTATTGGTTAATAATTGTGTGGTCATGTTTAAAGTGTTTTGTTTTCAGTTTATTTTGTGAAATAATGCATTGTTATGAAAGTGTGCATGTCTTATGTATTGATTATTTTCTTAATTATCATTGTTGCATATGGGATGTTACTATTGGTTTTGAAACTGTTCTTATGAATGAATGTCAATCAATTTTCACCTGTGTTTTATTCATTTTCGTACTTTGAAGTATACTGTGTTTATTTTCTATACAATTACGTAACAAAATGTTCGTTAATGGTTTTGAATAATTCTGTAAGCTGATTGGAGTATTACAAATCACAAACTTCGTTATCTCGTTATGTACACAACTCAATTTTAAGTTACTAACTGAGCTTCATATTTCAAGGAAATCTTTATCTATCTTCAATATATGAGAGACATAATGGCTAGTAATAGATTGAAACGGAAGATTACAAATTAGGTCATATAAAAATACTACATTTTTTGGTTATATATATAAATTTAATATTAATTAATCAAGTAGCATGCTAATTTTTGTTCCTACTCACTAAATGAACGGTCATGCTCTATTTCATTTTAGATATTCCTACCAGTGTGGGATTGTAAATATTGTCGTGGGTTACTCAGATCATGTAAAGATCTAACTTAGACAATAATTGAAAACTTGAAGGCAGTGAACAAACATTTTGTTCTAGAATGAGCCTCGTCTTCGGTTCACATTCACGACCCCACCACTAAGGATCGAACCCAGAATCTTCAGTCTCACACTCAAACGTCTAGCCTACAAACCACTTATCTGGGATCCAATAATATTAGTCTAAGTTTAGTGGATTCACAATTTTGCGTGACTGTCCCATTGTCTTCGGTGGACAACCATCTCATGCCCAAAACAGCTGGACTCCACTCGTTACGGCTTCTCCCCAGAACTCCGGGAATTTCGGAGCTATCATCGAATAATATATGATAACTATCAGCTCGAAATTTGTTGAATGAGTGGCTGAGCACTGTTGAGGAGTCTCCACACTAGGAAGAAACGGCTGTCAAATGCTTCCAGGTTTTCAATGATTAACTTGGATTGGTTCGTGATTTTAATAACATTAGATAATATTAATTCTATTTGAAATAATCTGGATTATTCTGCTACTCATATTTTAAGGAGAATTTGATTAGTTTTAGTTAGCATATGTGCATTCTGTGCGAATCGCCTTGATATTATCATTAAGTCATAAGCTTCGATACTGTTAAGATACAAATCGACTGCTGGTACGATTGATAGGCGGAAAACAATCCCGTGTTTCATACTCTTATATGTGTATTACATGAGAAAATTTCAACGAATATTTCGGAGAATAAGATATCCACTTACTTTTACTTATGAGGTTGATTTCCTACTGTTTAACTGACTGCTTGAGGGGATGAGTCATTTATTTACAAAATGATCATAAATTAATGACCAAAAACATTTCATTTAGTGTCTTTTAGTTAAGCAATTGTGTGGTGCTTCTACGTAACAAAGAAAAATCAGTTCTTAAACCGTTGGATGCCAGCTCAGTGGTCTAGAGGTTAAACGTTCATGCGCGAATCTGAAGGTCCTAGGTTTGAGTCGCACATGTTAAATCCTGGATGCGCACTGTTGACTCTTTAACACTCAAAGTTAAATAGAACCCAACAGAACATAAATAGTTATATTGTGGATGAGGTCACCTGTGTAACTGTTTCAGCTTTATCACTAATTTTGCAAAATAACAGTAGTTGTAGTAGCACTAACAGTTATCATCTAAATAACAAGACCAATTAGAAGTCAGTAATCTTAGTTCACTGAAAATTCAGCGATATGTGACATTTGCTTGTCGAAATAACAATATTTTTCTAATTACTCTTTATAAATGATAAAACTAGATTGTTTCCAACAAATAAATAATAATAATAATAACAATTATTATTAGCTTTATTCAATATTATATTTTTGGTACAATATAGAATTCTTAGTACTAAGTATTTCAACAAGTTAACGTTTCTTATTTCTTGATCGATCATGACGATAAATATTTAGTGATCACCTGTTAGAAGTTAGTGGTCCAGTCACTCGACATCTGAATAATGTACATTCTTTTCGTTGCATATTACCAGCAACCACGATATGGGAACTGACATGAAAAATTTAAAAAAAAGCATAATAAAACGACTAAAGAATAAATAAATATTAGTCAAATTGAAATAAACAGACGATAATTAACAAATTACTTGGGAAGACACTTAGAAAATGAATAGTTTTTTTTCTTGGATAAAGTAGCATGAGAATAGAGTGGGAAGAAATCGACAGACAAACATATAGAAATACTTTAGAAAGAAATTAGGATGTCAAGGACTAAAATACATTTATTTATCATAACACATTTAGTGATTGAACTGAAATATGATTATTACTTAAGTGACATTTATAGTGATAAATTACCATATTAGTGACAACAGTACAATAATAAAAATAATGACAATCAAATTGCTGGTCTGATTTTATTTTCTATTTAGAAATTTTGTCATAAAACAGAAATAATATATAGATACATCCTACTATTAGTGTTAAGATTCCAATAAAGGTAGATGACATTTACATTGGTTTTGAAAATTTGAAATGTCCTTTATTTTGTGTGAACAGTTACCATGAAGTACAACTTTGATTTGCGTAAGTCATAAAATGTGAAAGATTTTCAACATCATTGATTTACGTATTTAAGATGAATGAATCGATTTGTAATTATTCAAAACGAAATAAATTACAGTGATGCTGAATTTCAGAAGTCATATGTAGTTTTTTAAACCCATTTCATATGTTTGATATAAATTGATGGGAAATAATTTTAAGAAAAAACATTTGCAATAATGATAAGATTTTCAAGCAACTGAAGGTAGTCGGTAGGAAATTCTAGGTCAGGATTTCGTGCTATTCCACATTCATTACTTAGGTGATCCTGTTATCTTGAATGAAATGACGATCTATCATGGATTCTAGCCCAGATCATTCAGTTTCAGTTTAGGATTTCCCCATCAAGCTATTCAAAACGTGAATGACTTCCAGTAGGACTGGGATATTTATTTTGATTCACCATTAAGTAACAAGCAATGACATATTTGTTTAGAGCTAGAACGAGATCGTAGATGAGGATGAGTAAACAAGGCATCGATTACTACTCAAAGGTGAAACAATTTAGATGATGAAATTGAAAATCATAAGGTTTATTAATTCACTTTATCAGTGGACTTGAGAAAGTTTTTACCGGCTTCCTATAAAGCAGAGTACTACAGTGATGAATATGCATGGAAATGTAAACGTTATTTTTTAAATTTCCACTGTAAATTTTCTTCCATAGGCAGCTAATTGTTCTGTTTAGTTAATCCACCAGTTATGTTTTTTTTCACCATCATTAACCAATGTTATTCATTGCTATAATGACCGATAAAGTTGAGTCATGAATAATGTGCAGGTAATTGATTGATTTGTTTTAGCTCAAAATACGAATGTCTTCAAACTTGTTTTACGACAAATGTATTACATACTGTCGAACCTGATGAGACTAAATTACGTTGTGGAATTGGTGAGAGCTGAAACCTTTTTAAAATTTTGTCTTGCTACTCATATACTCTATAATTATTTTATGTCGTTTTTTTCAAATTAGGAATTTTTATATGGTAGTTCGTAGTAGAACACTATAAGTATTTAACGGAATCAGTAAGTGTTTCATTCACAAAATTTTGATAGAGTAACGGATAATAACATAGTGATTGCTAGTGAGCATAAAATTATTATTAGTATTATTAAGCGGATTGAGTTTTGATGATTGATTCATTCTGAAGGTATTTTGTGTAACTTGGTGACATCAGTTGGATCAGCAACTGGAAAAACCAGAGTGGATTTGAATAGCTACCTCATCCTAGTTCGAAAGTCATCATCAGTGTGTATGTGCACTTGAGATGTTTACAGACCCTAAAATATTGTTGAAAACTCTTTCAATTCCATCGAAAGTAAGTATTTAATAAAATAAACTCAAACTCGGTTATAAGTGATGAATGCAAATATATTATTATCTTAAAACATGAATAACTGTTTCTTAAATCCGATTTATGAAAACATTATAAAATTTTACCGTCTCCAGTCAATGACAAAATGGAACTCTGATGTTAATATTTTACTAGACCAGTGAAGACAGACAACAAACTACTAAAATCTCTTGATCGTTTGTAGATTTTTTTTAAGGATTTGTGTTTTTCATCATAAAGTGCGTTATGCATAATATATGTCCTCTGTAAATTAGTTACCACGGCTTTTGAAAAAAAGAAGATATTTCTTTGTTCTATATTGTAACATATAATTATTTTAGGAATCTATTTTGTTTTCCTTAACCGTATTCTGTTAAGCAGTTAGGATATGTCATCCAGTACATCTTTTGTAACAATTCTGAAATGAATTAGTATAAAAATGTTTCCCTTACTAATAGTAGAGTTCATGTTTTAATTTCCATAATCAAATGTACACGTTGTTTATAAATAAAAGAATAATTCTACTTTCAAAATCAGAATATACTCCAATTGATCCCGGAGTTTTTAAACCTATAACAGCGTTGAACAGTGAAAATACTATTTAAGACATTCTCACGATTAAGATGATGACTGTATAGTTAGTTGTGTAAATTTTTTAGGAAATAACACTTGAAGTATAAGAGGTTTAATGATATATTTTTAAAGGTTAAAGTTTTGCTTACTTAGATCATCAACTGAAAAACATATGCTTAGATAACATTTCCAATTTCATTGAATCATTTCTATTCTTGATCCTTTATAAATTATCAATGATTACCAGCATATGAACAAAGACTTTTGTAGCATAAAACCTGTTAATAGTATATATATATATATATATATATATATATATATATATATATATATATAGTTCACTTGGTATTGTTTGTTTGAATCTTCCTATTGAAGTTTATGACTGCAGTTGATCAGTCTCTTATTGGTGTATGTGAATACTGTGTGGTTTGCCTCAAGTCAAAAGCATTATAAGCAATGATGGATGGCGGCTAGCAGTGAAATTCAGGACGCAATACGAAATGGATTTACACTTCACCCCGTTGCACAAGCAAGTGGCTATCAGGACTTGGTAACTAAATAGATAACTTGATGGCTTTTGAAGAGAACAGTACTGGGTTCGAGTTCCGGAGTGAACATCAAAGTCTGGGATGCAAGTACATCCAGCTGATAAGTCCCAAATAGGACTAGACGCACGTCCTGCATTCCACTGTTAGCCAACATCCATCTTTGCCTATAACTTCCACTAGTATTAAACAATAAATTTTCTTAACAATCAGTATAGGATTATGTCATAAAAAGTTAGATATCAATCGATAAATCAATAATATGTAAGTAGAAAATCATGAAGAGTACAAGATACGAAATGACTTAGATAGGAATTTAAAAGGAACAAGTATAATTTGCCGTTAGTTGCGTCTTTAACACAATTATTTCATGAAATAGTTAAACTGATCATTTACGAATTGTATTTATAAGACAACACAGGCCAATATTTCTTGAATATGAGAAACTGTGCTTACAATTGACTAATTATGGTACGTGGTAGTGATAAAATAGGACCAGAAAACATACAGTACTATCAATATAAATATATATATATATATATATATATATCACAGATGCAGTGTCCTAAATTAAATCTTTTCGATACGTAAGAATATCATGTCCTCGATACATCACACCAATCCAAAATCGATAATATGATAGGTAGATGTGATTGGTCAACAAGTGGCTTTTATTTGTAAGGAATAAGGTATACCATTGGTGACTTTATAATAGTAGGAAAATTCTATAAAATAGAAGTGACGAGTATTCCACTTTGACGTTCATTTGTCAATGACGTAGAGTCTACCAAGAAAAAGTCATTTTCTGTGATAATAAAATGATAAAACGATAAAATTACCTCATGACTATTTACTTTTAAATATAAGATTGGATGACGATTTCCATGAAACTAAAATAGCTCTAATTTGTAATTGTTTCCAGTGAAATGAAAACAGTGTCGTTGGCTTATATGTGTTGTACTATTTTTCTGTTGTTAGGAAATACCAGCTAAGGAAGAACATAATAATCAGTTTGTTTTACCGCTGCATACTTTTTGAACAATTCAGCCAAATTTCATCCAATAATCCTTTAATTCGGATTACTAAAGTGTGTCAGTTTACTCGAACACCTATATTTTTTGCGTGTTTTTGCATGTGACAACAAATCCACAACAAAATCATCAATGTGTGTGTTTGTGGTGAATTCTGAGTTCTTCAGAGATCAAAACTCAATCTAAGTTTGATAATGACCGGGAACGAGGGACCACTACCTAGCTACTCTCCTCTAGTATGGGATCCTCAAGCCCCACTGCAAGCACTAAACCTTTTGACTGCCTAACCAGCCTTCACAGGAGTGTATGTCTAACTTCAGTCGATCGGTTAATAATAAAAAACCATATTCCACTATCTTCGGTGGATAAATTCCTCACACGTAACATGGTTGAGCTCTGCCGGATCAGTGGCTTAAACGTTGAGTGCTCACAGTGAGACCTGTAAGCGCCGGATCTGATTTCAGGTTGGGTCATGGATGGAAATTATTCAGGAGCTTCATACTAGAATGTTACATCAATCTAATGTTTCCTTGTTTTTAATAGTTGTCTAACTTATATTGGTATGTCCTTTCATTAGTGCATTTATTCCATCATGTTTTAATAAATACCCTATCCTAATTGTAAAGAGGTAATTAGTTAAAATGAATTGTAGTTGCTATTTAGCTCGAAAGATGTTCTTGTACGTGCATTCAACATTTATTCTGATATACAATGTCATTTTGTTTAGGGAAAATGTTAAAAAACAATCAAATAATGATTCCAGAGATAAATGAATGAAAACAATTAGTATTTGTGTAAAATGGAAAAACAATCAAAAATTAGTGACGTATGAAACTTTTAACATTGCTGTTCAAATAAATGAGATCAAATGTAATTGGCTGAACTGTTCTCATTTTGAACGATGTTGTTCTTTACACTGATCCACTCCCAATTCTAGCTTGTTTGATTTACTCTATTTACCTTTACAAGTATTAGTATATCACAAAAATTGTGTAAATAATTTGTGACTAGGTAGTTCTCTATAAAAGAAATTCTATTTTAATCTTTGCAGTTACACAAGCAAAATGTACAACTTAACTAATCCTTCATTTATTATTGAAAATAAATTAGTAAATGACAAAAACATGCATTTTAATGTAGATTTCCTAATGTTACTGTCCCAATTTACCATACAAAATGGGAAATCTAATCATGTAGAACAATTTTCAGTTATGAGAACAATACTTCTGTAGATAAATAATGTTTTTATTTCATTTTGACACTTTATTTTTCCTTCATAAATTATAACCATAATAGACGGGCACATTCTTTAAAGTAAATATTCAACACAATCCAATTTTCTATGATATATATTCACTTTTAGATTTTTTTAATTAGCTGTTGTAACATAGTTACTGGTCTTGAAATATTTAGCTGAAATCATTTTGAGGACCTTCAGAAACTAAGAAGTTCTAGATACTTATGATTCAATATGTGATTAAGCCCATGATCTCTCATTCTGATTAACGAAAATAGTTTGTATCGAACTACTGAATCAATATCCATTATTCTAAATCTTCAACTGAATTCATATTCTCATATAGTACAATTCTTAGTCGGTGTGGTTGGTTTCAGTATCAACTAAGTTGGATCCATCATAAGTAGTTAACCATAAGAAGCTTAGGAAATTCATCTTAAAGCTGGTCATTGTTAGGTGAGTGATTATTAGTACTTGAGGTGGTATACTGGTCACTTTTCACAATTTAATAAGATTTTCCATCACAAATAGAGATTAACGGAGCAACCTCCTAAGTAAGTAAATATGTTAGTATGTTAAACTATTTGTTTTGTATGCTTAAAATGTAATTAGCATAAGAGGATTTCTTTCATAACTAAGCAGCAAAACGTTTGGTAGAATAGTGCTTTCCATTAAAAAGAACAGTCTAGAATTACCAGTGAGAACTAGACCTGTTTCATTTACTTTTTGAAAATATATAAATACATAAATATAAATATATAAACTCAATTACAGTAGTAAAAGTCCATTCATAGTATCAATGAGTTAATTAAATAAAGGTAAGTATATATATAGTTTATTTGTAAGTGTTTAAATCTTTCTGTTGTCGATGTTATGGGTTGGGTTTTGATCAATATCTTTAGGCAAATATATATCCTGAGCATATTGCCTTTATGTTACTGTTAACTAACAAGTATTTACGTAAACATGGATAAGGATTAATAGTAGAATCCAGGTAGTAACATCAACATTATGGTGAAGATATATTCAGCTGGTAAGTTCCAACTAGTACTAGACTAGTGTTCTGTATTCCACTGCCAGACACTATTCATCTTTACTTAACTTGTAATAAATAAAATTTATCTTTCCAGGAAAATATTACATCATCGATTGATATTAATTAGTCATTAATGATCTCGAAAAGTTTATTCTTTGGTGTTGTTATAGATTTTTTTATTTACTCTGAAGTTTACCTTTTAATTTTTAACTTTTTTTAATAAAATGTTTCAATCTTCTTTATGAGCAAACTACAGTATTACTAACTTACGCCTGTTGCTCCCAATGGGGCATAGGCCGCCGACCAGCATTCTCCAACCCAACTACAGTATATCAAGGAAATGTTTGTAGATTCTTATCAATCAAGTACTCATTAACCTTTTCTTTGAAGCGTAGAATCATTTATAAGAAAGATTTATTTTTTTCCTCATTATAAATTAACTTCCTTTCAAATGATATTATTGTATTGCTTATTGTTGAAGAAAAAAAGGTGATTTGTTGATTACTAAAATTTCTCTACTCTATTTCTTCTCTTTTCTCCTTTACATTTTTCTCTCTTTAACTTCTAGTTTGACATTAATTATTGATTATTGTTTATATAGAATAACAATAAGAAAAGGGTACTGAGTGTTCCTTTTCACTATCGGAATATTTGGAGTTGTTTATTAGTTGGCTTAAATACAATTTGTATATATGATGCAATGAAATTAAATAGTTTTAGTTACATCTTAATTTTCATTGATTATAATTTATTTATTTATTTTTTGATGTATACGATAAAAGATTGTTTTTCATATTGACTTTTGCTAATTAATTCTTTTCAGTCCAATTTTCTAGAAAAAAAGTCTCATTTAAGGACATTCATGCGAATCAATAGAAATAAGCTTGTAACCGAATTCTAGTCTTTCTTAAATGGAAAAAAAGATTGGATCCATTCAATCATATAAACTTACTTACTTACTTACGCCTGTTACCCCTCGTTGAGGAGCATAGGCCGCTCACAAGCATTCTCCATCCAACTCTGTCCTGAGCCTTCCTTTCCAGTTCTTTCCAGTTGCTATTCATCCTTTTCATATCGGCTTCTATTTCCCGGCGTAATGTGTTCTTTGACCTTCCTCTTCTCCGTTTCTCCTCAAGATCTGAACTTAGCGCTTGCTTCGTGATGCAGTTTGACGATTTCCTTAATGTATGTCCCATCCACTTCCAACGTCTTTTCCTCTTTAGCTGGGATCTGATTTGTCCTCTCCCACAGTAGGATGTTGCTGATGTTATCCGGCCAATGAATGTTGAGTATTTTGCGTAGACAACTGTTTATAAATACTTGTACCTTCCTGATGATGATCGTAGTAGTTCTCCACGTTTCAGCTCCGTACAGTAGGACTGTCTTGACGTTCGTGTTGAAGATTCTGACTTTGAAATTGGTTGACAGTTGTTTTTAGTTCCATATGTTCTTCAATTGTAGAAATGCTGCCCTTGCTTTATTCATAAAAACGTTTTGTTAAATTTAAAAGTATCAATATAATTCGTAAGTAAGTAATGTATCCGTATAACATGAAAATTCATCTAGTGATACTGTGTGATTTGGAATGAATAGGTTAATTGAAGAGCTTTCATTATCATTTTGGACATTATCATCAAAGTTTGCTTCACGTAGAAGCTTTGAAGCTAAAAAAATTTCTGGCGGAAAATGTGCTATTTCAACAACAACAAAATAGACACAAGCGGATGTAATTTCTGCAAGTGTACATTACAACGAAGTACTTATTTACAGTATATCTGTAATGTCAACTTCAGTATGTTTACAAAACTGGTGAAAAATGTTAGTGAATTAAGGGATTTCCGGAAATTCGGGGGTTTATTTTGTAAATTTAAACATGTACATACTTAATACCGCAAAACAAGGCCAAACATATTTTCATTGGTAACACAACTGATAACTTAGATTTGGATGCTGATGTGTTTTGTTACCAAACATGTTCACAATGATACATAAATAATCAATTTCGATAGATGATGTTTGTTCCATCTTCAAAATGGATGGTGATAGATATATTACCTTTTATATTTCAACTGTTTGATCTAAATATATCGTGCTCACAGTGGGGCGTATATTCTACGGCTTTAGCCATGTATAAAACCATCAGTGTACATGGCCAAAGAGTCCCGAAATTGGGGCAAGCAGTGATCAGTAATTCCCTGGTGTTCAGTCTCCTTGCAGGAGAAATCAGTAATCAATCTAAATTTGATTTCAAAACTTTCAATAAACTCTTAAGCTAATAATTTTGGGCAGTTAAATTTTCAGTCTGAAATTTAATGCATATATCAAGAGGAATATTAAAGTTCATTTTATTCATCAACAACTTTTTATAAATCGCTTTATTCATTTTCGCTTTCTGAGGTTACTTCTTTTATAAATATAAGGGGATTTGTGGAGATTGTAGAATTTTCAGAGTTTAAATCATCTAGTGATTTGAGTCAAGGCCACAATTGAAAAGCTGGTAGAACCGGACAGCCGTTTCATTCTAGCTAGGGACTCCTCGACAGTGCGCATTCACAAGCCAGAATCTGAAGCTCAAATTTTGGACATTCGGTCTTGCCTCTCTTGATTATGGAATACTAATATACTAATAGTTACCCACAGTAAACTGAAGAGATTCGGTAATTCATCGAAAGTCTGTGTTAGTACAACTGACTACGGAGATAGTGTTTTTTAAACGTCTGAAGCAATATTTCTAAGGATTTACTTTAGCTAAAAGCAAAGGGAATATATTTAATGAATGTGATGTATTTCTTCTATCATTAGAGGCCCATGAAAACTGTTTGACTTGAAAACAGTTTACATCACGATTTGACTTGAAAACCATTGAAAATTAGAGACCTCCGAATAGGTGGTTCTTCGAGTCTGAAAATATTACTCTTGCTCTAAAAAATGAAAGTCCTAGATTTCATCCTTTTAGATGTCGAAGGTACGTACTATTGAAGTACCACGTATTAAGGTGTGACATCGGTCAAGTTATACCTGTTGTTCACAGGTAGTCTAACTGAAGCTGGTCTATCATTTAAATAATCTCTAAACGGTTTATTCGTTTTGAAAGAGTAGTAAGAAGACGGGATTAATCTCAAAAACATAATCTCAAAAATGTGATCTATTTGCTTGCTACATTTTGAACAGTCTGGTCACACAATTGTTGAGGCGTTTTTGTAATCTAATGAAAGTCAGTTAGATAAAAGGTATATTTATCATTTAACACTTCCAACGTCTTTTCTTAAATCCTCTTCAGTTGAAAGTGGGTTTGTTCGTTCTCAGAGTAGGTTGTTACTGATGGTTTTCAGCCAACAGATATTGAATATCTTGCGTAGACAATTGTTTATGAATACTTCTACCTTTTTGATAATGATTGTAATAGTTCTCCACTTTCAGCTCCGTACAGTAAGACTGTTTTAACGTTTGTATTGATATTGGTTGTTAGTTGTTTTGAGTTCCATATGTTCTTCAATTGTAGGAATGCTGTTGTTGCTTTGCCAATCCTCGCTTTTACGTCTGCATCAGATCCTCCAAGTTTATCGATGATACTGACCAGATAGGTGAAACTCTCCATCTCTTTCAGAGTTTTTCCATCAAGTGTGATTGGGTTGGTGTTCTCTGTGTTATATTTGAGGATCTTGTTTTTCCTTTGTGCATGTTGAAGCCTATTGATGCAGAGGCTGCTGCTACAGTGGTTGTCTTGACCTGCATTTGTTTATGTGCATGGGATAGAAGAATCAGATCATCTGCGAATTCCAAATCGTCTGGTTACATCCAACCTATCCATTTTATGCCATGCTTCCTGTAAGATCTGGAGGTCTTCATAATCCAGTCAACCAGCAGAAGAAAGAGGAAGGGGGAGAGTAAGCAACCTTGTCTGACTCTGGTCCTTACTTGGAATGCGTTTATCAACTGTCCTCCATGCACCACTTTGCACTGTAGTCGGTCGTCTGAATTCCGGATGATGTTGACGTTTTTCCCAAGTACACCATTGTGCCGAAGAAGGTTCTATTAGATTTTTCTATCCACACTGTCAAATGATTTCTCATAGTTGAGAAATCATTGATGTATAGTGACGAGCTCCATTCAATTGATTGTTCAACGACAATCCGTTGTGTCACGACTTGGTCTGTGAACGACCGACCATAACGGAATCTAGATGTCGATCTCCAAGTTAGAAGTCTATTGAATCTTCCATTCGTTTCAGCAAGACTCTATTGAGAACTTTTCTCGGTACCGATAGTAGTATGATACTGCTGTAATTCTCGCACTTACTCCCATCTCCGTTGGTTAGTATTTTGATTATGAATTCTTCTTTCCAGTCTGTTGGTGTGTGTTTTTTCCAATTCCTTTCTGAAGAGAATGTGGAGTAACTTTAAAGTTACCTCTATGTTTGACTCCAGTATTTCGGCGGATTTGTTGTCAGGTCCGAGTGCTTTCACACTGTTGATTTGTCCGTCGATCATCCTGATTTGCTCGATTTTTGGTGTAGCAGCAATTGGAAGGTTTGTAGGTGTTGCTGTGACGTCAGGCAAGTTCAGAGGAACTGGTCTACTTAATTGACCTTCAAGGGGCCCTGCCCACCTATTTCTACGTTTTTGAATCTTAGTGATTGGTCTACCTTCTTTATCTCGACTGGTCATTATTGTTTACTACATTTCCCTGCTAGTTTTTTCGCCGTATTAGTTCCTTCCTTTGTATAGTCTGGAGCTAACTGATGATAGCTGTCTTGGACTCACTGAGTTTGACAGTGTCTCGAAGAAAAGTTGTGTTAAACTTTTGAAACGCTGTTTCTTCAATTGTCCAGTGTTGCTTTAAATTTGGTTTCATTTTGACTACTACCAGACGGTGATCTGAAGTTTTATCAACTCCTCTCTTTGTTTTCACATCTTCCATGGACTTTTATGAACTTTTTTATTGATACAGATGTGAGCGACCTGGTTCTCTGTAGTGTAATACAGTGAGACCCATGTAGTTTGTGTATGTGCTTGTGGGGGAATATAGTGCCACCTGTCACCATTTTGTTGAGTGCACATAAACTTTCACATCTGTCACCATCCTCGTTACCATGTCCATGTCGTTCGGTGAAGTCTTCTTACCCGATATTGTTCATTCCAACCATGGCGTTTAGGTTTTTGATCACGATGGTCAGATCATTTCCTGAGCACTTCTCGACGACCGATTGCAGCCTCTCATGAAACTGATCATAATCGTCTTTTCAGTTGTCATTGGTGGCTGCATAACGTCGAATAACATTCATTGTGATACCTCCTTCCTTGTTTTGAAGGATAGTTTGATGATTCTGGATTCATGAGATTTCCATCCTATGTGTGTTTTGCATGCTTCTTTGAACAGCATTAGTGCGACTACTTGTGTGTGTGAGTCATTTTCTTCTTCATGAACAGAGTGCAATAGCGCCTCTTTTGAAGCTATTCTTTTCTGTCCACCTTGCGTCCGATAAAATTCTCCTATCCTGAACACCATCAGATTGTATCCTTTTACTTTTGAGGTTATTTGAATGGTTTCGCACTTTTTTCGGAGATTCCAAGTACCTGTGTTAGATGTTTTTCTTATTGGTAGAAGTAGGCATCGGCTTCATGACTCTTCTTATTGAAGATGCCTCAACTTTTAGGACAGTGTTTGGCTGATTTAAATGTTTCCTTCTGGTTTACATTTTATTGGCAATCTTTTTTTCTGTGGGATGGGGTTTCTGACTGCATGATAACCTTACTCTTTTATCCAGACGTAGGTCCATCAGTTAGCTTAGAAGCGCTACAGGCGAAATTAATAAGAAAACTTAATGTTGTCAACTTGACGAACAGCCTAATTTTTTTGGATGAACAATTGTTTTTAATTAGCTTTCCTTGATGTGATTAAAATCAATACTTCTTTTCTTCCTTTCTTTTCTTTCTTTCTCTCTCTCTCTCTCTCTCTCTCTATATATATATATATATATATATATATATATATATATGTATATATATATATATATATATATATATATATATATATATATGAATGTATATTGTTCATAGTTTACACTATGATTATTTTAGTCTACTTGGTTGTACTTTTTTGTTATATTTTAATAATGAATTACTTCATCTATGTGCATATTGATAGAATTTTTCTGGCTTATGTCCTACTTTTTGTTTCTACCAATTTTTTTTTTCTCCAGCAGTAACTTTAAATTACAACATGGTTCACACTAGTCTACACAACTAAGACTAAATGCAGGTGTGTTTGTTTGGGTGTTTACTCATTCTATTATATTACAGAGATGTTAGTTTATGAAAATAATCGTTTAAAATAGTTATCACTGTGGTAGGTTAATACAAAAATAACTTAAATTTGAGTTTCTTCTTATTGAACTAGATGAATGGAATGTTATTTTCAAATATTAATAAAAGAAATACTTAAACAAAGCATTCCTTATTGCAGATGATGTGAATAGTTTGAGGCTAAGTAACAATTATCAATTGATTGGTATAGTGATTTGATTTGAAATGAAATTTTCAACGATTTCGACTTCAAAGATAAATGTAGACTAGTTCCTATGTAATGGCAATGTACATCATGAAATGATATTATTTAGAGTATCATTGTGTAAACTATTTTGAATCAGTGTACTTTTGTAGTCGCAAGTTCAGATTTGTAAACAATATACATCTATGATTTCATAAAACGTCGAATATATGAGGTTTACACATTTATAATCTACAATATTTTCTCAGACAATGAAAGGAATCTACTGACAGATTTAGATTCAAATTTATCTTCAATTTGGTTTTTTCATCGTAAGATTATTCATCCAATTAATTATTGAATAGAAATAATGCAACGATATATGAAAAGTATAAACTATTCACACTTGCATATTCAAGTTACGTTTACACGTATTTATATCATAGATAGTTGTTTATTCAAGCAAACGAATTAATTGACAATAAACATGTTTGAGAATAAAGTGAATGATTATGATCCATTCTGTCTATAATAGAATTGATATCTTAAAATAAAACACGACTTTTAAATAACTTGGTTATGAGTAAGTTATTGATTCACTGAAAACTGAGCAATTTAGCTCAATACAACAGCTAAAACCAATAACGTTTTGATATATGACATGTAGTCAGGTTGTTTTCTAGGTACCGATTGTCAATTACGATCTTTTGTTTAATTGAATTAAGTAATTAAGTAGTTAATGTAGAAACAGTCTGGTTTTTTAGACAGTTATCTCACTGTTTAAATATTTATAAGTTGCCGAAATTTCAGCCTAAATGTAAATCTCTAAATCAAATTAACTATGTAGGAAATTTCAAGGACATTATAATCATTCTGATTAGCTGGATACCTAGTAATTTAAAATTCGAAGCCAGAATGGCCTTTTTATTTGTTTTTCAAACGACTTCAGCAATTTCGACTTCCTATCAAAGTACTTTGTTTCTTAACCGAAGATAATAATTAATAAGTAATCAGTTAAGTCATTTGCAAAATTCCGGTGGTTTCAAAATTATTTTCACCGATTGATTCACATTTATCTTGACTAGTATACGTTTATGTTTGATATGTCTATCGGCACTGATGTTTAGTAAAGACTCTATCTCTTAGAATTTAACAGACTACAGACTAGTAACGTCGCCATCCATCCTTTAACGTTTTTTAACGGATTTTATTTGATCTTTTTTATAGTTCATTAAGTTAAATATTTTATTCATGTGTTTGTGCTTCGATCTCTCAAAATCTGATTGATCCAATCAATTGAATTTAGTCCCAAATGACCACTCGATCTTAATCATTAAAAAAAACCGTTTAAACAGTAGTCATCCATGTCGATGATTGTATCATGACTGTATCATAAATATTTAATGAGATAAATTGTTAATTATGAATATTTCATTTAGTTCTGTACCAAGAACTATTTCATAATTCATTAAATTATTCGTGTTCATTGGGCCAATACATTATTTATCAATATTTAGTTACTTTCAGGAATACTAAATTAAAATATTTTTCTCGATTGTATATGGTGAATTAATGAAGTTAACTCTATAGACTGTGAATAATAGGTTTAAATTTCATCAAATTTTCTTTAATAAAATTTACTATAGTATCATTCAGTTAGTACTATTTAATCACGCATTTAGTAAATAGCTTCGAATAATTAGAATACACTCATTGATAATTTGGAAAATATTGAGTTTTTAGAATCCTGCGATCGTGATCATGAATGCGGTCTGCTGAGGAGTCCCGTACTAGGACGAAATGTCCGTCTAGTGCTTCCAGATGTTCAGTGATGGCCTAACACCAATCGATTCATGATCTCAATCAAAAACTTAACCATCCTCACAACCCCATACTAATATTTAAACTTATTTGTTGAAGGTTATTGTTCCAACTTTACATTGTAATAAAGTCCAATTTTTACCTAGATGTTTTATAGATAATAAAAAAGCAAATATAAAGGAAAAACACAATCCTTTAAGGTGCTACTCTGTTGATAAATCAATCAAATGATTCTTAAGGGATTCAATAGAAATGTAAAACTAACTGGCTTCGAATTTGAGCTGTCTGAAGACACCTCTTTATCTTATCCAAGGACTTGAAGTTTAATTGGAAATGCTTTATGACGTAACTGGCTGTTTATATAAATTTCCTCTCCTTAATATCAATAAAATGAAATGGGGTTTGTTTATTCGATAAGTAAACAAGTGAAAGAAAAATTAGTCAATTACATTTGGATACCTTTAAATTGTTTATGGTTAGGAGCTTATTTGTTTTGAATAAAAAAATGCTTGTGCAAAATGAATGGATTTATGGTTGGCAGTGAGATCCAGAATGTCCATTTCATTCTATATGTGACGCTTCAACTGTATTCATCTGAATCTCAGTGTTGATGTTCACACTGAGACTTAAATCCAGTACCTATCATTTCAAACCCCTAGTATTATTTTCTTAGCTACCGAGTTCTATCAATCACTATGATGTTATATATGTGAACTGGAGTTTCCTTACTTTCGATAGTTAGAAGTAATTGATTGAAAGGGAACGCGTGTCCTATTTCTCACTGTTAGCAGCAATCTAATTGTACTTAAAACTTTCAACTAAATGGGATATCGAGACATCCTTTCAGAATGCATATATGCAAATAGAGACCGTTATCAACAACGGCGAAATTGCAACCACTACATAAAACAGGCTTTAGTTTGAAATATGATCTTCAATAAAAGTACACTATAGTATAACTTAAGAGTATACTCCCGTTTGTGTAAGTTACTGTGTTTTACTTGAAAGTCTGTTATAATAATTTACAATAATGAAGAAATACTTAATACAAAGTGAAACTTCAGTCACCATAGCAAATAGTCAAAGTAATTTGTTTCAATTTTCAATTTTTCCATAATATAGTACTAAATTCAAGTTTAAAACAATAGTTTTGTTTTAAGTTAATCAGTGAAGTTTAATAACATTTGGTTTATTTCTAAATAGCTTCAAAACCCATATAGTTAAGTTATTTGCAGGGATCCATTCAATCAACGAAAAGTTTTTACTACTCTCTGTACTTGGCACCTAGTGATGAAAATTTGATAGAAGGAAGTATTTCAGTGTCAAGGGAACTGATTTGTATGATAAAGTACAGTAAATATAAAATCTTAGTATATTTGTAAGTAAATAATACACGTTTTAACTATCCTTATTGGGATCATAATGTCTAACTTTCGCGTTTGCCCTGGTCAAACCTTACAAATGACAGAAACATATATGTGGAAATACTTTCAATCTCGCTAATTAGTTTATCTTTTATTAAAAATCAATAAAATAACTGAATGTTTGCGAAATTTGTGAATAAAAGAAATATGAAAACGGTTTCATACATTGTATGAAATTGCTTTGAGCTCCGTTGTATATCGAATGACATTATTCAGTGGAGTTTCACTAGTTATTGACACTAGCTACCTAATGTTAAGTTTATTTGAAGGTTTGAATAATCATTCATGAAAACCTAATGAAATTAAAATTGTTGAAAACATCTTTTAGTATAGTTTACTGTAGCCTGATTAATCAGACTTACACATCATTTATGCTATTTTTAGAACTACAAAATTATTTGTAGCCATTATAATTAACCTATAATTTATTTATCTAGAAAAGTCTGAAAAAATAGTAAACAAGATAAATAATCATTGAATTGGGTATTTGATGTTTTTTCCTCTAGGAATAAGTTCATTTAAGGTAATTTCCAGGTTCTACCTCATAAGGAATAGCTTTTCTAGATATTCGCATGTAGAATATATATTTATCTGTTTATACTTCTTTGTTTTGAAAATTTTACTTGTTTTTTAAATGTACAATTTTACGTATCATAACTATATTTCACTACCCTTATCTTACTCACACGTATGCACACTTACTCTCATGCATTCAAACGTAAAAATGACAATGATCATAAATGTTATTAGGTTTTCTTTACATGCTAATCGAGAGACTTTACTGAGAAAATTTATTGAGAAAACTTTCAATTCACGTTAGAAAAAAAAATTGAAAGATTAAAATTGCTGATGTTTAGGTAAATCTATGGAGGTTAATTTATTCTTTAACCGTTAAGTTCAAGATTATATTTAGGTTCATCATGTTTTCTACACAAGTACCTACACGTGTGTTCACAGTAAATAAATTATCAAGGACATATATATATTACTAATAAAAGTAAACAAAACAGTCAAATCACACCTTTTATGAACGAATTTTCGCCTTGAACTATAACTCTTCCGGTACCCATCCAACTCTCATTATTTGATTGTCCATCATTTTCGGTGGTTAGTTCAGTTTGATATAGAAATGCTAATAATATTGTTTTAAGAAAATTAAAACCGACCTACATAGAGTTCAACTTGATTGATATCACCTAATATACTTATCTAAATTTTATTTCATGATTTACCTTATGAATTCATCTTGTTGTCCTGATAGTTTCTTTATATAAAGTGTTTATGTAATATATGTTATGCTTACATCATATGATTGAAAGTGAATACGATCACTTATTTTGTTGGTTGTATGGAGATTTCCTTTTAATTTCCAAAAACCTTTTCGTTACCATTCGTTAGAAAACTATTATAAACCAACTTCTAGAATACCACCTCACAGTAATGGGCAGCTGCAAGTCACATTTGATTCACCTTAGGGACCTTGAATCTCACGACTGACACAATAGCCTCATGCTACTGGGTTTGTAAAATGTGGTTCATGTTTCTAATTTTTACGACTAAACATCTATGTGGTGCACCCCTTTTTCGATAGTCTTCTGTGTAGTTTCGGTTAATGATACGAAAAACCATTAAAATTACTTATACTGTTTAACAGTTCTTGATGGTTTCATGTTCGCTGAACTAAACATTTTAATTACTAGGCCTTCGTTTTAGTTCTGAACAACATTAGCCAACTTTGTTTAGAAGCAGGTTTTCTAGTTATTCCACAAACATCAGGTTACTTGTTTCAATTGACTTAGTTATCAACTTGTCGACTTCAGATGCTTGTGTTCTCGTTGTCTGTTTTCTTCGGTTGTACTATAAGGATGTGATGGGTTTCCCTTTTTCATATTGATGGATAATAGGGATTCATATCGACGTGCTTATTGATTCCAAGTTAACCTGAATTCTATGCTCCTTAAATTCTTGGGGACTCTTGGAATCTCCTTGACACCGAACTTTGATATTGTCCTAATCGAATTTATGTTCGCAGTTGTCTCTGCGCATTAATATAACTGGTAGTAAATCACGTCCTTTCACAGCTAGTAGAAAACAAAATGGTCAGTTCTATATGAAGTATGCTCTAATGATGTTGATCAGAAGCCAACGAAAAATTCGCTACTGAACAATCTAGCTCACAGGACACACTACTACCAAAAACATCCACCTAATATGTAAATCTCCATTATTTCTTGATGGTTTCCCAATAACAGATCTCCCCTTGAGTATTAGTTCGCTCATTCGAGCTTTTACCATGTTAGCTAAAATTTAAATGACTGATAAGTTTGTAATGCTTGATTATCTAACTAAATTCGTCATAGATGGCAAACTATTAAGAATTTTGTAAATTATTGGAAATACTTAGATCATATACATGTCTTTATCTTTCTCATTTACAGTTTGAACTAGTATTGTTGTGTTTAAATGTTTGTAGATATACATATTAGTAAATCAACTAAATTATTCAAGTTAGAATATAATAAGTGCATACACGATAACTAAAATGTCTTAATATTTATTATATAAAAAAGGTCAATAAGATATTCTATGAACATTAGCAGATTGATTACTACACATTTCTAATTGCTATATTGAAATTATCAGTTGAAAAGAGTTATTTTCTGTTTATCACGTTATATTATTATTACAGGGTAAAACGACCGATGACTGAGATCACGTGACCACTGAATTAGATACTCGATGGATATGCTATACACAATGAATTACGTTATACGAGATATATGATTCACGACCAAATATAGAGGACCAGAGTATAAACTAGGGAGTATCTTATTAAACACAGTTACAAACAATCTACACTCAGTGAGTCCGGAGTAAAAGTCAATAATGGGATAGGAATCAGAATTAAATAGTCAGTAAGCTAAGTGTCTGTCAGTTTATACACAGTGGCTCATCGTATTTAATATTACTGGCCACATGTCATATATATTCAAAATCATTTGGTGTACATTGATTCAAAAAAGCACTCTAATTCTGTTATACCAATCTTCGTATTGGCAAATGAATTCTTACGTAATAACTAGGCAAAAAGAGGATAAAGACAGAAGGTCGGACAATAGATACTTTATTATGTTTTGTTGTGAAAATATGATAACTCAAGTAATTATTTTAAATAAATAAAAACGCACCTCTAAAGGATGAAAGAAAGACATCCTTTAAAGTCTTTACCACCAATAATATGATTCGAACTCTAATTAGAATCCATTCATTTGATTTTATTTTATAACAAAACAAATAACCTAATAACTGAATCAAACTCTTACTCAAAAGAATAAATAGGATGTGGGTTAATATGTAATTCAGGACCCACACCTATTTCTTTTCGGGACTCGTCAGCTGGATTTGCCTGGGTCCCAACATTGATCGTCACACTATAAGAGACAAATCAACTAGCTTTTGCTTCAAACGCCTAAGGCATTTTCCTCTGAGCTACCAAACCCGAAACAGTCACTGATTTGTACAATCATATATTTGCATACTTAATGGGACAGTTCATCCGTGTATGAGTACTTAAAACAAACAGAAAACTTCTAAAATGCTTTTATCTGCACTTCTGCATAATTTTTAATAATCAATCGTTCTAAAATTCAATGCAGTAAATGCATTAAATAAATTTAATTTTACCAACGCAACTTCGAAATGTAAATAATCCTTTTTCGCTGAAACGTATTATAGTGGCTTGGCTTCGAGATAATTTTTTATGCTTCATTTATCAACCACCTAGATAGCTGTTATTAAAGAAATTTCAACGGTGTATGAAGTCAGGTGACAACACAAAGCACCGACTACAGTTTAATAATGGATAGTGCAGACAACAAATTTACAAGCACATCAAGCAAATTTAAGTAGAGAGGCTAGTGCGCGCAAGCAAATGTATACAGAGGCGGATTCAGAGTTCAATCGAATCGAAGTTATCAGTCAATAAGATTCAAGCACACATATGAGAAGGAGAATGATTCATCGAGTGTTATTTTAGCAACTGACGCATAAGGTAGAGTGAAGACTATGTGCGTAGGCTGTAACATGTGGTTAAGCCTACGTGCTCATACAGATATGATAATAACAAAAATAATACAAAGAAATAGACAAATTGTTACTGTTCTAATAATACTGTCTGTTAAATAAGCTATTTGGAAGGGCTTGACAAAACTAATCGTAAACATAATTGATTGTAGTAGAGGTGATACAATGTTGATCCACATTATTCATCCTTTAAGGTGAAAGAACACATTGAGGTACTTTTTATCTCCCAAATTAAACCAATGAATCAGTTAAATTGCGTTAATTTCACTTCATAACTTTCTGGTTAATAATCAATCTGTCTTTCAAATGGAAATGTTACATTATGAGCTTGACTCCCATTAAGTAATCTACAATTGACATAAATTATACTTCATGACTGAATATGGTTTACATTATTGACTACAATATTTACTTCGTAAATAATATTTTGTTTTATTTGATCCATACAATTGGTTAATTCATTACAAGTGTAAATAAGAAATATAAAGGATACGGTATTAGTTCATTCGTAAAGCATAATAAATGACGTTATTTGGAATATATATTCACAGGACCTAAGTATAAGCATAATTGTATTAAAGATGACCGATGGACAATTGAAAAACGAATAGTGCGCTTATGTATATCAAATAATAAATCAAACAAATGAAGTTTCTTTGTTTGTTAACTTGTTTAGTCGTTTCGCGTACTGTTGGTTTTTCTATCCAATAAATTATCCTACTCTTTTTAAGCTTTTCTTTCAGCATTAGAACCTCATTTTGTATTGAACCAATTAGTTTGTTTGGCATATGATCCAATGTAATTACTTACTATGAAATACCTGTCATATATATATATATATAATTTTTGCACGGTAAAAATCTAGACTGATGTTGCTGTGACATAGTGTTACAGACAAACTAATTGATGAAAAAGGGAAAACTTTGTAAGCAATTGTCATTTGGATCAGGATATATATCTTCAATATGTATTTGTTAAATAATTACTTTACTGTATTCAAATGCTGTTCATGCTCATCAACATCATTTTAATCTGTCAAACTATGCGAATAGATCATTCAGTCATATGATCAGAAGTCGACTGAAAGAATGATCAAAAAGAATGCAATGGCATCTGAAAACGACGAAACCTACGAAAATTCAAAATAAACAAAGCCATAAGAGAAAACTGATGGAATAACTGAAGAGCTCCGTGAAGTGGGTCATGACAATGTAGTCTAGAACAACAGACAGATTAATGCAATTAACCGTCTAGTTGAGAGAACACTGTCAAAAGCATCTATTTCCGGTACAAATCTAAATCATCATTTCACTTATTTCAGATTTGGTTTTAAGCTTGATTATCGTTCATACTGTCCAATAGTTTCATCCATACTCTCATAATCTCATTAACTTACTGTGCTTTATATCTAAACGAAAAAAATAACTCCATGGGGTGGTATCATATCGTGATCTATGAAAGATTTCAAACATAGTAAGTTAATAACAAAATGAAATTAATCTACAATTTAATGCATCTTTACGAAAACAGAGAATATCTTTTTCAGCACTTTAATACAATTTTGCTTTTGTTTGCAAGGCAATTTAATTGGCTACTCGATACATGTTTCCATTTATCAGCATGGTCATTTCATAGATGCACCTAGAAGTGTTTCATACTAGGTTACGGTGTAGGCAGATCCTATAAATATTAGCAGATGAGTAAATTAAGTACGGAGTATCTCGATTAGTTTTTGTGGTGCCTTGTATTCCTTGTTCTTTTACTGAATACATACTCGCTAGTTAATTCAAGTCATTAGGATTGTTTTTTTTAAAATGTCTATTTATAATAAACCAAAAGTTTTAATGATTGTTTTTCTGTACACTGGATTAACTTGATGACATTTTTCCTTAATGAGTGAGTTCACTTTCATATTCATAATATTATTAGTCCTAGACTTATAATTAATTAAACATTGAACATTCAAAGCAACACTATGACGCTGAATCAATATAATATTGAGGAATTACTTACACTAATTTCAGCAGACTACTTAAAAAAGGGATTAGTCAGTACTGAATACATAATGTAAATAGATTTTTTTTCTTTTGTGAGGATGGCCTCGAGTGAACTCGATGGAGCTCTGAGAAGCTCAGAAAGAGCCGAAAACGTTCTGTCTAATCATCATGTTCTGAAAGAACATTCCAGAATCCCGACATGTAGCTTCCCTATAGGAGAAATACTAGAAACTTTTGTATGAGGATGGGATGTCTGTAACGATGATTTCGTTTTACCAAGAACCATAAATATCCGAGAGTTTCGTACCATATTGGAATGACATCCTTTCTCACCAGTCCTCTGCCTCATAACTTGCAACTTGGGGGGGGGTATCTAGCGTTGGAGTGCTCAAGTAGTACGCAGTATAGCAAGAATCTAATCTCTAGATATAACATTTTTCTTGACTTAATTACACTTATTGTTGTTGAAAAAATTATTTTGATCTCATTTCTTCTCCGAATTTCTAACTCGTACATCATCATCATTAGATATACATAAATATGAAGTTTTAGGATTTCGTGACTCAAAAGTTTGGATGAATGAGTTATTATCGTGTAATGACTCAGTAGCATAAAAGTGTTGATCTTGAATTTTATCATAAGTCATGTTGTGGATGTATACTTCTGGAAAATTTCCAATTAGATTTAAACATATATAAGAAGCGATGGTTCATTAGTGGAAGTAACTGACTTTCAAAAACAAGTTGACACGTTCAAACCGACTTCATTTAAGTCTGTCCAAACCGATGAATAATTTCATAATTTGTCACATAAATAATGTGTCTTAAAGAGTATCACATGAAAACAAAAATTCTAAATTGTTGAAATTATTTCATCAAACTTAATTTTTCACGAAACAGTACATTTACTAATTACATATTTATGTACTCTGTTTTAAACGTGGCACAAATCCATGAAGTCACTGACAATTGGACTGAGCCATGTTGGTAGGTGTAGACTATCTGGTTGGGATTCTCGAGATGATAGCAATCGATGGTTAGAGACCTTGAATGACATGGTTCAAAATCGTTTGCAATAGCGAAGGTGCATCCATTCTTTGTGTTCTGCCAAATTCTAATCTTCTGAATTCTTCATGTTTCTATCTTTTTTCTCTTTTCAAACTTATTTCACTGGATTATACTCCTCCAATAACATCTTCAAACCCCAATCTTTCCGATTTCTGCTTATACTCCTACTACTTATAGTACTATGGGATTTGAATCGACAACTGTATCTCTGTACTAATGTGATATGGCAACTCGAACTGATGTACGTACGTACGACGTTCTACGTTATAACTGACTGACTCTGTTTTAAAACCTTATTGTTTATGCGGTAGCTGGTAATACTACTTACTTGTTTAAATAAAATTCATTAGAAGATAGTACAAGCTTTCAATTTATCCATTGAAGTTCAAACACTTTTATCAATAAGCTATCTGCTAGATAACGTTAACACAAAGTAGGAAAAAATAGTAAATACTTATTTAAATACGTTTATTTATGCTAATTAACTAATGTTTTACATAACAAAAGCATTATTTAGTCAAGTGTTTATATTTTGTAATCTACTGAAAAATAAAATGATTATCTCCATTGTTTTAATCTTTATCAAATACAAATTAATACTGTCCTATATGAATTATTAGTCAGATGGTTTAAAGTTGTTATGTTTTTACCTTGTAAGTATACATTTTTTTCTACCCTGAAGATGTTTAAAGAGTGAGAGAAAACACAAAGAAACTGAAAGTAACATAAGTTAAAATACATGTTGATACAAATTGAATTATACAACAGAATAATTACCTTAGAAAAAAAATTTCTCATTAAAATCATTATCTTTTAACTAAACTATTTAAGCCAAAATTAACAAATTACTACACATTAGATACTATAACTAACATTGTTTTTTTGTTCAATTAAGTCTATTCTATATTAAATAATTTGTTTGTTGTGTTGACATGTGTACTATTGTAGAAGCAGCCAAATGTCAATATTTGTTCTTTTTTTTATTTTTCTATTTATTATCGCAGAATAATACAAAGAGAATATATTTTTATTAATTAAAAAAATGAATGAAGTAGTTATTTTAACCTTCTGAACAATAGTGTGTTTCATTTTGTGAACTTACCATAAATCATAACATTGTGAATGTATGCACAGAAGTACAATTTTCTATTTTTTTTTGTTTGTAAAATGATAAAAATAAAAAAAAATCTTGGTACTATCAATATTATGTGAAGTTGTTACATTCATAAGACAAAGCCGCGGTAATATCTATCGATCAATATATTTTATCATTAGTCGGTGAAATAGTAAAATATATATTTCAACTTCAAATTACAGTTTATCCTGCTACACCGTTAGAATAATCTTATTAAACTACTCTACTCTATTGTTGCTTAACAAATCTTTCATTGTTGAACTAATCAGTACAAACCATCTGGACACTTTTTGACAGTAATTTCATACTAAATTCATTTAGTATTGCCTCGATATCCATCTTTCCTTACAATGCTTGTGAATTGAGGCTATATCGAGGCAATACGCACAGGATGCACATATGCCAATAAGAGATTGACCAGTTGCAGTCCTAACACATCGATGGGAAGATTCAAACAAACAATACTAAATGAATTTACAATTCACCCCATCGCACAAGCAAATGGCTATCAGGACTCAGTGGCCGAGTGGATAACGCGATGGCGTTTGAATCGAAAGGTACTGGGTTCGAGTCCCAGAGTGAACATCAACTCTGAGATGCAGGTACATCCAGCTGACGAGTCCCAAATAGGACGAAACGCGCGTCCTGGATTCCACTGCTAGCCACTATCTATCTTTGCTTACCATGCTTGTGAATATAATACTGTTTAAAAAGGTGAATAACGAGCATTATTTTTAAAAAATATTGGTTTATTACATACTAGGCTTTATTTTCTGCGACTTGTTGGCTCAGTAAAAAATAAAAGTAAGGTTCTAGATTTAGTCATTGGATTTACTATAGATTCGTGCATTTTTTAGTGCGAATCCATTGAGATAATTGGATCAAATTCCATATGTTTGTAATGCATTATTATTGTTATTTCTACGATAATTTAATTAATGCTCTTGGTAACATTTTGTTGGCATTAATAAGTTCTATATAATTACGTTTGCATTTTATGGAAAACTTAAAAAAGTTGTTTTGTATCCAGGAGAATACAAGGTTTTCACAGCATATATAGATAAACATAATTTAACAAAAATATTGCAAGGAAATTAACATCAGGATTTTCTTTTAATTTTGTTTTTTTTTTGCTTTATTTAAGGACAAATTTCTTTGTTTCACCAATAAACATTAATAATATAGATTGAATAACAATTCATTTATCTAAATTGTTTTCTTATTAACTTGACTATATTCATGCTGTATTGTATTATGAATAGAGTTAAGACAATTCCTAAAACTAATTATATGTTGTTTGCCTTAGAAAATAGGGAAAAAACACTGAAGTTAACAAATCAAGATAAAATAGAAATTATCAATTTTCATTGATCCATTTTTCTTGTTACTATTTGCATAGTATCGATGGATATTTTTTTATTTCTGATAATTTAGATAAAGTTTACGGATTAAAGTAATCTTTTCATTTCTCTCTATTTAGCTATATATATATATATATATATATATATATATATATATATATATGTAACTATGTAGTGTAAAATTTCTTTAATGTATATATGTACAGCTATACTAATATACAATCATTCAGATAGTAAATGATTTCCAAAGTTATTAAATTCACTTTCATATATTTCTCTACAAGTAATCATTATAGATCAGAGGGGGGTTTTGTGGAGAATTTAGTATTTTCACAGTTGAAATCATGAGTCAATTGAAGCTGGACCACCATCGAAAACCTGGAAGCACTGGACGGCTGTTTCGTCCTATTATGGGGCTCCTCAGCAGTGCAAATCCACGATCCCGCACCCGCGAGATTCGGACCCAGGACCTACCGGTCTCGAGCCGAAGCCCTTAACCGATAGACCACTGAGCCGGCGTCCAAAGGTGTTAATCTCTAACTTCAACCAATCCACGATTTTGAGCGACCGTTCACCAATTGTCTTCAGTGAGCTGATATCTAAACGACAGACCTGGTAGAACTCCACTGGCCACTGCTTCCCACTAGAACTCAAGGAAATATATCTTGAAGTCAGTCACTAGTGAGCATATGATCGGTTAAGGGCTTCGGCTCGAGACTGGTAGGTCCTGGGTTCGAATCTCGCGGGTGCGGGATCGTGGATGCGCACTACTGAGGAGTCCCATAATAGGACGAAACGGCCGTCCAGTGCTTCCAGGTTTTCGATGGTGGTCTAGCTTTAATTGACTCCTGATTTCAACTGTGAAAAGTAATCAATACCTTGAACTAGTATAAGTGAATATACTAATTACCGAATTAACGTCTAGTAAGACAACAAAAACTTCTCGTAGATTATATCTATTTCCTGTTAAAAAGCATCACATACATTCGAAGAAATTAAATATTTTGTTGTAGTATAGTTATGAAGTATTCATTTACACATTGGTTGAACATAATCCAGCTGGGAATCATAATATTTAAAAGAAATTTTAAGATATACTACTGAATAAGGTACGTAATAAACCAAATGTCTAGGCTAGTTATCCTAAGGAGTTGAGGACAATTTCTATATCATGAAGTAAAGTTAAACTTGAATAATGCCTACCACCTTATACAAATCTGATATAGTTAATTTTGTTATACGAAGAAGTCTTCAAATATTTCATAAAGCATTACAAAAACCAGGATTTCATCAACATATATCAACATTGACTAATTACTTGTCTACCAACCTGATATACGAAGATTATTATGATTCATGTTAATGTGAACTAATAATTACTACTCTAATTTTTCTGTCCGGATAAACTTTATTCATAATTCAAATTTCAGAGTGCACAAAATCTTCAAACGTGTCTCTGAATAATTATATCAACATTTTGTTTAAAACATAAAACACAAAAATTAGCACATTATCAAGTTGTTGTTTTTCATGTTTAACATAGTTTATATCAAAATTTATGGTAAAAATAAGTTCTACTTTCTTCTAATTCTAGAGAACATAAATATCAGTAGACTGACAAACAAGAAGTACAAATAAATAGTATAGTGACATTTTTAGCATGACTCTTTTAAATGTAAAAATAATCAATGTGATCAATTTACAAATTTATTACAGTAGAGGTTTTGTAGAGATTTTAGTAATTTTATAGGTGACTTCATGAGTCGATTGAAGCTAGAACAACATAGAAAACCTGGGAGGACTGGACGACCGTTTCGTCCTATTGTCGAACTCCACAACAGTGCGCATCCACACATCCGTCTCGCGAGATTCAAACCTAGGACCTATCAGTTTCACGCGCGAGCACTTAACCACTGAGTCGGCATTCAACAGTGATGATGTTCAACTTCAACCAATCTACATAATTGAGCATCCGTCTACCATTGTCTTCAATAAGTTGCTATCTGACAACAGATTCGGTTGAACTCCACTGATTATTGTTTCTCACTAGAACTCCAGGAAATACCTTTTGAAGCCAGTCACTATTGAGCTTATGATTATTATCAGCTTCAATTGACTCATGAATTCAACTATAGATTTATTTCACTCAATTATCTTAATATTAAATCAAAGCAAGATACTGAGTTACTTCTAAGTAGCTTGTCAGAACTGTCGAAAATGCATCATTGTTTTCAACGAAGATGCGTTAAGTAATTCATTCAAGAGAACTATTGATTATTCTCAAAGATGAATGTTAGCTAACACTGGAATCCAATATACTCGTCTAGTTCTATTTGGGACTCGTCAGCTGTATGTAGTAGCACCCCAGACTTTGATGTTCACTCCGGAACTCGAACCCAGTACTGTTCTCTTAAAAAGCCATCAAGTTATTTACTCAGTGACCGAGGCCTGATAGTTACTTGCTTGTGAAATGGGGTGAAGTGTAAATTCATTTCGTATTGCGTCCTGAATTTCACTGCTATCCTCCATCCATGATTGCTTATAATGCTTTTGACTTGAGGCAATATCGAGGCAATTCGCACAGTATGCACATATACCAATAACACACTGATCAATTGCAGTCATAAACATCAATGGGAAGATTCAAACAAACAACACAAAATGAATTTACTGATTATTTGTTCAATCAGTTGGTAATCTACCGTTTTGAAAGACGCACTATATGCCTGACTTCGAGATCAACAGGCTGGATTACTCAAGGATAGGTCGTGCACTGACCAAATTGCTACACTACGGATCATCATGTAACAATCAGTTGAGTGGAATTCGTCACTATACATCAACTCCATTGACTATGAGGTATTTGACAGTGTGTACCGCAGAACATTATGGAAACTTCTTCTACACTATGGAGTTCCTCAGAAGGTTGTCAGCATTATCCGGAATTCATACGATGGACTACAGCGCAGAGTCATGCATAGAGGACAGCTGACAGATGCATTTCAAGTAAGGATTGGAGTCATACAAGGCTTTCTACTCTCCCCCTTTCTCTTTTTTCTGGTGATTTACTGGATTATGAAGACTTCGACATCTGATGGAAGCACGGGATACAATGGACATCTCAGAATCAATTAGACGATCTGGACTTCGCAGATGACCTAGCCCTCCTATCTCATACACACAAACAAATACAGACGAAGACAACAAATGTAGCAGCAGCCTCTGCATGAATAGGCCTCAACATACACAAAGATTCTCAAATACAGCACGGAGAACACTAACCCAGTCACACTTGATGGAAAAACTCTGGAAGATGTAGAAACATTCACGTACCTGGGAAGCATCATTATTGAACAAAGAGGACCTGACTCAGATGTAAAGGCGAAGATTGACAAAGCAAGAGCAGCATTCCTACAATTGAAGAACATATGGAACTCAAAACAACTGTTAACTAATTTCAAGGTGAGAATCTTCAATACGAACGTCAAGACAGTCCTACTGTACGGAGCTGAAACATGGAGAACTACTACAACCATCGTCAAACAGTTGTCTACGCAAAATACTCAACATTCACTGGCCGGATATCATCAGCAACAGTGTTTTATGTGAGAGGACAAACCAGCTACCAGCTGAGGATGAAATTAAGAAAAGACGTTGGAAGTGGATTGGACATACATTAAGGAAATCACCAGACTGCATCACGAGGCAATCCCTAACTTGGAATCCTGAAAGGAAGCGGGAAAGAGAAAGGCCAAAGAACACATTACGCCGGGAGACGGAAGCATATATGTAAAGGATGAATAACAACTGGAAAGAACTGGAAAGGATTGCTCAGGAGAGAGTTGAATGGAGAATACTGGTGGGTGGCCTATACTCCTCAACGAGGGTAACAGGCGTAAGTAATTTAATGAGTAAGTAAGTAATCTACAGTTTTATTAAGAGCTCAAAATATTTTCACATCAATATTAGAACGGGCAGTTAAGAAGGTTACTTAACACACACAAATTTTCTCTTTGCTTATCATATTATTATTGATTGTCCAAACAGTCATTTTGTTGAATTGTACAAGTTTCAACTAATTTTCCATTACGGCATCTTTGCGCTTATACCCTTATTTAGACCACACTAAGTATGTTTACCGAATTACTGAAGAAAGACATTTTACTTAAGCAACGAAACAGAAAAAGATATGTTATGTAGATTTGAGTTATTTCGATTACAACTAAACATTTATTAAATAACCAATTATCAAAGTACATGTTAAGTGAAAGAACTCCTAAAGCTTATTATAGACATAGATATTTGTCAGTGATGTATTAAGTCTTTGGTATACTAAATAATTATGATATTCACATTTACAAAGAAGGTTGTTTATAACCATTTAAATATGTGTGATGAACTGCAGGAACAACTAATTATTTCTGTACTGTGCTGAGCTATTCAGTTTTATCTAAGTTATGATTGTAACCACAACATTTAAGTATCTTATAATCAATAAATTTATTTAATTCACTAGAAGAGTAATCGTACCAGTAAACTGAAATGCCCCAATGCTTTCAACGTATTTAGAATGTAGATTTACTATTTTTTTCAATCAATTATCGTATCCTGAAGTGAACTTTTTTTTATATAGTTTTTCACATATTTACAATGAAACAATGTAGTTAAAATGAAAAATCATACCATTAAATTTATTGAAAGAATCCAATAATACAGTCAATTCTATCTTTTCAATTTTTCTTCTTCAACTAACTAAGATATTTCATCAATATTTTCACTTCTGCATTGACCACTTTTTTTTTCTTTATAACTAAATAATACATATTTCATGAGTTTTATTAATTCAATTGGAACGTATAGAGATAACTTAGCAATTTGTTATGTGTTTTTCATTTTCTTATTGAACTTGTTAAACTGTGTATGTTATAGGAATCAATAATGTACTCTTATTTGTTTGTCAGTCTTTACTGTTGTTATTATCATTATTATTGTCGTCCATCTGTAGTGAATAATGACTTGGTGAAGATAACCAGTTTATTGTTTAAAATAAAATTACTGGGTTCTTTGGTAAAATGTAAGAGCCGTATATTGAATATGTCATTTGCGAATCTTCCATTAATTGTATTTTTTTACATCCTTTATCATTCTTACAATTCTCAAGTTCTTTCTGTTTTTTTCAGTTTAATCTTCTCCATGTTCTTTTGTCAGGAATTTCACTTCTGATTAGTGTTACATACTACTTATGTCGACAGACATAAGTAACATACATCACACATACACATCATCATCATCGTCTTCTTTTTATCTTTTCACTTGAACTAATATTGAGTAGTATTTTGTGAAATATTTGGAAGTAAATTTTGCATTCAAGCAGTTTCTATTTATTAACTATGTAAAAGAAAGGATTGCTAGGACAAGGTCAGATGGAGAATGCTGGTGTGTGGCTTATGCTCCTCCACGAGGGGTAACAAACGTAAGTAAGTAAGTAACTTTGTACAAGGAAAAGATGAGAATTTAATGAGGAATTATTTGGGTTTCAGTTTATTCAGTTACGGATTGTTTTAGCGGAAACAGATTGATTATACAATTTATGCTGTAAAATGACAAAGAAATAGCAATATAGACTTTATTGAAAATAGATTATTAGTAGTATACACTGAGCATGGATTGTTTTTAACTAGACATTCATAATTAGTTTAAATGAACTAAACGATTTCCATTTACCACGTATATTTTAACTAGGAAAACTGTATGTTTTACTTTACTATTTATTCATTTTTTTAAATAAATATGCTTAGTTAATAATTACTTTGTAGGATGACCTATATCTGATTAAGAAAAAACTGCATAATTTCGATCTCAAAAATTTAAAGGGAGAAATCCTGGTTACAGAGTTTACTCCCGAAAATTACGTCTGCAAACCAGGATTTCTTATTATCATTGAGTTCATGTTGACTGTTCGTTTCACACCTACCTGAGATAATGGAAAATCATCACAATTAAAACCCGAACATTTCTTGGATTTTATTCACCTAATAGCATAGTTTCAATTTTAATTGATTGAATCACGTCATTTCAGAATATCTTCTGTTGTTACCTTATTTTCGGTAAATGTTTCACCTGGCTTAAATTCTAATTATGATCTCTTTTCATATTCTTCTGAAACACTTAGCAGCCTTTGTTGAACATATGTTCATTGAAAATTCACTTTAATCGATTTTCGTAAATGAATTAGACATTTTCAGAGTCCACTTGTCACAGATTCTCACTAGAACTCCTGAGGTTGCATCCTGAAGTAGGTTACCACTGCGCAATGCATAGTAATTCCAAGTTCTCCACAGTGATCTAGCCGACGTCAGTTCGTGATTTAGACTTCGAGAAATATGTCTTAGTCTATGAAATCTATTATTCATTACAACTTTGTTAGATAATAAATAAAATGAACAAATTTTACCGACAACTATTAGTTACTTTATTGGGGTTAAGAAAAACGTTTTTGTTACATCGTAACATTGTGTCTGTTGATACAATTAGACCTAGACAATACAATAAGTTAATGAATATGAGTTACAAATCATCACCTTGACATATATGCACATATATGGATATTGTGTTGATAGTTGATCGTAAGTTGTGACTCAAATCAGTCAGTACTAAAATCATAAACTACTTTTTTATTCGTTTTTTTAGTTTCTATACTTCAAATGTTTATCTCTGTTTAAATATATATTATCTGATCATAAATCTTTTATATTTCTTTATTTAAATTTGTTATATCCTAGTGAAGACATAGGTACGAGTAACCTCCAGGACCTAATAATTGACTATTATTCTATACATATTCTTATGGTTTAACTATTGTGTTATATCGTATGCCCTCTTAATATATAAACTTCCAATTAGAGAGGAGTGAATTTATTGATCGGAGCAATGATACATAAAATAGTACGAGCAGTCTTGAGTGCATGTCGGCCCTGCTTTCTGACTAGCCCAGCCAGTTAAGTCCAGAACAGTAATAACAATATGAATCATTATTCACAAACATACTGGGTTTATATACAAACCAAACAGACCATATCGTACCGAAAAATAGAAAATAAGATTTGTACAATAATTGGCCAAATGTGGCTGTTAATAAGGGGAAAGTAATCGATAGACTGATGATAACTCAAGAATCGTATAATAATAGGTCGAAGGTCAAAATAAAGCTAATAATACAACAATTATGCAATAGGAAATGTACATATTACATTGGTCCATAACTAGTTCTCAGAGTTACCATTCATAATTCACCAGGGGATACAACATATTGACTAACTAGACTGTGTATATCTATATTCATCTTATTATGAGCTTCATTTTGACTTATGAATTATTACTGTACGATTTACTGTTCTCAAATTATGTCCAGTTTATTGATTATTGTATTCCGCGTTCCCAGCCACATTTGGCCTGATCCTGTACAAATATTATTTTCTATTTTATGGTGTTGATGAGGTTTGTCTGTCTGGTATATAAACCAAGTATGCTTGGAATAAACGATTCGCATAGATTCGCATAGCGGAAGCTGTAACTGGTGTTCTGTACTCAATTGGAAGGGCTAAGCGAACAAAGAACCAATAAAGACGCTAGACTACTCATACTGGTCGAACGTCATTGACTTGTTACAGTGTTAATATTCGAAATGTTGTATTTCGATTGATGGATAATTCACGTGATAAAAAGCCGAACATAAGACTACAAAAAGTTAGCATACGGCCTTCTTTAATTTTTAAATTCATAACAAAATTAGTGTGGTATAATATTGATAAATCTGACTATTTCTTTAATAAAATAAAATCTTCAACTTTGTTATAATGATACATATCAATAAATCTGGAGTATATATGTACTGATCAGCCAAACAGAGTAAATATTTGGCTAAACTTTGTACAAATGGATAGGCAATAATTAGTGATAAAGATGTATACTTGAACATCTGGACTACTTATTCTTGTTATCTAGATATTTTAACAAGTAATCTAATTTTGTTTGTTTTAACACACGATTATGGCCATTAATCACAAGACCTATTCAGGTGCGTTTATGAAAAGTGTACAACCATTCGCTGTACACGTTACAAAAGGCCCAATCAGAGATATCCTGGTTGCTGACAATATGCAGCGAAAATAATATACATTATTTAGATGTTGATTGACTGGACTGCTAATTTCCAACTGGTGATCACTCAATATTTGTCGTTAGGATCGATCAGGAAGTAAGAAACAAAAACTTGTTGAAATACATTGTGCTGAGAATTCTATATTGTACCAAAAATACAATATTGAATAAAGCTAATAATAATAATAATAATAATAATAATAATAATAATAATAATAATAATTGTTTACTTTGTCTATTTGTTTTTCACTTAAAGATTAAATAATTTAATAGAATCATTCAGTCATGATATTGGTAAGTCGACTAATTTTTTTCAGTGTATTGAGTAGTTCAGTGTTCATGATACACGTTTTTGTTTCTTTTTTTTTGAAAAAAACAAGTTTTAGATGAAATTTTAATAAGGCTAAATTGAAAGTCGGATGAATTATTATTTTTATATTTCCTTATTATTGTAAAACTATTTAAAATGTTTTTTTTTGGGGGGGGAAGGATACAATCTATATTTTTACTAATAAAATGGGTTGTTTTGTTTTCAACTAATAACCATTATCCCAATTCATGTCCATATTTATTAAATTTGTGATTTTGTGAATTCCGTGACAAATAACAAATCAATTTTTTAATTGAGAATTTTTAAAATCATTTTTTTATAATTTATAAGGCGATACAGAGATAAATTACATTGTATTTATGAATTCAATAGTTCATTTGCTTTCATTCATTGTTTCATAAAATATTTGTTTTGGTTAGTCTACGTAGATTATCAGCAAACTGACATGATTCAACACTGCGCATAGTCGTCATTTAAGAATACGGATAGAATTGAATACATTTATTTTTATGAACAATTAAAAACAGATATTTGTGTAATCGAACTTATTCAAAAGAAGTTAGTCGAGTTGTGTATAAAATTTTAAGATTTAACCTGATAATTAGGCTTCTCCTAAAAATTATATGTTGGTAAGTACTATGAGAAAATATGGGACCATGACCACCCAACTATCTATCAAGTTCCTTAGTGGTGATTATAATTAAAAAAATTCAAAGTATGTTCTTAGTTTTTCATAACTTGTTTAGATAACAATCTAAACTGACAGAAAACAACACATTGTGAGTTACAACATACAAATGATTTTTGGTAGTGTTCACTGAACTCTAAAAACTCAGTACTAATAGTGTAAGTGGTTGTTGACTGTTGAGTTTCCCAATTTTAATCACGAACAAACCTTAGTTAGAGAGCCACCAGAAACTATGAAGCACTGGATAGCTGTTTCAATCTTGTATGGGGTTCCCTAGCAGTAAGCATCCCACACACAATTTGTGATTGATCCAAGTAGAGATTTTATTCTTCAGATCACAGATGTATAGTGGCTAGCAGTGGAATCCAGGACGCGCGTTTCGTCCTATTTGGGAATTGTCAGCTGGATGTACCTGCATCTCACAGTTGATGTTCACTCTGGGACTCAGTACCTTTCACTTCAAACTCCATTGAGTCCCAGAGTGGACATCAACTCTGAGATGCAGGTACATCCAGCTGACGAGTTCCAAACAGGACGAAACGCGCGTTCTAGATTCCACTGCTAGCCACTATCCATCTTTGCTTACAACGCTTGTGAATTAAGGCTATATCGAGGCAATACGCACAGTATGCACATATGCCAATTAGAGACTGACCAGTTGCGGTCCTAAACATCAATGGGAAGATCCAAACAAACAATACTAAGTGAATTTTGACCACAGAATTGTGATCCAGTGGTTTGCATTTCTACTTTCTATTACCTCACGATGCTGTTCAACTAACTTTCAATAGCATTGATGAGTGAAGTCGTATATGAGACAGCCACCAATCAACGGTACTAAAATATGGTTGAGCAGTATCGTGAATTGATCGAACGTATATGCGTAAATCTTTGTATGCCAACTCATTGGTCGTATGGTTGAGCGCTCACCACGAATTGTGAAGGTTTTCTCTTCGATCTCCGATGGTTTCGTGAATGAGTACCACTGAAGAACTCCCCGCAAGGACAAGACAATTGTCCGGTGGTTATGTAGTGCCGCGCTTCGTTAATCATTCACCTCGTTAACCGTTTTAATACAAATCTTAACGGTTGCTTAAAATCAGAAGGCGAAAAGAAGCGGCAACTACAGTTTTATTAACAAACGACACATATTGGAGATGGCGGATAAGACAACTTGCTAAAAGCAGACGTTAATCAATGTTTATAGTCAGACAAAAATAAATGACAGACCTGTGATAAATAGGGTAAGAAGTGTACACACACCTACGCTCATATAAAAAATGATCAGTGTTAATAAGTGAATAATTAATAAAGTGAAAACATGATTCATGATGGACAGGTGAATTGGTTTGTCCAGAAGCTAGAATAAAGTATATGAGCTTAACATATCAATAGCCGTATGGTTATGACCAGTGTATCGTGTTAACTGTGCAGAATTTTTATATAATCATCATAGTGAATTAATTATATGGTTTTGATCTTTTATGAAAATTATTTTGAAATGAAATAGGCAGCCACTGTAATAAATAATAATCGTGTCTACTGGATAGATTAACCGACTGAGATTCTTATGTACTCAACTGAACATGTGGCAAGACAATAATACACTAATAGCATTGAGTAAAGGTCTCACTATATTATATTCCGATTGAATTTAAAGATTTAAACCACTGAATAATAATTCACTGGCTAAATAAAATCTTGGTTGGTAAGAGTTCTGAAAAATTAGAGTTTAATCTCATATTGTTGAGAACTGTAGAGATTCAGGGTGAAAACTACAGTCGAACTGAGTATCATTTTTAAAAGCCTTGGAATTGTATATTCTTATTTCTTGTACCAGATCATTTTCTCAGATTTTACCTTTTCTACACATTCAGCTGCAAGGCATTTATTATCTCAATCATAGTGGAAATAAACCATCCATATTCATGTTGGAAAATCATTGGAATACCATTGGGATGTATTTGTTTACTGGATGAATCAGTATCGAACATATAAAAAACTATTTCACAGATATCAGTTTTTTGATTGACTTGAAATATATTACTTATATTAAAGGAATTAGTATTATATCTACAGAGTAAAATCAAATGATATGAGTTATTCATATACTGACTTTCAATAGCATCGATCTTAATGATGATTATTTTTAATGTACATTCAAGTTTGCGCATGATAGTTGTACCATATTCATCAATCCTGGTGAAGTGTAAAATCATGTGTAGGATATATTTCTTCAAGCATAATATATTGATGATTAAATAAAAACGGTTTATTTGTTAAAGTTTTTAGCGGAATACGAAAACTTCAAACTTAATATTCCTTAAAATAATGTAAATTTATTCTATTCACCATTTTGTTTATTTAAACTGATAAAATACTAATTTTATTGATTATCTATAAAGTACTTTGTTTGATAAACAAACGAACTTATTTTTACTTTATATTGATTATAATTTACATTAAAACAAACATTTAATTTTGTATATAATAGTCTAATTTCACCATACATAGATATTATTTTAGACGAAGCAATTGTTCTTCTTAACGTCTTTTCCCACTGTAAGATTCATTTTATTTCATGATGGTAGTGTCTGTTCACAGTATATATATATATATATATATATATATATATATATATATATATATATATATATATATATATATATGTCTTTACATTCAGTCTGAAAGAGAAAAATGTTTTTCTGGAAATGATTTTACAACATTTCAGGAGATAACCAATTTCAGAACAAGTGTGTGTGTGTGTGTTTAGCATGATAGAATAAGTCAATATATATTCTTATGAATGAAATAAAACCAGCATGCATATATTAGATTTATTATCAATATTACTAATGAGTTAACATTCAAACTGTAAAAAATGTTGATACATTCGTAACATTTGTTCAAAATTCAATGATTGCTTAGCAAAAATAGATACCAACTCTGATGTAAGGTATTTTTGTTACATTTGTATATTTATTTATTTGATAGATTCTCATGATGATGGTTTTCTTTTTCACATCATTTTTGTTTTAAAAACATACTATGATCTAATGACATGATGTAATAATCATATTCTACATTTGGAAGATTTTTTAAAAAAGTAATTGTTTTTTAAAACCTAACGTAATTGACAGTTTAATTTTCTGAAGGAAAATAAAACTAACCTAACTCTGGAAAAAAAGACCAACCAATCTTTATTTAACTGAACAGTTGATTCGCTTTTTTTAAAAAAAAAATTAAAGATGTTTTAATTTATTTTCAATACGATGTAAAACATTGAGCTTTCGTGGTCCATTGATCAGTTTCGGTTGGGAATCGAGTTAATCTGATAGATGAATAGATATTTACTGCATTATATATATATACAAGACGGTTTATAACATTTTTACAAACAAAACTTAACAAAAGTTACTTGGTATAGCAATAAATAAAGTTTTGACATTTCCATTGACAGGTATTTGGTTTATTTTGTCTCAGTCAGAATATTAGTACTGACATTCAGTGCAAAAATGTCCTGTGAATTCAGTAAATTTGTTATTGTTCATTACAGTTCTAAGCTGATACAATTTGACTTATTAACAGAAAGTGTATAAATAGTATATAAATTAAATAGATTAGTTGAAACTAATAAATGTTTATACGTGTCAAAAATTTCTGGTTGTTTTATTTGTGTAATTGAAAATTGAAAGTTTATCAAAATATAAAACTGATGACAAAAAATTTTAATTCAATATCAAAAACAAACAAAAGAAATATGGTATGGATAAGACATTCAAAAATATGCTTACTCAAACTATGCTATATAGCTCAATTCAATAGTTGGCAATTTTTGAGAAATAATTGTCATGACCCCTTATATGTTCACATTTGAATTTTTTATTTCATCTCCTAACCATTCAGTATAAGACACTGAGATAATCATTTGTGATGCATGTTCTGTTGTCCCAGGCTATATTTGTTCACAATCTCATTTAGAGATTTTCCACCTTTACCTACTGCTCTATATTTAAAATCAGGATTGCTTGATTGATAATTCTAGCATGCAAAAGAAATACCTTAAGAATACATGCAGTATAAAACTGTTCTAAACCTATCCTCTCCAAAATCGAATACAAATTAAATAGATGATTAGGTCTATTTCAACATTTTTCAGATAATCATAATTTGTCATATACTTGCCTCGCCTATTAGGTGTTATGTAAAATACATTGGTAAGATTATGCAATTGTTTGATGTCTTTTGGTGGTTAAAAGTTTCTACTGCCACAGTTTAGTGTAGTATTTCGTTCAAACTATGTGAATGGAGTTATCTATCAATATGTGTGCTCGTACTGGTGCCCGATTCAGCTTTGTTAGCTTCTGAGTATTCTGTGTCAACCTCTTATTTAAACTATAGGCTTGGGATGGTTCGTTAGATTATCCAAAAGCTACATCAAGATGAAATGTTTCATTTCCCACCAAATGGACTACATATTCTTCCTTGAGTTTTTAAACAATATTTAGCCCAGTGTTTAATAGCTTGCTTAAAACAGACGTTGAGAAAACGTCCATGTATGCAGTCAACTAAAATCATACTAATGATTAAGGTGATTTCAGTAAACTAGTTTAACAATTGATTACATGAATTAAAAGTGAAATTTATATTTGAAATTATCTTTATTTAAAGAAAACAAGTTTGGAATTTGTCTAAGCTTTGATTCGAGCAAGCGTATATTCACGTAATAGTGAATGACAGAAAATATTACTCAGAGGATTATTTAAAAGTTACAGGCTAATCATTTTAAAAGTCCATCTAAAATAAAACGTTTCAGACTATCTTGATTCTTGGCAGTTCACCAACTGATGTTATTATTCAATGATAGCTACCTTCAAATTAAACTGATCTCCACAAATAATCCAAATGGAAAATACTATATAGCTCTTCTTTTATCATTAAAACTACAAAATGTGTTTGAAAGAGATCTGTACTAAGTCCTGGAACTAGGTTTCATATTAGTTGGAATTCACTAGCAAGAGTTATCCACAATTTGTAATGAAGTGATAATCCCTGTGGCATGTGAAACTTGATCATCCAAAGTCACAGTAAGAGACGTCTCCACTGAGATATTCAGGTTTTAATATATATCTAATAGTAATCTAATACTTACATTGAATGTATGCTGAGGATTAGTCAGTCTAATGTTTGTTTCTTCCTTTGTGTTGATCAGACCCTGTCGATTAAATTGTTATTAACTCTACTTTACACTTCCTTCTGTATAAATAAAACACATAAATATTATCGTAATTTTATACATATGTATATTTTACTTTCCCTTATAGGTGAAAATGAACATCTTCAACATTTTTGTTGTATATCAATTGCTTCCGAGACAATCGTTTGCCATGCAATTTTATTGCACCTTTTAGGATCAAGTTTAGATACACATTTTCGACTAACAAAACCAAAATGGTTTTCTAATACGACGAATATGTCAAGTAGAAAATATTTACTGGCTATACGCTTGAAGATAGCTGCACCATGGATAGTGAGTATATTACAGACCGGTGCACAAATTATACTAAGTGATTCATTTCCACCTGCTTATTTGGAAGAAGGCAGATTGTGTACATCGCCTGATGTTAATTTTTTAATATTACGTACATTAGTTGCATTTCTGCTACCCTTATTAACTAGTATAATAATTTTATTTATGACTGCGCATCGAGTACAAACGTTACAATGTCAACAAAAAGAGAATAAAACAAACGTGAAATCTTTGAATATTCAACAGAAGAAACTGAATGATACAATTAGCTCTCAAGTGAAAAAGCAAACAAATTGTTGTCATATTACTTCTTGTATAAATAAATACTGTAAATCACGTAAACATAAAGTGAAATTAATCCCCTTATCTTTTTCCAATCATCATTGTTATTGCGATCATAAGGTAAGTAAACATGTGATTATTGCAATTTTTTAAAGTTTTTATTATTATTATTGTTTGAATATTGTTTAGGTGTCTTATACTGCAACAGAATAACTTCTCAGTGTACCTGAGTTTACAGTGATTGTCTAGCTTAGAGTTAGTTTGTAGAGTGAACTACAAATTAAATAATTTCTACAAAGAAAGTCTTAATAATGATTAAAAATCACATTGTTAATCAATGAGAATTTGATTTCAGTAAACAACTCTTTTTAACTTAATGTGAGATTATTCAACAGCACTTAGTTCTAACTGTAAAACTTTCTGAATTAGACGTAATCTTCAAACTCCTCAGCGATCTCCCATTATTAACGTTATCTAAAATGAATTTCTTGAAACTGATTTTAAGGCGTGTTTTATGGAGTTCTCCAGGTTGTAAATATCTACAAAATTTGACTATTGCTGACTGCTTTTAATGGTATTTGGAGATTTTTTATTGAGATCATAAATCGGTCGATTTTAGATCACCATTAAAAACCTGGAAGCACTGGACTACCACAGTCCCGCACTCTGGATTCAAACCCAGGACCTTTTGTCTCGGGCGCGAATGCTTAACCTTTAGACCATTGAGCTGGCATCCAACAGTATTAATATCTCATATTAGAAAGAAACGGCTGTCCAGTGCTTCCAGGTTCTCAATGATGGTCTAACCATGATCGATTCATGATCTTGATAAAAAACATAATCTCCACAACTCCATACTGGTTGTATTTGGGGAAATTGCGCTTGAATTTTTCGATAGTGAAATAGTTACTTTAAACCCATTCTTTACTTGTACATAATTTCAATAAGATTGAACAGAATAAATTCCTATACAACTTTATCATCACAGAAAAGCCTTAAATAAATCTGTAAAAAATTGTTATGGTTAATTTATGTTATGCTTATTTTTGATCTATCAGCTAGATATACTTCCATCATTGTATTGATATACACATTGAAGCTATAACTACAATAGCTTTTTAGGTCAGTGTGATATAAATTAATCTACCTAAACCATATACCCACTAACTTGTTTGGAGAATGAGAAGTCATTTCTAACGGTTTGTATTATCCTATTATTGATAAAAAGGACTAAATTTTGATGAGTCTTTGATGGTGTACGCATATTCTGATACGATGCCTCAGGATTATTATGAATTGTTTTATATGACATCATATGTTATTTAAGGGTTGCAAGATTGGTTATTCAGTAAGCTTTATTATTCTAGTCACATTTATGGTAAATATACTTGTCTTCTACTACATAGAAATTAATTACGCCTGTCACATGAACAAGTAATACGTAGTAACCTGATCTACATGGAATCTCCACACTTATTTGTAAATAGATTACTAGTTTGATTTGAGGAAAATGGTTGTCTTAACTTGCTAGTTATTTGTCAACACAGTTTATGCGAACATCTACTTCATAGAATTTTAACGAATGCCATCATATGGCATATTGTATAAATGAACGGCTAAGTGTTTTCTGTTTAAAATCACTAGTTTTTTATTTATTGTTCTAAGAGAATAAAAAATTTCGGTAATACTTTCTACTGGTTGCGTTTTCTGGTAGCAATAATAATAATAATAAGCTTGTTAATAATTATTTCGATCATGAGTATCCAGGTGGCGTCTTTAACCTTCTTGCTAAAAAGGCATGGTTAAAAGGCTGAACGCAACCTTTACTCGATTGCTAAGGTACGTTGATGAATTAATTGAAAATCTGGCTATATTTAAGTGACATTTTTATTGATGAAAACTCCGTAGGTTATATACATACTTTCAATATTGTGAGCAATGAACTAATACTGTATCAGCTTTGCAAATTTGTAATTTTATTAGTTACTGTTTAATTATATTCACCTGGAAATATCTTAGTTTAGCAATGCAATTATATTAATCAAACTTCTTTTTTTAACATGTCAATTTTGAAAATTGAACAAACACTGGTTTTCATAGCATTTCATTTAAACAAAAAAATTAGTTATAACATCAGAATAATGAGAGAAACTCAATGAAAGACAATATTTATAGAGTTGAATATTGAATTTCTCGCTCTATTTTTTGGTCAAATTTATGTTCCATAATCAGTATTTTTTGAAACATTAATGAAAATGTGACACCATTAGTTTAAAAACGATTGTTATTCCGAACCCATAGTTATATTTCCTTTCGTTCATTCTTTTTTATGCAATATCACATCCAAACCTCTTAGTCTAAACGGAAGCAAGGATTTAGTGAATAAATCACTAGAAGCCTAACTAGTGAGTTTCAAGTTTAAATTTCTCTCCACAAGAAAGTATCATCAGCTGTTAAGTCTAAATTATATTTAAAAGCCAAGGTTGTGAATATTAACTTGATAAATGACTTATGTTAATTGTTTCTTGCATTCAATGTTAACAAAATTCAGTCTTCAAATGAAAAAGTGTATTTTTAATGGTTAATGTTTTTTTAATATTTTCTTAACCACTATTGTAGTACAAAAATAAGTGATTCTACAATGTGAAATTCGATAGAAGTAATTTGAATACAGTATTCAAAACATAATTCAACTTCTGAAAGTCATAAGTTACTAAACAATAAAGTAATTTTGCGAAAATTTGATGGCTTACTGTGATCTCATTCTAATCAAAAGTAGTTAACCGGAAACATTATACCTTCTTTTTATGACTAGTGTTATTGTAATATCGCTAATCATACTATACAGTACAGTAATATCTATGACACTCTATGAATAAGTAGGTGATAAATACAAATCGACCATTTTAAAAAGTGATGTTTTGTTACTTTAAAGTCAACATTACCTAATCAAATTTGATTAACGATGAAAGATAATGAAATTCATAGATTATAGTTTACGTTCGATCATTGCAAGAAATCGACAGGGAACGTATGAAAACGAATAAAAATTAAGGCAGTCAATGGTTAAAACATGCTTACGCTAGCATACGAACTTGGACTTTCTTTTATACTTCTAAGTTGTTTAATCTCACAGTAACACATCACGCAGGCACAATAATTTGATGAATAACTCTATTATATTGTATTTTTTTAATTCTGTAATGCTAACATTTGGATGAAACGTTCAAAATTCTCGGTATATAAACAGTTGTTCAGGTCAACTACAGTACAATTGAATGGGTTTTTTTAATGAAGATTATATAACGAATGTGTCCAAATATTTTACGAACTGATTACGAACTTCAGATATAATCTTTCAGTGTTTCATGTTGATTATTTATTAAAATAGGATAACAATTTCAAGCTAGTTTTCCTTATAATTTGAAGTTGTCTGGACAACAGAGATGGATACAATGCAACGTTACCAAAAGAATTCAACATAATTTATCATTCCTACTAATTTTGAAAATATCTAATCATTTTATGGGAAAAAGTGTTTCAGACATTAACTGAAGTGATTCTCACTATTGCACATATTTATATTTGATGAATGATAATTTGAACTCAGAACCTACAGTCTTGTGTGAAAGCACTTAACCTGTAGATCAATGAACTAGAATTGAGTGATATATAAATCTAGCTTAAATCTATTCGCGATATCATACGATCATCTTCTATTACTTTTAGTAGTTAACTGCCTCACAACTGATACGGTGTAAATCCACTGGTCACGGCTTCTCACAAGAACCCCAGAAATGTCTTCTCAGAGTTAATTACTACTGAGCACATATAAAATATCAGTATGGACTCGGGAAAATTTTAAAGTTTTGTTGAGGTCAGGAATCGAAGTAAATTAGAATCATTGAAAGCCTGTGTTCAATAGTCGGTGGCGGGTCATGAATACGCACGTTTGAAGTCCCATGCTAAGGGCGAAACGGCTGTTCGGTGCTTTCATTTTTTCAACAGTCGCCTACTATATATCGGTTCGTAATCCGAATAAGACTCCCAACTTAGCTCTTTGCATTCTGAATCACAGAATAATACTATAAATAGGATTAAAATGAAGTAAAATTCGGATCGCTTTTTCAACGTGTTTCGGACATTTTGTTTGTCTTCGGGCTTTAGTGAAAATGATAAATGGATACAAATTAAATTAATCAGAATAATTTACAAGTAAATGCAAATTGCATGCTATTTTTTCCATAGACCGAGACACAGTTACAGGTATACATATATTTTCACAAATTTAGATCTGGCTTTCTATTTTACAGTAGCTACGTTTTAAATAAGATAATTCTTTTATAGATCTGTGAGAACTAGTTTATACAGAAGGCTTTATATATCACTAACAATGTGCTCATGATCAGTTTACTAATCACGATCTTTAGATTTCTCAAATTTGTGGAAAATAAACAAATCATCACGAAATTGTTTTTTAAATTACTGCATCGGGCGGTGTGACCATTGGAGCTTCTTATTGAGTCTTTGACTTTTCGGTTTTGCTATCACTTTATAATTAGAGGACCACATTTCTTCCCTACACATTTCATAAGCTATTTTACTACTACTCACCACTGAAACCTATCTCTTTCACTCAACCGGATTTGATATTCTGTAGTTGCTGCTATTCGTACGATGTGCTTAAAATGGTTGCTTTAAAACATTTCATTGTTTTTTTTTATTTCTCTCCCTGATTTCTCTTCCTGATTTTATAATAACTTCATAGAGTGATTTGATAATCATTTGTTTGTTCACTGGCATAGTATTCCCAAAATCGTCAAGTGAATCTAAATGATCAGTGCATTTTTATTCAGTTAATTTTTATTGGAATCAGAGCACCATCCAGTTTAAGAAGTATCATTATAAACTTAGTCAAATAAATCTTATTGTTGAATGAAAAATTACTGCTCTCGATTTTTAACCTACGTTTCTGCAACTTAATCTAGTAGTTTGATCGTTAGTCTTTGTATTGAAGATAAGTCCTGGATATTTACTTCCAAGACTTTTCGTAGAAGAGTGAAAAAGTGAACCATTGTCCTATGTCTCATTGACCGAAAAAATTGATGTCCGTTTGATTTTTCGTAAATGTAAGGAGAATTAAGTTGGAAGAGAAACTCTAATTTTTATAATTACTCATCTTCTTTGAAAGGGTATTTTTTATCCTGCCAAATATTATCACTCAATTAATGTATGTGCCTTGAGGGCTATCTGGTTTATTATTTTCACTTGTACGTGTGTCACTCATCAATCCGCAATGAGTTTGTAGATAAATGCATCTCACAAAAGCATTCACATCATTAACACAAGACTTCGTTCTAAGAGACCAAATAATTTGTAATTAAAAATGTTTCGCTTTTTCTATTTAATACTCCCCAAAAAGTTGAACAGAGGGTATAACTAAGTGGTAGAGTATTCGATCGATTTGAACACTTTAATCAGTTTTATGAACATTCAAATTCGGTGTTTTTGTTATATGAAGTGTGGCATTTTACTTAGTGGGATTTTTGACACAAATTACATTATTCTTCATTGTACTTATGAAACTGGTCAGTATTATGACTTTTATAGTGGTTATTGATTTACTAAAAATTTTGAGTGTTTATAAAGAGATCAATGAAGTATATGAGTGAGTTATTAGAGGGTTACCCTACTTAATTTATGTACACTTAGGGAAAACATTTTAAAAGTGAATAGGAAATGAATTTTTGTTCATGTAAATGTTCAAATTAAAATATTATCATGTACATACAATTCGAAAATTCGTGATAATTCGTAGTTATTACATTAATTTACCAACCATTTTGATCAATGATCAGAAGAAATACAAGCTTTTTCTATACAGTTTAAACTGCTTATCACAATATATATATATATATATATATATATATATATATATGTCTCCAAAACAATTTTGCTTGACTGGTTAGTTGTAGAGAAAGAGAGAGATGGGGGAGATTATCAGTAGAAGTAATATAGCATAATTACAATTTTCTTTTCTTAATTTACTTACTTTTTTTCTTTTACCAACTGTTAATTATTGTTAAAACAAACGAAAAGCAATAAGTGATATGCATGTTTTTCGCGTTGTCAAAACATTACGTAACTGACTAGAAATCGACAATCAAACAAAATTGACAACAGGATCATAAACGATGATTAGGCTAATCAAATCAAATCATCTATTCATAAAATAATTTAAGAAATATTCTAGTAACAATAAAATAAGAATAGAGGTGAAAATTCTTGATAAAGGAGAAAATTTGTTTCCATGGGATTACATGACCATTGATAAAATATTTATAAGAAAAAATACTGGCAAATAAAATGAATGAATTTGAAAAAGGAAAACAACAATGAAGTGATTTTACAATATCTGACTAAATTTTTAATGAAGTAGTAATAACGATGATCAAAGTTTGTTTTGGTTTCATATGTATAAGTTTGTTATTTAATAACATTTAAATTTTGAAAATATAACATCTCTCATTAGTTTTAATGAAACCATTTGAATATGCTCACTAGTGACTGACTTCAGGAGATATTTCCTGGAGTTCTAGTTAGAAGCAGTGACTAGTGGAGTTCAACTGGGTCTGTTGTGAGATAGTAAGTCACTGAAGACAATTGATGAACAGTTGCTCAATTTCGTGTATTGGTTGGAGTTAGACATTAACACCGTTGGTTGCCGACCCAGTGGTCTGGTGGTTAAGTACTCTGGCGCGAGACTGGTAGGTCCTGGGTTCGAATCTTCCGAGATGGGATCGTGGATGCTCACTGTTGAGGAGTCTCACAATAGGACGAAACGGCCGTCCAGTGCTTCCAGGTTTTCGATGGTGGTCTAGCTTCAATTGATTCATGATTTCAACTATGAATAATCATGTGTAAATTAATGGTTAGTTTTAAAATAATATCACAAACTTTAAATGTCAAATTGATATTGATGGAGTCATCCAAGCTAAAATTAGCTGTTTCCCTCTTATCTCCAATGATATTAAGTAGCCAACACATTATATACATAAATGGATAAATTTGGGAATGCAAGCTCTTAGATTCTAATTCAATGATCTCAAAGTAGTGTGCTTGTGGTAAGATCCGTATGTCTTGTAGTTGATCCGGTGTATAGCTATAATTGTTCACTGTTGTAATGATTTTTCACTCAGTAATAATTTATCATATCAGATATGTTAGACTTTAAGCTGAAAAATTCTGAAAACATATACAAAGATAAAAATTGGAACTGCTTTGTAAAAAATGATTTCTAGCTTCGTTTGAAATATATAAATTGTTTCGAAAAACCAGGCAATTAATAGATCCACTAGCAAAACATGTACTCCTATGTTATTACTTCTTTTTAAATATTCACTTAGTATTGTTTGTTTGAATCTATCTTTTTAAATATTGTTCATTAATTAGTGAGTCAAAGATAAAGAGACAATTTTTATATGCATAACAGCCTCAGATTTATTCAGAAGTAAATAATGAAGCACTTTGACGGTCAGTAAAATCAAATCTTTAATAGAATAATCTTTCTTTACAAATGATACATTTACAGATACTAATCACAGAATAATAAGAGTGAATATACTCTAGTGCTCAGATTCTATGATAACCAAAGAATGCATTGAAACTGATTAGGTAGATGTACTGTACTCGGTGTTAAATATTTTCAGTTTGCGATAAGTCATATATTTAGATCGTCCGGTTAATAGTATCATTTGAATTTCCACTCATTATCCAGAAAAAAATTCACTAATTAACAATTTTGTTTTTCTGTTATTCTGAAGATGATAGATTCATGTGGATAACCTGATTCAGTATAGACATATTTGTTATAATGATTTATAAATTTGCTGCAAAAACGAAACAGAATTATTTTTTTAAAAAACTTTAGGATAAAACATTTAAAACAGTAGTTTGATGATGATGAGTTTGAAAAAGACAATGAATTACTGACAAATTGAATAACAAACACGTATTTTACCTCCTTTTATTAAGAACTACTTTTATATACAACAATGAACTTATTCAATTATGAAGTTTAATAATTTTCATTTTATAAATAACAAAGGTTCTCTTATTGATTTTACAATTCTCTCAGTGACTAAAACAGATTAGTTTTTTTGTATCCTAATAAGATATAAAAATAGTGATAGAGGTACTAACATATTATTTAATTTAATCAGTTCAGATGATTATGTGATGCATAACAGCTACGTTCTGTTCATTTAGCATTGCCTTATTCATTAAGCAACAAAGATTGTTCTAGAAAAGTAACTCGTATGCAAATTTTTTTTTCTTATTGTTTTTTAAACGATAGTAGGAACTATGTTTCAAACTATAGGTCAGTGTTTAGAGTGTTCTCCCTATTTTATATTTTTTATCAAGTTCGAATCATGTTTTCTATCCAGTCAAAAAGTGATGATAAATATTTACTCAGTTGAAGATAAGATTCATCGATGACAAAGAAGTAATTTTTCTTGTTAACTTATGACACTATTTTTAAATAAAATTTAACTTTTTTTTTCTTACTGTTTGATAAACTAAAGTTTAATAGGTTTCAGTATCCCTTAAAGTTTGGTAATCGATCTTCATTATATTTTATTAGTTGTCAGTGTCCCATATGTATTCATGGTATAATGTATGATACAGATTCAGAACATCTTATTCTGAGTAATTATTTGGTTTGAAATTCATTGGCTGTTCAATGTTACTCATTTTTTAGTTACTCTTTACGAATTAATGATTTTCTTCAAATTAGTAAACTATATATCACTAACGTTGATTTACGGTATCTAATACTGTTAAATGATATTTTTCAATAAAAAATTACGTTAATTATTATTGTAGATATTTTTAAACATTATTTTATTTTATCTACACAACAGCAAAAATGTAATTCTTTAGGCAGATCGAAGGATTTTCAACCTGAATATAAAACGTTTCACAGACATGAAAATAATAAATTCATTGAAAATCGACATTCATGGATAGAAACAAATCTAAATGCAGTTAAGGATATATTGGATTCGAATCTAAGTACCGATGAAAATATTCATAATCGAAGTTGTATAAGGAAATATTCCAAGTCTCTATCTCATAAACATTTACATTCACCTGTCTTGTTACATATGACACCGGTATCGTCCCTAACAACAACGTCAACAACGACATCTCAATACCAACATGGATCAAGTTCTTCTGATGCTGGGATTTCAAGTCAAACAACTGAAGATACGGATGAAATCATAGTGCATAACTGGTTTTCCCCAAGAATAAATAATCATTATAGTGTTAGCAATCATTCACCCAATTCTATTAATAGTGCTGTCAGTAATAATGATGATAATGATTATTCACGGGAAGTATTAGACAATAATCATCAAATTGAAAAAGTAAATTATAGCAGTTTTCAAAAAATCATCAAACATTTTTGCCCTCAACATGGTCAAGTAATAATACCAGAGTGTTTCTATAACCCCTTATCATCAGTCACTGAAGAAGTTGAACCAGGACAATACAATAACCAACGAACATATGAATTCACATTACAAAATAATGAAGTAATTCCACAAAGTGGACAGAAAAAAAATAATTCGCTGGATATAAAAAATGTTAGATTGCCACCGTCAACAAATGTAACTTATACATCATCGTTCACTAGTCATATTATTTTTAATAAGTTAAGTGATATAGAGAAAAATGATGATTTATTATCTGAAACATGTAAACAAAACAATACTTTATCACAATCTCGGTCAAATGACCAAAAACAACAACAGCAACAGCTAGAGTCACTGAATCAGAGGAACAGTAGTTCTTGGTCAAATGAAACTTGTGAACGCTTTCCTGAACAAAAAGCAATAAAGCTTAACATGATTTTATGTGCGATAACTATAGCCATGTGGTCACCATTTATTACTGCATCTCTTAGTCATTTGTTGTTGAGCAACTCAAGTTATTTTCATTTATTATCCATTGGAACTTTGATACATTTTAAATGGTTAGCTTACATGAGTTCTGTAGTCTATCCTGTTGGATTTTTACTGGTTGATTCACAGTTATGCAGAGCCACATTTTCACAAATATATTGTCGTAAATTCTGAAAAAGTTGCATATATTTCCAAACTACTTTTAGAGACTTCCGTAGTATCCTCTAAAGTAAATTCATGGACTGAAAATTTTGGAATTTGTCTGGTATGTGGAGGTTACAGTAAGATTTCAAAACTGGTACCTTATAGGTGCACGGAAATGCGATACTTCAACAATATTGCTTCACAAATCGTGTATTTTAATAATATACAAGTATCTGCTTAATCCCTCTGTATTTATTCCTATATGTTAAAAGAAACCGTTAATCGCTTCGGATACATTTGTTTGCCTACACTATTCAAATTCTACATACAGTCAACCTGATTGTAAAAAGTAGAAAGCTTTGGGATGATATAACTATAACTAATAAGAGTTCATGAAACCATTGTTGGAAAATTAAGATAAACAACAAACTGCCATGAAAAATACATCACACTATCTCTCGTTCCCATGTCGTTTATTTACACCATATATTTAAACGAAGGTTCACCACAAATTCAAATGACTTATCTTCTTTGAAAGGTTCCGTCTGCGTGAGGTCCACGAAGCATCATCATCTTTAATAGTATTTTTTGATAACCTCGTTAAAATGACTTTTCCTCTACTTGATAGTCTTAATATATTTTGTTCATTTTTACTTTATATTGTCAATAGAATCTAACTCTATGTTGGCTCGTCTTTTTGAGTGGGGTTGGTTTGTGGCTTTCTGTCAATTATATGAACAGTTTGAAAACGAAAACAAAATTTTAAGAGAATGACTCACTTATTGTTACGGGGTTTGATTGTACAATTTATAAGCCTTTGAGGTTAGAAAACTTTGAGTAGAAATATATAACTGGCTAATTTTACGCGGCTTACGGTTTGGATACTATGATACCTGAATAAATGCTAATTCACTTTTGTTGTCAAATGGAAAAGTAAACGACTTTGGGGACTGTTGTTTCAAAAGTGGAAGTGTGCTTTCTTTACCTTTATCGCTAAGTTCTAACAAATATCACGGGATAAGACATGCTATTAGCTTCTATCTGTAGCTGAAATTTACCGCTAATGTTGAGTTGGGGAAACATCGGGGTTTCTTTCAGAACACTTCAATTCTATCACTAATCTACATTTAGTTATTGGTGTCTTAGCAAATGTAGCAAAATGTAACAAAATAATACGACAATTACAGGCTGTCTCACTAAAATCTGACAACCATACAGTAAATGGTTGATTTGCAGACTATCGATCGATTGTCTCAATTTTGACCATTCCTTCTGCAACTATCAGTCCATAGTCTCCGATTATTATTATGCCCACACCACAATGCCACTGGAAGCACTTTCACTATTTCCTTGAATGATTTATCATATAAATCGTATAGAAAACAGGAATAAAGAGCGAATAAGTGACAGGGTAGAAATGTGGCTTCAGAAGAGACTAAAAAGAAGAGACTAGAATAACCTATGTGGGCTTCACGTGGTAACAGCCCCTACAATCCATATTCAGTGTGACGAAGCGATTAGACAATAACGCACCGAGATTCACCCAAATCTATGTGTAGACAGACGAAAATCCACAGTTATTTTAAAGAGAGGGTAAAAACTAACCAATGAAATAATAATTATGAATCAGACAAATATGTATTTGCTTAGTTACTTTTTAACATTGCTCAAAACACAAAAGTACAGTATAATGGAAAAGTAGTGAAATAACCAATATATTCAATAATTAGAGCAACGCTCCAGTGGTATTTTCTTGTATTCAAACTGTGTGATATCTACTAATTATTCATGGTGTGCAAAGAGTTTATATAGGTGCAAGTATTTTCAGTAAGTGTCAACTTGTTTTGTGGGGTGAGGCATGAATAAGTCTTTGGTGGTACTGGTTTCGCGTCCCCAATTACGTCGTGGAAATAGTGTTGGCTTTTGGTTCTTATTATTATCAGGTAGACTGGCTGTTAGCTAGTTATCCAATGTCGGCCACATTAATTTGCGAGCTAACCTTTAAAGCACAAATAGTAGCTTTATTTTGCGTGTTGTTAAACGCATATTCGACATTTTAGTCTATGCTGTGACTTTTGTGTATATCATGAACGATTTAGGATGCTCTGATTCATCTGATTTCATTTTTGATTTGTTTGTGCTCATCATTTAAATTCGTACTTCGTTTGAGAATACAAATTACAATTCCTAGTCATACCACTTGCTGACCATAAGTTATTGGAAATTCTACATCTTTAGTCTATCTTTATTTAACTAAACAGGTGTCCGTGATAAGAGATTGTTATATTACACTCGGAGTTATATAATGGTAGTACAAATTCAATACATTACCTCTTGGGAGTGAATTATTAATAAAGTTGCTGCCCGACTAACTATTCTATGTTTTGTCGAAGTATACAACAACAATAATAGTAATGATAAAATGCAATACCACTGAACTTACTTCAAATTTGAATTCTTCAATGCTCTGAGGATACCAAATGTATTAAGAGTTTGACAATGCCTTTACATGTAAAAAATTTGTAGTAGAAGAATACATTCAACAAATTGGTTAAAGGAGGCAAAATATTTCCACACAAATGCGTACACAAAGCTACATGGACTTCACCGGACCACACCACGGAGAAACAGATAAAACATACTTGTATCACTAGAAAATTCAAAAGGATAATGGAAGACGTGAGAAGCAGGAGAGGAGCTTCAGATCACCACCTGATGGTTGCCAAGATGAAACTGAAGCCACAAAAGCAATGGACAACTGGACAAAATGCATTACAAAGGTTCAATACAACTGTCACTCGACACACCGACAAACTCAACAAATTCAAGATAACTATCAACAACAGGTTCTAAGCCTTACAATGTATACTCAAAGAAGAAGAAGCTACGATGGAGGACAATTGCAAATGAATAAAAAAGCACTAAGTCCAACGTGTCAGGAGGTTCTGGGACGCAACAAGCATCATCGTGAGGAAAGGATCTCAATCGAAACCCTAGACAAGACTCAATAAAGAAAAAACAAGAATACAGCTATTAACAACAGCCAAACAAGAGCAGAGAGAGTCAAGATAAATAACGAATACATAGAAGAAACAAGCAAGTGAAAAAGAACATTAGAGCCGACAAGCAGAAACACATGGTAGGGCTAGCGAAGACAAAGTAAAAAGCTGCAACAGAAGGAAATATCAAACAACTATATGACATGACGAAGGAACTGGCAAGTAAACGTAATAAACCAGAGAGACCGGTCAAAGACAAAGAAGGTAAGCCAACCACTGAGATTCAAGGTCAGAAAAACTGATGTGTGGAATCCTTCGAAGAATTGCTGAATAGACCAGCTCTATTACATCCACCGGATATCGAAACAGCACACAGACATACTTATAGATGTCACTCCACCAACGATTGAACAAATCAGCATTACCATCAGGCAAATCAACAGTGGGAAAGCAGCAGGACCAGACAACACACCAACTGAAGCACTCAACTCAAACACAGAAGAAACTGCAAACACGCTCCGTATTCTATTCAAGAAGATTCGGGAGGAAGAACACGTGCGATGGACTGGGAAGAAGGATACCTCATTAAGATAGTACAGAAGAAAGATCTGAGCAAGTGTGGGAACTACAGAGGCATCACACTACTGTCAGTACCAGGAAACGTTTTCCACAGAGTGTTCCTAAACCGGATGAAAGACTCAGTAGTTGCCCAACTTCAAGATCAACAGTCACTCAGTCAGCTACAATGTAGGACCAGGCGCATATATGCATTGATCTAAGTTACCATATCTCATTAACACAACAAGATCAACACCGAATTCACGGAAGTACTCAATCCAAAGGTGGTAATATATCAAAGAAAGATTGTATATAAGGATATCGATCGGGAATAATGGAAGATATGAAGTAAGTTTAGTCTAATAGTTTAAGGGAAGACAGAGTGTATACACCGACGCCATTGTGATCGATTCTGAACCATGTCACACAGAGTCTACAACCATTGGCTACGATAGTCACACGGACCCCAACCAAGTAGTCTGCATCTACAAACATGGCCCACATTAAAAGTTTGTGACTTCAAGGACTGCGAGATCAACAGACCGGATTCCGTAAGGACCGGTCGTGTACAGACCAAGTCGCGACACGAATCGTCGTTGAACAATTGATTGAATCGAGCTCGTCACTATACATCAAATCCATTGACTATGAAAAATCATGCGACAGTGTGGATAGAAAAATCTAATAGGACCTTCTTCGGCACAATGGTGTACATGGGAAAATCGTCAACATCATCCGGAATTCAAACGACCGACTACAATGGAAAGTGGTGCATGGAGGACAGTTGATAGACGCATTCCAAGTAAGGACCAGAGTCAGACAAGGCTGCTTACTCTCCCCCTTCCTCTTTCTTCTGCTGGTTGACTGGATTATGAAGACCTCCACATTTTACTGGAAGCATGGCATAAAATGGATAGGTTGGATGTAACTAGACCATTTAGACTTCGCAGATGATCTGATTCTTCTATCCCATGCACATAAACAAATGCAGGTCAAGACAACCACTGTAGCAGCAGCCTCTGCATCAATAGGCTTCAACATGCACAAAGGAAAAACAAGATCCTCAAATATAACACAGAGAACACCAACCCAATCACACTTGATGGAAAAACTCTGAAAGAGATGGAGAGTTTCACCTATCTGGTCAGTATCATCGATAAACTTGGAGGATCTGATGCAGACGTAAAAGCGAGGATTGGCAAAGCAACAACAGCATTTCTACAATTGAAGAACATATGGAACTCAAAACAACTATCAACTAATATCAATACAAACGTCAAAACAGTCTTACTGTACGGAGCTGAAAGTGGAGAACTATTACAACCATTATCAAAAAGGTAGAAGTATTTATAAACAATGGTCTACGTAAGATACTGAATCTCCGGTGGCCGGGTTTCATTAGCAACATCTTACTGTGCGTGAGAGTTAACCAACTGTCTTCTGAAGAGGGAATAAGAAAAGACGATGCAATTCGATAGGACACACATTGAGGAAATCATCAAACTGCATTAAGAGGCAAGCGTTAACTTTGGATCCTGAAGGGAAACAAAAAACAGGATGGCTAAACAACACTGTGCATCGTGGAAAAGAAAAATAACGTAACTCCAAGCGAACGAGGAAATACACTTATACATGCGTAATGACACAGAACTGGTGAAAAAGGCAAAATAGGCTTGTATACATGCGTTTTATTACCATGCAATGGAATAGAAAGAATTTTCGCATAATGGCCTGTAATTGTTTTGGGGGGATAAATACTTACACACATATATTTGATCATATTAGCAAAGAAGAATTTGTTTTTGTCATTTTGACACAATATGACAAATAAATGGGGGCAGAACATAATGTTATGTAGGGTCATACGTTCGGTAATCGTTTAAGTGTTCGTAAAACCATAAACTTCCTCCTGAACATGCATTTTTAGTCCGGCTGTCAGATACCATCGAAGTGTCGTCGTGATTGTTGATTATCGAGTGAAGTATCGTAATTGTAAGACTCTTATTGTTCATGCGTACTGGAGAAAATCAACATTATTAGGGACTCCTTCTAAATACACAGCTTTAAGAGGGTCGATGACCACGCTATCGTTAGTTCCGTTCTTATCGACGGTATAGCACTTAAATTTTAAGGAGTTTGTACGAGGCAGGTTCCTTAGCTGTAGAGAATGCTTTCTCGCATTCTCATAAACATTGATGGATCTCTCACTTCCACAAAGATTATCGGTTAAGGTTCTCATGAGAGACGAGCAATTCAGTACGAACCGTCGATAGAAACTTACCAGGTTGTTAAACGTAGATAATTGATTGACTACCGTGGGTTCTGGGTACTTCAAAATGGACTCCACTTCGCTTTTCAGAGGTTGGATGTCCTAAGCATCGATAGTGTGCCCGAAGATTATGATGTTGTAGCAGGTCTAACCAATGACTGGCACAGAAATATCTGAGACAAAGAAAATCAAGTGGATGGGTTTGCGTAGATCCACGTTGAGTTAGACGTACCATTTACCATATGTGGTGGTTGGATTTCCGTTTGCTGCCTGTAAATTTAAGACCGGTTCGTGCAGTCGTTCGTTAGATTTTGCTGGAAGAACGTTAACTTCTGCTGCGGTGTAGCGAAATTTCGTAATCAAATCAGTGATGTGCAAAAGACGGCTATTCACACCGGCTACGGTTGCCATTAACGCTTGCCAGCTTGGGAGTTTGCCGAAGTGCTTTTGGAGTCAGACGGTTTGAAGATTTGGAAATTAAAGGGCGTTCCGCGGTTTCGAGAAGACCTGCCACACTCATTGAGGTACCAGCACCAGTCAGAATAACGGGGGTCTGTGACGTCGTTCTGTGTTGTCTGAGATATTTCTTTCCCGAAAAGTTCGGTTCCTAGGGTTTTAATGATCTCCAGAATCCGGTCGACAGATGCAGCCAGTTCGTCTACTGTGCACTGCTTGCACCTATTGGGACAGTTTAGGCTAGAAAAGCTGTCTAAACAGGCTATCGTTGAGGGTCCGTTGATCAATGACCTCACGCATTCGTAACAACATGTATGATGCTGAGCCGTGTTGCAGATCGATGTTGTTGAAAAGCTGATCTAACCTTTGTCTATCAGTTAGATCCCCACTCTTAAGAATGGCCTTTATTATGTTTCGTAAGGCTCTGAAACATTAATAGTGGACATACTAGGTGTGATGTACCTGTTAAATTCGTGCGATTATGCCTTTACTACTGCGAGGAATCGTGCACGTGTCATGCCGTGCTGATAGAAGTCAGCTTCTGCGAAACAGAACCGGGCCTTGGCTAGAAGGCAGTCCGTCGGAATGAGGGAGATGAAAGAGTCTTGATCTTAAATAACTTGGGAGTCTGTTACGCCATGATTAATGTAAAGTTTGGTAATGAAAGAGAAAAAATAATCGAAAATTCGGAAACCATGTCACGATATTTAGAAATAAACATTAAATGTGGTATATAGTTGAAGACGCAACAGGTAATTGGAGTTTGGAAACACTTTAACCAGTAACACCTTCTATGATTCAAACTTGCTCACCCAATGAAATCAAAAGTCAGAAGTGAGGAGGTTCGAAGATATATTTGATAGGTTATCAATATATCGAGAAGTGACTGATCTTAACTGGCTAGTGATCGCAGGAGTAGTTGAGCACGGCGTTCCAACTCGTGATCCGGTGCGGTCGCATAACCGAGCGTCCATTAAAACAAATGTGGTCAGAATCAGACATGGAAGACTCACAGGGCTATTGATTTTGGGCATTTATTTACCATTACGGATCACTCCTCCTTAGGCCACCCTAAAATGTGGCCAGCTAGAAGTTTAAACCCAATTAGTTTGTCGTTGGTAAACACTCGAAGTTATAAACTCACGTAGTATTGTTTGTTTGAATCTTCCCATTGATGTTTCAGGACTGCAACTGGTCAGTCTCTAATTGGCATATGTGCAAACGGTGCGTATTGCCTCAATTTAGCCTAAATTCACAAGCATGGTAAGGAAATATAGATAGTGGCTAGCAGTGGAATCTAGGACGGGCGTTTCGTCCTATTTGGGACTCGTCAGCTGGATGTACCTGCATCTCAGAGTTGATGTTCACTTTGGGACTCGAACCCAGTACCTTTCGCTTGAAACTCCATCGTGTTATCCACTCGGCCACTCAGTCCTGAAGTTATATTTGAAAGGCTATCGATATCTCGAGAAGAGTTTGATTTAAGCTGGCTAACGGTTGTAGGCAAGGTGAAGCACAATGTTGTCACTCTTGATGTAAAGCAAATGCGTGACCAAGCGCCTCCAGAGAGATGTATCCAATAAAACTGATAAGATCAGCATCAAATGTTAACAACTTCCAGAACTATTTACTTTGGGGAATAATTTACCGCTACAAAGTATATCAAGCGCTCACTTGAGACCTCATCCGAGAGGTAACTCTTGCATTATAACTTCTTACCCGAATAAATATGTTACTCGCCTGAGACGCGTTTAATTATGAACAATTAAAGATCAAATCCTTCCCCAATATTCTGTAGGCTCCAAATTTGCAGCCTGTGATGTCCAAAAATTATTCATACTATAAAACACTGAGTCATCATATCTTTTCGTCTGCTTTTGATGTTTCAACATATCGAATATTTGCTAGTATTGCACACCGTGAATCAGCAATCGAATACTTATATTCGGGTTGGGCAGTTTCAAATAACAATGGACTGCTATACTCGCGCTGACCTTAAATGCATTCGCTTCGCAGCCTATTTTGTCTGTGCCATGCAGTAAGTAACATTTTTCTTCCCTCTTTTTAGACCAACTATCTTCGAGCATATTTTGTGATCCATGTCCCAGTCTCTAGACACTGTATTTTTACTAAGATTTTAGTTTCCAAGTCGCAAGAACTTAACCCATGTGATGTTCGTCAGATGACCAATGGGTCATCTAGTTTGTCCACGTATTTAGTCTCCATTCTCACATTATCTGTTTAGCTGTCTGTTTTAATTCACCTTACACTGAAATATTGACATCGGTCATATCTAAACTAATTCATTGAATGGACTGTGATTTTAAATTATGTTTCAGTGAACGAGTCGTTTGTACTGCCATTCTTATGTTCGTATATTAGTTGTCACATAGAGAAACGTGGGCTTCTTTAGCTACTAAGTTTAAAACGATCCACAAACTCATCATTCGTAGTTCGAAAGACCAGTATGGTTGTATTGTGAGACCATAATTCTCGAACGACTTTTGACAGCAGTGACATTGAGAAATCCAGTTTACTAGGGCCCAAAGAGGGTTATTAATTATTATGAGAAGTTAAGGATTAGGGTTAATAATTACAGTGAAGGTTTTCATCATGAAATAACACCAATCGTTATGCCAAGATGTCATTTGGAGATATCGGTGGATGCATTCCGCGCCGAAATTAAAAACGTCATCTTAAATCTGATCCATTTGTCCATAACTTGTAGACTCCCCGTTCTCATCCTTACTCGGATCACAAGTGATTTTGCAAATAGTTTATTGCTGTTACAATGCTTTCATATTAATCCCCGAAAGCGTCTATGAAATGATGTTTTGAGATGAGTTTGGAACTAAGCAAACCGATTTCCTGATATTTTAAAGCGTTTTAAGCATCATAAGACTCCCTATTGTTCAATGAGTCAATAATGACATTATTTCTTTATCCATTTTATCCCGAATACATTTCACAATCGATGCTCTAGACAAATAACCTTCCTGTAGTTAGTCATCTTTTCGTGTGATCCCTGTACGGATTTTTTGGAACCGGTTTACAATTAGATCTAATCACACATAAACTAAAATGGTTAGAAGAAATCAGTAGATCTCAATAAGATCTACAAAACTAATAGATACTCGAAAACTCGTCCCGATTGGCTCAAAAACGGTAAGGAGCGGAGGCAGCTTAAACGTAGGTCGATCAAAAGCCTACTTAATAACCGTGAGCAGTGGTGGGTAGCAAAAGTAGAAGAGATGGAAAAGGCAGCAGTGGCTTTATTCATTTATTTATTTGAACATAACTGTTCAGACTTATCAAGGAAACAATTATTAAAAATAAGGCTATTAGTGGGACCACCTCGCAAAAAGATGGGACTTATTCACTTTCAGTCCAGGACATTGAACCGATGGGTATAATTTATTTATTTAAAGACAGACATTGGTATAAGGGTGCACCATTGGTTGCGAATCAGGACTTCCTAACTTCCCTGGGTGGACCCTTCATGCTCATTAACCCGGTTAAAGTGCCGGACGTTCGCTTTTCGTTCTCTCCTCTCCCTCCACGAGAAGGCAATAAGTAGGACTCTCCTGGCAGTAGCTGTATGTCCTCGTACGACCGAGAGTGGGGAGAATCCGCTCTCCCTCTCGAAATGCTCTCACATGGCCACGCGTATACAGGCTCTGCCAGGGAAGTCCTACTCACTACCTTCTCGCACTACATGTGTTGTTTACGAAATTGAGAGGACGAAAAGCGAATCTCCGGCGCTTTAACCAGACTGGTGGACACGGTGAGTCCACCTAGGGGAGTTGGAAAACCCTAATTCCAAACCAATGCTGCACATATGCTCCAGTATCCTGAGGGAACAAATGGCGTATGAACTAACTGTTGGTCACCGGCAACTTGGACCGATGCATATATGTGCCTGGTCCTACGTTGTAACTGACTGACTGACTTAATTGTTGGTCACCAGCTACCATGGGACTGCATCTCCTCACGATGCTCCACTGCCTTGTGGATCAGATCTTTAGGTCAAAGGCTCGGGATATGGCCCTCTAAGAAAACCACCTGTTTCGGTCTGGGCACCCGGGCAGTATCAAAGCCCTCATACAAATAAATGAAATGACAATTTCTGCTGACAATACTGTTCTTACTTTTTTATCTATTTATTTGAACACATACATATTGGTACAAATGGGCACCAGATGTATATGCGCCACACAAAACAATGAGAACGGGAAGAGAAAGGGGTAAAATGCGTAAATATAAAAGAAAAAAATATAATGAAAAAAAGAGAAGAGTAGTGATGGGGGGAGCTGTAATGTACAACCAGAAGACTCTTTCAGTTAAGAAAGCTATAACCACTCTTTATGAAGAAAGTAAAGGAAGGTTACAGTAGGATCGCCACTGGCTTCTATTCTCAGCCATATCTAATAACGTCTCTATCCACTGTGTTGCACCATCTCTTGGAGCCAGCCAGGGAGTCGTGAAGGACCAACAGAAGTCAGCCCTTTGCAGCTTTCTTTCATACCACGACACCATGTTATACACTGAACACCTCTCCGCTTTTTCCAACCAGTTCCAGCGTCGGCAAATAATGCACGACGTGAAATCCTCTGGAACGACATTCGTAGAACATGTCCAAGCCACCGAAGTCGGTGTTTCAAGATGGTGACACCCACTGAATTTTCGTCTATGCACCCGAACACACGATGCCGAATCTCTGCATTACCAACATGCTGTTGCCACCGGATGTCAGCAATCCTTCAGAGACAACGATGATCGAACATAGATAGTCGTCTAACATACTCAACTCGGAGAGGCCAGGTTTCACAAGCATAGAGTAAAACTGCTCTCACCGACGCGTTGTAGATCCGACCTTTTACAGCCAAACTAACATAACGAAAGCGCCAAAGATGGTCCATATTGGCATAAGCCGCTCTGGCTTTCACTATACATGCATCGATCTCATCACTCACGCCACCACCAGCACTTATGTAGCTACCTAGATACATGAACTTCTCAACTACTTCAATCTGCTCACCATCCAGGGTGAGCACAGGATTAGAATCCTGTCAGTCTTGTAGAAGTAATTTACACTTTGAAGATGCAAAGCACATACTGTACTTGCGGACACTGATTGCCAACTGATTAATTGTGGATTACATGGCTTGAGCATTATCGCACAGTAAGACTATCATCCGCATACTAAAGGTCGGGAAGTCTTTCTCCAGGCAACAGATCCACACCGCCATTACTTACCTCCATCAGAGCTGTTTCCAGGATGTCGTCGATGGCAAAGTTGAAGAGAAATGGTGAGATTGGGCAACCCTGCCTAACCCCACTGCTTGAATGGAACAAAGGAGACGGGTGGTTGTATGCCCTCACTCTGCCTGAAGTGTTCGTATACAGGGCCTTTAAGATGTTAATAAACTTCTCAGGCACACCCTTCTTCAATAGACAATCCCAGAGAACAGTCCTGTCCAACGAATCGAAGGCAGTCCTGATATCAAGAAACACTACGATTATTGGCCTGTAATAAATATGACGGTGTTCTAACATTTGGTGGGGGGTGAAGATATGATCAATGCATCCTCGACCAGAACGAAAACCAGCCTGCTCCTCGCGAGTCAATCTTTCTCGGGTTTTAAACAACCTACGAAGAATGACAGAAGCCAATAATTTGGACGCAATCAGAAGTAGACTTATCCCTCGATAGTTGTTACAGGAACGACGTGAACCCTTTTTAACGATAGGGACGACTATTGACTCCTTCCATGATGTTGGAACACTTTCCAGCTCCCAAACCTTTGTAAACAACATAGTCAATTCCTTTGCCAGAAAGTCACCACCATCTTTAAAAAGAGTCGAAGGTAAGTCATCTGGGCCCGATAATTTGTAGCTTTTCAAGAGTTGGAGTTCCTTGTGGACTTCCGCCTCGTTTGGTGGACCAGTCGTCACCTCCCATGGGGAGCAGGGAAATCTGATCGATGTTGTCGGATTATTATTTATTTAAACACATAAATATTGGTACAAGGAAGCACCAGATAAATATGCGCCTCACAAATCTCATTCGATTTGTGTGAGGGCTGTGATACTGCCCAGACTGTAGCAGGTGGTTTTTTTAGGGGGCCACACCCCGAGCCTTTGACCTAAAGGTCTAGTCCACAAGGCAGTGGAGCATCGTAAGGAGATGCAGTCCCATGGTAGCCGGTGACCAACAGTTGGTTCATACGCCATTCGATCCTTCAGGATACTGGAGCCCATGTGTACCATTGGTTTGGAATCAGGGTTTTCCAACTCCCCTAGGTGGACTTTCCGTGTCCACCAACCCGGTTAAAGCGCCGGAGATTCGCTTTTCGTCCTCTCACTTTTGTGAACAACACCCCCGCCACGAGAAGGCAGTGAGTAGGACTTCCCTGGGAGGGGCTATATATTCGCGTGGTCATATGGGAGCATTTCAAGAGGGAGAGCAGACTCTCCCCACTCTCGGCCGTACCAGGGCATTTGAGGGCCGATGTTGCCGGAGCAGCAGGCCAGTCGAACTGCCCTTCAAAGAATTCCGCTCATTGTCCAAAACGTCGGTAGATGTTAGTGATTGGCATCCCGTCATCTTCACAGATTATTTCACTCGCATTAGACTTCTTGCTGCCAGTGGCTCGGATGAGTTAGAAGAGCTTCCGGCAGTTACTAAATCTAGCTGCTGCTTCCGGCGATGACTGTGCTGGAAGCTGGTGCTAGCCAGAAATAGGTTGTAGTCTGTGCACAGTTGCAGTAGACGGTCCCCGTTTTCTGTTCTGCGACCAACAAGTCCCCATGGACCACCTGAACGACTCTCTTCTGTGTATGGACACCCGACCTGAGCATTCAAGTCTCCGGCTAGTACTACAATATCTGTTGAACGCACTTTCTGGAGAAGAACAGTTAACTGGTAGAACTCATCCTTGATTGCATCCGGGCTGCAATCTGTCTGAGCATAGGCGGAGATGACATAGTCAGCCTTATCTGTTGTCCGATCTGTGCTCTAAAACCTGACGAATGGTAAATATTTGCTCCGTAAGAACTCGGAAGGATAGGGACACACGTCGTTGCCTTTTCGTCGTTTCTGCCTACGCTCCCACTGACTGCAGCCATGATGAAGTGAAAGATGACTTTTACAGAAAGCTCTCTGAGCTTCTTCAGAAAGCTAAGCGCTCAGACATAGTAGTCGTAGCGGGTGACTTTAATGCCCAGGTAGGCAGCTTAAATCACACAGAAAGACAATTAGGTGGGTGTTTTAGTATTCCGACTCAACAAACCGATAATGGTGATCGTCTGTTGCAACTATGCTCAGACAATCGTTTATTTTTAGCAAGCACTAATTTTAAGCATAAGGAGAGACATCGCCTAACATGGTGACCACCTGCACCAAGCCAACGATGGACTCAAATAGACCATATTGTCATCAGTCATCGTTGGAGAGGCTCAATAGAAGACTGTCGCTCGTATTGGAATACTTGTTTAGACTCTGATCACGCTTTAATACGAGCGCGCATTTGTTTGCGCCTCAATGGACGCAGGAAAAGTACACTAAGAAGACCCATTAGGATTGAACTGCAGGACGAGAAAGCCAAATGCGAATTCCAGAAACAACTGAGTTCACATCTAGGCAGTTCTGTAAACAAGACTGACACAGATGCTACTTGGAAAGACATACGAACAGCTGTGGAAACAGCAGTAACATCTATTAGTCATCTAAACCATAGGGCTCCAAAAAACCAATGGATTTCTTCTAAGTCTATTTCACTGATGGATTCGCGTAAACTCATCCCATCAGGCTCTAAACATGACGAAGAGCGTAAAAAAAATAGATCTAGGTTAACTAAAAGTCTAAGGAACGATCGTGAGCAGTGGTGGGCAACGAAAGCAAAAGAGATGGAAAAGGCAGCGGCTGTAGGCAACACCAGGCAACTATTCAGACTAATAAAAGAAACTGGAATTAATTAATTCTGGCTAAAGTCTGGGAGACGGACGTAAACCCATCTGACTGGTCACACTCTGATTGTCCCAATATAAGAAGGGGTCAAAATCATCCTGTGATAACCATAGAGGGATTAGTCTGACTAACATAGTATCTAAAATACTAGCCTCAATAATTATCAGGCGCCTAACTAAGACTCGTGAACTGCAAACACGAGAAAATCAGGCTGGCTTCAGACCTGGTCGTGGCTGTATCGACCACATATTCACCATTCGTCAAGTTTTAGAGCACAAACATGCTTATCGGCGTCCGACAATGATAGTTTTTCTTGACTTGAAAGCAGCATTTGACTCTGTAGACCGAGAGGTTCTGTGGCAGTGTCTGTCATTGAAAGGTGTACCTGAGAAGTACATAAACCTTGTGGCGGCTCTTTACTCGAACACTACCAGTCGAGTGAGAGCTTATGGCGAACTGTCATATGATTTTACAACCTCAAGTGGTGTCCGTCAAAGTTGTCCACTATCCCCATTTTTGTTTAACTTCATTATAGACCTGTTGCTGGAAATAACACTCTCGTCGACTGAATTTTCAGGAATTGATCTTCTACCAGGAGGTTCACTTATCGACTTAGAATACGCAGATGACATAGTCCTGTTTGGTGAAGACGCTGACAAAATGCAAAGTCTTCTATTGGAACTCAGTAATAATGCCAGGATGTTTGGGTTGCGTTTCTCGCCATCCAAATGTAAATTGTTACTTCGGGACTGGCCTCCGTCAACACCCGAACTAAGGATAGGGAGTGAAGTAGTCGAACGCTTGGACAACTTCACTTATCTTGGAAGTCTGATCAGCCCTAATGGGTTGGTGTCTGACGAAATCTCAGCACGGATTCAAAAAGCTCGTTTAGCTTTTGCCAACTTACGTCACCTATGGCGAAGACGAGATATCCGTCTATCAATTAAGGGACGAGTATACTGCGCAGCAGTTCGTTCTGTTCTACTTTACGGCTGTGAAACATGGCCATTAAGAGTAGAAGATACTCGTAAGTTACTAGTATTTGACCACAGATGCCTTAGGAATATTGCTCGCATCTGCTGGGATCGCCGGGTAAGTAATAGTGAGGTTAGACGCAGGGCATTAGGGAATGATGGTAAATCAGTTGATGAGGTGATGAATCTTCATCGACTGAGATGGTTGGGCCATGTGTTACGTATGCCTGAATACCGATTACCAAGATGCTCTATGATGACTAGTATTGGGGATGGTTGGAAGAGAGTTAGGGGCGGCCAAACGAAAACATGGCATCAGTGCTTGAAGTCACTAACTTCTAGTCTGAGTCATGTTGGTAGATGCAGACTACGTGGTTGGGGTCCGCGTGACTATCGTAACCAATGGTTGGAGACTCTAGGTGACATTGCTCAGAATCGATCACAATGGCGTAGGTGTATACACTCTTTATCTTCCCTTAAACCTTGAGATTAAAATTGCTTCATAACTTTTTTTCCTTCCTATACCATATCCTTATATACAACCTATAATTTATATACTACCACCACCACTAAATTAACTACTTCTATGAATACGGTGTTGATCTTGTTGTGCTAACGAAGTATGGCAACTTGGACCGATGCATATATGTGCCTGGTCCTACGTTGTAGCTGACTGACTGAATGGTGAATATGTGGTCGATACAGCCACGACCAGGTCTGAAGCCAGCCTGATTTTCTCGTGTTTGCAGTTCACGAGTCTTAGTTAGGCGCCTGATAATTATTGAGGCAAGTACTTTAGATGCTATGTTAGTCAGACTAATCCCTCTATGGTTATCACAGGATGATTTTGACCCCTTCTTATATTGGGACAATCAGAGTGTGACCAGTCAGATGGGTTTACGTCCGTCTCCCAGATTTTAGCCAGAATATTAGTCAACCTAATCGCTAAAATTGCAACGGTCGGGTAGTTGAACCCACTAACCGCTTCACCTATCCTGAGAGTCTCATCAGTACTGATGCTCTGGTGTCTGACGAAATCTCTGCACGGATTAAGAAGGTTCGATTGGTTTTTGCCAACTTGCATCACTTGTGGAGTAGGAGAGATATCTGTCTTACAATTAAAGGGAGAGTTTACTGCACAGCAGTTCACTCCATTCTACTTTATGGATATAAAACATGACTATTAAGATTAAAGGATAAATCATAACCAATAATTAGAGACTTTGAGTGACATATCTCATTATCGTTTGCATTGGTTCAAGTGCATCTACTGTTATTCATCACCCAAATCCTGAGATTTTAAATTTTTCATAACTTTTTTCGTTCTTATTTCGCTAATTTGTATTTTTTTCCGAGTCGTATCTTCTATGCTTAGTCTTTCCTATTACCACTGATACTATTACTACTTCTACTATTCTGGGATTTGGTTTGACAATTTCATTTCAACGTGCTAATGGAGGGTACATGTGTACAGGTCCTACTTTGTGACTGAATGACTAAATAACACGTTTTTATTTGTTTGTTTTCATTCGCTTTTTCTTTAGCTCTGAAGTCCTGAGGACCATGTGTTACGTACGCCTGAACACCGATTACCACGACGCGCTATGATGACTAGTGTAGGGGATTGTTGGAAGAGAGTTAGGGGCGGCCAAACGAAAACATGGCATCAGTGCTTGAAGTCACTAACTTCTAGTCTGAGCCATGTTGGTAGATGCAGACTACGTGGTTGGGGTCCGCGTGACTATCGTAACCAATGGTTGGAGACTCTAGGTGACATTGCTCAGAATCGATCACAATGGCGTAGGTGTATACACTCTTTATCTTCTTTTAAACCGTGAGACTAAAATTGCTTCATATCTCTCTTCCTTCCTATACTATATCCTTATATACAACCTATAATTTATATACTACTACCACCACTACATTAATTACTTCTATGAATCTGGTGTTCATCTTGTTGTGCTAACGAGGTATGGCAACTTGGACCGATGCATATATGTGCCTGTTCCTACGTTGTAGCTGACTGACTGACTGACCTGTTGAGTGTTATGCAACTGACTTTCTCACGAACCACTGGTTTGAGTATGTAACGGTTGTAAAGTCACTCCTCGTTATTGACTATAAGATTTGGCGATTTTTCCTTCACAAATTTCCCTTGAGAATTAAAAATAACATAATTCTGAGTTTTCTTGCTATCAGTATTAACTCTTGCTTTTTTTAACTTAACTTCGCCAAAAATGTCACAAATTGTGCCACATATGTCTAATGATTTGAAAGCCCAAGCCTTTGAAATTTTAGAGTGCTTCTAAAACGTCTTTACTACTTGATACCAACTAGACAACTCCAAATGGCGTCTTTATTTCTGCATAAAGATATAGGACTCCTTTCCACAAAAACTTAGGATAACGTTTAATATACATCACCAATATCTTTAACTCATTCACTACGTCGAGAACTCTTGGATTTCTGTACTAACGCTTTTTTCTTTGACAAATTTTAGGTAAATGGAAAAATATCGTTATCCTATGCAAAATATTTTTGTTCATAACCCTTTCTCATGTATCATACCCGCTGTGCAAGGGAACGAAAATTCGTTTTTCAGTGTCCCTGTGCCGTTGTCATCTCAACCCAAACGGGGGCCACTTCTTCAAGATCCATGTCCAACCTTCAATCCACCAACAAGCAGTATATCGAGTTCATTTACATAAAGTGTGTTTATTAGGTCCTTCAAATGACATCATGCAAACGTCATTATGTGAAGTAAATTTGGATGATGTCCCGATGGAAATTGTTACTTCTGAGGAAGACTCTGGATCCGAATATGCTGATGCTTTCCTCTCCGCATACACAGAGTCAGACGATTCAGTTGTTCAGAACGTAGGTTTACCTCATTTGTTATTTATTTCTGAAGTGCTCAGCAGAATTAGATGAAATCGAACTCAGAAGTCGTGCACTAAGGAGTATGTTGCTCCAGAAAAAAACCGCTTCAGGGAATGAAACTCAACCGAAAACTGATCTCCCACTGCTTCATAACTTACCTGAAGTCAGGAATGCTTTTTCAAAAGTCAAGGCATCATGTAATTCATCAACTTTAAAACATAAGCAGAAATTCGTAATTACGTTACATGAATCATCAGATAGCGATGACTCACCTAGTCAACCTGTTGGTGCTGTTTTCAAAGGTTCTACAGCAAAGAAATGCGCTTCTAAACCTCCAATCATAGTGAATATTCCTAATCAATCAAAGAAAATCAGTCGTTTTCATCAAGAAGAAAAAATGTTGTTGCAACGAAAAATGGAGCTTCTCAGATTGAAACTAACTGTTAAACGTCAACAACACTTAATAGATGAACGACGTAAAATCGTTCGGAAGTTATCAACTACGTTATCAGAACTTCGTAGGCGCAGTAAGCATACAGCTTTGTTGTATAAAGAAGCTAGTAAGTCTCTTCTCAAGGCCCAACGTACAAATGCTACATATCAGCGGAAACTGGCTTCAGCCCAAAAATTATATTCAGATGTGCTTAATTCTGTAAACCGCTCCACTGCGGACATAATACAAACAGGCTTTGCTTTATCATCTGTAAATCTACGCAGAGATCTTATTATTTTGTCTCTAGATGTTCTGCAAAGAGCGAAAGTGGTTACGTGGTTTCTTGTTCACTATCATTTTAACCCAACTACATCGAAGTTTAACATAAAAAGCGTGAAGCCGGTGGCAGCCGTAAAACCAAGTTCGGAAACCTTACTGGAATTAGATCCATTTCGCCCGATTTGCCCATTTTTTCTCGATGGTGAATGTCTAGACAAAACATGTATATTTCAGCATCCCAAAAATTCAACTGTTATAAAAACAAGACCAAAGACTCTTCCCTCTTCACCTGTGGTTACTACGGATTCTGTTTCTCTGCTTGGCGAGGAAAATAAAGGGAAATATGATGACGTGTATTGTGAAGTGTGTAAAGAGAATTTGACCGTATCTGCGTCAGATTTTTCTCAGTCACCAGAAATGCAACGTTGGCATGCAGCTTATCTTGCATATTTACGTTCAGAACCAAAAAGCTCTTCCATCCTTCTTAAATTCTTAAGCGACCTCGAAAAATCCTCATTCCCTGCAGACTTATGTGCCCATCTAGTATTCGGATTTTTGCTATGTTCTAATATGGATCAGATAACAGTTAAGCAAAAGCTTTTTGATTGCCTAAAATCCTCTGGTTTTCCATTACATGCCTGTAGATTAGCATTGCGACATTCCAATTTAAGCATACCAATCCGCAGATCTATAATTCAATTGTCTCTGGAATATATAACTCTTCAATTCCAGCTAGATGCACAAGCAAATCAAGAGTCAAATTTTGAGTCATCTTTCGCGTACTTCGTTTATCAGTGGTGTTTACTTGAACAAGAAGTTGGTTTACATAACAAGGTAATAACCATCCTAAAACATACTCTCAAATCATTACCTAAGGAGAACAAGCTAATTTATTTCTTGTGGTGGTTACGATTATATCACCAACTAAACGGCACTTTACCCCAAGAGAACCTATTTTCTACTGCCAATTCACCATGCTTCTCCAAAACAGTCCTTCTATCTAACCTGGAAATTATTGAAATGGCAGCCACTGAAACTGGCATTTCTAAAAATTTATCTCAGTTACTGGAATCATTTGAAAATATTAAGACTGATATTAGCTTCACTTGCTTTCTGTATATCACTCATTTATACATCCAAACTCTTAATGCAGATTCCAAATTTAAAACTGCAGCAGATATAGCACTCACAGTAGCATTACATTCCCCTGAGTTTGTAGATGATTTGTTTTTCCCATCTGCAGTATATTCTCTATTTTCCTTAGATTCATCTCTTGACTGGACAAGCTTGATAAGTAATGTACCTGACAATTTACGAGTTAACCTTAATTTGGCCCATCGGATTGAATTTGGATTCTTGATAACATGTTTAAATTGGCGTAGAAAAACTTTAAATTCTACGGAATTCCATCTTATCGAGTGTTTAGGCAACTTAATCTTCCTTCCAAAAGATGATTGCGAAAGCGTTATTTCAGCGTATGAAAATTTGTTGAATATAAAGTCCAGTAATAGCAGTCTTGTTAACTTTAAAGTATGTCCACGAAGTTCCACATATTTATGGCTCAGTTATTGTCTGTATACCATTATTCATTGCCTAAATTATGGTGAAGTTTTAGACCACTTGATTAGTCACTATAAGTCATGCATCAGGAATTGTGCAAACGAAGATCCAAATTATGTTTTCATTCGTCTTCTAGCCCTAATGAGTATCTTATTAGCAAGTCATGTGAATCAGATGGACAATTCAACTTATCCTAGTATCATAAAGTTACTGTTTATCGATAACCCTTTCAAGTTGGATCGTAAGTTACTTCCAGCGTACTTTCTTGAATCAATTCAACAAATTAATTTAGGGCTTCTTCCTCCTGGGATTCGTCACGATATATGTGTGCAACTTGTTGAAATATATGGTGCTTCTCTGGTTCCTTCTTTGTGTCGGACTTTATGTGCTCTAGGCGACCACTTTTTAGCTCAAAGTCTGTGTGCAATCGGATGTTTAGATAGACCCGATAATGAAGACTTCTGGCTTTTGTATGCTTCTACAACATTTAAAACCCTCTCACATATACGATCATCTGAACAGTTATCAACTCTTCTAGAAATTCTAATAAATGCAACTTCTGTGGTCACCTCAAGTTCTCGACTTTGGAAATATTATGCACTTGCTGTTCGCATTGCCAAGGTATCAGTAGAGCAAATAACGAGCCGTGCGAAGTCTGTTGGGATGTATGATCTCATTTCTAGTAGTCTGAACGATGACAACCCTACGAAATTTTTATCGGAACTTGGGCTCCTCTGTGATGAAAGATCTATGGACAGAAAAAGTTAGGATTGAACCATTAAAGTAAGTTAGTTCAGGAAAGTTATATTGTAATATCCTTATTTTCAAATTTGGTTTTGATATCTTTATATCCGGTTTTTTAATAAAATGGATCTAATTTTATTTATCGTATTTGTTCGTCTAACCGTTTATTTATCTGCTCTTCGGTGGTTTACAACATTTGTTTTTCTAGAACTTTCTGCAGGCCTTTTTGTCAAGTTTAATAAAAAGCCAATCATTGTTAATTTCTGGAAAACACTAGTTTGCTGTTCGTTTTGCTGACCATTTGTTGATACAGCATAGGATAACAAACGTAATTTATCACTAGGGGACTTAGCTAAGGTAGTTTGAAACTTACCACTATGACTCAGGTACATTTATTCTTTTATTTTCTCCAATCTTGAGCATAATACTACCACATACTTCCCATTCCCAAACCTCACTTGTCCCTTCTAAACTGTCTCATATTTGTAGTTTCCCGCAAAGATAAGTATTTTCATTTTCATTTTGCTGGTCTCATATTAATAAATGTAAGTTTTGAAAATTTAGATTGACATAAATTTGTGCCGAATTACATAATCTTTTTACTTCTATCTGTCAATGTTGTATCCCCTGGCGAATTATGAATCATAAATCTGATGTCCATTTATGGACAAATGTAATACGCCTATTCCTATTGGATAGTTGTTAAATGAGTAACCTAAATCTGATGTCTATTTATGGACAAATATAATATGCCTATTCCCTATTGGATAGTTGTTAAATAAGTGACCTAATCGTTCCGTGTTCCTCTTATCATAACCTTTATTTTGACCTTGGAACTATTATTATTGATTACTTTCCTCCTAGCTACAGCCACATTGGCCAATTACTGTACAAATGTTATTTTTCTATTTTTTGGTATAATTGGGTCTGTTTGGTTAGTATATATAACCCAGTGTGCTTGTGAATAAGGATTCATATTACCGAGGCTGTTATTTGTGTTCTGGACTCAACTGGCTGGGCTAGGCAGTTAGGAAGGACCGAATAGCAATCAAGGCTGCTCGTACGTATTTTCTGTATCATTGCACGTTTCATATACAATAACGAGCTGTTATACATCATAACACAATCAAAGTAATGCCAACCTAATTTGTTGCTTCTGGAGAAATGGGATTTTGTTGATAGCCATTAGATAGTATAGACTTTTTCGTGGAGTGAGTCTCCAGGATCTTCAGTTTATGCTTACTAAATTGTTACAAATTTCCTGCGATTTGCCACAAACAGCATGTTAATACCAGTGAATTTAGGCACACTGCCCAACACAAGAGTTAGGGGCGGCCAAACGAAAACATGGCATCAGTGCTTGAAGTCACTAACTTCTAGTCTAAGCCATGTTGGTAGATGCAGACTACGTGGTTGGGGTCCGCGTGACTATCGTAACCAATGGTTGGAGACTCTAGGTGACATTGCTCAGAATCGATCACAATGGCGTAGGTGTATACACTCTTTATCTTCCCTTAAACCTTGAGATTAAAATTGCTTCATAACTTTTTTTCCTTCCTATACTATATCCTTATATACAACTTTTCTTTATATACTACCACCACTAAATTAATTACGTCTATGTATCCGGTGTTGATCTTGTTGTGCTAACGAAGTATGGCAACTTGGACCGATGCATATATGTGCCTGGTCCTACGTTGTCGCTGACTGACTGCCCAACACAAACTTAGTATTAGTGCTTGACAAATAATGTCAGTTGATGGACACAATATAAGTATTGGATTAGTTTTCTCAAATGTTTTCGGGATCCAGTACTCTGTTTCTGTCTGGCTAACTATTGCTAGGACAGATCGTTTCTGTATGTTCAAACTTATTTATCTTGTTTTTGTAATTTATTGCTGTCTGGCTAAATGTGACTTCATATTTTTATCCACACTTGTTTAAGCAGATTTAATAGCAACTTCACATAATTTCAACCTACCTTTTATTAGACCTGGCTACTTTCATACATTTTCATGTATTTTGAGTACGTACATGTTGCAGCGGGAACGTTTATAAGAGATAAAGACAGTGTTACAAAACAGAAAACATCTAGTCCTAAAATATTTATGTGTTCCCCAACTCAAAATAGTTGTTTTCGACAGTTTATAGTCAGTCAAACGTTTTTGCATACCTTTCTGTGTCTTCTGTTATTGTTTTCCAAACGCTTTAGGATTTCATCTATCTAGTGGCATCAATTGTCTGTTCATAAATCCCATCGTGGTTACTTTCCTGACGAATTCCGTTTTGAAGCTAACTGATAGGAGTATTCCTCGCTAAATAGGAATATATCACACATTGTCATAGTAGTCTAGAGCGACAAATAGTCGTCTATTTTTATTAACAGGGTGTAAATGTAAGATTTCGAAATAATGATATCGATAGTAGCAAGGAACGAAACATATAGAATGTTTCCAAAGCAACGAATGAAATTGGCAAATAAAGTGTGATGTTGACCCCTAAGATTCAGTTGATAAACGCATTTTTATCGCTTCTATTAATAATACCTTTATCATCCTGTTAATTTCCTCTCCCTCTATGCTAGAGTGTAACAACTTCGAACCGGTAAGTATTCGTCTCAATTCCTACACTGAATATGATTATGACCATTAAATATGTTTACGTCACACACCCCGATCAGAAACTATGCACGTTCTTGGATTATTACACTTGAATTTCTAGTTACTAAACTTCAGATTCGGAATTGTTTAACAGATAGTTGTTCCTGAAGATTGCCCGATTAGCTTGGCGTTCTGTGTATGGGAATAGGTATTTAGTGTCATTGATTTAGGTTTCTCACATGCTGCCAAAACATATCTGTGTCCCCACAATTCAAGCAGTTGAAACCTAATGTATGGGACAAACTGGACACTTCAGGTGTGCATAAATATCATGGGCATAAAACGTTGACATTTCTTGAGATAGATCATTTGTTTTTATTGATAATTTTAAAGAGAACTGAAATAGTGAAGATATGTCTTACACTTTCGCAACCGGTAGTGACAGCTAGATTGATTTTGCTCAGATTCTATGCAATAATTTGGTGACCGTAATTTAGGCATTCAACCATCATTACAAAAGTTTTTCCAGTCAAGTTATCTTAGGTAAGTGTTGCTTTACTCAACTTTATTGTTGATGATGACGGTATTATTGTTGCTTCTTTTGTAGTTATTGTTCTCATAATGATATTTTAGCATTACAAAGATTATTTCTCATTTAGTCATTGTTCTGCATAAATTTTCAGGAGAGTTACATACACCAATTTTAATGCTGGGGACATTTTGGTTTGTTAAGTGTATGTATATGTAGAGTCCAATAGACCGGTATGAAGATCGCTTTCGGTCATGAACTGTACAGTAATTTATATATGTAAATAAAATTCCATTTGTAAACAATTACTAAAAGTCTTGTTCTCAATTTTCACAATGGTGTCATGGTCGTTGTTATACTTAAGATTATTAAACTTAAAAATGATAGAATCGGTTTGAACTAACTTTCTAATGAGTCGCATTAAAGTGACTTGAAAATACGTGACCAACTTTACAGACTTTTTAACAAGACTTCCTAATTACAAAAATTCAGTTTATCTAAATAGGACTGTTTTCAGAATAGATGGGTTATAACGTCTCTGACTGGGTGATACTGGCAGAAGCGGGTTCAAATCTCACTAGTTTCCTTAAAGATTACAAAATACACCTTGTTGACGAGTTCCAACTAGCAGGGAAGCTAAGTCTAGGACTTCATGTTGACTGCTTCCAACCATCTAACACTTAACGAATTCGCATCAATGCCCCCTGTGTATTGTGTAGACTATTCGATAAGAGCATGATCATATGATATATCAGTCTCGGGCGATGAAAGCAAATTAGATAAGATAACAAAATTGACTTTGTGGTGTAGAGAAAGTTATATTCCGTATCATGAATTTCAAATATCAGTCTTATACTTGTATTCATCAGTTGTCCAGATCTGCTTACAATGTCGGGACGAATCTGTTCTACCTTCGATCCGCGTTAATTTGAAATGAGGTGGCTTTATTTATTTAAACACATAAATATTGATATAAAAAGCACCAGATAAATATGGGCCACACAAATCTCATTTGATTTGTGTGAGGGCTGTGATACTGCCCAGACTGTAGCAGGTGGTTTTCTTAAGGGGCCACACCCCGAGCCTTTGACCTAAAGGTCTAGTCCACAAGGCAGTGGAGCATCGTAAGGAGATGCAGTCCCATGGTAGCCGGTGACCAACAGTTGGTTCATACGCCATTCGATCCTCCAGGATACTGGAGCCCATGTGCACCATTGGTTTGGAATCAGGGTTTTCCAACTACCCTAGGTGAACCCTCTATGTCCACCAACCCGGTTAAAGCGCCGGACATTCGCTTTTCGTCCTCTCACTTTTGTGAACAACACCCCCGCCACGAGAAGGCAGTGAGTAGGACTTCCCTGGGAGGGGCTATATATTCGCGTGGCCATGTGAGAGCATTTCGTGAGGGATAGCGTACTCTCCCCACTCTCGGCCGTACCAGGGCATTTGGGAGCTATAGTAGACAGCGATCCGCGCCTATTTTGTAACGGTTATTGATCCCAGTTAAATACCCAACTTTGGTAAGTTAAGCACAATTAAAACATGAATTTCGTCTAATTCTCCTAACCACATTTATGTCCGTGTAGCACTTCATCTCAGTTTGTCAGTTGTGATATCGATTGCACCTAAACATTTGTCAATTTCCCGTTACGACGCTGACATATTTGGTGTCCAATAGACTAAAATCTGCACGTTTATCACCATATTTCTAATGCCTATATAATTATTGTAATAAATTATAGTTATAAATTACTTTTCACTTTAAACATTCTATCCAATTAACTAAGTATCAAAAACATGTTGACACTAGTTATTTCAATATATAGTTTGTTCCCAAAGAAGCGGATATCTTTAGTGAACAGAATGTGACAATTCATCAATAAAATGTTAAACATTGTGGGACGATTGTTAATAATCTACACCTCGTCTCAATCAACAGTTTTTATTTCACCAACGAATCCTGATGGCATCGATGTTGGGAGTATTTAAACATGTTCCGTACACTATTTACACCATATAAATATTGTTAAACATCTTTTGCAGATAAAAAGTACTGGAAAATATCCAGGTCCTTTTGATAACAGTGCTTGTCTTATCATAATAAGGATGACGCTAAGTACGTGAATCTACTACGAGAACCCTCCTTCGGCTGTTAACAAGACAGTCACATCATTAATGTAAAAAACAGTCAGGGTATTCTACCACTTGTGAAGATTTCACTTGATTAATAGCAGTGATGGTTAGGATACCTTTTTAGAAATTCAATAATTGCCAGATAGACGTTTTGCTTGAATACTTAAAGTTAAAAAAAGCAACTGATATCCACTTACTATCTAATAATTTAATCCTGTATATATAGTAGATAAGTATGATTATAACCTTTCACATAAAAGTGATCTAAATAAAACCTTCCAAATAATTGTTATCCAAGTAAACGAGCTCTAGTTTCGTAAAACGCATTGGATTCCTGAACTTGTTTCTGGATCATCTTTAGAAAACAAACACAAGTAGTTTCCTTTTTTAAGGAAAACCAATACAGGGTAGTTAATAGTCGTAAGAATTATTATTTCGAAGCATCAAGTCGACGTGCATGTTGAAGGTTGAACTGCTCAAAAAAATAACGTAGTGAAACTTCCTAAAGTATTCACTGGAAATCTGAGTGCTGTTTCCAAAAACAAATTACCTTTGTGGCTATTAAACTGTAAATCAGTCTAATAATTATTTTAAATGAGTATGGCTGTAACAAAGCGTTGGTAAGTTTAATTTTTCAAAATACTTCAGTAGTCAAGTGAAGTAAAACCAACCATTATATATTCCTTTGTGTTGTTATTATTGCGGATTTACCTGAAGTTATAAAAGTATTAGTTACTAACTTGTACTTTAAAAGTTACAACCATTCTAGAGACAACTTCGAACGTATGTATTAACAAACTCCAGTTCACTAAGCAACCTAGGAGGAGAGTAAATTTTTGGCATTGTGATAGGACGTGTCGTGTGGTTTTAGAAAACCAGGTTATTTATACTGAAAACCCGTATATACTCGACTAACAACTTCCGTGAAACTAGGCAGTTGTCTTTCTAGCAGAACCCTACTTCAGTGCAACGAAACCGTAAACGCTATAATTATGCGACATTATTTGACGCTTTTAACAGTTAATCGTTGCATTTTGCTATCGAATCTTAGAAGAACAAATCAAGACGAGTATAATGTTCGGTTTAAAGGTGGGGCGTGATTCAGTTGAGTAACTAGACAGACTAATATGCTCGGAATTAAGACGCATTTAATGTGAGTGCATACGATACTAGTATTCTCGAATCGGTGTTGGTAGGTCTAGGTTCAAACCCACAACCTGGTAGTTGAAGATCGGTTGCTCTAGCTACTTCAATTCCTTAATTCTAACCTATTTAATGTGTCCAACTGAAGACCAATCGTTCGTGGTTTCGAGACAACTATATATTTTGTATTTAATTCATTCACCTTCGAACCTTGCAAAGTGTGCACCAATTTAACTGTCGTCTCTTACCATTACAGCTAATCAAATGGATACCAAATAGTTCCAAGCTAAAATCTCTGATTAAGCAGTATCAAAGGTTTGTATGAGTGATATAGTAACACTAATATGCGGCTAAATGTTATGATACATAAGAAATGCGAGCATTCGGTATAAAACGACAACTTTCATCAGTCCTCTGAGTAAAAGTAAACGGGTTGTAGTTAACAAAATTGGAAACATTAGTTTTACAGGAATATGGATCCGATAATGAATACAAGGCCGCTCAGAAAATATTTGAACAGGCGGATTAAAATAATTTAGTAAGAAGATATACTGTGAAATAAGCAAGATACCAGTAGGTAAAACATTTTTGCGTACAGATATTTTACAGAGTGCAGAAGTGAGTCAAGTTATAGATAAAGTCCTTCAGGTGTCCCTTCACTTTTTCTATAAAGTACATTCTCTCTCGCCTTTTTGAAATCTTCATCAGTGACTTTCATCCTTCTTTCTCGTAGAGCTAATAACCCAGCCTCAGTACAAATAGCCTGGAAACAAATAAATAAGAAAATCAAAACCCACTTTTATTATTACGCAGTTAAAAATAAACATTACCTTTCCTACTCTTCTAGATCTTGATCTTTATAAAATGACTCAGACAACAGTTTGTGAATTACATAGCATAGCTTTGATTTTAGCCCGAACACATGAAGGCTGTCCTTACTCCATTCAACATAAACACAGAAAAATTTGGTATCCTAACAACAATCGTGTAAAAAAACGGCGGAAATTTCCGATGAAATCCACACCTATGAGCTTTCAAAGGATGATTATTTCGTATGGGGTTTTTACAAAGGCACTACACATGAGCTGAACACTTGCACGATGTTGGTTTTAAGGATGTTACATAACATTCTTAGTCGAAAACGTTTAAGCACTATATGAAGAAATACAGCGCGACAGTGACGAGTAAGCCTGCCCTAGAATTTACGGACACGCTACATTTTAGTGAACCAATCTGATTTAATCTGAAATTCAGGATTTCAGAATGCATTCTATCAGCCAAACTTGGGGATTCCCAGTCGTTTTTCGACGACTGCAACACTTGTTTATTTCATAAGTGAATGATATTGTAAGAAAGATAAGGAAATAATGAAGCAGCTTATTTAATTTCACATAAAATCTGGTATAACTGGAAAGCAGGAATGATATGAGCCACATAACATGGGTTTGTGTGTGGGCCGGTCTAGGTAGCAAACAATAGATTGCTTATTTTGAAATATATAGCCAAATGACTTGGAAGACCTAGACCAATTAAGTCACGCGCTTCATAGATTCTTGTAACGTCTCAGTCACACTGCTCCTGATTTTCCCCAGGCCTATTTCTGCATTATTCATCAATACCCCAACTTGGGTAAGCAATGGTTCGGTGTGCTTGCATAAATCAAGTATCATCTCACCTTGATGTCAGCACCTGAAAGTTCATCTTTAGAAGTAACATATTCCTCCAAATTTACATCCTCAGCTAAAGTCATGCGACTTGTATGAATACTGAAAATACGACGTTTTGTTTTTTCATCAGGTAGGGGAAATTCGATTTTACGATCGATTCGACCAGGTCTGATTAGCGCAGGGTCCAACGTTTCAATTCTGTTAGTGGCCATAATAACTTTCACATCTCCACGGGAATCAAAACCATCCAGTTGATTAAGTAATTCTAACATTGTCCTCTGTATTTCGCGTTCACCACCTGAATTCGATTCATACCTAAAATAACCAAAAAGGATTTATTGAAACGAACTTAGCCTAGATTACATTAACGGCATACGAACTCAGTGTTGTTTGGAAAATTCACAAATCTAACCCCATTGGCAATAAAAAAGTTAATAATAATAATAAAGAAGCAAACGTAGTGAAAGTAACCAAGCAGTGAACTTTTAGATGTCTTGTTCCAACTACTGGACTAAATGGGTAGTAAAAAGTGACTGCATCCTTACTGACTGGGTTTTATCATTTGAATAGATACCGACCTGCATTGAACACCGTGTATCTTATTGGTATTCTTAATTCGGTGACCAAAGACCAATAAAGTTCTTGGTTTTGGCTGGAATCGTATTTTTCTAATCCCAAAGAATACAAAACATGAACTTAACATTCCAAAATACTTATTCACAGATTCTGTATTTTCATCAAATTCCAACTTAGTACACATATATGTTAGCTTTATTGAACAGTTACTTCACAAGGAAATCCGCCTGCATCTTTTATACGGCTATCGCCGGTCCCAAGCTCGGGTAAACGAGGAAGAGTTGAAAATAGGTTCAGCATCCCCATCCCGTAAAAAACGACCTTGCTAAAAAATGTTAACCAGAATAAATAATTTAAACCATCTAAACTATGACCTCTGAGTTCAAAGAAAGAATTATGACGGCCCATGATGAAAGCCAAGATTCTTCGGAAGTCTCGTGACTTCCGGACAATGTGGGAGACCTGGAGGACCAGTCATATAGCTTCGGAAATGAGGAGGTACAACTTGATAGTGCTCGGAATCAGCGAAACCCATTGGACCCAATCTGGACAGCAAGGGTTAGGTACGGGAGAGACGCTGCTCAAATCTTTTCACGAAGAGGAAAATGCTCCTTAAGGATCGGTCGTGCACAGACCAAGTCGTGACACTACGGATCATCGTTGGACAATCAATTGAATGGATCTCGTCACTATACATAGAATTCCTTGACTATGAGAAATCATTTGACAGTGTTGGTAGAGTGATGCGTATTGTGTTGTATCGGAGAATCTTGCTTTTCCCCTGGTATATGTTGAGACCTACTGCTGCTGGGGCTGCTACTACACTGGTCGTCTTCTCCTGCACTTGTTGTTGCAGGTGTGATAGGAGAGCCAGATCATCTGCGAAGTCTAGATCGTCCAGCTGCATCCCAGCTGTCCACTGTATCCCACGCTTTCCCCCAGATGTTGACGTCTTCATGATCCAGTCGATCACCAGGAGAAAGAGAAAGGATAAGAGTAAGAAACCTTGCCTGATACCGGTCTTTAGTTCGAACGGGTCTGTCAGTTATCCACCATGACCGTTTTTGCAGTTTAACCCATCATAGAAATCTTTTATGATATTGACTATCTTCTCAGGCACATCGTACTGCCGAAACTTCCATAGTGTTGTGCTGTCCATGACATCAAATGCTTTCTCGTAGTCAATGAAGTTGATGTAGAGTGACGAATTCCATTCAATTGATTGTTCCACGATGATCTGTGGTGTTGCGATTTGGTCGGTACACAACTGATCCTTATGGAATCCAGCCTGGTGATCTCGAAGTTTGGCGTCTACGGAATCCTTTATTCTGTTTAACAATACCCTGTTGAAAAATTTTTCTGGTATTGAGAGAAGAGTGATGTCCCTGTAGTTATCACACTTTCTGAGGTCGCCTTTCTTTGGTATTTTGATCAGGTGTTCTTTCCAGTCTGTTGGTACTTGTTCTTCATCCCAAATCTTACTGAAGAGAATGTGAAGTATCTTTGCAGTTGCTGCTACATCTGCTTTCAGTGCCTCTGTTGGAATGTTTTCTGGTCCTGTTGCTTTGCCGCTCTTGATTCGTTTGATGACCATGCTGACCTCTTCAATTGTTGTGGGCCAACATCGATTGGGAGGTCGGCGGATGCTGCTTTGATGCTGTGTGGGTTTAGTGGGGCTGGTTGGTTCAAGAATTCCTCGAAGTATTTCACCCACCTGTATTGCTGTTCTTCGGTGTTGGTGATTTCTTTGCCTTCCTTGCTTTTCACTGGTCCTTCTGTTTTACGGTAATTTCCAGCGAGTTTCTTTGTTGTACCATACAGTTGTCTCATGTTTCCTTCTCGTACAGCCTTTTCCAGAGTCGTTACTAGATCTTCCACATATTTACGTTTGTCTGTTCTAATGGTCCTCTTCACTTGATCGTTTGCTTCTGTATATTCAGCTTGTGCCTTGGCTTTTTTTGTTCTTGTTCGGCTGATATTGATTGCTGCCTTCTTGTTCCTCCTTTCTTCAATCCTATCCAGTGTATTGATAGTGACCCATTCGTTGTGATAATGCTCCTTGTGGACAATAACCTCCTGACGTGTTGAAGTGATTGCCTCCTTGATCTCTTTCCAGTTGTTCTCCATGGTAGTTTCCTCTTCATTGAGTAGATCATGAAGGGCCTGGAACTTATTGTTGAGGGCTATCTCGAATTTGTTCAGTTTGTCAGTATTCCGAAGAAAGACCGTATTAAACTTTTGTGATGTTGTCCGCGCCGTTGTCCAGTGCTTCTTAAGTTTTAGTTTCATCTTGGCGACCAGCAAATGATGATCGGATGCTATATCAGCTCCTCTTCTGGTTCTCACATCCTCCATCGTCCTCCTGAACTTTTTGTTGATGCAGATATGGTCGGTTTGATTCTGGGTAGTGTGATCCGGTGAAATCCAAGTGGCTTTGTGTATGTTTTTGTGTGGGAATATGGTGCCACCTATGACCAGTTTATTGAAGGCACATAGGTTTGCAAATCTCTTACCATTTTCGTTCCTTTCTCCCAGTCCATGTTGTCCCATGACGTCTTCGTATCCAGTGTTGTCCTTTCCAACCTTAGCATTGAGATCTCCCATCAGAATTGTCAGGTCCTTCGTTGGGCACTTCTCGAAGATTGACTGCAGCCTATCGTAGAATTGGTCTTTAGCGTCTTCATCGTAGTCGTTGGTAGGCGCATAGCATTGGATGACGTTCATTGTAATGCCTTCTCTCTTTGTTTTGAAGGAGGCTTTGATGATCCTTGGTCCATGAGATTCCCATCCAATAAGTGCATTTTGTACTTTTCTGGACAGCATCAACGCAACTCCTTGTGTATGTGGGGCGTTTTCTTCTTCATGACCGGATTATAACAGAAGTTCCCCTGAAGATAGTCGTTGTTGTCAAACCTGCGTCCAATGTGTTTCCCTGATTCCAAGCACCTCCAGGTTGTATCTTTTCATTTCTGCAGCAATTTGGAAGACTCTCCCAGTCTCCCACATTGTACGAACATTCCATGTACTTAAATTAATGGTTTCTCTGTTTGTCAGAAGGGGCATCAGCCTCGTGACTTCCAAAGGAACTCGGCTTTCACCATGAGGCGTCATAACTCTTCTAAATTAAGACTAAACTCTCAGGGCAGGATTCAAATGGTTTGAATTATTTTTTTCCGGTTAGTGTTTATTTAGCAAGTTAGTTTTCTACAGGATGAGGTTGCTAACCCCATGCCCAACCCTACTCCTCTATCTGGGCTTGAGACAAGCAGTAGCCCCACAGGGACTACATATATATATATATATATATATATATATATATATATATATATATATATATATCTGTTCACCAAAGTATAAGGATATCAGCTGGAAATCCCCTGCGCAAACGAATGTTTCGAATTTCCAGAATACACGCTTGAGTTGGAGATCTTTTGTTGTGCTTTTATATCAATTATGTTTAACACATACATTCCACCCTTATTAACTACACAAATATCGAGTCCTTTTCTTTTGGTAGCTGTATTTTCATCTCATTGTAGACCCAAACACAAAAAATGGACAAGTGATTAGCTAAGTAACACTAAATTGATCTATTTATGCAGTGAACTAATTTTGAAACACTTTAAGTTTAGAGGAGAAACGTATCCCGAATGTCCATGCATTTACATTTTCTAGGAGTTACCCAACCACATATACAATACTTGGGAAAAACCACAAACCTTTTCGTCCCCACCGCATCGATCTCGTCAATAAATACAATACTAGGCGCATTTTCCTCTGCCAACCGGAACAGCTCACGAACCAATTTTGGACCATCACCCAAATACTTTTGGATTAATTCTGACCCGACAACCCGAAGGAAGGTAGCTGATGTTTGGTTAGCAACAGCCTTAGCTAGTAATGTTTTGCCTGTAAAAAAAATATTTGCGCCAACATCAGAGAATATTTGACCCATTAATAATATAAAGTAGCGGTGAATTATTTAATGGGTAGCATTGGAGGTTGATTTGGATACATAATTATTTACTTTGACTACAACATGTTATACAGGTTACAAATATTTGTTCTCTACATGGAGGTAGGTCCAGACAATAAAATGGCTAAAAATTTAGACAAATCCCTCTATTGAGCAACCGGTTACATAAATATTGCAGTTGGGATTCAAAACGTTTTTGGGGTCGAGCACTAAATTAAGCAGAACTGTAAAGTGTCTATTTCAGAGGCAGGAAAAAAGCAATCTCCAAGTCTATTTGCTTGCGCGAGAAATTCAAATTTCAGTTGCATTGACTGAACTATACGGAATGAAATTTTCATTTACAATCTGTTTGTAGATAGGTGCTTGGACTATCGAGTCACTAATTTACACAAATATAAATAAGTGCACACATACTACTTACAAATCACACATTAATAACTAGTCAGAAGAATCACAATTCAATAAGAATCATTCAGCGAGACTATGATTTGCAAACGAATCAAATAGTTTTAGGACGAATCCTGAATTTTGGAGCGAAATTCACCCATCCATGTGGTTAAATAGCATTTTGGGATGATATCAGTTCATAATGAAAATACAACTCTAATTCATGGCCCTAACTTGTAACTCCAAATCCCGATTATGATTCCTCATATTAATTTATAACCCTCCTTAAGTCTTGGTGATTAGGTGGATTTCCTCAAGAACAATTTGGCGTCGCTTAAAAGGTAGTCCATAAATTATGGTCTCATTAATCATTCTTATCAGGATCGCAGCTCACAAGCCATAATTCGGAGAATCAAACATTAAATTGGAAACTATACCTAACTAGTAGGTTGAATTACTGTTAATCCTGAGGGCTAGGTCACCCAAGATGAAAGGCTTTTGTATGTGATTGAGGCAGATATAACAATCCACATTAGCAAAAAGAAAATTAGTTAAAATGGTGATACCGGCAGCGGTGAAAAAAAAGTTCGCATTTTCTTAAGAATTTCGGGCTAGTAGTTAGATCTAAGGGGGAAGAAAGATATGAGCTAATACGTCTTGAAAAAGCTTATGGTGAAAGACAAGCAATCTAATACGTCGTCCATTTAGTTCAGAACAATAAACACGAACAAGTAGAAAGAAATTTTACCTGTCCCCGGTGCACCATACAAAATTACGCCTTTGGGGGGTTTAATACCCATTTCCTCATAAAGCTCTGGGTGAGTTAAAGGTAGTTCAACTGATTCCTTAATCTCCTGAATTTGTACATCGAGTCCACCAATATCAGCGTATGTTTCCTGTGGAGCCTTTTCTAACTTCATAACTGTAACCATAGGATCGGTTTCGTCTGTCAGGACACCAACAACAGCATGAACCTAAATAACCAGGTTAACGGAAATAAATACGATGTATACTTTGTGGTTTAACAAGACAGAACACCCAGGTTCAAGCATACCCTTGTCTACGAAGGAAAGAATGCTGACATAGTGCTCGCTACCAACGGAGGTGGATACCACAACGTGATTGTCGTCGATAATTTCTTCCAAGGTCCCCACGGACATTGGAGTGCCACGCAAATCATCAACTTTTGATCGTTCCTCCTAAGACCAGTTTAAAGAATTGGATGATGAATACCTCATGACGCTCTTCATCCGTTTTAAGACGCTCCTGATTTTTGATAAACTCTTCTTCCATAAGTAGAAAATCCTTGATTCTCTCCATTTTTAATAATCGAAGTTTACAACGTGTATGAGGTGTGACTTGAGGTAGTTTGTTGGCACTATCCGGCCCTTTAGATCGTTTGTGTTTACCCATTCTGGTAGGTACTGGTGGGTCGAATTCTCTTCGTTTAGTCTGGAAATAAAAAGTCAATAGTGTATCATACCTTATCATCCTTCTTATTTCCTTCTTGACTGGATTGCTTTTGACCCTGGATACAGAATTATGAAGGAAGTATTCACAAACCATCGAGAAAGCAAAATATCTGGAGTAAAAAGATTTCCACGAGCCTTAGTATGGAGGGGAACAAAAAACCAACCGCAAATATAAGCAAGTTGATACACTAAGAAATTGTTGTGTACTGGGCGCCTACATTCAATGTTACATTCATTAAATGATTCAAATGGTTTTGGACGGAATTGAAGTTTTCGCCTAACGGGCTTCCATAGCTAGTAGCAGTGGATCACCAATACCTCCAGGCAGAAACTTAGGTATATTATCGATAAAACAGGAAAAATAAAAATTATTGGTAAATCATAGTAAGATTCTCTCTTTAGTTCATAAGACTGTCAAGTTTTCTCTTAAAGGACTCCTGGGAAATCTCTTGGACTAGTTCAGCCGGTAGCGAGTTTCAGCACTTGACCACTCTTAGGGAGCAGAAGGTGTCTACGGTCCGTTCTGTTGTATTGTCTCCAGATTCTGTGTTACCCCTAAAGTTTGTGTTTGGACTAAGCTTAAGTACGAATTTAACGGGATGTCAAGAAGTATTTAGGATGCTGTAAGCCATCAGAAGGTCACTTCTAAGACTTATGTACCCTAACGGGTAAAGTTTCAGTGATTTGAGGCACCCTTCATAATGTTTGAATTTAAGTCCCTGAACGGATTTCGTGGCTGGACGTTTCAAATGGTTGATGACGGAATAGAAGAAGTTTTCGCTTAACGGGCCTCCTTAGAGATGTTCCGGATGAGATTTCGTTCAGAATACGGTATATCAGGCAGTATTCTTACGTTCACATCGGATTTCTGTTAGTGACTCGCTAGCAGGACGTCCTCTACGTCAGAAGCATTCTTAAGTGTAACACGAGGCAGCCTTGGGTGGTTTTGGTGGTTAGAGTCCTACCCCGAGTGAGCCGTATGACCGTCAGAGGCTCTGTCCTGGGGAGCTCAAGCCTCTTGTTCATTTCTCCCCAGAGCATCCTATCATTTTTGTCCTACATACTGAGAGGAAGGTCGGGGTTTTCAATAAGTTTCATGATTATGAATGAGTCATCACGGACCGTAATTGATTTCCCAGGTTTTCCAGGGCGTCTAGGTTCGGTACGTTGTTGTTTGGATGTTGAGGCGCGTTTTCGATTCCTAGGCTCGGTGATGACCAGGCGAACAGTCTTGGGAGTAGACTGTGCGGCCAAGTAACCAATTGATTTCCGCACGGTACTTGGGATGTCCAGCTTCGGCAGTGACACTTGGTCCTTTTTACCCCTGTTAACGTGTGTCTAACCACCCACAGGGTTTTCGGGAACCACTGTTTCATTCAAGGACTCTTCCTTGGGGCACCCAAGTTTGCTGAGAGAGTCGATCACCGTCGATGTTAGGATGGTGCTGAGTTTCAGCACGTTATCACTCGTGCTTTTACCTGCACCGTCGATAGCCGACCTGTCGATATCCCTTTTCTTGTTTGCCCTGTGCGTTCCTGCTTTGTTGCTCGTCATGTTACCGTCATTTATCAAGTTTTTAGACAACTTGTCTCTTAGACCTGTTAGTAGGGTAATGATGGTACCCAGCATAACTACAGTATCGGTGTTGTACGGAACACATAACCACCTACGATCAGACGTTGGATATATTCCAGAATGTCCTTATCCTTTTGGAGTGAGGGAGAAAATACTATGTCTTCGTGATGTAAATAGGAACGAATAAATTTGTTGAAAATTATATGGGAAGTTCCTTCGTCAAAGTGACCCAAAATCCGCTTCAATGTTACCAGTGCAAGGTTTGCTCGGAAGGCATTTTTGTCACAGTTGTCATAAGACTTCGAATCGTAGGGTACCAAAGCTCCTAGATCTTTTTCGACTTGAGATACCTGTAGTTGGGGAGTTACCTTAGTTGTGGCTGTAGTTTGCAACATGTCTCAGATAGACTACTTCACACTTTGATGACATTACTTCCGAACTATCGCTTACCAAATAGAACAATCATTACCCCTAATAGTCTTGCACTTAGAAGTTACCAATAAAATGAGATGAGACAAAGTGGAAATAATTAAGGCAATGTTTGCTCATTTTCTGAAAACTATTCAATCCTCTCTGGTAAGTACATTAGGTCGGTTGAATTGTATCAAGCTTTACGGCAAGTATATCTGAAACGACTCCGTTTATTACCAAAGACAAAGTCCGAACATTAGGCTTGTTTTTATCATAAGCAGCTAGGAATATTGACGATCCAAACATATTACTGTCATACCTACGAGATACCGATGACGGTATCGTTATATTCTTTCGTGTTCATAACCGCCGAAACAAAAGTGAGTCATATGATTAAGTTATCAGTAATTGTCGTCGATTAGGGTTCCTGAAAAAATAAAGTTTCATAATCAGCCAACTGAGACGTATCACAAGTTTGGGCTGATTAAACATAGTATCCACACCCCAATACCTACGGTGATATCATTGCCACTAAGTGCCAGTCGCCTTTTGAAACGGCATTACAAAAGTTCTTGCATTCAATGTCTTCAAACTCAGCTCAAAATAACAGTCAGGAGACCAGGTATCACTCCCTGGCCACAAATTGACCAAGGTTTCGAGTTTTAAATCAAAACCTCCATAAATTTATGAACGATTTTTCAAGTAGTAGTTTGCTTAAATATCCAACAGTATTTTTGGTGACTGGCGTAACGGAAATTCTCAGACTTGTGTTAACTGTCCTCTGATGTTACAAATGAACCATGAAGTGAATTTATTACTTCGAATATGAAAGGAGTGGAAGAAAAACTTACAAATTACTTTTAAAGTAGTAAAGTTACCATTTTTGGTCAAGTGGATTCGTAGTGTAATCCACGTAACACTGGACTAGGGAGTACTTTATTTTATTCAAGACTTTTGCCCTAGTTTTCCCTTGAAGGAAAGATGACTTGTAAGATCGTTACTTGAGGCAAATGACGATAAAATCAAATTTTTAAGTCGCGAGCTGCAAACGCTTGTCTGTAAATTAGCAGCTATCAGTTCATTGTTTTAAACAATAATTTTGATAACATTTTTCACTGTAAACCTTCAATGTCTACATTTTTAGAGCAAGCATTGAGAAAGGCAAAACCGAAATAAACCAAAAGTTTGAAGTGAAAATTGTAGACGGATCAAGTTCCGAACATGTGTTAGACGAACTCATAAAAAGACATTTAGAGTAACATTTCAGAACCTGTTAAATACCTCATTTCTCTTGTAATACACTTATTAAGGAGATTTATACTTTCCATAGCCTCTGTTTTACTCCAAGAAACTCACTTATCTTACCTGCCACGTAGTCTCAATTATGCACGGACTATCGGTGTGAAACAAACCACTTGGGTGGAAAAATCCTGTCAAAAAAGTAATATCACACTCTATATTTTCACTATATTTTCAGACTTAAATGGGATAAGATACATGGGAAAGAAGTCAAAGGAAAGGGCGCTCAGACTCCTTTCGCAAAATTAAATGCAATTAACTTCTCACAATCCAGGCCATGAGAAACGAAGCGGTAAATGAAAAATTCGCAAATGTCGATAAAATCACAAGCTTGTCGTTCATATAGCTTGAAAATAAGAGAGCAAGACACCATAATATCATGTCTATGGGTTTCAGTCCACGTCCGACTATCTAAGAAATGTGGATAGTCTTTCATGCATCGCTGAAATGTTGGTAAAAAAAACATCAAGTACAGGTGTCATATCGTGTTATGTGCGTACGTGCCTTGTTTAATATATATGAGTGATAAGACCGCCTATCAGAGAGCAGTGAATTATCGATCAGAGCAATGATACACAAAAGCCGTATGAGCAGTCTTGAGTACTTATAAGTCCTGTTTTCTTCTTAGCCCAGTCAGTTAAGTTCAGAACATCAATAACAGCCTCTGCAATATGAATCACCATTCTCAAACATACTGGGTTTATATACCAAACAAACTTACCACATCGTACCACAAAATAGTAAATAATGTTTGTACAAGACTTGGCCAAAAGTCGCTGTGAATAGGGGGAACAGTAATTAATGGACTAGGGATAACTGAAGAATGGTAAATCGTTTAATAATAGTCTATTGGTATAAATAAAGCTTATAATAAAAAGGGACACGAATATGAATAGTTTAGCCGCCTAACAATTATACAATGGGAAATATACACATAGTATTGATCCATAAATAGTTCTCAAAAGTTACCATTCATAAATCGCTTCGGCATATAACAACATGAGTCTAAAATTATAAGATCAAGCCAACTTAAACAGAAAAAACTTATTGATAGGTTGAAGGTTTGACAAGCACACCTCGGTTTAGATTGTGAGGCACTCGACCTCATTTTCAAAGTCAAGAAAAGCTGTAACGACAAACTCTGCCTATCACACACCAGTCAGTAAATAGAACGATCTCTATGTTCTGGATGAAGTTTTGAAGAAATGTTAGTACACAGTAGCCCATAAGACGCAACCCCTGATACAATCAGGACAATAAACTCGGAGTGGCTCACTAGAATTTAAACTAGAATCAGTTTCATGCCTTTTAGATCTATTAAATTAACTTCAAACATAAATGAAACTTGAAGATTTGTCTCAAACCACATGATGCGATTGGGTATCACTCGCAATTTCTCCAACTAAATAGTCGTGGAAATGTGTATTATAGTGAAGGAAAATTTCCCGAGCAATTATTCATTCAGAACCATGGGGTGCTCAAGAACCAGACAGTATCAAATGTGTATTTGGTCCTACATGTCCGAGACTTCTCAAATGACTAACAAGAGATAAATCTATTCATCGATATCATACAAGGATATAATAATATTTCAGTTGTTGATGGGAATAGTTCCAAGGCAGGCAACCCCACGTCTTCTAAAACTTATTGGTTTGCTTATATCCCTTCTTGCTCGCGAAAGGTTACTTAAACATTCCAAATATTTATGAATGGTTCATACTGTGATATACTATTCGAACAAACGTAGATTGATGGGTTTTTGGTTGTCGCTTCGATCCAGAATCACAAAAACGATCTATGAGAAGTACTTAGAAAGGAAAAATAATACTGAACGCATGTCAGTCAAAGCAGGATATACACTGAGTTCCAATAGAAGTGCATAAATCCTGGGGAGGGTTAAGACTGAAGACCAACACCCAATACCAATTCAACTAATTAAACGTGCGGAACATTTAGTTTAAGTTATTGCTTTGTTTCAGCTATTAAAAAACCCATTGATAAATGCACTGCAACGAAGGCCGTGGACTAGTGAGCTGACTTTAAGTGCTATGTATATTTTGTAAGATCCAAACTAAGGTTTGGCTGAAGAATAACTGCCCCGGTAGTTTAAACAAACACTGTTGTCCAGCTGAAATCAGAACAAGGTGATTGTGAAAATAACGGTTCTAAACTTCATCATAAATACAAATTTACATTATTACCTAAACAAATATTACCGCTCAGTTATTAAACCAATAATTGTTCCCTCAATAATCGATCTAAATTACAATAAATAGACAAATTGATAAGGAATGGAAGAAAAGTACCGAACGCATAAAAAAATAAGTGTTATTCTATCCTTTCTGGATAGATCAAGTAAAAATCCGTTCAAAAGATAATAGTTTGTTGCTTTATAACACAAAGTGTTTCTAATTCTGGAATAATGCTTGAATTCACAATCAAAATGCACGATCTCAGTCAACTGAAGCAACACAATCAAAGAGAGAATAATCAATATGGCTGCCGCCAAGATTAAGTATCAACTACAACAACATAAATACAGCTCAGGCAGAAACATAGAACACAGTGAAGGCGAAAGAAAAATGAGAAAAATATAATAAAATAAAATATTACAATTTCAAATGGCATCAAAAAGGCTAACAAAATGTACAACTAAAGAAACCAATAAGAACAAGTGTCAAGTGTATGCATGAAGGGATTTTCACAAACAAAACCTTCGAAATGGATCTTACATATTTCAGAGAATCATAATGACATGCTCAACTATACAACCTCGCGAAATACCCTTACAGAATATGTTAATCAGTTTTACTGATCAGGGCTTTTGATAAAATACACATTGAGGCCCCTCAGTGAGCCAGTCAAAATCCTCGTTAACTTCCATCGTCCTCCTTGAGGCATTTAATCTGACTGGAGTTATAAACCCTATTGGTGTACCGAACACCTTGTACTACTCGTCACAGAATATTTACGATACATACAAAGACACCACTTTTAGTATACGTACATTATATGTTGTTAAAATGTTTGTAAGATATCGAACACAAATAATCTCCATGGTTCTTAACTTTTTGCTGTTAATAGCCAATATATTTGTAGACCACCAACGCGGATGATCCGTGTCGAATGATTGGAGACCTACTTGAGTTAGATGTGAACGAAGTGACCAACCAGTTAACGTCGAAGTCACTCCTCACGGTTAGTACCTAACGTGCATTATACTTTCGTCGTAACCAGGCACTATGACTACCTTGTTGACCGCGCAACGTAAACGATGTTACTACATGTTAGTAGAGTAGGTACAAGAGACAGAGTGTGGCGACCACCGGATGGGCCAGTCAATAACGTGCAGTTGCTTAATGCCCGTTGATCGTCTTTTACGTTGATGAAGATTGGTGAACTGTTTGATACTCAGCAACCCGGCCGTCGAATGATTTGGCTAGGGCCTAGTGACATTTCACTGGCTCTACACATTTACTGTGAAGCCAAATATTTGATGTTGCTTATAAAATGCAAAGGACAATAGCTGCTGATCGGTTTGGTCTTCCGCAGTACAAACTGTGGGGTGAATGAGGTTTTGCTAGACACTCGGTCATCAAGTAGTTGATGCACCTACGGTAGACTGGAAAGTCTGAGGATTGAGTCTCAAGAAAATTCTTTCGGAAAGAAACTGTTTAATGCGATTATCACACGTGCCCTAGTGAAACATGTGAAAGAAGCAACCATGTACGAACCGGACTCCGAATCGTCCTAGTCAGATCCCATGTTGATTCACTGTGAGGATGACGTTACAAACCTCCACTACATGCCACCCTGAGTAAGAGTGACCATGCAGTTTTAGTCTTTGATTTCCATATAACGAAGATTTCTCAACCCAAACCAGACCCAACGTATGGCAAGAAAATGCATAGGAAATTATATACTCAGTATCCTCAATAGGTTTGACAATCAAATCAGAATCTCCTTTTGAAACGACTTGTGAGGTATTAAGAAATTTGTACATAGAAGTTGCTTCGCCGAATATCACTGGGAATACATCAAGGAGTTCGATAAACTCCCCACCGTGGCTCAGCAAGGACGTTCTCACTCTTCTATGTAACAGAGGAGGGATATGGGAGCGATTTAGGTCGCTGGGTGTCGATGCGACAAGATCTCAATATCGGGAAGCCGGAAAGATTTGTACTTCGGCCCTCCGCAAGTCTAGAAGATTGCACGAAGAGAAACTTGTAGAATATCTTAAACGCTTGTGCCCGTACAGAAACAAAAGGACCAAGAGCATTACGTGAGGACAGCAGTACTACATCGTTATTGAAGGGTGATTCCTGTAGGGCCCGGGTATTCTTAAGTCACTTTAGCAGTGTGTATACATTATGAATGCCCTCCCCTTCAGTTTATACAACCATCCCAAGCACATTCTGGACACTGTGACCATTATAGAGTTCGATGTCTTTGGTCTGATAAATAAGCATGATATAGGCAGATCCATGTGTCTCGACGAAATACATCCTAGGTTACTAAAGGAATTCGCGAGTGTTGTCGCGAATACCCTATGCATATGTCCTAACCTATCTGGAAGGGCGCCGTAGTAAGTCCAGTCTTTAAAACAAGTACGAGACACAAACCTGAGAATTATCGATCAGTAAGCCTAAACAGCGTGGTTGTTATAATTTCAGAAAAGATTATTTGGAAATAGTTGTTTACGTATCTTGACGAGAACCAGATTTTTTACGAAGAGTAGCATGGCTTGAAAATATATCATCCATGTCTCACTAACTGATTAAAAGCTCGTGAAAGTTGGTGCGCTTTTAAAGATCAAAAGTTGCCTATAGACTTAGCCTATACTGATTTCAGCAAAGCTTTTGACAAGGTCCCCCACGACCGGCTGTTATACAAGTTGCATAATATCGGGATTAGAGTTTATTTATTAATGTGGATAAAGGGCTTCCTAGTTGAGCATCAACAGAGAGCAGGGAGAACTTAAGGTTGTCTATCTGCGAAATTGTGCTTAGCGGAGTGTCTTGGTGTACAGTTTTGGAACCCCTATTGTTCCTCTTGTGTGTATATGACCTACTTAACCTTTTATCATAATCGGTTTTGTAATAAGCTAAAGATGTCAAGATATGGACAATGATTAATAGCGAAGGTTATAGGTTCTGAGTTCTAAAATGACTGGTAGAAATCATCTGAGTGGTCTAGAATTCGGCCGTTAACGACACATGTTTTCGAGTGCATTATGATGTATACTGATCACCAAGGTGAAGATAAACACAGTGAATAAAATTGGACTACCTGTTGTCCAGTCGCAATGACTCAGTAGTTATTCAAGACTTAACACTACAACACACTGTCACGCGATGGCCACCAAAGGTTTTAAAACTCGAAGGTCAATTCGTAGGACCTTTAGCGATGTCGATGCTAAATCCTTTTTGACTTCGTATTAAGTATTCGTTCGTCCTAAGCCCGTGCAAGCGGCTAGCCCCTTCCTAAAAAGAGATAGTGTGTCGTCAGAAAAGGTTGAAAGAACTGCGATTAAACTGATTCCCAGAATATCAGGGCTTTCGTGTGATGCCTGACCGGGCAAACTAAAACTATTTGGATTGTCATATAGAATAACCAGAGGCGACTCCATCATAGTTTTCAAACTACTTAGTGATAAATTTGTATCTGATATGCCCTCACTTTCCTTGTCTTCCAAAACAGACGATTTACGAGGACGCTTCAAAAAGTTCACAAACACAGGACAAATCACTTGTCAGCTGACTATCAACTTTCTCATCGAACCATTAACGAAAAGAATTGATTACCTCAACACGTAATTGTAGCTCTATCTTTTGACGCTTTCGAGAGTTTGTTCAGCTGAGAGAACATCATTGCCAGGACTAATACAAGCCTCCCAGCTTCTTGTCCTTTCCAAACTGGAACTGAAGCGGAGTATAAAGGATAATATATTATCGACATAAAAACAAATCCAGTGTAAATGTATATTTAATATAATTATAAATGACTGGGTAATCCATACGGTCCTTAGCTAGATCTCGAGTTGACCTACTTTCATCCTCACTTACTTTCGTCAGACATTCAATACCCAGTACGGATCTCTCACGATGAAATGTATTTGGCTTCAAAGGTTGTTTTTGATAATGATTAGGGTTTGTTACGCTGCCACTACGAACGTACATCATGAACACATAAAAGGAAAAAAGAAACGAATATGACACTCCAGATTAATCAGTTTTACTTCCGTCACTTAGCATACAACGCAGTCGGTGGTTAAAGTCAAGTGTGCAACTTTCCGCTAAGCTAAAAGTGATAAAAGTTTGGCAGCAGCCAAAGGTAAGCCATTACGAGTTAATCAGTAACCAGTAGTCAGTGCAGCACTTAATTCCATATTATAGCTACGCGAATTATTCTAGATTCATGGACGGGGCACCTAGTCTATTCTTCTTTGTCATCGTCCACACGTTTGATCTTATTAGTTATCCGCTTGTCACCTTACTTTTTATAAGGGAGTATGTATGAGTGCGTGTTTATGGCTCACTCTCTATGTTACATCCTGTAACTTCCTTTTGTGTTTGACTACAGATAAATTGAAGCGAGACGTTTGCTATCTCCGATTCACTTCAGTCCTCATATTGTCTGTCGGCGTTAACGGATGTGTGAAACGAATGTATGCAAAATTCACTCTTGTATCAGGTTTGTTTTGCTCGCTTTTTACTAAGGCGACTTAAGTCAGTTGAAATATAAGAGGTTAATTGAGTTATTTATTTCGTTATGATTATAAAGTCAGACAACGGACCTTTATTAGAATAAAAATATCAGTTATTTGTCCCCTAAATTTATATAGATATTATGCTTCAGATTTTCCCATATTGAATGGTGACATGTCCGTGTTTAAAAATAAAATGAGCACGCTTGACGTTTGCTCTCCATGTTGTGTAATAAGGATTAAAATCAAACTCTGAAAGTGCGGTAGGTACAATGCATTTCAGCGTCATATGCATATGATATTTCATAGGTTGATGGTCGAAAAATCGGTAGTGGAATTATGGTCAGTGACTAAAGATCGAATATTCCGACAGCTCAGCATGATATTTAGAAATTTAGATGTTTAGGAAACTGTAGATAGGAATTCACCAATCAAGGATAGCTATTCATTTGTGGCTAACCACGTGATTTTTGTCGGATGAAGTGTTTCTAGCAGCCCACGTACAATTAAGCTTGTTTACATCTAATTCGATTAAACCCTTTAGTTAACTTATTTAACGGACAGAGTCATTCGTACAATAACAAACTATCTATATTAGTTTACCTTTATTATGTACGCTTGAGCATGAATTACTGCCTACGCACATATTAATTTTTCTAGCCTTACCATTAATCGCTTAATTGATTCGATGATTCATTCATTTCATCTCATATATATGTACATTTTAATCATGTCCAGTGACTCGCTGATTCGTTGACTCACACTCGTTTATTGACTTGTTCACTCGCACTCTCACTCGCACGCTCGCTTGCTTTACGGTAATAATCTTTCATGCTTGCTTAGCACGCCTGTAAATTTGGATATCTGTGCGTGGTTCAATAATAAATGCAATCAACTCTTGGTGTTCGCTTTCTGATTTATACACCGTTGGAGCGTTATCGAGTAACCGTTATCAGGACGAACAATATATGAAGTTTAAGGATAATACCGAATACTGACCACCACATGTTGTACATGCTTTTGATTCTGCGTTAGTTAATAGCCAAAATTTTACTGGAGTTGGAAATGAAAATTGTAGATCACCAATGTAGGTGACCTGTGCAAAATCATTGGAGTCTACTCGAGTTGAACGGGAATGACGTGACTAATCAGCTAACGTCAAAGTCATGTCTCACGGTAGATACCTAATGTGGATTATCCTTTAATCATATCCAGGTGTTATAACCACTTTGATGGCCGTACAACGCAGACAATGTTATTACAGAAATATAATGGTAAGAGTAAGTGCAGGAAACAGTGTGACCTCTGCTACATGTATCATTCTTTGGCATGCAAATGCTTAATGATCATTGATTTTCCTGAATTCTGACCACAACGGGTAAATCATTCGATATCCAGCAACCCAACCGCCGGACTAATGAGTTGACTGATGAATAATAACTTATTTCGATAGATTTTACACATCATAATTATACAGAGAAACCATTAACATGGTTTGCTGATACACGCTTAAAAGACTGGAAACAGGTGCCTCCTGATTTGCGATTATCTATGACTTTTCATTTCTAGTGATATAATTGCACTAACATTTGTGTGTTTTTGTGCATCATTTTAAGAGTAGATGTTGGTCCATAGCTTGTCGCAATCTACGGCGGGTTGTTTATGTGAACATCCGCTAATGACGTGAATTATGTGGAGGTTTGAGCTGTATGCTAAACTTTTTCAGCTGAAAGTAACCATATTTGAGATCATTCAGTATTTGTTCACTTAGTTAAGTAATTATGATAAGCACCCATGGGAACACGGAGTAGAACAACGGATCTTGCAGGTAATTTCCTGTTTCGATATTATTACATTTCTGATTAAATCAATGTACAGTTGTTATCATCTTGTAGTTCACGTTGGATAAAATTTTGTTAACCTCAGTTCGCCTTTTGGTTCACTGGAAACATTAAGTTCTTACAAAATCTGAGCACGTGTATTCGTCTTGTCATGTGGCGAAACCCGTTATTATTGTCTGAAGTAAAAGGTCCAGAACACGTCTTCCGGCGTTAGGTTCCGAAAGTCGGAAAACCTGATCGTTCAGTAATTTTTGCTCGCCCTTGAGTTTATACAGATCTCAACTGGTGACTGATTCGTCCTCCATCTTTATCAATATATTTTTTGAATGCTATTCTATTTGTTTAGTGGTATCTTTTTGGAGTACTATCTGTAGAAAACTCATCTGCTTTTGGTAAGATATTTTTGCGACATAGTCTAGAAAATCCAGTAGAACGATACCAACACATATCTATGTTCAATTCCTCGGAAGATCAAATAATTGAAATTCACGTTTTATCAAAACTAGATGTTTAGTTTTTGGCTTTGTACATTGAACACAGCAGTTTACAAAGTTAGGGAATTATTTGGAGTCCTTGTTAGAGGCTGGGATAAGTTTGCTTGTCTAATGAGTTAGATTTCTTAAGTGGATTTTCGTGTTGAGCCCTTCGATTGCTGTAGAGGTATCACAATTTTTCAAATTTAATACTAGTAACTGTAAGTCCATCATTCTACATAGTATATGTGACGTAAGAATGTAAGTGATATCTGTCTTGGAGATACATGAAGTATGTTCTCTTGTATGAATTAAGACCCTTTTGGCTGTTGAGTGTTGTTCCTAATGATCTGTTAACGACGTAAAATATTTTTATGTAAATAATATTGACGGTATCCAAATCCATAGATCAAGGTGGATGGAAGTTAGAGGTTTGATTCACTATTCGTCAAATCCTTAAAAGAGTGAATATCCTGACTCTTATCACTGGATTGGTGATACAAATGTATTTCACGCACATTGATCTATAGTATCATTAGTTTTGTTACAATAGATTCTCTTCATTTTGTTATGAATTTAAAAAAAAGGCCGTTGCCAATTTGATATGATTTTATGCCTGACTTTTACCACGTGATTTATCCACCAATCGAAATACGTTTTATCCAATCTTAGCACTGAATTAAACCAATGATGTCCGACCGGTATGAGCAGTATAGCGTCCTTATTGGTCCTTTGTCCGCCTAGCCCTTCCAATTGAGTCCAGAACACCGATTACAACTTCCTCTATGAGAATCATTTATTTCAAACATACTCAGTTTATATACCAGACAGACAAACCGCACCGTCCATTAATAGATCCCGGAAGTTACCCGTAATTATGTCTTCACTAGGACATAACACATTTCAGTCCATGAGGACGTGCATAACTAAATAGTTTTCTCGGTTAAATATTGTTGAAAAATCACACTTTTCCTTATTCGCTCTAGGGAATTGATCGCCATTCGACTCGTGATGGGAAAACACGTTCAGGTCTTATTGATGTGGACGTAATACGAGGTAAGTAGATGGTTAATTGCATACTTGTGTTTTTTACTGTTTACTATACTGTTTCATTGAATATAGTGTTACTGTTTCAGTATTCAAATCGATGATTTACAGGCTTGAAGTTTCTGGTCTCTTCTTGTACTTGCATAAATGTTTTTTGCTCAAAAATTACCAACGTCTGGCATTGTTTAAGGGTTGTTATATCCCCCGGTGAATTACAAATGGTAACTTTTAGGTCTATTTATGGATCAATGTAATATGCCTATTTCCTATTGTACAATTCTTACGCAACTGAACTATTCATATTCGTATTTCTCTTATCATTAGCTTTATTTTGACCTTGACTTATTATCATACGATTCTTGAGTTATAATCAGTTTATTGATTACTTTGGTTTGTATAAAAACCCATTGTGTTTGTAAATAATGATTCATATCACTGAGGCTGTTATTGGTGTTTTGGACTTAACTGGCTGGGATAGGCAGATCGCAGGACCGGTTAGCACTCTAGTCCGCTCGTTCGGGTTTCGTGTTACTGTTCCAATCGACAATTCGCTGCTCCCTGTTTGGCGGTCTTATTGCGTCACACATTAGCAAGGAATCCACTCAGCCACAGATATAACAAGGGTTAAACCTGGGATTCTTGTTACGTATCATTCAGTTTTTAAAGCTAGATGTATCGAAATATCGGTTGATGTTTTGTTATAGCATTAATCTGTCCGTGATAACCCTTCTTGAAACCACTAGGACACTGTAAAACTGGTTTTCGTCTGAATTTCTGTAAAAACAATTATATTCGCCAAGGTCCACACGCCTGTAACAAGTCTCAAAGCAAATGATTTGCTCAGAATTTCGTTGTTATTAGCAACCATAATATTAATATAACATACGAATATTCATCAATATCTAAATGAATAGTTTGGTAGAGATCGGGCACCAAGTATATAGCTGACATTTTTTGTAAAAATATTTCGCTGAAATCAATATTAGACCACCATTGATAATCTGGAAGGACTGGGAGGCCGTTTCGTTTTAAAGTGGTACTTCTCATCAGAGCGCGTCCACGATCCCCTTACGCGGGGTTGGAATCCAGGACCTTCGATATCACCCGTGAAGGCTTATTCTCTGGACCACTAAGCCGACATCCAACCGCGTTAATGTCGATCTTCAATCAATCCACGATATTGCGCAACCACTTTATTTAAAAAAGTCAGCTATTGAAATTTAAATAATCCCAACATTTCCCCGTCAATCTTGCCTATTTTTCATGGTGATAATCAAAATCAAACTATCAGAACATATATAACCCTGTTTACATCATATTTGCCTTTTACTTCGGATAGCTACTTTGAATGTTTTAACATCATAGTTACATGTTTGATGATCCTCATTTTACATACACATCGATATTTTAAAAACATATCAATTGCTATTACTGTTTTCATTTTGTTACACAAAATGATTAGCGTGTCTTTGGTAGTAGGTAGAGACTTCACTTGTTCATCAAATATTAACTATTTATGACATTAAGGTGCACACATATTTATTCTTTTTCACATTGTGAACGTTTCACATTATTCACATATTACTAACTCATATTTCCCTACTTACTGAAACCAACATCTGATTATGACTAGATAAGCTTTTACTGTAGGTTTAATTGTCAAAGGTCATATATTCTTCGACAATTTTGCTTTGGATTATTACCCTGAAGAGGTACAGACAAGACTGCTGAATGAAATGTTGGAATTATTCAAATCTAAATCTAAGAGACTTCTTCAAATATCGATCTAACTTGTTTATTCCTGCTTAGAACGAAATAATCCGGATTACAAACCATTATGTAGATATCATTTAGTCACATTATAACTTGATATGTTTCAAATAGTATAATAAAACAGATAGCAAAAGGGAGAACGAAAAAAATAGGTACAGAAATGTTGAGTAGGCTCTCGAATAGTGAATGTATCTAAGCCTTTAGTAATGCTATTGCTACGTTGGACTGTTTGTAGTGTCTTATAATGATTTACAGATTTTTGATAGATGAATTTCACGAAATGATAAGATATTGAGTAGCCGTTTCTGTCAAGACCGAGTTACTTACCTAAATCCTTTGAAGAATTAATATCAAAATACAAGATCACTAGCCAGAAATATAAGTTCTTTTTGTAACAATGTGGCATACTTATAAACACAAATAGGTATCACTTAATAAAGAAGCGAGATAAAGATATGTTTTCGTGAGCTCCTCAATTTTTTAATGAGCTGAAGACCTGACTGCCAGTTTAAATTCATTTTCATATCGGGTACAATCGCTGACTGCCGGACCTTTTCAACCATCTTGTTTCAGTTCACTTTTTTTATTTACAGCTGCTTTTTAAAGTCCATATAGTTAATCTCATAATTTTTATCTTAGCTTTTATCCAATTGTTTTTCAGGCTAATAGCTATTTTGTATATGCTAATTATTGCTTCAGTATATTAATTGAAGAATCTATGACTAGTCATTTTAATGAACTGAGTCAGTCTGTTATACAATGTGAGCATCATCCAATCGGTAGTTTATCAATGTTTTTAGGTTTTGAGAGGTAGAACAACAATCTTTCTAAGCATTTGATTCTCTAGTCATTTACTACAGTTATATAGATTCAACTAATTTCTATGACTCTTCCAATCATCGGACTGATGTACGAAGGACCATTGTAGTTCGGAGGTTTTGTGTTTAAGTCAATAGTCTCAGTAATCAGAGGAAGTGGGTGTGCTGGAGTGATTGAATTGATCCTAATATATGTGATTTCATTTGGTCGATTGTGCGCTTATGTATAATACAACCACAGTGTCGTTTTACATCAGTAAGAAATAGATTTTTCAATTGTTGTCTAAAGTGTGGGTTGTTCACTTTTTCTATTTTAGTTTTGTACATAGAGATCGATTTTTCGTCATGATTTCGAAAACTTTTACCAGATCAACTTTTGTCTCTGTTAAGCGTTTTGTAATATCCTATTGATTCAAGCGTCTTCTTTTTGAGAGGATTTCCTTTGAACTGTCCTTCTAACTTATAGGAACAGGGCCATTTAATTTGCTGGGGCTGGGAATCCGTTTGGCAAGGCGAAATATGCTTTTATTAGGCCCGACGTTTTTTAACCTGTCTCTCGATTATGAGGAGGCAACATCTATGGTGGTGCCGTTTTCCATGGAATACACTTTGCTGGGATCATACTCTAACACAGTCGACATTCCTGTTGGTTTGTATTCACATCTCTTATACAACTGCGGCTACTAGAATATTGGTTAAACCGATAAATGTAAACGTATTTTGTACAGTTTGAGTTGTTATCAAATATGGCCCAGTTAAATAAAATAACTATCTTGCCGTAGTTTTCTTTAATATTCCTCACGAACATTACGATGTACTCTTCGGTTAAATGCAGTACATCCTGGCAGCGACATTCCATTTCCATCCATTCGGTCAAATGCAATCGGTTTTAGTTGTGTTCTTGCTTGAACTATGTTACCTTCCTAGTGTTTTATTATACTAAGAGGTGTATCATAAATTAATAAAAATAGACGATGGGGGCGTATACAGCTTAGTCTTGTTATTTGAAAGTGTTGACAAAAGACAGTCTTCTAAATATATACTGTCAAAATGAGAAACAAAAGGACTTCCAAATTCTTTCAGTCATCAATATGTAACTCAATAACAGAGATTAAAGTGATCGAAATCGTTAAACCATTTACCTATTTGAGAATTCACACTAGATTAATAAACCAGTCTGTGACTAGTGAAGTCTTGAAGTGGATATAAAAGGGTCATTTGGCTTTTATAAATCTATACTAATTGAATCACAGAGGGTTTATTCGACTGCAAGTTTAATAAGGAGTATGGGATGTATCGTATTGCTTTGCTACATGAATAAGGAACATAATTTTTCAAGGTAAAAGAAGTCAGTGTTTTAATATCTTATTTGTCATTATCTTTGAAACAATCGTTTGGATGTGATGAGCCCTATGAATCGTCATTGTTGTTAATGTTATGGTGAAGAAAAGTTAATTGACCGATTGGGTTGTAGATATTCTTGGGCTGGATTTGTTAGAATTCCTGTCAAATTGACTTACTATACTAAGTAGATTAGTATTTGCTTGATACAAGCCTCAGAATAATCAGACCTTGAAATTTCCCTAGGTCATGCTATCTCTGGCTGTTTAGAAAGCTGTAGGTCGTTTTAGTTGGAGTCTACGGGACAACTGAAGATTGGAATTCATTCATTGGATCTGATCCATCCATTCTTTCTATCGTCAATAGAAATGTTAGGTGCCTTGCATAACATTTTTTCGTCCTTTCCTAATTTTTTTTGTCTTACCCTCACTATCTGTACTTTTACATCCCCATTATTATAATGGATTAAAGTAATTTGGTATTTGAAATTTTATATCATTATTTTCTCCAAGTATTTGGCTGACACAGTGTCTCAGGTCGATTAATGAAAAAATGTCAAGATATCTTTTGCCATAAATTATTCTGCGCAATAATACTTATGGCTTTTCTGTCTATCAAGTTTCTAAATAAATTATTGATCCGTACTAACCATACATTGAGGTCACTTGCAAGTTTTATTGTCTATACAAACATTGACTTGTTAATACGTCACATTAATTTGCAAATTATTACTGTATTTACAGTGTCTAACCTCCTAACAAACTTCATTCATATACATCACTAATTGCAAGGTTGTAAGCTGTTGAAAACTTGCGGTTTGGAATTGAATGTATGCAGTTAAGCAGTAAAATCTGGGTGATAGGTCATGCTGTAAAATATGCGCTACATGCATTGTATAAAAACTAACGGCTATTCAACTAAGCAGGTTTGAATTTGTAATCTAATGTTTATGTGAATGTGTAAATGATTTAGCTCCATTTCTTCATGAGTGATAAAGGTTATTTTCAAGCGTTTTTGGTTTTTAGAATCTGATAAATTATCACCCTTGGTCACCATTATATGATATCAGGTCTCGTGATGACCATGTTACCTAAATTTTGGTACTACTAGATAAACTCTAATATTATTTTTTTATCAATGTTTAATGTCTTTTATAAAGGTTCTGTTTTCGCCAAGGCTAAAACGGGGCATGGTTGGATGGCAGCTGTGCGTTGGGGCTTATTGCGCGTAGCATTCGCTCCATTTTACTGGAACTACTGGCGCAGTCATACATCCTTTCGTGTTGCTGTTTATATCATGGTTCACTTTTTTCTACAGTTTTTACAAGTAGTATTTTTCCTTCTGACGGACCCGCGGACCAGTAACGTTAGTCTCTTTTTCAATAATATTTTTTAACCTTTTTTACTGTTTGGACTAAAAATGCAAAGCTTATCAAAATTTGGGGTTTCATATGGTTTAGCTTTCAAATGCAAGACTTCTATTGATATAAGTGTTTTTAAACCATTTAGACGATTTTAGTTTTGTAATCACCCAGTTTAAATATAAGTATGTATCTAGGAGATAGATTCATTATTTTTCTTCGACTTTGAACATATTATGCTTCATTTATCCCCCGTCGATCAATTTCTTTGTATTGCTTCACCATAACATCTTATTTCTTTGTTGAACTTTCCATTCTAAACATTAAGAAATTGTATCGTTTTAAAACATTTCATTATTGTCTGCGGTACTTCATTTCTTTGTCTTTTATGTTTATCACCTGTGAAATAAGCTGTTTTACAGTGCTAAATCATGTAAACTTTTCGTGGTTTATTAAATGCTCGCTTACTATCTTTTTTTTACATAAGACATTATTGTAGTTATATTAACTTTTGTGTTTTATGACTTCTGCGATGTTTTTAATGCCTCATATTTATCATCAAGTGGTGTTTTACATAAAACCTTTATCCTTTGACATTACACGTTGTAAGCAGCTGGAAAATTTGACTGTTACTTTTACTTTTATCGCCACACGAAGTTCCGGAGTATTTATGTGCAAATGTTTTACTAAAGTCTTATAAATATAACTGATACCTACGTCAAAGCTATCGTTGTACACGTACAAACATAGCAGTGTACATTATCCTTAAATATTGTTTCTTTGTTAATTATTTTGTCATCTGCAGACGAACGAATGCTGCAATACCATATTTTCATAAATCAACAGGTATAATTAGGAAACAACATAGACTTATTAATAATTGAAGTCGTAATATCACATGGTTCTGGTAAATTTTATGTTCTCATTACACAATTTGAAGTCGTATTGATTTTCCAAATTTTGGGTTACTGGGTTACTGTATAACTTTCATAATACGCACATCTGTGAATAAAAAATGGCTTCAACTATAAATTCAAGTTATTCGAAGAACGAAGTAAACATTTTTTAGTGGATCCAGTAAACTCATTTAAAGATAGCCTTTTGTATGATTAGTAAATTTAAAAGCCTATTTCAGCTTTATTTAGGAGATATTTTGTTTGGTTTCATGTATTGTCACATTTAAAGTGCTGCCCATTAATCCATCACTCATAGATTAGTAGTTTTTATGCTAATTTTAAAGTTATGTACTAGCGAAAGCTTATAACAAGAAGCGAGTTAAAAATTAATGTTTTCACTCTATACCTTTTTAATTAAGAAAATAGATTGCTTCTACCTTTATTCCCAGTCGAGGTGCAAGCTATGGTATGCATTCGAGTTCCGAAGCCTCATCCGTATCTGTGTAGATTAATATTTGGATTTGAGTACATGAAGTGAATATCGGTTACCATTAGATAGTTTATGATTGTTCACTGAAAATATCAATAGCTTGTTGTTTACTACAAATAAAATCAGTCTAGTATTATGTTCCTCGGTTTTTAATCCAAACTATAACTTTTAAATCTATCGTCATTATTTATGATTGTTATGTCTTGAAGAGAATTATGAATGTTAACTTTTGAGAACTATTTATGGATCAATACTATGTGTATATTTCTTATTGTATATTTTTTAAGTAACTAACTATTCATATCCATGTTTCTTTCATTATAAGCTTTATTTTGACCCATGGACTGTTATTATACGACTTGCCGTTCTTGAGTTATCCCCATTCTATTAATTACTGCCTCCCACATTTACAGCCACATTTGGCTGAATCTTGTACAAATGTTATTTTCTATTTCACGGTACGATGTGGTCAGTTTGATTGGTATATAAACTCAGTATGTTTGAAATATGATAATTCATACTTCAGAGGCTGAGATTGGTGTTGTGGACTTAACTGGTTGGGCTAGGCAGAAAGCAGGACCGACAAGTACTCTAGACTGCTCGTACGGGTTTCGTGTGTTCTTGGTCCGATCGATAATTCCCTGCTCTCTAATTGGCGACATCGTCACGTCATATATTAAACAGGGCACGCAGACACACGATATAACAATCATCAATAAATAACTTTTTAATAAGTTAGTAAACCTTAAACTGTGTTCATTGATCATAATTCTGAATTTTTGTTTCAGAGCTCTCAGGATGATTTACTCCTTCCTTGCTTATTGGCTGTTTGTCTGGGTATTCTTCATGCACATATTACTGCTCCGCATGGAAAAACTGGTTTATATTCGTCTTTTATAGATAACCCAATGACCAATCAATCTTTCAAAGAGATTGGTGACCATGGCTTGAATTCAAATTGTTTTCAATACAATCCGGACAATTTAGTAAATAATAAATTTAGTGGTATACAGAGTGTTATAAACAGACATGGTGAATATGGCAATTCATCTTGGTTTCCTATACAGTCAACTATTTCAGAGCATCACAAATTTCCAACCAATATGTGAGTTCTATAGTAATGTGTATTGAATAATAATGCATTGATTTATATCAAGTAGCATTCAATCTCGAACACTTATTGTTTTCCAAATAAGAGATTCTACTCAAGTACGGTACTTTTTGTGGTATTCATATTATCTCTTATACAGGTGAAGATTGGATGTTAATTTACAATTTAATTATTTCGAATTACTACCTCTTGTGTACTATGTTTAGACATTTTGAAATGTGTAATCATATCCTATTTCGGTAAGAAGCAATACGCTTTCCTAAGTTAAAAATTCAGTACAGTATCCTTAAAAGTATCGTTCTAAAGGACTTTCCGGTTGCATGCTTAAGTTTTCATACAACTTTGTATTTAAGTAAGTCATTGTTTATTGTCAAAGTGCGTGCTTGAAGTTTTTTTCCCCAGCATTTTTGTTTAAGTTCTATGTAGTTTTTAAAGTTGACATTCACTAAATTTCTGTACAAGAAATTTATATTTCTTTGAAAAAGATACTTTCAAGAAGATTGAGTAGGTTTTATAGAAAACTAAGAATACCTATTGTATTAATTGACAATAAGTGAAAATTCAGCGATTAATCTTAAACAGAGAGAACTAATCACTGAATATTATCAAGGTTTGACTCTACAGTTTCAGACAGATTAAACATCGGACAGATCGTTGATAGTAAAATAATCATGTACTTATGGTATCCCAATTAGTAGAAGTTAAAGTTCCTAACGTTTCGTGATCTAGTTTCGGTCCGCTTCTACAAATAGTAAATTAGTAACCGAATTAAACTAACACAAGTTGAGACAGTAGAGAAGAACAAAGAAGAATACTTAATTCAATCAAAATCAAAACAAGTCTGTCTATGGAAATCTCACATCATTCTTGATGAAGGTAATTCTATGTGAGAGCACCGTGTGCATTTGTGTGTATGCGAGTGAGTGTACAAAATATGAAGAGATAGAACTAAAGTTTGGTGTGTGTGTTAATAATGTAAGAAATGAATGGAATATGGTTGTTCGGATGAACAGTTTAAGTTGGATGAATTGTCTGTCCTTCCTTTTTACTAGGACCAGAGAGGCGACTCGTCTTTCATAGTTAGAAAAACCTTTTTGAATTATTTTTAATATTTTTTACATCGATTCGATCGTTGTTGAATATAGTATGTGCTGTAATCTCCGATTTTATTTGCTTATTTTCTAGTTCTAAAGGATTATTATGTCATTTTGCGTAGTCTAGATCTTTCTTGGCCTGAGTCGAGATTTCACGAGACTACAATATAGAAAGGATCCCAATAGTCACAACCCAATCTCTGGAAGTAATTCTTTGTAGACGTAAAGAAGATATTTTCCTCTATTCGAACTAAAACATTAACAAGGGTGTTGATTGTTTTGTAGAAAGCTTTAATTTGTATAGTTTTAAGGTACATTAAAGTTATTCTGCCTTACCACGGCAGTAAAGTAAAACCAAAGTATCGATCCATTATATTTCATTCGAATTGTTATTTACGGATAGACCGTTTAGCCTTATTACATTTTCAATCACATTCTTAATAAGATTAATAAATCGGACGATGCTTATCATGTTATCTTGTTTCTTTAGCCTGTCTTTTGAGGTAAAAATCTTGATTGCTTTCCTTAATCGGTTTGGATTCAGGGAGATTTCCACCATAAATTGACCAAGAATGATGTGAGATTTCCATAGACAGACTTGTTTTGATTTTGATTGAATTAAGTATTCTTCTTTGTTCTTCTCTACTGTCTCAACTTGTGTTAGTTTAATTCGGTTACTAATTTACTATTTGTAGAAGCGGACCGAAACTAGATCACGAAACGTTAGGAACTTTAACTTCTACTAATTGGGATATCATAAGTATATGATTATTTTATTATTAATAATAACTTTATTTTTTACATCTTCAAGTGCTTCACCCAGTTCTTAGTGAACACGGCTGCTTAGCTTTGTCTTCGTTGCAATCAACCAGTGGTAAATATTCCCAGCCTGTTGATTTTGTCTATTCAATGAGTTTCCATCGCGGAATATTTGTTGTTATTTGCATTTCAGTATCCAGAGCCCTAATTTCGTACTTTTCAGTAACGAAAAGTTTAGAAACCTACCCCATAAATCTGGTTCCTTTGAGCTATACTTTCTTCAAGAGAATATAATTCACACTCTATCTAACATGTCTTTAATTCCTAGAATACTCGTCAATAGTGTTGGAACGTTTCTCAGTTTTTGAGTGTATATTGTCAAATGATATGGATCTTCGGTTTTTGCAAACTAGATGGACTAACTTTCGCTCAGTTTTTCATAGGTTTACTATCCGTCGTTAAACACTTTAAGCTTGTGATGTGTACAAATTTTTATGTGGAACACTCTCGTTTTATTATTTGCAATCATTGTGATATTAAATCTGACCAAATATAAAGATTTAACATTTATTTGTGTATGTAAACTGGCTTTAGTTACTCAGCGAATCATCAGTCAAAAAACGCACCAAATCCCAACAAAGAACCTATAAACAGTACTTCAGAACAATGTGGACATTCAAGTAGTGGTTGTTTCGAATGTTTCAAAACCTCTCAGTTAGTGGACAAAAATTACGCAAAAGTACAACGGAATATAAACTGGAGACCAGGTGAGATGAAACCGAAAAGGCCACTAACTTCGTCCTATAAATTTTTAAAGACTCATCTCGACACTGATTATCAAGATGACTATTCTGATCTATACGGTCCAGGTGATGATACCCAACATGAATTAAATATCTCGGATTTTACTCATGGAACAGATGGCCCGCAGACTCCATGTACGTTGGATGAAGAATGTGGACGAACTAAACTTCTGCATAATTCGCAGGTATTAGAGCATAGGTCGAGAGTAGTTCGAAGACGCAGACGTCAAAATAGTTACAATTCAAAGCTTGGTAACTCAAGTCGTGGACACGATGCAGACGTAGAAGAGAGCGAAGGTGAACGTGTAACTGTCCCATCTAGAAAAGATATTGGGGAGATTGGTTTCAGTGATCAAATTGTGGATGGTTTCAATCTTGATTTTATTCACCAGTTACAATTGAAAGGAGGTGGTTCTGATCACCATTTTGGGTCTTCTAATTCAGATATAAATCCAGATTCCACAGTTCTACCTAAGAGAAAACAAGTATCCGAATCTCCTCTCGATTCTTCAAATTTGCATACGTCTGCCAAATTATCAAATACTCTGGGTGATTTTTCAGCCGTAAGCCTTTTATTCTTCGTAAAACTTATTTCTTAGTGTGAGTTAATAACTATTTAACGTCAGAACTTTCGTCAATAATGCAAAATTATTTAAGTTTGATTCTAAAGTATTGCAGAATGATTAACTGAACAGTAACATATTTCATACCTAGATTTAAAGACTGAATCGTATGCTACCTGCCTATAATATAACTCACCAGACTTAAGTTCATATTAGTCAATCAGTCATAAGAAACGGAGAACATGGCACATATGTGTATTAGTTCAAGTCACCACTCCACATTGGTGTAGCAAGCTGAAATTACCGAGACAAATGCTAGACAGTTAGGCGTTGTCATAGTATCGCTAGTTGTATAAAAAGACAGTGAATTTATATAATAAAAAGTGAGGTGATTTTACAAACTCAGGAACTTATAGGAGATGAAAAGGAAATGCCTGTAGATCGTTGGGATCGATTCTGAGCTCTATCATCCATCTCCAACAGTAATCGCGTGGGTCCCAACTTTATTTTCGATCCAATATATTTGATTTGAAGGTCAGTAATACTAATCAGCTGCCTAAACCCGAAATAGGTGAATAGTGACTTAATGCATATAACCCACTCGTCGGGTATTCTAATAACTAAGGCTTTGCAGATTCTAAGTTTTAGTTATACATACTTTTACCTACTTTTTCTAATTTCTCCTGTTACCCCTCGTAAAGGAGCATAGACCACTCACCAGCATTCTCCATCCAACTCTGTCTTGGACAACCCTTTCCATTTGTTTACAGTTGCTATTCATCTTATTCTTATCTGCTCCCAACATAGCAATCATGGAGGCCACTACACTGCAAAACAGACCTAAATCCTACATAAAGTATTGTCACTAAATATAGCGCGCTGAATAAAATTATTTTGAGTTTAATTTTCGTCAATGAATGATAAGAAGTGGTGAACTGCTGAATATGAGGCAGAACTAAACTGTTGGTTTATCTTGGTTTGGTCCCACCCAGCCATGCTAATCTTCTACTACTTACCAACGTTGAATACAAGATCTACACACCCCTAGAAGTGACTACTACTTACTTACGTACGCTTGTTACCCCTCTTGGAGGAGCATAGGCTACCAACAAGCACTCTCCATCCAACCTTGTCCTGGGCAATCCTTTCCAGTTCTTTCCAGTTGCTATTCATCCTTTTCATATCTGCTTCAATTTGCCGGCTTAATGTGTTCTTTGGCCTTCCTCTTCTCCGTTTCCCTTCAGGATCTGAAGTTAGCGCGTGCTTCGTGATGCAATTTGACGATTTCCTTAATGTGTGTCCTATCCACTTCCAACGTCTTTTCCTCTTTAGCTGGGATCTGATTTGTCCTCTCCCACAGTAGGATGTTGCTGATGGTATCCGGCCAATGGATGTAGAGTATCTTACGTAGACCATTGTTTATAAATACTTCTACCTTTTTGATAGTGGTTGTAACAGTTCTCCACTTTTCAGCTCCGCGCAGTAGGACTGTTTTGACGTTTGTATTGATATTGGTTGATAGTTGTTTTGAGTTCCATATGTTCTTCAATTGTAGAAATGCTGTTGTTGCTTTGCCAATCCTCGCTTTTACGTCTGCATCAGATCCTCCAAGTTTATCGATGATACTGACCAGATAGGTGAAACTCTCCATCTCTTTCAGAGTTTTTCCATCAAGTGTGATTGGGTTGGTGTTCTCTGTGTTATATTTGAGGATTTTGTTTTTCCTTTGTGCATGTTGAAGCCTATTGATGCAGAGGCTGCTGCTACAGTGGTTGTCTTGACCTGCATTTGTTTATGTGCATGGGATAGAAGAATCAGATCATCTGCGAAGTCTAAATGGTCTAGTTACATCCAACCTATCCATTTTATGCCATGCTTCCAGTAAAATGTGGAGGTCTTCATAATCCAGTCAACCAGCAGAAGAAAGAGGAAGGGGGAGAGTAAGCAGCCTTGTCTGACTCTGGTCCTTACTTGGAATGCGTCTATCAACTGTCCTCCATGCACCACTTTCCATTGTAGTCGGTCGTTTGAATTCCGGATGATGTTGACGATTTTCCCATGTACACCATTGTGCCGAAGAAGGTCCTATTAGATTTTTCTATCCACACTGTCGCATGATTTTTCATAGTCAATGGATTTGATGTATAGTGACGAGCTCGATTCAATCAATTGTTCAACGACGATTCGTGTCGCGACTTGGTCTGTACACGACCGGTCCTTACGGAATCCGGTCTGTTGATCTCGCAGTCCTTGAAGTCACAAACTTTTAATGTGGGCCATGTTTGTAGATGCAGACTACTTGGTTGGGGTCCGTGTGACTATCGTAGCCAATGGTTGTAGACTCTGTGTGACATGGTTCAGAATCGATCACATTGGCGTCGGTGTATACACTCTTGTTGAATTAACTACTTCTATGAATTCGGTGTTGATCTTGTTGTGCTAATGAGGTATGGTAACTTAGACCGAATTATATAGGCGCCTGGTCCTACTTTGTAGCTGACTGAGTGACTGTTGATCTTGAAGTTGGGCATCTACTGAGTCTTTCATCAGGTTTAGGAACACTCTGTGGAAAACGTTTCCTGGTACTGACAGTAGTGTGATACCTCTGTAGTTCCCGCACTTGCTCAGACATATATATATATATATATATATATATATATATATATATCATAGATTTATAAATTCAAACATATTAGAATGGTGGTCAGGTCAAAAGTTACCTACCACAGTGAACTATCATTATTCATCCTCCTGCATAAAAACATTTAAAGAATCCATGATCCATAATATTATTCTGAATCATTGTCTAACAAAACTAAAAAGTAACTTCTAAAAGCATGGAGTCTCTCTAGATATTATTTGAATGTTCTTGTGATCCGTCTTTTTATCTAGTCTCTCAGAAAATGTATGGCTTTAAATTTTTTTCATAAATTCGAAAATCTGAAGTGTTTTTCTTACTCTGGTAGTTCTAGTATTTTCTCTTAAATACCAAACGCATCTCTGAAACTTATATTTTCCTTATTTATGTATGTTAGGCAAAACGTCAACATTCACATGTACTTATGTTTATAGGTATCTACTTTTATAAACTGTTATTATTTCGTGAGATATCCAGATGAATTCAAAACCGCTACAACTTCGCCGAGCGAAACTATACATTTTAGATTGGATGGCTGTTAGGTAGACTAGAAACCAACCAATGGTAGCGGTTTTCCATGTTGAATCCATAGCGAAAGGAGATATGTTCAGTAGAGAACTTTTTCAATTGAGTGTTATAATACTGTAGGAAGTCTACTAGAAACATGATAATTAATTTTAATTTATAAAGACATTCAGTTCCTGCATTCTTATTTAACTAGAGTATATATATATATATATATATATATATATATATATATATATATATGTAGTGCACTGTTTGATACATTCATTAACTCATGGTTCGTTCAATGAATGTTAAGTTCTAATGACTTTTTAGCTTCTTTTTTTTTGCAAATAAGATGACCTTTTACGTTCATTTCATTCCACTGTCCTTCAACACTCATATAATGTGATCTGTTGAATTGGTTTACGATTCCGAGATGTTAAATAAGCTGATATCATTATGTGTCCTCATGCTCAGTTTTAGCATGTTAATTAATGTGTCTTATTGCAGATCTTAAAGATTGTTATTGACTATCCTAGGTGGCTATAACTATTAATATCTTTCAAATCCAAGAATGTAAGATTATGTGCGACCTTTTTACAGCTTATGTAACCCCAAGTACAGTATCCCAAGTATAGTTTTATTTATTTTGGGTAAATCTAAAAAAGGTTCTTCCATGTTTGTTCAGTGTTACGTAGTTGGAGGTAGTCGGGAGGAGACGTTGAGTCTAGGTTTCATGTTATTTACCACTCGTCAGCGAGGCGTGTCTGGAATCTGGAGGGATTTAGTACTTCCTGTGGTGTTGGGACGTGCGTCACCCAGCTTCACGATCTGAGCTGCTAGAGAGTTATTCGAGCTACCACTGACTTCTTATGGCAATGAGATACTTACTATTGATTGTTTACTGAGTAATGTCCATTGTCATGTTTGCCTAACCCTTAAGTGCTAATCAAACTCTATTGATCTAGTTGTTTAGACTAGTGATTACACTGAAATTTAGTCGATAGAATCCGACCAGTACTTAAGGACTAGACTAATCAACTATGGACCTGGTACTTAGAATGATTCATGAAAAGGTTTCTATGATGATTAGAATCTTTATTTTAAAATCTCTATAAATTCCGCTAAAAGATTGTTGTTATGTGTCGTCTAGTTTATGTTTATATTTTTCACTCTAGTTGATAACATGAAAACATTGCTTATTTATTTCAGCAGTCCTGTTCACACAATTTCATAAAACATTCCGGTTAATAAACAGTTGAATACTGTTTTCATCCTTTTAAATTTTCTTTCATTTCAGAATACTGAGTCTTCAAATAAAGTAGGTGTTTTGAAAACACAATCTACCAGTGATTCTCCTATCCCACTGAAGACCGATCAATTCACTGAACTTGAATGTCTTCCACCTCATTTGTCTCATATTTCTTCTTTAAGTAGTTCATTTGATTCTTTTGTTGGATCTAGTCGCCGTTCATTAAAACGTTCGTTGTCAATGAGCTTTCCTGTGCACAGTAAAAATACTACGACTAATGTATTTCTAATGTTGAAAAAGTCATTCTCTGATGGGTTATTAAATTGTTTAATGAACTTTCATTCGTCACAGTGTCATTTATTTGGTAATGAATTACCTTACGCATTGAAGTCACCATTTCAACAAAAGAGAGATTTTCAATCCAACTACAATAATACGAATGACCAGGCTAGAGAAGTTTTAAAGTTATGTTCAAATCAACGAAATCGTTTGGGCAGTGAAAATATTTCATATCGTAAAATATCATTGTCATCACATTCTTCGGGAGCTGCAGAGTCTTCCACTAATTCTGCTCGATCTTTCAGTTCTGTGAGAAAGTTTCCAAAAGGAAATGGTCGCATTTTTGGTAAATGTTCATGATTTCTTCATAATCTTTTTAAAAATATTGTGCAACCTGAGAAATAGGGTTATTGCATGTTATCTCTAGTTTTATGGTTCCGTTCCGAATGGGGCTTATTCACTGTTTTTGATTTCACACTTTTACTATCAGAAATATCGAAGTAATGAGTTATACAACATTATATTCATATTCACTTCAATCAAGCTGTAGTGTGGAATTTGTGTATTTACAATTAAGATTAATTTGTGTTGTTTATATGATCTGGTATTTACGAATTATTACTCAGTATTCTCCACAATCGTCTCTTAACCACTAGGTCACGAGGTAAAATCTATTGTTTACTACATCTAGGTACAGTTTCAGTGGTATCATTGGCTTTCACAAACATACATTAGTAGCATGTTGTATCTTTAATTGTTTTTTACGAACATTTAATTTAAAACTATCAATGTTAGTTACCATATTAAAGTTACTAATTATAATTTGTCTATTCGTTTTATTAATGTTTAGTATAGTGTATGTCAAATGTTACATGCACATGATTATCTAACTGTGATTATTATTATTATCATTATTATTAATAATATTATTGTCATCATCAACATGTGTACTAGAAATCTCAAAATTTTCGGAAGTAAAAGTCATACATGTGTGCCTCTATTGCTTATTAATTAATTTTACATTGATCAAGATGAGTAATTTGCTGATAATAATAATTTTATGTTGTCTTAGAAGATTTCAGTTAATAATCTCAGTTGGATACTGTGCTAAAGTATTCTCGACTGATTTTTAGGTGAGCGTTTTATGCTGAGCAGAACTATATTTGAGACTTCGTTACATTATATTTTTATATGTATATTTCTCTATTAAAGCCGTACATACATTTTTTCAATTTACTACACCACATTAACATAGCGAAATGAAAAGGTAGAATAAGTATTAACAGTAAAAGTTATAGTATTAACAATATAATTCGAGAAGAAAATATACATTCGTGTAATCAAAAACAGAATATATGATAGTTTAGAAACTTACGTACTAAGGGAAGATGAAGAATGGGTGAATCTAGGTCATCGATAACGATGTTAACCTATGTCACCCAAAGTGTATAATCGTTGGTTGCGAAATTCGCGCGGAACCTGTAGTCTTGACCTATGTATATGGTTCAATCTAACCATCACTGTCTTCATGCATCGATGCCACGTTTAATTGTTATATATATATATATATATATATATATATCCTGATCAGTATAATAGGTTATTGTTGTTCACTTATTTAATCTAGGTTGAATGGATGTTCTTACTGACTGTACCACTTTCTAATTCTGTATTGTGATTTTCAGAACTGGAATCCGTACATGATGTTGGTGCAGAACTGACAGCCAATCCGAAATGGTACTGATAATATTGATTGTATTGTTAACTTCATAAATGTTACACTTTGTTTATTTTGAGTGTTATTTAAAATAAATATATGTGTTTATGTCAATATCCACCTGTGTATGTTTAAATATTTCGTTATTTGGAGTGTATTCATCTTATCATCTGTCGTTAATCAATTATACGTGGTAAACACTAGTTACTGAAACGTGAATAAAAAATAGCTTAAAGTAAGTCTTGATAATCAGACCGATTGAACGTCGCATCACATAAAAAAAGAATCAGTTGAATTGATTTTTTTTTAAAAACCTTTGAGGTTAAACCATTCTATTATCATAATCAAAATGTCACTTAACCTAATCAACTTATTAATGCTACGAAATCATTTTGAAAGGTATATTAATTTAATCTGTCATCCTTTTAGTACTTCTAAACATGAACTATCTTGATTAAATATTTAAGCATAATCATATTAAGTCTCAATTCTCCACGTCAAGCAGTCTGTACCCATATCTGTTACCACCATATAAATTTACTTCTAACATTTAGATTGACAAAGTGTTCCGCTTATTTCAGCTTCTGTTGTGATAACGAAAGTGACTACAAAAAATGTTTTGATGCTAATGGATAAGAATTGAATAGCACCTAATGAAACGTGTTATATATCATGTTGTTAACATCAATATCTACAAATTACTAGTGAGCTGAGCCATGTATATCTGCTTACGGTTGAATTATCTCCACATTTTATCATTGACAAACGAATAAATGAAAAATATTTAGTTGAATTTTAACTATGGATCCTACCCTGTTGGTTACAACAGAATTATCGTTTGAGGCAACTGTTCATTCAAATGAGTCAGAATAGTGAGAACATGATTTTTCATATCTCTCAGTCGTCTAAATATGCTGAAGATATTTTGTGTATTAAAGGGGCAAAAAATTAACTACATGATAAAATAGTATGATGTTGTAAGTAGGTAATGCATAATAACTGTCTTTTCCAAGTACATTTATTATATGTATTATGTAGTTTTAAAAACAAGTGACAATCATCATATTGTTATATGCTGTGTAATGGTGCTAATTAAAATACTATCATATTGTTTTCGAGAATATAATCTACTTATTTGTAATTGTATAGTATAGTATAAGCATGCGTCATCTGTGTATTTCTCTTAGTTCTTCGTATATTTGATTGTAAAATATAATAAATCACAAGACAAATAGCCTCAGTAGTCGTAAGTATCGCACCAAATGCTTAATTTCTTTTATGCATTTGACATAATAGCATAAAATAGCAATACATATTTTATATATTGAACTGCAGTTATAATTAAGATCTGATTTTATTCACTTGTAATTTGAGTATGCTTAATAATGCTTTTGAGTTTGTCAACTGTATGGTAACAATCCTTGTTAAAATTGAAAATCCCGCATTCAACAATGAGAAGTTTAATGAAATCGAGCTATTGAAAAGTTCCACATTTCTGTGAAACAACTTTCGGTTGCTATTTGGTTAAACATGATTTGTGACACTTGATTTATGTTTAAATCTATACCTAAATCTACAAAGTAGACTTCCTACTTCTTTTGTAATATGTTTACAGAATATTTAGCGCTATTTACTTGTGTACGCATAAGATTATTTTCTAATATATGTTTAGAAGTTATAAAATGTAAATCATTCGACATGAACTTGATTTCTGAAGTAATATTCTAGTCACTGTGTAACTCACTCCTATGTTTAATTGTTATACTTTTTCAAAAAGTTGAATAAAACAGTTATTCAATAGTTTTTGGTTTTTATTGATTTGCTATCTTGTTTTAATCAGTGAATAAGCTATTTTGTCATATTAGTGAAGTCTCAGGTCATCTTGCTTCAGTCTGTTTTTATTAATGGAAGCTGGTCGTCAAATTCTGCAAAATACGTTGTATTGAATGGATAAACTAGTGGAACTAAGTTCTTTTTTATTGATTGCAAAGATAAATTATTCAAAAGTTGACTAATATTCTCTTTTATCAACTTTATTGTTATCAAAAGTGGTCGTTCTAGTGTTGAGAAACACTTGGACAAGAAGATATATTCTAGTTACACTGATATATTTAAATCCCAACTAATTGAAGACATGAAATCTACTGTCCAACCAGTTGAGTCATCTAAAGAATTTCAGAAGGTATGCAACTTATACTGATCAATTTTCCCTTATTTGTGTCTTATTCCCATCAGTAAATGTATTGATTTTGTCTGCTAAAGTTTCAGGGAAATATTTATTGGTCGAAATTTGTTTCATTTAGTCACTTTCTAACATTCCGACCCGTAGTTTTAAAAATTATTTAGAAGCTTAACTTACTTGTTCTCTATCCTTACTAAACTAAATGTCTAGAAGTTAGCTTGTTATGGTATCATAAATGTCGATTTCATGCTTTAATTTCTATCTTGTAAAGTTCTTTCGTAGTCATGAGAGGACTGTTAGCAACCCTGTTATTCAAACTGTCACAGTTCAGAAGCGAACTCAAAGACATTTCTATTGAAATAATTTATGTGAAAAGTTTTAGTTCCACCTATTAATAATTAAAATGAAGAATAGATTTTACCAATTATTATAAAGTGAGAAATGCATGGGTATTACTTGATGCAACTAGTGCCATTGTGAGTCTTCAACTCATGCTGTAAGTAAAAATATTACGCACACCAGATGAGCTACTTCGACGCATGTCGGCACGGCATATCAAAAAGTGGTATCTGTCCATGAAACTGTTAATGATTTAATTGGACCGTGTTGGTAAGTTCAGATTACTTGCCCGATTTTTATAGCTAAAGTTTAGAGATGGGTAACGTGACTCAGACTCGCTCTCAATGGCACAGATACATTTACTCTTAGTCCTCTCTTGTTAACTAAGTTTCTAAACCATCTTGTATTCTTTTTGGATTACACAAATTCATATCTTCTTAAATCGTATTGTTAGTACTAATCTTTCCTGCTACCACTAATACTGTAACTACTGATTTGATTGATGTGCTTTTGACGGTCAGTCACATTGAGAAGCGGATTTCATGTACCCAGGCTTAAGTTTTTCTACAGGATTTGAAGATTCAGAAAGGATACGTACAATTATTTCATTTTAGCGGATCCTGGTTGATGTACATTTCTTTCGGGATATAATTATTTTAAATCTATGTTCTTGTTCATTAATTTTAAAGATTTAGAGTTTTTATAGTGAAGAGTACTTCTTAACAATATGTGGAAATAAAATGATATATTAGAATGATTCAGGTTCAAATGAAATTTAATCTACACAGATCCTAAATATGTTGTCGGATAACATTATTCTTATCATTCGCTAATTTACATTCAGTCACTAATAGATGTATATTTCTCTTTACTAAGAAATAGACTAAGGACAATAGTAAATATTCGTGAATTATTTTATATGCAGAACATTGTTGAATTAAGAGATTTTTAAGAAAAGAAGTTGTGTGTAATGTAATAAGATTTTTATTTGAAGTATCTCAATATATATGTCTATCATTGGTCTAATAGTGATTGAATGAGGTTGTACTCAAAGTATTAGTTTCTGTCACTCTTTTTAAGTGTAGTAGAAATTATGTCTGCATTATCTTAACAGTCGAAATTTAAATAATCCCGACGTTTCGCCCAACAAAGTGGTCCGAGCCTCTTCAGAGAAATATTCAAAAGAAATTATCAAAGGTAACTAATATTTATAAACCACTTTCTGTCAGGTTATTCGTTCAGATTTTGACCAATGTTCATATCGCGGATAACTAACAGTTTCACTCGCAAGTTCTGTCGTATTCCATATCAATTATGAAAATCCATTGGGTGGATTTATTAATTCGTTTGAATAGATTTTCAGTTGCAACTTTTAGCGTTTTATTTTTTAAAAGAAATATCATGAATAATTTCGTCTGTATTAATTAAATTTTAGAATGAATCATGATCTATAAGAAAGAATTTGTATCACTTTATCTGAAGGTGACAGTGTCTGTCTTGAAATGATTTGTGAAAAAACATCACTATACAGGATATTCTTTTGCAATGAACTAAGTATAATAATACGAAAGTATTATAGTATTCTGGTATAGTTCAAATAGATCGCTAGTTTAATTGTTCAACGGTCAGATGAAAAAAGGCAAAGATCTTTCAAATTAAACCTAAGAGAGTGATAAACTGCAGACACGTTTGTATTTTAGTTGGCATTAGTAGATAATGTGTCGGAATATTTAACTTCGTTAAAAAAATGATTAACAATTTGTTTATATTATTGTATCATATGAATAATGTTTTTCATGACTTTTGGGATTCATTGTACAACGTTCAATATACACCGTACATTTACAAATATGTAATATAAATCATAAACATGTGAAGTTTTATTTTTCATTCTATTCCTTTTTTGCATGTACTTTTGATAACATACTTAACAATTTTATTATGATATTTACAATAGTTGAATGAACTGAACGAGAAACGTGACTTACAACCAGATAATTATGGTAAGCTTAATTTTTATGGTTATTGATTCTCCTGAGGTATTTATTTTCTTTTCTGGTTTGTTTTCATAATTTATACGAATAACATTGAATGCTGATCACTTGTGCTCATAAGGTCTTAAATCCACATTTCATACACTTGTCGGTTACTTAACCCAATTCATAGGTATCAATGCCAGGGTTGGACTTGATAGATTCAAATAAACTGAGGATTGGGTAGAGAGTTAATCATAAATAACCGGTTTGGGTTATTTATTTACTCTGAAGAAGTTGTTTACATTACCATTTTTCTACTAATTGGGATATAACAAAAATATATTTATGATTAACTTAATTCAGTTTGGTTCGTCTACTACTGGAATAGTTGTAGTGTTGGTGTACTATGGAAATGTATTTGTCAACTATTTGCACGTTGAAGTATCCAAAAGATGATTTGGATGGCCTTAACTTTGAACTCTGAAACGAATAGTTTTAAGATATTCAGATCTGAAAATGTTAATTGAGTGTTGGGTTTTTGCGTTTCTATATATATTCTCTGAAACACATTCGCAGACAGCAAAATCCTGTCTACAGTTTTTGGTGATTTAGTACTGGAAAAGTGGTTTTGTAAATACTCGTTACTTGTTAAGAAGCTATACTGCTGTAGTGCCATGTCTGAAATAATAAATTAACTCTTGATATAGAATTATCGTTTTGGTTCTTTCTTTTTTGGTGTACTAACAGCTTTTGACTCTATTACATTCCTTAACCCTAACCAACATTACTAGGGGAATGTCATTGGTGTTCCAGACAGTTTGTTTCTATTTGATCATTTGGATAATCAATCATATTGAAGTTGTAACTGTTGATTTGGAAAGAATAATTAACATTACTAAGTATATCTTCTACTAGATTTTTCATCCACATTTATTATATCAGAATTTGTGATGGTTCTCAGTTTACCTAAACCGGAGTACTGTATAGAGGAAAATGAAGCTTCAACCAACTGGACTTAAGTGACCACGTCTTAACTACTGAACTATACCAGGATGCATTATGCTCATTCAGGATGAAGTCGCATTTTTATTCTGTTTAGTTCCCCTGTATTGCTGATATGATTACTTGTGGATTGGGCTTTTCGTTGTGTTGATTTGTTCCTGTTCTGTTAACATTAAAATGTGATAACTTAATTATGTTTATCTGCTAATGATAATCACTTAGTCTTGTTAATTTTGGTAGGTTGATCTTACTTTCTAACGCTTTTGAAGATGATCATGGACTTTTCAAGAGATAGTATCGTGCATGAAACTTTGTATAAGATCATTTAAGATACGGTTAAGTACACAACTATAACAACACTTTTCAACACATATTTATGAATGTTAGCTGATTGCAGTAATATATATATATATATATATATATATATATATATATATATATATATATATATATATATAATGGCTTATTAATAATTAATAACGTGACTCGTAAATTAAAGTAAGATTAAAGTGGACAGATTATTTCTAGTTTATGCATTAGAATTGTTCATCATTTATGTAAATGTTTATGCAAACTTATCATCCGCATACTCCACTACATTAATTATAAGTAGCTGTCATACATTGTAAAACTCATTCCACTTGATTGATTCCACTCTCTGAATTCTCTATTGTGTTGTGTGGTAACGAACTCTTATTTTGGTTTCTTTCTGGCACCCTATCAAACTCCCAGATTACTGAATGCGAGTACATCATTTGATCAAGTGTCATGAACAATTCTTCTTCCACGGTGATTGAATTGTATTCCCTGTCTAACAGTATTAAGGGCTGGGCGAGAAGACCCAATAAGAATTCAGAGTTGACTCTAGATTGCTCGTACTGGTTAACGTGGCAATGGTTTGGTATAGTGCTAAGGTCATATAAGCTGTGTTTTAATTGGCGATTAAGTCACACGATAATTTTCAGGCTCAAAAGTCATAATGGTCTCACGTTATAAATATCCACATCTACGTGTTTATAGTTGAATTTGTTTGGTGTTGATGACATATTAATTTCAGGATTCATATTTTCAATACAAAATAAGGTAAAAGTGATATAATAGATTGTTAACTATGCAAGTAGGATCATCTTATGAAACTAGGTCCTTCTAATTATTTATCTGTTTAATTTATAAATATATATTCTTATCGTAAATTAAGTTAAAATTTAAAAAGACTTTTCATCAAATTCATTGTTCCCTTCGTTAATTCGTATTATATTCGTTAATGTAGAATTTTATACAACAATTATGTTACCATAAATTTTAATTGTCCATCGTTACTTTCGATCATACTTTTTATCCATTCGGTGTTCTCATCTATGAATAAATAAATGCATTAGAACTTAGTTATTTGTTGTTAACATTAGCCAACAGTTACAAAATTAAGGAAAAAAAAGTTACTTTTGAAATATTTCTTCTCATCTATAAAAATAGTTTATCATGTTTATTTTTATTCTTTACTGAATAGAGTAGAAATTTTAATTCGTTCGTTTAGTTCACGTGATATAGGAAAATTTTCCTCATTTTCACGAAAAATATTCTACAAGAATAATGATCATAAGTTTTTTTTCATTCCTTTAGTGGTTTGTTGAAATAACCTTGGAGATTTATTTGTTCATGTGATTCTGTATATGATTTTGAAGGAAATATACTTTGTTGGCGGATAGAACCAATTATTTACTCTTAATTTTTTAAACACATGAATTTTCTTTAAATGTTACACAAAAAATTGGAAGCAAGAGAAATTCTTTTTATTCTTGGAAGAATTCGTCGTATTTTTTCTCCTTTCACTCTTTATTTTTATTATGTAGTCTAAACAGTTAAGTCCCACCGAAGTATTTTTCTTCCTAATATAATTATCATTTCTAGTCACTTCATTCCTATAAAATAAATTATTCTGTATTTATTGTATGGGCGAATAGATCTTCATTATATTCGTTGGTTCAAAGCATTAAAAAACTGTATAGTATAGATATACTCTTCTATGAATGCAATAAATTTTGCGGCAGTCACTCGTTTTTTCGCTCTTGATTTTTATTGTTTGTTATCTCACGTTTTATGAAATCCCAAAAGTTTCAACTTTATTCTTCAGTAAAAAATATACAACATATATGAATTCAACTTGCGACGTCTCTTATCAGTACGATGAAAATCAATTGTAATGATTATTAAGTTGAAAAATTAAGATTTTCAGTGACAAACTGATAAATCTCAAGAGGTCTCTAAATAATGCATTAGTCTCCTCTGCTGGGATTTTTAGGTCGGGCTTATTTCAGACATCTAAGTAGTAATTCCTGATACGTTTTACTTTGTTTCAAATCGTGAGGCGTTTTTAATTGTAGTATCATTAGAACCAATTCAACGCTTTGGATTATGAACCCTTCTAACATAGGAAATCTTTATTTATATTTTATAAAAATATTTAATAAAATTTATATCTGTATATCTTTCCTGAAATGTCGCCACAAATATATTATATTTGTTATTTTGTCTTAAAAACAAAACTTAGGTCGTTCAGAATTTAAGAACAAGTCTTATGAATGTATTAATAAAGATGATACCATTACCGTGTTTAATAGACAACGTGCTAAATACTTACGCTTGTTTTTACAACGTGCCTTTCACCTACAACATCCACGTGTTGTTATAAATTCGAATCAAACTGATACAGATATGCTTGAGTCAGATTCAGTTGTATTAGATAGTAAATGGTCAAATGAAAATTCAAAATATTCGGGTACCTATATCCCTTCATCTAATAATCCTGATACTAATTTTAAACCATCTAATCAACGTGTGTCGTCGTTGAATTCCACAAATAAAAGTTGTTTAAAATCAACTTCACCGAAAGTATTTTACAATTGGACTGAGACTAAGTCTTTGTCTGGAAATACAAATGATCGTTCACAAACGACACCAACAACGGATATTACAAAGTATGTCTGATCTTTTAATACTTAAATTTTGGGATTCTTATTTTTTATTAATGTTTTTGAAATTAGTAATTTTATCAACTTTGTTAGCCTTATACTAATGTTTGTTTGCGAACGTTTCATTTTGTTTATCTGTACTGGCTTTTCATTAATCTTATTTCTCCGTGTGTTATCGATTACTGAACGTTTTCATCGAAAACCTGATAGTATTTAATATATTTTTTTAGCTGTCCAGTTCAGAAGATAGACGTCCATCCACATCTAGTTTTTCAATAAGCCTAATACCATGGAATGTGTTTTCCGTTTTAGTGCGCTAGTGATCAGAAAAGTCTCAAGAATAAGGTCGTTGATGTTTTTATCATATGGCAACCTTAACTGTAATTCTTTCACATGATTTCAAAACTAAGTTAGATTGTAACAGGTGCATGAAATAAACAAGTATCCGCATCAACTTTGTAGCGTTTCATAATGAACGAAAACCCAGCGTATATTTGAAGTCCTTAATCCATTGTACGTCTCCGATTGATCACTAATCTGTCGCCAGTTTTATCTATCGAATCGTTCACAAAAACAAGGATTTTCTTAAGTTCATACAATCTGTCTTACACTAGCGCGCTCATCATGTCTCTTCACAATAATAAGTATTAACAAGGGTCACTGATATGTATTTATTTTTGTCAATTTCATTTGTTGAGTTACAATTGATACTTCGAGTTATCTGAACCAGCTTATCAAGGCTAATCTAAAACTCATTAATTTCTTATCACAAAATCTGTATATTCATTTAATTTTCGATATGCACCAACAAATTACTGATATAGCCACTTCCACCATCAAATACACTCAATGTTAAAATAAACGTGAAGTGCTTGGTCGACAAAGTGGCCGATTAATTTTTTGGCGAAGTTCTCCTAAATATTTATACAGAGACTTCAGTAGGTATTTTTGATCTATTTAATGATCAAAATGAAAAAGTATTTCCAAACAATCCCTATGATAGTTCAACATGCTGTGATTATTGCACCGAATCAGTTGAAGTAAAGATGTTCAAGTCATCAGTCGCTGTTTCTTGAACAGAAGTTTCTTTTCCGATATGTTTTTTTATGTACACTGGTAGTTATTCTTAATTATAATTCGCTGATTTTTTACGTGTTACAATTGGGTATGATATCTATTACCTTTGTCTGCATCCAAAGCGAATACGTTCAATTATGTTAAAACACAAGAATCTGTTTACATGATTTTCGAGACTGATTGTGCTAAGAATGTTTCAGGGATATTTTTGCATCGAGATTGGGTTTCTAGCATTTGTTAATGATGCATGCGATACATTTTCCCTATATTGTTTACGTACTTCACATGGAAAATAATAATTTAATAATTTGGATTATTCACAACCTTTTAATCAGAGGGGGGTTTTGTGGAGAATTTAGTATTTTCACAGTTGAGATCATGAGTTAATTGAAGTTAGACCACCATCGAAAACCTGGAAGCACTAGACGGCCGTTTCGTCCTATTATGGGACTCCTCAGCAGTGCGCAACCACGATCCCGCACCTGCGAGATTCGTTTAAAGATCCCCATCATATTAAAAGACTAATATTTGAATTACTTATTTGGATTACTTGGATCAATTATGTTTCTTCATAACTTGATAAGCTTTAAAACATTTATGGATGAACGTTTGATGTGCTTCCTTATTCAATTCAATGTCCATGGATAGATCACGACCTTTAAATCCAATTTGTATCTCAAGCACTTTGCTTTTTTATTTTAGAATAGACGTTTACTACTAACACATTTATAAGTAGCGTCATAGAATAAGCCCAATATTTGAGCTAGAATTCTGATTCATCCATACAAAGTCATTTTCAAAACCCAATGATTGCCTAGATTCCATAGTTTTATAGTCTCGTGAATCACTGATCTTAGTAACCCTAATGAATCTAATTTACTACTGGTGTGTTAAACTACTATGTCTGGTTCTCAAAGCTTGACACTGAGTATTGAACTTGTAATACAAATGTCTGACAGCATAAGGTCTAGCATATTTTTAAAGACTGTTTCTCCAAGCTTATACCTAGATCTATTAGTGAGCTTCCAGTATTTTGAGTCCTTTGATGTTTGTTCTCCTACCATTCCTCGAAATATTTTTCAAACATAAGATCGCTTTACTACCCTTTCTACATGTATACTTTTTAGTTCACAAGATGCGGTTACTCATGCTCCTAAACGACACATGAAGCAGTATTTTGGTCCTGTCAATGGTTTTGTTCGTAATGTGTATTCGCATTCACATTATTTTTCAAAAAATGAGTCACAAGATGCAAATATGAATGGTCGAGTAAGGTCTTTTTATTCTCTAATTTCTTACATTCACTAAAGCTTTCACTATTACTTGTTTTATAATGTCTCTTAATGTAATGTTGTAAATATGAGATCACACACATTTTTACATGCCTAGTATTTAATATTAGTTTCGAGATCTGTAAGTTATCATTTCTTTTGTTATTGTTACTTTGTTTCGCATTAAGAACACGGCATATATTTCTTACCGTACAACTGTGTTCGTACTTACCGATTATAAGCTGTTTGAATTGAAATCAGTTTCCACTTAACACCAGAATTCTGCATAAAACCACCAGCATTGTTGTTAAGATGCTAGACATCTAGAACTCACTTGGTGAATGTCTTATTTTTGTAATTTTATTTTGGGGATTCTAATTTCTTGTTTTCGCGCAATAAGCACCCATTTTCACCTCGTATCGTATTTCCTACTTGACAGGAACTTAAACGTCATTGGTCCGTTGTCTTTTTTTAATATGCTACTTTGTAACGTTTCTCAAGGACATTTGGATGCTATGTATACGCTTGAGTTGTACTCGTTGTTGTTCGTACTTCTGGCTGCTTGTGGAATTCACACTCTTCTGAATCAGGACATCTTTTTTTAGTTAGTGGGGCTGTGACGCATCGGAATAGTTAACTTATTTGGTCATTGTGTCGCTCAGTCTTCGTTCCGTTCGTGGATTTAGGTGAACTCGTATCTCTTTAAACATAGCAATTATGGAGGCCACTACACTGACAGATATCCGTCTGCAAAACAGACCTAAATCCTACATAAAGTATTGTCACTAAATATAGCGTGGTGAACTGCTGAATATGAGGCAGAACTGAACAGTTGGTTTATCTTGGTTTGGTCCCACCCAGCCATGCTAATCTTCTACTACTTACCAACGTTGAATACAAGATCTACACACCCCTAGAAGTGACTACTACTTACTTACGTGCGCCTGTTACCCCTCTTGGAGGAGCATAGGCTACCAACAAGCACTCTCCATCCAACCTTGTCCTGGGCAATCCCTTCCAGTTCTTTCCAGTTGCTATTCATCCTTTTTATATATATGCAATCTTTCTTTGATATATTACCACCGTTGAATTAACTACTTCTATGAATTCGGTGTTCGTCTTGTTGTGCTAATGAGGTATGGTAACTTAGACCGCTGCATATATGCGCCTGGTTCTACGTTGTAGCTGACTGACTGACTGTTGATCTTGAAGTTGGGTGTCTACTGAGTATTTCATCCGGTTTAGGAACACTCTGTTGAAAACGTTTCCTGGTACTGACAGTAGTGTGATGCCTCTGTAGTTCTCGCACTTGCTCAGATCTCCCTTCTTTTGTATGTTGATGAGGTATCCTTCTTCCCAGTCCATCGCACTTGTTCTTCCTCCCAAATCTTCTTGAATAGAATACGGAGCGTGTTTGCAGTTTCTTCTGTGTTTGAGTTGAGTGCTTCAGGTGGTGTGTTGTCTGGTCCTGCTGCTTTCCCACTGTTTATTTGCCTGATGGTAATGCTGATTTGTTTAATCGTTGGTGGAGTGACATCTATAAGTATGTCTGTGTGCTGCTTCGATATCCGGTGGATGTAATAGAGCTGGTCAATTCAGCAGTTCTTCGAATTATTCCACCCATCAGTTTTTGTGACCTTGAATCTCAGTGGTTTGCTTACCTTCTTTGTCCTTGACGGGTCTCTTTAATTGTAGCTAATTTTAATTTTGATTTTCCTGATGGCTTGTTCCAACCAGCAGAGTCCAGTTATATCAAGAGAGAAAAATAATGAATGGCTATAATAAAGATTGCACTGCTTGATAGACGTTGATTGTAGTTGAAAATATGGACCACTGTATCCCAACCCATTGATCGTTTAATAAAGTTCCCATTAATAGGCATCAAAAATGTTCGTGTGCACTTTTATTAAAACCTAGTACCAAATAGACCTTTACTTTTCACCAGTTTTTGTATGATTCTTCAGTTTTCTTTAGTCCATGATGTGATAAATAGTAAATTCACACTTAAAAATTTTATCTTAACAAATTTAAGTTATTGAGGTATAAAGTTTACTTAATCTGAGCGAACTAAGACACTGACTACTAGACTGAGCCATGTAGGTAGGCATAAACTATTTGGTTGTGGTCCGCGAGATCAATGTAACCGATGTTTCGGGACTTTGAATGACATAGCTCAAAATCATTCACAATGGGGTAGCCTCATTCACTCCTTGTCATTCCTTAGATCCCAAGTCTCAATTCATAACGAATTTTGTTACTATTATTTCACTAATCTATATTTTCTCAAGTTGTATCTGTGATGCTTAATTTATTTTACTATCACTTATACTGTTACTACCTCTACTATTCTGTGATTTGTCCTGACAATTCCATCTCACTATACTAATGGGTTATGGGAAATTAAACCAATGTATACATGTACCATACTGTAAATTGTGTTTGACTTTCTAAAACTTAAAATACCGTCTGTCCAAATACATCGTTTTAGCAGTTGTGTCTTGCTATCATGACTTTAGTTTATGGCTTTGGAAGATGATTTCTCGAACAGTGTCACCTGTGTTGTCACCTAGCCAAATGATAGAAAAACTGGTGTGGTTTAATATTATTGTCACTTTTCATATAATCTATTCTGAATAACAACAAGTGTTACAATATTTGACTCAGGTGATTATATGTTGTACAGGAAGACAATATATCCGATGATTATGACACTTACTGTATGTTGTCATCTTACACTTTCTAATAGCTGGTAAATCAGTTACCAATGTCCGTATATGCATGACAAAATATTTTTGGAAAACGTTCATTTATTAGATAGACGATAGGTAGTCTTTGAAGTGATAATAATTGATGATATTCTACTCCCAAAACCATGGATAAGTATGTTTTTAGTTGAGAAGTTTTCAAACTTTTGACTATTAAGTTGGAGGGTCTGCTACTGATGTGTGCTAATTTGATCAAGATTTATAAATTGTGCAAAATTTTCACCTAATCTATTATTGATTAAGTACATAGTTCAGTTAACAAATGTTGACTAATTGATGAAATACATATGAAAATAATGTAATATTTTGGACTCTTTAGTTTTAATCCACGAAAGTTCATCGATTTCTCAGACTTAATTACTTTTGTTTATCACAATTTTATATTTATGCTTAGCTTACAAGTCACTCGTCATTTTTCCAAACTATATGTTTTTCCATGTTTATTCAACCTTTCGACAAAGATAATTATTCTGTATATTTTCTCTTTAATAAATCCAAGGGTCAAACAGCTTCGGAAAATGAATACTTTGATCGGATCAATAGCGATTTGGGGAGTGATGCTGATTCTTCATCTTGTCCAGATGAAGTGGAATCCCCATCTCAACCTCGTGAAAATGAACTACGAAACTGGCAACACTCAAATTCTATGCTACATGTGAATCCAGACGCAGCTGAGAAATTTCGAACCGTTAATAAAAAACAAGTATCAGGGCGATCTGATTATCATTCTTGCATTAGTAAGCATTATTGTCCAAAATGTTCTTCACATCTTAATGTTTTTCTATCACCAACCACTGATTCGGGACAAATGAATAATTTTGACGACCTCAAAAGTGTCATGAATAACAACCATCAAAAGCCTAGTGAATCTCATGAATTGTACGAATCAATACAATCTGTAAATGACAATGGAAAAAATGAATCTTTATCGAGTGTGCACGAAGAAATTCTACATTCTATAGACTTTGAAGTAAAAGAAAAACTGTCAGATAACCAAGTAACCAAGAGAAATGTTAGTAAAATTCAAATTAATTCTCATTTAGTAAGTGTCATTTTTTGTGTATTATTTCTATTATAATGTAATCCAATGAGTTGTTAGATTAGTTAAAACTTAAGTCACTGAAATTTATGACATTTTATACCAAAGTTTATTTAAGATTACCTATGATATATATATATATATATATATATATATATATATATATATATATATATATATAAGTTCTTGCCCTGTAATTTTTGTTATTTGTTTGAAACTGCTCGTTACTTTTTGTTCACATTTCTAGACAAGGGATTCAAATGGTCATGAGAATTTATTACCTTCAAAAGTTGATACTGGTATGTTTTATTTGCGACTTAGTATACTTGTATTCATTTATTTCTTCGCATTATACCTTATCTAAGTAATAAGTGTAAATATACTTGTAGTTTGATGGTTGGACTCAGGGTATTCCGTTGTCATACCATTATTTGGGTCAGATTGTATGAAACAGTACTCTGGAAACATTGTTCTTGTGAAGTCGTTTTTCTGGGGTACCAAACGGCTCATTGGTATTTTCATCAATAATTTGTTTCCATTTGGATGCATTTGAGTGGAGACTTGTAGACTTATTTCAGTAACATGATATTTTCAAATTTAAGCAACTTATTAGTCACACAGTTTCATGTTTCTGCAGTTTGAATTTATCTCGTTACGAGATAAGGAATCTCCGCACCTGTGACTCACTTTAGTTGTTTTTAACAACCAAATTTTCTGTACTGTTTGTATATGACAGATCTAGAATAAGTTTAGCATGAAATTTATTTATATAGTACACATACAACAGTTTTGTAACATCATTCAGATCAAAACAGCTCTTATATCATTTTTACAAATATTCGTCAATATTAGAACGAATAGTTTGAAAAAGTTGGTCTCCGAGTATAGAGAAGTTATGTTTGCAATGATCTCAGCGATTGAATTTTAATAATTCCAACGTTTCGTCCAGCAAACTTGATTGTCAACGTGAAGAAGCCCAGATATCTCTTATATTAGTCTTGTCCATGGGATTAAGACTGTTTATAAGAAATCGAAGGACTGACCTCTGCCTTGATGAATGCATATCATAGTTATTCTTCATCATATTTAGTCGACTATTGTAGTGTGGGTTATTTATATTCACATAAGCAGTATGTAGAGATAGTCAGGAATAGAATGTCTGGCAGCAGAAAATCGAGAAGGAAAAAACGGGAACGGAAAGTACTTGTTATGAAAATGCAGGAACAATGAAATCTGAGACGATTGACTGATATTTGCAAAAGGAACATTCAAGTATGAGACAAATTATTGAGATTTTGTAAATTAAGTATTTTCTGTATGATTCTCCGATTTTACTAAGACGTCCTGTTATTTTGTATTGAAATACATTCGGTTATCCCCACTTGTGTTCTCGTTCACTACGCTATAACTTTCTTCTAATATTAATGAAATCGTTAAAACCCATGGTTAATGTAATGTATATTAATCAAGGTGTATTATATTTTATCTTACATTATCAGACTTATCATGTTAACTTCTTTACTTTTTGGTCATGTTGATTTCCTCACATTATATTAATAAGGAATGTTGAAACTTATTCATGATTTATACTTTCATTTTCATCAGTTCGTTGTTATATGTGGGCCGGACAGAAACTGTCGAAATTCAATTTATCTATGTTAGACATTGGAAAGAATGTGATATATGTGAGTATATTTTGATAAATATTCATAACTATTTTTACTGACATTTTCTGTATAATAAATATTTTTGACGATTCGATTATTTGTTACCACATAGTATCATAATGCATTAAGAAATGTGCATACTTCTATACTTGGTTTGTGAGTTTTTACAGACTCGCGTTGTTCCTGCAATAACTATCGGGGGATAAGTCTACTTCCGATTGCGTCCAAACTATTGGCTTCTATCACTCTTCGTAGGTTGTTTAAAACCCGAGAAAGATTGACTCGCGAGGAGCAGGCTGGTTTTCGTTCTGGTCGAGGATGCATTGATCACATCTTCACCCTCCGCCAAATGTTAGAACACCGTCATACTTATCGCAGGCCAACAATCGTAGTGTTTCTTGATATCAGGGTTGCCTTCGATTCGTTGGACAGGACTGTTCTCTGGGATTGTCTATTGAAGAAGGGTGTGCCTGAGAAGTTCATTAACATCTTAAAGGCCCTGTACACGAACACCTCAGGCAGAGTGAGGGCATACAACCACATTTCTCCCTTGTTCCATTCAAGCAGTGGGGTTAGACAGGGTTGCCCAATCTCACCATTCCTCTTCAACTTTGCCATCGACGACATCCTGGAAACAGCTCTGATGGATGTAAGTAATGGCGGTGTGGATATGTTGCCTGGAGAACAACTTCTCGACCTTGAGTATGCGGATGATATTGTCTTACTGTGCGATAATGCCCAAGGCATGCAATCAGCACTTAATCAGTTGGCAATCAGTGTCCGCAGGTACGGCATGTGCTTTGCACCCTCCAAGTGCAAAGTACTTCTACAAGACTGGCAGGATTCTAATCCTGTACTCACCCTGGATGGTGAGCAGATCGAAGTAGTTGAGAAGTTCGTGTATCTAGGTAGCTATATAAGTGCTGGTGGTGGCGTGAGTGATGAGATTGATGCACGTATAAGGAAAGCCAGATCGGCTTATGCCAATCTGGACCATCTTTGGCGCCTTCGTGATGTTAGTCTGGCTGTAAAAAGTCAGATCTACAACGCGTCGGTGAGAGCAGTCTTGCTCTATGCTTGTGAAACCTGGCCTCTCCGAGTTGAGGATGTTAGACGACTCTCTGTGTTCGATCATCGTTGTCTCCGAAGGATTGCTGACATCCAGTGGCAACACCATGTTAGTAATGCAGAGGTTCGGCATCGTGTGTTCGGGCACAGAGACGATAATTCAATTGGTGTCACCATCTTGAAACACCGACTTCGGTGGCTTGGACATGTTTTACGAATGTCGTCCCAGAGACTTCCACGTCGTGCATTATTTGCCGACCCTGGGACTGGTTGAAAAAGCGGAGAGGAGGTCAGTGTATGACATGGTGTCGTGGCATGAAAGAAAGCTGCAAAGGGCTGACTTCTGTTGGTCCTTCACGACTCCTTGGTTGGGGTCCGAGAGATGGTGCAACACAGTGGCTAGAGACGTTATCAGATATGGCTCAGAATCGAAGCCAGTGGCGATCCTGCTGCAACCTTCTTTTACTTTCTACATAAAGAATGGTTCTTACTTTCCTATTTGAAAGAGTCTTCTGGTTGTACATTTTAGTCCGCCTTATCTTTTCATTCCTTCTCTTCCTATTTTCATTATTTTGTGTGGCGCATATGTACCTGGTGCCCTTTTGTACCAATATATATGTGTTTAAATAAATAAATAAATAAATTTTACAGACTAGTTATATTGACGAGACCATAATTTACAGAGAAACCAATCAGATTTAGGAATAACATGTCTCGGATTTTGACGCGAAATTCATTCACCCATTTGTCTAAATAAGCATTCTGACATTTTAGCTAATATCAATTAGTGATAAAAACCATAAATCTAATTCCTAACCATCAATTGTAAATCATAATCCTTATTCTTCACACTGCTTTATAACCCTCACTTAGCCCTAGTAAGTAGGTGGATATTCTCAGGGTCAATTTAGCGTCGCTGAAAGGTCGTCCATAAATTATATTAAGCGTCTACCTAAAGTAAGGTAGTTGAGTTGAGGTTCAAACGTACAATCTAGTGGTCGGAAGCTGGGTTGAAATTAATCATTCCCAAACTCAATGATAAGTCGTTGATTGCCAAATTCTGCCAAAAATGAGACAAATCTCTTTGATTGCTTCTTCTTTTTCTATGTGGATTTTAGATTTTCTGACGTTTCGTGACTCAGTGTAAGCCACTTCTTCAGAGAAAATAAATAACCAAATTCACATTAATCCAATTTTAAGTAGTAGAACGGAACCACACGAATATTAGGTGATCAATCAAAAAACAGGTCTGAATAAATCAATGTCATATCATTTCATTTCGGTCAAAGTGATGCATAAGCGACATGTATGTAATTTTGTGTGTGTGTGTGTGTGTGCATATTTAATGATGAAAAATGGGTGACATTTATAATGACAAAGGATAGAGTTTAATTTGTAATGTAATGGTGTGAAGTTGTGAATAATATCAGACTAGGTTACTAGGATAGATAGTCCAAGTAGGATGTATGGTAAGGCCCTCCTTTCTATATGCGTCGGCTGTCACATGTGATCAAGCCTACACACCTATACAGGCATGAGATAGTGATCATAATAATGCAAAGATATAGACGAATTGTCACTGTTGGAATAACATTGTCTGTTAGATAGGGCTTGAAGAAAATTAACCATAATCGAAATTGATTGTAGGAGAGTTGCTATACATTTACAAATGTAGATACACCGCCGCCATACATTTCTTATTTCTTCATCAATCCTGACGATAAATATTAAGATTTTGTAGTGATACTGAGCTATCGTCTTGTAAATCAGTTAACCAGGATTCTTGAGTTGTGATTGCACTACAATTACGATACATGTTTTGACTTAGTAGGAACTAAAGATAGTCCACATTGCCAATGAGTTAGGATCTAACAGTTCAGGAATGGACATCTGATTAATGTTTATTTTTTCCAATCAATTTTTCTAGCCACCACTATGTCTCTGATTGTATTTTTTGTATCTTGTAAAGCGATAAGTCGTAAACTTTTCATAAATGCGTCTGAATAGATTGTGCAATTAAGACATAACATTGTGTTCAAACCAGTAAAAAGGTAACTTGTTGAAATATCCAAATGTTAGGAACAAGTAGCCTAGATATTCAAACAGGCCGCTTCTTATGTATGTTTGTCAAGTCCTTCTTAGTGCAGATCAAATTTTATCGATCAAGATGCAGTGTGACGACTGGTCTAGGTGGCTTGACATCCCGTTCACTATGTTGAAATGTGAGGTAGTGGTTATCGACGCGCTTTCCTGTAGATTATCTCCGAACAGCATCTTAAATGTACTTTTTTTGTAAGTCGTTCTCCATATATTATAAAACTATGCTGTGAAAAATGTTTGAATTTTATGAGTGGACCTGATTATTTTTCAAACTAGTTGTCAGAAGTCAATAGTTACAAAATGTAATGCTATTAACGAGGCTGAGATTACATTGAAAGTGTAATCTCAATAAGGCTTAATCACAAACTAAGCAACCAAGCGCATATTCAGTGCATGTCATTGTGGATAGGCGATAGCGCTAATTTGACATTTTAGGTAAGTTGTTTGAAAATTTCAAGAATTTTGAGTTAAATCTCAATTTTACTTAAGTAATGTTGTTGTAATGATTATTATTTTACTTTGTTGTATAAATTCCAGGCTGTTGAAAGACAAAGTATTTCATCAGATTACATTATATTCGCTTGTGTTGCAACATTTGCTCTACCGTTCATATCTATTATATTTCATTCAACTAATTCATCAAATATACTGGATAATAATAATCATAATAGCAGTACTGATAATAGCAATCAATATCAATCATTATTTATAACAACGCAAGGTACATTGTTATTTTTTGGCAATAATTCAATGAACCGAACATTCAATACTAACAATGCTGTTTTTGGAGACACTGTTATTGGGTTATATTTACATGCTATGTTAAGTTTATTTGGTCATTTGTTTTCAACCGTTTCTATAAAAATCCATAATACATTTATTGATACGAACTTACAAACTTCTAGTTGTTCGCAATCTTATTGTATCGTATTTTGGAATATTGTGACTGGTCAATTTTTAATGGATTGGTTTTCAAAACCAGATGTACAGTAAGTAATTATCATTGTTGTTTTATTGTAATAATCTGTTGGAATGACTTATGATTGGCCTGAGTTCTCACCCGTTTTCAGAACAGACAGTCAGATGAATGAATGTGTAACATACTTTGATACTTCATAATATTCATCATGGACTGGTTTTCTGTGAAAATTTGAAGCAGATACGGAGAGCCTAAGCGACATTTGCCTATCTACGTTATCTTCTAAGGACACAAGGTATTTCTCTAAGTATTTCTCTCAGTTAGACAGAATAAACTATGTAGCTCTCTTTTCTGTGTTATTTCTCGGCTGTAAGGTATAACTTAATATACTTTCTTAACGACAATAATCATTTAAGCGGCGTCAGTGTGTGACTATGTCATTGAGTAAACGATGAATCACAGTGTTTTTACTAGTTAAAATTGGTTAAAGCAATTCACGTAATGGTGGACACTCATTAGTTTAGCCACTACAAAACACTTTCATGTTAAAGTTGATAAGGTAGGATTAAGTTGGACAAAAATGGGTAATGAATTGCAGATCAAGATCTGGCACTTGTCCGTGTACACATCAACTATTGTATAATGTAGTGAGGTTTAAATGTCCTAGAAGAACTTTTCTCATAACGGTAGAAACCAATGACTGGACACTCTCGATAATATAGCATAGATTCAATCTTTTGACTCGTGAAAGATCCACTCATTTTTCTAGAAATGGAAAATTTTATTACTCTTTTTTTATTTTCCTATCTTGCTTGCTGTACAACATATGCTTATTCTGTTTTGTATTATTGCAAAAAACTACGGTATTATCATCTCGTCTATCGATTCAAGCTGAATTTTAACTAAAGGAATTTTTCATAAGTTTGTTACACACTTTTGTTATAGTGTACAAAGTATTCGACTTTTTTTCACTGCACCTCACTAATCAGATCAAGAGGGTCAGGGAAATTGGAGATTTATGGAGCTACAATGTATTAGTTCTTCATTATTCTATATTTCGTTTAGTGTCATTTATTGTCTAATAATTCTTTTTACTTTCATTGTAATTTAAAATTAGAGGTTGTAGATTGACAAGGTTGTTTTACATATTTAATATTCTTTCATCACTGAAATACCATTTTTTCAGTATTAAGGTATCCATAATAATTGTCAACTGACCTTTTTTTTATTACTTTCTTTTTGCGTTTAGAGGGCGTCTGGTTATTTTGATTGGATTTGTATTACGCTTCAATGTTTACGGCACTGTATTCTTTCTTTTATGTATTGCTGAGCGTACATTTCAAGAGGTAAATCATCTGTTACTTTTTTAAATGTTAATTTTACTTGTACACAAACTAAATAAATACTGTAATGAACCAATTTTTATTCTTTTATTATTATTTAGCGTTTGCTTTACGCTAAATATTTCTTTTCTTTAACTTCTGGCCGTCGTGCTTTAAAATATCGTGTGCCGCAATTTCGTTTAAATAAAGTTGGTCATATAAAATGTTGGTTAATGCTTCGGTCGTATTTGAAAAAACGTGGTCCACAACGCTCGGTTGAGCATATTATGACAATTGCATTTTATATTGTTTTTACACTTGGTCTTAGTTTATGCGCTCAAGTAAGTAGACTGTTTTAATCTTTTCTCTATTATTTGCTTATCTAATTATTATGCAACTTAACCCACCTATATTCACGTTCTCCTCGCGTGTTCTGTTTGTCTTTAAACTGAACTTCAATGATTATGGAATGTAATTATAATAGTTCATCATTAATAAATTAAGTGACATTATGCATGACACATAAGTTTACGTATGTAAACTATTTTATTTGTTCATACAAAGCAGTGCGTATGTGGAGTGCACGAAATGAAATCGCTTCATTCTACTATATTTGTTCTTGCATCACAAAAGTTTGTCCCGGAAACTGACCACATGAAATTGTTTATTTTGATCAATGTAACCAGATATTTATAGGAAAAGTCAATACAAATTAGAAATTTATTACAGTTAAACAATAAAGAATCTACGACAATTGAAAATTACTTATAACTGATCATTAACATCGATCGATGTTTCAAACATTTAAATCTGAGCAATCAAATTACTGATTAAATCATTATGGTTTAAGTGTTTGTTTTATGTATTTTTACAAATAAAAACCATTATTATCAAATAAAGATTTTTCAGATCATTGTGTAACTTAACAATATTTTTATCAGGAAGTGTAAAAGTCATTTGTTTTCGGAATTCTGATATGCAATGATAAATTACTTTTATTTATCTTTTTATGTTCTATTTTCTTCCTTATAGCTTCTTTCAAAAAGTCGTATGAGTGTTTTCACTCATTTAACTAATTGGGATATTTTGGGTCTTTGCTTTGGGATTACTGTATTTCTTTATCGATACATTTTACTTGGTACCAAAATTACAAAGAAATATCGGAATTTTTCAGTACTCATTACTGAACAAGTAAGTCCGTCATTCAGTTTCTTATGCATAGTTTTTTTTTCTACATTTAGTTATTCTATTCCAATTATATTTATGTGTGTAATTTTCCTTACGCCCTTATGTAACAATACTTTTCTTAAACTCTCTTCAAACGAACAAAGTAACGTAGAATATTTTCACAAAACGTACAATTCATGATATAATAACTTTCGTCTAAATTAGAGCGAATAGTTTCACAGTATTTGAGAGCCTATTTGATGTAAGACATTAATTAGGAATAATATATTTGTAAAATCTCAACAATACTTCATTTACGAATTTTCATCATTTGTTCTTCACATTCCTATGACTCTTCCAATTCACAATTCCTTTCTGTCCTCTTCAACTCGATCTTCTTAGCCTTCTGCTGACAGGTTTTCCAGTTTCGGTGGTGTTACATACCACTTAATATCTGTCAACATAAGTAGCATACACCAGATGTAGATAGCTTTGGATGATTAAAGTTTTGTCTCCAGTGAAAAGTACACTTTTATATGCAACAATGATACATTGAGTAAACGGGGAAAAAAGTGCTACAAATAGCAATCTTATTGGACACTTAACCTCGCATAATTTTTCAAACACTACGATTTGTTTATTTACCTTGTATGGTAAAAAATCAATGATAGTTACTTTTGTTATCGTATTGTTATTGAATTTTACTAACTTAAAAATGTAATAAAATACAATTCAGTGATCGAAAACACTTATTGTAAAACCATTCGAGCTATTGTTAATTTGTTATTCGAACTTGATTGTAATCGATGTTAAGTGTACCGTCTTACTGAAATCTAATTGAATAAACCACTAAGTCATTAAGCTAAGATATCTGATAAATTTGTCATTTCATCTAGTCTTACATTTTACGTATTAATGGTATTCTTTTTCATTGTCATTGATAAATATTACTATTTACTTTCATTATGTTTTAGATTAATCTATATTTAAGTATGGAGAGTAAACCACATAAAAAAGAAGATTTAATGCTTACATTTCAAGTCCTACGTCTAGTTGAAGGTTTATTGAAAGAAGTTGATGGTCCATTTCGTGTTTGTGGTTGGACATTGAATCCATTAGTGTATAATATATTTAAATTAGTTTTACTTTCTTGTGTATCCACTTTACTATCTGAGTCATTGGGCTTTAAATTAAAATTATACAAATTAAAATTAAATCCATCCAATTGGTAGAACGATTAGACGAAAACATTGACGAAAAAGATAATGTAACAACAAACGTAGGGTCATAAACAAGAAAAAGAACGTAATTCTCTGTCCAGTAACTATTTCTTTGTCTAGTTCTTTTTTCGAATTATTCATTTGTTTCCATATAATTAATTCAGCAAAATAATCACCTCACATACTTGTTAGTCCTATTACATTGTTCAATAGCTTAATCACAGTAAATCGTCAATTTGACTTTCATTAAAAATAGAAATTCAAACAAACTATTGTGTTTGTGCTTATTTATTTCTTTATTCTCATACCATTCAGAAGACATGTACTATTCTCCTTCTTGTTAAATGATTAGATTAATTTGTTACTAAATCAATGTAATAATATAAACAAATCCCAGTTTTGATTTCTTTGTCTCTTTTAAATCTTGCAAAATGATAAATGAAACTGTTAATTCGTTTACTTTCATTTTAGTGTTAATTCTGCTTTTATTTTCGTTTATTACAATAGTATTAATAATATTATTATGCATGAACTCTATGGTTTATTGATCTAATCAATGAAAGCTTAAAATTATATTCATTTGCTGTTACCACTGTATTATAACTATGTATGGTTATTTATTCATTAGAAAATTTCGAGGCTATTATTGTTTCAGTATACGTATGTACGTGCATTTCATGGTCTCAACTAAAAGCCAATACTTTACACTATATATATATATATATATATATATATATATATATATATATAAGCAGAAAAAATGGGCTTCATGTAAAGAAACTTGGGAAGGAAATCTTTGTTGCTATTTTCTCTCATGGAACAATTTTCTTTTTTGTCATAAATTCATATTTTGTACGGTTGAGTAAAAAAAAGTAATGACTGTACAACAATCTCCTCATGCGTTGATTTGCCTTAATAATTCCCTTTGTTTTCTGTAACTATCTATTCATAGTGTAGTGACTGTATCTATGTTAATTGTGTAATTTCTTTTTCTCAGCATTAATTGTTATGATTTCTTGTGCATACACTGGGCATTAAATATCATTGTTTTAAAATGTGAATTATTCGTAGTATTTTATAGAGTTTGTTTCTCTATTTGTTTTTAAAAAAAAATTGAAAACAATTCATTTCGAATAGTGCTATTTGGAAATGATGAAATTAAGGCGAAGCAAAAAGTCAATGAACATTCTGCATGTGTGCTACTATTCCGAGAAATAAGATGCAACAAATTTTTCAATCTTGTATTCATTTAAAAAAAGTATTAAATGAGTGTATATTGTCGTTTCTCTTATTCGTTCGTTCGTTTTTTTGTAAACTACCCTATTTCTTGTCTTTGTTTGCAACTAAGCCATTATAATACCGTCATCATCAATGCTAGTATTACTATTGAGTAATATATTATTTTTAAATGCCAGTAGCTTTTATTACATATAAAATTTGCAGTATTAAAAATAAAGCATAACACAAGATTTATATGTTACAACAAACATATACTACTGTTTTGTTCCTTTTTATTTTGTTTGCATAACAGAGTATTACATCTTAATTTCAATAATATTGATGATTATGATAGTAATCTTCTTTTCTTCCTTCATTGTTTTCTTTGTTGTTTCATATTGGTTGTGTGTATTTTTAATTAAATATGCTTTGAAAGTTATTCTGTTAATTTTTCTGTTAATTAACAATAAACTAACCTTTGATGCAGATAATTAAAAATGATATAGAAATAATAGGACGATTAGTTGTTTCACAAATATGAAGGGTTTTTAATTTTTGACAGAATCATGTGAAAAATGTTAGCTTTATATGTTGCATTGTATCCATCCGATTTCGTTTGTCTAATGTACATACATATAAGTGAACAAGAGATTTTGGGGTACAATAAAGAACGTACATTTATATGTTGTAGTTTTCATTCTCTATCAATCTCAGGTAAACTTAATTGTTACCAGGATGATGGATATTTGTCACCTTAATTTCAACAACTGCATAACCATGTTCATAACAATACATAAGGATGAAAAGTAGACGACCTGTATTTAAGTCGTCAGACGATCAATTTCCTCAATAATTCAGGTAGTTTATCGACTATAAGATTTATATGATTGTCGATTTTTTGGTAAAGCACAAAAATCTCAGTACAAGATTCATATTTGTTGAATGTTTCATCTTTGAGTCAGCACTCCAGTTAATATCCTTTTCCGTAATTTATTTTCGATTAGGACAGAGAAATGATGTGATTTTCGGAGCAAAGGATTTTCACCCATACTTTGGCATGATTAATAGATTAAGGCTATTTCACAAGTTAGGCTTTACACTCTATAGTATTGATCAAGTGACAAAGTATGTTACTACTCTGAGGGGTAGGAATATACAATACGTTTGTGATTTTATCACTTATATGTATCCAAAAATGCATTTTATGGAGGAATTATGTGATTAGCAATAGTATGTAGCCATTAATACTCACTCTACACTATGTTGAAAGCGATTGTCTATAAATCTACAGCTTCTGGCGTACGGCCTTTCAACATTCTATTTGACATTAATTTTTGAAAATTGAAGTATGCTAATCATAGTAACAATAACCTCGGATCCTATACAATTCATAAAGAACCTTTAGCCTTTTGGTAATCTTCATTTTATCTGAGATTCATACAAGTGATCGAATCGACTACTGGTTATCTAATCAGTTAATATCTGACTACCAGACATCCAAAATTTTAACTGTACAAAAACTGTCTTTTAAGAAAAGATATGCAGCACATTCCCACTAAATGTAATACAATTGTTCTGAGATTGATGATTTTATGATATTAACAAAATAATTTTCACGTAATGTCACTTTTGAAGAAACTAGTATTGTTTATTTTACTTACGCCTGTTACATCCAATGGAGCATAGGCCGCCGATCAGCATTCTCCAACCCACTCTATCCTGAGACTTCCTTTCTAGTTCTATACAAATTTTGTTTATTCTTCTAATATCTGTTTCCATTTCTCGGCGTAATGTGTTCTCTGGTCTTCATCTTTTCCTTTGGTTTTCAGGATTCCATGTTAGGGCTTGCATTGTGATGCAATTGGGTGCTTTCCTCAACATGTGTCTTATCCACTTCCAGCGCTTCTTCCTCCACTGGAATCTGGTTTGTTCTCTCCCACAGTCGAATCTGAAGTATTTTGCATAGACAACTGTTAATAAACGTTTGTATCTTCTGAATGATGGCTTTCGTAGTTCTCCAGGTTTCCGTCCTATACAGTAAAACTGTCTCGACATTTTATTGAAAATTCTGAATTTGGTGTTGGTTGACAGACCGTTGTCTTAAGTTCCAGATGTTCTTCAATTGTAGATATGCTGCTCTTGATTTGCCGAAATTAATATACATAAAAACGTTTGGGAAAGTTGAATTGATGTATAAGATTAAATTTTAGAAGTAATAGTTAGTGATAACAAATAAAATTTAAATACAGTGTATAAGAATAGTTTTTGTTCTAAGATTAATAGCGGAAGATATGGTTAGTGGATATTGGTATTATTTTATAGACTATGTTAAATATCACACTTAGCATGGCTAAACTAGTTATTTGTAATGATCATTTGAGATCTGGAAGCTTTGGTCTTTATAATTTAAAGTTTGAATTCATATATTTCGCTTATCATGATATAATAAGCGTGGTTTGTTGACTTTTATACAGCATGTGATTTTGTTAAGTGGAATACAATTCCGTTACTTATATCATCGATGTCGACAACTTCACTTATCTTGGAAGTCTGATCAGCCCTAATGGGTTGGTATCTGACGAAATCTCAGCACGGATTCAAAAAGCTCGTTTAGCTTTTGCCAACTTACGTCATCTATGGCGAAGACGAGATATCCGTCTACCAATTAAGGGACGAGTATACTGCGCAGCAGTTCGTTCTGTTCTACTTTACGGCTGTGAAACATGGCCATTAAGAGTAGAAGATACTCGTAGGTTACTAGTATTTGACCACAGATGCCTTAGAAATATTGCTCGCATCTGCTGGGATCACCGGGTAAGTAATAGCGAGGTTAGACGCAGGGCATTAGGGAATGATGGTAAATCAGTTGATGAGGTGATGAATCTTCATCGACTGAGATGGTTGGGCCATGTGTTACGTATGCCTGAACATCGATTAGCACGACGCGCAATGCTAACTAGTGTTTAGGTTGGTTGGAAAAGAGTTAGGGGCGGCCAAACGAAAACATGGCATCAGTGCTTGAAGTCACTAACTTCTAGTCTGAGCCATGTTGGTAGATGCAGACTACTTGGTTGGGGTCCGCGTGACTATTGTAACCAATGGTTGGAGACTGTGTGATATGGCTCAGAATTAGGTGTATACACTCTCTGTCTTCCCTTAAGCTATTAGACTAAACTTACTTCATATCTTTCATTCTTCCTGTACTATATCCTCATATACAATCTTTCTTTGTTATATTACCACCGTTGAATTAACTACTTCTATGAATTCGGTGTTGATCTTGTTGTGCTAATGAGATATGGCAACTTGGACCGTTGCATATGTGTACCTGGTCCTTAAATATCAAGAAAGAATTCGTTCAATTATTTCACTAATAAATTTTATTAATTAAAGTTTATGAAGTGTAAAATGATGATTAAAATTTATAATTTTACCAATCAAAAGTTATAAAAACATTCAATATACAATGAATAAAAAGTCAAAATGCAATAATAGTGGCCCAGTGATTTGTTTTTTTTTATTATTTAAAAAGGTAATAAGATCAAAAAAAAAATTGTCACAGATGAAAAAAGGACTGTTAAGGATCTCCTTTATTGGTAAATTTAATATTATATAAAATGATAATAGGGGTGATGTGTTATAATAACCCATTAAAAATAATTATCAGTATTTAAATATAGATAATTGTTTCATCTTTCCAAACCATTCAATGTAATAATGAAGATAAAATACAACTATGGATATATTTATTATAGTGCATAAATGATCCTATACAACAGTTTTTATAAGTAGGCCTATATAAAATTCAATAGCAATTATATTAATATATAAGACTATTTAGACCTCGAGAAGCGTAAACTCCAGTGAATACTCCAAGAATTAGAAAGAATGCACCAAACATTCCAGCTAACGGAGCTCGATCAGGTGAACAACATCTGAAAAGTAAAACAAGTTGGTATAAAATCGATTCAGTATTGTACAAGCTAAGGTTTCATTGATAACAATAGCCTAGAAATAATCACTGCAGTACTGTGTGGGTTAGGAGTTGGGTGTAAGATTCATTTATAAAAATCCAACTGAACTACCTGTTGTATTGCCTCGCAAATTACTAGAACCTTCATTATATGTGTTTATGTTTTTTATAATTCCCAGTATATCTTCTGGTATATATTAATTAACACTAACGTGTTTCAGTCTTTCATGAGTTTCGGACAATCTGTGGAATATGACGCAAGCCGATAGTTTAGACGCGTTCAAAGTAGGAATCCTCCGACGGTTGTGTATAAATCATGTAGACCATTTTCAGACATGAATGATAACCTTTCTAAACAGCATAGTCAACTCACTGAATAGAAGTTCGCGACTATTCTTAGAAAGAGTAGGGACTAGGTCATCTGGGCCTGTTGACTTGTAGTGCTTGTTCATTGAAGATCTCTTCGTTAGGTGGCATCGCCTAGGAGGGATGGGGTGGCTCAATCGACGTTGTTGGAGCAACAGACTAGCTAAACTGTTCCTCGAAAAAATTAGCCAATCATCCAAGACGCGTTTGGATGCTAATAATTATTATACCGTCAACTTCATAAATTGTTTCACTGGATATAGACTTCTTAGTTTCAGTGACTCAGATGAGTTGAAGCAGTAGCCAATATTTAGTAGATGTAGCTGCTGCTCTCACCTCGTTAGCACGTTCTCAGTTCGTAAGTCAGCTTTATAAAATTTCCCGACGTTAAAATGTACATGTATCATGAAATTTGTGATTCTCCTGAGAAAACTAGTATGCAACAAGTTGTAAAAGGCCCTGCCAAAAACCAATGTTTGTAAACGAGGCTCGACTCGCTATTTTAATGGCATCATTCAAACGCAGCTAATGTCAGACTACATTTGTTGGTGAACTAGAAGTTAACATTGAACCAAACGCCATTCGATGTTTAGTCGCAATCAAAGCTACAAGCGATTCGCACACATCAATACATTTAGGGCACGACATTTACTGGACACTAAAATGCAGGATTAAATTGGTGCAAACTAAGCCATTGTCAGAATCTAAATAGGTACTCTAGGAGTTAAAGTCTTGTTCATATAGATGCTAACGATAGCTCTTAGCGTGTGAGCCTAGTCTTTAATTACAGAGTCAAGACGCTAAGTAGCTCGTTAGTCGTGAATGTGAGAGAAGTTGGTGCAGCCCAGAAACTGGTTATGACGTCCACAAAGGCACTGAGGTCGATAACATTATTTAACCTTCGACCACTAATTTCCTTCTGGCAAGAATCCCGATCGGTGCTTTTACACTCCTAGCTATCACAATAACGTCTATTGGGCACTGAAAGAGGCGAGTTTAAACCATACATATGGTTGTAGAAAACCTATATACAGTTTCTTATTCAGTAGTAGCATTCACAAAATCGACGACTCAGCAATTTGAAATTGTTTAGATAGCGCATAACTCTCAGTAGACACGAGCTGCTGAGTTAGAGAATGAAAGTGCACACAGAGGCCAGTATTCATAATCATTGACATATTTAAGTAGGGATCGGGATACTACCTGGTTGCTAAAACAATAGCAGGTGATTTCTGTAGAGAGTAACTAATTTAATCTCTCACTTATAAAAATACACCCTCGCCCCTTGAAGGTAGTGAATAAGACTTCCATGGTCAGTCCTTAATCACATGACCTTATGAGACAGCGGGGCAGAGGAGTCTCACAACCCTCCCCTCCACCAGAGTATTATAATCATAATCAAATAATTTATTGAAAATTTTTAGCGCTGAAAAAGTGTAAACGTAATATCAACTTACCTTGGTGCATACATTAAACCGAGTGATGCAAGATGTCCATTGCTTAATGCAAATAGAATACAACCTAATACGTATATATGATCATTTGTAATTAGAACAGATAGATGAGGATTTTCAATCCCGAAATTACAGGATAAAAAGAATGGAATGAAGATAATAGTACGTAAAAATACAGGAATCCATAGATAACGCGGTCCTGGCTGTTTAAAACAAACAAAATATTTAACAAAGAAACAAAAGTTTATTCAATTTGAGGCTTTTTTCCGAAAGTTCACATTGATGAAATTACTTTTTGTAGCGTACTGGATAGTTTCAATGATTCGACTTGGAATTCAGTGATGATGAGGAGGTATAACGTTATAATGAAAACAATAATAACGTGTGCACGGAGTCTTCTTTTCAGAAATTGGAAGCAATTGGTCCCTATGTTAATTTCGATAGTTGACCTTTTATTTTTACATATAAGTGTTCTTAACAAATATATGTGTTATCAGATTGTTTGCAATATATTGGGCTGATATATCACATAGTTCTGATAATCTTCGTCTTTTTATTACACTATCGAAAGTAATAACACTAATTTCAAATAAACAAATACACTATCAAGTAATAAGGAAGTTAGGGCTTGGTACAGATGTATATCGTATGTGCAGTCGTATCACCACAAAGAGATCACATGAACAAGGTGAATATTAACGTAGTAGTAGTATTAATATTATCACCCATACTTAAAAATGAGAAATAGGTAATGTGATTCACAGAAATCAAGGTTATGAAATAGTTTTTAAACTCAGAATCTAAAGGTAGCAGACAAAAAAGTGGATGCACATGGACTAAAAAAAATTTCCGTTTGTTAAATTTCGGAAATGACTTATGGAATAACGACGAGTTCTTGAGATTTTCACAATGAATAAGGTTTCAACAATCAGATCATTACAATTATTCGCAAAAGTACTTTACAAAACTAAAGATCTCTCTTTTCTTGTTTTTGAATAATGTAGTTATCATAATTATGATTTACTTAACGAATCAATCCATATGATATGCACTGTTATATGATTCCAATATGTTTACTATAGAACTATGTAGTAACAATGACTTCGATACAGTAAGTCCATGTGCATCTACCAGTTCAGTGCTCTTGTGGAGAAAGGTACGTAGGTTGTATTCAGCACCTGCTTTCGACTCGGATAAGAGAACATGTCCCAGTGTGATTATATAAGGGTGAAAAGGAAGCGGTTAGAAGTTCCATTCTTCAACATGTACACGAATCTAATTACTCTACCGATCCACAGGTTGATTTTAAGGTTATTTATACAATTCGCCCAAATCTACCAAGATTTCTTCATATCAAACTCCTTAAAACAGTAAAAGCTCTTGTCATCCAAGCAGGAACTGTGAGTACAAAAGAAATACGTCTTATCGTTACCTTTGCCTGAAACTATTATTATTATCAGTAAACACGGATAGTGGCTAGCAGTGGAATCTAGGACGCGCGTCTCGTCCTATTTGGGATTCGTCAGCTGGATGTGCCTGATATTATTATTATTAGCTTGATTCAATATTATATTATTTGGTACAAAATCGAATTCTCAGCATAAAGTATTTCAACATATTTACGTTTCTTATTTCTTCGTTGCTCCTGATGATAAACATTCAGTGATCGCCAGTTGGATGTCAGCAGTTCAGTCAATCGACATATGAATAATGTATATTCTTTTTGCTGCATGTTCCCAGCAAACACGACATCTCTGATTAGACCTTTTCTAACTTTTACAGCGAAAGGTTGTACAGTTTTCAGAAACGCACCGGAATAGGTTGTGTGCTTAATAGCCATAATGATGTATTAAAACAAACAATATTAGATAACTTGTTGAAATATATAGATGACGGGAAACAGGTAGCCCAGATGTTTAAGCAGGCCGCCCGTCTACCGTTTGATATTGATGTTCACTATGGGACTCGAACCCAGAACCTTTCGCTTCAAACACCGTCGCGTTATCCACTTAGTCCTAAACACCAATGGGAAGATTGCCAAATTTTGTGTGGAACGTTTTTGATTCTTTAAAGAAAGGTTATAAATTAGGCTGCTCTGTGACACAGAGTTGTTTTTTTATAGTGTCCTATGGACTTTCTAAAATGAGCTGTAGACTTTAATTTATGGTATAAACAGGTCAACATTGAGTTTCTTATTAGAATAATGAGAAATATCATCTTGTGATGTAACACTCTATAATCTGTGGTATATACAATGACAATCCATACTAGTAAACTGGTTCTGCAAATCAAATAAATGTTTCGTTTATAGTTCGTCCAATTGCAACCAATTCTTTTGATAGCCTTGTTAACTTGTGTGGAATAAAACAAATTAAAGAATGAAATAATGATGAAGTCATATTGTTATTTGTTTGAAATATAAATAAGAACTTGTTTTGAAAGATGACAACATTTAAACTAGAGGACCTTATACCAATCATTAAAGGAAAAAAGTTTCAAAAAAGTATGGAAATGTTGAAAAAACACATTTTCTAATATACTAAGGGAAATAATCTAAACAAAATGGTGAATAACATATTGTCCAATCTCATATTTATTACATATGAATAAAACAGATAAAAGTACTGAAAATATTGCAGTAAAGTTAATGAACTTACAAATTGTATCCAGTTACATAGGATACATCCCAACATTGCAAACACATTGAAAAATAAGAAGCAAGTTACATCAACAAACCAGAGAGCTAAAACAATATTGTAAAATTAAAAAACAATCACTTTAAATAAATATCATGAAAATCCAAATGTCTAACAAATATTAACAATTATTATCAGGAGTTTTGTGGAGATTTAGTATTTTCAGAGTTGAAAGCGTGAGTTAATTAAAACTAGACCACCAGGGAAAACCTGGAAGGCCGTTTTGTCCTATTGTGAGACTTCTCGGCAGTGACCAGTGAAGTTCAAAACTACGTCTGTTGTGAGACATCAACTCACTGAAGACATTTGGTGAACGGTTGCTCAACTTCGTGGATCGGTTGAAGTTAGACATAAACACCCTCGGATGCCAGCTCAGTGGTCTATCGGTTAAGTGCTCTGGCGCGAGCCTGGTAAGTCCTGGGTTCAAATCTCTCGAGGCGAGGTCGTGGATGCGCACTGCTGAGTCCCACAATAGGCCTTCCAGTGCTTCCAGGTTTTTGATGGTGGTCTAGCTTCAATTGACTGACGCTTTCAACTATCAAAATAATAACAAACTAGAAATAAATGGTAGAACTAATCATGACCTTCAATTACTATCTGTCTTTCTTAAAAGTAGTTTAAAGCAATTAGTCCCTTTGATAAATTTCGATAATGTAATAAGAAGACTAAGATTATCAGAACTATGTGACATATTAGCGCAATACATTTCCAACAACCTGATCACACATATATTTGCTAAGATCATTTATTTATAAAAATAAACGGTCAACTAGACTGGGGAATTGGGTGTAAGAATGGACAAGGATAATAATAATAACAATAATAATAATGTGAAGACAATTTGAAACCTAATCATTCTGGATAATAAGCTAATATTACCAGAGTAGGTTCAAGGTGAGAACAAACTGTTTTTGGATACACAAAGGGGGGTTGAATTTTCGTATCGCAAAGGCTTCAATAAACCTTAGTATACGCCCTTTTGCACACTACAAAAGCCGAGTTTAGATCAATCTTATGATCTGCTTTGATATGTTTAGAAATAGAGCATGATGGATGTTTATCCTCAACTGTTATCCGGTCATGTGATTCTATTTGTTTCTGCAACCATTTTGGTACATCTTCACACACCCTAATTTAGGGTGTAAAAGGGCGTATACTGAGATTTATTGAAGCCTCTGCGATACGAAAATTCAAACCCCCTTTGTGTATTCAAAAACAGTTTGTTCTCACCTTGAACCTACTCTGGTAATATTAGCTTATTATCCAGAATGATTAGGTTTCAAATTGTCTTCACATTATTATTATTGTTATTATTATTATCCTTGTCCATTCTTACACCCAATTCCCCAGTCTAGTTGACCGTTTATTTTTATAAATAAATGATCTTAGCAAATATATGTGTGATCAGGTTGTTGGAAATGTATTGCGCTACTATATCGCATAGTCCTGATAAAAGTACATTGTTTGTCTTTATTCAAAAACAAAATTATCAGAGGGAAGATGATAAATAAAGTTTCATCAAAATAACCGATTGTGTCATTGAATAAAAATAAAGAGAATTCAGAAAAAAGTATGCACTTCTGAGGCGTCAGTGATCCATTAATTCAAGTCCGAACTCTGTGTGCATATATGATACACTTAACCTCTCATACTTCTTTGACCCTAATTCCCTATTGCATGTTTTGGTCTTGTTTTTTAATTATTGTTTTGTAATGTTAAACAGTAATCATTTATCATAATTTTTAGAAACGATTGGTGTGCAGCGCTTACGATTCATAGGAAAACTTGGATAATACAACATTATGGTGTGCATTCGTTGACAGTATCGGACTAGATCTTGGACGATTGAAGAAAGTCGGTAATGAATCCTATTCGTTCTCATAGTTATTTGAATACCTGAGTTAGACAATATTTCTAATAGCTAAAATATAAGGCACAATTTCCCTTGTTGTAGACGGTAAGCTTATGGATAAAACACAAGTACGTAAAAACTTCCAAGTGAAACCCTTATAATATATTTATGTACATGCAACAAGATTGATTACATCGTACTACTATTATTAAATAAAAGTAGTCTAAAATTGACTCAAGACTTAAACTATATAATTACTAACACCTCCACAAAATCCCCTTTTGATAATAATCAACATATGCTCACTAGTGACTGGGTCCATAAGGTATTTCCCAGAGTTCTAGTGAGAAGCAGTGACCAGTGGAGTTCAACTAGGTCTGTTGTGAAATAGTAATTCACTGAAGACATTGGTGGACAGTTGCTCAATTTCGTGGGTTGGTTGAAGTTAGACATTAACACCTTTGGATTCCGGTTCAGTGGTCTATCGGTTAAGTGCGCCGGCGCAAGACCGATAGGTCCTGTGTTCGAATCTCGCGAGGCGAGATCGTGGATGTGCACTGCTGAGGAGTCCCATAGTAGAACGAAACGGCCTTCCAGTGCTTCCACGTTTTCTATGCTGTTCTAGCTTCAATTGACTCATGATTTCAACCATAAAATTACTAACATTTGAGTGTTCATAATACAACTAAATATTAAATACATGTGTTAAGAAATTGTTCTTATGAATTTATGTAACTTACTTTTTCGAAAATGGGATATAAAAACTGATAACTTACGTGGAATAAAATAGTCTGGATTTATTGGTCTAACACGTGACTGAACTGCCGGAAATATGGATAGTGTACAAAAGTATACACACCAAATGTTTGCACACTGGGACCCACATTCTTTCATGGTTAAACTGTATTTTGACCAATAGTCTAAACAGCGTTGTTTACCATTAGGCTTTAAATGATCAGAAATACAAAAAAAGGAAGCGCTTGATATTTTACTGTTTATAATAGTTAAGAAAAATTATGAAGTGCTAAAATACATTGACAAAAGGATTTATATTCATGAACATCCATACTTATACAATAGCATCTAATAAGTAGTAAACATATACAATTTCCATTTTTTTCTATTACTATGAAACATGAGAATTCAGTTGTGCCAAAATGCAACTTATCTCTACTGGACTAACAAACAAATTTAGTGGTCAAGTATAAGGTACAAATGAGAACTTGGTTTATTTGGAAATTGAGCAATTTCATCGAATTCATGAACCGATCTAAATTAGATCATTGAAAACCTGGAAGCACCGGATGACCTTTTCATTCTTTTATGGGACTCTTAATTAGTGTTCGGTATTTCCCGATTTCCAATCGTGGTTTCAGTTAGATAGGTTCATGATTTCAATGAAATTAAACAATGTTCACAACCTCATTATGAAAACTGCGTAATTGTTGGTGAGGGTGAAAGATGAGACCAATCTGTTTCTTGTGAAAGCTGGGTTTATATGAAATCTTGAGTTCAATCTGAAGTCTAACGCTTGTAGAATCTATTTTATAAAGGCTCAAAATGTTCAAAAGATATAAATATTTAGATACGGTTGTTTCCGAAGAACTACTCACGTGTGTAAGTTAAACTACGGTTCCTCAATGAAAAATGAGAGTATCTAGAAATATTAATTCTTTTAGCTTACACACAATTTTTAACGAAACCTCATAATGATAAATATTACTGAAACTGTAGATAGATAGAAAGTAACTCAAACACAATGATGATTAATGAAATGGAGCTTGATAATGAAAAAAACATCACTTATTTGGTAGAGTCCTAGAGACTATAAATTACGGTGATTGAAACGTCTTGATAAATAACTCATAAAACAAATTATTGACAAGCTTGCTGGGATTTTCCTCCATGTTTCTTCATGAAAATTAATATATACTTTTGAGATTATTGAAATAGAACTTGGTAATACTCTAATTTAAACTTCTTTGATAATTACAAACAACACTAAAAATTATTCTAGGTTCTTTTACAATTCATTATTCTATCATCTAACGGTATTATACTCTGAGAACAAAACATTGACATGGTTAGATTTAATGGCTAATTTTATTGAAACCAAAGAATCACTTCAAAATCATCAGTAAAAAACTTTAATCAACTAAATATATTCCATGTAATTATTCTCCTGGATAAAGTAAGAACGACAAGTATTGTAAAAGGAAGTGAATTGATTCTATTTCGTGTACTTTAAGTTTTCCACATACAAATAAACAAAATGTTTTATAAACGAAGTTTCGTAATCTTATAAGTTCAATTTATAGTCGAACGAAATAAGCGAGAGTGTGTGTCAGAGAGAGAGAGAATATGACGTAATGGAATACAGGAAACATGTACAAATTACTATGATCTTGATAAACAAAATGAAAACAAAATTGAAAGCAATAAACAAAAAATAACAGTAAAGTAATTGTTATAAACGTATGTATGCCGTCGCTAATTGTTATAAACGTAAAGGAGAGGATGCTGGTATAACAGTAGGGGTTCTTGTTATAACAGTCCTTTTACTTCTTAAACGTATGTGGGACGTTAATTTATCTTAGACGAAATCTACACTAGATTCCCACCAAGTGTCTATTCTACAGGACTTCAACAGAACTCAGATCAAGAACACAATGTTAGCCTGACTATGACGTCAATATATTTCCACCAAAATCCGACACAAAGAACAGTTAATCAATAAGTGTCCATCAACAAGGAACAGTCAAGAAGTCCATACATAATAAGGATAGGGAAATATATATATAACACATAACACCTGTCATCCCCTCTAATGTCTGACTCATCGAGACAACCAATCATTGACATTCTCGCCCACACATCAGTAATCATGATAATAAAATTATTTTTATTCACCGTAAATTAAAAAAATGAAAAACTGACTAAAATGTACAGTGAAAATGTTATTGCAATTAACCAATATATAAATGACTTTGTGTATTTTTGGAAGTTGAGATCACGAATCAATTGAAGCTAGAACACAATAGAAAACTTAGAAGCACTGGATAACCATTTCTCCCGTTATGAGACTTCTCAGCAGTGCACATCCACGATCTCGCCTCGCCAGATCCGAACCCAATACCTACCAGCCTCGCGCCGGCGCACTTAACCGACAGACCACTGAGCCGGAATCCAACCGATCCACGAAATTAAGCAACCGTCCATCAATGTCTTCAGTGAGTTACTATCTCACAACAGACCCAGTTGAACTCCACTGGTCACTGCTTCTCACTAGAACTCTGGGAAATACCTTATGGACCCTAGTCACTAGTGAGCATATGTTGATTATTATCAGAGGGATTTTTTTGTATATTACAAACAATTGTGAAATATTTTATTTATTCATGCAAATCTATGGAAGACTAAGAGTACAAAAAATGTAATGAATTCATATAATCTCATAATGTATATGGTTTATGGTTAATGAATGTAAATGTGATTGGTCAATGAACCTGTACTGACAGATACAGCTTACTGACTATTTAATTTGTGATGTCTTTCCTTTTATTGATTTTTGTTTTGGATTCACTGAATTCAAACTGTTTGTTATTGTGTTTAATGAAATATTTTCTACCTTTTTTCGCTAATTCTCTGTAATTAATCTTGAATAGTGCATTTGATACAATGTGGTCAATTCTAACAGTAATACAGTTTCGGTCACTGGTTATATTATCGTATTATAGTAGCATATCATGTCAAATAGAAATTACTTCTAAGGTGCTGGTTGGAGGTGGTCAACAGGAAACCCTGGACCCGGGTTTTGTGCTACTTGGCACTCGTCAGAAAGGTGTAATCTTGAGGGAACTGGTGCTCCCAGACGGATTTGATCCCGTATCACCAAGCTTCATAGTCAGAGACGTTACCACTGAGCTCTTCGGGCCGCGACCGACTTCCTGTAGGACTGAGATGTAATCACAATTGATTGATCACTAGGTGGTGATCAATGTCATGCGAGTCAAATCCTTCTTAGTGCTGATCGAATGCTATCGAACAAGTTGTAATGTTGCCACTAGTCTAAATAGGTCGACACTGCGTGCACTATGTTGAGATAAGATGGTGGTTGGAGGTGGTCAACAGGAAACTCTAGATCCGGGTTTCGTGCTACATTGCATTCGATCAGCACTAAGAAGGACTTGACACGCATGACGGTGATCACCACCCAGTGATCAATCAATTGAGAAAGTACTGTTATTCTCCTGTTTTATCAATTTTTTAACCTGGACAAGTGTAGACAAGCTTGTTGAGTAAAATGTTGGAATTATTTAAATTCCAATCACTGTTATTATTTCGAATACTAACATTCGATGATAACATTTTCGATAGACAATAAAATTCACTAATAAGATAAAAATGAAAAACACAAATGTTTGTTCCAAATGCCGCAACAGATATCTACAACTAATCTAATAATCATAAGAGTAAATTCATCGACAAATTTCGTAAATGCCTAATGAATAAAGTATAATTTCTATAGGATTCAAACTATGGACTTATTTGTGTTAGTGTACTAAATTGGTAAGAGCCAGTGTAATATCAAAGGAAAATTTTGTTTACAACGAGTTGTGCAACAGATTGTCTGTGTATGATATCATTATCCTGTAAAATGTTTGATACAGAAAAAATGTTACTGAAATTTTAAAACATCGACAAGAATGGAATGAACAGTAACATTTTAATGTTGTGCAATATTGTAAAGCTGACGTCACACTTCATTAAAAAGTAAATAAGAAAGACTAAGGCAATTTTCATTTGACTGACAGTCTGAGTAGAAGACTAATGATAACATACATACATAAACACTTATAAACACGTTGTTAGGTTATTTAACTATGTATACAATTTAATGTTGTCTATGCGTTAAATTTCGGATACTGTTTGGATGATTTATTTGCATAGTACACTGTATGCACACTTCTTTTTATAAGTTCCCTATCAAATGTCAGCCAGAAAATTGTCAAAGCAATACATAAAAATAGGTCGTATGACAGAAAACGATTAACCCGTTGTTTAACTGTCTTGAGAAAAAAACAGAATGATCTGATCTGAAAGAAAAGAGTACTGGGTCTTGACAATAAATCTACAGTTAAATGATTTTAGTCGAATAAGGTTTGTTCATAAATTATAGTCTTGCAGAAGTTAATTCTTGAAATCATAATTTCTGAGCTTTTTATGCTTGACAATACTATACGGTTGAGTAAACTTCAGTATTATGACATGATTCCCATCGGTCCAAAAAGGGAATCATTTCATAGTTGAATTGAATTCAACTTCGGCATCTCAAATGGTAATCAATAAAATTAACCAAACTATTTGAACAGTCGTTGGTTCTATATTGTCTTTTGTTTTCAGAGATTTAAATGATGATGCTCTCGTCAAACCAAAGGTTGTGAGTTCAGTCTCTCAGTTTAAAATATTCTTTAAATTGAGCACTACTTAGAATTACAAAACAATGTGCTCAGTGTATTAACAATGGTAACAAAAGAATAAACTACTAAACAGGAGGAGTGAAGGATGACTTACTGGTTTAAAACAGCATAGACCAAAACAATTTCGAAATATATACCAACCACTAGTCTGCACTGGACGATATTTTTTTATTCCATTTACTTTGCCAGTTACCAAATGATCAGATATATGAGTTATTGTAGTGGTCATTGTTGATAGCATTGATAGTTCTTTATTGGGAGATGAGTTTAATAATTTTTCAGCCGGTTGTTCCACATCCCAATCATCATCAAATTCATTTTTGCTAATTTGTGGACTATAACGATCTAGGATTTGTTGATTTTCTTCTGAGTCTTTTGGTAGTATCAAAAGAGTAGGACTTATTATTTCAGTATTGCTATCATTATTATTATTAGTATAGATTTGGATGGTATTATGGGATCTTTCTGATTCATTTATATGATTGTCACACTGACGAAGTTTAGAGTAATAACGAACAAATTTCTGTTAGGAGAGAAAGGACAATGAAAAATAGAATAAAAAATCTGTTATATGGAAAAGTGAATTGGCAAAATCCTATTAACCACAATACATATGATTAAGATAATCCTATCATGAAATGATAATATTTATTAAGTTAAATGTTATTGATGAATGTTTTCGTAGAGAACCAAATCTTAACTACTAGGAAATGAGTGTAAACTGTGAGGCCCTAAATAGCTCGTTTTTGTTTTAGGAATAGGGAAATGTAGATAAGCAAGAAACTAATGAGCTTGCATCATATTCTGCTTATTAATAAGACTTCAAAGTTACGATTTCAACTACTTGTTGTGTTGAAAGTACGTGCTGCTTACAGGTTTCAAGCCAGGAATGAGATAGAGATATTTATCTGTCTGTAGTTTAAGATGATTGTTTTGTCACAAATTGATATGTTTATTAAACATTTCAATTCCCATTTTAAGATGATTTGAAAATATTAGATTTAGAAGAGAAACGTGTTATTAAAATTTATCTTATTACGTGTGTATAAAACAATAATTCGATTTTAATACATGTTTAGCATGGTCTAAAAACTATGCACCCTGCTTATTCCTTTCATAAAATAGTATCATAACAAGATAATTAATATTTCAGGTTAATTACTATGGTAAAATTAAATAGTTATCAATTAATACCTTAACAATCCAATCTCTAGTCGATCGCATTTACACATACATAATTGATCATGAATGTGATCCGTTACTAATATATCCATTGATATAACACATCGATAGTATTTTTTTGCATAGTCACGTAAATTCTCGAGAAGTAAAAAAGACGAAACAAACCAACATATTCTATCATAAATACAATTTTAATTTATACGAATATTCGTCAAGATTAGAACGAATAGCTTGACAAAAATTGGGCACCGAATATAGAGAAGTCATTATATGTGAAAAATTATATTTGGAGTAGTCTCAGCGATTGAAATTTAAATAATTCCAACGTTTCGTCCAGCTAACTTGTCTAAACGTCTTCAGGGTAATAATCAAAATCATCAAAGAAATATATGGTGTTCTTTAACAATCATATCAAAAACTATACTACGTTAATTTAGTCTTTGACATTTTATTAATAGGTTTATATCCTTATAGTAACCATGAATGCATTTATTTAAAAAAAACATTTTTCAAATATTAGACCTAACAACTATTTGAAAAAAAGCTTAGGTTCAATTCAATCGTGTCTTGTCGATACTTTCACAGAATATATAACTAACTACACTTGGCATAGTTTTCTGGGTAGAATAAATTATTTTTATTAACCAGACCATGAACGGGATACTCCTAGCGGTAACCAATTTAAATTGAGTTCACTTTCTTCAAAATTGAGTTAGAATAGTAATTCGCAAGAAACTAATTCAATATATAATGTTTATTTTCTTCAACATACAGGTTTTAGTCGTCACAGAATGATCTCAGCCGGGAACGACTCAAAACCATGTAGGAATACACAAATGTTTCGTCCTAGTATGTGGTATTTAAAGATTATTCGCTCACCACTGCACTTATGATCAAATATAGGATCTTCAGGTCTCGGGTGGGACACTTAAAATTTAGAACCACCGGGTAAGCGTCCAATAGAAACAGTTTATAGCCACATGCCTTTTTTATACCACTCGGAGTCTTCATAAAATATATCCCATTAAAAGCTAGTTTTTTCTTTATAGAGTGGTTTTAATTGTGGACAATAAGTTTTGTTATTGAAAAATGGGTGTTTTTATGGTTAAAATGTTTTACTAAGATCAGGAGTATATTTTCATCAAGTGAATACTTACATGAATGTAGGACTTATAAACATTCTGCCCTAAAAAATGATACAAACCCTTACACTATGGAATTCATATAAATATGAAAAGGTTCCTGGGGTATACAATAGAAACACTGGAAACGTGATGGAAATTATTCTCGGAAAAGTTACATGCAACTGATACCGAATAGATGTCCTGAACACTAATACAATATGAAATCAGTTTTATGGTTTTCATTTTAACCTAATGTGTTTGATTGATTCTTGTAAATAGTTTGTAAAATATCTCTAGTATGCTTACAGTGGAAAGATTTATTGACTAAAGAATAAATAAATGAAATCATTGGTAACTTTTCTAAAACCATGGTTACCATTTACATTAAATTTCTGTTTATTATACGTGAATAATTTATGTATTATACATTAACCTACTAACAAGTAGACGTACTTGTTAATCCTAATTTTTTTCCAATTCAATACCTGATGTTATTCTTACTCCGTTTTTGGTTTTTAAATATCACGTAAAGACAACTTTTTTGTCAATTTGATGCAACACTGAAATAAAATAACTTATTCTTCAAACTAGATATATACTAATGGAGATATATGAATAAAAGCAGTGGATTTTATTCGTACTAAACGTACAATCCCATTATTGCAATTAACATGGTATTACGAAATATATATATAAAATAGCTCAGAAATAACTCATAAATTGTAGATTTGTTCATATTTTGTTGTAGAGATTTTACATTATTGTAAACCTTCTTACCTTTTATCGAATCATTTTAATATAACTGCTTTTTATGAATATAATTATTTTATATAGTTGAAATCATGAGTCAATTGAAGCTAGACCACCATGGAAAACCTGGAATCACGTGGCAGCCGTTTCGTCCTATTGCGGAATCGTGGATGCGCACTGCTGAGGAGTCCCACAAAAGAACGAAACGGCCGTCCAGTGCTCCCAGGTTTTTCATGGTGGTCTAGCTTCAATTGACTCATGATTTCAATTATATAAAATTACTAAAATCTCCACAAAATTCTCTTCTGATAGTATAATTATCATGTTAGTTGCGATCATTAAGTGTTGTTATACTATCAAAAATCTTTTTAATTTTAAATGAACATAATTCCAATTTGTTACTGACATATACAGTTGGTTTGGTAGAGTTATAAGTTCAAAATTTTAGAAAACTGAGAAAAGTATGAGCATTGAAATTCATGAATAATTTGTATCGACATGATACTACATCCATGTACCAGTTTCCTTTTCTGTCTCATTCTGATTTCACTTTTTAGCACTGTCAAATAAAACTACATTACACAGTATAAACTATGTTTAGTATGAATTAAATCAACCATGTTTACTATTGAATATAATTAGTTTAACCACCCATAGTATTAAATATTCGACATATAACCTAGAAATTATCAAACATATTCGTGTGTGGTATCTCAATGTGTGTAATAATAGATCTCCGTATTAAAAGTCAATAAAACTGAACTAGAAATGATCATTTTATATTCCTTGCTTAAAACTAAATTGATGATTTCAATATTATTCACTGAATACAACAATAGTCATTATTTAGGTTAAAGGATACAAATCTTTTGTATTGTTTTTTTGCTTACATGTTTCTGAATTTTAAACTTACTAAAAATAATTTTTTTCTCAATATCAGCAACTATTGACCATTGAATGTCCGATGTTTAACTTGATATTCACGGTTGTTTAAATTAACACAGTAACTTGTCATAACATGAATTATTTATTGTTTCCCAATACGGTGATTTATTTTGACAAATTAGTTTTATCATTTATTTATTTGAACATATAAACATTAGTACAAGGAGGCAGCAAGTGGATATGAGCCATACAAATCATCCGATTTATGCGAGAGCTGAGGTACTGCCCGGGTGCCCAAACCGAAGCAGATGATTTTCTTGTGGGGCCGATTCCCGAGCCTTCGACCTAAAGGTCTAATCCACAAGGTAGTGAAGCAACGTTAGGAGATGCATTCCCATAGTAGCCGGTGACCAACAGTAGGTTCATACTCTATTTGTTTCCTTAGTATCTTGGTGCCCATGTGCACCATTGATTTGGAACTAGGGTTTTTCAACACCTCTAGGTGGACACACCGTGTCCACCAACCCGCTTAAAGCGACGAAAACTTGCTTTCCCTCCTCGCAATTTCGTAAACAACAGCTGCGCTGAAAGAAGAAATTGAGTAGGACTTTCCTGGCAGTGATTGTATGAATGTGGCCATGTGAGAACATAGTGATAGAGAGATGAATTTCCCCACTCATGGCCGTACCAGGACATTTGGGGGAAAATTAGATGTCATGAAAAATGTTGCAATAATATTCAAATGCAGTAGCCAAAAAATGTTTTTTTTTAAATTATAAAATAATAAATTTATTGTTTCGGTATAAATAAATCAACATCGTTTTCTAATCACTAGATTTCACAATTCTAATGAATTATAATATATTAAACAAATTTTATAAGATGATGTCTGGATAGTAACTATTAATAATATATCAATAATCCGTAGTGATATACATCTTTTTTTACATTCAATAATCAGCATAATTTTTTATGCTTTAAAATAGAATTTGAAATAATTATTTTCATTTATTCCGATGGGATAAAACATAGTATATTTAATTCACTTAGTGATGTTTGTTTGAATCTTCCCTTCGATGCTCTAGGACTGCAACTGGTCAGTCTCTTATTGGCATATGTGCATGCTCTGCGTATTGCCTCAATATAGCCTTAATTCACAAGCATTATAAGCAAAGATGGATAGTGGCTAGCAGTGGAATCCAGGACGCACAAGTGTGGTGTGGTCTACTTATATCCATATAAGCAGTATATGGTGTTGGTCAGACATAGAATGTATTTTGGCAGAAGACTGATGAGGAAAGAACTGAAACGAAGCGCAATCGGTAGGAAAATGCACGAACAATGGAATTAGAGAAGAAACAGTGAAGATTGAGACTATTGGTTGTTAATTTGCAAATTAACTGTCCATTGTATGGTTATCAGAATTTACTGAGATTTTTTGCTTAAATACATTCGATTGTCCCTAGTCGTGTTCTGTTCACTACACAAGTAGCCATAAGGATTCAGTAGCTAAGTGGATAACGAGATGACGTTTGAAGCGAAAGGTACTGGGTTCGAGTCACAGAGTGAACATCAACTCTGAGATTCAGGTATATCCATCTGACTCGTCCCAAATAGGACGAAACGCGCGTGCTGGATTCAACTGCTAGCCACTAACCATCTTCGCTTATATTAAATATTGATTGATGTGAAAATTTATTTTGATATTTATATAATTTTGATTTATCAACATTAACAAGAAAATACTTCAAATAGTATCTAATACAAAAATTCAAAATTTACATATCAACCTTTTTGAAACTCATCATTCAGAATATAATTTAATCAAAAAGTATGGTTGTTTTGATTGCGATTATAAATTCAAGTGTGATGTGAGCTACTTATATCCACATAAGTAGTATATGGTGATGGTCAGGCATAGTGTATTTTGGCAGAAGATAGATAAGGAAAGAACAGGAACGAAGTGCAATCGGTATAAAAATGCATGTACAATAATAATCGAAGACTATGGACTGATATATGAAGAAGGAACAGTCGAAATTTAGACAATTGATTGCTATTTTGCAAATTAACTGTTTACTGTATGGTTATCAGATTTAGTGAGATATTCTGTAATTTGTGCTTAAATACATTCGATTGTCCCCACCCGTGTTCTGTTCACTACACAAGTACTAGTGAGCTGTTAATCATTAAAGCTAATGAGTTACAATGAACAACATCTTACTAGATGGGTATAATGATATTGATTATTGGTAACAGATTACAAATTGTCCATTGTAAATATTTAGATAGAGTAATAGACGATTTCTGATGATTGAATGCTTCAATACTGTTTCTAATTAAAAGCTGATAATATTGTGGAGTATAAATAGCCAATGTATACAAACTTTTAGAAATAATAATTATAGATAAAAAATTACAGAAATAACATTAAAGTCAGCAAGGAAATCTTTCAAATTTAAGGTGATCAACTTTTAATATATTCAGTTTCCATGAACGATTAATCGATTTTGTAAAATAACACTATTTTAGTTACATTAATAATCAGTAGACACAAGTAAAATTTCAGTGGTTGTGGAGAGACTATGAATAATGGATGAACTGATCAGACTAAAGATAACAAATTTTGGATTTTGGCATGAAATTTATTTATCCATATCAGCTAAATAGCATTTTGGCATTATAGTTGGCGTCAGTTCGTAATGAAAAACTTAACTGTAATTCCCAACTCCTAATCGCGATTTTGATTTCTCATACTTATTTATAACCCTCTTTAGACCCCAGTAGGTTGGCGAATTTTCTCAAGGTCACTTTGGCGTCGTTCGAAAGTCGTCTATAAATGATAGTCCCATCACATTTGTCTTTTTCACATCGATTTCCATTTTCAGGAAACAGAAGTCGTCGACGAATGCTTCTGTCCAAAATAAAGTGAATAAGACTATATTAATTGTTTTAAAATGTTGTCATATATTGGAAGTTACGTTTTCATCGTAAGTATAGAAAGATCAAATCAAGACAGAAGCGCATTTACAAGACACGCGGTCTTTTTTAAGGGAGAGGGAGGACTTAGGCACGGATCAGAGTAGAATTTCAGTTAAAAGCGTTAAACATGAAATTACTGTTGGATTATCAGGAAAATTAACCTTCAAATCAATGAAGTTTCATAAGCTTCAAATGACTTCAGGTAAAGAAAGAGAGTTATTCTACAGTGTGACATGGTGTATTAGACCAAGGTTCGTGTATTTGGATATATGAAGGTATGTTAGCTAGCTGGTTAAAACACTTGAATTTTGACCATTGGGTTGCGCGTTCAAAATACATCTTAAATATATTAGTTTGAACATTCAAGTTACTTACTTAGTTTATAAACCCACAGTAGGAATTATTGCTGAGTGAATCTATCTGTACTCGTGTAGTGAACGAGAACACAGGATGGGTCAACCAAATGTAATTCAACAGGAAATTATAGACTCTCTTAGTAGAATCTAAGAACCATAGAGTAAATTATTCATCTGCAAAATGTTAATCAATTGTCTCAAACTTGATCGTTCCTTCTATTCCATACCAAACACTCTCTGTTCTAGTTTTCTTCCATCTTCTTAACCATCTGCCACCAGGTATTTCACTTTCGATTGATGATACATACTACTTATATCTATCGACATCAGTAGCACACACCACACTCGATAAATAAGCTATTGTTATGACGTATATCTAATATGTACTATAATATCTCTTAAAGAAATTTAACATTCAAGATAGTCAATTGACGCATTTCAGTTTTTCCTAGGATAGTGAGATCTCATTGAAATATTCATATTCGATTTAATGGATTATAATATTCAGTATAAGCAAAAATATAACTGTTTTTGCTAACTAAATAACTAACAATCGGGATTTATGGAGACTGTAGTGATTTTAACACTTAAATTCTGACTTAGACCACTATTGAATACTTGGAAGCACTGGACGGCTGTTTCGTCCCAATATGGGACACTTCAGAACCGGGGCCGTGAATGAGCACTGCTGAAGTTTTCAATGGTGGTCTAGCTTAGATCGACTCATGAATTTAACAGTTAAAAACTTAGTGACTGATCGTTTAGGCAATACTTTTTATGCAGAATAATATTTTATTGTATATTTTAGAAGATTGAGTGGAGATCGTTTGATACTGTACATTAACTGAAGTTATAAAACTTCGAACTAGCTGACATTCGATTCAAAGGTCTATTGATATCGTGTTAGTCACATCAATGAGTATAAATTAGGTTGATCACTAAGTAATAGCCAATGTCATGGTTGTCTGGCCTTTAAATACTGATCGAATTCTGTTGAACAGGTTGCAGCATGGTCACTTATCTAGGTGAATTGATAATGCATGCACTATGTTGACATTTTAGGTTGCTCGAGGCAGTCAGCAATGAACTTTACTGGACAATGGTTTCATGTTGATAAGGACTCCTCAACTGCAAATATCTTTCTCGCAGGAGGTCAGTCACAATCCGAATGGTTTAATGGTAACGTCTCAGGCTGACAATGATTGATGTAGTTTACAGGCCTATAACAAGGATCAGTTCCTTCAAGATTATAGGTACTTGCATGTGACAATTATTAGGTAGCATGAAACGTAGATCGAGTATGGTATCTTGGTGACTGCGCCTCAACTATTAAACACTGACAATTATTTGTAGACTAGGGTGGATACATGTTTGACACCTTGGATGCAAAATAGTTTGCTAAAGTAAAAACCATTTGAATAAATCACCTATCGCTTGTTGATACTCAAAGTTAACTACAATATGTTCACCAATTTTAATGAAATTACGGACAAGTTTCAGTAAACAACTAGAAAGTAGCAACCTAAGGATATGTCACTAACTATCAAAACAATTCAAAAATGTATCAAACAGTATACATATCATGTTACATATGTAACATTCTACTGTAGAAATTTGAAAATGAATAGCTTAAATTATAATATTTCACAGGTAGGTTAATTTAAAATAAATATTTTGAAAAAAATAAACGACAACACATGCTTGAACACCCATTATGCATAATTTTTCACCAATTTTAATCATTCGATTAAAGTTGGTGAAAAATTTGTAACTAATCCAATTAGTTCCCTTTTTTGGCATTGACCATGTATACTAAATTTTACAATACATATTTAGTATTTGCATAACAGATATTGAGTAAAACAAAATTTACTTTCCTATTTTAATGCAATGAAAATAAAGTTTTTATAACCAAATAAACATTATGTAACAAGTTTTTTAGTTCATTCAAATACGATATGTATCGTATAAACTGAATGAAATAGTTTATTTTTTGTTTGTAAATTAAATATGTTGATTTAACCAAAATGTTTTCGCATATAATGTTTGTTTTTAGGTAAATGTATTTTGGAAAATTCAACTTGATATTTGTACAGTTGTGTATATCAGTAGTATTGAAAAATAAACCTTGAATATAGGTCTTAATGTGGTATAGGTTACTTATATCCACACAAGTAGTATATAGTGAGGGTCAGACATAGAATGCATTTTGGCAGAAGATCGATAAGGAAAGAACAAGAATGAAGCACATCCAATATGAAAATGCATCAACAATGAGATCAGAGAAGATGGACTGATATTTACAGAAGGGACAATCAAGATTGAGACAATTGATTGCTATTTTGCAAATTAACTGTTTACTGTATGGTTATCAGATTTTAGTGAGATAGTTTGTAATTTTTGTTTAAATACATTCGATTGTCCCGACCCGTGTTCTTGTCCACTGTATTAATGCCAAGGTTGGAATTGATAATTTCAGATAAATTGAGCATTGAGTAGAAAGTTATTAATAAATATTTTTTTGTTATATCCCAATGAGTAGAAAAATTGTATTTCTGAAGTTTCGTGACTTAATGTAAGCCACTTCTTTAGAGTGAATAAATAATCGAAATAAACTTTTGTTAATTTAATGTCAGTTATTGATTTACTCTGAAGAAATTGCTTACATTAAGTCACGAAACGTCAGAAATGCAATTTTTCTACTCATAGGGATATGACAAAAAAGTTACTTATTAAAACTTGAATAATTAGGTACCAAACAATTTTATTTCAGTTTGTTGATTTAATTAGTAAACATGCAGTGAAATAATATCAATATGCAGAGTTTATCTCATAAGTATAACACTAATCATTCTCATTGTGAAATTACATAAGCTTAAACACAATGATCTCTTGTTTGTAGAAAGGTAACAGCTGATTGTTCAATTCTGTTTGTTTAAACTAACATTATTAAATGATAGATATCTAAATACACAGTAGTGTGTTTGAACTAAATATCTGAATTGGTTTTAGATTCAAATAATTCTACTTAACTATTAAGTCTATTTCCATTTAGTAATTCAATACAATTTACCAGTTATCGGTTGAAATAATAAGATTTTAAGCAGCAAAAATAAATCCATCGAATAAATGACATATTGGAAAAGAGACAACAATTCAGTTTGATCCACAGCCCGAATTATAATGTAATTGACATTAAGAACTGAATTTAGATCAGTCTTGAATGACATATATATATCGTATGAATATTATGTAAATATAGATACTTTGTCACAAGTTTTATAAAAAAAAAGATCGCTTTTAGCCAACAGTGCAATCTAGAGTTAAGTGTCTCATTACGTTCGCGACTCACCTGAGAAAATTACTGGGTTCAAGCTTTCATATGAATATCAACACGGATGAATACTTATCTATCTGACTAGTCTCAAATAAAACGAAACAAGCGCACTTAATTTGACTGAGAGCCACAATCTATCGATCCTATTGTAGTCATATTACCATATATAAGAGTGAATATGGAAGAAAAACAATTAAATTCAAACGAAACAAAACTTACTAAACGTTGTAACCAAAAGAATGTGAACGTGCAAGCTAGAATAATTAATATTGCAGATAAGAAGAAAATGACAGCGGAAATAATGATTGACCTTTGCGATTTAACTGTACCTAAAACGGAAAACATCGACAAGGAGAAGATAAAAAAATGATTTTATCATAGAAACAAAGTTGAATAATTTTGTAATGGAGAAATATACTTTAAGAAAATCAAAAACTAAGAGTTCACAACAAATGAATGCACTAGTATAAATATTTTGTTTTATGAAATCACTTAATCTTCGAGATATCAATATTATGTATCAGATCTTATCTAATGATATAAGTACATGCATTTGTAAAGTCCTTGATCAAGACAAAACTAGTTGGTCAATGCACTCTCGTATCTAATTGGTGTTAAGTTCATGACAAAAACTATTATTTTTATATCCTTATTGTCTGTCAATTATCACGTTATACGATCGCCGGTTATAACACCAACATATTGACCAGACCAGTGACGCATAAAACTGTGCGAACAGCCTAGAGTCAGTTTGAGTTCTTATTCAATCTCTGAGACAGTATATTCTTGCCTAACCCAGCCAGTTTAGTGCAAAACACCAATATCAGCCTCCGTTATAGGAAACATATTTCAAGCATACGAAGTTTATATACAAGCAAATCACCGCGCGTCATACCATAAAATAGAAAATAATTATGCAAGATCAAGCCAAAAGTGGCTGTGAGTTTAAGAGACTGTAACCAATAAATTCGAAATAAATTAATAATGGTAAATCATCTAATGGTAATCAGTAGGCCAAATGGAAGATTATAATGAAAGGAATATGAACAGATAAACAACTGACAATATTCATATATATTTATATTTATACAATAAGAATATATATTATAACAGCCCATGAATAGATCTTAGAGGTTACTATTTACCTATTCTTCGTTCGAATATAAAAATTACCCAAGGAATATACGTTCAAGGATCATTGACAAACAAATTTGAAATGAATACACTACTTTAGTAATTTAAATGAATCAATGATTAATTTGTAAATAATAAATGATTTAACGCGGAATTCAAAGACTTTAGTTAAATTAATGAGAAAAGTAAAAACCCTAATGAGAATGAATCCTTTTCAATAGTGTATTCATGTTATAGTTCTCTGCTAAATAATCTATCGAATAATTCATATTAGTTTAGTAAATTCATTTTTAAAACTGAACTACAATAAAATAGTTTGCCAAGATTCTCCACCCAGCTAAGATAGGCAGGTAACAAGAAAAGCTGCATGACTTTATGAATTCTTACAAACTGTCTATCTGAATGCCGTATTGTTATTTAAAATTTTCAACCCAATGGTGTATACATGCCTATCTATTAATATGCATATATAAACATCGTAATGTTTCAGTAAAACTATCACAATGGAACTAACTAATCATTCAGTAGTAACCGATTTTATATTTTCGAGATTTTACTGTTGATGATGTTTTAAAATGTGCTTTAGTCGGAACAAGTAAACGACGTAATTGGACACTGTGCTTTAATGTCAGATGGTAGAGAACTCAAAATTTATATTTCGATTTTTATGTTACTTATCAAAAAATATTCCTCTTTGGTCCTGCAGACCAATGTTCTCCAGAGATAAGATTTGCAGCGAGTTACACAGCAAAGAGCTATGTGGATGGTTACTGAATTACCGTAGGATGTAAATCTATGTGCTGTCTTAACTGAGGATAAACACTTGCTTACTGATCTCAGATAGAATGGAATCTGGATTCCAAGATTCCTTTTAACTTATTCCAAACAAGTAGCAACAGCATCATTGATACTATTTCAATAAAGTAAGTGGAACGTTGTCCCATCACAGTAGACTCCAATTTAAATAAAGTCAGAACAAATATTGCAGATATTGCAAATATTGCAAATACTGCAGATACATGGATGACACCTTTCTTGTTTGCGACAATCACAAACACTCCATCAATCTGCTCAGTTTGTTTAATAAAGCACACAAGGATATAGAATTTACGATGGAACATGAAGACGAAGATAAATTCCATTTCCTAGATATTGGATTTAGACGAACACCAGTGGGTACTTCACAAAAGTATGCTCATCACAAAAACAATTGGAGTGGACTGTATCTCAATTACTACAGTTTCTGTCCAATGAGTTACAAAACAGGTATTGTACGAACCCTTTTCGACCGCGCACGCAAAATCTGCTCTAATGAGTGTCTTGAGGAAGAAATTACTTTAATCACCAAATGCCTACGTGAAAATGCATATCCAGAGAAATTCATCCACAAATATACAAACATCAACCGTCGAATAATGCATGATCGAGTTGAAAGGAAAACATGCTTCCTATACTTACTCTTTAAAGGAGACGAAATCGCTGGAATAATTAATCACAGACTTAATTCCGCGTTGAAAGCGACCTACCCAGCAGCTGAACTGACAACGGTGTGGGAAACAAACTGCTCACTCAAACAAACTAAAATCGACAATTCCTCTTTTCTCAGTAGCTCCAACTGCATTTACCAATTTACATGTACGTGCCAAAGCACATACATTGGAAGAACAGAGAGAAGAGTGCATGTCCGCATTTCTGAGCATGTTCCTAAGAAACTGAGGCTGCAAGGGTCCAGGGCTCTCAACAGTGCGATAGCTTGGCATTTACTCGACACCGGGCACAGCATTGACATTTCCCATGCCTTTAAAATCATTAGTAAACAAAGAAGTACAACTGCTCTCCGGTTTGCTGAAGCGATCGCGATAAAAAAACTCAAACCGGATCTGTGCACTCAAAAAGAGACAATGATAAACTTAATATTACCCTGGTAATTCTTTTTTTAAAAATCCAATTATTACGTAACCCACCCTAATTGTTTTAATTACTCCTAAAATAATCACACTTTTGATCTCATCTGTCTTTGAATTCTACTCAACTATTACACCACCCTTCATTCTAATACCTAATAACCTCTGACCTTTCCTTGCACATATATATATATAGTTATCATTGATGATTTTTTGTTATTCCAATCCTTTACATTCACTTATGCCAGCCGTTCCATCCTATTTATTACCCTAATGCTAAAACTCTAATGCATATTTGGTTGTAAGCAGCTGATGAGAAACCACGAAATATAATGAATTCATATTATTCTGCATCAATATTTGTTCTTTCTTATTCAAATTCATAAAAGGGAACTAACTGAATGAGACCCCAATTTACCTAACATTCATCATTTTACTGTTTGAAGCATGCCTTGACATGTTTTAACAATTTGTGTGCTGACCGGTAAAAATATCCTTCAAAAAGTATAACAATATTAACTAGGTTGTACACAAATGTAGTCATTCATTTGAATGAATCTTTCCACAAAATACATTGACGCACATAATTATACATAGTTACATTTTCATAAACTATTATCGTACTTTCTTCCAAGCTAGATTGGGTTTAAGGAAAAAATATAAGATAAGCAATAAATAAAAACATATTTGCAAATATCTATTAATATGCAAAACAAATCCCTGAATATAATGACTCAGTTGTATTATTGATTCATACTTCAAACAAATGTATCAGGAAAACAAATTTATAGTTAAGCAGAAAATTGGTTCAGACTAGCTGTATGTGACAGATATGTATGGGATAAAATGTTTCAACTAGAGAATGGAAACCAGAAAGAAAATAAATTATAAATAATGTTTCAAAGTTGAAATCATGAGTCAATCGAAGCTAGACCACCATCGAAGACCTGGAATCACTGGACGGCCGTTTCGTCCTATTATGGGACTCCTCAGCAGTGCGCATCCACGATCCCGTACTCGCGAGATTCGAACCCAGGACCTACCAGTCTCGAGCCGGAGCCCTTAACCGATAGACCGTTGAGCCGGCATCCAACGGTGTTAATGTCTAACTTCAACTTCGTGGGTTAGTCATTATTTCATCCTTAGAATCTAGAAGTTAAATTTCTACTGACCAGAGTGGATACTTTTTTTCAAAAATTTGTTTGACAAAAAAGCTTCAATAAATAAAGAAATCATCAATTTAAATTTTTAAAAAAATTTCACGATTTTAATGAAATTAATAACTAACTAACTTACTTAAGGTTAATGATTTCGTAATAATATTCACTAGTGAAATTATTGCACCACATGCATTCTGTATTTCCGAAACGATGAGAAGAAAGATAAAAAAAAAAGAAATAATAAATTAGGGTAAGAAAAATGTGGAAACATATTAATATAAGTAGTCAGGGATTTTAAATAAAAATGTCACTTCTAATATTAAAAAGAGATGTAAACAACGTTAACATTGTAAACATTTTTTATTAAATAGGATAGTCTGATAAGTGGTAGTTACATATAACTTTTATTCAAATCTAGAGTAATTAACAAATTGTCATATTCATCATATCAAATAATAACATCATTACTAAAATGACTTAAATAGTTCAATATGTTTGGTCGTTCAGCTTTCATCATTCTTCTGAACAACATCATAATTACAAACCATCCAGCTTACAAAATAAAACTCAACCTAAATCATCCATCTGAGCTACAAATCTCCTCCATTGTCATCTCGAAAGTTCAACTAAGAAAAACAAGATTCGAAGAATAACATAAATTCATTATAAATGAAGGCTTTTTATCAGTCATAAAAGGCCTAAATTTACATTAGTAACATCACGATAAATCAATAAAAGTTAAATAGTTTGAAGATTACTGTTGGAGTATTTAATTAGGTTGAAATCGTGCCATTTGTCGATGCGAAATGTTATTCAAAAACGGAATTGGAACATTTGGCGTAAGGCGCCCAGTTATAATCAATTGAATAAATTAATCATGTGAATAAAACGGATAGTAGAAAAAGTCCGATTTTGGACTGATTGAGATGACAATAATAATAATGAAGTCATGTAAATATAACATGTAACTAGAGGAATGATGTCAAGCTAATTGTGATAAGTTTTTGATGTTGGTTTGTTCTCTGAGCTGGGTGGTTTGGTCGTGGAGCTTTCATCGTCCTTCTGAACGACATCATCAGCACAAACTTCTGGTAGAAGTGAAGTGTTTGAATTTCTCCACATGTGATTCACAGCTTGTCCTCTGCACCTCGATGTTGATTGGTTCTTATTGACCTTAAATCTGTCATTGTTTATTTCTTTGTTTTGGTTGTATCTCCCATTGGTTTGATTTTTGTTCCTATCTTCCTGCATAATTTTCTTGATTGGTTGATAGATTGGATTGATTTCAATATGTTTGTTTATTGCTGATTGACCTGAGTGTCAAGCTTCTAAAAATTCTCTGGTATTTTTGGAATTGCCTCTGTCCAAAATCTGCACGTTTTCCCAGTCGAATGTATGTCCGTAGTTGTCCACATGTATTGATATGAGTGAAGAAATGTCGTGACGTTTGACTGCTAATTGGTGTTCATGTAGGCGAAGGTGCAGGGGGCGTCCGCTTTGTCCAATATAGTGTTTGTTGCACCACCATCTTAATTGTGATAAGTGTTAGCATGTTAATATAAACTGGGCAAAATGAGAATGCAAATTAAGGATGGGGCTGACACATGAAAATGGATTGAATTTGTTTTTGTAATATGACTGTTATTTAAAGTCAAAAGGAAATTAATATGAGCGATAATATCGAAAATAATGATAAGCTAAGAGTTAGAAACAATATTTGGCGCTTGAAACGATCAGCAATGACTAAGTATGAACACTAATACTCGAATACAGATAAATCCAGCTAACGAGCTCCAAATAAAAAGGAATGTACGTAATAAATGCCACTGCTAGCTGTAATCCAAATTTATCAAATAACAGCAACTCAATAACAATACGGAGGAAATCCTCTCAAGAAAAATAGAAAATGATATTCCCTAAAATACCTGTATTGTTGAAGTTACAATCCCTAAACGATGCTATCAGAGAGTTATTAATGCGAGTAAAAAAACTTTACAAAGAACATTCACTATGGCAAAAATGTATGCTATATTTTATACGAATATTCGTCAAGATTACAACGAATAGCTTGGGCGCCGAATACAGAGAAGTCATTATATGTGAAAATTAAATTTGAAATATTCTCATTGATTAAAATCTCAATAATTCATACGTTTCGTCCAGCTAACTTGTCTAAACGTCTTCAGGGTAATAATCAAAATCAAAATCATCGAAGAAATATATAATGGTTTTTACAATCATATCAAAATCTATACTATGTTAAACTAATCATAATTGCATGTGGAATTTTTGTAAACAGGATAATATGAGTCAGTTAAATGAGAATCAAGTGAAAAGTTCACGACGTGAAATAAAAGAAAAGAAGGCTGAATGGATTGTGTGTGTATCTATGTGTAGGAATGAGTTATTAATAAATGATTTTCGTTGTTAGTATGTTTTTATATGAAGAAGAAAATAAAAGTGCAAATTGAAGATTGAAAAATTGTTTCTGAATCATTGAATTGGGAGAAACATTCAGACAATCGAATGTAAGGTTGAAAGAACACAGTGTTTGAAAAATGTTTTGAAAACCTCGGTTGACATATGGAAACTTGAGAATAAGTCTGTGATAGCGTTACATGCGTTGGAAACAGGACACAGGATTAATTTTGAAGGGGCCAAAAAACTTCAGAAAGGTTTCAACACTCACAAAGAAAGATTGACAGCAGAAGTGCAGTATATATGGGCGAATAAGAACAGCCTAAACAGAAAGGATGGTATTCAGCTAGCAACTAATTGGCAGATATTCATCAACAAGTAATTGGACCCTTTCATTCTTTATTCAATCTGTTTATTTCACATGAATTGTTGTTTTGACTGAAATTCGATATGAGTTATGTTTAGCATTACAATTATGTTTTTTATGATTCTCATTTTTTACTAGCGATTCTATGATTCAGAAACAATTTTTTCAACCTTCAATTTGCACTTTTATTTTCTCCTTCATATAAAAACATACTAACAAAGAATATCATTTAATAATAACTCATTCCAAAGTTGAAACCATGAGTCAATTGAAGCTAGACCACCATCGAAAACCTGGAAGCACTGGACGACCGTTTCGTTCTATTATGGGACTCCTCAGCAGTGCGCATCCACGAACCCGCTCTCGCGAGCGAGATTCGAACCCAGGACCTACCAGCTACGAGCCAGAGCCCTTAACCGATAACTCATTCCTCCACATATATACAAACAAACCATTCAGTCTTTTATTTCACATCGTGAACTTGTTATATGATTCGCATTTGTAAATGACTCATATTATCCTATTTACTTGAGTCAACAACTAAATATGATTGAATTAACACAGTATAGATTTTGATATGATTGTTAAGAAAGCACTATATATTTCTTTGATGATTTTGATCATTACCCTGAAGACGTCCAGACAAGTTAGCTGGACGAAACGTTGGAATTATTTAAATTTCAATCGCTGAGATTATTTCAAATATAGTTTCCACATATAATGAATGTATGCTATATTTTACAAACAATCGAGTATTAAAACCGGAAATTAGGAAAAAATTCCGCAATTTGCTCTGCTCATGTGCATTTACTATTTCAACTGCTCTTGTGAAGCCAGTAAAATCAAGTGCACGGTTAGGCAAGTTCATCAACATATTTCCAAGCATCTTCCTGTCTGGATAAGGAATGAGTAAGGTCAATGAAAATCTCTATACTAGCTCATTTAATTGATACAGGGAACAAAATATATATAAGAAAAGAACTTCAAATTATCCATAGGTCCTCACCAAATATACCACATGGTTTACCTATACTTCTTTTACATTTAGATAAAGTTATCGGTGTCTATTTCATAAAATCTAGTCTTTTTGTCCATTTAGCAGTAAACATTCAGCAACCAAACTATTTACATCTGAAGAGAAACTTGACAATAAGCTACATTTCCTCAATGTTTTACCAAACAGAAAAGTGAATCTATCAGTAAAAATGTGTAAAGGAGAAGTTCTTCAGCAAGCCATTACACATATTTCTTGAACATTGTACTCATTCGTTATAAGAAAAACATAGTAAAGTGTTTTGCAAATAAAGCTAGCAAGAAATGTTCAGATGACACTATAAACAAAGAACTAGAACTTATTCCTAATATGCTGATTAAAATGGGTTATCCACAAGGTTTTCTGAAGAAACATTTGATTCGTTTAATAATTTCATATATGAACATAACTATTATTATACATTATAGGCTGATAATGATCAAATTGAAAACAATATTGTTCTCTTATATATGTTGTTCTCATTCACAATATGGGAATTTTTTTTTAAAATGTACCAAATTTTTTTAATCAATTCTATTATTATTAGTCCTTAAACAATGTATCCCAGCTGTTTTATTTATTAATTAATGCCTTTGAATGTTCATTACTTTATCTAACTCATTTTTTAATTGTTAACCATCCTCAATTATTATCTTTATATAAGAACTTTCGTCTAAATTCGAACGAATAGTTTCAAAGTATTTGGGCGCCAAGTTGATGTGAGACAGTAAATTGGGAGAATATATTTGTAAAATTTCAGTGAATGAATTTGAAGAAAATCCGACGTTTTGCTTGGCAATTTGGTTCAAGCTTTTTATATTTCCTTGAAAAAGCTTGGACCAGATTACCAGGTGAAACATTGGATTTACTTCAGATTCATTCGCTGAAATTTTACAAATATATTCTTTCTATTTAATTCTTTTCAAAATGTTTAGATGAAAATTTTCTCCCTTCATTTATAACAAGTTTGAGGGAGTAGATGAAAAAAAATTATAAACAATCAAATCATATGGAATAACTGAGATATTCCAAGTTTAGAAGATAAGGAAATTAATTTTCCATCTTTAATGTGCTAATTGTGTGAATCCTCGTATTTTCACGGACTAGTTTAAGTTACTGCACATGTACAATAGAATATAACTTCCAGATCTGTCTTATCGATAATCCTAAGAATGTTAAAAACTCTCTGACAAGAAGAATCTAAAACCATAATTAAAAATAATCACAACTTGAGCTATCTATGATATCTGACCACAGTTGTTACTACTAATATTAAACTATTATTCGAATTGTAGTTTATCATCCATTTGGCAAATCACTTTAATCGTTTATTTAAAATCTTCAGTTACTTTGATGTATTATATTATTTACCCGTTTGACTAAACTTTAAATACATATACATATGTAAAACCTTTAATAATGATTAAAATTAATTGACTTCAATGTTTCATTCAGCAATCTGCTTTGAATAAATCATTCTTTAGTCAATAAAGAATATAAGATACAATTAGACGACCATAACACCTAATCAACTAGGTATAGCAGCTCAGATACGAGTTTGTTTACACTTAATCTGGCTAAGCCCTTTTGTTAACTTACTTAATGGACAGTCATTCATACAATAACAACCTATCTATACCATTGTACTTTTATTATATACGCTTGAACATTGCTTACTGTCTACGCATGTATTCATTCCGCTAGCATTATTATTAATCGCTTAATTAATCCGATGACTCATACTTTTCCATTTATATATATATGTACATCTTAATCCTGTTTACTGCTTGCTCTTTGCACCGTATTGTACACGTTTACTCACTCATTCGGCTTTCACGCTCGCTCGCCTATTTTACGGCACTGCTCTTTTATGCTTGCTTAACGTGCCTGTAATATTGAATACCTGTTTGTGGTTCAATAATAAACTCGATCAGCCCTTCGTATTCGCCTTCTGATTTATACACCGTTAGGACGTTATCGAGTAGCCCTTATTAAGACGAATAATATACGAAGTTAAGGATAATATCGAATATCGACCACCACATAGGTATATATTATAGGTATATTATATTCTTTTATATTTTCAATGACGTATGCTGTTAAATATTCCGAATGTATTTGAATAAATGTATTCTAATAGCTTTTTTTCGTCTACACAACCTTCATAATAGAAGATCATATAACTAATCATTTTACAACAAAGTGAACAGGATGAAACCTTTAAAAATTTTACCACAAGGAAATTTATTTCCGTAAGAAAAATTAATTTTTAGCACAAACGACTTTTAATTGAAGAACCAGTAGGAATCAGGGAATCCTGTGAAATCAGTTGAGTTGTTGTTTTGGTCTCTGCATCAGAATGCATCGACAACCTCAACCGGTGACTGGAGGTTATAGAAGACATGAATTAGAGTTGGTCTAATTGGCGCAGAGATTATTATTTCATATCTTACCCTGGATCTTGAATTCCAGTATTCCGTTATATATACTTTTTCATCTTATGTTTATATTGTTGTGATAACTTGATACGGAAACCAGGCCGAACGCACATATGTGGTAGTGCGTCCATACATGAATTTTCAGCTTGATGAAAATCATTACAGATTCCAACAGATCATATTTACGTTAAAAAATGTATGTTATAGTTAAGAAATAATTGTTTAAAAGTGTTAGACAATAAATAACCAATCCTGTGAATATCTTTATACAAATGGACAAACATACAGTGAAAAAGAATTGAAAACTAAACGAGGACTTACGGATCCTACTATCACTGCGTTTGAATACTTCATGGGTAGCGATGCAGCTATACCGAATGTTAAAGTTTGGTGGATTCCAACACAACCTAGTTTAAAATGAAAACGATGACAAAATCATTGAGATATGTGTTGGTGATTCTACTTTTGAAGATGATTTTCATCGTAAACTGACATCAGGCAATGAAATATTTAACTTTAGTCTATTTGTAATATCGTACAATCTTTATTCAGTGTTGTTTATCAATTACTGTCTCATTTGTAAATTGATTAACTCTACAGATCGCTCCACTTTTTTATCGATAGAACTTTCAACAACCAATATTGAAATTACATGCCAACGAAAGGATATGATATTTATTTAGATATTTCTTGGTGGAATTTTTTTATTTTTAAGATGCTTTTCATTGACTAATTTTACTGTACGTTGCAGCTATCTTATTCGCATTTATAGAGATATTGAACATGGTCATCTATAATGAAATTATGAAACTCAATGAGTAGAAAGCAAACAAATAAATCATGGGCTAAATGGTTGAAGTAGATATTAATTTAATGTGCGATTAAATCATGCACTTTAAAAAATTTCAAACCGGAAGCTTATGAAATGGATGATAATTTTCGAATGTTACATTTTATTTAGTAATTAAAACATGAAATATTTTCTTCTGTGTTTGTAAGTGAACAGCTTCATAAAGTATAGAATATTTATTTACTAGTCTATTTTACAGAGAACATACAATTTTCAATCAGATAAACATAATCACACTTCGTCACTGAGTTGAACGATTAATTTACTTGTAAATTAGGCTAACAGCTTAAATAAACGGTAGTTGTAAGTGGTCAGTAGGAATACATAATCGACCTAGGTTTCGGGCTAATTGGTACTTATCAGCAAGGTGCAAGTGCATTCTTGGGGAGAAATGAAACTCTTTATAGGATTAAAACCCGCGCCTCCAAGCTTCACAGTGAAACGCCGAGCTATTCGGAAAATGTTTGAGCTGGAATATGACTGAGATATTTACATTAACTGATCAATGAGTTGCCAATAACGTAATGTTTGTAGAATCTTTAGTACTGGTCGAATGCTATCAACGACATAAATGAGTGGCGGCAACGAAATATGAGCGATAGAATCTTGTCACCACTAAGCACTGGAAAAATATGACATTAATCACTAATTAGTTATCAATCAATATGAAATAGGCTTCAGTTAATTACAAATAACGATGAATGGATTGAATTCCTATTTTCATAATTGCCTATTCAACAGTATTCGACTAAGACAATATGATTTTAATGATCTAATCAAGGATATTAAGCGGATGTCCGTCGAACTTTATAAACCAATATATCAATCAGTTAACATTTGAAAACTTTTCTTAATTCTGCAGAGATGGATAGTGGCTAGCATTGGAATCCATGACGCGTGTTTAGTACTATTTTGGGTCTCGTCAGCTGGATGTACATGCATTCAAGAATTGATGCTCACCCCAGGACTCAAACCCGATACCGTTCGCTTCGAATGCCGTTGCATTATCCACTTAGCTACTGAGTCCAGAAAGGCACTAGCTTGGGTAATGAGATGAAGTTTAATTCATTTTTTGTATTGGTTGTTTGAATCTCTGCTTATAATGCCTGTGACTTAAGGCAATATCAAAGCAACCCGCACAGGATGAACATATGCCAATAAGAGACTGATCGATTGCAGTCTTAAACATCAACGGGAAGACTCAAACAACCGATACAAAAATAAATTATTCTTCTTAATTCTATTTCCAGGAAAAGCGTTTGTATCACTTAACTAGATAAAGGAGAATCAGACAGCAGAAATTTGATGCAGAGACCAAAAACCAACCATTGTGAAAATATGATATGCTGCTAAATTGATTATAAATGAGAAGACTAAATCCATAATTCCACATAGGCTTCAATACCAAATAAAGGATTACATTACATCCCACTATATTTACTAGTTTACATGTCCATGCGGACACAAATAATCGAACGATGTAGTCAAGGTTGACAGGATATCTGCCTAAATGTCTTCATAATCAATTAGTGTCAAGTGATTTGGTAAATGCAGAAATTAGAAAACCATGACCCACGATAACAACAATACATAGGATCGGGTTTAAAACAACTTTGCAAGTTTTGCATGGAGATAGCCGAGGGTGAATCTTTGGTCATTATGAAACTCAACCCTCCTTTACGAGGACAGAAACGATATGTCTCAACCGAGAATCTGTCCTGATAATCTTCAATAAACTTTAAAGCCTATGTTGGTGTGATAACTTCTTTCCACGAATATTTTCCTATCTTTTATTTCCAAATATCGCTTTGTATTTACTCGACCTTCAATTCGTTTTTATGCATAAATCCCTAGATAAGTACATGTATCCCAGTCTTATGGAGTAAATACATCACAGTAATCAGACAAACTTTGTTTTTTTCGCGAAACTATCGAAATCCATAAATGAGTAAGTGTTTTGATGAAATGGGATGAAAAATGTGGCATCTATCTCCAGTTCGTGTTTTTTGTGTTTGAATTTAGAGGAAGTATAGGGGAGACCTTGAACTACTTTTTAGCCAACCAGAAAAGTATGTGGCTTGAAAATTTATTATGAAAAACTTAAAAAAATTACAATGAATAAAGTTCTAACATGAATAATGAACCTTTATTTACGAAAGGTTTGGATTTTTATCACGAACCGACAATAGTTATGACTCAAGAACCCTTTAAAGCCAAATGGATGAATGAATTTCACATTGGAATCTGATAGGTTCATTCATATACTGCACTTTGCCGTGAATTTAGTTCAGTCTGGCTTTTATTTAGGTCAATATTATCTGTATTGATACAGTGGGAACTTCATTCAGCATGTGTCTTTACAATAACTCCATCCCCCCTGTCTGTGATAAAATTGAATAACAAACGTGCGTGGAAAAAATAATGTAAGTGTATTTTTTCTACGGATTATGTGTTTTGGAGGGTCAATAAAATCGTCATATAAACCGGATTTACGTATTTTTATTATCCGTCGTGAAAATTACAGTGTATCCGAGTTACAAGTATTAGCAGTAGGACAGCGGTATCAATCGTATTAAATAACACAAATATTAAACATCACTTCAATTCGTGAGTTTACTAAGTTATGGTACAAAGTATCGCACATATTCCGGTAATTAGAAATCTTAAAATTCAATAACGTTGATTCATATATACGAAACTATATCACTCATTTTCAATTAAGTTAAACAGTGGATCCTAGATGGTAATGTTATCATATACTATAAAGAATTGGATTTTTGTTCATTAAATAATTCAGTGAACTGTTGATCTCTTTAGTATGACAAGGAAAGGAAAACAAACTACTTTCTGGCGTTCAATTTGTTTTCAAAACCAATAAATTATCATATCACATTGTCTAAAAAGTGCCCTATCTCATCAAGTGGACAATTTAGTGATATGGTGTTGTCCACTCAAAAATCATATGTTTTGATAGCAAACAGAGATGAAATGATCTAAAAGTATTTTATTGCACAATTAATTGGTTATAGAGTAGCGATCAACGTGATGTTTGAGTTGTCCTTTAGTGTTGGTCGAATTCTATCAATCTGAAGTGTAGCCACTGGTTTAGGTAACTCAACACTGCAAGTACCTCTGGTTGACGAGTGCCCAATTAGCACAAAACCTAACACAGCTTTCTGTGAACTACTTCTAACTATGGAACAGTAATTTGTCATATATCAAACGAGAGAAACAAACCATATCATTCGCAAAAATTAAAAGGAAAACTACTCGTCAATAATTGATTACAAATAATATTTCGGAAAGAAATTTCCACTTTTAAAACGAAGCACAAATCATATGTAAGAACCAATTTATCGTGTTGGTAATGATACAACGCATGAAAGGGTCAAAGGAAATGGAAACATTAATTGTAACATCTTTACAAACTTTAAAAAAATACACTACGACATATAAACGAGGAGAAATATAGATAAAATTATTAAAATGGGAATAATAGGATATAAATAGTTAATTAAGAAAAGTATTATTTTTTAATGATTCAAAGTATAAAAAAATTGGGAATGTATCTTTGCTATTGAGATTGATTTGAAATAATCAACGTGAAATTCCCTGATCGATAACAACTGAAAGATCAGACTGATTTGGGAAATATGAATAGAGTTTATTCATAACAACAAATTTCATTCTTTATGAATCCTGCTTGCTTATTATAAAAATTATTACAGTAGCAACTAACCGCCCCCAAATGCCCTGGTACGGCCGAGAGTGGGGAGAGTACGCTCTCCCTCTCGAAATGCTCTCACATGGCCAGCGAATATATAGCCTCTGCCGGGGAAGTCCTACTCACTGCCTTCTCTCACCGGGGTGTTGTTCACGAAAGTGAGAGGGCGAAAAGCGAATGTCCGACGCTTTAACCGGGTTGGTGGACACGGAGGGTCCACCTAGGGGAGTTGGAAAACCCTGATTCCAAACCAATGGTGCACTTGGTATCCTGAAGGAACAAATGGCGTATGAATCAATCGTTGGTCACCGGCTACCATGGGACTGCATCTCCTCAGGATGCTCCACTGCCTTGTGGACTAGACCTTCAGGTCAAAGGCTCCGGGTGTGGCCCCCTAAGAAAACCACCTGCTTCAGTCTGAGCACCTGGGCAGTGTCACAGCCCTCACACAAATCCAATGATATTTGTGAGGCGCATATGTATCTGGTGCTTCCTTGTACCAATATTTATGTGTTTAAATGAAAAAATAAATAAAAAATAACAACTAAACAACAATGGAATAATTTTTTTCAATAGTTGAAATCATGAGTCGATTGGAACTAGACCACCATGGAAAACCTGGAAGCACTGGAAGGCCATTTCGTCCTACTGTGAGACTCCTCAGCAGTGACTGACACCATGAGGTATTTTCTAGAGTTCTAGTAAGAAGCAGTGACCAGTGGAGTTCAACCGTGTCTGTTGTGAGATAGTAACTCACTGAAGACAATGGTGGATGTGTCGCTCAAGTTCGTGGATTGTTTGAAGTTAAACATTAACACCGTTGGATGCCGTCTCAGTGGTCTAGTGGTTGAGCGCTCGCGCTCGAGACTGATAGGTCCTGGGTTTGAATCTCGCGAGACGGGATTGTGGATGTGCACTGTTGAGGAGTCCCATAATAAGACGAAACGGTCTTCCAGTGCTTCCAGGTTTTAGATGGTGTTCTAGCTTCAATTGACCCATGATTTCAACTATGGGAAAAAAATTACTGAAATCTCCACAAAACACCTTTCTGATAATAGAACAATTATTAAAAGATTTAAGTGAACATGTTAGGAGTTCATTATTTCATTAATTAGTTCATATTTATTGCCTTAAAATTCAACGCTTAGATTGAAACAAGTCAATTAGTTGCACTCATACAAAACAGAAATTTTTTGAAAACAATGAAGTTATAGTTGAATGTTTGTAACCTTTACACTGTTCTCTTTTTTTTCCTTTAACTAAAATCAGTATATAATTTATAAACATAAGTTATTCATAAAATTATATCAGGGTTAGAACAAATGCTCATGTCTGACCATTAATTATTTTGGGATTTTTGTTTAAATATCTACTTATTGTCCAGATTTATAAACTAACCATACCATAAATCCACTTGGTATTGTTTGTTTGAATCTTCCCATAGATTTTGTTAGGACTGCAACTGGTCAGTCTCTAATTGGCATATGTGCATACTGTGCGTATTGCCTCGATACACCTTAATTCACAAGCATGGTTAGCAGAGATGGATAGTGGCTAGCAGTGGAATCCAGGACGCGCGTTTCGTCCTATTTGGGACTCGTCAGCTGGATGTACCTGCATCTCAGAGTTGATGTTCACTCTGGGACTCGAACCCAGTACCCTCGCTTCAAACGCCATCGCGTTATCCACTCGGCCACTGAGTCCTGATAGCCACTTGCTTGTGCAATGGGGTGAAGTTTAAATTCACTTGGTATTGTTTGTTTGACGAGTCCCAAATAGGAATCGCACAAGCAAGTGGCTATCAGGACTCAGTGGCCGAGTGGATAACGCGATGGCGTTTGAAGCGAGGGTACTGGGTTCGAGTCCCAGAGTGAACATCAACTCTGAGATGCAGGTACATCCAGCTGACGAGTCCCAAGTAGGACGAAACGCGCGTCCTGGATTCCACTGCTAGCCATTATCCATCTCTGCTAACTATACCATATATTTGAAAAAATAATCTGAGTTGACTCAACGTCCTTTGATTGGGGTTCTATTCACTGAGAAATAAGAAATAATTGATTAGCTCCATAAGTAGATTTCTAAATATTAAGGCATGAATGATATGTAAATTATAATTTATGGTTCAAATTTAAGATGACAACTTTCCAATCACCAAGGACAAGAATATGATATTAAACAAAATATATTTAATAATGAAATAAATTTGTTTAAACAGTATTATTGCAAATGGATATTGTTCAACCTAGCATAGTCATTACATTTTTCAATTGTTATAATAATAATATTATACTGAGTAGTAAAAATTTTCCCTAAGGTTATAATTTGTTTGGAAGATTAATTAACGAATGATGATGTTAAATCATCATTTTTGGATGAATACATCCGTTATGATAATAGAATTATATTTATAACTACACTAGGATGTGATGATAGAAAGTTGTTTCTCTTGGAGAACAGGATTCTAACGAATCATTTCGTAAGTTATGAATCTTAAAAACTAAACATTGTAATAATCACGATGTTTTACAGCTTTTATTTACTTTATTAGAGTATTGAGAACACATTCATGACAATGTTACTGACACTGAGATAATAAATGTTACCGGTCCGAGGTTTCATGAGTAATATTATTCATCTTAGTAATTCAGATATGTCTTAATGAAGAGTAAGGAATCAGTAAACACATTAGGCGATTGAGCCACTTTAGAAGTGGAATTTTTGGAATGATTATATTCAAATGAATTTTAAGGTCAAAAATATTTAGTGAATGAGATAATAAAAATTAGTGGTGAAGTTGTAGGTAGGACAGATGTATTTTCTACACAGTTGTGCTTCATATCAGCATGTAGTGAACAAGAAGACTATTGGAGACGATCGAAAGTATTGGACACAAAAATTACAGACTATCTCACTAAAATCTGACAACCATACAGTAAACAGTTAATTTGCAAAATAACAATCAATTGTCTCAATCTTGACTGTTCCTTCTGCAAATATCAGTCCATCTTCTCTGATTTCATTGTCCATGCATTTTCATACCAATTGTGTTCCGTTTCGGTTATTTCCTCATCAATCAGTGAAATACATTCTATGTCTGACCATCACCATATACTACTTATGTGGATATAAGTAACCCACACCACAAGTATATTTTGTAACTCACATTCAGCACCCGATAGGTGAAAACAGACTAACATTTATACATTTATTCGAATTCTAGAAAAACGTTCTAAAGCTTAGGTAAATTATTTTACATTGACTGTTTATTTCATAAAATACTACTTATTTAGGATGATAGAAATAAATTAATATAAAGTTCCGAGATACTGAAAAAAGAAAATTTCACTATTTTAAAAGAGTTAAATTCTTGATCATTTCTATATTTCTATACAATTATTTAAGAATGAACATTTATGAATTTATGATGTATTCAATGGTTCTAGAAGTTAAGCGCTCGCGCGCGAGACCGATAGGTCCTGGGTTCGAATCTTGCGAGACGGGATCGTGGATGTGCACTGTTGAGGAGTCCCACAATAGGACGAAACAGTCGTCCAGTGCTCTCAGGTTTTCCATGATGGTCTAGTTTCAATTGACTCATTATTTCAATTATTGAAATAACCAACATCTCCACAAAACCCTTTCTGATATATTCAATAAGTTTAATTTTATATACCTTTAAACAAATAATACTCACAAACATTCAAAATATGTCATAAATTAGATGGTCTAATAATAATAATAATAAAATAATAATAATAATAATAAGATTGCATCATACATTCATATCTAATGTAATAATTCAAAATCATAAGACTATATGAAAAATGATGGTTTCTTTTTTTCTGAAAGGCCTAAAAAAATCCTAATTACATTATAATAATCTACGGTTAGAATAAATAAATAGTTCATCATTCAGTCATTAGATACTCATAAAGCGTTTATATGAATATTTTATTAAAATTTGAACGGATAGATTAACAAAAACGATGGTGTGATTTTTTTAAAAGTAAAATATAGATTTTTTAAGATTCGAAGTGTCTCATATTTCAACCTGTTTCACATTCATATACCCCTAAAACCCTATTGAATTTCATATAAGTCTAATAAGAATACATAAATTACATGTTAGTAAACAACAATTTATTTTGAAACAATAAAATTCAATAAATTAAAAACAATTTTTATTTGTTGTTTATATCCAGTTATTAGGTGAATACGAAAAAAAAACAGGCAAAACAAACAATCATTTATTGAAACCTAGACAATGTATACCATGTGTATTTGAACTAACCTGTCTAATTTAAAATGAATCAATCAGTTATAAGTTTATGTATGATTCATAAATAAACCAACGGGAAATATGAAATATAATAATAATTTACCAACTAATAAAAATATATCAGAAGGGGGTTCTGTGAAGATGTTAGTAATTTCAAAAGTTGAAATCATGAGTCCGTTGAAGCTAGACAACCATGGAAAACCTGGAAGCACTGCTCAGCTGCTTCGTCCTATTGTGGAACTCCTCAGCAGCGCACATCTACGATCCCGCCTCACGAGATTCGAACCCAGGACCTATCAGTCTCGAGCGCGAGCGCTCAACCACTAGACCACTGAGACGGCATCCAGCGGTGATAATGTTTAACTTCAACCAATCTACAAAATTGACCGACACATCCACCGTTGTTTTCAGTGAGTTACTATCTCACAACAGACACGGTTGAACTCCACTGGTCACTGCTTCTTACTAGAACTCTAGAAAATACCTCATGGTGTCAGTCACTGCAGAGCAGTCCCACAATAGGACAAAAGGGCCGTCCATTGCTTCCAGGTTTTCCATGGTAGTTTAGCTTCAATTAACTCATGATCTCAACTAATGAAATTAATATAATATCCACAAAAACCCCTCCTGATATTAATCAAAAATATAATTTTTTTTAAGAAATAAATTTATGAAATTATTATTTAATATGAATATGTTATAAAAGAATGCATTTATAAAATCTCAATGAATGAATTTGAAGTAAATATAACGTTTTATTTAATCCAAGATTTTTCAAGGAAATATAATCAAACATCAAAATTATATTTGGAATAGACTCAGCGGGTGAAATTTAAATAATTTCAACGTTTCGTCCAGCTTACTTGTCTGGACTTCTTCAGGGAAATAAACAAAATCATCAAAGAAATATACAGTGCTTTTTTAACAATCATATTAAAATCTATACTACGTTAAACCAATCATAATTGGATGTCGAATTTACGTAAACAAACTAATATGAGTCAGTTGAATGAGAATCAAGTGATGATTTTGATCTCGATCATTTCCCTGAAGAAGTTCAGACAATTTGGATGGACGAAACGTTGGAATCATTTTAATTTCAATCGCTCAGACTATTTCAAATATACTTTTTCACGTAAAATGACTTCTCTATACTCGGCGCTCAATTTTGTCAAGCTATTCGTTCTTACCTTGGCGAATATTCGATAATTTTGATGTTTGATTATAATTCTTTGAAAAATCTTGGATTAAATTATTAAACAAAACGTTATATTTACTTCAAATTCATACAACGAGATTTTACAAATAAAAATACTTGTTTAATGAATTAATTGTATAGAGATTTTGATAAAATAGTTTCAAAATGGTTTTTTTAAACAAAAAAATAATATCAACTAGAGGAAGATTCATAAACTCTAATAATCCTCATGGGATTAGTACTTTCACAGAAATAATTTTCATAAATGTATACGAATGTACAGCTTGATGATAAATTCGTTGAAAAGAAGTCCCTTCGCTGAACTTCGTTATTTTTTTTCTAAGAATCGTGTTATGTTCAAAAGCAAGGTTTGATAATTAGGTATACAATTACATCCTGATACAGTTGTCATATTTATAACTCATAGATTTTGTTCTGTACACCTTAGTGGCTACACTACACTAGATTCCCTTTCAATGTCTACTCTACAGGACTTCAACACAACTCAGGTCAAGAACACGTGATTACCCTGACTAGAAATTAAATATATTTCCAAACCGAAACCCAAAACAATCCAACAACAATGAACAGTCAATCAATAATAATGAATAATAAGGATAGGGGAATATATAACTCATCTGACACCTGTCAGACTACCTACAAGTCTGACTAAGCAAAACAACCAATCATTATCATTCTCGTTCACTTTGTCTTAAATATCGGGCTTTAAGACTATCTTAAAAAATGTTTTTATTCCAAGAATTAATACTTTTTTTCTCGAGACATTGTTTTCGCCTGATATTTTCTATTATCATTTAATTTGTAGCTACTTGTGATACTACGACAACTCGCTGTGATGATTGAGTGTGGTCACTTGAACCGATTAGCATGTCTCAGGTTCTATGTCAGGCATGACTGACTGCTGTGTTCTTAGTCAAATTAAGTAGTGTGTTCGTGAATTTCTGATGAACTTTATGCATGAAATGTGACAGCGGGAAAGAATATGAATGAAGTATGAAGAGTTGTTGTTTATTTCATGTAACTTCAGTAAATTTTAAAGATATGAGATGGAGCTCTCTGTAGATGTCTTTCTTAATAATTGAAAAACATATGTTTACATCTCGTCGGTCTGATACTCAGTGTTTATAGAAAACGCGCGTAACTTATCCAGGTGTGGTGTGCGCTACTTATGCGGACAGACATAAGTAGTATATAACAGGAATCGGTAGTAGAATGCTTACCAGCAGAAGAGTCGAAATAAAAAAGAGAAAATGACGAGCAATGGAAATAACAACAGGATCGGAAGAATGATAAATTATATATAAAACAACCCAAGGAAGATATGCAAATGACGAACTTATTGTATGATTTTGATATTTTATAAAGCTACTGCGTGAGTTTGCATAATGCAATTACTTGGACTATTTTAACTGAGTTTCCGTTCATTGTTTAAGTCATAATAATGTTCCCCTCAAAAAGAAAAAAGATATGGAATCAAATAGGCAAACTTCCACGCAGGATGTATTTCAACCTAAGGACAACAGAATCTACTGAAAACTTTTATATCAGTTAGATTTCATATGACTTGCTATATAATTTACTTTGTATTATTTCTTCTTTGTTTCTCAAAAGCAATTTTTCAATTGACCAAAGACAGAATAAACTTCTCTAATGTCATTGTAATTATCACTCGAAGACGTTGCTGAAGTATAGTTACACTGTTTGTGTTGGGGTGATCCAGAAAACCCGCAAAAGACAAGAAAGTCTCAGCAAACACAATGAAGCATTTTATTCAATCAGCGTTCACTAGAAGCTTTGCCAGACACAACATGAAACTGAAAATTTACATTATGAGTTTCCGATTGGCTGATTACTACACTGTTCCTATGTTTATTAGCATTCCGGAGTTTTCAGGAAAGTCCAAGGACTTCTGAGACACTATAAAAACCCTATATTTTCTGTACATGAATGAACTTTTGGAGTAAAGTGCTTCTCGCATAATTTGCGCCTTTTCTCTCGCGTTCAAGTTGTTGTGTAGATTTAGCTTCGGGGTTACGAGAATAGCTCAGGAACCAAGTATAGCGTTCAATTAGCAAGACTTATCAGTTTGCAATAAAAATAATATCTATTATGAGAATGACACAGTGAATACTACGTTATAATCGTAAATAAGCGGGGCTTAAAAGCTACACTCGACATTTTATTGATTATTTAATAACCATATCTAAATGTCAAGAGAGATTATTTGTTTTCTTTCCCGTGAACAATAACTTTCTTTTCAAAATTATTAAGATTTAGTAAAACCCAGAAGTCTAGTAATAATAATATCTGGAAAATGACGAAGTTACCAAAGGCGAAATAAGTCAGTTGTTACTATTCAAAAGAAAATTGTAACAAATGTTAGAAAATATCAACGTCAAATTGTTTCAAAAAAACTCTCTTGAATGTAGATTCTATAATAAATGTCAATAAAGAAAATGGGGATAAGTTTTATTTTTGAAAAAAGAAACAATGTGAAAGCTTTTAAAAACTTCTTTTCATCAAAAATCTGTAAAGTAATTTTCATAACAATGATAATAAGTAATTCCAGTCAATAAAACAAATGACATGAAGTGAAAGGTATTAGTGACTACATCTGAAAACTCAAATCTTCCATTATACAGGACATAGCATGATAAGACAAGTTGGTTTAATTATACCAGTAAAACGTTTCTCTGCATACTACGATTGACAGTGAACATAACAGGATTTTTACAGAAGACGAAAATTTGAAAATGGAAGAAAACAACTTAGACTGCTCATATTCTATACAAGTATCAAGCATACAGTGAATCAGTCATCGAACAACAGCCATTTTGTTAATCACGCAGGCTGTTATACATTATCATACATTTCTTAAACTATCAAACTTATCTCGGATAACGAGAAGTTATAAGATTTTTGGAATATGTGACTGATTGTCTTGTACATTCTGTTATTCTGACTGGAGGTTCAAGTAAAATGAAATACCGTCAAGTACTAAGTGCATGGAAGTATACTAATAGAAATGAAGAATTTATTTTTAACGAAATACGATATATAACAACATTAAAATAATTAAGAATAAACAAGTAAAGGTTATTGTAACATTTATATTCAGTGATATTTTGTAGCAACAAAATAAAGATCACATATTTTTTCTATTTGTCACACTTTATATGTAACGACATTTATATTCAATATATATTGTTTCTTTGTATCAATGGTAAAGAAACGAATATATTTGTTTGGTTATATCTAACATGCACTGCACTATCGCGGTTCTTAAAATGTAAACGCTCTCTCCGCCGTCCATTCTTCTGCTTCATTAGCCACAGTCCTTGATTGAAGATTATAATAGTATTATAGCATCCTTTTAGGCCTTCCCACACTACTTTGGAGCTTTGGCCCGAATCATTATTAAATTATACTACAGGATTTAATCTTCTTCATTTTGCCGTTTGTGCCATCACGTGCAGAGGAACCTTTGTTGATCAGATCAACTTATTTGTGGTTGTTATCTCAGAGAGAAGTTTATAAGTAACATTTATTCCATAATAACTGTTACCATTTTGTGTTCAATACACCATTTTATAATTACACTGTGATTTGTTACCTTTTGCGTTACTCATAGACGTACGCTTAGGTTTGTAGTGTTAATTCTTTTGGTATATTATTGGTAACTTTGAGTATTGCTATATTTTGACTAAGCTCTTTTGTTGGGTTCCACCACAAGGTAATATAACGGTTGACTAATAATAAAATCTTAAAAACTTACGGCAATACAAAGAGTGGACTTATTTGCATCGTCTCTGGTGAACTCTTGGCTATGTTATTCATGATATCCAACTGGTGAGTTCTGTCATATCAAGGATTCTATACACGAAGTCCTTACCTTCACGCACGGAGTACAATAACTTCAGCTAATGGTGATATTTTCCGGTCTAGCTACAGTTAGGGCTTTATTAAGCTTTAGAACGTACTGAAATTTTTATTATGTTAACAAATAATCTAATGATGGTATCTTGTTATCTTAAATGTTGAAATGTTGCATTTAGGACATGACCACGTCATCTCAATTGATCCGCGTTGATACTTCTATGGACTAACATATACTTCTTACCTAGAACTAAATCACCACTTCAATATTTTAACTAGGTTCCATTACATGCCAGTAACACTACGAAGATATGTATGATCCATTGTCTGTAATCTCTCTTCATATATACATATATATATATATATATATATATATATATATATATATCCTTGGAGTTTATAGTTTTGGACAGCAGAGTAACTGGCACTGGACTATGTGATCCCGCGAATATAATTTTCCAAAATGTAGTAAAAGCTTTTGAAAGAGGTGTAACGTTTTATGTTATTAACATGTGATAAGCGGTTACCATGAAACATAGTATGGAAAAATCCCTACTACCTAATTACTGGTAAATCAGAAACAGTTAGCGTTTCTGTGAACGAAAAATAAAAATCAACAGATTAACGTCCATAAAAATAATGAAGAAAGACTAGGCATTCCACAAATTAATGATAAGAGTTATCTAAGTAAGATGATCAAGTCACAAAATGGGTAATGATGATATTCTTTTTTGTTGTCAGTAATGATGTAATCCGGCTACAAAAAATTACAGCTAAGTCGTAAATGTCTTAAAAGGAACAGAATAATAAGTCATCGATCATAAAGAAGTAAAATTAGCAGATACAAAGAGCTACTGCTAACGCCAACATTCTTAAGATTGAAAAAATTTAAAATTAGAGACAATGAACTGCGTAGCTTATAATAGTTGGTATAGATTTGCATTTGTATGAAGGTTTTTAAAATTACTCAATTCAACTAGTGAATAACTACGTTAGCTATACAACTTTGATACTTTACAATAAACCGGTGAATAACTTCGACTATTATCATTCAATGATTTCTGAATCTTGAAAACAACACCAGCTGATATTCGACATAGAAAAAAACATGAAAAAAGAAGCGCTAGAATCCCATCATTTCAAACCTGAAACCTATGTGGATTACAGACATATACAAGCAATCATTCTTCCATAGCCCTAGCACTTAATTTTCATGAATGGTAATTTGATTTCAATGCATCCTTCCGATATATTTAATCTTCCTAATTTTAATTTTGATTATCAGTTATCATCACTTTACGTTTTTGAACTAACTCTTCACCCTTCTCTCATTTGATTTCATCCTATTATCAATGCCGAGTAACATGACACTCATAATAGGCTGGAGTGCTGAAATGATATCCATTTTCTATCATCCTATGAATCCTGGTTTCACTTTTATTCTAAACTTTTCATTCTACTAGCTAATTTATTCTCTATGAGCTACGTTACTCCTATTTAGCTTCTTGATGTAAATAATATAGGATCGCTTTATTTGTATCACATCAAGTCAGTTTCGTGTCTATCTGTGTTTATACATCAACATTCTAGCCAGATCTTACGATGACGATGACTAACTGACTATGATTTGAAAATTGTCAACATAAACTCTTTCATAATGGATGTTCCTGTAATTTTGTGAACACTATAATTGATTAATTAATAAAAATATACAACAGACTTACTATTAATGATCACTACACATATAATTGTTATGAGGAAAAATGTTCCTGGAACTAAAACAAATAAACAAGTAAATAAAAAGTATAAAAGTATTATATAATTGGATGACGTAACAAAAGGATAAAATAACTGATAAAAAAATTGACGTCATTGAAAATTGAACTCATATGACAAGATTTCGTTAGTTACTTTAGCGAATTCATCGAAATATAATTTGAAATTTAATAACAATTAAACGAAGCGACTTTCAAACTGTACGATATATTATTCAGCTTTAAGGGTTATTTAATCGATCAAAAGTAAAAGTGGAATAGTATTAATTGGAAAATTATTGACGGTGAATTATGCCACAGGATAATTGCTAGTTCGAGAATATTATAAAAACAAGCATTTAATGTCCGTTTCGCCTTAGTATAGTCAGTAAATCAGTTTTCCATCAACAAAATGAGATGGCTGTTTCGTTATACCGCAAATCAATCAAATTTAAACGAGAAATATAAAATTAGAACTCAGTGGCCCAAATTTTATGCGTTTGACACCATACCCCAAGGCCATGAGGTTCGATTTCTTACAGTAACATGGGGGTGTATTGATGAGGCATTTCATACTAAAAAAGAATGACTGCCTAGTGCTCGCTGGTTTTCAGTAACTCCTCAGCTGATATCAGTCCGTGACATAGACCAGTTTCAAAATTTAAAAATCCTAAACAAAGCTATTAATTCCTTTTAATAACGATATTATTTCTCGGTATATTCAGTTGATTTGATTCGATGATCCACTGTCATGCATATCTTAAATTGGAATTGTGACGAGGTATAAATCTTTCAAACACTTTGCTATTGTATCTTTGATGTCAAATAGAAATGTACAGTGAGTTAAGCTTTTATTAAGCAGACTGAATCTTGAAAGTTACAAGTCACCTGTTATTTTTAGATATTTCTGAGGATCAAGAAAACATAAAGATTTGGGTTCAAGGGATATTGGCAATTATTTGTCATTGTCTACTAGACTTATTCGAGATGATACATTTATGAGCATCATATCAATTTACTCAATCAATTAATTAATGCATACAATATTAATCAACATATTTGACAACCCCAGAGGATTGTGTCAGTTAGCAATGCGAACTATTCTGAAATATATCTTTTCGTAAGTAATGATATTTACTTCATGTACAGCAGAATTTATTTATATAGATCATACTTTTAAAAGTAGAAAGGAATTTGTTTTTAAGGAAAACTACGGATACCATACTTTCAGTAATGTTTAATATTCATCCCTTTCTTTTCTACCAATTAACTTATAAACGTGAAAAGATCAAATTAATCAAATAAGTATTAATAATATCATTTTCTGGTTGGAAAGTCACATTTCTATGACAACAATATAAGTCATATTTATTGAAAGTACAGCAAACAGGAATACGTTATACTTCATCTAAACAGATCGCATTTTTGAATATGATGGTAGTTTTCTTTTAGAAAAAATGTTTATCTAAAACTTCTGAGTTAATTACATATACCGTTGAATCGATAAGTAAGATGGGTGTAGTTCTAAGGAATACTGAAAGATTTCTCCGTAACTTACTAACCTGCACCAAATATAACTGAAACGTGGGTTCCATATCAATTATGGAGTGTTAAATTTAGTCAGTATCTATGTAGATGAGCGTTTGAATATAGTTCACGTAATCTTTGAAGGAAGTGATTATTCTATACGTAAATTGGTGACCAATATGCAAGTGTAAAGAGTTGAAATAAATAAAATGTGAGGGAAGTTCTGTTGCTAACTGGGCATAGCAAAACTCGATTTTCAATATATCTTTTAAATTCTGCGTTACAAATATTCTGATCACGGATAATTATATTTTACCTATTTGTCTTCAACAAAGTCATTTTATTTCATGGACGATACAGTTGTCATCAATCAAATAACCAACATTTTAGCTTTAATTATCCATGATAACAACTTGACATGATGAAAAGTGGCTCGTGATATTGACCGTACGAAGTCGTAGCATATTTCATTTCAGTTATTTGGAAGTGCTCAAATTCGGACTGATTACACTGATTTGTCATTTATAACTAAGCATCCACCTAGCTATTCATACAAATAGCTTCGATACATATACTACATAAATCCATATACATGACGACACGTATCTTCTTCATTTGAAATACAATGTCACTTTTTATCACATAAGGTATTTCATTCTTACGAAGTAAATTGATTTGTAACAAAGTTTATTCGGTTGTGTTTTAGTTCATGTAAACACTTACATTTGAATGAAAAACCAGGATTAGTGATAGCTTATACAACAGAGCAACTTGTATAAATTAGTTTTATTATAATGTGTGTCGAATAAAATAGTAAAATAACTCCGGAAAGTAAAGTGCATCCTTTTACACAATAAACTACTCTCACAGGTTAAACAATGTTAAAATATTACTGCAACATTGACTTGTATAGGATTGCACATGATATTCATTTTGTTTGATTTAAATGGAATCGTCACTATTTTTCAAAAACAAATTTGAAGTACAAAGTTTTTGTTATGTATACTACATTTTTTCTCCCGATATTATATATCATGAAAACTTGTGAAATAATCTTCAAAAGTGCAAATCCACTGGTTTTTTGTAAAGCTTTGTTTCAAGTAACTACACATACCAAAGAGACAAGGTTCTATTGTTTTCCTATTATTTATGTATCTGCAACAAATATGAACAGACTAATAATTAGTCCTGAAATATTAACTAGACACAACAGCCTTATTCAAAATTTCATATATATAATGAACCAATACTATGAATATTCAGTGAAAACGGCTTTGACGAAACGGCTTACAGATGTTGTAGTAACCCTGAAATACAGGTGAATAGATTCATACACCTTATACAACAACAAAAGTTTGTAGTGATCATCTAACTATGTCGATTTTATAACTTAAATTTGTGTTACGAAAAGAGAGAACCTCATTTTTAAAAATATTATTTATTGTTCTTAGTTACAAAAGTTAGTCTTCCAATTCGTATTATAATTAACTCGGTTAGTAGTCACATTTTTATATGAATTAATTTCAACCTCAACTGAAAGATCATACTGGGAAACAAGTGTAAGGAAGTGTGCTTAAGTTTGTGTCTTTTGATGACAATAAAAACATGTTTACAGTAAAACTGAAAGCAGAAAAAGTTAGGAAAACAACTGTAACTGCTTCACCTGCTGAAACGTTCAATGTAATATAAGACACCACAATGATTACCGCCAGACATGTATCATTTATATAAGAACAACCTAATATTTGTGAACACTTAAAAAGAATCTCTAAAACAACTCAGTAAAAAGAAAGCACACTCTTTCAAGCAGTTTCTTTCATTAAAGTATCGAATAATTTATTTCGGATAAAAGTTACTTACGTAAACTTATGACAGTTAAAAGCCAAATGCAATTGAAGTTAATCTTTCTTATCTGATTATAATCAAATATGATAAGACCACTTTCACTTGCCTACACTAAGTTATAAAGGGTCCATTTCTAAGCATTTCATTAATATTTTAAGTACGATTAGAAAGTCAGTAGCACGTAGTCAGATGACAAATTTGTTTACCAGACACTTTTGATCATATGGCATGTTTGAGTTGTTGGATGAACAAGTAAATGTAATCAGTAACTGTTAAATGATACTAAAACGCAAAATAAAAAGGTTACAATTATTGAATGAAACGCTTACTGTTCGATGTATCAATCAAAGCCAAAATAATAGTTAGTACGAAGACAATAATCTCGACGATCATGCATCCCAAAAATCGAAATCGTGGAGTTGAGGTCCTACATAAAGAGACTAAATCAGTATTATATATCACCATTTTAAATAAATAACAACACCTTAAGCTAAACATTCTTGTTATCACACTTTTTAAATATCAAAGGGCTAGGCAAACAATTCTATGCAAAACCGGAAAGAAAAGAAAAACAGAGTTATATTCAAATAACTTAATAAAGAATAGATCAATTACTATTCAGCCAAACAGTCAGTTGGCCGGAACAACTTAGTAATGACCTAGAACAAGTAAATATACAAAATAAGCGACTTTATCCTCAAATTATTTTTATATCGATCCCAAACAAATAGAAGACTGAAAATGAGTATAAGCGGACTTCCAGAAAGTAAGCTCATAAAGAAAAAACACGGGCCAAGACAAGAAACATTCATAGTTTTATGACCCTTCATATACACTCATATGGATCAACTCAACTATTTGCAAAAAATGGAACAATAGGATAGAAAAAGAAACCTGTAGTTTGGGATTTTTGAGAAATCCCTGCAAAAATACAATTGATCTAAGACAATGGATATGACAAGCTAGAGTAGCATTTGTCAGTCGGCTAAGTATAAATGACTTCTTACAGATAAATTATACACTAGTAAATGCAGAAAAACAATAAGCTAGTTCTTTTCTCCTCAATGAGAACTTGTAGAGCGGAAACCTAATGAACATATATCGGATCTTAGTTTATAAGATTTCATCTAAAACAAACAAAATTATGAATCAAGTAATTTCACTTACACAGAACCACTTTGATAAAACGTATTCCATGCAGCAAAACATAAACTGGGGAACTGGGCAGCAAAACCGAAATAGCTAAGAAGATTGACACGATAGTCCGCATTGGAGCTCGTTTTTGTATTTAACTTGTAATCAAAATACTAGCATACATTATTGAGTACTAAACATACTATACCTCATAGCCATTAATAAAGACGTTCCATGGTATCAGAAATCCAATACCGTGCAAAAACAGAAAAATGTAAGCCAAATTGTACCTAAAAATCAGAAACCGTAGCATTTTACCTATCAACAGGTGGCGATCGGACTTGTTCTCCCATTATTTAATCAGGCTTCAGAGCTTTCAAAGCTATAAATTCAAATGTTTAGCAAGAAGAAAGAGTTATTTGTGGAAATTTCCTGAAGGAGAATGTCAAACAATAAGAAACCGATGGTCTGAGAAATATGTTAATACGTTAACTGAACTGTAAAAAGTAGTAAAAGAGGACAAATCTGTCACTGGAAATCTTTCAACAAAATACTAAAAAGAGATATATTACGTCACTTGGCTTCTTAAACGCTAAAATTCCATTAAATGTAAGGATCACTGGAAACAGAGATAAATTACTCTACATCCTTGAACAAATTACGTGTGGTACTGATGAGTGACGAATAACTTCTCAGTAGTTGAAAATTTTATAACTCGTGTTATGAAGACTAGGGCTATATCTTACTTTCTATGGTTTTAATAGCTTTTAAAGAAGACGTTTATTACATTTATGAAGAGACTAGTTGGCCGACAAAACTAAAAAAATAAAAACCGAACTCAACGGGATACTTTTTAACAAGCTGCAATCAAACATGGTAACATCGGCCGTACTAACTAAGTTATCTTTGAGACTGTAGATAAGATGGAAAAAAAATCCGTTTACATATATGTAAACAGACATAGTTATGACTGAGTTTGTAAAATAATATGGGCAACGATGTGAGGTATTCAGTATGTTTGTTTCTTGCTTCCAATTTAAGTTAAAACAACCACAAACGGACACAATGTGAAAATTGCAGAAATCAAGTAGACGGTTAGAATGTGAAGCATGTGACATTGTGGTCTAAGTAAACTACAAACGATAAAACATGTTTAACAACATTGAAACCATCCACATGTGTGGTTCTCGCCCATTACAAGAGATAAAATGGTACTTGCAATTTGCAGAGAGACATTACTTGGAAGGAACTAGAGTCGTATGCCACTTTAGTCATCATATAAATGCATCTTAAAAGACAAGACATTTTTTAGAGAAAACAGTGCGATACCTTCGAAAAGATCACAAAAAGTACTAATAGATTATTAAAGACGATCACAAACAAAATTGCGCGAAAATTTAATATTTTGCTTTTTGTGAAGGTCATGCAAGGTCTACGATGTCCTTAATGCTTTATATCAACCATTAAACTCTGTCAAGTAAATATCAGATACTTATCGTTTCATAGGATATGCAAGCTGATATTAGAAGGTTGATCACAATGAAGAACAGCTTTTTGTTTTTAATCAGCTTTAGGTTCTCATTTTTTTTCACCAAGGATCATGGGTTTATAGCCTTCATCGAAGATTGACACTTTAGGAGATGGGACACTAGATGTATATTCCAAGTACCAAAATTACAATAAGCTCTGGAATTGCAATGCCCTCTCTCCAATTGTTCCGATTTCCTAGTAGTCATCATACCTGAATCTTAATGTCACTCACTATCAACTGCAGATGTGTCTGTAGCGAGTATGTTGTCAGGTCACAAAACAACAGAATTCATTGTATTGTATGACTTTGGATTATGGTTGTGTAAGTTTGTTGACCAAATCATTTCTGTGAAACTCAAGATCATAGAGACCATTAGCTGGAGGAAACATGTGAAAGATAATATAGTGGCTCGTAGCCGGGCTCTCTCAATGGTTGTAATGTCAGGATAATCCACCAAGGAATATAATGAAGATATTCAAAACGGGTAAAAATAATACCAAAATCATATCGATGAATCTGTAACAACTCCGTTTGCTTGGCTAAGAGCTGATCTAAAACATCTAAGTAAATGTTAAGACATTAAAGCTCAAGCAGATATTCACTAACTTTTTCATGTCTTTAATTGTCCATATATTTTTTTCATCGGTCGTGAAACTAGAAACTGCCACAGCTATGATTCTTTCATTCAATCAGTATTATCATGAGCGGAAAACATTTGTGTGCAACCAAGTCCCAAAACTTACGCTGTCTCCTCGAAAAGCGAGTAAGAAAGAGTACAAATCACAATTTTTACTCCATACTGCACGATAGTGTGACGTTATATGATCAAACTGTCATATATGAACTGCTGAGTGAGTTGTTTACTCACAATAAGAATACATCTCATGCCCCAGATATTAACATCAAGTTCACCAGCGAAAGTTATCTTCTTACTATTAACTTTGATTTTAGTAGTGTGCACGCTGACATAAAAACGCTTAAACTGATTGCGAGTTCTTGTGCTCATGACACCTCATCGATTCTTTATAAAATTGCTCAACCGGACATACACATACCATTACTCAAAGTATTCACATTATCCTAAGAGGCAGGTACACATCCCGAAACCTGGAATGTATTTATTGAAAATTGTGCATTATTACATTTTTGAAGAAACCGGAAATGGTTTCTTCACAGCACTTAGGGACTCAGTGGCCGAGTGGATAACGCAATGGCGTTTGAAGCGAGGTCACTGGGTTCGAGTCCCACAGTGAACATCAACTCTGAGATGCAGGTACATCCAGCTGACGAGTCCCAAATAGGATGAAACGTGCGTCCTGGATTCCACTGCTAGCCACTTAACTCCTGCTGTTGCTCTTCTAGAGTTACTGCCGGTCCCAAGCGCGGGTAAAGGAGGAGGGTTTGGCATGGGGTTAGCGACCCCGTCCCGCAGAAAAGTTAACTCGCTAAAAAAACGCCTTCCTTCGAGATATTGACAAGCTCCATGAATTCAAGATAACTCTCAACAACAAGTTCCAAGCTCTACAGGATCTACTGAAAGAACAAGAAACTACTTTGGAGGACAACTGGAAAGAGATCAAAGAAGCACTAACCTCAACGTGTCAGGAGGTTCTGGGTCCTAAGAAACATCATCATAAGGAATGGATCTCTTTGGGTTCCCTGGACAAGATTCAAGAAGGGAAGAACAAGAAACTAGCAATTAACAACAGCCAAACACGAGCAGAGAAAGTCAAAGCACAAACAGACTACGCAGAAGCAAACAGGGAAGTGAAGAAAAGCATTTAAGCCGACAAGCAGAAATACATGGGAGAACTAGCAACCGCGGCGGAAAAGGCTGCAAAAAAAGGGAATATGAAACAACTATATGATACAACGAAGAAATTGGCAGGGAGATATAGCAAACCAGAGAGACCAGTCAAGGACAAAGAAGGAAAGACAATCACTGAGATTCAAGAAAAGAGGAAAAGATGGGCAGAATACTTCGAGGAACTGCTGAATAGACCAGCCCCATTGAATCCACCGAACATCGAAGCAGCCCACACAGACCTTCCAATAGATGTCGCTCCACCAACGATCGAAGAATTCAAGATGGCCATCAGACAAATCAAAAGTGGGAAGGCGGCAGGACCTGACAATATACCAGCAGAAGCACTGAAGTCAGACATTGAAATAACTGCAAACATGCTTCACCTTCTATTCAAGAAGGTTTGGGAAGAGGAACAAGTGCCAACGGACTGGAAAGAAGGATATCTCATCAAGATACCAAAGAAAGGAGATCTGAGCAAATGTGAAAATTACAGAGGCATCAGTTTGTCATCAGTACCAGGAAAAGTTTTCAACAGAGTGCTGCTGAACAGGATGAAAGAAGCAGTAGACGCCGAACTTAGGGATCAACAGGCTGGATTCCGTAAGGATCGGTCGTGCACAGACCAGATTGCGACACTACGGATCATCGTTGAACAATCAGTTGAGTGGAACTCATCACTATACGTCAACTTTATTAACTATGAGAAGGCGTTTGACAGCGTGGAAAGGAGAACATTATGGAAACTTCTTCGACACTATGGAGTTCCTCAAAAGATTGTCAACATTATCCAAAACTCATACTATGGACTACAGTGCAAAGTGGTGCATGGAGGACAGCTGACAGGTGCATTTCCAATAAGGACCGGAGTCAGACAACGCTATCTACTCTCCACATTCCTCTTCCTTCTAGTGATTGACTGGATTATGAAGACTTCAACATCTGAAGGAAAACACGGAATACAATGGATATCTCAGAATCAATTAGATGATTTGGACTTCGCAGATGACCTAGCCCTCCTCTCTCATATACACAAACAAATGCAGATGAAGACAGCAAATGTAGCAGCAGCCTCCGCATCGATAGGCCTCCACATTCACAAAGGAAAAAGCAAGATTCTCAAATGCAACACGGAGAACACCAACCCAATCACACTTGATGGCGAAACTCTGGAAGAGGTGGAAACATTCAAGTACCTGGGGAGCATCGTTGATAAACAAGGAGGATCGGATGCAGATGTAAAGGCGAGGATTGGCAAAGCAAGGGCAGCATTTCTACAATTGAAGAACATATGGAACTCAAAACAACTCTCAACCAATTTCAAGGTCAGAATCTTTAATACGAACGTCAAGACAGTCCTACTGTATGGAGCTGAAACGTGGAGAACTACTACGGCCATCATCAGGAAGGTACAAATATTTATAAACAGTTGTCCACGCAAAATACTCAACATCCATTGGCCGGATACTATCAGCAACAGCGTTTTATGGGAGAGGACAAACCAGCTTCCAGCTGAAGAGGAAATTAGGAAAAGACGTTGGAAGTGGATCGGACATACGTTAAGGAAATCACTAACGTGAATTACAAGGCAATCCCTAACTTGGAATCCGGAAGGGAAGCGGAAAAGAGGAAGGCCAAAGAACACACTACGCCGGGAAATAGAAGCCGATATGAAAAGGATGAATAGCAACTGGAAAGGAAGGCTCAGGACAGAGTTAGATGGAGAATGCTGGTGAGCGGCCTATGCTCCTCGACGAGGGGTAACAGGCGTAAGTAAGTAACTTATGTACCCATCAGATGTTTGTGAATAATAATACTAATAATAATAATAATAATTTATGTCATCCTCAAACACAAATCAAGACCGAGAAACCTGATTGAAAACTGCAGACCTATAGATATTACCTCAGTTATATCACGTACAATGGACAAAGTGATACAAGATCAACTATGTGATCACCTACTTAATGAAGATTCAATAGACCAGTCACAACACGGCATCATTAGAACGAGGTCCTGAGTTATATGTCTGATAGACTTCTTTAACGTGGTTACTTGCACACGTGACCAAAAGAAACTAGTGATCCTTCTGTTTTTCGATGTTGAGAAGGCTTTTGATAAGGTACCTCATAATCTTCTTATCAATAGACTTCAGTTAGTTAGAATTGCAAACCCTTTATTGAAATGAATTAATTCTTTTATCATAAACAACTACTAAATAAACAAAATTAACTTTACAACATCTACACCTTGACCAGTAACCAATGGTGTTGTGCAGGATGGTGTCTTGAGTCCACTGCTTCTCACAATCCACATCGACAACAGATGTAGGTGCTTCACACAGGTAAGACCTATCTTTACGCTGATGACATAGATTACATAAAAGTCATCTATAAAACTAAGATTTGCGATGAACGCAGTACTATGCAAACAACTTAACATGAACTTAATAAGGTAGACAACTAATGGAAGCGCTGAATGTTAGAGCTCAACACGGAGAAATGCGGTTAGCTGTGTGTTGGAGACACGTCTCTTAGAGCAAAACTAACACTTAATAAGATCGCACTGTCCAAACTCACATCAGTAACTGACCATGAGGAATGTCATTCACACAGTCTTTTTCGTAACCTCTTTCAAAATGAATTTAAACTCATTCTTTACGAGATATGTTTAAGACCTATCGCTGAACACCGTTTGTTCTTATTTTTCAACTTACACCCCCGCAATAAGCATAAGGTGGAAGGAATACAACAGGATATCACCAGCAAAATGCTTAAGACCGACTAACCCATTGAATACACTCCCCTAGGACTTGAGCACTTTTGGAAAAGAAGACATAGGTCCAATTTGATTCCCCACTACAAACTCCTTAACAACCTTATATACTCCACATTTAATATAGTTCTTGCCTAAGACTCATATGAATAAGACCTTCAGAACAAAGTATCTACGATCAAAGTTGAAAAGTACAGATAGAAAACTCATAAAAACTTCTTTCCCACCAAGTATGCATTAAGATGGTGTACCCTTACCTTTGAAATGCGCAGGACAGATGGATAACATACGTTTGTAAAACTTCTTAATGAAACCTTCGCTTGCACTGATCTAGCTTGAGCGAACGCATCTGCTCACCAATCACACATCATAGGCCCTCTACATATATAGACCAAATTAGACTCTAAATTCAGTTTACCTTGCTTTCCTTTTTACAGTAATATTAGGGACTTACCCCTCCCTGAATTCTACTTGGAGTAGACAATTAACTCACTGAGTCTATAGATACTGTTCAACTGTAGCCCGCCGCTAAGGGACACTCATTACTAACCTAAAAAGTTTTCAAAGAAACCGCACAATCGACTGCCTGTTATACTATCAGTGATTCCTCATCTGCGGAGCCTGCAACCCATCAACCGGTTAGAATAGCACAAAATAACACCAACACCAAGTTAATGTGAGTTCCTTCTTGTCTATTCTTTAACAGCTTTCTGCTCTCCTGTACACTTTGTTGACTTACCATTTATTTTGTTTCACCACTCGTTAACTTATCTGTAACTATTATATTCCCATACATTTCCGCCTACATTGTTAAACAACTAATCCGCATTATTTCCTTCCTTATACCTTATTTCATAGTCACCAAAATTGTTGTAGCGATGCCGTGCCCACAATCCGTAATTTATGACTGACAAACCTGTAGAATGTTGCTTATGGAAATATCATTTTCCTACAGCATGTGAAACACAAAGCATCTTGTGATGTATAATTTTTTGTCCCTAAACAAGCTTGACTGAGCCTAACATCACAAGAGGAGGGAGTGTGGGTGACTTACCAGAAAGCATTGATGGTCAGAACGATGAATTAAATCCACCCATATTTGTGGGACAGAAAATTTAGTTTATATCAGACTCAGTATGATTGGGAGCGAGCTAATCAATCAGTGGTATTGAGTTTGTTCTCCTATGCTCACCATTCAGACTAATGTCTCCAATTTTATGCTGGATTAGCTGTTCCACTAAAAAGACTTACAACATGCTAACTCGAACTTTTACACTAGGGCTGTGTGGCTGGCATAGTGTGGAGAAAAAAACAAAGTAAAACAAGACAATAAAGGATACAACTGTTGGTGTTTCTTAACACTCTACTCTCTTGATACACTTTCCATTCTGGTGAAGAGCTTTCCTTATTCTAACTTCGACTTCCCGTCCACCATTTGAACCTACTCCACTATGTTACATATCATAACTCATTGTTCTATATTACTGTATTCCCTTATCTGGAGGCTCTAACTACATTTCACTCTAGCAACAAGAGCTAGTATGGATTTAATCTAATAAATAATCACATTCCTGTCAGTTCCGCAACAAAATGTTAAGCATTGTTTAGCGTTTATATCTAAGTGTGTCGCCGCTCAGTCAAATGGTTAATCTGTGAGATTGCGATTATGTCGCTGACGCAATTTGATTCTCGCACTCTTAGTATCTATGGTTCCTACCCACAATCATATGCTCTAATTCTCAGAGTCAGTGAATACTTCTTATACCCACAGTCACAAGCACGGTTATAAAACGCTGTCATCACAAACTCAAGGTCATATATTTGATTGACATTGGTTTTGAGTTCAAATTCTGGCAAGTCACACATCCATAATTTTTTATTATTAAAAAAACTACGTTTCTTTTTTTCATGCATTTTCGTACCAAAGATAACTACATTGTGTTTATTTCCTTCCAGATTAACAGTTCATTCTGTAGATCAAACACATATGCAAGACGAACATTTATCACTTACGATCGTGCATTTCACTTTGTACCTGATTGTTTTATACAAACGATAGAGCGATTCCTCATGTTTGAGTGACTTCATTCGTTTTCTTACATCAAAGTAGATTATGCTCTAATTTTCCCCTCGAGAGCGACTCAAGAGGCAGGTGAGTAAACACCCCATAGTTGGACAGATCATGGGAAAGTCACACCTCAACGACATGGTGTTTGGTAACCCGCTCGCAGCACATACTCAGTAAACGTTTTTAAAATTTTCCTACCTTCCATTTTCTTACAAGCTCTGGTCCTCATGCAGAGGACAGGTTCAGCAACTCATGTGCGATAATTTGTAAAAGAAACCAAGTGCTACAAGACATCACGCTAGTTACGTATATGACTTCCATGGAGTATGGCTGAATACCGACAGGGCGTTGGTCGTCATTGTTTGAAAATCAAACATTGAACAAGTTAGTAATTCTCTTTTAGGCTGCATAAACAGAACTGACATGTCCTTTTTGGAGAAGTTGATCAAACCAAAGTCGATTTTAGGAGGAACAACTTGAGTTGATTGGCCAAGAGTTGACAGGAAAAATCTAAATACCTAAACATCAAAGTTGAAGTATTCATTCGCTTCTTTATTTTGTTTGCGGGCTATGCTTCCTAGTATTTCATACTGAATAGTGAAAAGTTTTTCGTGTTTGAAAATATAGCCTAGCGTTCCACACTGCCTTTCAAGATTTAAAAATAATGACCTATTCACTACTGGTCTGGTTTCTTCGATCGAGAGAACAAGAATATCCCACAGGCATGAAAACGCCCTTAGGATTTGTCGTTCAATATTACTTCACGAAACTACTGATTCAGCCTTCTTCAAACGGTTTAAAAACAACGACCATCTACAGAGATTTGTGGACGAATGGAGTTCATGCAAACTAACGAAGAAAATTGGACAGAAAACATATACTTCTAACCACGTTAAAATTCAGGAGGGATTCAGATCTCATACAAACACACAAAAGTACAATTTTTAGTCGTCGGGTTAGTCATCCTAAACTAGACTGAATTGGTATAAGTCAAAATTAATTGAAGCCAAATACGTAGCACTGCCTGACAAACAGTAAAATCAAGATATAACAATACAGGAAGTTCATAGCTCACACAAAATAAACTATTCACAGACGTTCAGATGTGCCGTAAAATGCTATATTGAGTACTATAGAAAATGTTACGCTTTTTATTGATGAATGATGAGAAAATAGTCTGTACTTACTCAACCTCAGTACAATCCCGATGGCACATTAAAAATACTATTGATACATGAATAATTTTAGAACTATGGTCTAGTTGGGTATTAGTACATTTGTCTTTGTTACTGTTTCTATAAATCTAATCTCAAAATTGTAGATTTGTGATGACGTGACCACGTAGTCTATAACATCTTATGTTGAAGTCACATCATCTTGTTTTCTGACTCGTCGTATCGTGACGATCAATGACAAGACGTTTGACACTTCTAAAGAACACGTTTGAGCTTGGGATAAAATAATGTAATTGATGTAAATGGTGATAAGTAACACACAATGACCACGCCTGCAATACCAAGCCGAGTTGTACTGATCGATTGTTGCTGCATTCACTATTGTTGAACTTCTCTCCGTATAAAATTTGGAATATGAATTTCCCCAGTTATCTCATGTTCAGCTCTAAAGACGTAGTTACAGCTAATACCTTTACGTAATCACAAAATCTTGATTTGTCAGTTAGAATTCCTTATTTTCACCCTTACTCGACCCAGAATCAACGAACTGAATTCGAGTAGCTGATGTGTTTATTCGTTTGACCGATCTTTGTTTGCATTATCTATTTTTCCTATACCTCTTGACGTGACTAAGGTCGAATAACCTTTGATTGCCTTGACCACGGCTTTTATGGAGCAGACATATCTAGAAGCTAGGTGAACATTAGTCAACTCAAATAGTGAGATCTTCATGCACAAACAAGTAACATAAGCAACTATTCTATCCTCTGTTTCTCTATTACTAGTCGGGACTATTGAGGTTTTGAAATTTTAATTTTTATTACTCCTCATAAGGCTAACTACAGCATTTCCTTAAAAGCAGATGGTGTTTGGGATTTGTAAAGCACACAAGACTACGTCCACGTTATCGGTTGTAATTTCAAGTTGACGACCATGAAATTTTTTGGTCCTTGCTATTCGTGATTTCTAGTCCATCGTGTTTGTGTTGTGCATCAAATAATGGTGTCTGTGGCATTTCTGAGCTTTAAGTCTCTCATTATTTCCTGTAACTGTTGGAGACATGAGGATATTAGGTGCAGCAAACAACCGTTTTGTCACGTCTGTAGTATTGGGTTTGGATCTAGAATCTCCTTTTACCCAACTGTCCATGCTACAAGTTCAACAGACCTACTACAACACAGCATACTAACCATAAGGTGTTTGCCTGGCTAACTTGATCTAGCTTCGAAGTGTGACCATTTTGTATACTGACTCGATACGTTATGGTAGGCAGTAGATTGTTTAACAATAAGGTTTGAATAACAAACTTAGGCTCAAAATAGAGTGATATATTAGGTATGAAAAGCATGGATTTACGGAGTGACTACGTCCGACGTTGATTTTTATAAACCTTTACTGTTTTCTCTCCATCAGTCAAGATCCGATGTAAAGATGCCGCGGATGTAAATTACATGACAAGGCTGTTACCTTACACAATTTTTATATTAGGATCACAAAGCCAGTTAGGCCAAAAATCAGGAACGAAGAGATGAAAATACATCTATAAAATGGTCGATTCGTCGAGGTTTATTTTATCTAAGTTGACTAGCTGTCGAAAGAGATGAGTATCACGACGCGCCTGAGGGTAATTTGATGAATTTTTGCATCCGAGTGCCTCCATATAAGTGTGAATCCAACTAGAATTATAAGGTTACCATCCAATTTACGGAACAACTTACCTACGGGGGTTTATTTATCACTACAGTTTAAATCCTAGTGTGTGCCCAGAATAAAGGGTGATTTGTGGTGGTTGTTCAGTGTCATTTCAGTGTCAGAACGATGGGAGCCAGATAAGGTGAAGATAAAAGACTCATAAAAAGATGGGAATATGTGATGATAATATTTGATGACTAATTATATTGTAGTTGTAAATAAATCCCCAAAATCAATAGCTCATTAAGTGTTCGACATTAGATGCTGACCACGTTGTTTAAGTGGACTTGTTTAACTGAAGGCTTTCGGTCATGCATCCGTACCAGATCACGTTTCCACTAAGCGTGGAACACTGCTCCTACGTTCACTACCCAGCTTAGGATAAACGTTCCTCAATACATTGATAACGTGTCAAATATATCTTTCCTACCTCTCAAAAAAACTATATCAGAATATATAAAAATCAAATAAAGAATAACAATGAATAATAATATTCCAAAAAGGAACAGACCTACAGTTTGTACGCTTGGTGTACCAGATCACGTCGGGCTATACCACTGAAGATACGACTGGTGTTCTAATTTGACAATTAGCTACCAGTAGCACCTTCTATATTCTAAGACTTCCCGACCAGTGGAAATCAGAAGTCAGACGAGAAGAGGTAGGAAGGATATATTTGACACGTTATCAATGTATTGAGGAACGTTTATCCTAAGCTGGCTAGTGAACGTAGGAGCAGTGTCACACGCTTAGTCGAAACGTGATCTGGTACGGATGCATGACCGAAAGCCTTCAGTTAAACAAGTCCACTTAAACAACGTGGTCAGCAACTAATGTCGAACACTTAATGAGCTATTGATTTTGGGGATTTATTTACAGCTACGATACCATAAGAAGGACATCTTCAATAGGAAACGTTTTGAGTACCCCGATTTCTCATTAGATCTGATATGTTCTGTACACCTCTCAGAAGTAAGTATGATTGGTAATCACTTGATAACTTAAATGACTGGTTGGAAGGACATTTTCAACACAAGGGAATGTGATTATAGGATCTTAGATTATTTGAATCTGTGATGTTTAGCTATGAGAATTAAAGATAGTTATTTGCATTGTGATCCACCACGATTTTTAAATGCTTCCACCACATCATACAAATATTATTCATAGTTGTAAGATTGAGCTGAATTAAATGTCAGCACAAATATAATAATACACTGTCAATAATACTGAATCAAGTTAGCCAGAAAAATTATCATTTGAAAATATATAGTTGAATGTTTTTGGAGACTTTCATTTGATTTCAGACTTCTAATTAGGAATGTCCAGGAGAAAATGACATGTTGTTCGTTACGCACCCAGATATGATATGTTGTTATCAGCTTTGCTTATAGCAACACAGATTAGTGAATAACTGGAACACAACAGAATGAAATGATGAATTAAAATGGCAATCACATTCAAATGCACTGCGACCGTCATATGCCTTCATATGAACGATGTTGTCAAATTGTTTTAATCAGTCATGAAGATAGTTGATTTGAGAGAGCCTTTTCAAGTTAGCGTCGTTGTGATATGCTTAAGGTATTTCATAATGTTTCCCATCATTATGTTAAAGGAAAAAACGTTCTTTTTATTCAAATGGCTTTCATTAAAGGTGTTGGGACAGTTATTTAACCCTAAGTTCTTGTATCCAATTATTGAATGTGATGAAGTAATCAATTATTTATATCATCATATAATAAAATATTATTGTAGGGCATATGGGAAATCAACCAATCTTTTGTTACTGGACTGTCATCGTTCGAGCTTTACGCAGGTGTACATCGAATTATCGATTTAGAAGTGCCTTCACAAGGTAAGTATTTTAGTCTAGGCTGTTATTACACATTATAATATCCTTCTGAAGATTTCACTGTTTAAAGGTCATGTACAGATATCAACGATTGGCCTTAGTTTAACTTTGGTGAAAACGTAAAGTGATTTGGGTTTAATGACACATATTGCTAATATACTTTTGAGATGACGGAGTATTATTTCTGCCGGAAACCTAATTTCTGTCTTTGAACATACTGGTACAACTTCTTTTTATCCGTAGATGATAGATTTCACAAAAGCTAAAGTAATAAATAGGTCGTTGAGTTCAGAGCATTTTTTAGCTGACAACTTGGCTTTGGTTGCTGAGTCGTCTCAAACCTATTATTCGATTTCATTTACCCGACCAAATCGAACTATTGTACTTCGACTTTTATAGATTTTATACAAGTTTCAATATCATGTGCCTGCTTGAATTTATTGTGAATAACAGATGAATTTAGAAGTTATAGATAATGTATATCATAAGCTACGGATAATTATCAATAATTTAACTTAAATAGTCTAATTGATTTTACTACTTATGATAAAAATTTAAAAAACCACAGTCACCTGGCTGAAAAACGTTTGGGAGCAGACGTGCGCGCAAAGGTCGCTAAGTATATCTTTCAAACAGTGGGCTTTTCCATACTCTTTCGTGGTAAGTTTTATGAAGAGCTAATTCATAAATAATTAAAAGACGGGGATAAGCATACTGTAATTTTCATTCATACGCGAATTCCGATGAAGTATATTTGTTAAAAACAGAATAACAGAATTTCGGGCATAATTCATCAATATATATGGCTGGAAGGCATCTTAGAATTATAGCTAATGTTAGTTTGTGATAAGAACTTAAACTCTGATTCCTTACCCTAACTCCAAAATCTTACTTCTTATCCTTATTCTTCATACAAATTTACCATTATATTTTGACTTTAGGAAGTGATTAAAGTTGCAGGAAGCCGCCCTGGTATCTCCAAGTGGCTGTTCATAATTTTAATTCTCGTCCCACTTTTTATCCGAGCCTGAAATAACTTTGAATGCTTATTTATACTTTGTGCCCACGATTCGAATTTCCGTTTCGTCTAACACTTCGATAAATTCATTTTGTTTCGTTCGTCTGAATCTTCTCATTGGTGTTGAGGACTTCAATTGCTCAGTCTCTTATTGGCATATGTGCACACTGTGCGTTGTGCATTGATATTTCATTAAGTCACGAACAGCTTAGTGGATAAGACGACGGAGTTTGAAGCAAACGGTACTGGGTTCGAGTCTCCGAGTGATTATCAACTCTGGGATACAGGTACATCCGTCTGGCGAGTCGCAAGTAGGGGTAAACGCGTGTCCTGTATTTCGCTGCTAGCCACCATCCGTCTTTGCTTATGATCTTGCGACATTGTTGGTTTTTTCAGACAAGATTATAACAAAAAATTAAAACGATGAAGAACTGAAATTATCAACTGTTGTACCAAGTCATTCATCAACTCAACGAAATTTATTTATGTGAATTGTTACCTTTGTGAATTTTAATCAAGCCGAAACCATAAATGAGGTAAAATGATACGAATTCACTACATTTCTTGGCTCCCCATCTGTTGCTTATGACCATAGATGTATATATATGACTGAATAGGTGAAATATCATTTAAAAATAAAATTCGAAAAACGTACTAGGAGTGAGCCATCCTTATCAGTCTTTTGAAATAATCAATAAAAAAATATCAGTGTCCCTTTGGTTTGACATAGAAGCAGCAAGTAACGAACTAAAACCTGAGTCGAGTGTCCAGAGATAGGGATAGTAATCAACTTGCCTTCACCTTGAAAAATGCATAGCTTTGATTGATATCACCTGTAATTATTACTTTTGTTATTATTATGACTATTACAGCTATAATTGTTTCTTTTGTTGTGTAATCTTCACCAAACTAGTTTTCACTTTATGCACGCCAAATATATCCTCTTGTTCACAAATGTTTTTCACTCACTCAATTGTTTAAAGTCTAGTGAACCTCTTCAAGTTATGGATAGTTGTTGCGTTAGCCTCCAATATCCAATTCGTGACAATTACTACATCATAACTTCATGATTTCTGTGTCTCTTTTTAAACGAATAATATCCCATGCAAACTCTTCGCGATTTCAATAATTATCACACAATATATCCAATATGTTTCTGGACTTCATTTAATTACTGCCTCATCCCTCTTCGCTTCTTGGATTTTATTTTTAAATGACATTTCACCTATTCAGTCATATATATATGGTTATTATTCATAATCTTTGTTATTATAGCCTTTTCTGTTATCAGTGTCTTCTGTTTTACACTGTATCATACCTCACTGTTACAGTTTAACACATTTATAGTCATGAGCAACAGATGGGGAGCCAAGAAATGTAGTGAATTCGTATCATTGTACCTCAATCATGGTTTCAGCTTTATTTGAGGTTCAGTCAACATCTACTGCACTGAAACTGTGATTTAAAGAAAATAAAATGGTGAAATTAGTGCGGTTTTTTCAGATGAACTTAAAATGTTAGGGTGATACTAATACAGTGAAAATGAGTGAACTTTCATCTTTTACTGATAAGTTAGTTCAATAACACCTAACTTCCTGGGGAATCGAGATGTATTATGAATCGGTGAATAAAACCTTGTTGGCTGCTCTCCAGATCTAAATTAATATTTCCTACCTATTTACTGATTGAATCCGACTACTTTACATCAGTTAACGTGCACAGTGTTATTGAGTCACTGAAGTAACAGCTGCATCTCAGTGCCAAGAACATAACATTAACCACTACTAGATATTGAGATATTTAACTTGGTAAGGCATACTCCAAACCTTGTAATGGGAGATTACTGAATTTCTAATTTTATAGCAAATAATTTAAACCATCTGATACATCGAAGAGTATCTAAATTTAATCACCTAAACGTTCTCAAAATGACAAATGGGGCAATTTGTTCACTTGAACGATTAGATATAATCAAACATTATATTGTTTTTATTGAGATATTTAATTAATGCGTCATTTTTCAATGGCCCATAGTGGTAGTTCAGTTACATTTATTCATCATCTTCCACTGAATTTCGAGCATAATTCCACCTAATACTTTTTATTCTACAATCCCATTCATTACATACGAACTATATTCCTTATAATTACATTTCCATTGCCACTGATATCACTGTTTTTATTTCTTCTAAACTTTTCTCCGACGATTGCTATATACTAGTGTCAGGAGACTCATTGAGTGTCAGTATTTAGTCACATGGAGGGTCAATAAATGAACAAGGTTCCTAAGTTAAACTTACATGTTTGTGAGGAATGAACATTACATGGTCAGCTGCACTATAATTTTAGTCGCACTATTTGCGTTTCGAATAACCTTGCGTTTGCGTCTTAAGTTTATGGCCACTTTAAAAATATGGAATTTCATACATTCTTAATATTAACTTATATAAATTCGGTGGCATGACTTTCACTTTACAGCCTTGTAAACATTGTTTTCCAACTTTATTAGGAATAATATTTATTTGCTTGCTTAATTAAATGGTTCTGCAAAATGTTTGCTCGCTATTAACTGCAGAAAGAAATTGTTGGAGTGAGTAAAAACCATTTTTATTTAATTTATCAGATATTCCACTTGAAGAACAGAAATCAACATATCGTTTGAAATATACTACTGGAAAGTGATAAAATAAACAATGATGAATTTTTATCTACATTTTATTTTTTTTTATTTGGTATAACAGGCTTTTCCAATTTACTTGATGAATTGACACATTTTTCGGGTGGTCGACAATTGATGCTGGATCCAGCTGTATTAGAATCATATTCACATGAAATAATGCAAATGACAAAAGATCGTAAGCAATTTCTTTTATGTGATTTAAAATAATATTTATCTTTCTTAAAAAACTAGCCAAACCTATTTATTACGACAGTGAAGTTCTACAAAATCCTTACATCGTTCAACCCACTGATTTGATGTATCCAAATTCTGGATTACAGAATGAAGATAGTTCACAGTCTGTTCATCAATTGAATCTAATTTGGTTAGCATCACACATTGCTTTAATTGAAATGATTTTACGAACTTACTTGTTGAACACAATTACACCAGTGACATTAATTAATGCACTAAGGTATGTATTTTCAATGAACTTCTTAATATGTTGAACTGCCAATTTTTATCATATGCAAAAGTAATTACAGTCATAAACATGCACTTTCAAAGTTATCAGTAAGTAATTTTTGGATGATTTCATAACTTTGGATACTGCAGATCAATGAAATATCCCTGAATTATACAAAATATTTAATCATTTACCTTATTGAAGCATATAATTATGCCTATTAAGACAATAAATCGAGTTTTACAGTCAAATAAGTGAATAACATACCATTAATTCTCAGTTTTGATGAAGCGAAAGTTTGGTTTTTCATGTGAATGTTTGTTTTTGTGTTTCAAGACTCCATAGTTTCTAGTAAATCTTGAACATATTTTTTTGATTTCCTGCTAACGTCTTTTCAGTTCATAATTCACTTCTAAAAAAATTCGGTTAGTGCAGTCATATAAGAAAAAAGGAAAATGAATTTTTATACACATAAGTGATTTCTATGAAGAGGAATTTCAAGTAAAGGCAAATCAAAAAACTTATTTCCGATGAAACCACTGAATAATATAAAATTGAATTTCACAAAAATCTATGTTTTATCAACCTTTGTACAAATTGGCAATATGAATCAATTACTTTTCACTAAACTTAGTCTCAATATGTTTGCTAACTTCTTACTATAAAACAATCAATGAGTAGTAAGCGATTAATTACTAACAGAATTGAACTTCCTACGTACGTAAACAAAATATAGATAATTAATAACTTGGGTTGTCACACTTTTTTTTAGGATTTCCTACTTTATTTTTTGTGAAACAGAAGTAAGAATTGAGCTAAGAATTATAAGTGAATAAGTCCCTTTAAAATATGTACATAGCTGTTTTTACTGATGATGTAATTATCATTTGTGACTAAAGTGTTATTAAGACAATACATGAGGTTAACTTACACCAATTTTGAGGTGACGAAATCTGTATTGATAGTGTCATCATCTAAACAGATAGTGAAAATTTCATGAAGAAATCCTTATATTTATAGAATGTGATACTATGAAAATGTTATATAACTGATAATCAAATCCGTTCACCTGGCGAGTATTTTTAAAATTGTTTATGGTTTTAATTTGTAATTGATAAACTAAGCACTAATTATTTTCTTATAACTGGAATATTATATTAAAAAACATGTTATTATGTAACATAAACTGATTGCAAAAATCTAACAAAAAGGGGTCTTCTACTAATGAACAAGTAGTGTTTTTTATTGTTCTGAAAAATAATGAATTCTTATAAGTGATAACCGAATAAAAATAAACATTTTACTTCATATAGAAGTCGGTGGCACTGGAATTTTTTTTTAACTCACTAGATAATAGGATAAGACAATGGATCAGTCTGTCACAGGATTTAATGACAATCAGTGATTAGGCACCATTATCTTGGTGGTATTGTAATGAACAGAACACGACTGGGGACAATCAAATGTATTTTAGCAAACATTACAGACTATCTCGGTAAATTCTGATAACCAAACAATGAACAGTCAATTTGCAAATTAACAACCAATTGTTTCAATCTTCACTGTTTCTTCTCTTATTCCATTGCTCATGCATTTTCCAAACGATTGCGCTTCATTTCAGTTCTTTGCTCATCGGTCTTCTGCGAAAATACATTCTATGTCTGACCCACACCATATACTACTTATATAAATATAAGTAGACAACACCACAGTATCATTTAATAGTTTGAACACTCGTATGCGAGATGAGATTTAAGCATATGCCTTGGCAGTTGAGCTTTAAATAAATAAACAATTAAATATCACTTCTATTTATAGTTAGAAAGTAAGTTAGTGTAATGAAGTTTTAATGAAATGATAAAAACCTGTGAGTATTTAATTGTTTTTTTTCTCATTTTGTAAATGACGACCACACCAAAGACATTACTTTTTAGCATTAAATATAGAAAAAATACAATTCCTCAATCATGTATTTTGTACAAAAGCTGTCAATACTACTCGGGTACTCAGGGTCAGGTGCTTAAATGGTTCATGTAGTGTTACTTATATAAATATTATTCATAATAAATGACAACGTAAAATAAGACTTGTTCTTTACTTTTTCATGACTCTCAGTACCAGCACAAAAAAAGAAAATAAAGTGGATCCACTGAAAATAAATCTTTTAATTAAGCTACAGAATTAAAGTATCAAACTAAATATAAAGCGTCAACATTAATGAATGCAACTAGAATAGAGCAATAATTCCCGAAACTTAAAGTTATCGTTTGTAAGATAAAGTACTGTAGCTTAATGATAATTTTTTTATGACTAGTTGGGGGAGGCGAGGCGGGATTGTCCTAATTTTCCAAAACAAAATAAAATATTTGCATCTCTTACAAAATAAAAGGTCTCAATATATCAAGACTCATATTTTGATTTATGAAGCTTTTGTTTTTTTAACATAAATTCTTGCGAAAATTTTGACCGGTACACATTGATGCAAAGTTCTACGTACTCAGTAACTCAGTCAATTCTGACTTAACTAGTTATGAATTTGTAATTCTGTAATGAACAATAACACGAATAGGGACAATTGAATGTATTTAAACACAAATTACAGACTATCTTACTAAGATTTGATAACCATACAGCAGCAGTTAACTTTCAAAATAATAATCAATCGTGTCAATCTTCACTGTTCGTTCAGCAAATATCAATCCATCTTCTCTACTTTCATTGTTTATGCATTTTCCTACCAATCGCGCCTCATTTAAGCTCTTTCCTTATCGGTCTTCTGCTAAAATACATTCTATGTCCGACCATCACCATATACTACTTATGAGGATATAAGTAGACCACACCACAATTCCAGTGCAGGTAATGAGCTAATATTAGCCGATATATGTCATGAAAAATTGATAGCTTAATATCTCTTAAGAGATTAATGGAACTCAATAAATATTCTTTTAAAAGATTTTGCATTATAAACAAACCATAATGTAAAACTTAGTGAAATGGTACTTTATGAGGAGACAATAATTTACTAAGGGAATTGTATTAGTTGCTTGCATTGTTGATAAACAGAATATTTACAGAAATAAGTTATAATGAAAATTTCTATGTATATTTGTTATAGATTAAGAAAGTTGTTTAATGCATTATATCAGGGCACATAATCATATTAATCAGTCAGTTAATTTTGTTATATGTAACGTAAAACGTAGCATACATATATTCATCGGTTCAAGTCACCATACCACAAGACTATAGATCTTCTTTCTATGATTAAGGATGACACAATCAAAAGCTTTTCATTTTTCTCCCTTTATATGTATATATAACTTTAAGAGGTAAAAATATTTAATGGAAAATATTTCATGATAATTATAAAAGTCATAGTATTGTTTGAGACGCACTGGTAGTGTGGTATACCATTTTAATTGAGTAGCCATTAAATGGAAGTATATTTTTAGTAAAGTGTTTGGATTTAGATAATACAAAATGTTATACGAAAATTACTTTTTCTCTGATATTTAGAAAACAAGATACATATGTAGTCTTAAGATAAATATACACAGAGGTATAACTATTTTGAGAATGATATCTACATCTGTGATCTTCATAACTGAAGATGCTACTCTTCTTAGCTGTTTAGACTAGACTCGTCAGCAACTGTTATCATCTAAATTTTCGTAGTATGAATCAAGAGGTAAGCTGAATATTTCTTAAAAAAACAACTGATCTCCACTATCTAACTTTTCACAGCAGTTCACTGTGTAGATATTATGCGTTCAACGCCAGATATCATTTAATATCTGTTACGTAAAAACTGTGTACTGGTCTGGAGTTGAAGATATGGTGTTATATTACCAAATAAACTTTATGTATAATTCTAAACCTAGAATCATTTTCATTAAATCACTTATAAGTATATAATTTTAATTATATTTATTGTAATTAATGAAATGTTTCAGTATTATTACTGGATGTCATTTGAAAGAAAATTCAATAAAAGGACTTCAAGGTGCTGATGGTGCATTATTTTGGTTAGTTACAGTAGCTGCTAGAACAGTTACAATTTTAGGCATAAATGTAAGCAATAATAGTTTATATCACTACTTATAATTATTTTTACTTAGTGTTTTCATTGACAATTTTATCAATATGATTTTATAACTTTTAAACAATCTAATTCAAAATGAAGAATTTTATGTCAACTCATTACTAGTTCATAGTTTTGACGATCATACAAGAATTCTTCAAAAAAACTTATTGTACAATAGGAGATTTGTGTAAATAATTCAACCTGCAGATTACATTGTGAACTTCAGCTAGCCAACTGACGATCATGGATGTACACTAATATGAAAATTTAAACCATAACAAGACTGTCTAAGTAATTTCATCAACAAATCGATATTTTTAATATAGTTGAAATCATGAGTCAATTGAAACTAGACCACCATGGAAAACCTGGATGACCGTTTTGTCCTATTGTGGGACTCCTCAGTAGTGCGCATCCACGAACCCGCCTCTCGAGATTCGAACCCAGGAGCCCCACAATAGGACGAAACGGTCGTCCAGTGCTTCCAGGTTTCCCATGGTGGTCTAGCTTTAATTGACTCATGATCGCAACTATATAAAAATTACTAAAATCTCCACAAAACCTCCTTCTAACAAATCGATATTTGTTTTAAGAAATTCAAAAAGACCTTGAAATCAATTCCACATAGATTGAATATATTTTTTTAGTTTATTTACAAAGTTATTTTATTTAGTACAAGGACTAAATTAAACTTTACTTGTTACTCTATAAAAAACAGAAATTTACTTTATGCGATAACGTTTTTGTGAATGTTTCATTTTTATAATGGAAACAGAAAGTTTTTCACGTTAAAAGTAAAAATATCACTTGGTCACCTCAAAGTAGATACATTTACTGTTAACATGATTAATAAAACTTTTGAATATCAGTAGGTTTAACGCTTCAATAATACTAGGATGAATTTGATGTGATTTGTGCCGTGACCAAGTTAAATTACTTACTTACTTACTTACTTACGCCTGTTACCCCTCGTGGAGGAGCATAGGCTGCACACCAGCATTCTCTATCCAACCCATCCTGGGCAATCCCTTGCAGTTCATTCCAGTTAACATTCACTGTTTTCATATCTGCTTTTATTTCCCGACGTAATATGTTCTTTGGTCTTCTTCATTTCCGCTTCCCTTCCGGATTACAAGTTAGGGATTGCCTCGTGATACAGTTTGGACCAAATAAAATGAAAATGGTTAATTTTGTTTGAAAACTATTCATATTCAGTAATTCTTTTGACATTAAACATCATTGAAGACTGATTGTTATTACAATTAATAACTAAAATATTATCACTACATAGAACTATTTTACACTACATACTGTTGTGAACAATATTGTCAATTTTCATTTAGTAAGCGAAATATATTACAAAGTAGTTAATTAGTAATATTTCAACATAAACTATTGCAGAGTTATAAATAAAAATAATATATTTGTAATATCCTAATGAAAAGAATCATTAATTTTTCTGGTGTTTCGTGACTCAGTGTAAGCCACTTCTTCAGAGGAGCTAATTACTATCTGGATAAAAATAGGCAAAAATAAAAAATAAGTATTGATGGTAAAATTTATAGACAGTGAAGCGAATTTCACCAGTCTGCTGTCTAGGTTGTGGGACTTGTTTTTGTTATGACTTTTGCCCCGATAATCATCATGTGACGAAATCGCCAATCCACATACCGACTTATTTGACCTTGTTCTTCTGCTGAACCAATGACAAGCCAAAACAGCGCCAACAGCCTTGTGTTAACTCTGGATCCTTGTTGGTCTTTCTCACCTAGCCCTGTCTGTTGAGTTCAAAAAGCAATCTCAGCCTCCACTTTATGAATAATATATTTTGGACATACGCAGTTTATATATAACGATACCAGACCGCACCACATCATAAAATGAAAATTATTATTATATAAGAACAAGCCAGAAGTGGCTGTGAGTGTAAGAGACTGTAACTAATAAAGTAGAAATAACCTAAGAATAATAAGTCGTATAATAATAACCAACAGGTAATCCTAAAGCTTATGATAAATGAAATATAAATATTTATAATCGCGTTACTAAACAGTTATACAATGAAAACACATATATGATGACAGTCTATAAATAGTTCCCAAAAGTTACCTGTAATTTAATCTTCTTCGGATGCAACAAGTTTCGTATGACAACACTTTTATTTTACATTGATATAAGTTAAATAATACTGAAACGTAGATAGGGCCAAACAGCTAATTGACCAATTTAGTAGTTTACACAAGATAAGTAACTCCGTTTGAGAATACCTTGGTAAATCGTGGGCGAGTACTGCTAAAGAATCCTAGACAAAGATAATACAGTTATCTGGAGCTTTCTTTTTTAAATGATCCTACAAATAATACCAATTCACGACAAAACTATCTTGAAATTATATTTGGAGATATTAGGAATATCGTTAATTATTCAAACAGAGATCAGATCATTCAATAAAGCAGCCTTGTGGATTACTTTCTCTTAGGTTATTGAAAACGCTCTGTAACAATCTTATTAATGGTATTTTGCAGGATCTGTTTAAAGGTGACCTCCGTAATCCCAGTGATGTGAACGGCATGTTAAATTTGTGTAGTAGAAAAAACTCTCCGAGAATATTAACTTGTGATGACTAATTTACTTAAGTAATAAATTCACGAATTTTTCGTTGAAGACTGAAGTTTTAGAAGAGAGCACTGAATATACTTAAGGGCAACAAAATCTGGTCATAGTCACCTATAATCGAAAGGAAACCAGAATGAAGTGATTTATGTACATGACTATCAATAATTCATACCCAAATAACACATTACTAGATAGAAAATCAAGTTTGTTGTGAATAGTTTGTCGGTAATACTTAAAAAGTTAGTTTATCTATGTGGCCGAAAATGGACTTTCGAGGTTACCGGAGTGTGGAATCGATGAACAATATTATTCTTTAGTTTCCAGTATCAATACACATCTATTTCTCAAATTGCAATTCCATCACATAACAGAACGACTTAATTTATTAGCAGTTTTCAGTCGCTACGACGCAAGACATCGTCATGAATTCTATTATGTTACCATGATTTCCTAATGTCTTAAAGTAAATGTGAAAATATGAACTGTTTTATTGAGTAAAAATAATATCACGAAGTATATCAAGTTGTTGGTAATGCAAACAGAAGTAGCCAATTCTTATTGTTGACTACAGTCCAAACAAATTGCTTTTTCAAATTAAATTTTTCATCATAATATTCCGCTAACATTTTTAGGATTGTACAGAATGGCTGACAGATCATTTAACTGGTGAAGAAAATTCAAAGAAAGAACAATCTGAATCTTCTTGTGATTCAACGTATACTATAAATACGGACTCTTTGAAAGAGTCAGCCGATAAATTCCTCAGAGGATTGGCAATGGCCAATCTTGTTGCACTAACCTTCCATTTCTATTGTCCTGAACTAGCACAGGCTAAAGGTAATATTTTATTGAATTTGATCGATATATAAATAAAAATTTTTGTAGAGGCGTTCATTCATATTTGAACATACAGTTTCACAATACTTGAGGGTAAAGTTCGCGGAAGGCATTATAAAGGTGAATTTCGCTAGTAGAAAGCTCAGTGACTGAAATCAAAGGAACTCTAACATTTCACTTTGGTTGATAATAACAAATGAAACTTATCAGAGGACGCATGGAACAGGAATAAATAAATGTCGGTATTGTTAAAGGCATATTTGAATATGATAACTGACTAAAAGAAATGAAAGTACGTCGCTATTGTTCACAAAAAAGTGGGATCAAGAATGAGTACTGGATTAAATTTGTATTTACTGATTATTCAATAGCTACCTTAGCGCAGTCAGGTATATTTAATCTCCTATGTTTAAACTGTTCAGGTTTACCCATGTATGTAGGTTTCAAACCGTACGTTTGTCTATATAAGAACCGAAACCTTGATGAAAGATTTTTGTTACTTTGAAGGAGACTATATGTCCTGTTTTCAATCAATGTAGTCCTATTGCCTATCTGTTTTCACGTTTCATGAGGCAATCTGAGGATTAAAGGACGTGTTTTATATGTACTCTGTGGTCCTTCACCCTCATGTTTAACTGTCTCGATGTCTTGCCGACATATACGGCACTATAGTCAGTAGACATGATCACATTAATATAATTCTGATGCCCTCATTTGATAGTGTTGCTTTGTCTTTAAGAAACACAAAACTAACAGTATTTTCTGTTTCGAAAAAAGCTTTCATTGTGTTAGTTTATAATTATTCTAACTCCTTCCGAAGTTTTTTTGTGATGTTATTTTTATTATCGATGGCTGGGATATTTGTAAATGTATCTTCTTCTTTGGGACTTTTAAACTAAACTAGTTCAAGATAATTTCTTTGCTTTTGTACTTTGATTAAGTATCATTAGGTTATTTATGAGCCTACACTTAATTCTAATGGATTATTTTAAAAGGAAATTTTAAATAACTGTACCAGTCTTGTACTATAGTAAGTAAGGAGAAATTTCGTCACTTATAGAGAATCAATTTTGACATTTGGATCCTCCACAATATTTCTTAAAATACATTTATTTCTCTTTCAGAAAACATAAAACTTTAGCTTGATTGTAAACAAACAAATCTCGTCTATGCAAAGATGATAGTGGCTAGCAGTGGAATCCAGGACGCACAAGTAAGTGGCTATCAGGAATCAGTGGCCAAGTGGATAACGCGATGGCGTTTGAAGCGAGGGTACTGGGTTCGAGTCCCAGAGTGAACATCAACTCTGAGATGCCGGTACATCCAGCTGACGAGTCCCAAATAGGACGAAACGCGCGTCCTGGATTCCACTGCCAGCCACTATCCATCTCTGCTAACCATGCTTGTGAATTCAGGTATATCGAGGCAATACGCACAGTATGCTCATATGCCAATTAGAGACTGACCAGTTGCAGTCCTAAAACATCGATGGGAAGATTCAAACAAACAATACTAAGTGAATTTAAATCTCGTCTAGTTATAAACTTTTGGATAAACATATGAATGATGAATATAAAATATTACTGGGGAAAGATGAGCAAACAGAGCATAATAATATTAATTTAATTTCATCATTCCTTATCAGTCACATTCAATCCGAAAATAATAACATTAATCACACCTTATATTATGATATTAAAAAGGTCATCATCTATGAAGACTAGCAAAATAAAAACAGAAATAAAAGATGTTTAAATGGTTGAACAGTTATATGTTAAACAATATGAAAATTTACGTAGCATATAAATATTCAACCATATAAACATCACTTATAATTCCTCCATATTTATTGTCGTCTTCTTAATCTTCATTAGGTAGAACATTTCTGATGTTATTGTATAAAGTATGTACTTCTATTTTTAATGATTAATGTTTTTAATTTTAATAGTTGAAATCATGAATCACTAGAAACTAGACCACCATGGTAAACCTGGAAGCACTGGACGGTCTTTTCATCCTATTGTGGGTCTCCTCACCCGTGCTTCAAGGTTTTCCATGGTGGTCTGGCTTCAAGTGATTCATGATCCTAACTATTAAAATTACTATAATATCCACAAAACCCTTTCTGATAATATTTTTAAGTTTATACTATAAGCGGCTGATGAGGAACCATAAGATAAAATGAATCCCCATTATTCTACTACGCTTGTTATTCTTGATCTATTCGAATTTATTGACAAAAAATCGCATGAAATCACACAAAAATAATACATAGGACGACATTTTAAGTAACTTGGTCACATAATCTGATGTTGCAATTCATAATTAACTGAAGGTTAGAAAGGCGATTCAATTAGATATTTAAATTAACTATCACTTAACTGTAAAATTACTTACATTTATTGATATAAATAGAAACATGCGATACAAGGTCTTCATAGTTCCAAATTACACCCTAATTTTAGTCTTAATATGATAAATAAATGACATCGGTGTTTCCAATCAACCATTTTAGGTACAGTACCAATTTATAACATGTTAACATACTTCTAGTAGATATAGAAAATAATTAACTTCAAAGTAAAGAACAAATCTTTAGCTAAATTCACTTGGTGTTGTTTACCCGTATCTTCCCGTTGTTTTTTAGGATTGTAATTGATCAGTCTCTTATTGGCATATATGCATCCTGTGCGGACTGCCTCGATATTGCCTGACAAGTCCAAAATAGGACGAAACGCGCGTCCTGTATTCCACTGCTAGCCACTATCCATCTTTGCTCATAAATCTTTAGCTTGTTGTAAATGACAACAAATAATTACAAAAATTCATATATTTACATACCAGACCAGAAGTATAGACGTATAATTTGGATAGAAAATTATTTTGATGATAGCCAAAAAAGAAAAGAAAATATTCATTCTGAATAGTCTATTTTATATGAAGTCAATTTGTAGTTAAATTTATTTTTAAATTGTGTAATCTACCACAAATCAACTAGATAAGTAAATTCTATCTCTTAATTTTTTATTTTTCCCAGATTTCTTATTTAATTTTCCGCCAACTGGAGAAATGGAACCAGCAGCTTCACATCATAATGCCCGTGCAATTGCTTTAATATGTCAAAAGAATATAGATTTATACAATGTTTTATTTTTAATGCCAGATTCATGTAATGGAAATATAATTCGTTTAAATGATTCAGGTTCTACAACACTGAGTACATTAAACTTATTAGGATTTTGTTCACAAGGTTTGGCTAGATCACCAACACATCGACGTTTACAGCATGCAGCAATGGCTGGTGAACTATTTCTTTGGTTTACATCACGTCTACCAAATCGCGAAATAAATCCAATAATACCGTCTACAATAAATTACACGATGCATATACATAAAAGCATTACCCAACAGTTTCAAGGTAATGTGTCACGAAAGGATAATAATTAGACTGATAGATGTTTCAAATTAAAATTTTAAGAGTGAAATATATTTATCATTTCCAAAAGAATACATGCAAGTAATAATTCTTTATCATTCAAAAGTAATGTGATAAAATCTGGATTCGATTGTTAATAAGCAAAACGTCGGTATACTTCAATTAGCTTTGAAGTCAATTGACATCATTTTTTTGTCTTGGATGTTTAGTATGTTTCAAGGTGGTTCGAAGTAGTATTTGCTTGAAATACTATTTACACAGCATTATCTAGACTTTTAAAAAAAATATCACAGCATTGTACTGGTTAATTAGTTATTATCATTTTTTTAAGAATTAATGTGAAAAAGTTATTAAGGACCATCAGTAGTGCGGTAGTGAAAGCTTAAATGTCCTTGTAAAGAGATTTCAAACTGCATACTAAATAATAATCAGCGACAAACTACAAATAAAGATATTTTTCTAAGCCTATTAAGAGATGATAATATATGTACTTGGCTTTTTATGGTCTTACAGTAACTTTTTTCTCATACTAATCACTAAATAGGAACCAACATCGTATATGTTGCTCTCCGTTCTAGTCGAATTCCGATGATTAAGTTGTTTCACTGAATTCATCTTAAAACAATGAAAATGTAACTCAAGACTTGTTTATAAATTCTTTTTATAATTCAGTTGTTTTTTTACACTAAATTTATGAAATATTTTGACTTTCAAATAAGCTACAAGTTGGTATAGTAGGAGAATTTGAAAATTTGTTTGGAATAATTAGAACTAGATATGAAATGTCATGGGTCACGATGAGTTTCGTGATAATTCACATTAGAATTAAGTTATAACATGCTGTCATATTGAAAATTTTTAAATAGATACTTCTTTTCTGATAAACATTGGTACTCACACTGCTATCTAATAGTTATGGCAAAATAAAGAAAATTTGAAAAGACAGAACTTCTTAAGTTAGCTAGAAACCAAACGGTCGTATTTTCAAATGAAGCCATGGGTCTTTGGTCGAAATCAAATTTTAAAAGAAATATATCTGTTTTCATTTATCAGTAATCATCCTTAAAAATTATTAAATATATACAAGTGCATTCCTCAAAACTAAATAGAAATCCTATGTAAATTTACGGTTAGGGCGTGCACTGGTTTTATTTTTAAACGTAATTTACCAGGTAATTTATATCTTAGGTGAATCATTTTAGTAATGGGTGGAATTAATAAATGCACAAACGTTGATTATTTCTTTAAATAAAAGGGGTAAAACTTTACTGTTTATTATTTTTCTTTTGAGAATAATAATATCAAAATATTTTGTAGAAATTTGTATTCTCCCACTGTTTATATTGTGAATTGTAATTGATCAGTCTCTATTGACAGATGTGTATTCGAAGTCTATCGCCTTGATATTCCTTTTTAAGCTAGCCTAGTATCGATTGATGAGTTTCAATTCTTAGGGTGAGCAGTAGAAAATAATAAGCAATGAAAAGTAACTTCATATCCGTTAAACAAGTTGATCGCTATATGAACTCGGTAGTTTAGTGTCAGCGTTTGAAACAATGTATACTGAATTCGAGTCATTGGATGAAAATTATTAATGAAGTTAGGATATTTCAAGCTGATAAGTTTGGAATAGGCTGAGACACCTGTCCTAAATTTCAGTCCCATTCATAATTTAAATATATCAAGTAAATCATAAGTTTTCTCAGAGAGTAAGTGTTTTTTATAAGGTGGATGGTATTGTATTCATTATAAAACACTTACTGAATGTTTTTAAATCAGATCACCTTTTAGTTAAGTCACTAATTTTATTCAAAAACCTATCTTACTCACAATAAAGTCGATTATATTTACTTAAATTAAATGACATCAAGAATGTATCCATTCTAATCAATCAGCATTTTCCAACTTCTCAATACTTTATCATTCTACTTTATTATATCATATTGTTACATTTAAAGCATTCGGATATGAAGAAGAGATATAACACAGTAAAAAATAACTTTGTACAGGTATTTTGTTAAGATATACCTATTTGTAGTAGTAAAACTTTGTGAGGGTGTTTAGATATCAAGGTTATTTGTGTATATGAAATTTCATTTTATAACAATAGATCATAAAAACAAAATGATCAGTTTCTGGTTAAATGCTTAACAGAATAGGTTTTTTTTTAAAATCTATTCAATTGTCACTAGTTACTACATAAAACAAGCAATAAATAGAATATTTTTACTCAAAATGTTTAAGATACCAGTATGTGTTTTTGGAATTTTTGTCAACATAGTAAACATTCGATTAGGTATGCTTTGAGTGAAGTAAAACGGATGTAACGATTAACAAAAATTTTTCTTTCGTTGTGTAAGGTAAACAACTTACTTTCATAAACATAAGTAATATAGATAAGTAATTTCTAGGAACCTACTTTTTATCACACTATGACATATTCGAATAAAATACTTTAATACATACAATAACATTATTTCATTCGTCGTTATTTGTTGTTTAAAATGTATATAAAGATTCCAAAAACGAGGGATTCAATAGCTCGAAGTGTAAGACAAGTGATACTGATGATAATCAAATCAATATGATACCATTAGATAAAGTAAATGATGATAGTAATTCGGCTTCTGGTAGAGGAACTTATCGACTTGATGAAACTTTCAATAGACATCAAAGTCATGGGGAACAACAAACAAAACAAAATCTACAAACAAGTTATTTCATTCGATCAAAAACTATACGTTTAAACAAGAATCTGTCAGATTTTGAAAAATTGAACAGTAAACTTAAAGAGCTTTCAACTAAACAGTTAGTAAATTCAAAAACTGGTGGTATATATCTTCCTATTGATTCGAGTGATACACCAAGAAATGAAGAAGATAAACAAGGTGATATACAAAATCAAGATGAATCACAAAATACACTGACAAAGTAAGTTAAAAACATTGTATAGATAGAAATTCAATGCAACTCCTTACTCTGCAATAATACTGACTGACGGTTGTTAGTTAACTATTACACTTTACTGGTGTTTAACTTAAGTTTTGACAAAAAAATGAACAAATGGTAATTATATTATGCCTACTTTCCTACTAAATTGTATATTATGTAAGTAGTTGTTTTCTGAAAATCCGTATGTTTAAGATTTTAGGTTGTATATTATAGATATTTAGAAACTTTTTTTTACTAAGTTATATCTTGCGATGAAATATTTACACGTGGAATATATTTCAAGAACCAGTATTGTAATGAAACAACAGATATTGTATAAGCAAGGCTTTAGACTTGGTCTATCAGGATTAATTGGTGTGATACAGGAAGTTTATAAGGTTTTTTTATATAGTTATATTTGATTAGTCATGATAGATCAAAACTAGAGAGCTGAAGGTAAGTTTCATTTACATGATTTTCAATCATAGAGGTTCAACAAAGTAAATGAGTTCATTCATAAAAGTAATGTTACATAGAACTATCTAACTTTAAATAATAGGACTCAAAAATTTAAAAACAGATTATAATTTATAGTAATGAAAAAAGACATTATTTTACAAAACAAAATGAAACAAAGTGACTAACTAGTTGCAGTCCTAAACATCAATGGCAAGATTCAAACAAACAACACGAAGTGAATCCATTTAATCGTTCGTTTCTGGAGTTATTCAGTTAGCTTATGGCCAGCTTTATCATAACCATTACTTGAATATAAGGCCAAGACTCGTTTGATTAGAAATTTGATGTGTAAATCAAGATTAGGCGTATGGTTTTAGATAGTTACTTAGAATAAGAAATTGTATGAGCAAAGCACTCAGTTATTCAGACAAAGTCAGTTCGCTTTGTGACAAAGAGAATTTCTACTCTTTAAAATAACTTATAATCTGAGAAGTTTATGAATTTGTGTAAATTTGAGCTTAAATGCATCAAGATGTGAAGATCTGTATAGTTTAGACTTCGGGATTATGAAACCGTGAAATGTATAAAGTATGTATAAAGTCATACATGATACTGTCCAGAACTGACATATAAATATGTGGATCAACAATGATGCTAGTATTTTCATGTTTATGTGAATTTAAATCAACAAGTTCACAAATAAAGGGTACACTGAAGTTGTCAGAATAATTGGTCAGTTTTTTTATATTTTAACAGCTTAGTTTATTTGAAGATCACTACTATTAGAAAACTAATTTAAAATTTTTAACAATAATAATAATGATATATGGATTCGAGCTAAGCCCAAGATCTTAATGTATTTTTAAAAACAATTTAACTTATTAAATTCACTTAGTATTGTTTGTTTGAATCTTCCCATCGATGTGTTAGGACTGCAACTGGTCAGTCTCTAATTGGCATATGAGCATACTGTGCGTATTGCCTCGATATACCTGAATTCACAAGCATGGTTAGCAGAGATGAATAGTGGCTGGCAGTGGAATCCAGGACGCGCGTTTCGTCCTATTTGGGACTCGTCAGCTGGATGTGCCTGCATCTAAGAGTTGATGTTCACTCTGGGACTCGAACCCAGTACCCTCGCTTCAAACGCCATCGCGTTATCCACTTTATTGTTGTGATAAATTTACCTCTTTACATGAAGCAGAATAAATGTTTCTTTTTATCAAAGGTGTTGTAAATATGGTTAGTTTGGTTGTTAAGATATTTCTGTCCAATATTCATTAAATGATACCTACAACCTATTATTTCATTTAATAAACAGTCAACTTGACTATTAAAATATAAATAAATTTGACCAAAATAAGATCTTGTTAGAATCTATTACAATAAATCATTTCCTTATTTAATCCTTAAATCTACTATATAATAATGTATTACTAATGAAATTGTTCTCTACTTACTCATATCATTTCATCTTAAGAGTATGATTTTGTTTAACAGTATACACTTCTCAACAATATCTTCCTATTAAAATAAAAGCAAACACATACAAATGTACTTTCATAGTTGAAAGCGTGAGTCAACTGAAGCTAGACCACCAGGGAAAACTTGAAAGCACTGGACGGCCGTTTCGTCCTATTGTGTGACTCCTCAGCAGAGTGCATCCACGACCTCGCCTTGCGAGATTCCAACCCAGGACCTACCAGTTTTGCGCCAGAGCACTTAACCGATAGACCACTGAGCCGGAATCTGATGGTGTTTATGTCTAACTCCAACCAATCTACGAAGTTGAACAACCGTTAACCAATTGTCTTCAGTGAGTTCCTATCTCACAACAGACCTGGTTTGAACTCCACTGGTCGCTGCTTCTCACTAGAACTCCAGAACATGTATCTTGAAGTCGGTCACTAGTGAGCACATGATTATTATTATCAGGATGTAAATTTTAAGCATGAATCCATTAAACATAACTATACCGATGGATACTTTTAACAATGTTTAACTGAGAAAAAATACCATTAAATTACTGTATACATATTTATTTCCAGATGGAATCCTTTAGAAGGATTATTTAAGCCTAATATGCTTAATGAATCAACTGAAGTATTTATCAATATCCCATCTACTGAAAATCATGTATGTAAATAATTTAATAAATTTTTACAATATTTTTATAAAATTATTAATCAATTATTTAATAAATGATGTTGCTTTTAATGTTAAACATTTACAAGATAATATGATAACCCAATGTTTATACATTAAAATATGAATAGGAAGTGGTAAATCTTTTCAACTTGGGATACTTCTAGAGGGGAGTTGCCTAGGTCGTAGCTGTAGTTTGCAGCGCGTCTCAGACGAACTTTGAAGTGTTAAAGTTAAGTCCGTTGTCTTCTGCACAACTTCGAAGTCGAGTCAGATCCCGCTAAAGTGCTAGTATATCCTCTTGGTTGCTTGTCGCTCTCCAAAGTTTCATATCATCAGCAAAAAGTAATAAGTCAAATGATACCTGTTGTAGAAGGTCGTTTATGTAAACCAAGAAAAGCAGAGGTCCTAGTACTGAACCCTGATGGACCCCACTAGGACATTTCATAGCCTGAAAGAAAGCGAGGTTAATCCTAACCCTAAAATGTCGATATTTTAGATATGAAATCAGTCGGTCAATCAAAGGTGATTTGATACGTAATCTTTTTGTGGTGTGGTCTACTTATATCTATATAAGTAGTATATGGTGTGGGTCAGACATAGAATGTATTTCGGCAGAAGACCGATGAGCAAAGAACTGAAATGAAGCGCAATCGTTTGGAAAATGCATGAGCAATGGAATAAGAGAAGAAACAGTGAAGATTGAAACAATTGGTTGTTAATTTGCAAATTGACTGTTCATTGCTTGGTTATCAGAATTTACTGAGATAGTCTGTAATGTTTGCTCAAATACATTCGATTGTCCCCAACCAGTGTTTTGTTCACTACATTTGGTGTCGTTGCGGGTCAGGAGGAGGAAGGGTGCTGTTCTGTGGACGCCGCTGCGGGTCAGGAGTTGAGGTGCTAGTTGGGGCAGTCTGTTGCGGAGAGGTGGCGTTGAGTGGAGTGTTCTGGCGGGGCGTCGTTGGCTGTAGCGGGTGCTGTCGACGGAGAGGAGCGGTGGGACGTGCGGCTGCTGGGCGGACATCGGATGTAGATGGCTCAGCAGGCCGGTGGAGTACGGGTGTTGAACGTCCCAGGTGCCGTGTGGATGCGGATATTGGTGCCCCGGCAGGTCGACAGAATACACTGATTGTTTTTATATAGTAGTTTCTACATCTGTAAAATGCCAGACATCTAGATAAAAGCTATAAAGTGTCAGTTAATGTCTAAATTGCAGAGCTCAATGAACAATTGGTTTTTTGTGACAATTATATTATTTCTTGATAAATAAAGAACACTAACCCAATCACACTTGATTGAAAGACTCTGGAAGAGGTGGAAACCTTCCTATACATGAGAAGCATCATTGATAAACAAGGAGGATCGGATGTTTTGATGTAAAAGCGAGGATTGGCAAAGCAAGGACAGCATTCTTACAATTGAAGAACACATGGAACTCAAAACAATTATCAACTAATTTTAAAATGAGAATCTTCAATACGAACGTCAAGATAGCCCTACTATATGGAGCTGAAACGTGGAGAACTACTACGGCCATCATCAAGAAGTATTTATAAATAGTTGTCTACGCAAAATACTCAACATTCACAGTCCGGATACTATCAGCAACAGCGTTTTATGGGAGAGGACAAACCAGCTTCCAGCTGAAGAGGAAATTAGGAAAAGACGTTGGAAGTGGATCGGACATACATTAAGGAAATCACCAAACTGCATCACGAGGAAATCCCTAACTTGAAATCAGGAAGGGAAGCGGAAAAGAAGAAGACCAAAAATCACATTACGTCGGGAAATGGAAGCAGATATGAAAAGGATGAATAAGTACTGGAAAGAATTTCCCAAGACAGAGTTGGATGGAGAATGCTGGTGTGCAGTCTATGCTCCTCGACGAGGGGTAACAGGCGTAAGTAAGTTCATAAATGAAACAAATACTTACTGGCAAAAAATACGATAAAACTAGTCGCAACCCTACGTCGTAAATGGTGATCAGTAGAAATTCTCGTAACAGATCACTTCACATATTTGTTTATTTTTTATTGAACAAAGATAAACTTGTTATAAATGAAGCTATAACGGTTTTGGTTTCGTAAATCATTTTTAAAAAAACTGGTGGATTGTAGAGATACAATATCATAGCTTTATTGAATTTGAAGACGCTGTTGCCAGTAGTGTTATTAGCCTAAACACTTTTAGAATTCATAAGTAAATAACTTATCTAATGATTAAAAATACTAATGAATGAAATTTATTCATTTTGTTTCATCTACATTCACACTTTTACAGGTAGCTGAGACGGAATGTGCTGGTCATCGTAGTTCGGAAGTAATGTCGTATTATCCAGTGGTTGACTATCAGTTTCCAAACACAACTCAGGGTAATGTATTAAACTGTAAAATTGTGAATTTTGATTCTGCTCATGTAACGAATGAAACAAAATCTCAATGTTTGAAAGAAAGTCCTGTTACAGAAGAAGAACAGGCGCCTTATAGTTCACAAAAAATCGATTCTAAATCTTTTAGGCATAATAGATCATTGTCACATAACAGAATGTTGCCTACTTACTCATCGTCTCAGCACAAATCTCAAAGATATGATGATTTCAATCCTACCAAAAGATCAGGTTATCAAATTTCCTATTCCAGAAAACACCCAACTGACCATCATGATAAAAACAGTCGGTTTTTTAAATGGCGTCATAGACCTTCCAGGAGAAGGAACAATCTTACACATAACAACATTGAAGGTTATTCGGATTCTGATTTAAATACTGTATATTATAATAGGAATAATATTGAATGTTCATCAACTGATTGTTCCAGCAGTTCAGAACAAAGTGCTGAAACTCTTGGTGAAGGAATATATTTGAATTACTCAAGCCAAAAACGCCACGGTCATTGTCCGACTTTTGTTAATAATGCAGAATCAAGAAGAACTTCAACACAAAATGAAACAAGAAAATTGTATAATCGTGAAAGAAGTAAGCGAAGACAAAGAAATATTCCAGAAACTGTCAATCAACCATACTTTTATGGCCCTCATCCTGTTCAACAACAAGTTCACTGTGTTTATCCTTACGAAACTGCAAACCAGAAAATGTATACCGATATATACACCCTACCTTACGCTCCAGTACAACCGACTTGGATTCGTCCTCCATTCATAACAAATACTTTAAATCCTTGTCCGTTTTATGCAACAAATCAGCCGACTTTTGTGGGATCTCCATCAGTTTCAGTTATACCGCGATTACATAGCACAAGTCCTCTGTCATTTTCGCATCCACATAATGCTGATCAGCTCCTAGTATATAACTTAAATGAACAAAATGTATTAGTACCAGAGTCAAATAATCCTAATGTACATATAATCACAGAAGCAATAGTATCAACTGAATCAGTCAATTTGCAAACGCAAGTGAGTTCAAAATCATTAAATGTTTAATAAATTACTGTATGAACTGATATATTAACTGTTGGTGAAGATTCTTAACTTAACTTCATAGATTCATTTATATCTTGCCTGACAAAAATAGAAGATTTACAATGCATTCGACTGAGTATGCCTCTTTGTTGTTTTTTATCATTGGTTTGACAATAGATTAAATACTTTCACGAGGCTTTACTCACAATTTATTGAGTTGTATTTCAGCAATTAATGAGATGTCTATATCACTTAAAGATTTTTAGTATCTTTAAATTATGTAACTCACATAATAATCTTGAGAATCGTCATTGTTACTAATTAACATTAGCTAGAAAACCGTTTTAGGGGGACAGACCATTATACAATCCATTTATTCCTTGACAGTACGCAGCTGCTATCACATAAGATATAATTTTGAAACTTTACGTTTCGTGGAGGCCATTATATGTTTAAACACTGAGTATGAACCATGTGGTTTCAAACATATAGCTCCAGCTTATTCGTGATTTGAGTGCATAATCTTCCTATATCAAGGAAAAAAAAACTACCACGTTCCGAAATTATTTTAATCTACGGATTATGAAATCTGACTAAGACTCTAAAGAATCTATTTTAACTATGTCATTAGTGAAAACTCAAAATAGACCACAATTATACTTTAAGTTTCCACTTTATTCAAAAAACGTTTTATGAGAAGGCAGTACAGTCTCATTTCAAATAAATAGTAGTTAAGCCACTATTATAAAAGTACGTATATATGTATAGATATTGCGTGCTGTTAGTCAGTAATAGGCTGTAAATGTATATTGTTTTGGGTGGTGTAAATAAGCGAAGCCGTAAGCGGCTTTTTGAATAAAACTGATTCTCCTTTCGATATTCTAATGAGATTTATTCAGTAGCTTGAGAATTATATTAATAGTCGAATGTTCATAGAAGACATTATGTGACTAACAGACTTTTGGGTCTTGCAAAAAAATTTGTTTTGTTCATTTGTTAATGAACCTAATCGATAATTACCTTGAAGCCCGAAATACTGGTTATATGTATATCACAGATGACAGTGAAACACCTATTAAATTAAGATTTGATGTTAGATACCTTAGCTTTAAACACTTGATTCAGTATCGACAAGTGAATAAATAGTTTGTAAATTATTTAAACACTTCACTCACCTACTGTTGTTATATCTATTATATAGATCTGAAAAATTGAGTTAGATTTTTCAGTATAACATGAATAATGTTTATTTGCGATACTTTTGTTCATTTTCTTAAATATGGATAAACAACCATGAATTTAAGATGAAAAGTGCAATAAAACTGAATAGAAATATCATCATTAATAGGAAAACGTTTATCATTATTAAAGCCTATTTCACAAATATTATTAATTCACTTTATACTGATCTCATAATAATTTCAGCTACAATCTCAATCCTATATTATAATATAACTCAGTTTTAATTTATTTTATAACTAATTCATAATAAAATAAAGCCAGAGCAAACACTGATGCAGAATAATATGAATGTGTCGCTCAATTTCGTAAATCGGTTGAAGTTAAACATCAAAACTGTTGGATGCCGGCCAGCTCAGTGGTCTAGAGGTTAAGAACTCGCGCGAGACTGATAGGTCATGTGTTCGAATCTCTCGAGGCGGGATCTTGGATGTGCACTGCTGAGGAATTCCACAATAGGACGAAAAGACCTTTCAGTGCTTTCAGATTTTCCATGGTGATCTAGCTTCAATTGACTCATGATTTCAACTATTGAAATGAATATGAATTCATTTTATTTCGTGGTTTCTCGCAGGCTGCTTACAAGCAAATACGTATTACAATTTTAGCATTGAGATAATAAATAGTGTGGAACAGTTGACATAAGTGAATGTGAAGGAATGGAGTGACAAAAGGTTTTCAGTGATTAAGGTAACATGGTGGTTGGAGGTGGTCAACAGGAAACCCTGGAACCGGGTTTCGTGCTACTTGGCACTCGTCAGCAAGGTGTACCTGTAATCTTGAGGGAACTGATGCTCCCTGGCGGATTCGATCCCGTGTCACTAAGCTTCACAGTCAGAGTAGCACGAAATCCGGGTCCAGGGTTTCCTGTTGACTACCTCCAACCACCATTTTACCTTAATATATATAGTGCACGCAGTGTCGAGCCACCTAGACTGGTGGCCACATTGCAACTTGATCGATAGCATTCGATTAGCACTAAGGACTTGACACGCATGAGATTGATGACCACCCAGTGATCAATCAATTGTGGTTATCAGTGATTATATATATATGTGCAAGAACAGGTCAGAGGTTTTTAGGTGTTGGAATCAAGGAAACATAAACGGTGGGTGGTTTAATAGTTGAGTGGGGTTCAGAGACAGATAAGATAAATTGTGTGATAATTTTAAAGGTAATAAATGATTGATGGAATTGAAAACAAATAGGATGGGTTACGTAATAATTGAATAGAATTTGAAACGTTTACATAATTTAAGCGAATCAAGTGAGCGAAAGTGTGTGGGTGAAAGGGTAGTTTAAGAATTCGGTAATGAGAGAGGAAAATAATACAAACCAAAATGAAACCAATGACCAAGAAAAAAACAAAACGAAAAACACACAAAAAATTGGATTACCAGGGTAGTACCAAGTTTATTACTGTCTCTTTTTGAATACATAGATCCACCTTAAGTTTTTTTATCGCAATCGCTTCAGCAAACCGTAGAGAAACCGTACTTCTTTATCTGCTTATAATTTTGAAAGCGTGAGAGATTTCAATGATATGCCCGGTATCAAGTAAATGCCGAGCTATTGCACTGTTGAGAGTTCTGATCATTCGCAGCCTCAATTTCTTTGGAACATGCTCAGAAATGCGAACATGTACTCTTCTCTCGACTCTTCCATTGTATGTGCTTTTGCACGTACGTGTAAATTGGTGAATGCATTTGTTTCCTTGATTTCAACACCTAAAAACCTCTGACCTGTTTTTGCATATATATATATATATATATATATATATATATATATATATAATCATTGATAACCTTTTGGTCATTCCAATCCTTCACATTCACTTATGTCAATTGTTCCACACTATTTATTATCTCAATGCTAAAATTATAATAGAGATTTGGTTGTAAGTAACTGATGAGGAACCATGAAATAAAATGAATTCATATTATTCTGCATCAGTATTTGTTCTGGCTTTATTTAAATTCATAAAGGTAACTAATTGTATGAAATTCATAATTAATTATCCAATATAAAACCTTCATCATTCTCTCCACTCATTTAACTCTAAAACAACCCACAACAATGATTATCTTTCAAAAAATAATCGATATAATAAATCTTTAATCATCTCAATCGATATTATCTAAGCGACATATTTTCTCATCAGTTTTTATCTTTTACAAGTTTTGAAAGTGTAGTTTAAACTCACATAAATTCTTTGAATTGTTATAGAAATTACATCTTGATTAGTAGTTATTGTAGCTACCGACTTAAGTTGATTACTTAACATTAATAAATCCCTTGTTCTTACTAACGAATTACTTTTTAGTTAATAAATAATGAATTTCAATGGTTGAGATCATGAATCAATTGAAGCTAGATCACCATGGAAAACCTGAAAGCACTGGACGACCGTTTCGTCCTATTATGGGACTCCTCAGCAGTGTGCATCCACGATCCCGTCACGCGAGATTCAAAACCAGGACCTATCAGTTTCGCACGCGAGCGCCCAACCACTAGACCACTGAGTTAACCGACATCCAATGGTGTTAATGTTTAACTTCAACCGATCCACGAAATTGAGCGACACATTCACCAATTAAATTATTATTTACTTACCATTCATTAAATTCTAAACAAATAGATCCCTAATTACCCATATATAAATAATTAAGAATTATCAGAAGGGCGTTTCGTGGAGATTTTAGTAATTTTTATATAATTAAAATCATGAGTCAATTGAAGCTAGACCACCATGGAGAAAACCTGGAAGCAATCAATTTAGAATGAAATTTTAAAGGACGTTCAGAATTATACAAACAAGTTAAATGAAACAAAATTTAAAAAATAAAAAAATAAACAATAATAAAGGAATTATGGAATGACAAATAACTGGAGTGAGACATTCACACTTGTTCACATACTTAATCAATGAAATTATATAAAATATCCATTTTAAAATAAATTTGAGTTTAGTTTCTAACCAAAAATAATAACACTGACGTTTGCTTATTTATATGTATGTATGTATGTAGGTGAGTGTGAACTCTTGTCACTAGGATAATAAATATTAAATATACTTTGATTATTGAATAAATTTTATTCAAAATGATCATTTAATCTAAATTGTAAATAGGTTAATTACTTTTTGTACATAATCGAATACTCTCACTATTCAATAGATTGATCATTTTGAGTTTTAGAGAAAAAAAATTGTTGAAATTTCTAATGATCTTTTTTTTTAAATATAATGATTATAAAAATTAAAAACACAAAGTTCAACCAAGGGATCTCTTTTCAACGAATTTATTATCAAGCTGTTCGTTGAAAAGAGAACCCCTTCGATGAACTTTGTGTTTTTAGTGTTTAAATGGGGATTATGATTGTTATGTTACAATAAATAGAATAAACTACTACTTAGTTCATATTTTTTAACTACTGTTAAGTTAGTTAAACTTGTTTATAAGTAAATGTCTTAATATAATTTTTCCTTTCATTCATCTCGTTTAAAAAATATTGACATTATTTTACTGATAAAATGACCATAACTAAAAAGCAGTCAAATTATTTTTGAGAAAAATGTTTAATTTTATTATGAGAATAAGAAGTTTGTGGGGATTGTTAAACGTTATTGGAATTAATAACCAACTTCAGTTAGACAATCTTTCACATCCAGAAATCACCATACAGCTATTTCATCCTAGTATGGGACTCTCCAGTAATATGTACTGACGATCACATCAAGGATTAAATCTGGAACTTTCGAGTCTTGTGGCGAATCTCTAACCTGAAAAACACTAAGCTGAGATCCTGTGAAATGGTTTGCATTTTTAATTCAATTCGTGATGTTGAGCAACCATTTTCCGTTGGGAACTAAGCTTAGACATGGTAACTATTTCACTGAACTCTAAGTCACCAGTTTGAAAATTAAGAAATTGATGCCGTCCTTGAAGGTCTTATTATGATTCCTAGTATGGGCATGGATGTGTATTGCTGAAAAGGATTGTATTAGGACGAAACAGCTCTCCGATGCTTACTGCTTTTGGACGGTTGTCTAACTTAGATTGGTTCATATTTTCAGTAATTTCAACACACTTTCTTTTAGAATCGTATTATTTGTTCTAAACTTTGGATATCTGATAATCATTCATATTTTGAAGTGTGTGTATCACATTGCTTTCTGTACGTGAACTAACTATCACAGTAGGATTTTTTTAATTATTTCACTTCCCATGTTTTCCGTTCAGGGTCCAAAAGTGAAAGACATTTTGGAATTAGGAAGCGACTAGATAATTTGTATGTAAACACATAAGGTAAAATCAGTGTTGAACTAAATAATAAATTATGATATTGAAATATATTGAACAGAAAAACAAAGTTGTCTATAAAATAATTTTAATCAAAAGTTTTTCTCATTAAAACTCATCAAAAAAAACTTATAATTATAATATAGACATTTTCATTCTATTTAAAATGTTGATATTTGTTGAAAACTTTTGAAAAAAAACTTGTTTTTCTCAATCAATTTACACAGACGAAATAAAAATAAATAAACTAACAAAAGGGGGTTTTGTGGAGATTTTTAGTAATTTTATATAGTTGAGATCATGAGTCAATTGAAGATCACAACAGAGTCTGTTGTGAGATAGTAACTCACTGAAGATATTGGTGGACGGTTGCTCAATTTCGTGGATTGGTTGAAGTTAGACATTAACGCCGTTGGATGCTGATTCAGTGTTCTAGAGGTTAAGCACTCGCGTGCAAGACTGATAGGTCCTGAGCTCGAATCACCCTAAGCAATATCGTGGATGCGCACTGCTGAGGAGTCCCACAATCGGACGAAAAGGAGGTCCAGTGCCTCCAGATTTTCCATGATGTTCTAGCTTCAATTGACTCATGATTTCAACTATAAAATAAATAGACTGTTTGATGAAAATTATTATACTGTTTCCTTTTTTCTCATTTACGATTAATTTACCTTAAGTTCTTTTTTACATGGTTTATTGCTATATCAAATAACTGATAATTCTCTTATTTAAAATTAGAGAATTGATAAAGCTCAGTATAATGATATTTATAAGAAACAAGATAAATTATTATTTATCATAGAATATTTAAATTTTGATATTTATTGTTTATTTAATCTTAGAATTGCTCACCTATATCAAATGTAACAATTCAAAATCATTCTGAATCTACTAGATCATATTTAGTTCAACAACATGAAATCATATCTAATCAAACTTTTGAATCAAACACTGCTACATCAAATAATTCTCAAACAATTCAAGCACCTATATGTTATTCTCAGGCTGAATCATTTTTTATTCCTTTTGAAACTGATTCATCAAATGTATCAAGTACATTTCATAATAAACACAGTTCAAAATTTAAATCTAAAAGTAAATCCGTAACAAATCAGCAGTCAGTACATAATCTTACTGAATTAAAACATTCGAATACTTTTGATAATGATGTTAATAATTTAGATGGTATGAGTTTGAAATCATGTAATGCAGTAATCTCAACTGCACAATTGGAAAATTATCATTTATCAGGTTCTAACGTAAGTTTGATTGACTTTAGATCATTATTTTATTTTATCTTTCAAACTTTCGGTAGTTTTTTCCAGACCAAGTTAATTGTTTACTTACTTTGGCTATACACTCACATTTTCAAGTAATTAATGTCATTATGAATATATTTTGTACTGTTTTGTATGGTAAATATTTTTTTGAAGAATGTTAGCATTGTTGATATATCATCTTTTATGTAAACAATCCAACGAATTATTGACGACTGAAGCCTTCAGTAGGATGAAACGTTTGTCATGAATTTCGCTGCTAGTCAAAACCAATGTTTGCTCACTTTTTTAGTTTACAATATTACTACTGATAGCTTTAACTTCCTCGACAAATCAACATTTGTTTTACTGCCGTTTATGAATTTTTCTCATTGAGTCAATGAGAATAATAACAGATTTTGTTAACACCAAAACTAGAAACGTCCGTCAAAAAGTTATAATGCTGCGTGAATTGAATATAAATTGATTAAGGATGATTTATCTGTAACTTCTGTTGTGGAAACAGCCAAGTGTTAAAATGATAACGATAAATAAATTAGTAACACAAAAGCAAAAATCATCACTAAATGATATCAACTGTAGAAGGATTAAAAACCATGGAGCATAATATATTTGTTTTATTCTAATCTTAAGACTCGTTAACAGAGCAAAACTACAACCCTGTGTAGGTCAGAATGCAGAACCATCTGTTTTGAAATCTAACAAGTTACATTTTTATAATACCAAATCGTCTATAATCTCAAGAACCTATATCTCTGAAGACAAAATAACCTTCACAATTGGAAAGCAGGCCACCTCGTAAGGATAGTTTACAAACCGGATGCGGTGAAGGTATTGAAAACTATGGAAAAACAGTCGTGCATGAAAATATCAGGTATAACAATGCCTAAATATGAACATCATCACAAAGATTTTGCTAGTATATAATTAGGTGGAAGAAAATATTAGTTATTAGAACTTTGTTGTTTGTGTGAAGTGAATACAATTTATTTAGTGATTAATTTATACATCTGAATAAGTGCACTCTCAATCAAAAGAAGCCAAACAGATCATTAAAATTTAAAACTATCAGCTCCAGAATTAATTTTTTTGATATGAACAAGAAATTTTCAATGAGATGATATCTGGTAAATCATACAACTTTACTGTATAATTTAGATTCCAGTGAGGCTGATGGTTAAATTATCTGGCTTTGAAATAAGAGATTAGGATTTCGAATCCCCCCTCTATCTACGTTGGTGGGCACATCTAGATAATACCACTAGCTTTTACAAAAATAATGTATCTCAGAGCCCATTAAATAAAACATGTACTCTATAATCTAGCGTGTAATATATTTAAAATATACAAATCAACATGATTTTGTATCTTTATCACAGTGCTTACATCCTTAATTAGTAGTGAACTTTCAGTACACTTTTGCTTAATAACCCAGAAATGATTTTTTTAATTTAAATTTCTCATATCAACTACTTTCATTTAAAATCTTAATCAAAAATAAAACTGAAAGATTTAATAAATTTGTAGAGAATCACATCAAGTTCGGATGCTATAGAACAGTCAGAAAATAATATTCATGCAACTCCTGGTCAATATGTAGATAATTGTAAATCTAAACAATCTGATAAACAAATACAAGAACATATTCGTCCGAAAAAGGATAGTATTTTGCCAGTAAGACAAAAAGTGTTTTTTTTCAAACCATTTCTGAAAGTCTTACGTGTTTTTTCATTTGAAAAAGTTTTGTAAAGATTTGTTTAATTAATGGGTAACATTTTTCACAGATTGATCTTGTTTATAATATGAATACTGAAGAGTTCCATACCAAGATAGAAAAAGTCATCAAATGCTCTCTCATTTTTAATGATATCATAAATAAGAATAATATTTGACAAACACTATCCATAGATTCACTTAGTATTGTTTGTTTGAATCTTCTCATTAATGTTTAGGACTGCAACTTGTCAGTCTCTTATTGGCATATGTGCAAACTGTACGTATTGCCTCGACATTGTCTTCATTCACAAGCATTATAAGCAAAGATGGATAGTGGCTAGCCTTGGAGTCCAGAGTGAACATCATGTCTGAGTTGCAGGTACATCCAGCTGAAGAGTCCCAAATAGAACGAAACGTGCGTCCTGGATTCCACTGCTAGCCGCTATCCATCTTTGTTTACAATACTATCCATAGATGTTTCATTTAAAAATAACTTAATCTCATTTTATCTATTTAAAGATCATTATCATAAGGGGGTTTTGTGGAGATTTTTAGTAATTTTATATAATTAAGATCATGAGTCAATTGAAGCTAGACCACCATGAAAAACCTAGAAGCACTGGAAGGCCGCTTCGTCCTACTATGAGACTCCTCGGCAGTGCGTATCCACCATCCCACCTCGCGACATTCGAAGTTGGTCGCGTAATTTCGTGGATTTGTTGAGGTTAGACATCAACGCCGTTGGATTCTGGCTCAGTGGTCTAGAGGTTAAGCGCTCGCATGCGAGGCTGATAGGTCCTGAGTTCGAATCTCCCTAATCGATATCGTGGATGCGCACAATCGAACGAAAAGGAGGTCCAGTGCCTCCAGATTTTCCATGATGTTCCAGCTTCAATTGACTCATGATTTCAACTATATAAAATTATTTAAAGATCAAATGTTCTCTAATATAACTACAATATTATTTAATAAATATGAATTTACATAAGTATACGTTAATAATAATTTTAAAGTGATCTAATTAAATATTTCCTTAAATCAATTTTAACACTGATTAAGTACATGTATTAAATCTGTTTTTTCTTTAGATTTAGAATAATCATTTATTTAGTGGACATTTTTTTATTTTACATTATGGACATATTTGTGTTTTATTGATTTCTACCTTCTCATATTATTCTTTGTTTCTAAGCTCTAAAGGGAATTAAATAAAAAATTTGTCAAATGATTGATTACTTTTGAGGTTATTCAAATATTGTAAAATAAAATGACCTTTAAGAGAAATATTGTTTATTTTAAGAAAACAATAAGGGTTTTAAATTCATTCAGTATTGTTTGTTTGAATCTTCCCATCGATGTGTTTAGGACTGCAACTGGTCAGTCTCTAATTGGCATATGTGCATACTGTGCGTATTGCCTCAATATAGCCTTAATTCATCTCTGCTTTCCATGCTTGGGAAATAAGGGTTTTAATTGCAAATTTTTGTTATTTATACAACTGAAATAACCTTGAGTTGTAGTTTAAAAAGACATTTGAATCTACCTAGAACTAATATGTTTAAATTGACATATATATATCACGTTATTTTGATTAGTTCTTTTAATGAACATGTCCTATGAAACAACATAAATCATATGATATTTTATGGATAGATAAAATCTTTAATATTCAATTAAAATCAATGCCATCAAAGTATATAACATATAATTCCCACTACAGCCTCATATATTATGATTAAAAATTGTGCCAGTTTTAGATAACTTCTTCAAAAGCATTATGAGCAAAGATGGATAGTGACTAGTAGTGGAATCCAGGACGCGCGTTTCGTCCTATTTGAGACTCGTCAGACGGATGTACCTGTATTTCAGGGTTGATGTTCATCCCAAGACTCGAACCCAGTACCGTTCGCTTTAGATACCATCACGTTATCCACTCAGCTAGGACGAAACGCGCGTCCTGGATTCCACTGCTAGACATCGTCCATCTGTACTTATAATAACGAGGCACAGTATGCACATATGACAATAAGAGACTGAACAATTGCAGTCTTAAACATCAATGGAAAGATTCAAGTAAACGATAATAAGTAAATTCAACTTCTTCAAAGTTACACAAATCGTATCAGAATATTATATTTTAATTTACCCCAAGGTTACATTAAGCACCGTTATAGATGGAAAAAACTATGATTAACATGTATCTTGTGAATTCTTTTTTTTAATGTTCATCTCCACAAAGATAACAGTTAAATAGATTATTAGGTTTATTAGACTGATGGTTTTGCATAGTATTAAATGTTGACTATAAAGTTTAACTGACAACAGCATTACATTACTGTAAAAATAATATTAGCAGGTTAGAATGAAACGGTGACAATTTATTTTTTTACTTACATAAAAGACGTCAGAATATTTATATAAATAAAACAATTTTTCTTCAAAATCGTCATACGTATTAAATGTAGAGAAAACTACAATGAGGTATTTCCTGGAGTTCTAGTGAGAAGCAGTAACCAGTGAAGTTCAACCAGGTCTGTTGGGAGACATCAACTCACTGAGGACATTGGTGAATGGTTGCTCAATTTCGTGGATCGTTTGAAGTTAGACATTAACACCGTTGGATGTCGGCCAGCTCAGTAGTCTATCGGTTAAGTGTTCGCGCGCGAGACCGATAAGTCCTAGGTTCGAATCTCGCGACACGGGATCGTGGATGTGCACTGCCGAGGAGTCCCACAATAGAACAAACCGGTCGTCCAGTGCTTCCAGATTTTCCATGGTGATCTAGCTTCAATTGACTCATGATCTCAACTATATAAAACTACTAAAATCTCCACAAAACCCCCTTCTGACAATGATATTTATTTTTTCACTTAAATAATAATAATGGTTTAAACTGAATAATAGTATATAATTATTTTATTTTATAAGGTTCTCATCAGTCGCCTATAAAGTGCATTATTTCAGTAACAAATTACAGGTAAAATTTAATGTACCTTCCAAAATAAATGCCAAGGTATCAAAGATTGCACTACGAACCGATCTTAGTTAAACGATTATTGGAAACTACAAAGTACTGGAATTGAGAGCAGTACACACTGGAGTGAAGGTTGACGTGTAAACGATTGAATGCAGGCTCAGTGGTCTGAATCGTGACCTGGAGGTCTTGAGTTCAACCTCGATGGGATTGAGACTACGCACTGTTGAGAAAAATCCATACTAGAACAAACTAGCTGTACAATGCTTCCTGGTTTCCAGTGGTTGTCTAGCTAAGATCAGTCTGAGATTTACAGTATGCAATTCAACAAATTGGAAAATAGTCCATAATAATATTACCTAGAAAGTATGGTAAAGATTCCAACAAAGTTAAAAAAGTTGAGTCAAATATTGCAAACCAATATCATCTGCAAACGAATGTTCAATAGCACTAAATCATTTGGATGGCGCTTTAATTATTTATGTACCTGTGCTGTAATGATGATGTAGTATTTTATAATTCAATTATCATCATTAAGGTAATAGACATTGGTTATATTATAAATAGAAGTTTGTAACTCGGAAATGTTTATTCTGTCCAGCACCAGATTGATCAATTCTGTAAAGCTGCATTTTAATTTGCTTCTATTTTCACTCAAAACAAAACTCTGTGTTCATTCCATCAAATTTCATTAGAAAATATTATATACATACTGCTGTAGTTATAGTATTATATTCTTAGAAGGAACAGTTATGCTCATAAAGGATAGTCAGTATGATACTATAATTTAACGGATAAAGTTTTCAGATTTGAATAGAACCTATTAATTTTGATTCAAATCATTTCAAAGCTTTACATAATCGATAAGGAAAATATTTGGCAATATTTGTTTCCGTATTAGGTGGTACTTATGATCCTAGAATATAAATAACTTCATAAACTATGGATTACTTATAAAGTTAACAATCATTTAATTAAAAACAAATGTAATCCAAACATATAAGATGCAGATCAAAAACAATACTTTAAAGCAATCAGTCCCTTTGATAAATTTCGATAGTGTAATAAGAAGACCAAGATTATCAGAACTATATGATGGTATATTAGCGCAATACATTTCGAACAATCTGATCATACAAACATTACTAACTATTTCTCAGATATTTTTCCAGAAATCTTGTTCGAAGACAATTGTGTCATAAATTTATTTTATTTTTTGAAACTTTGCTTCTAATATTTTTGAACAGACGTATTTAGAGAAACGATCAATGAAAGCATATAAAAAAGAAATAAGTAATTTGGAAAATTCTAGACCACCTTCTGGAAAATTACATATAGCTTTAAATATGAAGGAAACTTCGTTTAAAACTGATGAAAATTCTGTAAATACATCTAAAGTAGTAATTCCTATTCATCAAAGAAGAACTGCTAGTGTCTCACGAACAATAGGAATTGTTAAGCCTAATTTGAATGGAGGTAAGCAATTATAAAGTATTTTTTCTGCAACGATAAAATAGTGTGAAATGATAGAAACACTGCGATGTTTCTCTATTAGCAATCTACATCACGCTTATTAAACCAATTTACTATAGATTCACTTCACTATGACTGACACCAACTATGACACCAATAAAATTAATTTTGCACAAAATGAATATTGTCCTACAGAACAAGCTGTGAGTGATATGCAAAGAAATTCGAACACCTCACTTCCATTTGAAGTTTGTGCAGATGATGTCGTCCAGAAGAACGATGAAAGCCCCAAGACCGAACCATCCAGATTAGAAAACAAAACTCCACCAAAGTTAAAATTGCACGAAATGAATATTGTGCCTCACTTTAACTGTTTTGATTAAATTATAATATTAACCTTTGGGGAATTATATATACCCTCACATCTTTTATTAAACGTATTGTTAAGATTAATCTGCTAATATTCGATTGGCCCCCTTAATCAGTGAACAAAATTTGTGATATAACCACGTTCTTAAATCTATGGTCAAGTGTTTGTCCAGCTGTATGATTAAATCAAAAAGATACGCAACTTCCCAGTATATCTCTTGAGTACATTAGAAAGCCAGTAGATCATTATAATCATGTTTCTGTTTGACTGATAGATGTATACAAATTTTTTAATGGTATTATAGTATGAAACTTGGTTTACAATTTTTGAGCACCAAAATGTTTTTACTTTGTTTATCCGGTCTAATTTGCGAATACTTTTTTCATGCTGTTTAGCTCTTGACTTATCAGTACATTCATCTATATTGTAATATAATTAAGTTATTGTAATGGACAACAAATCGTTTATCTAAAGTTAAGTAATTTTGTGTCCCATTTTTACTGCTTAACATAAGAATAATTTCATTTTAGAAATGCCGGTCAATAAGCCGATAAAGCGTGTCATATAAATTTCATTTTTGCATAGATTGTTAAGAACCATCAAAACAAATGAAGGCGGTTATTGATTTTCAGATTGTTTTGTGAGAGGTTCACTGAGATAAAACGTTCAAACCATTGAGTTGATATCCAATGTTTTGTGATTCTTCAGCTGATTTGCGGTGTTACGTAACCTCCAATCATTCTCACTAATGATATTTATCTGACACTCGATATGGCTGAAACCCACTGATTAGGACTTTGCACCACAACCTCGCAAAAATATCCCTCGAAGTTAGTCATGTGTATGCATATTATGATTGATTTTATATAAGGTATTGCAGAAAGAATAGTTTTCCAATATTCCCTAGTTTCTCAGCGTTTATCTACTACCAAACCATTACAATAAATCACAAGTTAAACACGTGGAAATCGTCGTAACATCCGTATTTTGAAGTAGGGTTAATGAAGTCCTAGTGAATAACTTATTTTACTGAGTTAGAAATTACGTGAACTTAAATGAACTGAATATTAACATATCTTATAGGACAAAGAAGACATACACAAGATGAATTGTCTTTATTAGACGTTAAATCACAAAGCCACACTAATGAAACTGGGTCCTCTGGTGATTTGAAATTATTTGTTCAACTACAAACTAAATCCAATCGTCGAGCTATTTCAAATGCATTGAACTATTGTTGTTTAGCCGGACCCGTAAACGAAACAATGAAAAGAACTGCACTTGAAGTAAGTAAATAATAATAAGATCTGTTGTGAGTAATCTTTTTATATTAATTAGTATTCACAGAGTATCGTAAGAATATTTTGCATACTAATAGCCTACAGCTATATAGTGGCCATTGTCTTTTTAATTAAGATATGCTTATTGTATGATGTTTTTCAGGTACGTAAACGATTTTGTTAATTCATTAAAACAATCAACCATATTGTCTAATTTCTGAAACCATTTATCTTATCAAATAGTACATAAAACAATATTATTATTCAGTATGGAATATTTCTATATAAAATAATAATAATAATATACATTTTCATTGATTAAGTTAGTCAAACTGTCTACTTTATCATTATACGACGATCGAATAGGGAATGCGAATTCGTTGATGTACACCAAGTTAGTAGTTTAGTCCTTTAAATAATTAATTCATAGGTTAGAATCTTTGTATGCTTAATTTTATTTATTCAGCCGGCTACTATGTCTAGACCTCAGATGAAACTGCGTCTCATAAGGTAGATGAGGTACTGTTGATTACATTACTTAGAACGTTATAATATATGATAATGACTTACTTATAGTTAGTTAATCAGAAAACAATTAATTTACTAAGGGATATATAATTTCAGCGAAAAATGTCTTTTACTATTTTGACCCCCTAATTATAAACACAATTAGACTTTGACTGAAGATGAATATATAATCTATGCTAAAAAGTTATTTATCCAGGAATATTAAGAAACGTTTTTCATTACAAAACTTCTTTGTCTAAGCCCCACCTTACCATTTTGTGAAATGCTCCTCTTCTTAAAACTATTCTTTATTTGATATTGACTTTTTCCACATCTAATCGTTTCGTAACATCATACTCATTTTTTTTAAAAATGCGATTCTCTCACTCGAAGTGCAAAATGTTACTTCAGGATTGGGTTGCAGCGACACCTGAACTAATGATAGGGAGTGAAGTAGTTGAGCGTGTTGACAGCTTCACTTATCATGGAAGTCTCATCAGCCCTTGTGGTCTGGTATGTGACGAAATCTCAGCACGGATACAGAAGGCTCGTCTAGCTTTCGCCAACTTGCGTCATTTATGGCGTAGGCGAGATATCCGTCTAGCAACCAAAGGACGGGTTTACTGTGCAGCAGTTCGCTCCGTCCTACTTTATGGCAGTGAAACATGGCCAATAAGAGTAGAGGATATTCGTAGTCTACTAGTGTTCGATCATAGGTGTCTTCGAAGCATTGCTCGTATATCCTGAGACCACCGGGTAAGTAATGCAGATGTTAGGAAACGGGTACTAGGTAAAGATAGCAAATCGATTGATGAAGTAGTGAAACTTCATCAGTTGAGATGGCTGGGACATGTGTTACGTATGCCCAACCACCGACTGCCCGGACGTGCAATGCTTTATGGTGTAGGAGCAGGTTGGAAGAAAGCTAGGGGCGGCCAGACCAAAACATGGCATAAATCCATGAAGTCACTGACAAGTGGACTGGGCCGTGTTGGTAGGTGTAGACTACCTGGTTGGGATTCGCGAGATGATAGCAACCAATGATTAGAGACCTTGAATGACATGGCTCAAAATCGTTTGCAATGGCGAAGGTGCATACACTCTTTGTGTTCTACCAAATTCCAATCTTCTGAATTCTTCATATCCGTATCCTTTTTCTCTTTCCAAATTTATTTCACCGTATTATACTCCTTCAATAGCATCTTCAAACCCTTATCTTTCACATAATACTTATACTCTTACTACTTCTACCACTATGGGATTTGAATCGACAAATTCATCTCTGTGCTAATGTGGTATGGCAACTCGAACTGATGTACGTACGTACGAAGTTCTACGTTGTAACTGACTGACTGACTCATTTTTAATCTTTTTTACTTGAAAATAAAAATTTATTTAAGTGAACATGTCTTAATTATGGTGTTAGCCATCGGCTATAAACATGCATTTCATTCTGAGTTGAGCAAATTTTGTAAATGAATGGAGTTCTCGCAACCTTTTTGATACCATTCACATTTTGTGAATTAGTACTACAATTTTGTTGAAATCACAGAATTATAAAAGTTAGACAACCACAGAAAAGTCGAGAGCACTAGACTGTCGTTTCATTTCGGTGTGACACTTCTCAGAAGTTTGGATCCATGACTCCAAACGCGAGGATCGAAACCAGGACCTTCAGTCCTGCACTTGACCCCCTAACCTCTAAATCACTGAGTTGGCACCCACTGATGTACAAGTCCACTTTCAACCATTCCACCGAAATCCAAAGTATATTAATATAACCTTGAACTCAATAAAAGTGTGACCAATTTTAAGCGATTTTTTAAAAATTCTTAGTATATTAAAAGCTATCATCTGATAGCTTGAATAATAATGCTTCCTAGTGGGATTAAAATAATCAACAAACTTATAAAAATAGAAGTGAGTTTTTATTAACCCAGTTATTGTCTCAAAATAATTTCTGTTCATTTCCTATTTAACTTGACCGTAAATATTTAAGTTAGTTGTATTATTTAATTTGACTTATATTCAACGTTATTACACTAACGGTACGCATGACTTCACCCTACTGTTTAATGTTAACAGTAGTCAACATATTTTTACAAAACGTTTAGATAGACAATAAAGTTTTCAGTGTAGTTTAGAACGCCTTTTTCCTGTGAACAAGCTAAAGCTTAGGTCAATTAACTAAAATAGTTGTAAGCGTGAGTCAATTGAAGCTAGACCACCATGGAAAACCTGGTAACACTGAAAGGCCGTTTCGTCCTATTATGGGACTCCTCAGCAGCGCGCATCCACGATCCCATACTCGCGAGATTCGAACCCAGGACCTACCAGTTTCAACTGATCCACGAAATTGAGCAGCCATTCACCAATTATCTTCAGTGAGTTCCTATCTCACAACAGACGTGTTTTTGAACTCCACTGGTCACTCCTTCTCACTAGAGCTCCTGGATATACTTCTCGAAGTCACTAGTGAGCATATGATGGTCTACCTTCAATTGACTCACGCTTTCAACTATGAAATATACTAAATCTTCACGAAAACCCCTTCTGATAAAATAGTTGTGTTTGTAAAGTTGGATTCTGGTTAGTAAAGAAATCCAGGTCTCATAATACTTGTTATTTGAGACTTGGCATCTTGGTTTATCTGTATCCTAGTGTTTATATTCACACTGAAACTCTGGTCCACTAACTTTCTCTCGAAAAATCAACGTTACCAAGTGAGAAACTGAGTCAGCATAGTCACGAACTTCGCTTGCGCATAACATAACAGCAGTCTGATTTTGTGAATCTGATTAGTTTACGAGTGGTTTATTATCAACACTAAATCCAATTGTTCATTAATAATTAAATAGCAGATATGTTTATTAAGTGTTTAGTAATTAGTAGTGATATAATACTAGAGATCATTCTATAATTCATGTAGCGTAATTACGACAATATAAGATTTTGTAACTTCTACATCATGTGAATAAGTAAACCATCTGTAACACTAATAAATTGATAATGGATTATTTTATTTATTTAGACACAAATACAAAGGGGCACCAGATATATATGCGCCGCACAAATCTCATTTGATTTGTGTGAGGGATGTGATACTGCCCGGGTGCCCAAACTGAAGCAGGTGGTTTTCTTAGGGGGCCACACCCGGAGCCTTTGAATTGAATGTCTGATCCACAAGGCAGTGGAGCATCGTGAGGAGATGCAATCCCATGGTAACCGGTGACCAACGATTAATTCATACGCCACTTGTTCCCTCAGGATACTGGAGCTTATGTGCACCATTGGTTTGGAATCAGGGTTTTCCAACTCCCCTAGGTGGACCCTCCGTGTCCACCAATCCGGTTATAGCGCCGGACATTCGCTTTTCGTCCTCTCACTTTCGTAAACAACACCCCCGCCACGAGAAGGCAGTGAGTAGGACTTCCCTGGCAGAGGCTATATATTCGCTGGCCATATGAGAGCATTTCGAGAGGGAGAGCGGACTCTTGTGGGTTAGACCTTAGATCAAAGGCTCGGGGTGTGGTGCCCTAAGAAGACCACCTGCTTTGGTTTGGGCACCCGGGCAGTATCACAGCCCTCACACAAATAAATGAAATGATGACTTGTACTGACAATCCTATTTACACGCTTACTATATGCCAGACAATTTGCATTATTATTTATCATATCGCTAATTCACCCCCTTTTACTCCCAATTTGTGCACCCTTACTCTTCAACTTATGCAGCAGCTCGCCCATGGTGGAAACTCTGTTCTATCTAAACGATCTCCAGTGACTGTCTGGTTGAAAGTGAATGCTTCCATCGATTACGAATACTGAAGCAGTCTTTCTGAAACCACGTACGATGTTCAAGCTGGCCTCATTCAACGTTCGCACACTAATACAGATCAAACAACAGATGGGGCTGGCTATGTCTTTAGAAAGTCTTAATGTTGATGTTTGTTGTCTATCCGAGACCCGTATTCAAGACTCTAGTGAAGTACTACAAATTCGCTCTCCATCTGTCGCCTCGAAAAGCTTGTTTCACGTGCACTCATACGGGGACTCTGTGGCATCTTCGTCTGGTTTTGCTGGCGTTGGTGTCGCACTAAGCGCTAGAGCTGAGGCAGCACTAATCGATTGGATCCCCATTAACAGTCGGTTATGTGCTGTTAGATTAGAAAGTTCCATCAAAGTGAGAAGAAATCGGCGTGAGAAACGGTGTCTTTTCGTCATCTCCGCCTATGCCCCGACAGATTGCAGCCCGGATGCAAACAAGGATGAATTTTTCGAAGGGCAGTTCAACTGGCCTGCTGCTCCGGCAACATCAACCAGTTTGTCCTGCCCCCCATGGCCGGTGAAGATTGATCCACCAAACAAGGCGGAAGTTCGCAAGGAACTCCAACTCTTGAAACGTTACAAAACACCGGGCCCAGATGACTTACCTCCGGCTCTTTTTAAAGATGGTGGTGACTTCCTGACTAAGGAATTGACTGTGTTGTTTACAAAGGTTTGGGAGCAAGAAAGTGTTCCAACATCATGGAATGAGTCGGTAGTCGTCCCTATCTTCAAAAAGGGTTCACGTTGTTCCTGCAATAACTATCGGGGGATAAGTCTACTTCTGATTGCGTCCAAATTATTGGCTTCTGTCATTCTTCGTAGGTTGTTTAAAACCCGAGAAAGATTGACTCGCGAGGAGCAGGCTGGTTTTCGTTCTGGTCGAGGATGCATTGATCATATCTTCACCCCCCGTCAAATGTTAGAACACCGTCATACTTATCGCAGGCCAACAATCGTAGTGTTTCTTGATATCAGGGCTGCCTTCGATTCGTTGGACAGGACTGTTCTCTGGGATTGTCTATAGAAGAAGGGTGTGTCTGAGAAGTTCATTGACATCTTAAAGGCCCTGTATACGAACACTTCAGGTAGAGTGAGGGCATACAACCACCTTTCTCCCTTGTTCCATTCGAGCAGTGGGGTTAGGCAGGGTTGCCCGATCTCACCATTCCTCTTCAACTATACCATGTGATTTCCACCTTCGAAGGGCAAAGTACTCTTATAAGACTGGCAGGATTCTAATCCTGTACTCACCCTAGATGGTGAGCAGATTGAAGTAGTCGAGAAGTTCGTGTATCTAGGTAGCTACATAAGTGCTGGTGGTTGCGTGAGTGATGAGATCGATGCACGTATAACGAAAGACAGAGTGGCTTATGCCAATCTGTGCCATCGTTGGCGCCTCCGTGATGTTAGTCTGGCTGTAAAAGGTCAGATCTACAACGCGTCGGTGAGAGCAGTTTTACTCTATGCTTGTGAAACCTGGCCTCTCCGAGTTGAGGATGTTAGACGACTCTCGGTGTTCGATCATTGTTGTCTCCGAAGGATTGCTGACATCCGGTGGCAACACCATGTTAGTAATGCAGAGATTCGGCATCGTGTGTTCGGGCGCAGAGATGATAATTCAATTGTTGTCACCATCTTGAAACACCGACTTCGGTGGCTTGGACATGTTTACGAATGTCGTCCCAGAGACTTCCACGTCGTGCATTATTTGCCGACTCTGAGACTGGTTGGAAAAAGCGGAGAGGTGGTCAGTGTATGACATGGTGTCGTGACATGAAAGAGAGCTGCAAAGGGCTAACTTCCGTTGGTCCTTCACGAATCCCTGGCTGGGGTCCGAGAGATGGTGCAACACAGTGGCTAGAGTTGTTACCAGATATGCCTCAGAATAGAAACCAGTGGCGAGCCTGCTGTAACCTTTTTTTTACTTTCTTCATAAAGAGTGGTTCTAACTTTCTTAACTGAAAGGGTCTTCCGGTCGAACATTTCAGTCCCCCTTATCTTTTCATCCTTTCTCTTCCTATTTTCATTATTTTGTGTGGCGCATATGTATCTGGGGCCCTTTTGTACCAATATGTATGTGTTTAAATAAATAATAATAAATAAAACTGTTGACAATATAATTGTCTATTACTCCTAGATTTTCTTTGTTTACCTAACTAAAAATAGTTTATGATGTAAACTATTTTAGAATTAAATAATCTATCATTAGAATCAAATGAATTAGGTTTTAAAATGTTAGAAGTCAAATATTATCCAAGCAAAACTCAAGTTCTATGAGTTTTTAGTGTTTTCAGTTTGATCCCAACAGAACCACTAAAAATATATGTATAAAATTTTAATTAAAACTATCTTACAATCATTGAGTCCAACTTCATTCTTATTTTCTAATTGTTTATCATCAGTAGTATTATCATCTTGTAATTGAAGTTAGTCATCGATAATACATCATTCTTATAAAATGCAAATTCCTTAATGTGAATGAAAAAAATAATTCATTTCACAACTCTCTTTAAACTAGAATCAGACAATGTTATTGTGAAAAGTTTGTCTTAAAATGATAATGGAATGAATAAATAACAATTATTTATGAAAGTTCAATTATATTATCTTAAATGATTAAACAGTAAAACATGAAACAAATTGGCCAGTAAAATGATTTACATTGAATCAATGAATAACAAACAATCATGATTTGCATTAAAAGAAAACTTCAAATAAATCTTATTGTCGTTCCTATTTTAGGCTCTTGGATGTTCAGATGGTAAACATTTTATAATTCTTTTAAAAAGTCAATGTCAATACAGTGGATTATATAATTATTTACCAATTATTGAAAAAGCAGTTCGCATTAGTGGAACAGGACCGAGTAAAATTGAAAATAATATGGTTGATAAATATTATAAGTTAGTTGATTAAATTATAAATTTCTATTATTGTCCAATGGTTTATTTGCTTTCGATCACTTTTAAACAATAACTGCAAAATTTTATTTATTTGGTCACTTTTAGATACCAGTAGATTTCATGTGACTATCGTTTAATTCATTGGACTTTTAATCAACAGACTACAGGCTCGCACACGTTTCGATTTGAATAGTTGTATACTATCACTCCCATTCATATAATCACTGTAATTCAAGGCTGAATATAAATTTGACTTTCAAGTTAAATAACTGATACTATCTAGTTAAATATCATAACTTCCGTCATCCATAATATATACAGACACAAATGCATTTGGTTTTCAATATGGAATGGAGCACCACTAAGAACTATGAGATATTGGATGGAGACCTCATCCTAATTTGGGAGCTCTTAGAAATGTTCCTTTAAATTCCACACGACAAACACAATACCTACTAATATAATGTGAAGTTCGGGGTTTTAAACTTAATAGTTTACATTTTTGACTGTCTGTTAATTATATTATGTAACTATCATTGACTACCATTGATGGTATCCGCGTGGCATTCAATATGGCTGAACTGAACCGAGTGTCACCAGAATTTTGTGAATTCATTAAAAGGCCAGTCATTGTTAGGATTTGGGTTCCCGGAAATTATTAAATTTCTTGACAAAAATTGTTCATTAATGTACAATCGTTCAGCATATACAAGTTTTCGATGGTCCCCCGACTAATATTGTGCTTAGACCATACTATTAATAATGAATCTAGTATTATTTTACTGTATTCGCCAAGTGATTGGCAGGTTACTCCGATTCCAACGTCCTCAAACTTCCAATCAAAACACTAACATATTAAATGAGTGATTACCAACATTGTTTACAGTCACGACTCACGTCCTTATATAAATAAATTACAAGATCACAACGGATAGTTAATAGCAATCCTCAATAGGTACACCCCTAGAACATTCGTAATACAAATCTGAATAACAGCTGTATGGTTTACTAACTGTCATTAATGGATTGACAAAAGACTTTCCAATCGTTAGTGAATTGAATGAAAGCTTACAATCAAGGTAATATAAAAATGCCATGAACTAACTTTTTAGTAAATACACAGGAAATATGTAGGTTGATTTCCGTGAAAATTGTTTCCCGACTTTCATAATTTCCTAACCACGTTTCTTCCTAACAAGTTAAAGTTACTTTGTTAGTTTTTTTTTCTTATTTGTACCTCTCTATGTTCAATGAAGATATGATAGTGGATTGAAAAGATTTGTTGAAATCAATTCCACATCACATATGTCAACCATTATCGATGCAATACAACTACATGGACGATCACGTAACTATTCCACAAAATCGTATGCAGCACAAACAACAAATTCAACCAAATGTCCTCTACATGCAAAATAAAGACTTTTAAAGAAAAAAATCAAATTAATTTATGATACGTGCATTACATTGCATCACTTGTTTTGGTCACCATCTAGTAAAAAGATGTTATGCATTATAAAATGAACAAACAAACAGACAAACACGTAAACGTTGAAAAAATACAAATAAATGAGAAATGTGAAGTGTTTCTTCTTCCATTTTTATTTAGATTTATTATGTTATGCCAATATTTTTTCTCAATAAAATATTAAAGCAATCAGAATTGTTTTCTGTAAATTTAAAATGTAGAATGAAAATTCATGGATTATAATCATGAAAATTCAGTTAACATGATGCCTCAGAATAGCTTGAAGAAAACGTTTAGCAACGTTTATTTGTATGATGCAGTTGTAAACATGAATCTGATGCTGATTGACGTCAATGATAACAAGATTCCGCCAAGTTAGTTTCTAAATGATCATGGATTCAAATTGACTTCATTAATTTACCGTAAATATCATTGAACATATACCTAAAAGGTCAAGTTTGAGACTGACAATTAATGAGCCTAGCCGTACAATTTCAAACTCACCTAATAATTAATTACTGCACGTAAAATCTATTAGTTGTACAACTACTTTGATGATGTTTGATTCATTATCATTGTTTTCGAAAACACCATCGTAATTACAATTGATTTCGTCTTACACAACAAAAAGTTCACACAGATAGTGATAAAACAATACAAACAAAATTATATACCGAAATGACAGAAACCTATTCTTTACTGATTTGATAGCACCATGCACTTTTTGTTGGAAAATACTACGGAATGACAACAATTTATCTATAAAAACATAAAAAGTCAGACCTTCCTTAGATAATATGACAAACGTCTGATAGTAAGATTAGGTCATGAAATAGTGACAGCAAAATATGAAATCTATTGTGATATACAACGGTTAAATAATTTCTATGGTAAATTTGAAGAAATGAAATAAAGATTATTAAGAAGTAATGATAATAAATCAACAATTGATAACGAACCAAACAAAAATAATAAAGGAAAAGTTAAGGTCCTAACAAAATAAGATCATCATTTCTTATAGTGCTCATTTCCCACATTGTTGATGATTGGTGTTAAAGATAATTTGTAAAATCAGTGTTTCCTACTGCACAACTTGATTTTAGACAATTTTGTGAAATTCCCCGGCTATACTAACTCCGAAATCGTCTTTACAACAACTCAATTCGTAAGATTAGTGTAAACAATTCCATAAAACATAACTATTTATGAATTGATGAAGCAGGTAATAAACTCTTATCACAAATTAGTAAACAATTTTTACTTTGTTACGTCTCAAATAACTCCGCCTGTAGCTCCTCCGGGGGCTACTGCCGGTCCGAAGCCCGGGTAAAGGAGGAGGTTTTGGCATGCGGTTAGCGACCCAATCCCGTAGAAAACCAACTCGCTGAAAAACGCTAACCAGAAAAAATTATTCAAACCATTTAAACTCTGCCCTTCGAGTTGAAGGAATAATTATGACGTCTCATGATGAAAGCCGAGTTCCTTCGGAAGTCATGAGGCCCATGCACCTTCTAACAACCAGAGCGACAATTTTTATAGGTACATGGAGTGTCCGAACAATGTGGGAGACCGGAAGAGTCTTCCAAATTGCTGCAGAAATGAAAAGATACAACCTGGAGGTGCTTGGAATCAGTGAAACACATTGGACGCAGATTGAACAACAACGACCAGCTTCAGGGGAACTTCGGTCATGAAGAACAAAATGCCCCACATACACAAGGAGTGGCACTGTTGTCCAGAAAAGCACAAAATGCACTTATTGGATGGGAATCTTATGGACCAAGGATCATCAAAGCCTCCTTCAAAACAAAGAAAGAGGGCCTTACAATGAATGTCATCCAATGCTATGCGCCTACCAACGACTACGATGAAGACGCTGAAGACCAATTTTACGATAGGCTGCAGTCGATCTTCGAGAAGTGCCCAACAAAGGACCTGACCATTCTGATGGGAGATTTCAATGCCAAGGTTGGAAAGGACAACACTGGATACGAAGACGTCATGGGACGACAGGGACTAGGAGAAAGGAATGAAAATGGTGAGAGATTTGCAAACCTATGTGCTTTCAATGAACTGGTCATAGATGGCACCATATTCCCACACAAAAACACACACAAAGTCAATCAGATTTCACCGGATCACACTACACAGAACCAAATTGACCATATCTGCATCAACAAAAAATTCCGGAGGACGATGGAGGATGTGAGAACAGGGAGAGGAGCTGATCATCATTTGCTGGTCGCCAAGATGAAACTAAAACTTAAGAAGCACTGGACAACGGTGCGGACAACATCACAAAAGTTTAATACGGCCTTTCTTCGAGATGCTGTCTAACTCAACAAATTCGAGATAGCCCTCAACAATAAGTTCTAGGTCTTTCATGATCTACTCAATGGAGAGGAAACTACCATGGATAACAACTGGAAAGAGATCAAGGAGTCAATCACTTCAACATGTCAGGAGGCTCTGATTCACAAGAAGCACCATCACAAAGAATGGATCTCTGTTGGTACACTGGACAAGATTGAAGAAAGGAGGAACAAAAAGGCAGAAATCAACATCAAATGAACAAGAGCAGAAAAAGCCTAGGCACAAGCCGAATACACAGAAGTAAACAAGAAAGTGAAGAGAAGCATCAGAACCGACAAACGTAAACATGTGGAAGATTTAGCAATGACAGCGGAAAAGGCTGCAAAAGAAGGGACCATGAGACGATTGCATGATGCAACAAAGAAACTCGCTGGAAATTACCGTAAACCAGAACGATCAGTGAAAAGCAAGGAAGGCAAGGTAGTTACTAACAATGAAGAACAGGTGAGTAGAGCACATCAAAGAACTCTTAAGTCAATCAGCTCCACTGAACCCACCCAACATCGAAGCAGCACCCACAGACCTCCCAATCGATGTTGGCCCACCAACAATTGAAGAGATCAGCATGGCCATTAGACAAATCAAGAGCGGCAAAGTAGCAGGACCAGACAACATTCCAACAAAAGCACTGAAAGCAGATGTAGTAGCAACTACAAAGATACCTCACATACTCTTCGGTAAGATTTGGGATGAAGAACAAGTACCAACGGACTGGAAAGAAAAACACCTGATCAAAATACCAAATAAAGGCGATCTCAGAAAGTGTGATAACTACAGGGGCATCACTCTTCTTTTAATACCAAGAAAAGTCTTCAACAGGGTATTGTTAGACAGAATGAAGGATTCCGTAGACACCCAACTTCGAAACCAATAGGCTGGATTCCGTAAGGATCGATCGTGTACAGACCAAGTTGCAACTCTATGGATCATCGTGGAACAATCAATTAAATGGAATTCATCACTCCACATCAACTTCATTGACTACAAGAAATTATTTGATAGCGTCGACAGGACAACATTATGGTGTCTTCTTCGACACTACGGCATGCCTGAGAAGATAGTCAATATCATGCAGAATTCCTATGATGGATTAAACTGCAAAGACGTGAGTGAAGGACAGCTCACTGACTCATTCGAGGCAAAGACCGGTGTCAGACAAGGTTGCTTACTCTCACCCTTTCTCCTAGTGATCGACTGGATCATGAAGACGTCAACATCTGGAGAACACGGGATACAGTGGACAGGCAGGATGCAGCTGGATGATTTAGACTTCGCAGATGATCTGGCTCTGCTTTCACACCTGCAACAACAAATGCAGGAGAAGACGAACAGTGAATCAGCAGTAGGTCTCAACATACATAAAGGGAAAAGCAAGATTCTCTGATACAACACAGTATGCGCCAATCGAATCACACTTGACGGAGAAGCTTTTGAGGATGTGGAAACCTTTACATATCTGGGCAGCACCATTGATGAACACGGTGGATCTGATGCAGATGTGAAGACGCGAATCGGTAAAGCAAGAGCAGCAGATCTACAACGGAAAAACATCTAGAACTCAAAACAATTATCAAACCGATGAATATGTTGTTCTATCAGATATCGTCAACAGAGAATGTGAAAAGTTCATGTTACGCTCGTTGACAGAAGATCAATTTAAATGCCTTATATTCATCAAAGCTCTGCAGCCACCACAAGATGCTGAGATTAGAACCAGACTTCTAACTCGTTTGGATCAAGATCCTAACATCACACTCAGAACGTTAACAGATGAGTGTAAGCGGCTACAGAACATCAGACACGACAATCAGTTGATTGAACAGGTAAATCCTAATTTAACCTGCAGTAGTGTCAATGCTATTACGAGGTTAAAAGTTCAGGAACCGAAAACAAGTGGTAGCAAACCAACGACTGCATGTTGGTTATGCGGCGATTGGCATTATGTACGATTCTGCCCATTCAAGAAACATAAATGTCAGATGTGTAATAAACGTGGGCGTAAAGAAGGTCATTGTTCTCCAAATCGTACGTCCCAGCCTAAGCAAAAGCACAAACGTCCTCGACAAATGAAGTCAGCCGAATCTAAATCACTTTCTCTGGTAGCAGCCTTTCAAACAAACTATGACATTCGGATAAAGTATGTTACGATCCAGATTAATGGTATAGCGGCTCGTCTTCAAATTGACACAGCATCCGATATTACTCTAGTGTCTAGAGAGACTTATAACTTGCTGGGAAAACCGCCAATGAAGCCATCCAAGAAAACGGCTAAAAACGCATCTGGAGGTGTACTGAAGCTAGTTGGTGAATTACAATGTGAATTTTCCTTCAATGGAAATAGCTGTAAAGGAGTATGCTATCTAACAGAACGACCAAACCTTGATCTACTTGGTCTAGATATGTTAGAAAAGCTTGGATTAATGGATAAACCCATCAACAGCGTGTGTAACGTGTCGTGTCCATCATTAGACACCACTTCATATGCAAAAAAGACAGGTAAAAAGGTTCCAGAAATACGGAGTGTAGCAGCAGCGGCAATTCGATACACTCCAGTGTCTTCAGGTGAAGTCAGAAAAGACTTTTCAGCATTTTGTCAGCAGAACGGAATCAGGCACATCCGAACACCTTCATTCCATCCGCAATCGAATGGCCAGGTAGAACGTTTTGTTGGTACGTTCAAAAATGCTCTAAAAAAATCAAGAGGGGAGGGGGACAGCGAAGAGATCTTAGAGAGGTTCTTGTTTATCTACCGTTCGACACCGAACCCTCAGACAACAAATGGAGTCTCCCCAGCGGAAGCGTTACTCGGCAGAAAAATAAGGACACATTTCGATGTCATCCGTCCGACGACAGCTCGTGAACCCCAACGAAACTTACCGATGGAAAAGCAGTTCAATCGACACCATGGGGCACAAAGACGATTGTTCACGGTGGGTAAAAAGTACTTGATATGGACTATCGTGGTAAACATCCTACGTGGACAGCTGGTCGGATCGTGAGAAAGAAAGGGAATGTGGTTTATGAGGTGTCAGTTGGCTCAGAAGTTTGGGTGCGTCATGCTAACCAACTGAAATAAACTTCGATCTCCAACAACGAAACGCAGCATATATTACCTCTTGATGTTCTGCTAGACACCTTTGAGATCAAAACACCTGAAACAGACAGGACAGTCAAGGTGCAAACGAAGGATGATACAACGTCCTTATTACCTAGAAGATGGACTAACCGGAAGCGCAAACCAGTAAAGCGGTTGTAGTTGGACCCTAACACCAGATCCTACGAATCTGCTCAAGGGGGAGGTGTTAGTGGGATATAGATTGGATTAAGCATGTTTTATGCATGATGGTGTTGCTGTGCGCTGATTGGTTAATTTTAAACCGATCAGTCGGGGCATATTATTGCAGAAAAATCTATAAGCTTCTTATGCATATACTAAAAATATATGAACGATATTTAAACTATTGATTGCTGTTCACTTATCATTATTATTTTGTATACAATTTTATTCATGTTCAACGTGTTCTGATTTTGGGGTCTTGTCGAGTGTCATCGTATAAGAATACTAAACAATAGGAATAGCTGGGTCGTTTATATAGCAAAAACTACAATTATAACAAACACCAAGGTTAGAATTTTTAATACAAATGTCAAAACAGTTCTACTTTATGGGGCGGAAACCTGGAGAACTACGAAGGCCATCATTCAGAAGATACAAGTGTTTATTAACAGTTGTCTACGCAAGATACTTCGGATTCGTTGGCCAGACACTATCAACAACAACCTACTGTGGGAGAAAACAAACCAGAATTCGGCGGAGGAAGAAGGGCTGGAAGTGGATAACGCACACATTGAGGAAATCACCCAATTGCGTCACAAGACAAGCCCCCACATGGAATCCTGAAGGTCAAAGGAGAAGAGGAAGACCAAAGAACACATTACGCCGAGAAATAGAGACAGACATGAGAAGAATGAACAAAAACTGGATAGAACTAGAAAAGAAGGCCCAGGACAGAATGGGTTGGAGAATGCTGGTCGGCGGCCTGTGCTCCATTGGGAGTAACAGGCGTAAGTAAGTAAGTAAGTTTCAAATACTTTTTATCATTATTCATCGTTTTATGAATGATTCTGTAACCCTATTTTAGATGTAGTTTTATTCTTAAAAGATTGTGTAATGACAGGATTCTAAATTATTATTCATTAAAAAGTTTATCAGCTTTTATAAATCATAACTGGAGAGCTTCAAAATACAATTCTTGTTACCTTTTCAGTTATATTATTGAACACCTTGGTTTCTCTTTGAACTCAGATTCTTTACAAATTCATAAGTGTTCACTAGTCGAGATTCAAATACTCCGACATAAACACGGTGTACAAGCTTAAAAAGGCTTGACTCGGTAGCTATGGTGTACATGTTTCGCCTTTTCCTAAACATTTTCCCTAAAACAACCGAACATAACCGTCTAATAAGTTGATTACACTACAGTTGAATTACAATATTTAAAATAAACTCTTACAATTGACTCATAACTACTAACTAGGCAACCTGTTTGCACGTTTTTTTTAATGAAAATCACATAATTTACACTGAGAAATAAGGAATTTAATCGATTTACCGGTATACATGTGTAGAAATATATTTCAAAGAACAGACAAAAATACTGGCAAACATTAACAGTAGCTTAAGGTACACTTTTTGTCATTTTTAAAAGCTGAAGAAAGAGGAGAAAGGGGAATCGAGGAAAAGTGATAAGCTATTCGAAATAGTGCTCACATGAATTTCAAAACAATTGCATTGATCAATAGGAACGATTATGAAACTAAGACAAAGATAACTATAGCAAGTTAAACGAGATTTTAAAAATTCCTTCGGTGTAGAGGTTCAACATGGTTTGTAAAGTTCACTGAACAGAAAGTATATAATACATTAAAGCGTGAAAAGATTTGCAAATTTGATTTACTTAGTAATGTAAGAAGTCAGTACGAAATTTCGGCAGCATTTCATTTATTGTAATACTATTCCAATCTGTAAAATGATTTTAATAGGATGAGAAATAAACAATCAATACATTTAACAAATAAAACAAATGCAATAAATGAATAGTTTTTTTCATTAATTTGAAAAAACAAACATATTAAATTAAGGTAATTGTGATATGGGGAAAAACTAGGCTGAACAACTAGGCCTTAAATGAATCGAGAGTGAGTGAACTGAATATATGATCTCCTCGAAAGACATCTAATCATATTTACTTTTCCGTTACTACTTGTGTATTAAATATGTGGTTTTATTAAATAAAAGAAATGTATTCAGAAAATCCCGGTCAATTGAATTGAAATGTGAGAAAACATTCAAGTTCTAGACCCGAACTTAGCAGTAGATCTAATATTCGACTAAGTCAGTTAGCTACAACGTAGGACCAAGCACATTTATGCACCGGTCCAAGTTGCCATTCGACTATGTAGGTTTTCAAAATAAATAGAATCAGACCAAAAATATTTGTGCAGTATATATATGTATATAGTTTTTAGTAGTGGAACAATTGTGAAAATATCTATTACACCAAATTGAAAATTTATTTTCAACGATTTAGTCTTTTAGATATTTTGAGTAGTAAGACCTCTTTTACAACATTGGTGAAGGTCAAATTCAACAAGTTATACGATCATCTTAATTACAAGGTGATACAATAAGCTCAATGTAAATATCTACTTCACCTCTGAACTTGTTTAATTTAAATATGCTTAACTTCTAAACATTTGGACAATTTATATTAACAAATCGTCTTAATTTATATCACTTCACTCAACACAATAATCCATGACCGAACTTTTGATATCGTTATTGATGATTATTTCTTATCCAACGCTACTTACTATTCTCTTGATTGTATCTAACTTACAATCTGATTCCAGTATGGATTAAATACTAGTCATTCCTACGCTGACAGACAACAGATACGAGCATTGTTAAAAGTTGTATTCACCTTGAAACTATTTTGCTAGGATATCAGAATTAGAATGACAACAGTACAATTTGTTAGGAATTCGATGTACAAAATATTCTTCATTCATACATCATACACGAATAAATACTTTGAAGAAATTATACTATCCCTTATTGGAACTTTACGAAACGCATGTATTAGTTTTAAGCTGTAGGAAATCCTCCAGGCACTAAAGTATTCAACACATAATCAATTCGATTTGTACAGCAACGCCGGATATTAGTGCAAAGCAGTAATGGAGTGTCGTCTCACATGAAGTAGATGTGAAATGTACATCGACATACAATGATATCACGCTAATAAAAGTACCTAAATTTTCAAGTATGAATCTGATGAATGCCTGAAGAATATTTACTAACTCGAGAGTCATTCATATGGAAATCTATAATATTTTGATCAACATAGAATTCAAAACATTTCAATCAGAACTCGATGTGGTAGTATACTTGAAATATTTACCAGTTTGGATTACCACCACTTTGTCATTAGCATTTTTTATAACATTACACCAAAAATAAACTGTTATTAATGTACATAACGTCAGTGAACGTTAATTATACAAGAAACTCAAGAATTAAGACAGAAGGAATGAAAAAGATTTTATCAAGGTGGTCTATTTTAACGTATATAATCTAATATCTCTATACACTTATTAAGGTTGTCGAGGTAAATTGTCAAGATGAACATTTATAGGTCTCACACAACATTTACATGAAGCAAAATAAAGTGTTTCAAATAGGAATAAATTGAATGGAAAAAACAACAGAAAATATTTTAAAAAATTAACAAACCTCAGAGGGCTTAGCGAATGGACAACGCCAGTTATACAAATAATAATGTAGATCACCGTCTCCGATGCCAAATTTCAACTCTTCCAGAAATTTTCCATTTTCCATTAGATCCAAAGCATTGAATACGTCAAACTTTAACTGTAAATTATAAGAATAATGACACACCATAGTGAACAAATGGAGTGAAAAACATGAAATGTACTAAAGATAAACAATCAACTGTAAATCTTATAAAATTTTCAATGAATCGATTGACAACAATAATAAAAAGTTGAATAAGATGTCATGAAAAGTATTTGGAAAGAACTAAAAATTCAAACAATAATAAAGGAAAGGCTATAAACTTTTACAGTATGAAAGGTTGATAATTTTTGTGATAAAGAACATAACAAAAGGATAAAATGGTCAACACATGAAGAAAACTATCAACTGAGTCACGAAATACATGCTTGTGTAGTCAGTATGGAATAATCTTTTGTGGTATGAAGATCATGGATAATATTCAGCTTTTCCAATCGAAGATAGAATTTTGTGTGTGAGATTCACTTATTAAGACAGTTTCATATAGTTAGTTGTCTTCGAAAATTTAAATAAAGCAGGAATGAAATCGATTGCATAATACAATAAATTCGTTATACTTGGATGTATTCTGTTTAGCTACGTGTAAGGTAATACATTTGATTATTTTAAATTATTAACATAATTTGAAAAAATGAACTGTCTAACAATAAATAAAACATCCTATAATGATCACTTCTATCATTTATAAAAACCTGTTCAAGTTTAGTTTATAATTAAATTTAAATTTACATCCTTGCTATTTATTGTTGAACAATTCATCTTTTCAAATTACAAAATATAATAATAAGTCCAAACAGTCAAACTTACTACCTTGCATGTAGCTAAAGAGAAAGTAGCTAAATATGATGAATTGATTGTATTTTGAAATTTCTGTTTGCTTTATTGGTGTTACGCATGAGCAGCTTGCATTCCATCGATTTATCGAAAATCGTTAGAAGAATATAGATTAAATTAAAGTACGTTTCGTGTAGGATTATGTTGGGACACTTTGATTAGCTATCTTTTAACCAATCAGTGCTAGTGGATACTTGGAGAAGACTCTAAAATCTTCTCATGTAAAAACTATAAATATAATAACGTTTTTCTTATTGTGATTCCTACTTCCATCTCCTCCTTGTTATTTGGAACGTGATTTCGTTCCTGTTCAATAGTCTTCTGACTTGGGACCTGTCGGGTGAAGCAGTGTCCAAGAATACTAAGCAATAGGGGTAGCTGGGCCGTAATAAGAGAAATTATAACAAAAACTAACAGTTTTCTTATCTGTTGACACACCTTTAATAAGCTCGGCCATGTTGAACTGGTTACTTTTGTGGTTATCAGTTTTGACAGTTGACTGCTGTTATAGAGTTTATCATCTTGAATACAAGTTCCTTAACCTAAGATAATTATTATTTTCTGTAAAACCAACTATTTATAAATATTTATAAATAAATATTTCGAGAAGCCAAAATAATCTTTTTAACTTTAATCAACTTAGGGTACGCTAATTCAATAAATTACACAAGGTATTCGTAAGCTGTAGTCCAACGGTTAAATTTCATTAATTTTAACTAGTAAACTAAAATAAGGCAGTTATTTCGTATAGGTGAAAACCGTCGTAATGCAATTTATTTAGAGAAAACTACTATAAAATTTCTGGCGTACACAAAGATAATTAATAGATGTAGCCAGTGATAACTGCCGGTAGGGGATTCGTACTGAGACTAAAAAATTTATATAAATAAAAAATTACCATCATATTTTAACATCAAAATATGTTGACTCAGACACCTGAGTTTATCTTTATATTTGCTGTACTATATATGCTGTCATATATAAAAAATCCCAGCTTCCTGAAGCATGGAGGTGAAATATTTCTTTAACAACACTTTAACCCTCAATTTTAATTATTACAAATGTATACCAGACATATATTTACATATCTAACAAGAATATATATGAAAACTTACCTGTTTAGCTGAAATCAACATATCTTGAATTAATGCAGGCCATGGTGTTACTGTAGAAACATTGTAAAATGAGTAGGCCGCGCGAAGGCTATTGTGTTGTTTGCTTTTCATGACTGAACTGGGAAGGACATAGAACGAACAGAAGTCTGTGATTTGGCCAACTCCACTCTAAAATTAAGTGAAATTGGAAACCAAAGCAATGAAAGTAATTGGTGTTCGATAAATGCGTAGCGATTTTCGAAATTGCAAAATGGAGTTAAATTCTCTCACCAATAAAATTGACGCTTATAGATACAAATGAAGAATATATTCGGATGTTGTATTTCTAAGTGCACAGCTCTTTACAGATAAACTAATAAAAGACTCACATTCTGCAAAAAGGCATATCATAACAAATTATTTGTTAACTTTTAAATGATAAAATTAAGCAGCATTATCACATAGTATTGTATTGATAATACCTTTCATTTTAATTCTTCTATCACTAATGCTTGTTAACCAATATTACATAATAACACAACGTGTAATGGATGAGAATCCATGAAATAAAAATCAATTCATATTATTCCGCTACAATTTGTTCTTGTTTTATTCTAATTTATAAATGGAACCAAATTATAAATGGTCACATAGTTGAAAGTAGAAAGTAAAATAGAACAAAATACGTAACATTACACAAACATGAAATAATATTAGATATTCACCTCAACTACGAAAGAGTACACAACATCATCTCGAGGAACAAAGAAATGCTGAAATTCTTCTTTTGTAAAAATTGGATGAATATTAAACTTTTCCAAGTACTAAAGCAGTAAACAGTAAACAACAAGAATATTTTTTTATGAAAAAAGAGAAACAGGAAGCAAAATCATAATAACACGGAATTATGGGAATTTCTTTCAAAAATATCTACATTTGAACAGTGCAAACATTTCCTATCATCTTTTTTTAAAACCTTACTACTGCGTACATCTTTTTGTATCAGTTGCTACAATTTCTCTTTGTAGGGAGCTAACAAATTCATAATCTAGAGGTTAAATGAGTAAACTATCAAGACAGAATTTACAAGCACTTCACACACTACAGCGCTAAACAATAAAAATTACTCCTAATTAATAACGAACACGAAATTCTCGTGAAAAATTAAGTTATACTACTTAACTGTTGGGATATACACCAATTAAGGAAGGAGGTTTTTAATAATCGCCATTTTGAATTTTTAAACCGCATTGGTACGTTTTAAATCTGACGCCCTAAACTCGTAACTTGAATGGGGCTGGTTTTTCAAAGACAACTTAAAAAAAGTATAAATCTCCACCCACTGTCTTGTATTATCGTCATATGGAGCGAGAAATGGACCATCGATGTTTTAGTAGTTTGGAAGATGGGTCAAGATTTATTGAGGGTATAGAAAAATTTTGGCTGAAGAGTGTTGCGCCGAGTTTACTCATGTGTACCTACAGACATGTTATAACATGCACTTTCGGTGTAGCTATTACCACAAAATGCAAATGACTTTGTAGTTATCCATTTTTCTACAGTATTTCATATACTACCTCTTAAATACAACTCTATACTTGCAAAATATGACTATTATGGTAAGTATCCGGAAAATAATCCTATATTCGAAAATGACATCACTTTTGCTGATGCATTTTGTTTACATTTTATGCTTCAAACTACTCACAGTTTTATGATAAATGTTTAATAGGAATAACTGATGAGCTATGCCTTTTGAAATAATAAACTCTTATTTTTTTAAGTGTTGCTTTTGTAGAAACCTGGTCATTTTCAGAATACAGATGTAATTAATAAATAACAAATTCACCTCAGATAATAAAGGCCATGCTTTGGGAACATCTTTTTTTGTCATTTGACGAAAACCTTTGACAAGAGGAGCTTCAGGTAATCTGTATAGTTTAATTGTTCGTTGAAGAGTCATGTTGTGAGTAAGGTGTGAAAATCCACATTCAAGAAGTTTACGTGGATTGAGAGGGCGATGCCAGTATCTAAGAAAAGTATTAAAAAACTATCTACTGAATATAACTAACAGCAAAAATCTTAACTCATTAAACCGACAAAAAAGTAAAGAACAATATCAGGTAAGCAATATAGCTTCGATAACTTACAATCAATGCCTAGAAAATACTGACAAGAATATAAGTTTTAATAACAGTTTAAAAAAATTATAGACCTGTTTTAACAGTGGTTTCAGTCAACCAAGCGAGATTACGACGGTAATTTTTTATCAGAATCAACAACATTGCTGTACAGCGTGATCTTAACTCAGAAGCGAAATAACCGTTAGTTGTTTAGATATACCTAAGCTTAATTGGAGAAACCCACTGTTTAACGTAAAGCATAATGCTTATTATATATTGAAATTTCTATAACTAAAGATTTATTAAATACATAAACGTGAAATTGGGACACAAATATACTGGATAAAAAAATCGTTCTCAATTAATTTCCTTATCGGTCTGTGAACTGCACCTCTGAGTAGTTTAAATTCTGCAAAATGTGTGAATAGATCTTTAACATCAAAACTATATACTGACTACGATTAAATACAACACATTCATTTAGAACAAAACAGATATTTGGTACACTATTGTCCTTATCGACCAATCAACCTAAAGTTTACTTGTATGAAAATACCTTAGGATAAATTAAATTTTGAAGGCAACGAAACTGTAAAACATACCGACATTTGCTGACTGGTTTTGGAAGTAAAGTTCCACTTGTGAACAAAGCCTGAAATCTCCCACGTAGATGAACACGACGAGTTACTTCTCGAATTAGTACAGGGGCCATACGTTTAGAACGTAATTTTTTATGGACACAAAGATAGTTGACTTCAACAAGCTGTTTTGCTCTGAGGTAGAAATTAAATATAAAATATAAAAACATAGGTATATTTTTCCGGATGTCTCAGTCACTTACATGTGGAGCTGCGGTTGGCTAATTCAAAAAAATTGCTCACATGAAAGAAACAATCCAAAAGAACAAAACATCATAACTTAAGAAACCAAAGCACTGGACGATTTCGACATTTAGACAAAAAATCCTTGCTGTATGATCATCTTAAAATCAACTTGTACGGAATAAACGAGCTTTGTTTAACTCAAGGATATCCATTATTAGAAAACATAAAGCCAGGAAACAGATAGACAAAACAATATGGAACCATGCGAAAAGATTAATCGGATAAAGTTGTTGCTTTTTGCAACACCACAAAAGGAGGAAGAGAATTAGGCTGAAAGAATAACAGAATAATTAAGACATGGGATTAAAAGAGGACAATAGATGATGCGTTAGAAAAATATAAAGATTTAATTAATTCGCACAGTTGTGACAGGTTCCGAATCATATCACTTATAGTCTTTATCTACTAATTCTTTCCATCCTTTCAATAAGAGTAAAACTGATAAGTCAATAGCTTCATGGACTATTACATTTCTTAGACTGACTACTCAGAATAAAAAACCAATTTAATATTTTATACAGTCCTTCAATTGTCAGTAACAATTTATGTGATGCCAACTGATAAACAGGTCAAGCAACAAACTGAGGGAGAAAATATAAAATCGCAGTCATCTATAAATGATACAGATCCTGAACCATCAACTAGAATCAGTCACACGGACATAAACTAATGTCCAACCATTTCAGTCAGTCAGTCAGTCACAACGTAGAACTTCGTACGTACGTACATCAGTTCGAGTTGCCATACCACATTAGCACAGAGATGCAGTTGTCGATTCAATTCCCATAGTGGTAGAAGTAGTAGGAGTATAATCAGAAATCCAAAAGATTAGGGTTTGAAGAAATTATTGAAGGAGTATAGTACAGTGAAATAAATTTGGAAAGAGAAAAGATAAATACATGAGGAATTCAGAAGATTAGAATTTGGTAGAACACAAAGAGTGGATGCATCTTCGCCATTGCAAACGATTTTCAGCCATGTCATTCAAGGTCTCTAACCATCGGTTGCTGTCATCTCGCGAATCCCAACCAGGTAGTCTACACCTACCAACATGGCCCAGTCCACTTGTCAGTGACTTCATTGATTTGTGCCATGTTTTGGTCTGGCCACCCCTAGCTTTCTTCCAACCTACTCCTACACCATGAAACATTGCACGTCGGGGCAGTCGGTGGTCGGGCATACGTAACACATGTCCCAGCCATCTCAACTGATGAAGTTTCACTACTTCATCAATCGATTTGCCATCCCTACCTAGTACTCGTTTCCTAACAACTGCATTACTTACCCGGTGGTCCCAGGATATACGAGCAATGCTTCGAAGACACCTATGATCGAACACTAGTAGACTACGAATATCCTCTACTCTTATTGGCCATGTTTCACTGCCATAAAGTAGGACGGAGCGAACTGCTGCACAGTAAACCCGTCCTTTGGTTGCTAGACGGATATCTCGCCTACTCCATAAATGACGCAAGTTGGCGAAAGCTAGACGAGCCTTCTGTATCCGTGCTGAGATTTCGTCACATACCAGACCACAAGGGCTGATGAGACTCCCAAGATAAGTGAAGTGGTCTACACGCTCAACTACTTCACTCCCTATCATTAGTTCAGGTGTCGCTGCAACCCAATCCTGAAGTAACATTTTGCACTTCGAGGGAGAGAATCGCATTCAGAACATGCCTGCATAGTTGCTTATAGTAGTCAGAAGACTCTGCATGTTGTCAGCGTCTTCACCGAGTAAAACTATGTCGTCGGCGTATTCTAAGTCAACAAGTGAGCCTCCTGGTAAAAGTTCAACTCCTGGAGGTTTAGCTGATGAAAGTGCTATCTCTAAAAGTATGTCAATGACAAAGTTAAACAAGAATGGGGTGAGTGGTCAGCCCTGACGAACGCCACTTGTGGTAATCAGTTCTGATGACAGTTCGCCATAGGCTCTAACTCGACCAGTTGTGCTCGAGTAGAGAGCCTTTATGAGGTTAATGTACTTCTTTGGTACTCCTTTCAGTGACAAACATTGCCATAGAACCTCACGATCAACAGAGTCAAATGCCGCCTTAAGGTCAAGAAATACTACTATTGTGGGACGTCTGAATTTGTGTCTATGTTCTAGAACCTGACGTAGGGTGAATATCTGGTCTATGCAACCACGTCCAGGTCGAAAACCAGCCTGGTTTTCTCTAGTCTGCTCGTCACGAGCTTTGGTTAGGCGACCTAGTATTATTGAAGCTAATATATTAGACACTATATTAGTCAAACTGATCCCTCTGTGATTGTCACAAGAGGACTTTTGTCCTTTCTTATAGACTGGCACAATCAGTGATTGGGACCAGTCAGATGGAATTACGTCCAGTTCCCAGATTCTACCTAAGACCTCAGTCAATCTCACTGCTAGTACTGGACCACCATCCTTAAAAATCTCAGGGGTCAACCTGTCAGGGCCTGCTGCTCTCCCTCGCTTCAGATTTCCTATAGCTTTTTCAACCTCACAGAGGGTTGGAGGACTTACATCAATTTGCCATTCAGGACGACTGGGGATCGTGGGTAATTGAAGTGTGGCTGAAGGCCAGTTGAACTGATCCCTAAAGTGTTCTGCCCATCGATCCAATCTCCTGGATTGAGAATGAATAATATGCCCATCTTTATCTGAGATGGTTTCACTGATATTCGGGTTCCTAATACCGGTTTCTTTAACGAGTCTGAATAGCTGCCTACTGCTACCTATTGCCGCTGCCTTTTCCATCTCTCTTGCTTTCGCTACCCACCACTGTTCACGATCATTACGTAGGCTTCTTATAAGCCTTCGCTTAAGTTGACTCCGCTCTTCGTTATGCTCAGAGCCAGGTGGGATGAGTTTACGAGCATCTATCAGTGCGGTAGATGCTGCCGAGATCCATTGTTTCTCCCTAACGTTATGGTTTACCTTACTAGCAGATATCACTGCTGTTTCCACAGCTTTTCGGATGTCATTCCACGCTGCCTCGGGGTGGACACAACTTACATGGCTGCCTAACTGTTTTCCTAGTTGTTCCTGAAATATATTCTTAGATTGCCTATCATTAAGTAGAACCCTTAGAGGCTTCCCTGCAGTGTCTTTCCTACGACCAGTAAGACGCAGACAGATACGTGCTCGCACTAGAGCATGATCTGAATCTAAACATGTGCTCCAGAATGAGCGACAGTCTTCTATCGAGCCCCTCCATCGGTGGCTGATAGCGATGTGATCTAATTGGGTCCAACGTTGGGACGAATTCGGGGGTCGCCATGTCAAAAGATGTTTTTCCTTATGCTTAAAGTTAGTATTTGCAAGAAATAGGCGGTTATCTGAGCATAGCTGCAACAGACGGTCGCCATTATCTGTTCTTTTCGCCATGACACCATAAGATCCACCCAGGTGTCCTTCCCTTTCACTTAGTTTACCTACTTGAGCATTAAAGTCACCTGCTACTATTACTACATCAGAACGCCTAGCTTCTCGGAGAAGGTCAGAAAGTTTCCTGTAGAACTCATCTTTCATATCGTCTGAGCTGCGGTCAGTGGGAGAGTAGGCAGAGACGACGAAGAGGCAACGACGAGTTTCCCTATCTTTCCGGGTCCTCACTGATCCGTTTAGTCGGACAGCGCATAGACGACTGTCTACTGGGATCCAGTCTAAAAGAGTTAGTTCTGCCCTACGACTTAATGCTATACCTACTCCAGCGAGGCCACGGGAAGCAGCATCAGGGCTTCCAGATACACGGAGCGTGTATCGAGATGAAACTTTATTTTGATTAGGTGCGGTCAAATGAATGACACTACTCGGATCTTGTATGCGCGTTTCGGAGACGCAGCACACATCGATGGTGTAAGATTCTAGAGTCCTAGCTAAGGAAGCCTGTTGTCCTATTTGGCACAATGTTCGGACATTATGCGGAAACATGCTTTGCCCCCCAAATGCCCTGGTACGGCCGAGAGTGGGGAGAGTCTACTCTCCCTCTCGAAATGCTCTCATATGGCCAGCGAATATATAGCCTCTGCCAGGGAAGTCCTACTCACTGCCTTCTCGTGGCGGGGGTGTTGTTTACGAAAGTGAGAGGACGAAAAGCGAATGTCCGGCGCTATAACCGGATTGGTGGACACGGAGGGTCCACCTAGGGGAGTTGGAAAACCCTGATTCCAAACCAATGGTGCACATGGGCTCCAGTTTCCTGATGGAACGAATGGCGGAAGAACCTGTCATTGGTCAACGACTACCATGGGACTGCATCTCCTCACGATGCTCCACTGCCTTGTGGATCAGACCTTTAGGTCAAAGGCTCCGGGTGTGGCCCCCTAAGAAAACCACCTGCATCGGTTTGGGCACCCGGGCAGTATCACAGCCCACACACAAATGAATGAAATGACGAACTCTATTGACGATTCTATTCCTGCTCATATTATAAGCAAGACAATTTACGTTATTATTATCATTATTATTATTATTATTATTATTATTATTATTACTATTATTATTATTATTACTTACCATATCGCTAATTCACCCCCTTTTACCCCCAATTTGTGTAACCTTACTCTTCAACTTATGCATCAGCTCGCTCTTGGTGGAAAATCTGTCCTATCTAAACGATCTCCAGTCACTGTCTGGTTGAAAGTGAATGCTTCCACAGATTATGAATACTGAGGCAGTCTTTCTGAAACCGCGTACGCCGTTCAAGCTGGCTTCCTTCAACGTTCGCACACTAATGCAGATCAGACAACAGATAGAGCTGGCCATATCTTTGGAAGGTCTTAATGTTGATGTTTGCTGTCTATCCGAGACCCGCATTCAAGACTCTAGTGAAGTACTACAAATCCGCTCTCCATCTGTCGCCTCGAAAAGCTTGTTCCACGTGCGCTTATCCGGGGACTCTGTGGCATCTTCGTCTGGTCTTGCTGGCGTTGGTGTGGCACTAAGCGCTAGGGCTGAGGCAGCACTAATCGATTGGTTCCCCATTAACAGTCGGTTATGTGCTGTTAGATTAGAAAGTTCCATCAAAGTGAGAAGAAACCGGCGTGAGAAACGGTGTCTTTTCGTCATCTCCGTCTATGCCCCGACAGATTGCAGCCCGGATGCAATCAAGGATGAGTTTTACCATCAGTTAACAGTTCTTCTCCAGAAAGCGCGTTCGACAGATATTGTAGTACTAGCCGGAGACTTGAATGCACAGGTCGGGCGTCTAGGCACAGAAGAGAGTCGTCTAGGTGGCCGATGGGGACTTGTTGGTCGCAGGACAGATAACGGGGACCGTTTGCTGCAACTGTGCACAGACCACAACCTGTTTCTGGCCAGCACTAACTTCCGGCACAGTCATCGCCGGTGTGCCACCTGGCGTCCTCCCTCTGCATCCCAAGCCTGGACTCAGATTGATCACATCGCGATCAGCTACCGCTGGCGTGGTTGTGTACAAGACTGCCGCTCCTTTTGGAGTACCTATCTGGAGTCCGATCATGCCCTGGTCTGCGCCAATCTCACCTTACTTTTCAGTGGCCGAAGGATTGACCACCACCAACGGATTGATATTAGTAAACTGGCTGCAACTCCTGTTGCAAGTAAGTACCGAGCGGAGCTAGCCTCTAGGCTAGCTAACACCCCACCGAAAAGTATAGATGAGCATTGGTTGCATCTTCACGATGCCATGAAAATGGCGAGTAAAGCCGCTTGCGGCTTCGCGAAACGTCCCGCTTACAAGCACTGGGTTTTTTCTGGCTCCTTACAACTGATGGAAGCCCGTCGGTCTACTCCGGGTGACCGTGAGTTTGACCACAAACAAAGGCTGTTACGTAATGAAATTGGGCAAAGCTTGCGTAAGGACCGAGAAGCCTGGTGGTCGGAGCGTGCTAATGAGATGGAAGCAGCAGCTGCATCTGGTAACTGCCGGAAGCTCTTCCAACTCATCCGAGCCACTGGCAGCAAGAAGTCTGGTGTGAGTGAAACAATCTACGAGGATGATGGGATGCCAATCACTAACATCTCCCGACGTCTTGGACGATGGGCGGATTGTCTATTGAAGAAGGGTGTGCCTGAGAAGTTCATTAACATCTTAAAGGCCCTATACACGAACACCTCAGGCAGAGTGAGGGCATACAACCACCTTTCTCCATTGTTCCATTCGAGCAGTGGGGTTAGGCAGGGTTGCCCGATCTCACCATTCCTCTTCAACTTTGCCATCGACGACATCTTGGAAACAGCTCTGATGGATGTAAGTAATGGCGGTGTGGATATGTTGCCTGGAGAACGACTTCTCGACCTTGAGTATGCGGATGATATTGTCTTACTGTGCGATAATGCCCAAGGCATGCAATCAGCACTTAATCAGTTGGCAATCAGTGTCCGCAGGTACGGCATGTGCTTTGCACCCTCCAAGTGCAAAGTACTTCTACAAGACTGGCAGGATTCTAATCCTGTACTCACCCTAGATGGTGAGCAGATCGAAGTAGTTGAGAAGTTCGTGTATCTAGGTAGCTATATAAGTGCTGGTGGTGGCGTGAGTGATGAGGTTGATGCACGTATAACGAAAGCCAGATCGGCTTATGCCAATCTGTGCCATCGTTGGCGCCTTCGTGATGTTAGTCTGGCTGTAAAAGGTCAGATCTACAACGCGTCGGTGAGAGCAGTTTTACTCTATGCTTGTGAAACCTGGCCTCTCCGAGTTGAGGATGTTAGACGTCTCTCTGTGTTCGATCATCGTTGTCTCCGAAGGATTGCTGACATCCAGTGGCAACACCATGTTAGTAATGCAGAGGTTCGACATCGTGTGTTCGGGCACAGAGGCGATAATTCAATTGGTGTCACCATCTTGAAACACCGACTTCGGTGGCTTGGACATGTTTTACGAATGTCGTCCCAGAGACTTCCACGTCGTGCATTATTTGCCGACCCTGGGACTGGTTGGAAAAAGCGGAGAGGAGGTCAGTGTATGACATGGTGTCGTGGCATGAAAGAGAGCTGCAAAGGGCTAGCTTCCGTTGGTCCTTCACGAATCCTTGGTTGGGGTCCGAGAGATGGTGCAACACAGTGGCTAGAGACGTTATCAGATATGGCTCAGAATAGAAACCAGTGGCGATCCTGCTGCAACCTTCTTTTACTTTCTACATAAAGTATGGTTCTTACTTTCCTATTTGAAAGAGTCTTCTGGTTGTACATTTTAGTCCGCCTTATCTTTTCATCCCTTCTCTTCCTACTTTCATTATTTTGTGTGGCGCATATGTACCTGGTGCCCTTTTGTACTAATATATATGTGTTTAAATAAATAATAAAAAATTTGTCGGACATTAAAAGTTCCTATATGTAGTTTAGAGCGTGGTTTCAGAAGACCAGGAATAACGTTCCGTCTACTCGAATCGTTTGCCCTAGCGGTGCGAGGTGATAAAAGGACGTGGGAAGGGTTAGTCGTGGAGATAACAGAGTTATTAGGTGTAGGAAGGATTTGAAAGCGACCAACTTGGTCTTGTGTGCAGTTAAGGGTATGAGGGCTAGTATCACTTCCCGGCTGCCCACACCGTGGAAGCCAACCATTTCACTTCAGCTATATCAGGATAAGAGATAGTAGGTACATAATTTTTTGTAGACATGAAAACGGTCAAAAAAGATAAACGAGCCTCTTACTTATCATATATCTGTAGATGGCATGGAATAGCTGCAATAAATCCAACCAGCTTTTTACTTTTAGTTACACGAAGTCCAACATGCCAATCTTTATGCCAACCAGGTGACTTTAGGATCCTAAACGAAAATAAATTGTACACAAAGATATTTTTAACGACACGAATACCAAAGAATAAAAATTAGTGCAGTATGGGAATAAAGTTCACATGAAATTGCAATGATTTACAGGATCTAGGCAACTACAGGTGGGACAGTCGCTGGACAGATATTATAATGTACTGGTCAGAACTTTAACGTCACGTGAACTTAAACGTGTTTTAAAAAGAAACACACTAGTATATTGAGTGGAAAAAGCAATGAAAATCTAACGAAATCCAAAATATAACTAGTTACTTAGCAGAAATATGTAACAAGAAAGGGTAGTTCAATTTTCTCCTTCAATCAAGCATCAGCCAGTATAATGATCGACTACAAAAAAATGGGCAAACAACTAAACAAAAACAATGTAGAATCTGGGGTGAAATGATATTCAAAAGATTTACGCTGAACAAGGAAAATAAAAGCCAAAAATTAGTAAAACCAATTGAAAATAATTAATATTGAATCGAGAATAGGAGAGTAGAATTAGATGGAGAATAGTACAAAAATGTAACAGGTTTTAAGCTGTATGACGATTTTGACTTGTATTATAAAATTAAACTAGGAAGTCAACCGTTTTCCATTCATGATGTAAGCCCATAATAAATACTTGCACAGAATTACTCTGTGACTTGATTCAACTATCATTACACTCTTGCTATATAGTGAATAACTGGGTCACTGGACCATATCTGAGTCGAAACCTCTGTAAATTCAATAGATCATATAGTTTTCGGCTAAAAATAAGTAGTAAACAGATAAAGCACTGAATAGTTATCTAGTTCCGGTTCAGGACTCAACATTTCTAAATACACAACCCCAACAGGAATTGCACGCACGATCATTACGTATCGCAGAGAGTGAGTGAGTCTAGATGCAACGGTACATATTTCCAAATTCAACAGAGCACCTTATTAAGAAGCACCACAATAAGATGAAACAGCTATCCATCGATCTCTAATTTAAAATGGTTCTATAGCTGTCATATTCCATGACCTACTTATTTTATGAACCAAGTTTGAATCGCATTGTATGAGGGCTAATGGTAACACACGGCTGCAAGCTAAATGCTTTAACCACTAAACTCCACTTCTCATACTTTGCAAGGAGTATTACTAACCCTCATCAGAACATTGTGTCAGTCAGTCAGTCACAACGTAGAACTTCGTACGTACGTACATCAGTTCGAGTTGCTATACCACATTAGCACAGAGATGCAGTTGTCGATTCAATTCCCATAGTGGTAGAAGTAGTAGGAGTATAATCAGAAATCCAAAAGATTAGGGTTTGAAGAAATTATTGAAGGAGTATAGTACAGTGAAATAAATTTGGAAAGAGAAAAGATAAATACATGAGGAATTCAGAAGATTAGAATTTGGTAGAACACAAAGAGTGGATGCATCTTCGCCATTGCAAACGATTTTCAGCCATGTCATTCAAGGTCTCTAACCATCGGTTGCTGTCATCTCGCGAATCCCAACCAGGTAGTCTACACCTACCAACATGGCCCAGTCCACTTGTCAGTGACTTCATTGATTTGTGCCATGTTTTGGTCTGGCCACCCCTAGCTTTCTTCCAACCTACTCCTACACCATGAAACATTGCACGTCGGGGCAGTCGGTGGTCGGGCATACGTAACACATGTCCCAGCCATCTCAACTGATGAAGTTTCACTACTTCATCAATCGATTTGCCATCCCTACCTAGTACTCGTTTCCTAACAACTGCATTACTTACCCGGTGGTCCCAGGATATACGAGCAATGCTTCGAAGACACCTATGATCGAACACTAGTAGACTACGAATATCCTCTACTCTTATTGGCCATGTTTCACTGCCATAAAGTAGGACGGAGCGAACTGCTGCACAGTAAACCCGTCCTTTGGTTGCTAGACGGATATCTCGCCTACTCCATAAATGACGCAAGTTGGCGAAAGCTAGACGAGCCTTCTGTATCCGTGCTGAGATTTCGTCACATACCAGACCACAAGGGCTGATGAGACTCCCAAGATAAGTGAAGTGGTCTACACGCTCAACTACTTCACTCCCTATCATTAGTTCAGGTGTCGCTGCAACCCAATCCTGAAGTAACATTTTGCACTTCGAGGGAGAGAATCGCATTCAGAACATGCCTGCATAGTTGCTTATAGTAGTCAGAAGACTCTGCATGTTGTCAGCGTCTTCACCGAGTAAAACTATGTCGTCGGCGTATTCTAAGTCAACAAGTGAGCCTCCTGGTAAAAGTTCAACTCCTGGAGGTTTAGCTGATGAAAGTGCTATCTCTAAAAGTATGTCAATGACAAAGTTAAACAAGAATGGGGTGAGTGGTCAGCCCTGACGAACGCCACTTGTGGTAATCAGTTCTGATGACAGTTCGCCATAGGCTCTAACTCGACCAGTTGTGCTCGAGTAGAGAGCCTTTATGAGGTTAATGTACTTCTTTGGTACTCCTTTCAGTGACAAACATTGCCATAGAACCTCACGATCAACAGAGTCAAATGCCGCCTTAAGGTCAAGAAATACTACTATTGTGGGACGTCTGAATTTGTGTCTATGTTCTAGAACCTGACGTAGGGTGAATATCTGGTCTATGCAACCACGTCCAGGTCGAAAACCAGCCTGGTTTTCTCTAGTCTGCTCGTCACGAGCTTTGGTTAGGCGACCTAGTATTATTGAAGCTAATATATTAGACACTATATTAGTCAAACTGATCCCTCTGTGATTGTCACAAGAGGACTTTTGTCCTTTCTTATAGACTGGCACAATCAGTGATTGGGACCAGTCAGATGGAATTACGTCCAGTTCCCAGATTCTACCTAAGACCTCAGTCAATCTCACTGCTAGTACTGGACCACCATCCTTAAAAATCTCAGGGGTCAACCTGTCAGGGCCTGCTGCTCTCCCTCGCTTCAGATTTCCTATAGCTTTTTCAACCTCACAGAGGGTTGGAGGACTTACATCAATTTGCCATTCAGGACGACTGGGGATCGTGGGTAATTGAAGTGTGGCTGAAGGCCAGTTGAACTGATCCCTAAAGTGTTCTGCCCATCGATCCAATCTCCTGGATTGAGAATGAATAATATGCCCATCTTTATCTGAGATGGTTTCACTGATATTCGGGTTCCTAATACCGGTTTCTTTAACGAGTCTGAATAGCTGCCTACTGCTACCTATTGCCGCTGCCTTTTCCATCTCTCTTGCTTTCGCTACCCACCACTGTTCACGATCATTACGTAGGCTTCTTATAAGCCTGCGCTTAAGTTGACTCCGCTCTTCGTTATGCTCAGAGCCAGGTGGGATGAGTTTACGAGCATCTATCAGTGCGGTAGATGCTGCCGAGATCCATTGTTTCTCCCTAACGTTATGGTTTACCTTACTAGCAGATATCACTGCTGTTTCCACAGCTTTTCGGATGTCATTCCACGCTGCCTCGGGGTGGACACAACTTACATGGCTGCCTAACTGTTTTCCTAGTTGTTCCTGAAATATATTCTTAGATTGCCTATCATTAAGTAGAACCCTTAGAGGCTTCCCTGCAGTGTCTTTCCTACGACCAGTAAGACGCAGACAGATACGTGCTCGCACTAGAGCATGATCTGAATCTAAACATGTGCTCCAGAATGAGCGACAGTCTTCTATCGAGCCCCTCCATCGGTGGCTGATAGCGATGTGATCTAATTGGGTCCAACGTTGGGACGAATTCGGGGGTCGCCATGTCAAAAGATGTTTTTCCTTATGCTTAAAGTTAGTATTTGCAAGAAATAGGCGGTTATCTGAGCATAGCTGCAACAGACGGTCGCCATTATCTGTTCTTTTCGCCATGACACCATAAGATCCACCCAGGTGTCCTTCCCTTTCACTTAGTTTACCTACTTGAGCATTAAAGTCACCTGCTACTATTACTACATCAGAACGCCTAGCTTCTCGGAGAAGGTCAGAAAGTTTCCTGTAGAACTCATCTTTCATATCGTCTGAGCTGCGGTCAGTGGGAGAGTAGGCAGAGACGACGAAGAGGCAACGACGAGTTTCCCTATCTTTCCGGGTCCTCACTGATCCGTTTAGTCGGACAGCGCATAGACGACTGTCTACTGGGATCCAGTCTAAAAGAGTTAGTTCTGCCCTACGACTTAATGCTATACCTACTCCAGCGAGGCCACGGGAAGCAGCATCAGGGCTTCCAGATACACGAAGCGTGTATCGAGATGAAACTTTATTTTGATTAGGTGCGGTCAAATGAATGACACTACTCGGATCTTGTATGCGCGTTTCGGAGACGCAGCACACATCGATGGTGTAAGATTCTAGAGTCCTAGCTAAGGAAGCCTGTTGTCCTATTTGGCACAATGTTCGGACATTAAAAGTTCCTATATGTAGTTTAGAGCGTGGTTTCAGGAGACCAGGAATAACGTTCCGTCTACTCGAATCGTTTGCCCTAGCGGTGCGAGGTGATAAAAGGACGTGGGAAGGGTTAGTCGTGGAGATAACAGAGTTATTAGGTGTAGGAAGGATTTGAAAGCGACCAACTTGGTCTTGTGTGCAGTTAAGGGTATGAGGGCTAGTATCACTTCCCGGCTGCCCACACCGTGGAAGGGTATTTCTTGAGGGACCTGAAAAAGAAGTTGGATTAGTGTTGGTCTTAACGACCTGGGAGCGTGACCGCAGAGCCCAAGGGACATCTGCTTGAGGCCGGTCACGCACGGCCTTTTTGTGGGGGATTTTTGATGTGTTAGCTCCGTTCTTCAAAAGTCCTTACCGCCGGAGACGGAAATCCGTGGGATAAGGCGAGGTGTGCATTTTTAGGGTCGACCTTTTCTAACCCCACCCCTCCTTGTGGGAAGGCAGCATCGCTGTCATGCTGGTTGTCTGAAGGAAACACCTTACTGCTTTCACACCTCTGTACAGTCAGCAGTACGACTTCGCCTTCGGACCTTGGGATTGCTGCTTTTAGTCTCACCGCTCTTCAACCGACCTGTCTGGCATGGTAGGACCTTGAGGAACGATTGTTCCAGCCAGCATAGCTCGATTGGATCATCACGATAGGCAAGCCCGACCACCACGTCAAGGTAGCAGCAACGGTCGAGCCAGAACATTGTGCATGTACATTAAACTATATTTGGTAAAGAAACTATATTAAATGACCCAGTGATGGGTGAAATAGACTTTGTTTACACTTACCATTGTAAGAAATGTTTAGAATAATCAAATCGGAAGAGATGATCATCGTCTTCAACATAATTTTCATACAGAAGATCATACAATTCTTGTAGCTATAAGTAATAGCAAAATGAAAAGTCAGGTAAATAAAAAAATTCATGACGTACACCAAAACCAATCCATACTTTTCTTCGTAGTAAGTCATATATCATCGTAACCAGTCACAAGTATTTATGATGAGCGTAAATAACTGGGAGCCTAAATTCTAAGTATACCGGTTTATTACGCAGCATTTGTCATCAGAAAAGAAAGGTGAAAGGAAAAAGGGGAAATACGGTAAATAAACGAATTAAAACCACATGAAAAGACAAACAGGAGAGAATAATGGAGTATATCGTTATGTGATACTGCAACCGATTTCAAGTTATATTATCAAAATTTTTCAGTCATTGACCCAAACGAGAAAGCTCGCACCTAATACAGAAGTTTGAAAATAAGTCTGATGACCAAGTTAGAACGTTTTGATGCGTTCAACGGCTTTTAATCAATCACATTTACTTTTGTATTAATTTTTTAACGAGTGAAAATAAACTTTTTCTGACCAGTGGCATTACCTTTTGATATATGTTTATTGGGGGAATGATCTTGCACCAATAACTAAGTTATCGTGAGCAACTGTCATACAGTCACTTTGAATAGTTACAACATTTCAACATATCTAACCTGTAAGTGATAACAGTTTAAAAACAAGGGATCCTTTTAGTTCAGAAAGTGACAGCTAGAACTGATCACTACACTTCACAAAGGATCGTTTAGTGAATTAGAATCTGAAGATTATTCACAGATTATTATACCATATCTTAGTGAAATTCACGAATGCAGGATGGATGGAAATCTTAGTTAACGTAACAATACACTAATTCTATACAACGAAACGTCAGTGAAGAGTTTTGAAATTAATGACAGTTCAAACTGAATACGCCGCTGCCATGAATTTCAAAGATTTTATTCGTCTTCTAATTACCCTTTAGTCAGTTCATAAGAACCACTGAATTGTCCAGCTGTAAAGCGAGGAATACAGTCTGAATGTTCATATGGTTACAAATTAAATTAGGTGGCAAATGTGAAGGACAAAGAGAATCAAGGAAACAAACAAACAAACATTAGGTAGCAAGAAGCTAACGTATGCGATTTCAGAGTATTAGTGAAGATTAGACATGTAGAAAGAACAAAAATAAACCAATCCTGGCATAAAGGTTTTTGTGAAAAACTTTTAATTGATCACTTCACAATCACATATTATCCCCTCTCCATATTAGCATTTATACAACTGATTGAAACTAAAACTCCATGAACTGGTAACGTGGATATTTGTATCTGAACACAGAATGCTAATATCAGTTACGACTCTACATGGGTAGAACGTTTAGTGGCCACCTCAATGAAGTCTATCCAAACTATAGAGTTACTGCATTTACCTAAAACTTGGCACCAAACACGACAGAGCTGGCTGAATTCAACATAGATAAGCTATGTTTGGAAGTTATCGATCATCAAATTATTTTAGTCTCCATATATCTCTTACTTTCAATAACCATGTTTCATAACCTTAAAATTATACATAAAACTGTCTTTGACGAGTAAACAGAAATCCTATTTGAAATAGGCGTATCTTATGATTGAAATTTGAATTAAATTTTGTATTAGTGGTGAAATTTCAGGGGTACAAATCTTGGCATGGTTACAAACCTTGAAAATATACCATTTTTAAAGTATATCATTTGATGCTATGCTTGTGGAGATTGAAATTGATCTGTAGACCCAACACCTGGTTAAAAAACTACATAATAATATAGAAAATCCAAAGCATTTTAAATTTAATATATTTACTAGCTTACATGACATCGTTAACAACTATTGTTAGCACTCACTAATCCATTCACTGAGTAATGTTGATGATGGGCTTTACCAGACGTTCCATACTGTTAAAGCACTCAATGAAAAAGATACCCAATGGGAAAACTACATTACCACCCTTTTTGTATACTTAAAATCCGCAATTCTAGTAGCTGGAAGTATATGAATCACCAGAAAGTGTCCCAGTTTGCCATTTGATGCACGTAATTGCTGAGCCGTAACGTATTCCATTGTCTTTTTCCTTGAGGGACAAATAGACTACCACAACCACATTAGCTTTAGAAGCTATAAAAAATATCAAAGCTGGTCAAATTTCCGATTTTCAGGACCATTGTGAAGCAATTAATATAAAATATAGGGACAGAAACTAATGACAAACCAATTATTCAGTCTCAAGGTATTGTAATTAAACAGCAGGAACATTTGGAGAATACTGAAAACTGTTTTCAATCAATTCCTGCTTCCAAGGATCATAAAATGTAAATTGTAGATTTTGATGCAGTTCATGCTGAAAACTAAGGAATTCATATATTCATACCAAGACTATAAAGTGATTAATAAGAATTATATTTATGTGAACTAAAGTGTTAATTCTAACCAATTAAAGTTTCATGCTTCTAAGAATAGCAGATAATAACAGTACAATTGTTCAGAGTTGTCAAAAATGGAAAACTACCTCAGTTTCGTCATCCAAAGAAACTTCACACCAATAAAATCCTTCAGGTAATGTATAAGGCTGTGAGCGAATATCTTCATGTTTTGAATCTGGTTCAATTGGACCATTGTCAGTAATCTCTTCAGCTGAAAGGTAAAGCATAAGTTAGCTTAACACAACAGACTGTAGTTGCGCTTTCCAATACCAAACCTTTTTACTTATATTTCAAGCACTATCTATAATCCAATCTTTACCGATAAAATATTAACTATTTTAATAATTGTGCCTGCCATCAATACCTTATTTCACTTTCGCAACAAAAGAGCTCTAATATCAAAGTAAAATCGCATTAATAAATGTAGTTTAAGACTTTGGGATACAATCATCTAACGTGGTAGGTAGAGAAACAATATGATGGAAAAAGCTAGTCATTGAGTTGTAAAAGACTGCTGGGACTTACAGAGAGAATGAATGTAAGTCCATTGTTGATAACGGAGAACAGTCATAAGTTAGTCAATTTATTCATATTGTTTTGAAGGTTTATAAGAAGTATCTAATAAGTCTTTATGAGGTATGCGATGCTCTTTTGACAGTTAATAATAATAATAATCACCGATTAACATATAAAATATAAACATGCTACATATCCTAGATGTCAAAGTTTGCAGATAGATTGAGAAAATGAATCATTTGAGTTGATGAAAATCCGCATCATTTTCGAATATATTCAGTCAGTCAGTCAGCTACAGTCGTTGCTGCTATCTTGACATGGTGGTCGAGCCTTCCTATCGTGATGAACCAAACGGGCTATGCTGGCTGGAACAATCTTTCCTCAAGGTTCTACCATGCCAGACAGATCGATTGAAGAACGGTAAGACTAAAAGCAGCAAACCCAATGTTTAGGGGCAAAGTCGTACTGATGACTGTACAGAGGTGTGACGGCAGTAAGGTGCTTCCCTCAGACAACTAGCACAATAGTGATAGTGCCTTCCCACAAAGGAAGGGCGAGGTTAAAAAGGGTTGGCTATAGAAATGCACACCTCGCAGTAAGGTCTCAACAAGTACGGAGCTAACACAAAATTTACCCACAAAAAGGTCGTGTGTGATCGGGCCTCAAGCAGTTGGCCGTTGAGCACTGCAGTCACGCTCTCAGGTCACTAAGACCAACTCTAACCCAATTTTCTTTTCAGGTACTTCTAGAAGAACCCTTCTAAAGTGTGAGCAACCGAGAAGTGATAGCCTCACTCATACCTCTAGCAGCACTCAAAACCACTGTCGAATATATTAGCTCATTGGCACTATCTTTGATGTCCCTTCAGGTCTCAATCAATGGGTCAATAAAAACAGTAACCTTAGATTGACACCCTCTTTCGGAATGCATTTGTTATATCTTACAGCGGTACGATATGATCTTACAAATATGTTCCACCCTTAACTATCAAAATGTTAGGACATTTATCGTTAATATAGATTGGCGATAAGCATACAACACTCATTCCGCATATTAGTGAGCAAACCATAGTTTGTGTGGTCAGACAAGGAGTTGTCTAAATAACTACAAAGTTGAAACCAACTATTTTATATTTAGTAGATACGATCCGAATGCAGGTTATTTTTAGAAAACTATACATTGTGAATTGTCCATAGTCATAAATGCGATGAAATATCTAAGTTTACACATTAGGTTGTAGTTTAACCTCACTTGTCTAAAATTTGATTATTGAAGACAAATTAGATTATATTTTAATAGCTGGAAGTGGAGTGGCTACGTCTGAATATGCTTTATATATATTCTTGAATTGCTTCGATTATTCAAAACTATAACCCTAAAAGATTCCAATCATCTACAAACTGGAATATAAGTTTCGTGGTAATATTTTACATATATGTCATTGTTATTTATTTTAATATTCAGCATTGTGACGTTCTGAAAGTTTATTAACAGTATTAGTTTCCATATATCCAGACGACCTGTCTCATATATGCGTAAAGTTACACAACTAGATCAAACGATCTAAGAACATCGAAAAAACAAAATACTTATCAGTAATGTCGTGAAAAATGTCACTTACTGAGGTCAGGAACTGGCTGTGTTCTCCAGAATCGATAATCACTCTTAGACTTCTTTTCTGTCTCACCACTAGAACTACCAGATCCAGAGACCAACATGACGTTAGTGAGTTGCTTTAAAAGTTTCTCATTAATCCCATTCGGGAATTGTCCAGATGACAAAGATTTATCAGTATTAGAAAGTGAGTCAACACTATCCGACACATCAGTTGTATTAGCTGATTTTTTCATTTTGCTTTTTAAAGGCTGTAAAGAAAACATAAATTGTTTAAGGAAAGGCAGGCGAAAAAGTTATGACAACCCCAGTTAGTTATACTTATCGTGGGGGCTGGGACATATGTATACTGGTTTATGTCATACCAGCACAGCGAGATTCCAAAGGATTTTAAGTAATAACGACATTAGCAGTAGTGGTAACCATTAGGTATATGATATGATTCAAAAAGATATGGATTTGTGGAATAAAATGGAAGTCTTGAAGTTAATTATGAATTTTAAGATCTAGTTGAAGACAGAGTGAATGGATCTGCGTCATTTCAATCGACTCTGAACCATATCATTCAACATCTTTAACCACTGGTTATGAAAATTGAGCGGATCTTAGCCAAATAGTATGAACCTATATACGTGTCTCACTCCAGTTTCCAAAAACTTCATGGACTGATGCCACGTTTTGGTTTGGTCAGGCCTAGCTTTCCTCCAACATACTTATACATCAAGCATCACTTATCGACGTGGGCGATGGATGGGCATATGTAATACATATCCCAATAGCCTTAGACGATGAAAATTAACTAACTTATCACCCCAAATGCCGAGAGTGGGGAGAGTCCGCTCTCCCTCTCGAAATGCTCTCACATGCCCATGCGTAATGGTCTCTGCCAGGGAAGTCCTACCCACTGCCTTCTCGTGGCGAGGGTGTTGTTTATAAAACTGAGAGAACGGAAAGCCAATGTCTGGCGCCTTAAGCGGGTTGGTGGATATGAAGGATCCACCTAGGGGAGTTGGAAAACACTGATTCCAAACCAATGCTGCACATGGGCTCCAGTATTCGGAGGGAACATATGGCGTATGAGTCAATCGTTGGTCACCGGTTACCATGGGACTGCATCTCCTCACGATGCTCCACTGCCTTGGGGATCTGACATTCCATTCTAAGGCTCCGGGTGTGGCCCCCTAAGAAGATTATCTGCTTCAGTCTGGGCACCTGGGCAGTATCACAGCCCTCACACAAATCGAATGAGACTTGTGCATCGCATATATATCTGGTGCTCCTTTGTACCAATATTTATGTTTAAATGAATAAATAATAACTTGTCAGTCGATTTTCTATCTTTACCTAGAACTCTATGTCTAACATCTAAAGTGCTCACTCGACAGCTTCAACACATAGGAACAACGCTCCAAATGCACCACTAGATCCCAAATTCCAAAATCCTATACTTATTTTATCTCTATGCTTGAACTTTTATACCATTACGGATACTGTTACGTTATCTAATGCTATGAAACTTAGCTTGATGATCTCATCTCGCCATGATGTGTAGCAGTATGAACCGATGGAAATACGTTAGGTTTTAGATTGATTATGACTAACCAACTGATGACAAGAATATCGGTAGGATTAAACTATACTGCCGACCTTTGAACGAATCTTAAATGACCTTGAGAAATATTAGCCAATCCGAAAACAGTTAGTATACAGTAAAAATATATTACACTAAACTCAAAAATTAGAGAGGATATTGTTCTTTTACATGACTTAAAAACTTATCAAGGTTAGATATTGGTTCAGAAGTTTTAAAATCATAATGTATCCGATACAGGAACTCAACCATGTGGCTCCATAGTAGTCGACCTCTGGAACCATGATAAGGTCTCAAAAATTCTTTTAGCCTCGACCACATAGCTTCAATGTTGTTGGCATATTGGTATGGTTTGCGGTTTAGTGTTAGAGTTAAGGTTTCGGGTTAAGGGTGAGACTATAATTTAAGAACGACCTTTGAGCGACGCTAGAGTGACTCTGAGAGTGTCAAATAATAACTAAGACCAAATGAGAGTTATAAACCTGTGTGAAGAATTCAAATTATGATTTACAGCTCATAGTCAAGGTTAGGAATTATACTGAGGGGTTTTCATCAGGAACTGACATCAGCTATAATGCCAAAACTCTATTTACACAAATGAATAATTGAATTTCGCGCCAAAATCTTATGATCACTTCTCTTGTAGAGGCTGAATTATCACGTCTTCCTTAAAATCCGCTATAAATCGATCGTACGCAAGCATCAAGTACCGAACTTAGCGCCATGACCTTGAAAACCCTCAAAAGCTTCTGATTGGCTCGGCAGTATAGTTTAATCCGACCAGAATATCATATTTATTATATTTATGACATTTAAAGTGTTCTAGATCGCAAGTTCGACAGAGAATAACTCTTCCGCTTAGAGCATTCAGTCATTAGTCTTATCATCACTTGGTACCTCAAAAATTTTCGCGATATCCAAAATCTGATGAGAAACCTGCATAACATCCGATGAAGTTACCATAACGGCCGGTATCTCGAAAATAACACACTATCCAGGACAATCAGTATTCGACATTTGCGAAATCGAGAATGCCCTAAAACTAGGAACAATAGTAATTGGGAGTTTGGCTAACGGATTTCCAACTAAAAGTGAAATAAAATGAGACCTTGGAGTATAAACTCACGAATGGTGGAGTATCGAATGAGTTTGCAAGTGATAGGTTTAAAAAAACCTTTACCATTAGCCTATAGTATACACTGAAGTGATAAGTGACATCAATCAGTCAATACGAATCCTTCAACTCGTAGTTTCAGCCATGAATAAATATAAGATTCATCAGTCAGGTAGAGACAAACAGGGAGTCTTTAACTGACACCCAAGGTAAACTATAAGTAACAATTCACTGGTAGTTCTTTATAAATGCTTTCCTCACAATAAATTATCTACGAAGAACTAAGAAAGCATGTTTTTACGTAAATGGACACTTAACGAGTGAAAGGAATACTATGTGAGCCGAGAAATTGTAAGTTCACATTTTTCTTAGGGTGCCTCAGATGAATACAAGTACTGCAAGTCCCCATACCTAGCAGAATAAAAGTAGCTGGATATCCCGAGGACCCCAATGTATCAGATGTACGCAATATATATATATATATTCTCCCCACCTCCAAAACAACTTTGGTTCAGAGATATTTGCCTTCTCAAATGCTTGAACTAAGACTCAGAGAAAAATGTAAGCTGAATTGGGTACCCTTCAGGGTTAGTACCTTGGAATTCATCTGACTAAGAAACAATTATAATGCAAAGTAGCGAGACTACATAATGGAATGATGGGGTTCAACAGAATAATTACACAGATGAATATTGAACTTCCCTTCTTGAAAAAATACTTGTCATGTAGCCCTTCATTTCTCATTTAATAGCACGAATAGTTTTTCATCTCCAAAATTAAAACAGAGAGGCCTTACTTTTAAATCAAGTACGTAATTACCTTTTGGCACTGCTAAATATCCCTATATTTGGGGAACTTTGATAAATTTTAGGGTTTTCCTCAAATTCGTAAGAAATATGGTAGCTTTCTCCAAAGCTAGGGGAAAAGCCCCAAACTATTATACAATTCTGTGGAAATACTGGAGAAAAACCGAATTTCCCCAAAACTTTGGGGACTTTCCCAGGCCTATGTAAATTTTTGGGTTTTGTGCCATTTTCCTGAAGTTTTATGTTGCTTTTTTTTACCAATTTACACGAAACGGACCGAATTCTGCCCAAAATAGAGAGATTGGGTATGATCAAAGTAGTTAGATTATTTTGATGTACACCTGTGCAAAACAGTGGTTCTTTTTTGTGAAGTTACGTCTATGTGTGATACTTAACAGTACTCATTCTGCGAATGATGAAGAGTAATCGCCAAACTTACTTCCTCTGGCGTATCAGTCATGTTACTGCGGGTCGTAACGCACAGTCACGAAGCCCGCGTGGTCTATGCGGGGCTCAGTAGTAAGAATACTAAGTTGGTTGACCTGTATCACTCCTTGAATTGAGTACCTCCCGAGAAGCCAAGTTTCCTAATACAAAAATCCGTCAGTAGGGCTGGAACCAGGTAGGACTTTTAAGGCATTGACTGTCCAATGTAGAGACGGAATTCTACCCTGAGTTAATGCAGTCGTTGTTTCCAAACCTTTTCTGGGATGCTTACGAGATTAGTTTGTAACAGCAAATACATCCCCAAAATAATTAGTTCTGTAATTTTTCGACATTCATGGTGACCTCATTAGTTTTACTAGTGTAGGGCCAGTGAAATGTCACTGAGCCCTAGCCAAATCATCCGGTAGTTGGGTCACTGGATACCGAACAGATCATCGATCCCTTTCGAAGTCAAGGACAACAAACGCGCATCAATTAATCATACGCCATAAACTAGCCCATGTGTTGGTGGTTTCACTAACACCTCTGTACTCATTTTTACCAATATATATTTACGTGTTATACGGTCTTCAAAGCAGCCATAGTACTTTGAAACGTTAAAGGTTTAATCCATGTCAGATACTGACTGCGAGGTGAAACTTCAAAGTTAGCTGGGTCGTCACATCATTCTACATAGATCATCAAAGTTGGCGGTGTACACTAGACACACCTAGCTGAAAGTGTGTGGTCACAAATCCGCAACATGTCACGGGCGAGTACGACATGCTACTCATCCCTTGCAGCTGTTGGCCATCTTATCGACATGCCGAAGGCCCTTTAAATATACCTTCTAACAGGTATATAAGCAGTATGTATGCTACATTGGCTCTAAGCATAGCAAATAAAAAAGGTATGTGAAAGTAATTGTTAATGGTGTTCATATTCGATTGCAATTGAATACAGCATCAGGTGTCACAATAATCCCTAAACGGACATTGAATTTAATTGGTTTTCCACATGTATTACCAACCAAGTACATAGCTCAGGACGCATCCGGAGACATATTAAAGTTTGTTGGAATAATAAAATGCTCTGTTGAATTCCGGAATAACCACTTTACAGGAAATTGTTAGTTAACTAACAGACATGACTTGGAATTCATTGGTATAGATTGAATAGATAAACTAAATCTATGAGATGGACCATTGAGTGAAATATGTACGACGAAATGCGCAAATAGTCCTAGAGATTTATTCGCAGTTCATTTAACTAAGAAGGCTATAACGGTAGAAGACCTTTTCAAAAGGCATAAGAACTTGTTCCAAAAGTAAAGTAAACTTGTAGAGCGCCTGGCCTTGGCTGTGACCTTGAATTAGCGCGTACGTCAAGCTTGTTTCTGAAGTTCGAAGCTTTGTAGTTGTGCCCTGAGAACTCAATGCCTGAAAAATGAAAAACAAGAGTGCAGCGAGGTACTTGGATATAAGCACTAAACAATGTTTAACATTTCGCAGTGGAACAGAAAGGAGTGTGATTGATTATTAGAATAAATTCATACTAGTTCTTGTTGCTAGAGTGAAATGTAGTTAGAGCCTCCAGATGAGAGAATACAGTAATAAAGAACAATGAGTTATGATATGTAACATGATGGAGTATGTTCAAATGGTGGAAGAGAAGTCGAAGTTAGAATAAGGAAAGCTGTTTACTAGAATGGAGAGTGCATCAAGAGAGTAAAGTGTTAAGAAACACCAAAAACGGTATCTTTTATTGTCTGATTTTTTTAGTTTTTTCTCCATCCTATGCCTGCCACATAGTCGTAGTGTAAAAGTTCGAGTTAGCCTGTTATAAGTGTTTTCACTAAACCACCAGGTGGTGTTTGATTTAAAAAGTCAGCAGGACAACGCTTACCAACGGCAAACTGCTTGAGTTCAAACTTCTGACTGGTCACGTTTTAGGGCCATCACTATCCCATCAGGAATTGTGAGTTGTAGCGATAAATAAATCCTCACATTGAACAGTCTTACAAGCCTTCAACATAAATGCTAACCTCATTAGTTCTACTTGACACACCCTAGTTGAAGGCTGTCAGTAACGCACACACCCGACCACCAGTGATAACGCCATGCTTTTCAGCCATAGCGACTACTAGTCGGCCTAGATCAAACGCTTCTCAAAATATCGACAAACTTCCAGATGTATATTCAAAATTCTTAATTCCGAATTTCCGATTTTACCGGTTCGGTATCTTTCGTCTTTAAAAGTGTTACACAGTAAAACATGAATATATTTGGTATATTTATATCCTTCCCCTAAAAGTAGGAAACGTATATAGATATCTCGTATATCACCACTGAACCACAAAATCAGTCACATATCTCCAGTCTACAATGTGAAAAATGTCATTCCCAACGTCAACTTTATGTTACACACATATACTACTCTAAAAACAGGGTAGAAAACATACATATTGCTGTTAACTAATGTTTCGATCAGTTGTCTTTCGAAACAGTAATATGGGCTCCATGTCCTGTCCTTGGAAAAGGTGTTTTTAGATAGGTTTAGGAATATTTGGAAACAATTAATTGACATCAAATGATTCAAATGAATCAGAATAGAATGGAAGGTGTTTGTGCCTTACGAGCTTCCATATTCAGTAGCAGTTGATTGCCGGTGTCTTATGGTAGGAACCTAAGTATACCTAGCGTTGAAAAAAAACTGGCAAATCACAGTGAGAGAGTGTCCTTAATCCCTATGAATATGTCCCGCTCTCTCCTAAAGGACTCCCTTAGAAGTCTCTTGGACTGTCTTAGACGGCAGAAAATTCCATTCTCTGCACTAAAAAGAATATGTGATTTCCGAGGGTATTGAGAGAAGCGCTACCGTCTAGTGGATTGAAAGTTCGCGTTTGGGAGCACTGTTCTACTAGAAGCTCACCGGAATCACTGTCATTGTTAGTTAAACCATTAGGACCTCCGGTTCTGGCCCGTCAAAGAAAAGTTTAGCGACGGGATAAGCTTCTCGGATTGGAGATAGACTTATCCATTAGCTTTATTTGACAGTGAAGCCTATCTTCTCTTGTTGCTTTTGTGCACTGGTTACTTGCTTGTTTAAATTGTCTACATATACTTTCGTCAATAGTTCGTTTGTATTCCGCCTAGTAGTCTCTTTTAATTATTAGCATTCGAAGAGCAAGATTCTTTATGACTGCACTTTGCATTTGATTTCTGGGGACTGTTTGCGGAACGGAATAGTTTGCAGCACGTAAGATCTTATGCAGCGGGAGTTTACTTCAAATTGAGGGTGAACGTTTCAGTTCATCTGCCATAGGTTTTTCTGTGTATCTAAAACACTTAACGTTTGAAATACTGAATCCTGTTCTTAGTACTCTCTCTTGGGTCAAATTGGCTGAGAAAATTGAAGACTATGACGGCGTGACCACATTTTCATGGGGAGTCAGGGTTCAGAGGTTGTCAAATAAGAATTCTTCGTTTGTAAATAAGCGTTCTAAGCGTCATAGCATCTGACTATTTATCCACCGAGTTACAAACTTCACATTTTGGAATAATCTCAAATCTTAAGTGAGAGTAAAGAAACGTGCTTCAGTATAGTTGTCATCCTCAATGTACGTGTCCAGAGAAATTGATTTTAGTAAGACTGAAGTCTCATAAAACAGAGATATGAGTGTATCCGAGACCATCATAGCGAGATGATTCCTCCAGCACACGATTGTCGTACTTGAAGTCATCAGTGAACTTTCTGCTGGTAACTCTGATCAGACATATGGAGGTTTTAGATAGTCTCACTCAGCACCATACGAACCCATCAAGACTGATAAAATTTTGAATACACGTTCAATGTGTTACTAAGCAAGATCTTAGGTGCAAGACTACTCTGATTCCCATTCCCATCTTTCTGTCGTTGAAAAACGAAGAGATCTTGGGTATTGCTATCTCCTACATGATAATTAGAGATGTCCATGCTTCAAACATTCTTATCAGATGAATATTATCAGTGTTACCTAGTTCACGCAACACATTCAGTTTTCTCTGGTAACTCGCGGCGCTCGTATATAGGTAGCTGATACGTTCGATTCAAAACGGATGAGCTTCCTTGTTTTGTTTGTCTGAAGGAGTATTGTGTGGATGGAGAGGCAACCTATCTAAGCAAATCCTAGCAGAATTTTACGACGACCAAAAACAATACACTTGAGAAGGATAAGGCTGAAAATGACGGCTATTATAAAAAGCTAAGATGTACTAAGATGAACCACGGCAATGAAAACTGTAAAAACTGTTACTGTGAGCAAAACAGAAATTAACTATTAACACGAATAAAACTCAAAAAGGGATGTAATCTATCGAACATTAGTCTCAGGCCTGATTCTTTGGACAAAACCTAGTATTTTTGTTGCGTAACGACACAACAGAAATTCGAGAAGTGCAAATCATGTTAGGATGATACTCCTCGTTTGTAAAGCTTGCGTAAAAGAATGATATAGACATCTTTTGATTCTGAAGGATCAAAGTAAATGCCATCACTTCTTCAGATAATCAAATTGAGTGATAGGTATATCTAAGTTAATTGAGAATAACGTGGAATCCTAATTTATGTTGAAATTAAGCCTCGCTACATATACCTAACCTGGATTATTCTGTCAGGTTACCCAGGCAACGTGGGTACCTCTTTGATTTTATAGAACAATTAGAATCTATTTCTTACCATCAGATGCAGATTTTCAGAGACTAAAAGTTCTATATTTGAATCCAGATGATGCAACGCATTCTAAACCTTTTGCCATTGATGATGCAACGGATATTCTAGTTTTACAACTGGATACCAGTAGCACCTTCTAAATTCGGTAATTTCCAGTCAGATAGAAATCAGAAGTCGGACGAGAATAGGCAGGAAAGATATATTTGATTCGTTACCAATATATCGAGGACCTTTTCTATGAGCTGGCTAATGAGACGTAGGAGCTGTGTCGCACGCAGTATTGAAACGTGATCTGGTGCGGATGCATGACCGAAAGCCTTCAGCTAAACAAGTCCACTTAAACAACGTGGTCAGCATCCAATGTCGAACACTTAATGAGCTATTGATTTTGGGGAATTATTTACAGCTACAGATCACTCCCCCCCTAGTGAGGTAGTGATGCCCCTAAGACGTGACCAGTCAGAAGTTTAAACCCAACGAATTTGTCGTTGGTAAACACTCTTCTGATAGCTTGCTTCGTTTAGCAGCGTCTGGTCGTCTTTCCTTAAACTATGGGACCAAAATGTACAACGTAGCAAATAAAGAAATATAGTACAATGAAAATTTCTGTTCCTTGCGAAACTTCGTCGTTCTTTTCCAGCCGTCCTGGAAAAGAGGAAAAATAAAACGTGTGAGTGCATGTCAAAAATACACTCGTACTTGCGTAAGGACACAAGATGAGCGGAAAAAAATAAACTGATACACTTACAAACAGCGTAAAAGCGATCGGAAAAAAGGTTTTCTTTTGGTTTTTCTTTTCAATATATAAATATATATATATATATACGCTCAAAAAAAATGTTTTTTTTTGTTGTTTTTTTTTACATAAATAAAAAATGAGCATATTAAAAAAAATTTATAATAAACTTTGAAAGGGTAATTCCAGATAAAGCTTATGTCCTACGTGCAATATTCGTTAAGATGTTCTGGAAATCTTACTCGTCTTCCAGAACGCGTTGTTTTAAGTTTTTCTATCGACGTTGACGAAGTATCAAGTTGTGTGTCGACTGTCGTGTAGGGTACTACGAGTGTAGTAGCTGTGTCGTTTGCTTGTACCGAAGGAAAATCGACGTAGCTAGGGTTTCCTTCTAGGTACGCAGCTTTGGGTCGATCGATACTGATGCTATCTTTCGTACCGTTCTTATCAACTACATAGTACTTGTGTTCGCGTTGAAGAACTTTGAAAGGTCCTTCGTATGCTGATTCGAGGGGTCGTCGATGTGAGTCTCGACGAACGAAGACGTGTGTACTATGTCGTAATTCGGGTTGAACGAAAACATCAGTTGATTGAGGTCGAGTGTGAGCAGGTTTAACTGAACGCATAGCGTTTGTAAGCCTACTCGTGTGAGAGTTTAGATCCATGTTCAATGAAGAAGCTGAAGAATCCACGAATTCTCCTGGGAGTCGGAGTGTCGTTCCGTAAACGAGTTGAGATGCCGTGTATCCAATGTCAGCTTTCACTGCATTGTGGATACCTAGCAAGACGAGTGGAAGAGCGTCTGTCCACTGTGAAACGTTTGAAGCTGATAATGAAGCTTTTAATTGTCGATGAAAACGTTCTACCAACCCGTTTGCTTGTGGGTGGTAGGCGGTCGTTCGGAAGCGCGTGATTCCTAAAAGTGTGGTCAGACAACGGAAAAGTCCAGATTCGAACTGGCGTCCGCGGTCTGTAGTGATGGTTGAAGGGCAGCCGAAATTCGCTACCCATCGTTCGACGAAAGCGCGGGCCACGGTTTCAGCAGTAATGTCCTTAATCGGTACTGCTTCTGGCCATCGAGTAAAACGGTTAACGCATGTTAGGAGATATGAGTATCCGTTTGAGTCGGGTAAGGGTCCTACCAAATCTAGATAGACGTGGTCGAAACTATAGTCAGGGGTTTTGAAAGAGCCTAAGGGACATTTGTTGTGTCTTATGACCTTAGATTTCTGACAGCTTACACAGGAGCGTGCCCACTCCCTCACGTCTTTACTCATGCCAGGCCAACAAAAGCGTTCTGCTATTAGTTCGATTGTTGCACGAGCTCCTGGATGAGAAAGATTGTGCAACGTATTGAAGACGTTGCGGCGATAGTGTTTTGGTACAATTGGACGATCCCTACCTGTAGATGTGTCACAGAGTAAGGTTTCCTTACCTGTTCCCATCTGCCTAATACTTAGTTTAAGAGTTGTCGAGGATAACTCATGCTGAAGATCAATGTCTTCTTTTTGAAGCTGAGCGAGTTTAAGAAGGTCGATTCCTTGGAAACTGTTCAAGGAGCTAATTCGAGACAAGGTGTCTTCGACTACATTGTTTGCTCCAGAAATATGTTGTATGTCTGAAGTAAACTGCGAAATGTAGTCGAGTTGTCGAGACTCTCGCGGTGAGTACTTGTCTGAAGATGAACTTAAAGAGAAGGTAAGAGGTTTGTGATCGGTAAAGAGCGTGAATTCTCTTCCTTCGATGGAATGTTGAAAATGCCGTACAGCACAATACATAGCTAGGAGTTCCCTACCGAAAGTACTGTACCTAGATTCAGCGTCTAGCAACCGTCTCGAGAAAAATCCTAAAGGTTGCCACGAGTTGTTAACCCGTTGTTGTAAAACTCCTCCGATTGCTGGATCGGATGCGTCTACGGCGATACTAATGGGCGCTTGACTGTCCTGATGAGCAAGCAAGGTTGCTTTAGTGATGTGTTCCTTAACTGTGGAAAATGCTTTACGAGCTGTGTCGTCTAAACTAATTGATTTTCCATTTCCACGAAGCTGATCGGTTAACGGTTTCATAAGGGATGCGCATTTGGGTATGAACCGTTTATAGAAACTTACAAGTCCGTTAAAAGTTCGTAACTGCTTGATCGTGGTCGGTTCTGGGTAATCCAGAATGGCCGCCACTTTGCTCCTAAGGGGTCGGATGCCTTGGGCATCAATGGTGTGTCCTAAGAAGTCTAAGCAGTTAGTTCCGATTTGGCATTTCTGAATGTTGACAGTAATGCCATGCCTTTGAAGTCGATCGAAAACAATGTCCAGATGCCTGAGATGCGATTCTCTGTCCGGACTTGCTATTAGACAGTCATCAACATACGCATGTACGAAGTTGAGACCTCGGAAGACGTCGTCTATAAACCTTTGGAATGTTTGAGCCGCGTTTCTTAAACCAAAGGGCATTCGTAGAAATTCGTAAAGACCGAAGGGAGTGATGATGGCGGTTTTAGGAATGTCGTCAGGTGCCATCGGGATTTGGTTATAAGCTTTAACCAAGTCGATTTTTGAAAAGATAGTTGTACCCTTCAAGGTAGCTGTCAAATCGTGAATATGAGGCAGCGGGTAACGATCGGGAATGGTTTTAGCATTCAGACGCCGATAATTACCAGTTGGCCGCCAATCATTGCTGTCCTTTTTAGGGACCATGTGCAATGGGGATGCCCATGGACTATTCGATGGTCGAATTATTCCTAGGTCCATCATGTGGTTGAATTCGTTTTTAGCTAACCTAAGTTTTTCGGGAGCGAGTCTTCGGGCTTTCGAAAATACAGGTGGTCCTGTAGTCGAGATGTGATGTGTAACATTGCTGGTTACACAAGGTAATTTCGATTGCGATTGGTATATCCCGGGGTATTTGTCGAGTACTGCTTGGTACAAGGGGTCTATGGCGTGCTTAATCGTGACTGGGGATAACCTGCAACCAGAACAAGGAGTTACGCAAACGGACAACTTAGTGTTTCCGTCTATTAACCTTCGTGCGCGTGTGTCGATGAGTAGATTGTGGTGTTGTAACAGGTCAATACCAATGATTGGCATAGAGACATCTGCAACCACGAACATCCAGTGTATGGGTTTACGTAAACCCACGTTAAGGTAGACGTACCTTTTACCGTAAGTAGCGATCGGCTTTCCGTTTGCCGCCTGTAAACTTAAAACAGACTCGCGAAGTCTGTCGTCGAGATTTGCTGGAAGAACGCTAACTTCTGCGCCAGTGTCGACGAGGTAGCGAACTTTCGTAGTCACATCCGTGACATATAAGAGGCGGCTGTGTTCGCCGGCTACGGTTGCCGTTAACGCGTGCCGGCTGGGAAGTTTCCCGAACTGTTTTTCGTGTCACTCGATTTTGGGGTCGGATAATTGCAAGGTTTCCTGCAGTTTCTGGAAAACTTACCGTACTGGTTATGATACCAGCACCAGTCGGGATTGTCTGTCTCTCGTGGTCGAGAGCCAGATCGCTTACGTGAGGCACTTCTACGCGGGGTTTTTGACCGACTACGGTCATTGCGAACTCTAAGATATCGTGTAAGCGTGTGACATAGTTCGGCCATGTCAGTCGAGGTCGATTGGGGTTTTTCTTTGACGGAAAAAACCTCGGCCTTAGAAGATCTAGTGATTTCCAAGATTCGATCGGCAGATGCAGCTAGTTCATCTATGGCATTGTTTTGAAATGAAACAAGCACTGCCTGCACCTGTTGAGGGAGTTTAGACAAGAAAAGTTGTCTAAATAGGCCATCATCGAAAGTTCGTTGGCCGATGACTTCTCTCATTCTAAGCAACATGTCCGTCGCGGAACCATGTTGCAAGTCGATATTGTTAAGGAGTTGGTCTAACCGTTGTCGATCAGTTAGGTCTCCTCGTTTTAAAATCGATAGCTTAAGCGATTCGTAAGGTTCGGAAACATCACTAGTAAACATACTAGGTGTTACGTACCTGTTAAACTCGCGCGGTAACGCCTTAACTACCGCGAGGAAACGTGTGCGCGAGTCCGTGATTCCGTGCATGCAAAAATCGGCTTCTGCATAGCAGAACCAGGACTCGATATTGTCGGGCCAAAATGGCGTTAACTGAATCGAAATAGGGGGAATAGACTTAAACTTAAGAACCGTAGGTGAGTGTTCCGTCATAGTAATATAGCTAACGAAAATGTCTAATTAAAATATATCCGGGAAAAAAAAATTCGCGAAAAAAGTATATCACAATATATAAAATTCAAATAAAGAATAACAATGAATAATAATATTCCAAAATGGAACAGACTCACAGTATATTGACTTGGTGTACCAGATCACGTCGGGTTCACCAATGATGATGCAACGGATATTCTAGTTTTACAACTGGATACCAGTAGCACCTTCTAAATTCGGTAATTTCCAGTCAGATAGAAATCAGAAGTCGGACGAGAATAGGCAGGAAAGATATATTTGATTCGTTACCAATATATCGAGGACCTTTTCTATGAGCTGGCTAATGAGACGTAGGAGCTGTGTCGCACGCAGTATTGAAACGTGATCTGGTGCGGATGCATGACCGAAAGCCTTCAGCTAAACAAGTCCACTTAAACAACGTGGTCAGCATCCAATGTCGAACACTTAATGAGCTATTGATTTTGGGGAATTATTTACAGCTACACCATCAATTTCCAGTCTAGATCGCTAGATTTTATCGGTATAATGCCTTTTTATTTATAATTCTTGTAGATTGGTTTCACCAGTAAATGTATTTTCGTTGGTAGTGGATCGGACATACATTAAAAAAATCACCAAACTGCACAGCCCTAGCTTGGAATCCGGTGGGAAGCGAAAAAGAGAAAGGCTGAAGAACACATTACTCCGGGAAATAGCAGATATGAAAAGGATCAATAACAACTGGAACGAACTAGAAATGATTGCCCAGGACATGGTTGGGATGAGAATACTGGTGTGCGGCCTATGCTTCTCCACGAGTGGTAACAGGCGTAAGTAAGTAAATACATGCATTTACGTGCTTACAGGTTTTCGACTAAGGTTTTTGTTGTCTCTCGACTTCTTAGCCTTTCTTGTTTATTCAACACTGCACTTCCCATAAATACCCAAACTATTCTCAAGTCAAACACTAAAAGCTATATACTTGTAAAGTCTAACAAAGATTGTACACTACTGACTCTTGGTTGGTTTTAGTACGGTACTTTGAAGGGCAGACGAAAAGCGGGCAGACACTACTTGTAAGCTTAGTGTATTAATCCGTGGTTGAGCTACTGTGATCTCAAACAAAGAGGATCATCACTATTTTCGATAACAAAGCCTTTCAATTTTAATAATGGTAATTACTTTTTCGTTTTGTGATCCTCCCAAAGAGTATCTTGGCGCACAATGGGTCTGCTGTCATTGCAATGTCTGGCAAAGATTGCGCAGCTATTGCATGTGATCTTCGGTTTGGGGTCAATTTGCAGACGATCTCCACTGACTTCACCAAAGTTTATCCTCTTGGACCTCGGCTGTACGTAGGGTTTCCTGGTTTGGCAACTGATAATCAGACAGTGTAAGCATTAATAAAATCATTATTGTTGTACACCAGATTTCAACGTTTACAGTTCCGAAAAAACATGTACGAGCTACGTGAAAATAAGACAATCAAACCGCAAACTATAACTACCATGTTATCCAACTTGCTTTACGAGCGCAGGTAATGTTTCTTTTAAAGTTATAGGTGTAGGTTTGGACCATACTTTGTCGAACCAGTAATCGCTGGTATTAACCATACTACCAACAAACCATACGTTGCATGCATGGACTTAATTGGCTGTGTATGCGAAGCCAATGACTTCGTTGTTAGTGGCACATGTACAGAACAAATGTATGGGATGTGTGAGACGCTTTGGGAAGAGAATATGGTAAGTTGTCTCATATTCTAGTTGTTAAGTATTATCACTGTAGTGTGAATGTTTTATGCACATTACACACATCCAGTTGATCGGGTTATTTTATAAGTATTCGACTTCTCTTTCGATACACAATGCTTGATGTGATGGTTCGGTTCAAAACAGCGACTAGAATGTCTAACCTTGAGCAAACTTATTTTCTTTATTTTATTATATCCCCTTCTTTGTTGTTCCGTGATCTTACATCATGTAGCTACTTAAGTCAGTGTATTTCGGTATCAAGTTATGAATTGGCCCCGTCTTCCTGTGCATCACGATTTACTCCCCAAACATACGTCTGAATGCGTCCAAACTACCCCTATGCCTTGGTTGGTTAAATAAATAAGTAAAATATAATCAAGCTAAAAAGATGGATTGTGTATGACTATCAATATCAATACTGCTATACCCTATATACTTCTTGTTTTGACGTGAGACGACAGTAAAGAGTAGCCCAACCTCATAATAAGTCACCAATTATTCACATGGAACTTTTGGGACTGCTAAGATCTTTGCCTGTTATCTGTAAATTACCATTTTTTGTAGTTAACTTTGTTAGGCACTCTATTGAAATCTGTCGTCGAATATTGGGATGCGTAAAACTTTGTGATCAAAGTTTTTCACTTGTCTGATTAACCAGGGGTTCTTCTGTATTGCGATGGTTCATAAAAAGCACGGTCTCACTTATTCAAACGATATATCCCCTATTACGATGACAACTTTCCTGCTGGATGTTTCTGACTCATTGGTCGCAACGTACTTCAACATGGAGCAAACTCCTGGATCAGCCCTCGCTTCTGAATTGAAAAACTCAGTACTACTAGATTTACACAACTTGTTAATAAGGGTTCGCCTGTAAAATTCCTTAGGATTGTGTATAATGGAGACGGTAGTAGTAGATTTCAACTTTAGAAAAACCACCGTCTATGTCAAAGTCAGGCACTAACCTCTTTTGTTGTTTGTTTCAGAATTCGAAAGAGTTATTTGAGTGCATTTCACAATGCATTTTGAACGCTCTCAATCGTGACGCTGTATCTGGTTGGGGTGCTCGAGTCTATTTATTGTAAGTAATATTACTTTTCTTGAAATGATACAAAACTTAATGGTTAAAAGTACTATACTGGCAAGTATGAGCAGCTTACCCGATCGTTGCTGCTACCTTGACGTGGTGTTCAGGCTTGCCTATCGTGATGAAGCAATCGAGCTATGCTGGCTGGAACAATCTTTCCTCAAGGTCCTACCATGCCAGACAGGTCGATTGAAGAACGGTAAGACTAAAAGCAGCAAACCCAATGTTTAGGGGCAAAGTCGTACTGATGACTGTACAGAGGTGTGACGTCAGTAAGGTGCTTCCCTCAGACAACTAGCATGACAGCGATGCTGCCTTCCCACAAGGAGGGGTGGGGTTAGAAAAGGTCGACCCTAAAAATGCACACCTCGCCTTATCCCACGGATATCCGTCTCCGGCGGTAAGGTTTTTTGAAGAACGGAGCTAACACAAAAACTGCCCACAAAAAGGTCGTGTGTGACCGACCTCAAGCAGCTGTCCCTTGGGCACTGCGGTCACGCTCTCAGGTCATTAAGACCACTTCTAACCCAATTTCCTTTTCAGGTACCTCTAGAAGAACCCTTCCACGGTGTGGGCAACCGGGAAGTGATAACCTCACTCATACCTCTAACAGCACTCAAAACCACTGTATTCATTATCAATCTCCTTCTTCAATTCCTACTATCCCTTCTACCTTGACTTTCAACACTAAACTTCCTCTTCCGGTTTCCTCCTCAAGTGTCACCATGGCCAACGATTCTAGTGCGCGAAACGCTGTCCCAGGTCTAATAAAACCTCGCTCCAAACTACACATTGGAACCTTCAACGTACGTATCCTATGCCAAATCGGTCAACAGGCCTCCTTAGCTAAAACCCTAGAATCTCGTACCATTGATGTATGCTGTGTCTCCGAAACACGCATACAGGATCCCAGTGTGGTCATTCACTTGACCTCACCTCGCCAAAATGGACAGCCAACGAAATACACCCTCCGTGTATCTGGCGACCCGTTGGCTAGTTCTCGCGGACTTGCAGGTGTAGGCATAGCACTAAGTACAAGGGCAAAACAGGCACTACTAGAATGGATCCCCGTTAACAGTCGCCTGTGTGCTGTCCGGCTAAATGGCTCCGTAAGAGCTCGGAAGGATAGGGACACACGTCGTTGCCTTTTCGTCGTTTCTGCCTACGCTCCCACTGACTGCAGCCATGGTGAAGTGAAAGATGACTTTTACAGAAAGCTCTCTGAGCTTCTTCAGAAAGCTAAGCGCTCAGACATAGTAGTCGTAGCGGGTGACTTTAATGCCCAGGTAGGCAGCTTAAATCAAACAGAAAGACATTTAGGTGGGTGTTTTAGTATTCCGACTCAACAAACCGATAATGGTGATCGTCTGTTGCAACTATGCTCAGACAATCGTTTATTTTTAGCAAGCACTAATTTTAAGCATAAGGAGAGACATCGTCTAACATGGCGACCACCTGCACCAAACCAACGATGGACTCAAATAGACCATATTGTTATCAGTCATCGTTGGAGAGGCTCAATAGAAGATTGTCGCTCGTATTGGAATACTTGTTTAGACTCTGATCACGCTTTAATACGAGCACGCATTTGTCTGCGCCTCAATGGACGCAGGAAAAGTACACTAAGAAGACCCATTAGGATTGAACTGCAGGACGAGAAAGCCAAATACGAATTCCAGAAACAACTGAGTTCACATCTAGGCAGTTCTGTAAACAAGACTGACACAGATGCTACTTGGAAAGATATACGAACAGCTGTGGAAACAGCAGTAACATCTATTAGTCATCTAAACCATAGGGCTCCAAAAAACCAATGGATTTCTTCTAGGTCTATTTCACTGATGGATTCGCGTAAACTCATCCCATCAGGCTCTGAACATAACGAAGAGCGTAAAAAAATTAGATCTAGGTTAACTAAAAGTCTAAGGAACGATCGTGAGCAGTGGTGGGCAACGAAAGCAAAAGAGATGGAAAAGGCAGCGGCTGTAGGGAACACCAGGCAACTATTCAGACTAATAAAAGAAACTGGAATTAAGAGGTCAAGTGTAAGTGAGACAATCTCCGAAAAAGACGGAACCCTTATCTGCTCTCAAGTCAAACGTTTAGAATGATGGGCGGAACACTTTGAGGAGCAGTTTAGCTGGCTTTCAGCTACTGCACAACTACCCACTACTCCTAGAAAACCTGAATGGAACATTGAAGTAGGCCCCCCGACCCTACTTGAAGTTCAAAAGGCTATAAGTAATCTGAAACGAGGAAGAGCAGCTGGTGCAGATGGATTGGTTCCAGAGGTCTTTAAATATGGTGGTTCAATTTTAGCGATTAGGTTGACTAATATTCTGGCTAAAATCTGGGAGACGGATGTAATCCCATCCGACTGGTCACAATCACTGATTGTCCCAATATATAAAAAGGGGTCAAAATCATCCTGTGATAACCATAGAGGGATTAGTCTGACTAACATAGTATCTAAAATACTAGCCTCAATAATTATCAGGCGCCTAACTAAGACTCGTGAACTGCAAACACGAGAAAATCAGGCTGGCTTCAGACCTGGTCGTGGCTGTATCGACCACATATTCACCATTCGTCAAGTTTTAAAGCACAGACATGCTTATCGGCGTCCGACAATGATAGTTTTTCTTGACTTGAAAACAGCATTTGACTCTGTAGACCAAGAGGTTCTGTGGCAGTGTCTGTCATTGAAAGGTGTACCTCAGAAGTACATAAACCTTGTGAAGGCTCTTTACTCGAACACTATTAGTCGAGTGAGAGCTTATGGCAAACTGTCATATGATTTTACAACCTCAAGTGGTGTCCGTCAAGGCTGTCCACTATCCCCATTTTTGTTTAACTTCATTATAGACCTGTTGCTGGAAATGACACTCTCGTCGACTGAATTTTCAGGAATTGATCTTCTACCAGATGGTTCACTTATCGACTTAGAATACGCAGATGACATAGTCCTGTTTGGTGAAGACGCTGGCAAAATGAAGAGTCTTCTGTTGGAACTCAGTAATAATGCCAGGATGTTTTGGTTGCGTTTCTCCCCATCCAAATGTAAATTGTTACTCCAGGACTGGCCTGAATTAAGGATAGGGAGTGAAGTAGTCGAACACGTCGACAACTTCACCTATCTTGGAAGTCTGATCAGCCCTAATGGGTTGGTGTCTGACGAAATCTCAGCACGGATTCAAAAAGCTCGTTTAGCTTTTGCCAACTTACGTCACCTATGGCGAAGATGAGATATCCGTCTATCAATTAAGGGACGAGTATACTGCGCAGCAGTTCGTTCTGTTCTACTTTACGGCTGTGAAACATGGCCATTAAGAGTAGAAGATACTCGTAAGTTACTAGTATTTGACCACAGATGCCCTAGAAATATTGCTCGCATCTGCTGGGATCACCGGGTAAGTAATAGTGAGGTAAGACGCAGGGTATTAGGGAACGATGGTAAATCAGTTGATAAGGTGATGAATCTTCATCGACTGAGATGGTTGGGCCATGTGTTACGTATGCCTGAACACCGATTACCACGACGCGCTATGATGACTAGTGTTGGGGATGGTTGGAAGAGAGTTAGGGGCGGCCAAACCAAAACATGGCATCAGTGTTTGAAGTCACTAACTTCTAGTCTGAGCCATGTTGGCAGATGCAGACTACCTGGTTGGGGTCCGTGTGACTATCGTAACCAATGGTTGGAGACTTTGGGTGACATGGCTGAGAATCGATCACAATGGCGTAGGTGTATGCACTCTTTATCTTCCCTTAAACCTTGAGATTAAAATTGCTTCATATCTCTCTTCCTTCCTGTACTATATCCTTATATACAACCTTTCTTGATATGATACCACCACTAAATTAATTACTTCTATGAATCCGGTGTTCGTCTTGTTGTGCTAACGAGGTATGGCAACTTGGACCGATGCATATATGTGCCTGGTCCTACGTTGTAGCTAACTGACTGACTTGAGCAGCTTACTATTCAAACAGCAGTATTTCGTAATATGACGATTTACGTTAAAAAGTAATAAATTTAAGCAGATAAACAGTTTCGACGTGACTGGTGAACATTTACATGAGAAATTATAATCTTTACAGCAAACAAAACAAGTTTGAGCATTAGTAATTGGGTTAGGATAGATAGATGAAAGCCACTGTTTGGAGTACGGTTTGAGGTCAGAGTTAGTGTTTAGAATTACGGTAAGAGTGGAAGATAATTTCTATCCATGCAATGCATCTTATACTGTGCCCTAAATCACACCAACTACGCTCAACAAACACTTAACGGTTTAAGTGCAGTCTGGATCAAGTATTTTTTGTGATTTTGCTTACATGCCGCTTATACACTTTTTAGTAACACGGCAGACAAATTTGTCAATTTTAAGCATCTTAAGAACTAAACGTCTAACCTCACCATTATTTATCCGATTATCCCAACAGATGCGAGCAATATGTCTTAGACATCTGTGATCAATTACTAGTAACTTACGAGTACGCATTACTGTCAATGGCCACGTTCCACAGCCGTAAAGTAGGACAGACAGAACTGCTGCTCAATATACTCGTCCCTTAATTGATAGACAGATATATTCACCTTCACCATAGATAACGCAAGTCGGGAAAGGCCGAATGGGTTTTTTGAATCCGTACAGAGATTTCGTCAGGCACCAATCCATTAGGACTGATCAGACTTCCAAGATAGGTGAAGTTGTTGACGCGTCCGACTACTTTACCCCCTATCCTTAGTTCAGGCGTTGAGGCAGGCCAGTCCTGGAGCAACAATTTACATCAAGAAGAGGGGAATGCATCCTCAACATCCTGGCATTGTTTCTCAGTGCTGCCAAAATACTGCATTTTATCAACGTTTTCACCAACCAGGACCATGTCATCTGTGTATTCTAAGTCGGTAAGTGGATCGCCTAGTAGATCAACTCTTGGAAATTCAGACGACGAAAACGTTATTTTCAGCAGTATGTCTCTAATGAAATTAAACAGAAATGAAGATAGTGGACAGTTTTTCCGTACAACACTTGAGGTTGCAAAGTCAGATGTCAGTTTGTCATAAGCTCTTTTTCGACTAGTAGTGTTCGAGTTAAGAGCCTTCACAAGGTTTATGTACTTATGAGGTACCCCTTTCAATGACTGACGCTGCTATAAAACCTCTCCGTCTCTTGAGTCAAATATTGCATTTAAGTGAAGACTACCATTTTCGGACACCAATAAGCATGTTTGTTCTGAAATCTGACGAATGGTGAATATGTGGTCGATGCAGCCACGTCCAGGTCTGAAGCCAGCCTGGTAATGTATTTGAGATTGACCACATGGTTTTGTTAACACACCATAGTCTCATATCAAGTTTGTCTGCAACCAATGTTATAAATTGTATGCAGGTGTTTTCCGTATACAGAATATTTGTGTTCGTTCTAAGCGCGTTTTCACTAAACATATTTCTAACATACTGCTGACAAAAACAGGTTCGAAGGCCAAATATTTGTCCTAACTACTCTGTGTATAATATCCCGAATAGTATGGGGATAGGTGCTTGTTATGTAACTAGACATGTCCTCGAAATGTTGATATCTAAAACATTTAAAAATAATATTTGGTTACCACTAAATGCTATTCAGATATTAAGAAGATGTAGATTGTCCGTCAATGTCGTGGGCACTAAGACAATTTCTAAAATGATGTCCATTTCAAATCAGATTTGTGCAAAAATGTATTGATTTTAAAAATGTTTTCCCAAATAAGTTATTAGTAAATATCTAGAAGTACAAACCATAGTCAGAAAATTGTACAAATTTCCACAAAACATTAGTTACCATGGCTAACTGTGTGGTTTGGATTAGTTAACGGTACACTTTTCCCATCATTTTCGTAACCAGCTTTTCAGAGTAAGGAAACTATATATAGACAAGTTTATAGGCGAAAACGAAACAAGTATTACCCAAGTCATATGTACATATGCATGATACTAGACTGATTTAGATAGAAATATGTAGAAAATGGACTTGGTCACTAACAGTAAGTTTAACCATTTTCACACTTTCCAGCTTCCAATGTTTCTGCTATCGGATTCGGTTTGTTTGGGCCAGGGAAACACATCCAAACAAATTAATACTGGCTAATATATGGATTTTATTCACCTAGATTATAAACCACCACACGAACTAACACGATATGCATATATAATTATATCATGTGACGTACCGTTGCTAAGTGCCTATAAAAATGTTAGTTTATTTGTGAAATTACAGATTCAAGCTTAGGGTCTTGGAGATTCTGTGCTGAAATGATCGATTAAAGTAATAAAACGTTTGACATTTAACCCACTGCTTAAGACGTCACTTTCATAAGAACCTATATACATTAATGCTGTAGCGGCCAATAGGTAAGCTAATATAATGTAGCCATTTAATGTGAGAAAAAAAAGTAAACCAAAAGAAGTATTTGATGAAAAACTAGATATCGCGAAGTAGTAATTTTTGGTAGATAATTGTCCCATGTGTAAACTTTTCAACGCTTAGTAAGTAAAAAATATATCGTGTTCATCAACATGTTTGTAAGAGTCAAAATTCAAACATTTCGTTAATGAGTTAACCATTCATTAAGTTCGCCAATAAATTAGATGACTACAGTCACAGATCAAAATATGTAATCCCGACTACCATTTATTTATAGCCAATCAAAGATTTGGTGAGTGTCTTTGTGGTTTCCAAGTAGTGGCGAGACTAAACTACATGGACGACCTTTGAACGAATCTTAAATGACCTTGAGAAATATTAGCCAATCAGAAGACAGTACACAGCAAGAATATATTATACAAAACTCAAAGATTAAGGGGGATACTGTTCTTTGACATGACTCAAAAACTTTTCAAGGTTAGATATAGCTTCAGGAGTTCTAAAATCATAGCGCATCCGGTACAGGAACTTATCCATGTGGCTCCATGGCAGTCGACCTCTGGAACCATGATAAGGTCTCAAAAATTCTTTTAGCCTCGACCACATAGCTTCAATGTTGTTGGTATGATTTGGGGTTAGAGTTAAGAATGAGACTATAAATTATGGACGACCTTTGAGGGACGCTAGGGTGACTGAGAGTGTCAACATAATAACCAAGACTAAATAAGGTTATAAACCTGTGTGAAGAATTAAAATTATGATTTACAGCTAATAGTCAAGGTTAGGAATTATACTGAGGGGTTTTCATCAGGAACTGACATAAGCTATAATGCCAAAACTCTATTTATACAAATGGATAATTGAATTTCGCGCCAAAATCTTATGATCACTTCTCTTGTAGACGCTGAATTATCACGTCTCCTCTAAAATCCGTTGTAAACCGACCGTACGTAAGCATTAGGTACGAGCTTAGTGCCGTGACCTTGAAAACCCGCAAAAGCTTCTGATTGGTTCGTCCATATAGTTTGGTCTCGCCATTTCTTGCTTTTGGATATTTTCCAGTCATTCAGCTTCCTGAAGACAATTTTAAAAAATCATTATTTGAATGTCTTTCCGTCTACTACCGATCATGATACTTTTCTTGCTATTTAATTTTTCAGAGAAAAAGACGCAGTCACTATTTCTGACTTGAAAATGCGTATGGACTAAGTTAATTAAATATAAGTTACGTATTTTGCTTGTTATATTATTTTCGTTATTCACACTGTGTGGTTCGGATTTGCCAGTTTTCTGAGAACAATTTGTAATGTGTGTTTATGTTATTGCTTTAAACCGAGTGGTGCTAGCTAAGCTCGTATGCAAGACATCACTGTTGTGAGAACTCGTTTTGATTAAAACTCACTATTTTAGAAAATGATAACAGTCTGATTTTGGGAACGCTTATATGGTTTAATCGTGAAGCTGTTTTAAGAAATCCAGGTACAAACAGCATGTCTTGATGGAAACACTGGTCGGGTATCATCCATTGGTAAAATAAAGTAGAAAATTAGAAGTCTTTAGTGGCTCGAGATCTGACTCCTAGGTATCGGAATATACATTACGCAAATCCTCGAATATGATCATCGACTTAAATCGCGTTAATGGATAACGGAATTAAATAAGTCAAATACGAAAATGAATTCCGAATACATGTATCTCATACAATCGTTGATCAGAAAGCAAAGCAAAATGACGCAATGGAGAAGGCAAGTGAGTCAATTCCATCTATCCAAGAGTGACTAAATATTTATAATCAGACCAAAAATAAGTTACAGATATGTGATGGGTAAGGTAAGTAATTAACACACGATCATATAGAAAACAGTTAGGAGTAGTAAGTGACAGGTTAAACATGTGGCTTGAGAAGAATAAACAGACTGATCTGTTCAGCAGCTAGAATAAAATATGTGGGCTTGGCATAACACCAGACCCTAAAAAACAAATACTCGCAACACATGTTATGAGTACCTTCCTATCATTGAAAAAAATGGACTTTCATCAATGGTTGTGAAAATTAGTTTAATGCGTAGTTTATCATCTACTTATCAACTTCTAATCGCAAAGAACGACAGCAGTTAACATTTCTATCGTTAGACATGAATACAAACACTGAAGATAATTAGTTACTGTTCTAATTTAAGTAAATGCGCTTACTTTTCGCAAAAACGGTATTCGTAATTGGTGGTAATCTTAATAGTTTTTTGATCAACATAAGGAATAAAGGTTAGAAGGGAGATAATGAATATTCGGGGTTTCGTTAGTCTGTAAATTCCGCACAATGGCCATATCCTGACTGTTTATTTTGTAATTCGTGTCAAGATTTATTCTTCCTATTAGCTGTCAAGAATCCAGCAGGAATGATCCATCTACATAAAAAATTTTCAAACAAATTATTTTCCACAATGATGACAGATGAAACTTGTTTAGATAACAGAGACAGCCATAGGAGCGAATCATTGGATAAGATGGAACAGTAGATGTGCGCTAATTCATTAACGGAATACTGAAAGTTTAACAGCTTGTAGTGAACAGGTGATTCTCTAATATTTCTAGTATTACAATAACTTGTTTCACTTAAGAATTGCTTCAATGTTTTTAATAATTGCACAGAAGAGGTATATTCAACTTGACTGTTCGTCCTCTTTGTAAAGGCAGAGAAATGTGGGATAGAATGACTGTGAGAGGACTTGGCATGAGGACATTATTATTCCACTTACTTTTCCTGATTAACTATGGGATCCGAAGTGGTATTAAACAAAAGCATGATTGCAAGCTAAAGATAGTAGGCATTTAAAATATAGTACATCGATTACTTACAGCTGTAAGAACTTTAGTGAACTATAACGAACAAGTAAGAGTAATCCTCAATGTATGATTTACGAGCTTGGTAACAATACCTTGACAAATATTCCAAAAGCAACCTTATAATCAATTTTGGTATTATAAGGCGGTCAAGATGATGTGGATTTAAGGAAATTGAGGGGGGTCTATTCCCCTTTCCAACTCCACCTGTAGCCCCTCCGGGGGCTACTGACGGTCCCAAGCCCGGATAAAGGAGGAGGTTTTGGCATGGGGTTAGCGACCCCATCCTGTAGAAAACCAACTCGCTGAAAAAACACTAACCAGAAAATACTATTCAAACAACTTAAACTTTGCCATGGGAGTTGAAGGAATAATTATAACGCCTCACGATAAGAGCTGAGTTCCTTTGGAAGTCATGAGGCCGATGCCCCTTCTAACAACCAGAGCAACAATTTTTATAAGTACATGGAACGATCGGACAATGTGGGAGACCGGAAGTCTTCCAAATTGCTGCAGAAATGAGGAAATACGACCTGGAGGTGCTTGGGATCAGTGTAACATACTGGACGCAGATTGGACAACAACGACTAGCTTCAAGAGAGCTTTTGTTATACTCCGGCCATTAAAAAGAAAATGCTACACATACACAAGGAGTTGCATTGATGCTGTCCCAACAAGCACAAAATACACTTATAAGATAAAAATCTCATGAACCAAGGATCATCAAAGCCTCCTTCAAAACAAGGAAAGAGGGCATTACAATGAATGTCATCCAATGCTATGCGCCTACCAATGACTACGATGAAGACGCTGAAGACCAATTCTACGGTAGGCTGCAGTCGATCTTCGAGAGGTGCCCAACAAAGGACCTGACCATGCTGATGAGAGATTTAAATGCCAAGGTTGGAAAGGACAACACTGGATACGAAGACGTCATGAGACAACATCGACTGGGAGAAAGGAACGAAAATGGTGAGATATTGCAAACCTATTTGCCTTTAATAAACTGGTCATAGGTGGCACCATATTCCCACACAAAAACATACACAAAGTCAATCGGATTTCACCGGATCACACTACACAGAACCAAATTGACCATATCTGCATCAACAAAAAGTTCAAGAGGACAATGGAGGATGTGAGAACCGGGAGAGGAGCTGATGTAACATCAGATCATCACTTACTGGTTGCCAAGATGAAATAAAAACTCAAAACGCATTGGACAACTGGGCGGACAACATCACAAAAGTTTAATACGGCCTTTCTTCGGAATAATGAGCAACATATCTACAATCGAAGAACATCTGGAACTCAAAACAATTATCAACCAACACCAAGGTTAGAATTTTCAATACAAATGTCAAAACAGTTCTACTTTATGGGGCGGAAACCTGGAGAACTACGAAGGCCATCAGTCAGTCAGTCAGTCACAACGTAGAACTTCGTACGTACGTACATCAGCTCGAGTTGCCATACCACATTAGCACAGAGATGCAGTTGTCGATTCAAATCCCATAGTGGTGGAAGTAGTAGGAGTATAATCAGAAATCCAAAAGATTAGGGTTTGAAGAAATTATTGAAGGAGTATAGTACAGTGAAATAAATTTGGAAAGAGAAAAACATAAAGACATGAGGAATTCAGAAGATTAGAATTTGGTGGAACACAAAGAGTGGATGCATCTTCGCCATTGCAAACGATTTTCAGCCATGTCATTCAAGGTCTCTAACCATCGGTTGCTGTCATCTCGCGAATCCCAACCAGGTAGTCTACACCTACCAACATGGCCCAGTCCACTTGTCAGTGACTTCATTGATTTGTGCCATGTTTTGGTCTGGCCACCCCTAGCTTTCTTCCAACCTACTCCTACACCATGAAACATTGCACGTCGGGGCAGTCGGTGGTCGGGCATACGTAACACATGTCCCAGCCATCTCAACTGATGAAGTTTCACTACTTCATCAATCGATTTGCCATCCCTACCTAGTACTCGTTTCCTAACAACTGCATTACTTACCCGGTGGTCCCAGGATATACGAGCAATGCTTCGAAGACACCTATGATCAAACACTAGTAGACTACGAATATCCTATACTCTTATTGGCCATGTTTCACTGCCATAAAGTAGGACGGAGCGAACTGCTGCACAGTAAACCCGTCCTTTGGTTGCTAGACGGATATCTCGCCTATGCCATAAATGACGCAAGTTGGCGAAAGCTAGACGAGCCTTCTGTATCCGTGCTGAGATTTCGTCACATACCAGACCACAAGGGCTGATGAGACTCCCAAGATAAGTGAAGTGGTCTACACGCTCAACTACTTCACTCCCTATCATTAGTTCAGGTGTCGCTGCAACCCAATCCTGAAGTAACATTTTGCACTTCGAGGGAGAGAATCGCATTCAGAACATGCCTGCATAGTTGCTTATAGTAGTCAGAAGACTCTGCATGTTGTCAGCGTCTTCACCGAGTAAAACTATGTCGTCGGCGTATTCTAAGTCAACAAGTGAGCCTCCTGGTAAAAGTTCAACTCCTGGAGGTTTAGCTGATGAAAGTGCTATCTCTAAAAGTATGTCAATGACAAAGTTAAACAAGAATGGGGTGAGTGGTCAGCCCTGACGAACGCCACTTGTGGTAATCAGTTCTGATGACAGTTCGCCATAGGCTCTAACTCGACCAGTTGTGCTCGAGTAGAGAGCCTTTATGAGGTTAATGTACTTCTTTGGTACTCCTTTCAGTGACAAACATTGCCATAGAACCTCACGATCAACAGAGTCAAATGCCGCCTTAAGGTCAAGAAATACTACTATTGTGGGACGTCTGAATTTGTGTCTATGTTCTAGAACCTGACGTAGGGTGAATATCTGGTCTATGCAACCACGTCCAGGTCGAAAACCAGCCTGGTTTTCTCTAGTCTGCTCGTCACGAGCTTTGGTTAGGCGACCTAGTATTATTGAAGCTAATATATTAGACACTATATTAGTCAAACTGATCCCTCTGTGATTGTCACAAGAGGACTTTTGTCCTTTCTTATAGACTGGCACAATCAGTGATTGGGACCAGTCAGATGGAATTACGTCCAGTTCCCAGATTCTACCTAAGACCTCAGTCAATCTCACTGCTAGTACTGGACCACCATCCTTAAAAATCTCAGGGGTCAACCTGTCAGGGCCTGCTGCTCTCCCTCGCTTCAGATTTCCTATAGCTTTTTCAACCTCACAGAGGGTTGGAGGACTTACATCAATTTGCCATTCAGGACGACTGGGGATCGTGGGTAATTGAAGTGTGGCTGAAGGCCAGTTGAACTGATCCCTAAAGTGTTCTGCCCATCGATCCAATCTCCTGGATTGAGAATGAATAATATGCCCATCTTTATCTGAGATGGTTTCACTGATATTCGGGTTCCTAATACCGGTTTCTTTAACGAGTCTGAATAGCTGCCTACTGCTACCTATTGCCGCTGCCTTTTCCATCTCTCTTGCTTTCGCTACCCACCACTGTTCACGATCATTACGTAGGCTTCTTATAAGCCTTCGCTTAAGTTGACTCCGCTCTTCGTTATGCTCAGAGCCAGGTGGGATGAGTTTACGAGCATCTATCAGTGCGGTAGATGCTGCCGAGATCCATTGTTTCTCCCTAACGTTATGGTTTACCTTACTAGCAGATATCACTGCTGTTTCCACAGCTTTTCGGATGTCATTCCACGCTGCCTCGGGGTGGACACAACTTACATGGCTGCCTAACTGTTTTCCTAGTTGTTCCTGAAATATATTCTTAGCTTGCCTATCATTAAGTAGAACCCTTAGAGGCTTCCCTGCAGTGTCTTTCCTACGTCCAGTAAGACGCAGACAGATACGTGCTCGCACTAGAGCATGATCTGAATCTAAGCATGTGCCCCAGAATGAGCGACAGTCTTCTATCGAGCCCCTCCATCGGTGGCTGATAGCGATGTGATCTAATTGGGTCCAACGTTGGGACGAATTCGGGGGTCGCCATGTCAAAAGATGTTTTTCCTTATGCTTAAAGTTAGTATTTGCAAGAAATAGGCGGTTATCTGAGCATAGCTGCAACAGACGGTCGCCATTATCTGTTCTTTTCGCCATGACACCATAAGATCCACCCAGGTGTCCTTCCCTTTCACTTAGTTTACCTACTTGAGCATTAAAGTCACCTGCTACTATTACTACATCAGAACGCCTAGCTTCTCGGAGAAGGTCAGAAAGTTTCCTGTAGAACTCATCTTTTATATCGTCTGAGCTGCGGTCAGTGGGAGAGTAGGCAGAGACGACGAAGAGGCAACGACGAGTTTCCCTATCTTTCCGGGTCCTTACTGATCCGTTTAGTCGGACAGCGCATAGACGACTGTCTACTGGGATCCAGTCTAAAAGAGTTAGTTCTGCCCTACGACTTAATGCTATACCTACTCCAGCGAGGCCACGGGAAGCAGCATCAGGGCTTCCAGATACACGAAGCGTGTATCGAGATGAAACTTTATTTTGATTAGGTGCGGTCAAATGAATGACACTACTCGGATCTTGTATGCGCGTTTCGGAGACGCAGCACACATCGATGGTGTAAGATTCTAGAGTCCTAGCTAAGGAAGCCTGTTGTCCTATTTGGCACAATGTTCGGACATTAAAAGTTCCTATATGTAGTTTAGAGCGTGGTTTCAGGAGACCAGGAATAACGTTCCGTCTACTCGAATCGTTTGCCCTAGCGGTGCGAGGTGATAAAAGGACGTGGGAAGGGTTAGTCGTGGAGATAACAGAGTTATTAGGTGTAGGAAGGATTTGAAAGCGACCAACTTGGTCTTGTGTGCAGTTAAGGGTATGAGGGCTAGTATCACTTCCCGGCTGCCCACACCGTGGAAGGGTATTTCTTGAGGGACCTGAAAAAGAAGTTGGATTAGTGTTGGTCTTAACGACCTGGGAGCGTGACCGCAGAGCCCAAGGGACATCTGCTTGAGGCCGGTCACGCACGGCCTTTTTGTGGGGGATTTTTGATGTGTTAGCTCCGTTCTTCAAAAGTCCTTACCGCCGGAGACGGAAATCCGTGGGATAAGGCGAGGTGTGCATTTTTAGGGTCGACCTTTTCTAACCCCACCCCTCCTTGTGGGAAGGCAGCATCGCTGTCATGCTGGTTGTCTGAAGGAAACACCTTACTGCTTTCACACCTCTGTACAGTCAGCAGTACGACTTCGCCTTCGGACCTTGGGATTGCTGCTTTTAGTCTCACCGCTCTTCAACCGACCTGTCTGGCATGGTAGGACCTTGAGGAACGATTGTTCCAGCCAGCATAGCTCGATTGGATCATCACGATAGGCAAGCCCGACCACCACGTCAAGGTAGCAGCAACGGTCGGGACGAAGGCCATCATTCAGAAGATACAAGTGTTTATTAACAGTTGTCTACGCAAGATACTTCGGATTCGTTGGCCAGACACTATCAACAACAACCTACTGTGGGAGAAAACAAACCAGAATTCGGCGGAGGAAGAAGGGCTGGAAGTGGATAACGCACACATTGAGGAAATCACCCAATTGCGTCACAAGACAAGCCCCCACATGGAATCCTGAAGGTCAAAGGAGAAGAGGAAGACCAAAGAACACATTACGCCGAGAAATAGAAACAGACATGAGAAGAATGAACAAAAAAATGGATAGAACTAGAAAAGAAGGCCCAGGACAGAGTGGGTTGGAGAATGCTGGTCGGCGGCCTGTGCTTCATTGAGAGTAACAGGCGTGAGTAAGTAGTTTCCTTTCCGTTCCTAATCACTGAGTTCTATTTCCAGTTTACAAATGGGTACTAATACACTACACAAGAAAATATTTGTTTAGAATCGGGTGGATTTATGTAGTGTTTGATCTTAGTTCTTCATTTAAGTGTCTAAATGGGAAAATTCGCATGGGATTTTTAGGGAAAAGCATTATGAGTCTGTCGTCTGAATGTGAGCCAATATAGTCTGGCCAAAAACTTCTGAATAGTGCATTAAGTGGTCACATGACGCATGAGATTTCCGTCTGGTTCAGTTGTTGTCAGTCAAACGGCTACAACGTAGGAGCAGGCACATATGCATCAGTACAAGTTGCCACACCTCATTAGCACAACAAAATGAACATCAACTTCATATAAGTAGTTACTTTAGCTATTCTGCCTATTACGTTATGACTCGTGGCTTCCACTCCGTTTTCTCTCTTGGTGTGAAGTTCTTGATTAACATTGCGTGTTGTGGTTTCAGATCATCTCCGCTTTTGTGACTGTTGATAACACGTGTTACGATATGACTAAATAGCATCTTGAAATTATAACTGACATCAGTTCGTGGTATGAAAAACAACTTGTAAAACCTAGACTTAGTAAATTTCGCTGGTTTATAACACTTTTGACCCTAAAAAATTTCACGCAGTTATTTTACTGCCACTGAGCTAGTTGGGATCAAAAGCAGCCCTATATGGTCATTCAGATAAAACTATTAGAATTATTATGCATGGTACTAATAATGGGGACCTATTCTTTTTATTGCTAGTCGAAGAGGGAAACGAGTTGGGACAAAATAAGCGAACCTAACGTATATTGGACTTGTGGGATAATGTATGAGGCTATTCCGTACATTGCCTTCCTTTTACACAGTATCTGTGTAATTTAATCTGTTGTGCTGCCATGTTATGTCCTCTCTTATCGAGTATTCACTGAATACAGTCTGTGGTTAAACTTTAGATCTTCCCTGTATCCCAGTAAACACTATTTACTTATGTTATACACATGTGAAACGCGTACGGTGGAGTGGAGGAGCGATCTAAAGCTCTGGCTTGAGGCTTCATTTCGAAAGATGGCGGTTCAGAGTCCCAACTCCATCACCACTTGTAACACTTGCAGCATTGACACACTTGATGGTAAAAGGAATCAATAAAAATCAGAAATAACATAAGCGTGAGATTAGGACAAACTGATATCCGAAAATAGTTGTTCGAATGTGCTTCAAACCAACCACAAAAATCCTTGTCATTAGTTTGGACCTAAATGATTGGATATTTAACTTCTAACTATGGACTCCAAATAACATTCACGTATTTCAGATTTAGATTTGTGTAGTAAGGACAGAAGGCCTACGGCTTATGTTATTCCTTTTCTAGTATGCTTCTGTGAATGGCAAGTGTTCTCTTGAATGAGTCAATTGAAAGTGCGGACACCACTGCTTCGGGCATCAGGTTCCAAGTATTGATGACTCGGTGTGAAAACCTGTAAGCCACGGGTATTTTGTTCGTTAATGGCTGTTCTACTGGCCTGTTATGTCCTGATCTAGTGAGAAGAAAAAGAGAGAATAAGTTAGGTTCAAAATTATTTCTCAGGATTCTGTACATCAAAATTAGGTCTCCCCCTAGTCTACGATACCACAGAGTAAAGAGATCCAGCTTTTTAAGCCGCTCTTTTTATATTAAACCCCGGAGTTCTGGAATGGCATGGGTAGCTGCCCTCTGTACATTTTCTAGGATATCCGAGTCATCTTTTAAACAGGGGCATGAACGCAGTTCTCAAGCTTAGTTCTCACAAGGGTTGTGTATACTGTAGTGAACATGGTAGTATGTAACTTAGTTAATAACCGTTTTAAAGCCCAGAGGGTTCTAAACTCCTTAACTGCAACCTACCGGCGATGGGCCGTGGCCATATGATCAGGACTCACTGTCATCTCTAGATCCTTATGAGACCGGACCACGGGTACTCGCACTTCCTCTAAGCTGTACCTATTTACCTTTGTATCCCCAAAGTGCACGTAGACACACTTTGCCGCATTGATAGGCATCAGCCACTCTTCAGACCAGTTAATCACATTATTTAAGTCTGCCTGAAGAGTACATGCGTCTGCGTCTTCAGTTATTTCTCGCTAGATTTTTACATCGTCAGCATATAGTAATATTGGGGACTGTACTATACTTGAGATCATTTACATACAGTATGGAAACTAAAGGATGTAGGATCGAACCTTGAGGTATTCCACTAAGTACTGGTCTTCAGGTGGAGTACTTGGAATTTATTCTTACTTTCTCTCTACGACCTACTAGGAAATACTTGGGCCGGTCCGGCAATACCAAGATTTTCTAACTTCCGTAACAGTCTATTTGTTGACACCTTTTCAAAAGCTTACTGAAGTCTGTGTAAACAACATCCATTGAGTTTCCGCTGTCTAGCGCCTTTACCCAAAATTTCCATGCTATAAGGAGGTTCGTCGTACAAGATAAACCCTTTTTAAAAACATGTAGTTCGTTGTTTAACAGGTTATTGGTTTCCATAAATGTTATTATGGTCTTTTTAATTATTCTTTCCAATATGTTAATTACAACACTGATGAGGATTACAGGTCTGTAGTTTGATGGAAGTTGTCTTGGTCCTGTTTTATGTATGGGAGTGACGATTGCATCCTTCCAGCTCGTGGACAACACCTTGGTCAAGTGACACATTGGATGTCACAATCAGTAGGGCTGGGATTGTAGTTCATCCAGTCCTGTTGATTCTTCCAAAAAATGGATAGAACTAGAAAAGAAGGCCCAGGACAGAGTGGGTTGGAGAATGCTGGTCGGCGGCCTGTGCTTCATTGAGAGTAACAGGCGTAAGTAAGTAATTGACAGTCATTCCCAAAAACTTCCAAAAATCTACAGTACACCAACGTTTAACGTTATGAAAATACAGTGCTTGAGTGTATCATCAAGGTTGTTTCGGCAATGTTTGGCATTGCGTATTTTAAATTTAATGCCCAGCTTCTCACCTACCATCTACATTAAAAATGAACAAATAAAGGGGAACGGTATATGTACTTAAATATTTCACATAACAGCAAAGTAACGTCTAGAATCTCACTGATACATTTGACGTTCAGTGAAATCTTGTTTCATTCATTATGCGTATATTGGTATAAAGTTTGACAATATGTGCTCAACTGGGGCTTATATTTCGGTCGTTCCGACACGACAGTATCGTACATCACTAAATGAGACATTTGAATTTTAACTTGTGGATCGTGGAAATTGAATCTCACTGTCTATCAGAATGTGGATTATCAGGCTGCACAGAATTACGGTTACAAACTGTTTTAGTGATTGAGTTCCATAGAGTTGTGCATTACTAGACAATAGTAAGAATCAACGTGGAAGAATTGTTTACAATTTATTTCAAAGACACAAAGTCAACTGAAGTATGCACAAGTAAAGTAAACTATGTACAATATGGAAGAAGGGGATTTACCAGTCATCCGTAGTGATAGGAGGTATGGACATCTGACTTCAAACAAAAGCTACTCAATATTGATGGATTCAACAGCACGCCGCAACTTTTCCTGGGAAAATAAAATCACGAAGTAAAAATTTATTTATACCGAGGTAATGGCATAAAAATAGTAAGACACATATTTGATGGGTGATTTGCGTGAAATAATCTATTCACATTTCGATAACAATTCATGTAGAGGTCATTATGGAGACTGAAACTTAGTATATACAACCAACTCCCTCTCTCTCTCTCTCTCTCTCTCTCTCTCTATATATATATATATATATATATATATATATATATATATATACAGTAACATTAAATAAGCTTGCGTAAAACACTTGGGATCGTGTTTCTTCTAAGGACTGGTAATACTATTTAGAGGGTAAGGTACCTAAATCGGTCAAAACCTCTAATTAGGTTTTACAAATAGTTTTGGGGAAACAACCAGAATATCCTGATAACAGATTTACCATATAACATAGCGGTATCCTATGGAAGGTTTGAAATTAGGTGGTGTATACTTTTGGGTGGGCTTAAGTGAGGGAATTATAGTATATGGATATCTAGGCAAGTGTGTTCTTAGGACTATGAAAATATTTATAATTTTTGTTGGGAGAATATCCTATTACAACACACGATCTGGGCAGAGAAAATCAAATGCATCACCAAAGTACTTACGATGATTGCAGCATTTGAGTTTCCAGCAGTGAGCTCATTCACTGTGTTTGTTTGACCAGTCTCCAGACTTCTTATACATCTTAAATTAACTCCAGATTTCATGTCTAACAGCTTTTTTTCAACTTCATATGCTCCATCAGCGTTTATAATTCCTACGACAGATACAGGTCTTGGTTTATGACATAAATGTGCTAATTTCTTCCTTGTATGAGTAATGATTATTGGTACTGGTGGTTCACATTCTTTTGCAAGTTCCCAAATCTGGGAAAGTATTTTTTCCAATGCACCAAGAGCTGTTCCAGTTCCGACTTCCTTTTCATCACTTCTAACTGAAATCTCAAAGTTATAATAAAAGAACATATTATTTGATCAAAAAAGCTCACCAATATAAAATTACTGGGGAGAATTAGTCAAAATATTGAAAATACCTTCGGAATGTTACCTGTGGATAAATATTTATTAATCAATAAGCTGTGCACGGTGGATAGTAAGCACACATTAACATTATTAAATGATACCGGCTGGTTTCATTCAATTCGTGATAAAACCTTTTGCTCGAGAGAGAAGCACTGTGGGCTAATTACTGCAAGTGTTGAATACGAATCTGCACTGACTGACCACTTTCTACTAACATACGTATATATATTGTCCCGTTACGATCGGAAGTCATTATTTTACTTAATACACAAATTATATGGGATAAGTTGGCACCAAAAATACAATGCACCACACAGCATAAACATATAACTGGAAAGAAAAGAGAAGCGTAAGCAGTAGAGCCGAGAAAAATTACTAGTGATCAAAAATAATATATAATAGAAGAGACATTTCATTTAACAATAGAACTGAATAAGACACCTCTCAGTTAAGTCCGTTTCATCTTTATGAATGATGTGAAGAAAAACTATGTCAGGATGGCCAGTAGTTTCTATTTGGATCGATGTCTGGTAGGTAATGTCTCAAGCCAATTAATCTCATCAAGGAGTCGTGATGGACTGACGGGTGCCAGTTCTACAAAACTTCCTTTCATACTCCGGCACTATATCATAAAATGACCACCTCTTCGCTTTTTCCAACCAGTCCCAGGGTTCGTTTTGGAAGCCATCGGGTTAACATTCGTAAAACATACCTGGTCTACTGAGCCCGGTGTTTCAGGATGGCAACATCAATTGAGTTATCACTACTGCTCCCGAACAACATTAAACAACAGCATCTCAGAGACAATGATCGAACACAGAGAGTTGCTTGACATCTTTAGCTTGTAGACCTCAGGCTTTCCAAGTATAGAGCAAAACTGCTTTCATTGACGTCGTAAACCTGACCTCTTATAGCTATACTAGCATCACGACAGCAGCAAAGATGACCCAGATTAGCCTAAGTCATTCTGGTTTTTAACACACTAAAATTGATCACTCACATCATCAACACTAACACAATCACCCAAACTAACTTCTCGACTACTTCTAACAGCTCACCACCAGGAGTGAGTGCAAACACGAGCTCCTGCAAATCTTGTAGAAGTACTTTGCATTTAAGTGTAGAGTACATCCCATTCGTAAGGACATAGGCAACTGATGAATTACGACTTACATAGCTTGAGTACCGTGGCAAACCAAAACAATTTTACCCGTGTACTCAAGATTTCGCTGACATAGAGCAGTGTTGGTCTCACGATGTGACATGATTCCAACTTTTTAAAGTCAAACTAACATCAAGGTGTCAAAGAGATCAGAAATCTTTCAACACAAACTTGATGTGAAAATAACATTTCACCACCAAATAAATTGTTCTAACCTAGAAAGGTATATAGAATATATAATGAGAACTTAAATGCGAAGATTAACGACAAGTAATTAGAGAAGAAATATCCAGAGAGCAACTTGTCTTGGGTAGCTGTGATCGTGAAACTATCATAATCGGAGACCATATTCAGCTGCAATAGCAAGATAATTATTTACTGGTCTTGGCTTGAAAAATTTAGGTTTGAAGGGAACTAGAAGTACCGAGTTCTCATTTGTGTACCCAGTCAGTCAGTCACAACGTAGAACTTCGTACATACGTAGATCAGTTCGAGTTGCTATACCACATTAGCACAGAGATACAGTTGTCGATTCAAATCCCATAATGGTAGAGGTAGTAAGAGTATAAGCAGTAATCGGAAAGATTAGGGTTTAAAGATGTTATTCAAGGAGTATAATCCAGTGAAAAAAAATTTGGAAAAAGAAAAAAGAAGGGGACATGCAGAATTCAAAAGATTATATATATATACTAAAACCCAGACGACCTAGCAGTAACTTTTTGAAAGTACAGACATGAAACTACTTAGATGACCACGGCAAGCCTCAGTATTCAACTTGCCTTCTCTGGCATCATTGGTCTTAAAAGCGATTGAGTTTTCAACTAAAGCAATGGATATATACAACTAGAGACTGGAGAGTATTACTAAATAATTACTAATACTCACTTTTATCGTGACATAAATAGCTGGTAGCATTGCCTTCAAGATCGCGAGCCACGAAGACGATTCGCATGTGTTTTAACTTTAAGTGTTTGATTACTTCATGAAAACCACAAACAAGACGCTTTGTTCGTTTGAGATGAAAGGGGCTATTAGCATGAGTTACATATGCTCTGTCTTGGAATGCAACCAATCGTGAAATCAACTCACTCACAAGATAGTTTTCGATTTCCGATGAAGAATTGGGTTCTTTTAGTGAACTATTAAAGCTATCAGGAGTACGGAACTACAAAACTAAAACTATTGAATAGGTCAGTTACCTCTGTGGTTTTCGTCACACTAGGAGATTCAGCGGTCGCAAAAGTAATTTCTACAGGGGCTGGAAGTGACCGACTTCGCTGAGCCTTGCGGATAGCGCGCTCATTCAAAATACAGCGTTTAAGAGGAGTAGGTCGCTTATTTCTAATCACTTCAAGTGGTTTACCTATCCTTTCAATATGCTTTTCAGAAAGAGATTTCTGACGTTGTAACGGGGTTGTGACTTTCAACTCATCATCCGTAATTATAAATTCTCCCAATTCTCTTATAAATGGGGCGTTGAACTGGAAGGATGGCCTCGAGATTTTCAAATTATTATTAGAGACTTTCTTTGATTTCCTATTCCCAGCACTCCTAGGAGTAATGCATTTATTTGCAATGCTGATGTGAGATAATTCCCTAGTCGAGGTCTTTGCACGGATGACTTGTGTGGATTTATTATTTTCTTTCAATGTTTCGGGAACGGCATTACTGGCTTTTGTCCTGTTAATCTGTTTCAAATGTTTAGTATTACGAGATAGTATTGTAAGTTGGACATTATCTATATCAGGAAAGGAGTGAGATGACGATGGTGACTGAAGTAAAGCACCACTACACCGGTCCCCTGTTAAATGAGGTTTCTTATCCTGACTCTTTTCGTATTTGCGTGCAGCTTTAATAGGTGTTGCATAATCCAACTTTTTTGCCCTTTCGTTGTCCGACGTTTTGCACATGTATGTTTCTACTCACGGAACTTTCATTGAATGGTTGAAATTAACACACGGTTACTCTGATTCTTCTTTATGTTTGGGAAATACTGGCAAGTTGGAAAATGAGACGTGAATCAATGTTTGAGTTGTCCTGCTTTCTGTGGAAAAAAGCAACATAGGGGTAACATTATTGTGATTTCCAAATAAAACACTATAAAATGGAGCTCTTGTAAAATATTTGTTGAAAAAAATGTTACTAGTCTATTTTTGTACATCTGATTATCTTATATTAACATGGTAGTGCGAAGAAAAACGGTAAACAACTTCTCAAGATACAAATAATTTTAAATATGCATACAAAAAGCCAACAGTCAGTCGGATTAATAAAAACCCTTTACTAATATCTCATAATAAGTTTTGTCAACCTTCAAAGAGCATTATACAAACTTATCACGAGTAAAATAAGGTTATGTAGTAATCAACGAAAGGTATTTACATATCTTACTGTTACAGTGTTTCAAAACAGATGTTTATGTCTATGCTACACACATTGCTTTCCCGACGTCAAACAAATTCCAAAATTTTACTATAGATGAAGAAATGTATTTGTAGTTGTTGTTAGGTTTTCAACAGAACTAAATTTATTCGGGAATAAATGTATTTAAACTGTCCATAAATTTGTTAAACACTAAGGAACAGTTATAGGCAGTTTATTTTTCGAATTATTCGACTTGATAGACTGAAAACTTACAAACACTGAAGATAATTAGTTACTGTTCTAATTTAAGTAAATGCGCTTACTTTTCGCAAAAACGGTATTCGTAATTGGTGGTAATCTTAATAGTTTTTTGATCAACATAAGGAATAAAGGTTAGAAGGGAGATAATGAATATTCGGGGTTTCGTTAGTCTGTAAATTCCGCACAATGGCCATATCCTGACTGTTTATTTTGTAATTCGTGTCAAGATTTATTCTTCCTATTAGCTGTCAAGAATCCAGCAGGAATGATTCATCTACATAAAAAATTTTCAAACAAATTATTTTCCACAATGATGACAGATGAAACTTGTTTAGATAACAGAGACAGCCATAGGAGCGAATCATTGGATAAGATGGAACAGTAGATGTGCGCTAATTCATTAACGGAATACTGAAAGTTTAACAGCTTGTAGTGAACAGGTGATTCTCTAATATTTCTAGTATTACAATAACTTGTTTCACTTAAGAATTGCTTCAATGTTTTTAATAATTGCACAGAAGAGGTATATTCAACTTGACTGTTCGTCCTCTTTGTAAAGGCAGAGAAATGTGGGATAGAATGACTGTGAGAGGACTTGGCATGAGGACATTATTATTCCACTTACTTTTCCTGATTAACTATGGGATCCGAAGTGGTATTAAACAAAAGCATGATTGCAAGCTAAAGATAGTAGGCATTTAAAATATAGTACATCGATTACTTACAGCTGTAAGAACTTTAGTGAACTATAACGAACAAGTAAGAGTAATCCTCAATGTATGATTTACGAGCTTGGTAACAATACCTTGACAAATATTCCAAAAGCAACCTTATAATCAATTTTGGTATTATAAGGCGGTCAAGATGATGTGGATTTAAGGAAATTGAGGGGGGTCTATTCCCCTTTCCAACTCCACCTGTAGCCCCTCCGGGGGCTACTGACGGTCCCAAGCCCGGATAAAGGAGGAGGTTTTGGCATGGGGTTAGCGACCCCATCCTGTAGAAAACCAACTCGCTGAAAAAACACTAACCAGAAAATACTATTCAAACAACTTAAACTTTGCCATGGGAGTTGAAGGAATAATTATAACGCCTCACGATAAGAGCTGAGTTCCTTTGGAAGTCATGAGGCCGATGCCCCTTCTAACAACCAGAGCAACAATTTTTATAAGTACATGGAACGATCGGACAATGTGGGAGACCGGAAGTCTTCCAAATTGCTGCAGAAATGAGGAAATACGACCTGGAGGTGCTTGGGATCAGTGTAACATACTGGACGCAGATTGGACAACAACGACTAGCTTCAAGAGAGCTTTTGTTATACTCCGGCCATTAAAAAGAAAATGCTACACATACACAAGGAGTTGCATTGATGCTGTCCCAACAAGCACAAAATACACTTATAAGATAAAAATCTCATGAACCAAGGATCATCAAAGCCTCCTTCAAAACAAGGAAAGAGGGCATTACAATGAATGTCATCCAATGCTATGCGCCTACCAATGACTACGATGAAGACGCTGAAGACCAATTCTACGGTAGGCTGCAGTCGATCTTCGAGAGGTGCCCAACAAAGGACCTGACCATGCTGATGAGAGATTTAAATGCCAAGGTTGGAAAGGACAACACTGGATACGAAGACGTCATGAGACAACATCGACTGGGAGAAAGGAACGAAAATGGTGAGATATTGCAAACCTATTTGCCTTTAATAAACTGGTCATAGGTGGCACCATATTCCCACACAAAAACATACACAAAGTCAATCGGATTTCACCGGATCACACTACACAGAACCAAATTGACCATATCTGCATCAACAAAAAGTTCAAGAGGACAATGGAGGATGTGAGAACCGGGAGAGGAGCTGATGTAACATCAGATCATCACTTACTGGTTGCCAAGATGAAATAAAAACTCAAAACGCATTGGACAACTGGGCGGACAACATCACAAAAGTTTAATACGGCCTTTCTTCGGAATAATGAGCAACATATCTACAATCGAAGAACATCTGGAACTCAAAACAATTATCAACCAACACCAAGGTTAGAATTTTCAATACAAATGTCAAAACAGTTCTACTTTATGGGGCGGAAACCTGGAGAACTACGAAGGCCATCAGTCAGTCAGTCAGTCACAACGTAGAACTTCGTACGTACGTACATCAGCTCGAGTTGCCATACCACATTAGCACAGAGATGCAGTTGTCGATTCAAATCCCATAGTGGTGGAAGTAGTAGGAGTATAATCAGAAATCCAAAAGATTAGGGTTTGAAGAAATTATTGAAGGAGTATAGTACAGTGAAATAAATTTGGAAAGAGAAAAACATAAAGACATGAGGAATTCAGAAGATTAGAATTTGGTGGAACACAAAGAGTGGATGCATCTTCGCCATTGCAAACGATTTTCAGCCATGTCATTCAAGGTCTCTAACCATCGGTTGCTGTCATCTCGCGAATCCCAACCAGGTAGTCTACACCTACCAACATGGCCCAGTCCACTTGTCAGTGACTTCATTGATTTGTGCCATGTTTTGGTCTGGCCACCCCTAGCTTTCTTCCAACCTACTCCTACACCATGAAACATTGCACGTCGGGGCAGTCGGTGGTCGGGCATACGTAACACATGTCCCAGCCATCTCAACTGATGAAGTTTCACTACTTCATCAATCGATTTGCCATCCCTACCTAGTACTCGTTTCCTAACAACTGCATTACTTACCCGGTGGTCCCAGGATATACGAGCAATGCTTCGAAGACACCTATGATCAAACACTAGTAGACTACGAATATCCTATACTCTTATTGGCCATGTTTCACTGCCATAAAGTAGGACGGAGCGAACTGCTGCACAGTAAACCCGTCCTTTGGTTGCTAGACGGATATCTCGCCTATGCCATAAATGACGCAAGTTGGCGAAAGCTAGACGAGCCTTCTGTATCCGTGCTGAGATTTCGTCACATACCAGACCACAAGGGCTGATGAGACTCCCAAGATAAGTGAAGTGGTCTACACGCTCAACTACTTCACTCCCTATCATTAGTTCAGGTGTCGCTGCAACCCAATCCTGAAGTAACATTTTGCACTTCGAGGGAGAGAATCGCATTCAGAACATGCCTGCATAGTTGCTTATAGTAGTCAGAAGACTCTGCATGTTGTCAGCGTCTTCACCGAGTAAAACTATGTCGTCGGCGTATTCTAAGTCAACAAGTGAGCCTCCTGGTAAAAGTTCAACTCCTGGAGGTTTAGCTGATGAAAGTGCTATCTCTAAAAGTATGTCAATGACAAAGTTAAACAAGAATGGGGTGAGTGGTCAGCCCTGACGAACGCCACTTGTGGTAATCAGTTCTGATGACAGTTCGCCATAGGCTCTAACTCGACCAGTTGTGCTCGAGTAGAGAGCCTTTATGAGGTTAATGTACTTCTTTGGTACTCCTTTCAGTGACAAACATTGCCATAGAACCTCACGATCAACAGAGTCAAATGCCGCCTTAAGGTCAAGAAATACTACTATTGTGGGACGTCTGAATTTGTGTCTATGTTCTAGAACCTGACGTAGGGTGAATATCTGGTCTATGCAACCACGTCCAGGTCGAAAACCAGCCTGGTTTTCTCTAGTCTGCTCGTCACGAGCTTTGGTTAGGCGACCTAGTATTATTGAAGCTAATATATTAGACACTATATTAGTCAAACTGATCCCTCTGTGATTGTCACAAGAGGACTTTTGTCCTTTCTTATAGACTGGCACAATCAGTGATTGGGACCAGTCAGATGGAATTACGTCCAGTTCCCAGATTCTACCTAAGACCTCAGTCAATCTCACTGCTAGTACTGGACCACCATCCTTAAAAATCTCAGGGGTCAACCTGTCAGGGCCTGCTGCTCTCCCTCGCTTCAGATTTCCTATAGCTTTTTCAACCTCACAGAGGGTTGGAGGACTTACATCAATTTGCCATTCAGGACGACTGGGGATCGTGGGTAATTGAAGTGTGGCTGAAGGCCAGTTGAACTGATCCCTAAAGTGTTCTGCCCATCGATCCAATCTCCTGGATTGAGAATGAATAATATGCCCATCTTTATCTGAGATGGTTTCACTGATATTCGGGTTCCTAATACCGGTTTCTTTAACGAGTCTGAATAGCTGCCTACTGCTACCTATTGCCGCTGCCTTTTCCATCTCTCTTGCTTTCGCTACCCACCACTGTTCACGATCATTACGTAGGCTTCTTATAAGCCTTCGCTTAAGTTGACTCCGCTCTTCGTTATGCTCAGAGCCAGGTGGGATGAGTTTACGAGCATCTATCAGTGCGGTAGATGCTGCCGAGATCCATTGTTTCTCCCTAACGTTATGGTTTACCTTACTAGCAGATATCACTGCTGTTTCCACAGCTTTTCGGATGTCATTCCACGCTGCCTCGGGGTGGACACAACTTACATGGCTGCCTAACTGTTTTCCTAGTTGTTCCTGAAATATATTCTTAGCTTGCCTATCATTAAGTAGAACCCTTAGAGGCTTCCCTGCAGTGTCTTTCCTACGTCCAGTAAGACGCAGACAGATACGTGCTCGCACTAGAGCATGATCTGAATCTAAGCATGTGCCCCAGAATGAGCGACAGTCTTCTATCGAGCCCCTCCATCGGTGGCTGATAGCGATGTGATCTAATTGGGTCCAATGTTGGGACGAATTCGGGGGTCGCCATGTCAAAAGATGTTTTTCCTTATGCTTAAAGTTAGTAATTGCAAGAAATAACCGGATATCTGAGCATAGCTGCAACAGACGGTCGCCATTATCTGTTCTTTTCGCCATGACACCATAAGATCCACCCAGGTGTCCTTCCCTTTCACTTAGTTTACCTACTTGAGCATTAAAGTCACCTGCTACTAATACTACATCAGAACGCCTAGCTTCTCGGAGAAGGTCAGAAAGTTTCCTGTAGAACTCATCTTTTATATCGTCTGAGCTGCGGTCAGTGGGAGAGTAGGCAGCGACGACGAAGAGGCAACGACGAGTTTCCCTATCTTTCCGGGTCCTTACTGATCCGTTTAGTCGGACAGCGCATAGACGACTCGCTACGGGGTTCCAGGCTAAAAGAGTTAGTTCTGCCCTACGACTTTAATGCTATACCTACTCCAGCGAGGCCACGGGAAGCAGCATCAGGGCTTCCAGATACACGAAGCGTGTATCGAGATGAAACTTTATTTTGATTAGGTGCGGTCAAATGAATGACACTACTCGGATCTTGGATGCGCGTTTTCGAGACGCAGCACACATCGATGGTGTAAGATTCTAGAGTCCTAGCTAAGGAAAGCTGTTGTCCTATTTGGCACAATGTTCGGACATTAAAAGTTCCTATATGTAGTTTAGAGCGTGGTTTCAGGGGCCCAGGAATAACGTTCCGTCTACTCGAATCGTTTGCCCTAGCGGTGCTAGGTGATAAAAGGACGTGTGAAGGGGTAGTCGTGGAGATAACAGAGTTATTAGGTGGAGGAAGGATTTGAAAGCGACCAACTTGGTCTTGTGTGCAGTTAAGGGTATGAGGGCTAGTATCACTTCCCGGCTGCCCACACCGTGGAAGGGTATTTCTTGAGGGACCTGAAAAAGAAGTTGGATTAGTGTTGGTCTTAACGACCTGGGAGCGTGACCGCAGAGCCCAAGGGACATCTGCTTGAGGCCGGTCACGCACGGCCTTTTTGTAGGGGATTTTTGATGTGTTAGCTCCGTTCTTCAAAAGTCCTTACCGCCGGAGACGGAAATCCGTGGGATAAGGCGAGGTGTGCATTTTTAGGGTCGACCTTTTCTAACCCCACCCCTCCTTGTGGGAAGGCAGCATCGATGTCATGCTGGTTGTCTGAAGGAAACACCTTACTGCTTTCACACCTCTGTACAGTCAGCAGTACGACTTCGCCTTCGGACCTTGGGATTGCTGCTTTTAGTCTCACCGCTCTTCAACCGACCTGTCTGGCATGGTAGGACCTTGAGGAACGATTGTTCCAGCCAGCATAGCTCGATTGGATCATCACGATAGGCAAGCCCGACCACCACGTCAAGGTAGCAGCAACGGTCGGGACGAAGGCCATCATTCAGAAGATACAAGTGTTTATTAACAGTTGTCTACGCAAGATACTTCGGATTCGTTGGCCAGACACTATCAACAACAACCTACTGTGGGAGAAAACAAACCAGAATTCGGCGGAGGAAGAAGGGCTGGAAGTGGATAACGCACACATTGAGGAAATCACCCAATTGCGTCACAAGACAAGCCCCCACATGGAATCCTGAAGGTCAAAGGAGAAGAGGAAGACCAAAGAACACATTACGCCGAGAAATAGAAACAGACATGAGAAGAATGAACAAAAAAATGGATAGAACTAGAAAAGAAGGCCCAGGACAGAGTGGGTTGGAGAATGCTGGTCGGCGGCCTGTGCTTCATTGAGAGTAACAGGCGTGAGTAAGTAGTTTCCTTTCCGTTCCTAATCACTGAGTTCTATTTCCAGTTTACAAATGGGTACTAATACACTACACAAGAAAATATTTGTTTAGAATCGGGTGGATTTATGTAGTGTTTGATCTTAGTTCTTCATTTAAGTGTCTAAATGGGAAAATTCGCATGGGATTTTTAGGGAAAAGCATTATGAGTCTGTCGTCTGAATGTGAGCCAATATAGTCTGGCCAAAAACTTCTGAATAGTGCATTAAGTGGTCACATGACGCATGAGATTTCCGTCTGGTTCAGTTGTTGTCAGTCAAACGGCTACAACGTAGGAGCAGGCACATATGCATCAGTACAAGTTGCCACACCTCATTAGCACAACAAAATGAACATCAACTTCATATAAGTAGTTACTTTAGCTATTCTGCCTATTACGTTATGACTCGTGGCTTCCACTCCGTTTTCTCTCTTGGTGTGAAGTTCTTGATTAACATTGCGTGTTGTGGTTTCAGATCATCTCCGCTTTTGTGACTGTTGATAACACGTGTTACGATATGACTAAATAGCATCTTGAAATTATAACTGACATCAGTTCGTGGTATGAAAAACAACTTGTAAAACCTAGACTTAGTAAATTTCGCTGGTTTATAACACTTTTGACCCTAAAAAATTTCACGCAGTTATTTTACTGCCACTGAGCTAGTTGGGATCAAAAGCAGCCCTATATGGTCATTCAGATAAAACTATTAGAATTATTATGCATGGTACTAATAATGGGGACCTATTCTTTTTATTGCTAGTCGAAGAGGGAAACGAGTTGGGACAAAATAAGCGAACCTAACGTATATTGGACTTGTGGGATAATGTATGAGGCTATTCCGTACATTGCCTTCCTTTTACACAGTATCTGTGTAATTTAATCTGTTGTGCTGCCATGTTATGTCCTCTCTTATCGAGTATTCACTGAATACAGTCTGTGGTTAAACTTTAGATCTTCCCTGTATCCCAGTAAACACTATTTACTTATGTTATACACATGTGAAACGCGTACGGTGGAGTGGAGGAGCGATCTAAAGCTCTGGCTTGAGGCTTCATTTCGAAAGATGGCGGTTCAGAGTCCCAACTCCATCACCACTTGTAACACTTGCAGCATTGACACACTTGATGGTAAAAGGAATCAATAAAAATCAGAAATAACATAAGCGTGAGATTAGGACAAACTGATATCCGAAAATAGTTGTTCGAATGTGCTTCAAACCAACCACAAAAATCCTTGTCATTAGTTTGGACCTAAATGATTGGATATTTAACTTCTAACTATGGACTCCAAATAACATTCACGTATTTCAGATTTAGATTTGTGTAGTAAGGACAGAAGGCCTACGGCTTATGTTATTCCTTTTCTAGTATGCTTCTGTGAATGGCAAGTGTTCTCTTGAATGAGTCAATTGAAAGTGCGGACACCACTGCTTCGGGCATCAGGTTCCAAGTATTGATGACTCGGTGTGAAAACCTGTAAGCCACGGGTATTTTGTTCGTTAATGGCTGTTCTACTGGCCTGTTATGTCCTGATCTAGTGAGAAGAAAAAGAGAGAATAAGTTAGGTTCAAAATTATTTCTCAGGATTCTGTACATCAAAATTAGGAATCCCCCTAGTCTACGATACCACAGAGTAAAGAGATCCAGCTTTTTAAGCCGCTCTTTTTATATTAAACCCCGGAGTTCTGGAATGGCATGGGTAGCTGCCCTCTGTACATTTTCTAGGATATCCGAGTCATCTTTTAAACAGGGGCATGAACGCAGTTCTCAAGCTTAGTTCTCACAAGGGTTGTGTATACTGTAGTGAACATGGTAGTATGTAACTTAGTTAATAACCGTTTTAAAGCCCAGAGGGTTCTAAACTCCTTAACTGCAACCTACCGGCGATGGGCCGTGGCCATATGATCAGGACTCACTGTCATCTCTAGATCCTTATGAGACCGGACCACGGGTACTCGCACTTCCTCTAAGCTGTACCTATTTACCTTTGTATCCCCAAAGTGCACGTAGACACACTTTGCCGCATTGATAGGCATCAGCCACTCTTCAGACCAGTTAATCACATTATTTAAGTCTGCCTGAAGAGTACATGCGTCTGCGTCTTCAGTTATTTCTCGCTAGATTTTTACATCGTCAGCATATAGTAATATTGGGGACTGTACTATACTTGAGATCATTTACATACAGTATGGAAACTAAAGGATGTAGGATCGAACCTTGAGGTATTCCACTAAGTACTGGTCTTCAGGTGGAGTACTTGGAATTTATTCTTACTTTCTCTCTACGACCTACTAGGAAATACTTGGGCCGGTCCGGCAATACCAAGATTTTCTAACTTCCGTAACAGTCTATTTGTTGACACCTTTTCAAAAGCTTACTGAAGTCTGTGTAAACAACATCCATTGAGTTTCCGCTGTCTAGCGCCTTTACCCAAAATTTCCATGCTATAAGGAGGTTCGTCGTACAAGATAAACCCTTTTTAAAAACATGTAGTTCGTTGTTTAACAGGTTATTGGTTTCCATAAATGTTATTATGGTCTTTTTAATTATTCTTTCCAATATGTTAATTACAACACTGATGAGGATTACAGGTCTGTAGTTTGATGGAAGTTGTCTTGGTCCTGTTTTATGTATGGGAGTGACGATTGCATCCTTCCAGCTCGTGGACAACACCTTGGTCAAGTGACACATTGGATGTCACAATCAGTAGGGCTGGGATTGTAGTTCATCCAGTCCTGTTGATTCTTCCAAAAAATGGATAGAACTAGAAAAGAAGGCCCAGGACAGAGTGGGTTGGAGAATGCTGGTCGGCGGCCTGTGCTTCATTGAGAGTAACAGGCGTAAGTAAGTAATTGACAGTCATTCCCAAAAACTTCCAAAAATCTACAGTACACCAACGTTTAACGTTATGAAAATACAGTGCTTGAGTGTATCATCAAGGTTGTTTCGGCAATGTTTGGCATTGCGTATTTTAAATTTAATGCCCAGCTTCTCACCTACCATCTACATTAAAAATGAACAAATAAAGGGGAACGGTATATGTACTTAAATATTTCACATAACAGCAAAGTAACGTCTAGAATCTCACTGATACATTTGACGTTCAGTGAAATCTTGTTTCATTCATTATGCGTATATTGGTATAAAGTTTGACAATATGTGCTCAACTGGGGCTTATATTTCGGTCGTTCCGACACGACAGTATCGTACATCACTAAATGAGACATTTGAATTTTAACTTGTGGATCGTGGAAATTGAATCTCACTGTCTATCAGAATGTGGATTATCAGGCTGCACAGAATTACGGTTACAAACTGTTTTAGTGATTGAGTTCCATAGAGTTGTGCATTACTAGACAATAGTAAGAATCAACGTGGAAGAATTGTTTACAATTTATTTCAAAGACACAAAGTCAACTGAAGTATGCACAAGTAAAGTAAACTATGTACAATATGGAAGAAGGGGATTTACCAGTCATCCGTAGTGATAGGAGGTATGGACATCTGACTTCAAACAAAAGCTACTCAATATTGATGGATTCAACAGCACGCCGCAACTTTTCCTGGGAAAATAAAATCACGAAGTAAAAATTTATTTATACCGAGGTAATGGCATAAAAATAGTAAGACACATATTTGATGGGTGATTTGCGTGAAATAATCTATTCACATTTCGATAACAATTCATGTAGAGGTCATTATGGAGACTGAAACTTAGTATATACAACCAACTACCTCTCTCTCTCTCTCTCTCTCTCTCTCTCTATATATATATATATATATATATATATATATATATATATACAGTAACATTAAATAAGCTTGCGTAAAACACTTGGGATCGTGTTTCTTCTAAGGACTGGTAATACTATTTAGAGGGTAAGGTACCTAAATCGGTCAAAACCTCTAATTAGGTTTTACAAATAGTTTTGGGGAAACAACCAGAATATCCTGATAACAGATTTACCATATAACATAGCGGTATCCTATGGAAGGTTTGAAATTAGGTGGTGTATACTTTTGGGTGGGCTTAAGTGAGGGAATTATAGTATATGGATATCTAGGCAAGTGTGTTCTTAGGACTATGAAAATATTTATAATTTTTGTTGGGAGAATATCCTATTACAACACACGATCTGGGCAGAGAAAATCAAATGCATCACCAAAGTACTTACGATGATTGCAGCATTTGAGTTTCCAGCAGTGAGCTCATTCACTGTGTTTGTTTGACCAGTCTCCAGACTTCTTATACATCTTAAATTAACTCCAGATTTCATGTCTAACAGCTTTTTTTCAACTTCATATGCTCCATCAGCGTTTATAATTCCTACGACAGATACAGGTCTTGGTTTATGACATAAATGTGCTAATTTCTTCCTTGTATGAGTAATGATTATTGGTACTGGTGGTTCACATTCTTTTGCAAGTTCCCAAATCTGGGAAAGTATTTTTTCCAATGCACCAAGAGCTGTTCCAGTTCCGACTTCCTTTTCATCACTTCTAACTGAAATCTCAAAGTTATAATAAAAGAACATATTATTTGATCAAAAAAGCTCACCAATATAAAATTACTGGGGAGAATTAGTCAAAATATTGAAAATACCTTCGGAATGTTACCTGTGGATAAATATTTATTAATCAATAAGCTGTGCACGGTGGATAGTAAGCACACATTAACATTATTAAATGATACCGGCTGGTTTCATTCAATTCGTGATAAAACCTTTTGCTCGAGAGAGAAGCACTGTGGGCTAATTACTGCAAGTGTTGAATACGAATCTGCACTGACTGACCACTTTCTACTAACATACGTATATATATTGTCCCGTTACGATCGGAAGTCATTATTTTACTTAATACACAAATTATATGGGATAAGTTGGCACCAAAAATACAATGCACCACACAGCATAAACATATAACTGGAAAGAAAAGAGAAGCGTAAGCAGTAGAGCCGAGAAAAATTACTAGTGATCAAAAATAATATATAATAGAAGAGACATTTCATTTAACAATAGAACTGAATAAGACACCTCTCAGTTAAGTCCGTTTCATCTTTATGAATGATGTGAAGAAAAACTATGTCAGGATGGCCAGTAGTTTCTATTTGGATCGATGTCTGGTAGGTAATGTCTCAAGCCAATTAATCTCATCAAGGAGTCGTGATGGACTGACGGGTGCCAGTTCTACAAAACTTCCTTTCATACTCCGGCACTATATCATAAAATGACCACCTCTTCGCTTTTTCCAACCAGTCCCAGGGTTCGTTTTGGAAGCCATCGGGTTAACATTCGTAAAACATACCTGGTCTACTGAGCCCGGTGTTTCAGGATGGCAACATCAATTGAGTTATCACTACTGCTCCCGAACAACATTAAACAACAGCATCTCAGAGACAATGATCGAACACAGAGAGTTGCTTGACATCTTTAGCTTGTAGACCTCAGGCTTTCCAAGTATAGAGCAAAACTGCTTTCATTGACGTCGTAAACCTGACCTCTTATAGCTATACTAGCATCACGACAGCAGCAAAGATGACCCAGATTAGCCTAAGTCATTCTGGTTTTTAACACACTAAAATTGATCACTCACATCATCAACACTAACACAATCACCCAAACTAACTTCTCGACTACTTCTAACAGCTCACCACCAGGAGTGAGTGCAAACACGAGCTCCTGCAAATCTTGTAGAAGTACTTTGCATTTAAGTGTAGAGTACATCCCATTCGTAAGGACATAGGCAACTGATGAATTACGACTTACATAGCTTGAGTACCGTGGCAAACCAAAACAATTTTACCCGTGTACTCAAGATTTCGCTGACATAGAGCAGTGTTGGTCTCACGATGTGACATGATTCCAACTTTTTAAAGTCAAACTAACATCAAGGTGTCAAAGAGATCAGAAATCTTTCAACACAAACTTGATGTGAAAATAACATTTCACCACCAAATAAATTGTTCTAACCTAGAAAGGTATATAGAATATATAATGAGAACTTAAATGCGAAGATTAACGACAAGTAATTAGAGAAGAAATATCCAGAGAGCAACTTGTCTTGGGTAGCTGTGATCGTGAAACTATCATAATCGGAGACCATATTCAGCTGCAATAGCAAGATAATTATTTACTGGTCTTGGCTTGAAAAATTTAGGTTTGAAGGGAACTAGAAGTACCGAGTTCTCATTTGTGTACCCAGTCAGTCAGTCACAACGTAGAACTTCGTACATACGTAGATCAGTTCGAGTTGCTATACCACATTAGCACAGAGATACAGTTGTCGATTCAAATCCCATAATGGTAGAGGTAGTAAGAGTATAAGCAGTAATCGGAAAGATTAGGGTTTAAAGATGTTATTCAAGGAGTATAATCCAGTGAAAAAAAATTTGGAAAAAGAAAAAAGAAGGGGACATGCAGAATTCAAAAGATTATATATATATACTAAAACCCAGACGACCTAGCAGTAACTTTTTGAAAGTACAGACATGAAACTACTTAGATGACCACGGCAAGCCTCAGTATTCAACTTGCCTTCTCTGGCATCATTGGTCTTAAAAGCGATTGAGTTTTCAACTAAAGCAATGGATATATACAACTAGAGACTGGAGAGTATTACTAAATAATTACTAATACTCACTTTTATCGTGACATAAATAGCTGGTAGCATTGCCTTCAAGATCGCGAGCCACGAAGACGATTCGCATGTGTTTTAACTTTAAGTGTTTGATTACTTCATGAAAACCACAAACAAGACGCTTTGTTCGTTTGAGATGAAAGGGGCTATTAGCATGAGTTACATATGCTCTGTCTTGGAATGCAACCAATCGTGAAATCAACTCACTCACAAGATAGTTTTCGATTTCCGATGAAGAATTGGGTTCTTTTAGTGAACTATTAAAGCTATCAGGAGTACGGAACTACAAAACTAAAACTATTGAATAGGTCAGTTACCTCTGTGGTTTTCGTCACACTAGGAGATTCAGCGGTCGCAAAAGTAATTTCTACAGGGGCTGGAAGTGACCGACTTCGCTGAGCCTTGCGGATAGCGCGCTCATTCAAAATACAGCGTTTAAGAGGAGTAGGTCGCTTATTTCTAATCACTTCAAGTGGTTTACCTATCCTTTCAATATGCTTTTCAGAAAGAGATTTCTGACGTTGTAACGGGGTTGTGACTTTCAACTCATCATCCGTAATTATAAATTCTCCCAATTCTCTTATAAATGGGGCGTTGAACTGGAAGGATGGCCTCGAGATTTTCAAATTATTATTAGAGACTTTCTTTGATTTCCTATTCCCAGCACTCCTAGGAGTAATGCATTTATTTGCAATGCTGATGTGAGATAATTCCCTAGTCGAGGTCTTTGCACGGATGACTTGTGTGGATTTATTATTTTCTTTCAATGTTTCGGGAACGGCATTACTGGCTTTTGTCCTGTTAATCTGTTTCAAATGTTTAGTATTACGAGATAGTATTGTAAGTTGGACATTATCTATATCAGGAAAGGAGTGAGATGACGATGGTGACTGAAGTAAAGCACCACTACACCGGTCCCCTGTTAAATGAGGTTTCTTATCCTGACTCTTTTCGTATTTGCGTGCAGCTTTAATAGGTGTTGCATAATCCAACTTTTTTGCCCTTTCGTTGTCCGACGTTTTGCACATGTATGTTTCTACTCACGGAACTTTCATTGAATGGTTGAAATTAACACACGGTTACTCTGATTCTTCTTTATGTTTGGGAAATACTGGCAAGTTGGAAAATGAGACGTGAATCAATGTTTGAGTTGTCCTGCTTTCTGTGGAAAAAAGCAACATAGGGGTAACATTATTGTGATTTCCAAAAAAAACACTATAAAATGGAGCTCTTGTAAAATATTTGTTGAAAAAAATGTTACTAGTCTATTTTTGTACATCTGATTATCTTATATTAACATGGTAGTGCGAAGAAAAACGGTAAACAACTTCTCAAGATACAAATAATTTTAAATATGCATACAAAAAGCCAACAGTCAGTCGGATTAATAAAAACCCTTTACTAATATCTCATAATAAGTTTTGTCAACCTTCAAAGAGCATTATACAAACTTATCACGAGTAAAATAAGGTTATGTAGTAATCAACGAAAGGTATTTACATATCTTACTGTTACAGTGTTTCAAAACAGATGTTTATGTCTATGCTACACACATTGCTTTCCCGACGTCAAACAAATTCCAAAATTTTACTATAGATGAAGAAATGTATTTGTAGTTGTTGTTAGGTTTTCAACAGAACTAAATTTATTCGGGAATAAATGTATTTAAACTGTCCATCAACTTACTAATCGCAAAGAAACAAAAAAAAGCAGTTAACATTTCTAAAAAAAAAAATCGTTAGACTGAAAAAATACAAACACTGAAGATAATTAGTTACTGTTCTAATTTAAGTAAATGCGCTTACTTTTCGCAAAAACGGTATTCGTAATTGGTGGTAATCTTAATAGTTTTTTGATCAACATAAGGAATAAAGGTTAGAAGGGAGATAATGAATATTCGGGGTTTCGTTAGTCTGTAAATTCCGCACAATGGCCATATCCTGACTGTTTATTTTGTAATTCGTGTCAAGATTTATTCTTCCTATTAGCTGTCAAGAATCCAGCAGGAATGATTCATCTACATAAAAAATTTTCAAACAAATTATTTTCCACAATGATGACAGATGAAACTTGTTTAGATAACAGAGACAGCCATAGGAGCGAATCATTGGATAAGATGGAACAGTAGATGTGCGCTAATTCATTAACGGAATACTGAAAGTTTAACAGCTTGTAGTGAACAGGTGATTCTCTAATATTTCTAGTATTACAATAACTTGTTTCACTTAAGAATTGCTTCAATGTTTTTAATAATTGCACAGAAGAGGTATATTCAACTTGACTGTTCGTCCTCTTTGTAAAGGCAGAGAAATGTGGGATAGAATGACTGTGAGAGGACTTGGCATGAGGACATTATTATTCCACTTACTTTTCCTGATTAACTATGGGATCCGAAGTGGTATTAAACAAAAGCATGATTGCAAGCTAAAGATAGTAGGCATTTAAAATATAGTACATCGATTACTTACAGCTGTAAGAACTTTAGTGAACTATAACGAACAAGTAAGAGTAATCCTCAATGTATGATTTACGAGCTTGGTAACAATACCTTGACAAATATTCCAAAAGCAACCTTATAATCAATTTTGGTATTATAAGGCGGTCAAGATGATGTGGATTTAAGGAAATTGAGGGGGGTCTATTCCCCTTTCCAACTCCACCTGTAGCCCCTCCGGGGGCTACTGACGGTCCCAAGCCCGGATAAAGGAGGAGGTTTTGGCATGGGGTTAGCGACCCCATCCTGTAGAAAACCAACTCGCTGAAAAAACACTAACCAGAAAATACTATTCAAACAACTTAAACTTTGCCATGGGAGTTGAAGGAATAATTATAACGCCTCACGATAAGAGCTGAGTTCCTTTGGAAGTCATGAGGCCGATGCCCCTTCTAACAACCAGAGCAACAATTTTTATAAGTACATGGAACGATCGGACAATGTGGGAGACCGGAAGTCTTCCAAATTGCTGCAGAAATGAGGAAATACGACCTGGAGGTGCTTGGGATCAGTGTAACATACTGGACGCAGATTGGACAACAACGACTAGCTTCAAGAGAGCTTTTGTTATACTCCGGCCATTAAAAAGAAAATGCTACACATACACAAGGAGTTGCATTGATGCTGTCCCAACAAGCACAAAATACACTTATAAGATAAAAATCTCATGAACCAAGGATCATCAAAGCCTCCTTCAAAACAAGGAAAGAGGGCATTACAATGAATGTCATCCAATGCTATGCGCCTACCAATGACTACGATGAAGACGCTGAAGACCAATTCTACGGTAGGCTGCAGTCGATCTTCGAGAGGTGCCCAACAAAGGACCTGACCATGCTGATGAGAGATTTAAATGCCAAGGTTGGAAAGGACAACACTGGATACGAAGACGTCATGAGACAACATCGACTGGGAGAAAGGAACGAAAATGGTGAGATATTGCAAACCTATTTGCCTTTAATAAACTGGTCATAGGTGGCACCATATTCCCACACAAAAACATACACAAAGTCAATCGGATTTCACCGGATCACACTACACAGAACCAAATTGACCATATCTGCATCAACAAAAAGTTCAAGAGGACAATGGAGGATGTGAGAACCGGGAGAGGAGCTGATGTAACATCAGATCATCACTTACTGGTTGCCAAGATGAAATAAAAACTCAAAACGCATTGGACAACTGGGCGGACAACATCACAAAAGTTTAATACGGCCTTTCTTCGGAATAATGAGCAACATATCTACAATCGAAGAACATCTGGAACTCAAAACAATTATCAACCAACACCAAGGTTAGAATTTTCAATACAAATGTCAAAACAGTTCTACTTTATGGGGCGGAAACCTGGAGAACTACGAAGGCCATCAGTCAGTCAGTCAGTCACAACGTAGAACTTCGTACGTACGTACATCAGTTCGAGTTGCCATACCACATTAGCACAGAGATGCAGTTGTCGATTCAAATCCCATAGTGGTAGAAGTAGTAGGAGTATAATCAGAAATCCAAAAGATTAGGGTTTGAAGAAATTATTGAAGGAGTATAGTACAGTGAAATAAATTTGGAAAGAGAAAAAGATAAAGACATGAGGAATTCAGAAGATTAGAATTTGGTAGAACACAAAGAGTGGATGCATCTTCGCCATTGCAAACGATTTTGAGCCATGTCATTCAAGGTCTCTAACCATCGGTTGCTGTCATCTCGCGAATCCCAACCAGGTAGTCTACACCTACCAACATGGCCCAGTCCACTTGTCAGTGACTTCATTGATTTGTGCCACGTTTTGGTCTGGCCACCCCTAGCTTTCTTCCAACCTACTCCTACACCATGAAACATTGCACGTCGGGGCAGTCGGTGGTCGGGCATACGTAACACATGTCCCAGCCATCTCAACTGATGAAGTTTCACTACTTCATCAATCGATTTGCCATCCCTACCTAGTACTCGTTTCCTAACAACTGCATTACTTACCCGGTGGTCCCAGGATATACGAGCAATGCTTCGAAGACACCTATGATCGAACACTAGTAGCCTACGAATATCCTCTACTCTTATTGGCCATGTTTCACTGCCATAAAGTAGGACGGAGCGAACTGCTGCACAGTAAACCCGTCCTTTGGTTGCTAGACGGATATCTCGCCTACGCCATAAATGATGCAAGTTGGCGAAAGCTAGACGAGCCTTCTGTATCCGTGCTGAGATTTCGTCACATACCAGACCACAAGGGCTGATGAGACTCCCAAGATAAGTGAAGTGGTCTACACGCTCAACTACTTCACTCCCTATCATTAGTTCAGGTGTCGCTGCAACCCAATCCTGAAGTAACATTTTGCACTTCGAGGGAGAGAATCGCATCCCGAACATGCCTGCATAGTTGCTTATAGTGGTCAGAAGACTCTGCATGTTGTCAGCGTCTTCACCGAGTAAAACTATGTCGTCGGCGTATTCTAAGTCAACAAGTGAGCCTCCTGGTAAAAGTTCAACTCCTGGAGGTTTAGCTGATGAAAGTGCTATCTCTAAAAGTATGTCAATGACAAAGTTAAACAAGAATGGGGAGAGTGGACAGCCCTGACGAACGCCACTTGTGGTAATCAGTTCTGATGACAGTTCGCCATAGGCTCTAACTCGACCAGTTGTGTTCGAGTAGAGAGCCTTTATGAGGTTAATGTACTTCTTTGGTACTCCTTTCAGTGACAAACATTGCCATAGAACCTCACGATCAACGGAGTCAAATGCCGCCTTAAGGTCAAGAAATACTACTATTGTGGGACGTCTGAATTTGTGTCTATGTTCTAGAACCTGACGTAGGGTGAATATCTGGTCTATGCAACCACGTCCAGGTCGAAAACCAGCCTGGTTTTCTCTAGTCTGCTCTTCACGAGCTTTGGTTAGGCGACCTAGTATTATTGAAGCTAATATTTTAGACACTATATTAGTCAAACTGATCCCTCTGTGACAATCACAGAGGACTTTTGTCCTTTCTTATAGACTGGCACAATCAGTGATTGGGACCAGTCAGATGGAATTACGTCCAGTTCCCAGATTCTACCTAAGACCTCAGTCAATCTCACTGCTAGTACTGGACCACCATCCTTAAAAATCTCAGGGGTCAACCTGTCAGGGCCTGCTGCTCTCCCTCGCTTCAGATTTCCTATAGCTTTTTCAACCTCACAGAGGGTTGGAGGACTTACATCAATTTGCCATTCAGGACGACTGGGGATCGTGGGTAATTGAAGTGTGGCTGAAGGCCAGTTGAACTGATCCCTAAAGTGTTCTGCCCATCGATCCAATCTCCTGGATTGAGAATGAATAATATGCCCATCTTTATCTGAGATGGTTTCACTGATATTCGGGTTCCTAATACCGGTTTCTTTAACGAGTCTGAATAGCTGCCTACTGTTACCTATTGCCGCTGCCTTTTCCATCTCTCTTGCTTTCGCTACCCACCACTGTTCACGATCATTACGTAGGCTTCTTATAAGCCTGCGCTTAAGTTGACTCCGCTCTTCGTTATGCTCAGAGCCAGGTGGGATGAGTTTACGAGCATCTATCAGTGCGGTAGATGCTGCCGAGATCCATTGTTTCTCCCTAACGTTATGGTTTACCTTACTAGCGGATATCACTGCTGTTTCCACAGCTTTTCGGATGTCATTCCACGCTGCCTCGGGGTGGACACAACTTACATGGCTGCCTAACTGTTTTTCTAGTTGTTCCTGAAATATATTCTTAGCTTGCCTATCATTAAGTAGAACCCTTAGAGGCTTCCCTGCAGTGTCTTTCCTACGACCAGTAAGACGCAGACAGATACGTGCTCGCACTAGAGCATGATCTGAATCTAAACATGTGCCCCAGAATGAGCGACAGTCTTCTATCGAGCCCCTCCATCGGTGGCTGATAGCGATGTGATCTAATTGGGTCCAACGTTGGGACGAATTCGGGGGTCGCCATGTCAAAAGATGTTTTTCCTTATGCTTAAAGTTAGTATTTGCAAGAAATAGGCGGTTATCTGAGCATAGCTGCAACAGACGGTCGCCATTATCTGTTCTTTTCGCCATGACACCATAAGATCCACCCAGGTGTCTTTCCCTTTCACTTAGTTTACCTACTTGAGCATTAAAGTCACCTGCTACTATTACTACATCAGAACGCCTAGCTTCTCGGAGAAGGTCAGAAAGTTTCCTGTAGAACTCATCTTTTATATCGTCTGAGCTGCAGTCAGTGGGAGAGTAGGCAGAGACGACGAAGAGGCAACGACGAGTTTCCCTATCTTTCCGGGTCCTTACTGATCCGTTTAGTCGGACAGCGCATAGACGACTGTCTACTGGGATCCAGTCTAAAAGAGCTAGTTCTGCCCTAGGACTTAATGCTATACCTACTCCAGCGAGGCCACGGGAAGCAGCATCAGGGCTTCCAGATACACGAAGCGTGTATCGAGATGAAACTTTATTTTGATTAGGTGCGGTCAAATGAATGACACTACTCGGATCTTGTATGCGCGTTTCGGAGACGCAGCACACATCGATGGTGTAAGATTCTAGAGTCCTAGCTAAGGAAGCCTGTTGTCCTATTTGGCACAATGTTCGGACATTAAAAGTTCCTATATGTAGTTTAGAGCGTGGTTTCAGGAGACCAGGAATAACGTTCTGTGTACTCGAATCGTTTGCCCTAGCGGTGCGAGGTGATAAAAGGACGTGGGAAGGGTTAGTCGTGGAGATAACAGAGTTATTAGGTGTAGGAAGGATTTGAAAGCGACCAACTTGGTCTTGTGTGCAGTTAAGGGTATGAGGGCTAGTATCACTTCCCGGCTGCCCACACCGTGGAAGGGTATTTCTTGAGGGACCTGAAAAAGAAGTTGGATTAGTGTTGGTCTTAACGACCTGGGAGCGTGACCGCAGTGCCCAAGGGACATCTGCTTGAGGCCGGTCACGCACGGCCTTTTTGTGGGGGATTTTTGATGTGTTAGCTCCGTTCTTCAAAAGTCCTTACCGCCGGAGACGGAAATCCGTGGGATAAGGCGAGGTGTGCATTTTTAGGGTCGACCTTTTCTAACCCCACCCCTCCTTGTGGGAAGGCAGCATCGCTGTCATGCTGGTTGTCTGAAGGAAACACCTTACTGCTTTCACACCTCTGTACAGTCAGCAGTACGACTTCGCCTTCGGACCTTGGGATTGCTGCTTTTAGTCTCACCGCTCTTCAACCGACCTGTCTGGCATGGTAGGACCTTGAGGAACGATTGTTCCAGCCAGCATAGCTCGATTGGATCATCACGATAGGCAAGCCCGACCACCACGTCAAGGTAGCAGCAACGGTCGGGACGAAGGCCATCATTCAGAAGATACAAGTGTTTATTAACAGTTGTCTACGCAAGATACTTCGGATTCGTTGGCCAGACACTATCAACAACAACCTACTGTGGGAGAAAACAAACCAGAATTCGGCGGAGGAAGAAGGGCTGGAAGTGGATAACGCACACATTGAGGAAATCACCCAATTGCGTCACAAGACAAGCCCCCACATGGAATCCTGAAGGTCAAAGGAGAAGAGGAAGACCAAAGAACACATTACGCCGAGAAATAGAAACAGACATGAGAAGAATGAACAAAAAAATGGATAGAACTAGAAAAGAAGGCCCAGGACAGAGTGGGTTGGAGAATGCTGGTCGGCGGCCTGTGCTTCATTGAGAGTAACAGGCGTGAGTAAGTAGTTTCCTTTCCGTTCCTAATCACTGAGTTCTATTTCCAGTTTACAAATGGGTACTAATACACTACACAAGAAAATATTTGTTTAGAATCGGGTGGATTTATGTAGTGTTTGATCTTAGTTCTTCATTTAAGTGTCTAAATGGGAAAATTCGCATGGGATTTTTAGGGAAAAGCATTATGAGTCTGTCGTCTGAATGTGAGCCAATATAGTCTGGCCAAAAACTTCTGAATAGTGCATTAAGTGGTCACATGACGCATGAGATTTCCGTCTGGTTCAGTTGTTGTCAGTCAAACGGCTACAACGTAGGAGCAGGCACATATGCATCAGTACAAGTTGCCACACCTCATTAGCACAACAAAATGAACATCAACTTCATATAAGTAGTTACTTTAGCTATTCTGCCTATTACGTTATGACTCGTGGCTTCCACTCCGTTTTCTCTCTTGGTGTGAAGTTCTTGATTAACATTGCGTGTTGTGGTTTCAGATCATCTCCGCTTTTGTGACTGTTGATAACACGTGTTACGATATGACTAAATAGCATCTTGAAATTATAACTGACATCAGTTCGTGGTATGAAAAACAACTTGTAAAACCTAGACTTAGTAAATTTCGCTGGTTTATAACACTTTTGACCCTAAAAAATTTCACGCAGTTATTTTACTGCCACTGAGCTAGTTGGGATCAAAAGCAGCCCTATATGGTCATTCAGATAAAACTATTAGAATTATTATGCATGGTACTAATAATGGGGACCTATTCTTTTTATTGCTAGTCGAAGAGGGAAACGAGTTGGGACAAAATAAGCGAACCTAACGTATATTGGACTTGTGGGATAATGTATGAGGCTATTCCGTACATTGCCTTCCTTTTACACAGTATCTGTGTAATTTAATCTGTTGTGCTGCCATGTTATGTCCTCTCTTATCGAGTATTCACTGAATACAGTCTGTGGTTAAACTTTAGATCTTCCCTGTATCCCAGTAAACACTATTTACTTATGTTATACACATGTGAAACGCGTACGGTGGAGTGGAGGAGCGATCTAAAGCTCTGGCTTGAGGCTTCATTTCGAAAGATGGCGGTTCAGAGTCCCAACTCCATCACCACTTGTAACACTTGCAGCATTGACACACTTGATGGTAAAAGGAATCAATAAAAATCAGAAATAACATAAGCGTGAGATTAGGACAAACTGATATCCGAAAATAGTTGTTCGAATGTGCTTCAAACCAACCACAAAAATCCTTGTCATTAGTTTGGACCTAAATGATTGGATATTTAACTTCTAACTATGGACTCCAAATAACATTCACGTATTTCAGATTTAGATTTGTGTAGTAAGGACAGAAGGCCTACGGCTTATGTTATTCCTTTTCTAGTATGCTTCTGTGAATGGCAAGTGTTCTCTTGAATGAGTCAATTGAAAGTGCGGACACCACTGCTTCGGGCATCAGGTTCCAAGTATTGATGACTCGGTGTGAAAACCTGTAAGCCACGGGTATTTTGTTCGTTAATGGCTGTTCTACTGGCCTGTTATGTCCTGATCTAGTGAGAAGAAAAAGAGAGAATAAGTTAGGTTCAAAATTATTTCTCAGGATTCTGTACATCAAAATTAGGTCTCCCCCTAGTCTACGATACCACAGAGTAAAGAGATCCAGCTTTTTAAGCCGCTCTTTTTATATTAAACCCCGGAGTTCTGGAATGGCATGGGTAGCTGCCCTCTGTACATTTTCTAGGATATCCGAGTCATCTTTTAAACAGGGGCATGAACGCAGTTCTCAAGCTTAGTTCTCACAAGGGTTGTGTATACTGTAGTGAACATGGTAGTATGTAACTTAGTTAATAACCGTTTTAAAGCCCAGAGGGTTCTAAACTCCTTAACTGCAACCTACCGGCGATGGGCCGTGGCCATATGATCAGGACTCACTGTCATCTCTAGATCCTTATGAGACCGGACCACGGGTACTCGCACTTCCTCTAAGCTGTACCTATTTACCTTTGTATCCCCAAAGTGCACGTAGACACACTTTGCCGCATTGATAGGCATCAGCCACTCTTCAGACCAGTTAATCACATTATTTAAGTCTGCCTGAAGAGTACATGCGTCTGCGTCTTCAGTTATTTCTCGCTAGATTTTTACATCGTCAGCATATAGTAATATTGGGGACTGTACTATACTTGAGATCATTTACATACAGTATGGAAACTAAAGGATGTAGGATCGAACCTTGAGGTATTCCACTAAGTACTGGTCTTCAGGTGGAGTACTTGGAATTTATTCTTACTTTCTCTCTACGACCTACTAGGAAATACTTGGGCCGGTCCGGCAATACCAAGATTTTCTAACTTCCGTAACAGTCTATTTGTTGACACCTTTTCAAAAGCTTACTGAAGTCTGTGTAAACAACATCCATTGAGTTTCCGCTGTCTAGCGCCTTTACCCAAAATTTCCATGCTATAAGGAGGTTCGTCGTACAAGATAAACCCTTTTTAAAAACATGTAGTTCGTTGTTTAACAGGTTATTGGTTTCCATAAATGTTATTATGGTCTTTTTAATTATTCTTTCCAATATGTTAATTACAACACTGATGAGGATTACAGGTCTGTAGTTTGATGGAAGTTGTCTTGGTCCTGTTTTATGTATGGGAGTGACGATTGCATCCTTCCAGCTCGTGGACAACACCTTGGTCAAGTGACACATTGGATGTCACAATCAGTAGGGCTGGGATTGTAGTTCATCCAGTCCTGTTGATTCTTCCAAAAAATGGATAGAACTAGAAAAGAAGGCCCAGGACAGAGTGGGTTGGAGAATGCTGGTCGGCGGCCTGTGCTTCATTGAGAGTAACAGGCGTAAGTAAGTAATTGACAGTCATTCCCAAAAACTTCCAAAAATCTACAGTACACCAACGTTTAACGTTATGAAAATACAGTGCTTGAGTGTATCATCAAGGTTGTTTCGGCAATGTTTGGCATTGCGTATTTTAAATTTAATGCCCAGCTTCTCACCTACCATCTACATTAAAAATGAACAAATAAAGGGGAACGGTATATGTACTTAAATATTTCACATAACAGCAAAGTAACGTCTAGAATCTCACTGATACATTTGACGTTCAGTGAAATCTTGTTTCATTCATTATGCGTATATTGGTATAAAGTTTGACAATATGTGCTCAACTGGGGCTTATATTTCGGTCGTTCCGACACGACAGTATCGTACATCACTAAATGAGACATTTGAATTTTAACTTGTGGATCGTGGAAATTGAATCTCACTGTCTATCAGAATGTGGATTATCAGGCTGCACAGAATTACGGTTACAAACTGTTTTAGTGATTGAGTTCCATAGAGTTGTGCATTACTAGACAATAGTAAGAATCAACGTGGAAGAATTGTTTACAATTTATTTCAAAGACACAAAGTCAACTGAAGTATGCACAAGTAAAGTAAACTATGTACAATATGGAAGAAGGGGATTTACCAGTCATCCGTAGTGATAGGAGGTATGGACATCTGACTTCAAACAAAAGCTACTCAATATTGATGGATTCAACAGCACGCCGCAACTTTTCCTGGGAAAATAAAATCACGAAGTAAAAATTTATTTATACCGAGGTAATGGCATAAAAATAGTAAGACACATATTTGATGGGTGATTTGCGTGAAATAATCTATTCACATTTCGATAACAATTCATGTAGAGGTCATTATGGAGACTGAAACTTAGTATATACAACCAACTACCTCTCTCTCTCTCTCTCTCTCTCTCTCTCTATATATATATATATATATATATATATATATATATATATATACAGTAACATTAAATAAGCTTGCGTAAAACACTTGGGATCGTGTTTCTTCTAAGGACTGGTAATACTATTTAGAGGGTAAGGTACCTAAATCGGTCAAAACCTCTAATTAGGTTTTACAAATAGTTTTGGGGAAACAACCAGAATATCCTGATAACAGATTTACCATATAACATAGCGGTATCCTATGGAAGGTTTGAAATTAGGTGGTGTATACTTTTGGGTGGGCTTAAGTGAGGGAATTATAGTATATGGATATCTAGGCAAGTGTGTTCTTAGGACTATGAAAATATTTATAATTTTTGTTGGGAGAATATCCTATTACAACACACGATCTGGGCAGAGAAAATCAAATGCATCACCAAAGTACTTACGATGATTGCAGCATTTGAGTTTCCAGCAGTGAGCTCATTCACTGTGTTTGTTTGACCAGTCTCCAGACTTCTTATACATCTTAAATTAACTCCAGATTTCATGTCTAACAGCTTTTTTTTCAACTTCATATGCTCCATCAGCGTTTATAATTCCTACGACAGATACAGGTCTTGGTTTATGACATAAATGTGCTAATTTCTTCCTTGTATGAGTAATGATTATTGGTACTGGTGGTTCACATTCTTTTGCAAGTTCCCAAATCTGGGAAAGTATTTTTTCCAATGCACCAAGAGCTGTTCCAGTTCCGACTTCCTTTTCATCACTTCTAACTGAAATCTCAAAGTTATAATAAAAGAACATATTATTTGATCAAAAAAGCTCACCAATATAAAATTACTGGGGAGAATTAGTCAAAATATTGAAAATACCTTCGGAATGTTACCTGTGGATAAATATTTATTAATCAATAAGCTGTGCACGGTGGATAGTAAGCACACATTAACATTATTAAATGATACCGGCTGGTTTCATTCAATTCGTGATAAAACCTTTTGCTCGAGAGAGAAGCACTGTGGGCTAATTACTGCAAGTGTTGAATACGAATCTGCACTGACTGACCACTTTCTACTAACATACGTATATATATTGTCCCGTTACGATCGGAAGTCATTATTTTACTTAATACACAAATTATATGGGATAAGTTGGCACCAAAAATACAATGCACCACACAGCATAAACATATAACTGGAAAGAAAAGAGAAGCGTAAGCAGTAGAGCCGAGAAAAATTACTAGTGATCAAAAATAATATATAATAGAAGAGACATTTCATTTAACAATAGAACTGAATAAGACACCTCTCAGTTAAGTCCGTTTCATCTTTATGAATGATGTGAAGAAAAACTATGTCAGGATGGCCAGTAGTTTCTATTTGGATCGATGTCTGGTAGGTAATGTCTCAAGCCAATTAATCTCATCAAGGAGTCGTGATGGACTGACGGGTGCCAGTTCTACAAAACTTCCTTTCATACTCCGGCACTATATCATAAAATGACCACCTCTTCGCTTTTTCCAACCAGTCCCAGGGTTCGTTTTGGAAGCCATCGGGTTAACATTCGTAAAACATACCTGGTCTACTGAGCCCGGTGTTTCAGGATGGCAACATCAATTGAGTTATCACTACTGCTCCCGAACAACATTAAACAACAGCATCTCAGAGACAATGATCGAACACAGAGAGTTGCTTGACATCTTTAGCTTGTAGACCTCAGGCTTTCCAAGTATAGAGCAAAACTGCTTTCATTGACGTCGTAAACCTGACCTCTTATAGCTATACTAGCATCACGACAGCAGCAAAGATGACCCAGATTAGCCTAAGTCATTCTGGTTTTTAACACACTAAAATTGATCACTCACATCATCAACACTAACACAATCACCCAAACTAACTTCTCGACTACTTCTAACAGCTCACCACCAGGAGTGAGTGCAAACACGAGCTCCTGCAAATCTTGTAGAAGTACTTTGCATTTAAGTGTAGAGTACATCCCATTCGTAAGGACATAGGCAACTGATGAATTACGACTTACATAGCTTGAGTACCGTGGCAAACCAAAACAATTTTACCCGTGTACTCAAGATTTCGCTGACATAGAGCAGTGTTGGTCTCACGATGTGACATGATTCCAACTTTTTAAAGTCAAACTAACATCAAGGTGTCAAAGAGATCAGAAATCTTTCAACACAAACTTGATGTGAAAATAACATTTCACCACCAAATAAATTGTTCTAACCTAGAAAGGTATATAGAATATATAATGAGAACTTAAATGCGAAGATTAACGACAAGTAATTAGAGAAGAAATATCCAGAGAGCAACTTGTCTTGGGTAGCTGTGATCGTGAAACTATCATAATCGGAGACCATATTCAGCTGCAATAGCAAGATAATTATTTACTGGTCTTGGCTTGAAAAATTTAGGTTTGAAGGGAACTAGAAGTACCGAGTTCTCATTTGTGTACCCAGTCAGTCAGTCACAACGTAGAACTTCGTACATACGTAGATCAGTTCGAGTTGCTATACCACATTAGCACAGAGATACAGTTGTCGATTCAAATCCCATAATGGTAGAGGTAGTAAGAGTATAAGCAGTAATCGGAAAGATTAGGGTTTAAAGATGTTATTCAAGGAGTATAATCCAGTGAAAAAAAATTTGGAAAAAGAAAAAAGAAGGGGACATGCAGAATTCAAAAGATTATATATATATACTAAAACCCAGACGACCTAGCAGTAACTTTTTGAAAGTACAGACATGAAACTACTTAGATGACCACGGCAAGCCTCAGTATTCAACTTGCCTTCTCTGGCATCATTGGTCTTAAAAGCGATTGAGTTTTCAACTAAAGCAATGGATATATACAACTAGAGACTGGAGAGTATTACTAAATAATTACTAATACTCACTTTTATCGTGACATAAATAGCTGGTAGCATTGCCTTCAAGATCGCGAGCCACGAAGACGATTCGCATGTGTTTTAACTTTAAGTGTTTGATTACTTCATGAAAACCACAAACAAGACGCTTTGTTCGTTTGAGATGAAAGGGGCTATTAGCATGAGTTACATATGCTCTGTCTTGGAATGCAACCAATCGTGAAATCAACTCACTCACAAGATAGTTTTCGATTTCCGATGAAGAATTGGGTTCTTTTAGTGAACTATTAAAGCTATCAGGAGTACGGAACTACAAAACTAAAACTATTGAATAGGTCAGTTACCTCTGTGGTTTTCGTCACACTAGGAGATTCAGCGGTCGCAAAAGTAATTTCTACAGGGGCTGGAAGTGACCGACTTCGCTGAGCCTTGCGGATAGCGCGCTCATTCAAAATACAGCGTTTAAGAGGAGTAGGTCGCTTATTTCTAATCACTTCAAGTGGTTTACCTATCCTTTCAATATGCTTTTCAGAAAGAGATTTCTGACGTTGTAACGGGGTTGTGACTTTCAACTCATCATCCGTAATTATAAATTCTCCCAATTCTCTTATAAATGGGGCGTTGAACTGGAAGGATGGCCTCGAGATTTTCAAATTATTATTAGAGACTTTCTTTGATTTCCTATTCCCAGCACTCCTAGGAGTAATGCATTTATTTGCAATGCTGATGTGAGATAATTCCCTAGTCGAGGTCTTTGCACGGATGACTTGTGTGGATTTATTATTTTCTTTCAATGTTTCGGGAACGGCATTACTGGCTTTTGTCCTGTTAATCTGTTTCAAATGTTTAGTATTACGAGATAGTATTGTAAGTTGGACATTATCTATATCAGGAAAGGAGTGAGATGACGATGGTGACTGAAGTAAAGCACCACTACACCGGTCCCCTGTTAAATGAGGTTTCTTATCCTGACTCTTTTCGTATTTGCGTGCAGCTTTAATAGGTGTTGCATAATCCAACTTTTTTGCCCTTTCGTTGTCCGACGTTTTGCACATGTATGTTTCTACTCACGGAACTTTCATTGAATGGTTGAAATTAACACACGGTTACTCTGATTCTTCTTTATGTTTGGGAAATACTGGCAAGTTGGAAAATGAGACGTGAATCAATGTTTGAGTTGTCCTGCTTTCTGTGGAAAAAAGCAACATAGGGGTAACATTATTGTGATTTCCAAATAAAACACTATAAAATGGAGCTCTTGTAAAATATTTGTTGAAAAAAATGTTACTAGTCTATTTTTGTACATCTGATTATCTTATATTAACATGGTAGTGCGAAGAAAAACGGTAAACAACTTCTCAAGATACAAATAATTTTAAATATGCATACAAAAAGCCAACAGTCAGTCGGATTAATAAAAACCCTTTACTAATATCTCATAATAAGTTTTGTCAACCTTCAAAGAGCATTATACAAACTTATCACGAGTAAAATAAGGTTATGTAGTAATCAACGAAAGGTATTTACATATCTTACTGTTACAGTGTTTCAAAACAGATGTTTATGTCTATGCTACACACATTGCTTTCCCGACGTCAAACAAATTCCAAAATTTTACTATAGATGAAGAAATGTATTTGTAGTTGTTGTTAGGTTTTCAACAGAACTAAATTTATTCGGGAATAAATGTATTTAAACTGTCCATAAATTTGTTAAACACTAAGGAACAGTTATAGGCAGTTTATTTTTCGAATTATTCGACTTGATAGACTGAAAACTTACAAACACTGAAGATAATTAGTTACTGTTCTAATTTAAGTAAATGCGCTTACTTTTCGCAAAAACGGTATTCGTAATTGGTGGTAATCTTAATAGTTTTTTGATCAACATAAGGAATAAAGGTTAGAAGGGAGATAATGAATATTCGGGGTTTCGTTAGTCTGTAAATTCCGCACAATGGCCATATCCTGACTGTTTATTTTGTAATTCGTGTCAAGATTTATTCTTCCTATTAGCTGTCAAGAATCCAGCAGGAATGATTCATCTACATAAAAAATTTTCAAACAAATTATTTTCCACAATGATGACAGATGAAACTTGTTTAGATAACAGAGACAGCCATAGGAGCGAATCATTGGATAAGATGGAACAGTAGATGTGCGCTAATTCATTAACGGAATACTGAAAGTTTAACAGCTTGTAGTGAACAGGTGATTCTCTAATATTTCTAGTATTACAATAACTTGTTTCACTTAAGAATTGCTTCAATGTTTTTAATAATTGCACAGAAGAGGTATATTCAACTTGACTGTTCGTCCTCTTTGTAAAGGCAGAGAAATGTGGGATAGAATGACTGTGAGAGGACTTGGCATGAGGACATTATTATTCCACTTACTTTTCCTGATTAACTATGGGATCCGAAGTGGTATTAAACAAAAGCATGATTGCAAGCTAAAGATAGTAGGCATTTAAAATATAGTACATCGATTACTTACAGCTGTAAGAACTTTAGTGAACTATAACGAACAAGTAAGAGTAATCCTCAATGTATGATTTACGAGCTTGGTAACAATACCTTGACAAATATTCCAAAAGCAACCTTATAATCAATTTTGGTATTATAAGGCGGTCAAGATGATGTGGATTTAAGGAAATTGAGGGGGGTCTATTCCCCTTTCCAACTCCACCTGTAGCCCCTCCGGGGGCTACTGACGGTCCCAAGCCCGGATAAAGGAGGAGGTTTTGGCATGGGGTTAGCGACCCCATCCTGTAGAAAACCAACTCGCTGAAAAAACACTAACCAGAAAATACTATTCAAACAACTTAAACTTTGCCATGGGAGTTGAAGGAATAATTATAACGCCTCACGATAAGAGCTGAGTTCCTTTGGAAGTCATGAGGCCGATGCCCCTTCTAACAACCAGAGCAACAATTTTTATAAGTACATGGAACGATCGGACAATGTGGGAGACCGGAAGTCTTCCAAATTGCTGCAGAAATGAGGAAATACGACCTGGAGGTGCTTGGGATCAGTGTAACATACTGGACGCAGATTGGACAACAACGACTAGCTTCAAGAGAGCTTTTGTTATACTCCGGCCATTAAAAAGAAAATGCTACACATACACAAGGAGTTGCATTGATGCTGTCCCAACAAGCACAAAATACACTTATAAGATAAAAATCTCATGAACCAAGGATCATCAAAGCCTCCTTCAAAACAAGGAAAGAGGGCATTACAATGAATGTCATCCAATGCTATGCGCCTACCAATGACTACGATGAAGACGCTGAAGACCAATTCTACGGTAGGCTGCAGTCGATCTTCGAGAGGTGCCCAACAAAGGACCTGACCATGCTGATGAGAGATTTAAATGCCAAGGTTGGAAAGGACAACACTGGATACGAAGACGTCATGAGACAACATCGACTGGGAGAAAGGAACGAAAATGGTGAGATATTGCAAACCTATTTGCCTTTAATAAACTGGTCATAGGTGGCACCATATTCCCACACAAAAACATACACAAAGTCAATCGGATTTCACCGGATCACACTACACAGAACCAAATTGACCATATCTGCATCAACAAAAAGTTCAAGAGGACAATGGAGGATGTGAGAACCGGGAGAGGAGCTGATGTAACATCAGATCATCACTTACTGGTTGCCAAGATGAAATAAAAACTCAAAACGCATTGGACAACTGGGCGGACAACATCACAAAAGTTTAATACGGCCTTTCTTCGGAATAATGAGCAACATATCTACAATCGAAGAACATCTGGAACTCAAAACAATTATCAACCAACACCAAGGTTAGAATTTTCAATACAAATGTCAAAACAGTTCTACTTTATGGGGCGGAAACCTGGAGAACTACGAAGGCCATCAGTCAGTCAGTCAGTCACAACGTAGAACTTCGTACGTACGTACATCAGCTCGAGTTGCCATACCACATTAGCACAGAGATGCAGTTGTCGATTCAAATCCCATAGTGGTGGAAGTAGTAGGAGTATAATCAGAAATCCAAAAGATTAGGGTTTGAAGAAATTATTGAAGGAGTATAGTACAGTGAAATAAATTTGGAAAGAGAAAAACATAAAGACATGAGGAATTCAGAAGATTAGAATTTGGTGGAACACAAAGAGTGGATGCATCTTCGCCATTGCAAACGATTTTCAGCCATGTCATTCAAGGTCTCTAACCATCGGTTGCTGTCATCTCGCGAATCCCAACCAGGTAGTCTACACCTACCAACATGGCCCAGTCCACTTGTCAGTGACTTCATTGATTTGTGCCATGTTTTGGTCTGGCCACCCCTAGCTTTCTTCCAACCTACTCCTACACCATGAAACATTGCACGTCGGGGCAGTCGGTGGTCGGGCATACGTAACACATGTCCCAGCCATCTCAACTGATGAAGTTTCACTACTTCATCAATCGATTTGCCATCCCTACCTAGTACTCGTTTCCTAACAACTGCATTACTTACCCGGTGGTCCCAGGATATACGAGCAATGCTTCGAAGACACCTATGATCAAACACTAGTAGACTACGAATATCCTATACTCTTATTGGCCATGTTTCACTGCCATAAAGTAGGACGGAGCGAACTGCTGCACAGTAAACCCGTCCTTTGGTTGCTAGACGGATATCTCGCCTATGCCATAAATGACGCAAGTTGGCGAAAGCTAGACGAGCCTTCTGTATCCGTGCTGAGATTTCGTCACATACCAGACCACAAGGGCTGATGAGACTCCCAAGATAAGTGAAGTGGTCTACACGCTCAACTACTTCACTCCCTATCATTAGTTCAGGTGTCGCTGCAACCCAATCCTGAAGTAACATTTTGCACTTCGAGGGAGAGAATCGCATTCAGAACATGCCTGCATAGTTGCTTATAGTAGTCAGAAGACTCTGCATGTTGTCAGCGTCTTCACCGAGTAAAACTATGTCGTCGGCGTATTCTAAGTCAACAAGTGAGCCTCCTGGTAAAAGTTCAACTCCTGGAGGTTTAGCTGATGAAAGTGCTATCTCTAAAAGTATGTCAATGACAAAGTTAAACAAGAATGGGGTGAGTGGTCAGCCCTGACGAACGCCACTTGTGGTAATCAGTTCTGATGACAGTTCGCCATAGGCTCTAACTCGACCAGTTGTGCTCGAGTAGAGAGCCTTTATGAGGTTAATGTACTTCTTTGGTACTCCTTTCAGTGACAAACATTGCCATAGAACCTCACGATCAACAGAGTCAAATGCCGCCTTAAGGTCAAGAAATACTACTATTGTGGGACGTCTGAATTTGTGTCTATGTTCTAGAACCTGACGTAGGGTGAATATCTGGTCTATGCAACCACGTCCAGGTCGAAAACCAGCCTGGTTTTCTCTAGTCTGCTCGTCACGAGCTTTGGTTAGGCGACCTAGTATTATTGAAGCTAATATATTAGACACTATATTAGTCAAACTGATCCCTCTGTGATTGTCACAAGAGGACTTTTGTCCTTTCTTATAGACTGGCACAATCAGTGATTGGGACCAGTCAGATGGAATTACGTCCAGTTCCCAGATTCTACCTAAGACCTCAGTCAATCTCACTGCTAGTACTGGACCACCATCCTTAAAAATCTCAGGGGTCAACCTGTCAGGGCCTGCTGCTCTCCCTCGCTTCAGATTTCCTATAGCTTTTTCAACCTCACAGAGGGTTGGAGGACTTACATCAATTTGCCATTCAGGACGACTGGGGATCGTGGGTAATTGAAGTGTGGCTGAAGGCCAGTTGAACTGATCCCTAAAGTGTTCTGCCCATCGATCCAATCTCCTGGATTGAGAATGAATAATATGCCCATCTTTATCTGAGATGGTTTCACTGATATTCGGGTTCCTAATACCGGTTTCTTTAACGAGTCTGAATAGCTGCCTACTGCTACCTATTGCCGCTGCCTTTTCCATCTCTCTTGCTTTCGCTACCCACCACTGTTCACGATCATTACGTAGGCTTCTTATAAGCCTTCGCTTAAGTTGACTCCGCTCTTCGTTATGCTCAGAGCCAGGTGGGATGAGTTTACGAGCATCTATCAGTGCGGTAGATGCTGCCGAGATCCATTGTTTCTCCCTAACGTTATGGTTTACCTTACTAGCAGATATCACTGCTGTTTCCACAGCTTTTCGGATGTCATTCCACGCTGCCTCGGGGTGGACACAACTTACATGGCTGCCTAACTGTTTTCCTAGTTGTTCCTGAAATATATTCTTAGCTTGCCTATCATTAAGTAGAACCCTTAGAGGCTTCCCTGCAGTGTCTTTCCTACGTCCAGTAAGACGCAGACAGATACGTGCTCGCACTAGAGCATGATCTGAATCTAAGCATGTGCCCCAGAATGAGCGACAGTCTTCTATCGAGCCCCTCCATCGGTGGCTGATAGCGATGTGATCTAATTGGGTCCAACGTTGGGACGAATTCGGGGGTCGCCATGTCAAAAGATGTTTTTCCTTATGCTTAAAGTTAGTATTTGCAAGAAATAGGCGGTTATCTGAGCATAGCTGCAACAGACGGTCGCCATTATCTGTTCTTTTCGCCATGACACCATAAGATCCACCCAGGTGTCCTTCCCTTTCACTTAGTTTACCTACTTGAGCATTAAAGTCACCTGCTACTATTACTACATCAGAACGCCTAGCTTCTCGGAGAAGGTCAGAAAGTTTCCTGTAGAACTCATCTTTTATATCGTCTGAGCTGCGGTCAGTGGGAGAGTAGGCAGAGACGACGAAGAGGCAACGACGAGTTTCCCTATCTTTCCGGGTCCTTACTGATCCGTTTAGTCGGACAGCGCATAGACGACTGTCTACTGGGATCCAGTCTAAAAGAGTTAGTTCTGCCCTACGACTTAATGCTATACCTACTCCAGCGAGGCCACGGGAAGCAGCATCAGGGCTTCCAGATACACGAAGCGTGTATCGAGATGAAACTTTATTTTGATTAGGTGCGGTCAAATGAATGACACTACTCGGATCTTGTATGCGCGTTTCGGAGACGCAGCACACATCGATGGTGTAAGATTCTAGAGTCCTAGCTAAGGAAGCCTGTTGTCCTATTTGGCACAATGTTCGGACATTAAAAGTTCCTATATGTAGTTTAGAGCGTGGTTTCAGGAGACCAGGAATAACGTTCCGTCTACTCGAATCGTTTGCCCTAGCGGTGCGAGGTGATAAAAGGACGTGGGAAGGGTTAGTCGTGGAGATAACAGAGTTATTAGGTGTAGGAAGGATTTGAAAGCGACCAACTTGGTCTTGTGTGCAGTTAAGGGTATGAGGGCTAGTATCACTTCCCGGCTGCCCACACCGTGGAAGGGTATTTCTTGAGGGACCTGAAAAAGAAGTTGGATTAGTGTTGGTCTTAACGACCTGGGAGCGTGACCGCAGAGCCCAAGGGACATCTGCTTGAGGCCGGTCACGCACGGCCTTTTTGTGGGGGATTTTTGATGTGTTAGCTCCGTTCTTCAAAAGTCCTTACCGCCGGAGACGGAAATCCGTGGGATAAGGCGAGGTGTGCATTTTTAGGGTCGACCTTTTCTAACCCCACCCCTCCTTGTGGGAAGGCAGCATCGCTGTCATGCTGGTTGTCTGAAGGAAACACCTTACTGCTTTCACACCTCTGTACAGTCAGCAGTACGACTTCGCCTTCGGACCTTGGGATTGCTGCTTTTAGTCTCACCGCTCTTCAACCGACCTGTCTGGCATGGTAGGACCTTGAGGAACGATTGTTCCAGCCAGCATAGCTCGATTGGATCATCACGATAGGCAAGCCCGACCACCACGTCAAGGTAGCAGCAACGGTCGGGACGAAGGCCATCATTCAGAAGATACAAGTGTTTATTAACAGTTGTCTACGCAAGATACTTCGGATTCGTTGGCCAGACACTATCAACAACAACCTACTGTGGGAGAAAACAAACCAGAATTCGGCGGAGGAAGAAGGGCTGGAAGTGGATAACGCACACATTGAGGAAATCACCCAATTGCGTCACAAGACAAGCCCCCACATGGAATCCTGAAGGTCAAAGGAGAAGAGGAAGACCAAAGAACACATTACGCCGAGAAATAGAAACAGACATGAGAAGAATGAACAAAAAAATGGATAGAACTAGAAAAGAAGGCCCAGGACAGAGTGGGTTGGAGAATGCTGGTCGGCGGCCTGTGCTTCATTGAGAGTAACAGGCGTGAGTAAGTAGTTTCCTTTCCGTTCCTAATCACTGAGTTCTATTTCCAGTTTACAAATGGGTACTAATACACTACACAAGAAAATATTTGTTTAGAATCGGGTGGATTTATGTAGTGTTTGATCTTAGTTCTTCATTTAAGTGTCTAAATGGGAAAATTCGCATGGGATTTTTAGGGAAAAGCATTATGAGTCTGTCGTCTGAATGTGAGCCAATATAGTCTGGCCAAAAACTTCTGAATAGTGCATTAAGTGGTCACATGACGCATGAGATTTCCGTCTGGTTCAGTTGTTGTCAGTCAAACGGCTACAACGTAGGAGCAGGCACATATGCATCAGTACAAGTTGCCACACCTCATTAGCACAACAAAATGAACATCAACTTCATATAAGTAGTTACTTTAGCTATTCTGCCTATTACGTTATGACTCGTGGCTTCCACTCCGTTTTCTCTCTTGGTGTGAAGTTCTTGATTAACATTGCGTGTTGTGGTTTCAGATCATCTCCGCTTTTGTGACTGTTGATAACACGTGTTACGATATGACTAAATAGCATCTTGAAATTATAACTGACATCAGTTCGTGGTATGAAAAACAACTTGTAAAACCTAGACTTAGTAAATTTCGCTGGTTTATAACACTTTTGACCCTAAAAAATTTCACGCAGTTATTTTACTGCCACTGAGCTAGTTGGGATCAAAAGCAGCCCTATATGGTCATTCAGATAAAACTATTAGAATTATTATGCATGGTACTAATAATGGGGACCTATTCTTTTTATTGCTAGTCGAAGAGGGAAACGAGTTGGGACAAAATAAGCGAACCTAACGTATATTGGACTTGTGGGATAATGTATGAGGCTATTCCGTACATTGCCTTCCTTTTACACAGTATCTGTGTAATTTAATCTGTTGTGCTGCCATGTTATGTCCTCTCTTATCGAGTATTCACTGAATACAGTCTGTGGTTAAACTTTAGATCTTCCCTGTATCCCAGTAAACACTATTTACTTATGTTATACACATGTGAAACGCGTACGGTGGAGTGGAGGAGCGATCTAAAGCTCTGGCTTGAGGCTTCATTTCGAAAGATGGCGGTTCAGAGTCCCAACTCCATCACCACTTGTAACACTTGCAGCATTGACACACTTGATGGTAAAAGGAATCAATAAAAATCAGAAATAACATAAGCGTGAGATTAGGACAAACTGATATCCGAAAATAGTTGTTCGAATGTGCTTCAAACCAACCACAAAAATCCTTGTCATTAGTTTGGACCTAAATGATTGGATATTTAACTTCTAACTATGGACTCCAAATAACATTCACGTATTTCAGATTTAGATTTGTGTAGTAAGGACAGAAGGCCTACGGCTTATGTTATTCCTTTTCTAGTATGCTTCTGTGAATGGCAAGTGTTCTCTTGAATGAGTCAATTGAAAGTGCGGACACCACTGCTTCGGGCATCAGGTTCCAAGTATTGATGACTCGGTGTGAAAACCTGTAAGCCACGGGTATTTTGTTCGTTAATGGCTGTTCTACTGGCCTGTTATGTCCTGATCTAGTGAGAAGAAAAAGAGAGAATAAGTTAGGTTCAAAATTATTTCTCAGGATTCTGTACATCAAAATTAGGTCTCCCCCTAGTCTACGATACCACAGAGTAAAGAGATCCAGCTTTTTAAGCCGCTCTTTTTATATTAAACCCCGGAGTTCTGGAATGGCATGGGTAGCTGCCCTCTGTACATTTTCTAGGATATCCGAGTCATCTTTTAAACAGGGGCATGAACGCAGTTCTCAAGCTTAGTTCTCACAAGGGTTGTGTATACTGTAGTGAACATGGTAGTATGTAACTTAGTTAATAACCGTTTTAAAGCCCAGAGGGTTCTAAACTCCTTAACTGCAACCTACCGGCGATGGGCCGTGGCCATATGATCAGGACTCACTGTCATCTCTAGATCCTTATGAGACCGGACCACGGGTACTCGCACTTCCTCTAAGCTGTACCTATTTACCTTTGTATCCCCAAAGTGCACGTAGACACACTTTGCCGCATTGATAGGCATCAGCCACTCTTCAGACCAGTTAATCACATTATTTAAGTCTGCCTGAAGAGTACATGCGTCTGCGTCTTCAGTTATTTCTCGCTAGATTTTTACATCGTCAGCATATAGTAATATTGGGGACTGTACTATACTTGAGATCATTTACATACAGTATGGAAACTAAAGGATGTAGGATCGAACCTTGAGGTATTCCACTAAGTACTGGTCTTCAGGTGGAGTACTTGGAATTTATTCTTACTTTCTCTCTACGACCTACTAGGAAATACTTGGGCCGGTCCGGCAATACCAAGATTTTCTAACTTCCGTAACAGTCTATTTGTTGACACCTTTTCAAAAGCTTACTGAAGTCTGTGTAAACAACATCCATTGAGTTTCCGCTGTCTAGCGCCTTTACCCAAAATTTCCATGCTATAAGGAGGTTCGTCGTACAAGATAAACCCTTTTTAAAAACATGTAGTTCGTTGTTTAACAGGTTATTGGTTTCCATAAATGTTATTATGGTCTTTTTAATTATTCTTTCCAATATGTTAATTACAACACTGATGAGGATTACAGGTCTGTAGTTTGATGGAAGTTGTCTTGGTCCTGTTTTATGTATGGGAGTGACGATTGCATCCTTCCAGCTCGTGGACAACACCTTGGTCAAGTGACACATTGGATGTCACAATCAGTAGGGCTGGGATTGTAGTTCATCCAGTCCTGTTGATTCTTCCAAAAAATGGATAGAACTAGAAAAGAAGGCCCAGGACAGAGTGGGTTGGAGAATGCTGGTCGGCGGCCTGTGCTTCATTGAGAGTAACAGGCGTAAGTAAGTAATTGACAGTCATTCCCAAAAACTTCCAAAAATCTACAGTACACCAACGTTTAACGTTATGAAAATACAGTGCTTGAGTGTATCATCAAGGTTGTTTCGGCAATGTTTGGCATTGCGTATTTTAAATTTAATGCCCAGCTTCTCACCTACCATCTACATTAAAAATGAACAAATAAAGGGGAACGGTATATGTACTTAAATATTTCACATAACAGCAAAGTAACGTCTAGAATCTCACTGATACATTTGACGTTCAGTGAAATCTTGTTTCATTCATTATGCGTATATTGGTATAAAGTTTGACAATATGTGCTCAACTGGGGCTTATATTTCGGTCGTTCCGACACGACAGTATCGTACATCACTAAATGAGACATTTGAATTTTAACTTGTGGATCGTGGAAATTGAATCTCACTGTCTATCAGAATGTGGATTATCAGGCTGCACAGAATTACGGTTACAAACTGTTTTAGTGATTGAGTTCCATAGAGTTGTGCATTACTAGACAATAGTAAGAATCAACGTGGAAGAATTGTTTACAATTTATTTCAAAGACACAAAGTCAACTGAAGTATGCACAAGTAAAGTAAACTATGTACAATATGGAAGAAGGGGATTTACCAGTCATCCGTAGTGATAGGAGGTATGGACATCTGACTTCAAACAAAAGCTACTCAATATTGATGGATTCAACAGCACGCCGCAACTTTTCCTGGGAAAATAAAATCACGAAGTAAAAATTTATTTATACCGAGGTAATGGCATAAAAATAGTAAGACACATATTTGATGGGTGATTTGCGTGAAATAATCTATTCACATTTCGATAACAATTCATGTAGAGGTCATTATGGAGACTGAAACTTAGTATATACAACCAACTACCTCTCTCTCTCTCTCTCTCTCTCTCTATATATATATATATATATATATATATATATATATATATATATATACAGTAACATTAAATAAGCTTGCGTAAAACACTTGGGATCGTGTTTCTTCTAAGGACTGGTAATACTATTTAGAGGGTAAGGTACCTAAATCGGTCAAAACCTCTAATTAGGTTTTACAAATAGTTTTGGGGAAACAACCAGAATATCCTGATAACAGATTTACCATATAACATAGCGGTATCCTATGGAAGGTTTGAAATTAGGTGGTGTATACTTTTGGGTGGGCTTAAGTGAGGGAATTATAGTATATGGATATCTAGGCAAGTGTGTTCTTAGGACTATGAAAATATTTATAATTTTTGTTGGGAGAATATCCTATTACAACACACGATCTGGGCAGAGAAAATCAAATGCATCACCAAAGTACTTACGATGATTGCAGCATTTGAGTTTCCAGCAGTGAGCTCATTCACTGTGTTTGTTTGACCAGTCTCCAGACTTCTTATACATCTTAAATTAACTCCAGATTTCATGTCTAACAGCTTTTTTTCAACTTCATATGCTCCATCAGCGTTTATAATTCCTACGACAGATACAGGTCTTGGTTTATGACATAAATGTGCTAATTTCTTCCTTGTATGAGTAATGATTATTGGTACTGGTGGTTCACATTCTTTTGCAAGTTCCCAAATCTGGGAAAGTATTTTTTCCAATGCACCAAGAGCTGTTCCAGTTCCGACTTCCTTTTCATCACTTCTAACTGAAATCTCAAAATTATAATAAAAGAACATATTATTTGATCAAAAAAGCTCACCAATATAAAATTACTGGGGAGAATTAGTCAAAATATTGAAAATACCTTCGGAATGTTACCTGTGGATAAATATTTATTAATCAATAAGCTGTGCACGGTGGATAGTAAGCACACATTAACATTATTAAATGATACCGGCTGGTTTCATTCAATTCGTGATAAAACCTTTTGCTCGAGAGAGAAGCACTGTGGGCTAATTACTGCAAGTGTTGAATACGAATCTGCACTGACTGACCACTTTCTACTAACATACGTATATATATTGTCCCGTTACGATCGGAAGTCATTATTTTACTTAATACACAAATTATATGGGATAAGTTGGCACCAAAAATACAATGCACCACACAGCATAAACATATAACTGGAAAGAAAAGAGAAGCGTAAGCAGTAGAGCCGAGAAAAATTACTAGTGATCAAAAATAATATATAATAGAAGAGACATTTCATTTAACAATAGAACTGAATAAGACACCTCTCAGTTAAGTCCGTTTCATCTTTATGAATGATGTGAAGAAAAACTATGTCAGGATGGCCAGTAGTTTCTATTTGGATCGATGTCTGGTAGGTAATGTCTCAAGCCAATTAATCTCATCAAGGAGTCGTGATGGACTGACGGGTGCCAGTTCTACAAAACTTCCTTTCATACTCCGGCACTATATCATAAAATGACCACCTCTTCGCTTTTTCCAACCAGTCCCAGGGTTCGTTTTGGAAGCCATCGGGTTAACATTCGTAAAACATACCTGGTCTACTGAGCCCGGTGTTTCAGGATGGCAACATCAATTGAGTTATCACTACTGCTCCCGAACAACATTAAACAACAGCATCTCAGAGACAATGATCGAACACAGAGAGTTGCTTGACATCTTTAGCTTGTAGACCTCAGGCTTTCCAAGTATAGAGCAAAACTGCTTTCATTGACGTCGTAAACCTGACCTCTTATAGCTATACTAGCATCACGACAGCAGCAAAGATGACCCAGATTAGCCTAAGTCATTCTGGTTTTTAACACACTAAAATTGATCACTCACATCATCAACACTAACACAATCACCCAAACTAACTTCTCGACTACTTCTAACAGCTCACCACCAGGAGTGAGTGCAAACACGAGCTCCTGCAAATCTTGTAGAAGTACTTTGCATTTAAGTGTAGAGTACATCCCATTCGTAAGGACATAGGCAACTGATGAATTACGACTTACATAGCTTGAGTACCGTGGCAAACCAAAACAATTTTACCCGTGTACTCAAGATTTCGCTGACATAGAGCAGTGTTGGTCTCACGATGTGACATGATTCCAACTTTTTAAAGTCAAACTAACATCAAGGTGTCAAAGAGATCAGAAATCTTTCAACACAAACTTGATGTGAAAATAACATTTCACCACCAAATAAATTGTTCTAACCTAGAAAGGTATATAGAATATATAATGAGAACTTAAATGCGAAGATTAACGACAAGTAATTAGAGAAGAAATATCCAGAGAGCAACTTGTCTTGGGTAGCTGTGATCGTGAAACTATCATAATCGGAGACCATATTCAGCTGCAATAGCAAGATAATTATTTACTGGTCTTGGCTTGAAAAATTTAGGTTTGAAGGGAACTAGAAGTACCGAGTTCTCATTTGTGTACCCAGTCAGTCAGTCACAACGTAGAACTTCGTACATACGTAGATCAGTTCGAGTTGCTATACCACATTAGCACAGAGATACAGTTGTCGATTCAAATCCCATAATGGTAGAGGTAGTAAGAGTATAAGCAGTAATCGGAAAGATTAGGGTTTAAAGATGTTATTCAAGGAGTATAATCCAGTGAAAAAAAATTTGGAAAAAGAAAAAAGAAGGGGACATGCAGAATTCAAAAGATTATATATATATACTAAAACCCAGACGACCTAGCAGTAACTTTTTGAAAGTACAGACATGAAACTACTTAGATGACCACGGCAAGCCTCAGTATTCAACTTGCCTTCTCTGGCATCATTGGTCTTAAAAGCGATTGAGTTTTCAACTAAAGCAATGGATATATACAACTAGAGACTGGAGAGTATTACTAAATAATTACTAATACTCACTTTTATCGTGACATAAATAGCTGGTAGCATTGCCTTCAAGATCGCGAGCCACGAAGACGATTCGCATGTGTTTTAACTTTAAGTGTTTGATTACTTCATGAAAACCACAAACAAGACGCTTTGTTCGTTTGAGATGAAAGGGGCTATTAGCATGAGTTACATATGCTCTGTCTTGGAATGCAACCAATCGTGAAATCAACTCACTCACAAGATAGTTTTCGATTTCCGATGAAGAATTGGGTTCTTTTAGTGAACTATTAAAGCTATCAGGAGTACGGAACTACAAAACTAAAACTATTGAATAGGTCAGTTACCTCTGTGGTTTTCGTCACACTAGGAGATTCAGCGGTCGCAAAAGTAATTTCTACAGGGGCTGGAAGTGACCGACTTCGCTGAGCCTTGCGGATAGCGCGCTCATTCAAAATACAGCGTTTAAGAGGAGTAGGTCGCTTATTTCTAATCACTTCAAGTGGTTTACCTATCCTTTCAATATGCTTTTCAGAAAGAGATTTCTGACGTTGTAACGGGGTTGTGACTTTCAACTCATCATCCGTAATTATAAATTCTCCCAATTCTCTTATAAATGGGGCGTTGAACTGGAAGGATGGCCTCGAGATTTTCAAATTATTATTAGAGACTTTCTTTGATTTCCTATTCCCAGCACTCCTAGGAGTAATGCATTTATTTGCAATGCTGATGTGAGATAATTCCCTAGTCGAGGTCTTTGCACGGATGACTTGTGTGGATTTATTATTTTCTTTCAATGTTTCGGGAACGGCATTACTGGCTTTTGTCCTGTTAATCTGTTTCAAATGTTTAGTATTACGAGATAGTATTGTAAGTTGGACATTATCTATATCAGGAAAGGAGTGAGATGACGATGGTGACTGAAGTAAAGCACCACTACACCGGTCCCCTGTTAAATGAGGTTTCTTATCCTGACTCTTTTCGTATTTGCGTGCAGCTTTAATAGGTGTTGCATAATCCAACTTTTTTGCCCTTTCGTTGTCCGACGTTTTGCACATGTATGTTTCTACTCACGGAACTTTCATTGAATGGTTGAAATTAACACACGGTTACTCTGATTCTTCTTTATGTTTGGGAAATACTGGCAAGTTGGAAAATGAGACGTGAATCAATGTTTGAGTTGTCCTGCTTTCTGTGGAAAAAAGCAACATAGGGGTAACATTATTGTGATTTCCAAATAAAACACTATAAAATGGAGCTCTTGTAAAATATTTGTTGAAAAAAATGTTACTAGTCTATTTTTGTACATCTGATTATCTTATATTAACATGGTAGTGCGAAGAAAAACGGTAAACAACTTCTCAAGATACAAATAATTTTAAATATGCATACAAAAAGCCAACAGTCAGTCGGATTAATAAAAACCCTTTACTAATATCTCATAATAAGTTTTGTCAACCTTCAAAGAGCATTATACAAACTTATCACGAGTAAAATAAGGTTATGTAGTAATCAACGAAAGGTATTTACATATCTTACTGTTACAGTGTTTCAAAACAGATGTTTATGTCTATGCTACACACATTGCTTTCCCGACGTCAAACAAATTCCAAAATTTTACTATAGATGAAGAAATGTATTTGTAGTTGTTGTTAGGTTTTCAACAGAACTAAATTTATTCGGGAATAAATGTATTTAAACTGTCCATAAATTTGTTAAACACTAAGGAACAGTTATAGGCAGTTTATTTTTCGAATTATTCGACTTGATAGACTGAAAACTTACAAACACTGAAGATAATTAGTTACTGTTCTAATTTAAGTAAATGCGCTTACTTTTCGCAAAAACGGTATTCGTAATTGGTGGTAATCTTAATAGTTTTTTGATCAACATAAGGAATAAAGGTTAGAAGGGAGATAATGAATATTCGGGGTTTCGTTAGTCTGTAAATTCCGCACAATGGCCATATCCTGACTGTTTATTTTGTAATTCGTGTCAAGATTTATTCTTCCTATTAGCTGTCAAGAATCCAGCAGGAATGATTCATCTACATAAAAAATTTTCAAACAAATTATTTTCCACAATGATGACAGATGAAACTTGTTTAGATAACAGAGACAGCCATAGGAGCGAATCATTGGATAAGATGGAACAGTAGATGTGCGCTAATTCATTAACGGAATACTGAAAGTTTAACAGCTTGTAGTGAACAGGTGATTCTCTAATATTTCTAGTATTACAATAACTTGTTTCACTTAAGAATTGCTTCAATGTTTTTAATAATTGCACAGAAGAGGTATATTCAACTTGACTGTTCGTCCTCTTTGTAAAGGCAGAGAAATGTGGGATAGAATGACTGTGAGAGGACTTGGCATGAGGACATTATTATTCCACTTACTTTTCCTGATTAACTATGGGATCCGAAGTGGTATTAAACAAAAGCATGATTGCAAGCTAAAGATAGTAGGCATTTAAAATATAGTACATCGATTACTTACAGCTGTAAGAACTTTAGTGAACTATAACGAACAAGTAAGAGTAATCCTCAATGTATGATTTACGAGCTTGGTAACAATACCTTGACAAATATTCCAAAAGCAACCTTATAATCAATTTTGGTATTATAAGGCGGTCAAGATGATGTGGATTTAAGGAAATTGAGGGGGGTCTATTCCCCTTTCCAACTCCACCTGTAGCCCCTCCGGGGGCTACTGACGGTCCCAAGCCCGGATAAAGGAGGAGGTTTTGGCATGGGGTTAGCGACCCCATCCTGTAGAAAACCAACTCGCTGAAAAAACACTAACCAGAAAATACTATTCAAACAACTTAAACTTTGCCATGGGAGTTGAAGGAATAATTATAACGCCTCACGATAAGAGCTGAGTTCCTTTGGAAGTCATGAGGCCGATGCCCCTTCTAACAACCAGAGCAACAATTTTTATAAGTACATGGAACGATCGGACAATGTGGGAGACCGGAAGTCTTCCAAATTGCTGCAGAAATGAGGAAATACGACCTGGAGGTGCTTGGGATCAGTGTAACATACTGGACGCAGATTGGACAACAACGACTAGCTTCAAGAGAGCTTTTGTTATACTCCGGCCATTAAAAAGAAAATGCTACACATACACAAGGAGTTGCATTGATGCTGTCCCAACAAGCACAAAATACACTTATAAGATAAAAATCTCATGAACCAAGGATCATCAAAGCCTCCTTCAAAACAAGGAAAGAGGGCATTACAATGAATGTCATCCAATGCTATGCGCCTACCAATGACTACGATGAAGACGCTGAAGACCAATTCTACGGTAGGCTGCAGTCGATCTTCGAGAGGTGCCCAACAAAGGACCTGACCATGCTGATGAGAGATTTAAATGCCAAGGTTGGAAAGGACAACACTGGATACGAAGACGTCATGAGACAACATCGACTGGGAGAAAGGAACGAAAATGGTGAGATATTGCAAACCTATTTGCCTTTAATAAACTGGTCATAGGTGGCACCATATTCCCACACAAAAACATACACAAAGTCAATCGGATTTCACCGGATCACACTACACAGAACCAAATTGACCATATCTGCATCAACAAAAAGTTCAAGAGGACAATGGAGGATGTGAGAACCGGGAGAGGAGCTGATGTAACATCAGATCATCACTTACTGGTTGCCAAGATGAAATAAAAACTCAAAACGCATTGGACAACTGGGCGGACAACATCACAAAAGTTTAATACGGCCTTTCTTCGGAATAATGAGCAACATATCTACAATCGAAGAACATCTGGAACTCAAAACAATTATCAACCAACACCAAGGTTAGAATTTTCAATACAAATGTCAAAACAGTTCTACTTTATGGGGCGGAAACCTGGAGAACTACGAAGGCCATCAGTCAGTCAGTCAGTCACAACGTAGAACTTCGTACGTACGTACATCAGCTCGAGTTGCCATACCACATTAGCACAGAGATGCAGTTGTCGATTCAAATCCCATAGTGGTGGAAGTAGTAGGAGTATAATCAGAAATCCAAAAGATTAGGGTTTGAAGAAATTATTGAAGGAGTATAGTACAGTGAAATAAATTTGGAAAGAGAAAAACATAAAGACATGAGGAATTCAGAAGATTAGAATTTGGTGGAACACAAAGAGTGGATGCATCTTCGCCATTGCAAACGATTTTCAGCCATGTCATTCAAGGTCTCTAACCATCGGTTGCTGTCATCTCGCGAATCCCAACCAGGTAGTCTACACCTACCAACATGGCCCAGTCCACTTGTCAGTGACTTCATTGATTTGTGCCATGTTTTGGTCTGGCCACCCCTAGCTTTCTTCCAACCTACTCCTACACCATGAAACATTGCACGTCGGGGCAGTCGGTGGTCGGGCATACGTAACACATGTCCCAGCCATCTCAACTGATGAAGTTTCACTACTTCATCAATCGATTTGCCATCCCTACCTAGTACTCGTTTCCTAACAACTGCATTACTTACCCGGTGGTCCCAGGATATACGAGCAATGCTTCGAAGACACCTATGATCAAACACTAGTAGACTACGAATATCCTATACTCTTATTGGCCATGTTTCACTGCCATAAAGTAGGACGGAGCGAACTGCTGCACAGTAAACCCGTCCTTTGGTTGCTAGACGGATATCTCGCCTATGCCATAAATGACGCAAGTTGGCGAAAGCTAGACGAGCCTTCTGTATCCGTGCTGAGATTTCGTCACATACCAGACCACAAGGGCTGATGAGACTCCCAAGATAAGTGAAGTGGTCTACACGCTCAACTACTTCACTCCCTATCATTAGTTCAGGTGTCGCTGCAACCCAATCCTGAAGTAACATTTTGCACTTCGAGGGAGAGAATCGCATTCAGAACATGCCTGCATAGTTGCTTATAGTTGTCAGAAAACTCTGCATGTTGTCAGCGTCTTCACCGAGTAAAACTATGTCGTCGGCGTATTCTAAGTCAACAAGTGAGCCTCCTGGTAAAAGTTCAACTCCTGGAGGTTTAGCTGATGAAAGTGCTATCTCTAAAAGTATGTCAATGACAAAGTTAAACAAGAATGGGTGAGTGGTCAGCCCTGACGAACGCCACTTGTGGTAATCAGTTCTGATGACAGTTCGCCATAGGCTCTAACTCGACCAGTTGTGCTCGAGTAGAGAGCCTTTATGAGGTTAATGTACTTCTTTGGTACTCCTTTCAGTGACAAACATTGCCATAGAACCTCACGATCAACAGAGTCAAATGCCGCCTTAAGGTCAAGAAATACTACTATTGTGGGACGTCTGAATTTGTGTCTATGTTCTAGAACCTGACGTAGGGTGAATATCTGGTCTATGCAACCACGTCCAGGTCGAAAACCAGCCTGGTTTTCTCTAGTCTGCTCGTCACGAGCTTTGGTTAGGCGACCTAGTATTATTGAAGCTAATATATTAGACACTATATTAGTCAAACTGATCCCTCTGTGATTGTCACAAGAGGACTTTTGTCCTTTCTTATAGACTGACACAATCAGTGATTGGGACCAGTCAGATGGAATTACGTCCAGTTCCCAGATTCTACCTAAGACCTCAGTCAATCTCACTGCTAGTACTGGACCACCATCCTTAAAAATCTCAGGGGTCAACCTGTCAGGGCCTGCTGCTCTCCCTCGCTTCAGATTTCCTATAGCTTTTTCAACCTCACAGAGGGTTGGAGGACTTACATCAATTTGCCATTCAGGACGACTGGGGATCGTGGGTAATTGAAGTGTGGCTGAAGGCCAGTTGAACTGATCCCTAAAGTGTTCTGCCCATCGATCCAATCTCCTGGATTGAGAATGAATAATATGCCCATCTTTATCTGAGATGGTTTCACTGATATTCGGGTTCCTAATACCGGTTTCTTTAACGAGTCTGAATAGCTGCCTACTGCTACCTATTGCCGCTGCCTTTTCCATCTCTCTTGCTTTCGCTACCCACCACTGTTCACGATCATTACGTAGGCTTCTTATAAGCCTGCGCTTAAGTTGACTCCGCTCTTCGTTATGCTCAGAGCCAGGTGGGATGAGTTTACGAGCATCTATCAGTGCGGTAGATGCTGCCGAGATCCATTGTTTCTCCCTAACGTTATGGTTTACCTTACTAGCAGATATCACTGCTGTTTCCACAGCTTTTCGGATGTCATTCCACGCTGCCTCGGGGTGGACACAACTTACATGGCTGCCTAACTGTTTTCCTAGTTGTTCCTGAAATATATTCTTAGATTGCCTATCATTAAGTAGAACCCTTAGAGGCTTCCCTGCAGTGTCTTTCCTACGACCAGTAAGACGCAGACAGATACGTGCTCGCACTAGAGCATGATCTGAATCTAAACATGTGCTCCAGAATGAGCGACAGTCTTCTATCGAGCCCCTCCATCGGTGGCTGATAGCGATGTGATCTAATTGGGTCCAACGTTGGGACGAATTCGGGGGTCGCCATGTCAAAAGATGTTTTTCCTTATGCTTAAAGTTAGTATTTGCAAGAAATAGGCGGTTATCTGAGCATAGCTGCAACAGACGGTCGCCATTATCTGTTCTTTTCGCCATGACACCATAAGATCCACCCAGGTGTCCTTCCCTTTCACTTAGTTTACCTACTTGAGCATTAAAGTCACCTGCTACTATTACTACATCAGAACGCCTAGCTTCTCGGAGAAGGTCAGAAAGTTTCCTGTAGAACTCATCTTTTATATCGTCTGAGCTGCGGTCAGTGGGAGAGTAGGCAGAGACGACGAAGAGGCAACGACGAGTTTCCCTATCTTTCCGGGTCCTTACTGATCCGTTTAGTCGGACAGCGCATAGACGACTGTCTACTGGGATCCAGTCTAAAAGAGTTAGTTCTGCCCTACGACTTAATGCTATACCTACTCCAGCGAGGCCACGGGAAGCAGCATCAGGGCTTCCAGATACACGAAGCGTGTATCGAGATGAAACTTTATTTTGATTAGGTGCGGTCAAATGAATGACACTACTCGGATCTTGTATGCGCGTTTCGGAGACGCAGCACACATCGATGGTGTAAGATTCTAGAGTCCTAGCTAAGGAAGCCTGTTGTCCTATTTGGCACAATGTTCGGACATTAAAAGTTCCTATATGTAGTTTAGAGCGTGGTTTCAGGAGACCAGGAATAACGTTCCGTCTACTCGAATCGTTTGCCCTAGCGGTGCGAGGTGATAAAAGGACGTGGGAAGGGTTAGTCGTGGAGATAACAGAGTTATTAGGTGTAGGAAGGATTTGAAAGCGACCAACTTGGTCTTGTGTGCAGTTAAGGGTATGAGGGCTAGTATCACTTCCCGGCTGCCCACACCGTGGAAGGGTATTTCTTGAGGGACCTGAAAAAGAAGTTGGATTAGTGTTGGTCTTAACGACCTGGGAGCGTGACCGCAGAGCCCAAGGGACATCTGCTTGAGGCCGGTCACGCACGGCCTTTTTGTGGGGGATTTTTGATGTGTTAGCTCCGTTCTTCAAAAGTCCTTACCGCCGGAGACGGAAATCCGTGGGATAAGGCGAGGTGTGCATTTTTAGGGTCGACCTTTTCTAACCCCACCCCTCCTTGTGGGAAGGCAGCATCGCTGTCATGCTGGTTGTCTGAAGGAAACACCTTACTGCTTTCACACCTCTGTACAGTCAGCAGTACGACTTCGCCTTCGGACCTTGGGATTGCTGCTTTTAGTCTCACCGCTCTTCAACCGACCTGTCTGGCATGGTAGGACCTTGAGGAACGATTGTTCCAGCCAGCATAGCTCGATTGGATCATCACGATAGGCAAGCCCGACCACCACGTCAAGGTAGCAGCAACGGTCGGGACGAAGGCCATCATTCAGAAGATACAAGTGTTTATTAACAGTTGTCTACGCAAGATACTTCGGATTCGTTGGCCAGACACTATCAACAACAACCTACTGTGGGAGAAAACAAACCAGAATTCGGCGGAGGAAGAAGGGCTGGAAGTGGATAACGCACACATTGAGGAAATCACCCAATTGCGTCACAAGACAAGCCCCCACATGGAATCCTGAAGGTCAAAGGAGAAGAGGAAGACCAAAGAACACATTACGCCGAGAAATAGAAACAGACATGAGAAGAATGAACAAAAAAATGGATAGAACTAGAAAAGAAGGCCCAGGACAGAGTGGGTTGGAGAATGCTGGTCGGCGGCCTGTGCTTCATTGAGAGTAACAGGCGTGAGTAAGTAGTTTCCTTTCCGTTCCTAATCACTGAGTTCTATTTCCAGTTTACAAATGGGTACTAATACACTACACAAGAAAATATTTGTTTAGAATCGGGTGGATTTATGTAGTGTTTGATCTTAGTTCTTCATTTAAGTGTCTAAATGGGAAAATTCGCATGGGATTTTTAGGGAAAAGCATTATGAGTCTGTCGTCTGAATGTGAGCCAATATAGTCTGGCCAAAAACTTCTGAATAGTGCATTAAGTGGTCACATGACGCATGAGATTTCCGTCTGGTTCAGTTGTTGTCAGTCAAACGGCTACAACGTAGGAGCAGGCACATATGCATCAGTACAAGTTGCCACACCTCATTAGCACAACAAAATGAACATCAACTTCATATAAGTAGTTACTTTAGCTATTCTGCCTATTACGTTATGACTCGTGGCTTCCACTCCGTTTTCTCTCTTGGTGTGAAGTTCTTGATTAACATTGCGTGTTGTGGTTTCAGATCATCTCCGCTTTTGTGACTGTTGATAACACGTGTTACGATATGACTAAATAGCATCTTGAAATTATAACTGACATCAGTTCGTGGTATGAAAAACAACTTGTAAAACCTAGACTTAGTAAATTTCGCTGGTTTATAACACTTTTGACCCTAAAAAATTTCACGCAGTTATTTTACTGCCACTGAGCTAGTTGGGATCAAAAGCAGCCCTATATGGTCATTCAGATAAAACTATTAGAATTATTATGCATGGTACTAATAATGGGGACCTATTCTTTTTATTGCTAGTCGAAGAGGGAAACGAGTTGGGACAAAATAAGCGAACCTAACGTATATTGGACTTGTGGGATAATGTATGAGGCTATTCCGTACATTGCCTTCCTTTTACACAGTATCTGTGTAATTTAATCTGTTGTGCTGCCATGTTATGTCCTCTCTTATCGAGTATTCACTGAATACAGTCTGTGGTTAAACTTTAGATCTTCCCTGTATCCCAGTAAACACTATTTACTTATGTTATACACATGTGAAACGCGTACGGTGGAGTGGAGGAGCGATCTAAAGCTCTGGCTTGAGGCTTCATTTCGAAAGATGGCGGTTCAGAGTCCCAACTCCATCACCACTTGTAACACTTGCAGCATTGACACACTTGATGGTAAAAGGAATCAATAAAAATCAGAAATAACATAAGCGTGAGATTAGGACAAACTGATATCCGAAAATAGTTGTTCGAATGTGCTTCAAACCAACCACAAAAATCCTTGTCATTAGTTTGGACCTAAATGATTGGATATTTAACTTCTAACTATGGACTCCAAATAACATTCACGTATTTCAGATTTAGATTTGTGTAGTAAGGACAGAAGGCCTACGGCTTATGTTATTCCTTTTCTAGTATGCTTCTGTGAATGGCAAGTGTTCTCTTGAATGAGTCAATTGAAAGTGCGGACACCACTGCTTCGGGCATCAGGTTCCAAGTATTGATGACTCGGTGTGAAAACCTGTAAGCCACGGGTATTTTGTTCGTTAATGGCTGTTCTACTGGCCTGTTATGTCCTGATCTAGTGAGAAGAAAAAGAGAGAATAAGTTAGGTTCAAAATTATTTCTCAGGATTCTGTACATCAAAATTAGGTCTCCCCCTAGTCTACGATACCACAGAGTAAAGAGATCCAGCTTTTTAAGCCGCTCTTTTTATATTAAACCCCGGAGTTCTGGAATGGCATGGGTAGCTGCTGTAGATGTAAATAATTCCCCAAATTCAATAGCTCATTAAGTGTTCGACATTGGATGCTGACCACGTTGTTTAAGTGGACTTGTTTAACTGAAGGCTTTCGGTCATGCATCCGTACCAGATCACGTTTCAACACGGCGTGGGACACAGCTCCTATGTTCATTAGCCAGCTTATAGTATAGGATCCTCGATATATTGGTGACGTATCAAATATATCTTTCCTACCTCTCCTCGTCTGACTTCTGGTTTCTATTCGACTGGGAAAGAACGATTATAGAAGATACTACTGGTTGCTAGTTGCCAAACTAGAATATCCGTTGTATCCTCAGTGGTGAGACCGACGTGATCTGCTACACCAAGCCAATATACTGTAAGTCTGTTCCATTTTGGAATATTATTATTCATTGTTATTCTTTATTTTAATTTTTTATATTGTGATATACTGTTTTTTGGCGAACTTTTTTCCAGGATATATTTTAATTAGACATTTTTCGTTGTCTATATTACTATGACGGAACACTCACCCAAGGGTTTTTAAGTTAAAGTCTATTCCCCTTGTTTCGATTCAGTTAACGCCATTTTGTCCCGACAATATCGAGTCCTGGTTCTGCTACGAGGAAGCTGATTTTGGCATTCACGGAATCACGGACTCGCCCACACGATTCCTCGCGGTAGTTATGGCGTTACCGCGCGAGTTTAACAGGTACGTAACACCTAGTATATTTACTAGTGATGTTCCCGAACCTTACTAAACTCTTAAATGTTCGATTCTCAAACGTGGAGACCTAACCGACCGACAACGGTTAGACTAACTCTTTCATAACATCGACTTGTATCAGGGTTCTGCGACAGACATGTTGCTAAGAATGAGAGAAGTTATCGGCCAACAAACTTTCGATGATGGCCTATTCAGACAACTTTTCTTGTCTAAACTTCCTCATCAGGTGCAGGCAGTGCTTGTTTCATTTCAAAACAACGCCATAGATGAGCTAGATGCATCTATCGACCGAATCCTAGAAATCACCAAATCCACTAGCGCCGAGGTCTTTTCCGTCAAAGAAAAACCCCAATCGACCCCATCTGATATAACCGAACTATGTCACACGCTTACACGATATCTTAGAGTTCGTAATGACCGTAGTCGATTAAAGACCCCGCGTAGAAGCGTTTCACGTAAGCGATCTGTCTCTCGACCACGAGAGACAGATAATCTTGACTGGTGCTGGTATCATAACCAGTACGGTAAGTTTTCCAGAAATTGCAAGAAACCTTGCAATTATCCTACCTAAAAAGCGACTGACCCGAATAAGATTTCGGGAAATTTCCCAGCCGGCACGCGTTAACGGCAACCGTAGCCGGCGAACACAGCCGCCTCTTATATGTCACGGATGTGACTACGAAAGTTCGCTACCTCGTCGACACTTGCGCAGAAGTTAGCGTTCTTCCAGCAAATCCTGACGACAGACTTCGCGAGTCTGTTTTAAGTTTACAGGCGGCAAACGGAAAGCCGATCGCTACTTACGGTAAAAGGTACGTCTACCTTAACGTAGTTTTCACGTAAAGGCTAGCTTTAGCTTATCGTTAATTGTTTTTATACATTTTTGCCAGTTTTTGTTTACTCTGTGTTTTTTAACGGTCCCAAATGTACTGCTTGTACTTTTAAGACAGTCTAAATCACTAGCCATGAAAAATTCATGCAAGAGACCTGGTTGCCGTTTTGCCGTTACATCTGGCATGCAATGTGACAACTGTAAAGGTTGGTTCCATGAGGCATGTACAGATCTAACAGCAGCAGCCTATAGCAGACTCAGCAAGTCTGATCGTAGGTGGGTATGTGTTACCTGCAACACCGAGACGGTAGTTATGTTGAGTACTATCATTACTTTACTGACAGGTCTGAGAGATAAGTTTCCTAAGAATTCGGTAAATGATAGCATCATGACGGGTAATAAAGCTGGAACGCATAGGGCAAATAAGAAAAAGGATACTGACATGTCGGTTATCGACGGTGCTGTTAACAGCACGAGTGATGATGTGCTGGAACTCAGCACCATCTTAACATCGACTGTCATCGACTCCCTCAGTAAACTTGGGTACCCCGGGGAACGGTCCTTGAATGAGACAGTGGTTCCCAAAAATCCTGTAGGTGGATGGACTCACGTTAACAGGAGTAATAAAGCCCAAGCGTCCCCTCCGAAACTGAACGTCCCAAGTATCGTGCGGAAATCAATTGATGCTTTGGCCGCACAGTCTACACCCAAGACTGTCCGCCCGGTCATCACTGAGCCCAGGAATCGAAAACGCGCCTCGACATACAAACAACAAGATACCAAACCTAGACGCCCTGGAAAACCTGGAAAATCAATTACGGTTCGTGACCACTCTGTCATAATCATGAATCATATTGACAACCCCGACCTTCCTCTCAGTTTGCAGGACAAAAACGATAGGATGCTCTGAGGAGAATTAAACAAGAGGCTTGAACTCCCTAGAATAGAGCCTTTGACGGTAACACGGCTCACTCGGGGGAAGGACTCTAACCACCTAAACCACCCGAGGCTGCTTCGTGTTACACTTAAGAATGCCTCCGACGTAGAGGACGTCCTGCTAGCCAGTCACTTACTGAAGTCCGATGGGAACGTAAGAATACTGCCCGACATACCGTATTCTGAACGAAATCTCATCCGGAACATCCCTAAGGAATCTCGCGAGGCGTTTTTCCGTGGACGAAATATCATTGTGCAAGGTCTGCCGGAAAATATGGACCCAACTCAAGCAAACTCTGATATTCGGGAATGGAAATTCATCAAGCATTCCTTAAAACTCAGGAACATATTGACCCAACAGGTAATGCGACTGGCCAAGAGAGACGGAGACTCTAGGCCCCGGCTGCTGAAGATAACCTTCCCCTCCTCCCACAAGGCGGCTGCAACTCTGGAAGCATCTCGTGCCAATAGACGTCGGTTGCCAACCGGCATCCATATGCATCCGGATAGGCCCCATGACAGCAGGATCAAGCACAAGGGAAAGTTGGAGCTGACAATTCCACTCGTGGACTGTCTTGATCATAAAAAAACGTGTAAAGGACAGGGACTACCAACTCGATAAACATAGTATAGGTTGACTATCTGTCCACTCACACACGGCTCATATAGACAAACAAGAAGCTCACGCGTTTCAAATTGAAAGCATAAACTGCCTATACACGAACGCCGCGAGCTTGCCAAACAAAATGGATGAGCTACGTGAACTTAGCAACGCTAATGATGCCCATCTGATAGGAATATCCGAAACTTGGATAACGTCTCAGTGTACGGACCAAGAGTTAGCAATAACTGGGATGTCTTTATTTCGCAACGACAGAAAAACAGGAATGGAGGGTGGGGTAGAACTATACATACGGTCATGCCTGGATGCGCACCAACTTCACAACCAAGAGTTTCATAATATTGACGAGTCAGTATGGTGCTCAGTAAGATTATCTACCACCTCGAGGTGCCTAGTTGGGGTCGTTTACAGGAAGCCCACTGCCGACATCGAGTATGACAAACGTCTGCTGGAAGGATTAACTCGCTCTACGCGTCTCGGATTCTCTCATATCTTGATTCTAGGGGATTTCAATCTCCCTAGAATCAACTTCGTGGAACATACATACATTGGTGATGCCAACTCTACTGAAGCTCTGTTCTTCAACCTTATCGGCGACCTGGGATTATTTGAAAATGTGAAGTCGGCAACCCGTTGGAGAAACAGTCAGACGCCGTCACGCTTAGACTGGGTATTCACAAATGAAGAATTCCTAGTTGACGACCTCTCAATCCTGGCTCCCCTGGGGAAAAGTGATCACGCCGTCTTATCATTCAGCTTTGTCAGCAAAACGGAGCTACGATATCCTACTAGCAACAATGGCTGGAACTTCAAACGGTTGAATGTGTTAGCTTTACAGGACTATCTACAACAGGTGGATTGGGATGTTCACCCTCAAATTGAAGTGGATGCTCATTGGGATTTTTTACTGCACACGATCTTATGTGCTACTGAGCATTCAGTTCCTAAAATGGTCCCAAAAAGCTACAAGCAACCTCCAATCATCAAGAACCGCACTCGTCGTTTGCTAAGCCGCAAAAGGCACTGTTGGGCTGAATATAAACGAACTGAGAACAACGGCGCGTACAGGCAATGCAAACATATAAGGAACATATGCACAAAGGCAATAAGAGAAGACAGGCTTCAGTTCCAGACCAAGCTCATCGATAGATTCGTCTCCAATTTGAAAAGCTTGTTCAGTTATTCAGCTTCTCTTCGACAAGGCAAAACTGGAGTTTCCCAACTGCTTCGTCCTAATGGCCCGACCAGTAACGACAGTGATGCCGCTAACCTTTTGGCTGAACAATACTCCCGGACATTCCAGCTGACCCATATCAACCATACTGACGAAAGCTTCACCTGCACCTGTACAGGACTTTCCGAAGTGGACCTGAGTGCCGATCTGGTGCTCCGTAAACTGCAGAACCTAAGAAAAAACACTTCTCCTGGTCCGGACATGGTTCATTCCGCAGTATTGAGGGAAGCAGCTTCAATCCTGGCGACACCACTTAGCGTGATGTTTGCACACTCGCTAAGCAGAGGCAAACTACCGGAAATATGGAAGCTGGCCCACATCACACCAATTTTCAAAGGAGGTCGACGCAGTGAGCCCTCAAGCTACCGACCAGTGGCCCTTCTCTCCATACCTTCAAAAATTATGGAATCCCTAGTATTCGACGGCATACTAGAACACTTATCATCCTCGATGTTCTTCTCGCCTCAACAGCATGGCTTTAGAAAAGGTCATTCTCGTATGACCGACATGCTGACTGCGGTGGATAGATGGACAACCATCCTTGATCGCAAGGGGAAGGTTGACGTCATCTACCTGGACTTCTCAAAAGCTTTCGATAGGGTCAACCACGCATGTCTTATCAAGAAGCTTGGACGATTGGGTATAAAACCCCCTTTAATTGATTGGCTCTCTTCATATTTAGAAAACCGACACTTTAAGGTCAGGGTTAACTTCACTCTCTCTCAGGCTATGGAATGTCCTAGTGGGGTCCCCCAGGGCTCAGTACTAGGACCTCTTCTCTTCTTGATCTACATTAACGATCTTCCTCAACAAGTTTCATTTGACTTATTGCTTTTTGCTGATGATGTGAAACTTTGGAGAGAGACACGTAATCATAATGATATACTAGTTCTCCAGGAGGATCTGACCCGACTTCAAAGTTGGGCAGACGACAACGGACTTACCTTCAACACTTCAAAGTGCAAGGTAGTCCATTTGAGACATGTTGTAGACTATAGTTATAACTTAGGTAACTCACCTCTAAAAGTTTCCCAAGTTGAAAAAGATTCAGGAGTGTTGGTACCCTACGACCTGAAATCGTATGCGAACTGTGATAAAAACGCCTCTCAAGCAAACCTTGCACTGGCAACATTGAAGCGCATTTTTGGCCAGTTTGACGGTAGAACCTTCCATATAATCTTCAACAGTTTTATTCGTCCCCACTTAGAGTACGGAAACATAGTATTTCCTCCCTCCCTCCAAAAGGATAAGGTCACTCTGGAACGTGTCCAACGTCGAGCCAGTTCGGGGTCTCAAATTCAAACCTTATGAAGAGCGCCTCAAATCACTTAACCTTTACCCGTTAGAGTATAGGCGTCTTAGAGGTGATCTTCTTATGACTTATAGTATCCTTAATACTTCTGGTCATCCCCTTAAACAACTTCTTAAGCTTAGTTATAACACTAACCTCAGAGGTAACACCCAGAAATTGGAGACCTTACATAGCAGAACAGACTGCAGACGTAACTTCTACTCCGTTAGAGTTGTCAAGTGCTGGAATTCGCTGCCGACTGAGCTAGTCCAAGCGACCTCCCAGGAGTCCTTTAAGAGAAAACTTGACTTATTCTTAAGGACTAAGGATAACATATTATTATGATTTACCAAACTCTTTTTTTCCTCTATTATCGTTCATATACCTAGGTTCTTACCTGGAGTTATTGGTGATCCACTGCTACCAGACACGGAAGCCCGTTAAGCGTAAGCTTCTTCTATTCCGTCCTCAACCATTTGATCCATTTGAAACATCTGTTTGCGTAACTCCTTGTTCTGGTTGCAGGTTATATTCAGTCACGATTAAGCACACTATAGACCTCTTGTACCAATCAGTACTCGACAAATACCCCGGGATATACCAATCGCAATCGAAATTGCCTTGTGTAACCAGCAATGTTACACATCACATCTCGACTACAGGACCACCTGTAGTTTCGAAAGCCCGAAGACTCGCTCCCGAAAAACTTAGGTTAGCCAAAAAACGAATTCGATCATATGATAGGCATAGGGATAATTCGACCATCGAATAGTCCATGGTCATCCCCATTGCACATGGTCCCTAAAAAGGACAGCAATGATTGGCGGCCAACTGGTAATTATCGGCGTATGAATGCTAAAACCTTTCCCGATCGTTACCCGTTGCCTCATATTCATGATTTGGCAGCTACATTGAAAGGTACAACTATCTTTTCAAAAATCGACTTGGTTAAGGCCCATAACCAAATACCGATGGCACCTGACGACGTTCCTAAAACCGCCATCATCACTCCCTTCGGTCTTTACGAATTCTTGCGAATGCCTTTTGGTTTAAGAAATGCGGCTCAAACATTCCAAAGGTTTATAGACGACGTCTTCCGAGGTCTCAACTTCGTACATGCGTATGTTGATGACTGTCTAATAGCAAGTCCGGACAGAGAATCGCATCTCAGGCATCTGGACATTGTTTTCGATCGACTTCAAAGGCATGGCATTACTGTCAACATTCAGAAATGCCAAATCGGAACTAACTGCTTAGACTTCTTAGGACACACCATTGATGTCCAAGGCATCCGACCCCTTAGGAGCAAAGTGGCGGCCATTCTGGATTACCCAGAACCGACCACGATCAAGCAGTTACGAACTTTTAACGGACTTGTAAGTTTCTATAAACGGTTCATACCCAAATGCGCATCCCTTATGAAACCGTTAACCGATCAGCTTCGTGGAAATGGAAAATCAATTAGTTTAGACGACACAGCCCGTAAAGCATTTTCCACAGTTAAGGAACACATCACTAAAGCAACCTTGCTTGCTCATCAGGACAGTCAAGCGCCCATTAGTATCGCCGTAGACGCATCCGATCCAGCAATCGGAGCAGTCTTACAACAACGGGTTAACAACTCGTGGCAACCTTTAGGATTTTTCTCGAGACGGTTGCTAGACGCTGAATCTAGGTACAGTACTTTCGGTAGGGAACTCCTAGCTATGTATTGTGCTGTACGGCATTTTCAACATTCCATCGAAGGAAGAGAATTCACGCTCTTTACCGATCACAAACCTCTTACCTTCTCTTTAAGTTCATCTTCAGACAAGTACTCACCGCGAGAGTCTCGACAACTCGACTACATTTCGCAGTTTACTTCAGACATACAACATATTTCTGGAGCAAACAATGTAGTCGAAGACACCTTGTCTCGAATTAGCTCCTTGAACAGTTTCCAAGGAATCGACCTTCTTAAACTCGCTCAGCTTCAAAAAGAAGATATTGATCTTCAGCATGAGTTATCCTCGACAACTCTTAAACTAAGTATTAGGCAGATGGGAACAGGTAAGGAAACCTTACTCTGTGACACATCTACAGGTAGGGATCGTCCAATTGTACCAAAACACTATCGCCGCAACGTCTTCAATACGTTGCACAATCTTTCTCATCCAGGAGCTCGTGCAACAATCGAACTAATAGCAGAACGCTTTTGTTGGCCTGGCATGAGTAAAGACGTGAGGGAGTGGGCACGCTCCTGTGTAAGCTGTCAGAAATCTAAGGTCATAAGACACAACAAATGTCCCTTAGGCTCTTTCAAAACCCCTGACTATAGTTTCGACCACGTCTATCTAGATTTGGTAGGACCCTTACCCGACTCAAACGGATACTCATATCTCCTAACATGCGTTAACCGTTTTACTCGATGGCCAGAAGCAGTACCGATTAAGGACATTACTGCTGAAACCGTGGCCCGCGCTTTCGTCGAACGATGGGTAGCGAATTTCGGCTGCCCTTCAACCATCACTACAGACCGCGGACGCCAGTTCGAATCTGGACTTTTCCGTTGTCTGACCACACTTTTAGGAATCACGCGCTTCCGAACGACCGCCTACCACCCACAAGCAAACGGGTTGGTAGAACGTTTTCATCGACAATTAAAAGCTTCATTATCAGCTTCAAACGTTTCACAGTGGACAGACGCTCTTCCACTCGTCTTGCTAGGTATCCACAATGCAGTGAAAGCTGACATTGGATATACTGCATCTCAACTCGTTTACGGAACGACACTCCGACTCCCAGGAGAATTCGTGGATCCTTCAGCTTCTTCATTGAACATGGATCTAATCTCTTACACGTGTAGGCTTACAAACGCCATGCGTTCAGTTAAATCTGCTCACACTCGACCTCAATCAACTGATGTTTTCGTTCAACCCGAATTACGACATAGTACACACGTCTTCGTTCGTCGAGACTCACATCGACGACCCCTCGAATAAGCATACGAAGGACCTTTCAAAGTTCTTCAACGCGAACACAAGTACTATGTAGTCGATAAGAACGGTACGAACGATAGCATCAGTATCGATCGACTTAGAAGGAAACCCTAGCTACGTCGAATTTCCTTCGGTACAAGCAAACGACACGGCTACTACACTCGTAGTACCCTACACGACAGTCGACACACAACTTGATACTTCGTCAACGTCGATAGATAAACCTAAAACAACGCGTTCTGGAAGACGAGTAAGATTTCCAGAACATCTTAACGAATATTTCACGTAGGACACAGGTTATATCTTGAATTACCTTTTCATTGTTTATCATAAAAAAAATGTTTAATGTGCTCATTTTTTTACTTAGATAAAAAAACCAAAAAAACAAAACATTATTATTTTTTTGAGTGTATTTTTATTTTTTTATATATAAAAAAACCAAAAAATATTTTTTTCCGATCGCTTTTACGCTGTTTGTAAGTGCATTAGTTTATTTTTTACGTGCACTCACACGTTTTATTTTTCCTCTTTTCCAGGACGGCTAGAAAAGAACGACGAAGTTTCGCAAGGAACAGAAATTTTCATTGTACTATATTTCTTTATTGCTATGTTGTACATTTTGGTCCCATAGTTTAAGGAAAGACGACCAGACGCTGCTAAACGGAGCAAGCTATCAGAAGAGTGTTTACCAACGACAAACTCGTTGGGTTTAAACTTCTGGCTGGTCACGTCTTAGGGGCATAACTACCTCACTAGGGGGGGAGTGATCTGTAGATGCAAATAATTCCCCAAATTCAATAGCTCATTAAGTGTTCGACATTGGATGCTGACCACGTTGTTTAAGTGGACTTGTTTAACTGAAGGCTTTCGGTCATGCATCCGTACCAGATCACGTTTCAACACGGCGTGGGACACAGCTCCTATGTTCATTAGCCAGCTTATAGTATAGGATCCTCGATATATTGGTGACGTATCAAATATATCTTTCCTACCTCTCCTCGTCTGACTTCTGGTTTCTATTCGACTGGGAAAGAACGATTATAGAAGATACTACTGGTTGCTAGTTGCCAAACTAGAATATCCGTTGTATCCTCAATGCCCTCTGTACTTTTTCTAGGATATCCGAGTCATCTTTTAAACAGGGGCATGAACGCAGTTCTCAAGCTTAGTTCTCACAAGGGTTGTGTATACTGTAGTGAACATGGTAGTATGTAACTTAGTTAATAACCGTTTTAAAGCCCAGAGGGTTCTAAACTCCTTAACTGCAACCTACCGGCGATGGGCCGTGGCCATATGATCAGGACTCACTGTCATCTCTAGATCCTTATGAGACCGGACCACGGGTACTCGCACTTCCTCTAAGCTGTACCTATTTACCTTTGTATCCCCAAAGTGCACGTAGACACACTTTGCCGCATTGATAGGCATCAGCCACTCTTCAGACCAGTTAATCACATTATTTAAGTCTGCCTGAAGAGTACATGCGTCTGCGTCTTCAGTTATTTCTCGCTAGATTTTTACATCGTCAGCATATAGTAATATTGGGGACTGTACTATACTTGAGATCATTTACATACAGTATGGAAACTAAAGGATGTAGGATCGAACCTTGAGGTATTCCACTAAGTACTGGTCTTCAGGTGGAGTACTTGGAATTTATTCTTACTTTCTCTCTACGACCTACTAGGAAATACTTGGGCCGGTCCGGCAATACCAAGATTTTCTAACTTCCGTAACAGTCTATTTGTTGACACCTTTTCAAAAGCTTACTGAAGTCTGTGTAAACAACATCCATTGAGTTTCCGCTGTCTAGCGCCTTTACCCAAAATTTCCATGCTATAAGGAGGTTCGTCGTACAAGATAAACCCTTTTTAAAAACATGTAGTTCGTTGTTTAACAGGTTATTGGTTTCCATAAATGTTATTATGGTCTTTTTAATTATTCTTTCCAATATGTTAATTACAACACTGATGAGGATTACAGGTCTGTAGTTTGATGGAAGTTGTCTTGGTCCTGTTTTATGTATGGGAGTGACGATTGCATCCTTCCAGCTCGTGGACAACACCTTGGTCAAGTGACACATTGGATGTCACAATCAGTAGGGCTGCGATATATTGTGTAGTTTGTATCAGGATTTGGGATTGTAGTTCATCCAGTCCTGTTGATTCTTCCATGTGCAAGGTAGTAAGAGCCTTAAGTACATCATCTTGATCGAAGTACACGGTGAGCATGTTGTTTGTCGACTCTGTATTTGGGTCTGATTCTTTTTCTAGAAGGAGTTCCTTATTGAAAACTGCCAGAAAGTAGTTTGTCATAGCCTCTGCTTTTCCTGATCGTCCCATATCAATTTAGATCCACTTCTTTCTTAATTAGGTTGAGAATCCCATGTTTCATCCTTGTTCTGTAATTTATGTACGACAAAAGTCTCTTAGGTCGCTTGAATGTAGATTGTGCCAACTGCATTTCATAATTAATCTGAGACTCCAAGATTGTAATTATGTACTTGCTTCTTATCGATCTGTGGCGTTCCATTGTACTCGATGTGTTTTGGGATATTCACAGGAATTTCCCAAAAATTATCTCGGACGTAAAGTGGTATTTTTTCAGACTTTTCAAATATTTTACGTGTCGTTTTCCTATTGGTCAATTTCAAGTTGTCCTAACTATAACCTTTACGTATCCTTTCTTTCCCTTGGTTACTGTTCGTAGTCATCTTAACTGTATAAATATGCCTTGTCTGTAAATTATTTTTGTTATGCTGCTGACCCCATAAACAATTCTCATTTAACGGCTGTGTTCTAATTTATTGGAGTTTGGGAAACAGTATTGAGGTCGTACTAGGATATCTGAATTTGGTCAATCGGTAGAAATTCGTGCAGTCCTATCGCAATACGCAATATTTGGCTGATTACAACATTCCAACTCTTCTTCTCTTATTTTTTATCGTCGAATAATCCGGCCTATCCAGGGATGGTCATTCTTCTTCTTCTTTAGGACAGTCCGGGGTATATGCCGTCGAGTTACCCGATTGTATAACTGCTTGAAATATGTCCATGCCTCTTCTACTGATCCCCCTCAGTCCAATTCCCAGTTTTCTGTCTGTGCTGTAGAGTTGATTGCCTCCATGTCTGCCTTCCATATGTTGGGACGGGCCAGCGCATCTGTTTGACCGGCCATTTCAGTCATGAATTTGAATAAGATGACTGCACGGTCACTTATCCCTAGGGAAAGTTATTTGATCAACTAAATCCAAAAGAGAAGAGAAGTTTCTTAAGCCATACTTTTAAGTTTACCTAGCTTGTATACGGTGCAATATAGTGGCTTACTATAAGGCTTTCACCTCCATCACACCAAGACTTGAATTTGCTTAGGAGTAAATCATCTACTACACATTCTGAACTGCGATATACTATAACTAATTCAACATCTTGCCTTCTATATTTCACCTTGCAACGCACCGGCTCACATGTCCCTGAAACATGTGACACTGTCTCAACTGCCCGTTATGGGACTTTTGATATATACAATAACCTGGCTTCCCCTACGGTTTAAACTATCCGCACTACTGGATAAAAAACCAGTCAACTGAATTTCATTATCTAATACTTCAAATAAGTTTCCGAGACAACATCCAATATTTCTTTGCACACCACTGACTTGAGTTCTGCCATTTTACTAAGTAGACTGTGAGCATTTGTGTAGCATACCTTTAGTTCCATGAAGAAATTTCACTTACCACTCAGAGTGGTTTGAGGATGATTTTGCTCCGAACTTTCATAGCTTAAATACCGTTAACAATGAGATTTCTTTCACGGTTTCGGTAGCCCTCATTTATTTCCATTACTGCAACTCGTTTCCTAATACGATCAACTAGGCTGAGATCCTCACAGACGTATATTCCGGATTCAATCAGTTTGTGTAAGTTACGTAGAATCAGGTTCCTCTCTTCATCCGAAGCAAATTTAATCTTCAAGAGGCGGTTTTTCTGATGATTCTCCGAATCCACATTTTGTCCTATTCTATAAAGCTTACATAAGCTGTTACTGCGAGTAGCTTGCTTATTAAGGATTTAATGTAACTGAGATCGCGCTTAAATCTAGCCTTTGGTTCCTTATCGGGGAATTACGAATGAATAAATGATGCTGAAAAGATAAACCTCTACATAATTAGCTCATCTTCCGCCTATTCTCCACGTTAATGCGATTTGGCTGTAAAATTTGAATATGATTATGTTTAATATTCAGATGACTGATTGTGAATTAAGAACATGTTGACTGTTTTTGTTAGCTTTTTTGCTACCTAACCTCTTCGCATGAGAGAGTAAGCAGAAATTGATGTCACCACTTCTTTCGGTTAGAGGTGCAGCAAGTATTGGGAGTTTGAGTACACCTTTATAGTAACACCTTTCATAATCGAAATGTGCCAACCAAGTGAAATCAGAATTCAGAAGCAAAGAGGTTCGAAAATATATTTGATAGAATATCGACATGTCGAGAAGTGATTAATGTAAACTGTCCAGCAAGCGTGGAAGATGTGGAGCAAGGAGTACCTACTCGTGATCACGTGTGGATGCATGACCGAGCGCCCTCAGCTAGATGAGTCCGTTAAAACTAATTCACTTAATATCAAATGTCGAAGACTTACAGAGCTATTGATTTTGGGGATTTGTTTGACTTCATGGAATATAGGCCTCCGGCAACGATTCGCCAACTAAATATGTTCTGAGGTCCTCTATTCAGTTGGTGTCATTTACTATTCATTCTTTAGATGTCTTCCTCTAGTTCACAGTGCAATTCGCTCTTTCCTCTGCCACTTGTCCTGTCATCCCTGAACTACTTTGCACTGAGGTCCGTCGTATGAATTCCGTATGTTGTTGACGATCATCTCAGTTACTCACTGTAATGTGTTGAAGAAGGTTCGATAATGTTTTCATATCCACACTGTCATAATCAGGGAAATTAGTTTATAGTTACGAACTCGATTCAATCGATTGTTCAACGATGATCCGTAGTGTCGTGATTTAGTCGGTTTACGATTAATCCTTGCGGAATCCAGTTTGTTGATCTCGAATTAGAACATCTATTGAAACTTTTATTCGGTTGAGTAACACTGTGTTGAAAATTTATCCTGATAGTGACAGTAGTGTGATGTCTCTGAAGTTCACACACTTGCTGAGATCTTTCTTTTGTATCTTGATGAGGTATGCTTATTTACAGTGTGTCGGTGGCGAATGTTCTTTCTCACAAATCTTTCTGAATAATATGTGGAGCATGTTTGCAGTTAAGTCTATGTCTGGTATGTTGTCTGGTAGCACTGCTGATTTCCCATACTTGGATTGTCTTATGGACGTGCTGATCGTATGATGTCTAATGATGGGTCTTTATGTGTACTGATTCAATATCTAGTGGGTTGAACTGGGTTTGGCTGTTCAAGAGTTCTTCAACGTGGTCTGTCTACATGTCATGATGTGCTTGATTCTCAGTGATTGGCTTGTCCTCTTTGTCCTTGGGTGGCATCTCTTGTTTAGTATATTTTCCAGCCATTTTCTTTATTGTGTCATTTAGTTGTCCGATATTTCCTACTGTTGTAGCTTTTCCTAGCATCCTCGTGAAGCCATCTACGCATTCAAGCTTGTCAGCTTTAATGATTTTCATCACTAGCTTGTTGGTTACTGCGTACTCAGTCTATGCTTTGAATTTATCTAATCATGACCGACTGCTATTAATTTCCGTACTCTTGTTCTTCCTTTCTTGGATATTGCATAAGATAACAGTGGAGGGCTGCTCCTCAAGTTAGTACTTTATACGGCCCAGCTCCTCCTGGCACGATGAAGTTTGTACTTCTTCGATTCCCTCCCATAAGTCCTTCGTAGTGATTTCTTCTTCTCTGAGTTGACCTTGTATTACTTCGAATTTGTTGCCGAGAGCTACCTTGGCGTTGTTGAACTCGCTCTTATCTCTAGAATAGGATATACTGAACTTACGTTATGGCTTTTCTCCAGTAGCCCAGTGCTTCTATAGTTTCAGTTTCATATTGACCACAGCAAGGTAGTGATTTGGGGCTGTGTCACCTCCTCACTTTGTTCTCAAATCTTTCATGAACCTTATGAACTCCTTATTGATGCAGATGTGATAGATTCGGTTTATTGTAGTGTAGTCCAGTGGAACCCATTCGGACTTGTGCATGTGTTTGAGGGGGGGAAATGGTGCCGTCTATAACGAGTTTGTTGGGGACAAACCTCCCACTATTTTTTTCCCTTCTCCCGGTCCATGTCATCTTATGATGTCTTCATTTCCAGCAATGTCGATTCTGGCGTTGGTGTTTATGTCACTCGTCAGGATTGTCGGGCTTTTTCCTGAACATTTTTTACAGCTGACCGCAGCCTCTGATAAAACTAATCTTTATCTCCTCCACTGCTATCATTGAGGCGCTCATGGGACTAAGTAAAATTATGGTAATTTCCCCCGTTCTTCGTTTCGAAGGATAGTTTGATGATCCTGGATCCATGAGATTTCCATCCCATAAGTTCTTTTCATACTTTTGGGACAGTATCAGCATAACTTCTCGTGTATGTGAAGCATTCTCCTCTTCTTAAGAGAGTGCAATGTCACCCCTCCCAAAGTTAATTCTCTCTGTCTAAATTGCATCCAATGGGTTTCACTAATTCCAGAGATCACCAGGTATCTTAACTCTTCTAGGTGGAGACACTCCAACTTCCGGGGCAGAATCGGTTATTTAAACAGGTATTTGCCAGCGTACTTTTGTCTCCTACATGGTGAGGTTGCTGAACTCATGCTCCACCCTCCTCCCTTGCCCACGCATGCAGAATCCGTGGTAGATCTTCAGGCGGAGTTATGATTTATTTACCTGGTGCGTTCTGTATGCGTTCTGTACGCAGATATTTTGTTTCGAATATTCTGTTATGTTCCGTGAATCGTTTTGATTTAGTTGGAACAAGGGTTAGTATGTGTCAGGTCTACATCCACTTTTTGGAGCACAATACACCAAAATTCGATTACCTCTTAATCCATATTATGATATAATATAAAGGTCTAACTTCTCATGTGGTACTGTGTATGATAAGCCACAGAATTATATTTGCACGGGTAGCTGCAATTTGTACTTTACCAGGATATCCAACCCATCTTTTCAATAATTGCTTGCATCCTGAATGCAGCTTTCCATTTTGGATCTCTCTGAGGTTGTGTACGCCATGGTGAACATGTGTGTGTCCGAATCTATAGATATCCATCTTAATGCCTATGATGTTCTGAGCCGCTTAGAAGCAATTACACAGAACTGAGCCGTGTTCCTGAGGTCATTGCTCATCATTACCCTGGATTGTTGTGGAACACGACGTTGGAGAGACGCCCTCTCAATAATTTAGTTATTTCCGTTCTTTACATATGCATGTGCTTTCTGTCACGTTTCAAATGCTTCGAATGTTTTTGGACGGAATAGAAGAAGCTTACGCTCGACAAGCCTCCGTATTTAGTAGCAGTGGTTCCCCATTACCTTCGGGCTGGAATTCGGGTATATTATCGATTAGAGAGGAAAAGGAAACAACTTGGTAAATCATAGTAAGATAATATCTTTAGTCCTTAAGAATATGTCAAGTTTTCTCTCAAAAATCTCCTGGGAAGTCGCTTGTACTAGCTCAGCTCGCAGCGGATTCTGGCATTTAACTACTCATAAGGTGTAAAAGTTTTTTCTGCAGTTCGTTCTGATGAGTTGTACCTCTAGTTTCTAAGCGTTACCCTTTATGTTTGTTCTGGAACTAGAATTAAGTAGGTGTTTAAGATGTCGGAGTATTTAAGATGCTGTAAGCCATTAGAGGGCCACCTCTAAGGCGCATGTACTCTGATGGATAAAGACTCAGTGATTAAAGGCACTCTTCATAAGGCTTGAATTTGAGTCCCTGAACTGATTTCGTGGTTCGCAGTTGGGTACGTTCCAGACTGTCCTCATCCTTTTGGAGTGAGGGAGGAAATACTGTTTCCGTGCTCTAAATGAGGACGAATGAAACTGTTGAAGATTAATGTGTGGGCGAGAATGACAATGATTGGTTGTCTCGATGAGTCAGACATTAGATAGGATGACAGGTATTATGTGTTATATATATTCCCCTATCCTTATTATGTATTAACTGCTCCTTGTTGATGGACGCTTGTTGTTGGATACTTATTGATTGACTGTTCTTTGTGTCGGATTTTGGTGTGAAATATATTGACGTTATAGTCAGGCTAATCTCGTGTTCGTGATCTGAGTTCTGTTGAAGTCCTGTAGAATAGACACTGGGTGGGAATCTAGTGTAGCTATTCTTCTAAGATAAATTAACGTCCCAGATACGTGTAAAAAGTAAAAGGACCGTTATAACCAGAAACCCCTAGAGTTATAACAAGCATCCTCTCCTTTAAGTTTGTAACAAAGATTATATGGTCAGTTCTTCTATGAAACTGGCCAAAATTGAGCCTCAATGTTACCAGTGCAAGGCTTACTCGAAAAGCATTTTTGTCGTGGTTGGCGTAAAAGTTCAAATTTTAGGATACCGAACACTCCCAAATCTTTTCAACTTGAGATACTTCTAGAAGGGAGTTGCCTAGGTCGTAGCTGTAGTTTGCAGCGCGTCTCAGACGGACTTTGAAGTATTAAAGTTAAATCCGTTGTCTTCTGCACAGCTTCTAAGTCAAGTCAGATCCTGCTGAAGTGCTAGTATATCCTCTTGGTTGCTTGTCGCTCTCCAAAGTTTCATATCATCAGCAAAATGTAATAAGTCAAATTATACCTGTTGTAGAAGGTCGTTTATGTAAAACAAGAAAAGAAGAGGTCCTAGTACTGAACCCTGATGGACCCCACTAGGACATTCCATAGCCTGAAAGAAAGCGAGGTTAATCCTAACCTTAAAATGTCGATATTTTAGATATGAAGTCAGTCGGTCAGTCAAAGGTGATTTGATGCGTAATCTTTTTGTGGTGTGGTCTAGTTATATCCATATAAGTAGTATATGGTGTGGGTCAGACATAGAATGTATTTTCGCAGAAGACCGATGAGCAAAGAACTGAAATGAAGCGCAATCGTTTGGAAAATGCATGAGCAATGGAATTAGAGAAGAAACAGTGAAGATTGAAACAATTGGTTGTTAATTTTCAAATTGGCTGTTCATTGCTTGGTTATCAGAATTTACCGAGATAGTCTGTAATGTTTGCTAAAATACATTCGATTGTCCCCAACCAGTGTTTTGTTCACTACATTTGGTGTCGCTGCCAACCAGGAGGAGGAAGGGTGCTGTTCTGTGGACGCCGCTGCGGGTCAGGAGTTGAGGTGCTAGTTGGGGCAGTCTGGTGCGGAGAGGTGACGTTGAGTGGAGTGTTCTGGCGGGGCATGAACAATGAGATCAGATAAGATGTACTGATATTTACAGGAGGAACAATCAAGAGTGAGACAATTGATCGCTATTTTGTAAATTAACTGTTCACTGTATGGTTTTCAGAATTTAGTGAGGTAATTTATGCTTTAGTACATCCGATTGTCCTCACTTGTGTTCTTGTTCACTACAGTTTGAGCTTATTGATAAAACACATATGGTTGACCCTATTAAAAGCCGGTGAGAAGTCAAAGTAAATGATGCCAACCTTCTTCTTGCAATGAAAGATGCTTGTCAAACAGCAACGAATTTTCTCCTATCAAGCGTCTCCGCTCATCGTTCTCTGATTTTTAGTGGGTTGATCGTGTACGACCGTTATATACGAAAATCATGTTTCCCACTGTCTAACGAGTTGTTGGTTTTCACGAGCATCGTAAGCTTTTTGAGGTTTGGTTCCAATATTTTTACTAGAAATGCGGTGACAGTGGCAGGTTTTCGGTTTAATGTAGTTTATCTTGGTCTTGTTTGGTGAATTAAAGTGACAGTCACTTCTTACTTGTTACAACTAAACCACTGTGACCGAGGGACATCTTGGCTACCATGGTGAGCAGGGCGGCAAGAGATAGTGAAACTACCGAAATGATTCTAGGGTTTAGCTTAAGGATGCCACAGGTATTCCCAGTCGGACAACTGCTTTACACATAACACCTTTATAATCGCAGTATGCCAACCCAGTGAGGTAAGAAATCACAAGCGAAGAGGTTCAAAAATATGTTTGATAGAATATTGATTTATAGAAAACTGATTAGTTTAAGCTGACTAACAGTTGCAGGAGATGATTAGCACGTCATATACACTCATGATCTGGTGCGGATGCGTGACAGACCGTCTTCTGCCAGGTGAGTCCATAAAAACTAATGCGGTTGGCGCCAAATGTCGAAAACTTACAAAACTTTATTTTTGGGTCTGCCTCTAACTTGATTGTATGGTGAGGTCAGTGCAATAACGATTTCATCTACATCCGCATACAACCGCCGAATTGGTGTGAGTTATGGGATAACGGAATGAAATACATCGAACACGAGAATGAATATTGGGTACATATATTTCATACACTCGTTGTCTCAGGCAGACAATAAGAGAAACGAAGCGGAGAAACAGGCCGTTAAAGACAAATATGTAAACGAACCATATCACTTTTTATGAGCGTCACAACAGCCTAAATTAGATAATGCTTAATATGGAAAAGAGAAGGGCACTTGACAAAATAATGAGTGACAGACAAACACACACAGGTAAACACAACGTATGTATACAATGACACAAAAATAAGACGTGTATGTGTTAAAGGTAGCAATTTATCACGAAGATAGGGTTATTATGAAGGCAAAAATGACTCAACATTACATACTATTTGAGTTATTAAGGTCTGTTCAAAATCTAGGATGAATCATGTTAGTGAGTGTTAGTACTAGACACTACAATTATGTCGGCTTGGTCGAAGTCAACACTGAGTGGTAAATACGGAAAGATTACTCCCAAAGCTAGTTCCCCATCTAGAGGAGTTTTGTAAATAAAAATAGTTCCTAAATAGTTAGCCTTTGATTCTCGTTTGTCCTGGTCCTTCTCTTTGACTTACAGTACATATCCCCACCAACACCCAATCTACAGGTGCATTATTATTCTGTAATTCCTTCTGAGACTCACGGATTGTACTTATAATTTTATTTATCGATTCGCTCTGTGAAACAAGCATTTTTAAACAGTCTTTTTTTTACAGCGTAAAGAGTTTTAGCCACAACAGCTCTACTTGTTTAAATGCATCACTCAAGTATAGTAAATGACTTGTCTGCTAGGTTTTGTTTTCTGATACATTATGAGATTGCGGTCGTCTATTCGCAGAGCGAGTAAGGTAATTAATCCATTTTTAAAAATATAAATAAGGTAAGTAAGTTTGGCATCTGATAGCCTCATTAAGCCGGTATTAGGTAGGGCATTGGATAAAATATTGTATCTATAGATACGCAATTTCCTTGTGCCCACCTTATCTCCCGGTTCCAAGGAAATTTTAGGGTTTTTCTTAAATATGGGTAATTAGCGATTTCTTTGGTTGTAACCTCTCACACTTTTAAAGGTACATGTATGCACTCAATAGCTTGCAAATCCAGTCTCATTGTTTCAACACATATAATAATCACTTTTCAAGATATCCGTTTAATATTTTTAGAGTTTAATGAGATTTATGACGGGTTGAATTCCGCCCGTAGGTTTTAAGGGCGACTATGTTTACAAGCGTAATCTGTAGTGCCTCAAAATACTCGTACACTGTCGTATTTTCTAATTTATATCCCTAACAAATAGAGGTTTAGTATTTTTTCAAGCTTCTTGTTGAACATGGCAACTATCACATTATCCTCCTGGTTATTTACTCTCCGACTTTGTATGCTATTTGGGATGCTGAAAGTCATAAATTCTTGGTGAAACTGATTTACGGACGACCTTTGAACGACGTCAACGTGACCTTGGGAGTGTCTACCTACTTACTGGGGCTAAATGAGCGTTATAAAGCAGTTTGATTTTATAATTCATTCTTAGAGTTAGGAATTAGATTTACGGTTTTTCATTACTAACTGACAGCTAAGATGCCAAGACTCTATTTGGCCAAATGGGTGAATAAATTTCATTCCGAAATCGAAGGCCTGTTATCCTAAATCTGATTAGTGCGTCCATAAGTCATAGTCCCACCAAATTCTTCGATATTCATCTAGGTAAATAAGTTTTCCCGCTGGTCGCATTAATACTTCAATAACTTCGGAAGTAATCTAAGTGGGGGAGTTTCAGCTTCTGTTTAGATCATTTTAGAAAGCACATTGTATTTAACTACAACAGCCGCCATATAGTTAAGGTTAATCCCCAAATGCCCTGGTACGTCCGAGAGTGGGCAGAGTCCGCTCTCCCTCTCGAAATGTTCTCACATGGCCACGCGTATATAGTTTCTGCTAGGAAAGTCCTACTCACTGCCTTCTCGTGGCATTACTGTTGTTTACGAAATTGAGAGGACGAAAAGTGAATGTCCGGCGCTATAACCGGGTTGGTGGATATGAAGGATCCACCTAGGGGGGTTGAAAACCCCTGATTCCAAACCAATGGTGCACATGGGCTCCAGTATCCTGAAGGAACAAATGGAGTATGAATCAATCGTTGGTCACCGGTTACCATGGGACTGCATCTTCTCACGATGCTTCACTGCCTTGGGGATTCGACCTTTAGGTCAAAGGCTCGGGGTGTGGCCCCCTAAGAAAACCATCTGCTTCAGTTTGGGCACCTGGGCAGTATCACAGCCCTCACACAAATCGAATGAGACTTGTGCAGCGCATATATATCTGGTGCTCCTTTGTACCGATATTTATTTATAGAATAAAAATAAAATTCACACCTAAACTCTTCTGAAACATAATGTCAAGTCAGTGCTTTCTTAGTTAAAGCAATTAACTTGATTGCGGAATTAAAAGTTTGAATATGAACTTGGTTTTGATATCTAAGTAGAATAACTTCTACATCCTATTTGATAAATTCCATCATAGACTGAGTTTTGATATGGCATGACCACTTGTTGGCTGCCAAAATAATATGTTCAGTATTGGGTGATTGGTATTAAACGATGCAATGACTGACTAAGCATGGGTCTACTTGCTTGTTAAATCCATTGTATTCAACTAAAAGACAAAAGACTTGGAAAATGCTCATAATCACGATCATTTTTTTATTGAGATAAAACATAGCTAGTATATAAAGATATGAATACAATTTTCACTGTGGAGTTTTGGCATGCGATACTATTAGGTCACTGACTACTTAACGGTTTCACAGTTTCAGACATCGGATATTTTTCTGCCTGTTATTGTAATTACGAGTAATATCTGTACAAACCAAGTTTACTAGGGCTCACGGTTTTGTTTTTTTGTAGACTTTTACATGTTTACAGGAAAGTAATAACGTCAAATTGAAACCCTGTGTTACCAGCGGTAACGTTCCCAGAAAGATCAAACGTAACATCTGTGAACCTAACCCAATAATTCCTAAAAATCCTCCATCGGTCCGTAAAAATGTGTCAGCAAGTAGACGGGTTAATAAAGGGAAGCAAACTTCTGTCATTCCAGAAGACCCTTATCTTTTTATAGACAATGATAGTGATGATTATAAAGAGAATGTTATTCCTAACAGTTCAAAAGACGTAACCAAAAAGTGCGCCAAAAAAACGCACTCAGAGGTAAAGGTGGCCAACCTCAAAAAATCAAAGTCAAAACAGTGGACTGCATCAACAGCATTCACCAAACAATATATCCCGTCAGGAAAACCTAATGACGCTAGATATGAAGATGCTCTGCATGCAAACACACCTGGATCGATCGTAACAGCTGTTCCACTTGTATCAAAGACAGTAAATCCTAAATCTGCCTCAACGTTTCCTGAATCCAACCAGCTAATTAGTCCAGGAGGTCTAACAACCTCTTGTTCATTCGCCAAAACGGCTTCTACTTATGCGGAAAGTAAAACAGTTTCTTTCAATTTTCCCGAAAAGGTTTGTAATTCCTGTCAGGTTACTAGTAGCGTCTCAAACACTCCTGAATTTAGGAGACGTGTTTCTATACATAATTTAGAAGAATCTATTCCAAGATATTCCAAAACAACACTGACTTCTTTAAATCCACAAATTGCCTCAACTCCAGCAATCTCTAATGCTAACACTGAGTTACTGACCTCCGTGGGATGTCATGCACTTGTTCCAACTCCGATAAATTATACCTCAATTAAAAGAAACGAAAATAGTCATGATGATTCCAGTCAAATTTTGGAAAGCCATGTGCCAAATAACTCGTCTTCCTCTTCTAATCCACATTCTGGTGCAACAAATAACGAAAGATCCTCTCAAGGTCAGATTATAGTTATTATTTTTTACTACACTATTTTGAATGCTTTAGAACTTATGTATGATTAAGCCACTTTGGTTTATACTTATAAATTATGAAGTCCAAGTTGCGCAATATATTGGTCACTCTTAAACCACATTAGATTCAGTCGTGTTTTGTTATAATATCCAAACTGCCAGTAGTAAATCCGAGTGCTTATTAATTTATGTTTACCGACCAGTCGTCAGTTCACAGTAGGCGGAATTTGTTCTACTCCATCATGCATCTCGGTATCTTTAATACATTGGAAAATTATGGGATGGATGAAATAGGTCTTCAACACTTCAAATCAGTTATGTAGCGGATCGTTTATGCTCTTGTTTCATTATATTATAAAGTAAATCAACGTAGTTACTCCAAATATCCTAATTGCTTCTAGGTTATTTGATGCGCTAAATGAATATTCTAAGTATTACATAAACTGCATGATACGAAGTTAACTTCTAACTGATTTATTGATTCTTTACTTCCAGACTTGAGCAAAGGATCTACTTCTAGCAGCGATCGGAGACGTAAACAAGCATCTGAGAGTGAAAGACAGGTTTGTAGATTCTTTATGCTGGTTTTTATAAATAGGGGATATTTGTAGGTTACAAGCATTTGATCAAAGGTACATTCGAAGTATTGCTCATGTATGTTGGGACCACCGAGTGAGCATGATATATCTGAAGCGTTACGAATTCACTAGTAGCGAACGGAACAAAGACACGTGACCAGAGACCGATAACTAGCTATACTGACGCGACCCAGACCCAGCTAACTAGAGTAAGAAGTCTAAGTTGGAGCGGGAAAATTATATTCCGTAGCAGCCAGAAACACAGCAATCAAATAAGGGAAAAAGTCAGGCGTATTTAAACAGCAACAAAATGTCCTTGGGCATCGTTAATAAATAGCACACACAAAGAAACAATGGACCAATAGCGTTTAAGATAGTTACAAGTGGGAAATATAATGTGAAGGTAATAAGAGCACGTTTGGCGCGAAAACAGCTAAATTCAAATTTCCAAAATAAAATTACAAAATTGAGCCACTGATCAAGTAAGTTCTGGGGATTTGCCATCCCCAACACCTCCCCCTTTTAATAACGCACATTCTTCGGGTCCACTTGCATTCTGACTGTCTTTCGCCGTTGGCGCAGTGACCATCTTCGGGACCGTAGGTCAACCTTTTGTGTTTCTTCATGCGTTGGGACTGTCGGCAGATTAAAGGTATCCAATAATACGTCCAGCGGAATCCTTACTTCGGTCGATGGGCGCTCTGGCGTTAACCGCTTGCGTAGTTGATTTCGATGTCTGGTCCACCTGTCCGCTCCCACCTCAACCTCGTACATGACTTCTCCTACCCTTCTAACCAGACGTGCTTCGATCCAAGGATCACGATTTGCTCTGTAGTCCCTATCAAATACTGGGCATTCAACGTTGTATGTGGGTAGCTTCCGGGACGTGGTTTGTACTAGTGGTGGTGTGGTTTTCGGCAGCATCAAGTTTTGGATGGTCCTCAACCGTCTTCCCATGAGGATCTCTGCGGGGGACTTCTGCTCCGGCAGCGTGTCGTTGGGGGTCGTTCTGTAGGCGAATAAAAAATTATGCAGTGTTTCCACTGGTGTCCCCTCCCCTTTTGACTTAATAAGGGCCTTCTTGAACGTATCCACGAACCTTTCCGCCTGCCCATTCGATTGTGGGTGATAAGGTGTGGCGCGAAGATGCCTGATGGTTAGGCGTTTGCAGAACTCTTGGAACTGCGCCAAGGTGAACTGCGAACCGTTGTCGGATACAATCACTTCCGGTAATCCGTTTCGTGCGAACAACTCAGTCAGATGTTTCAGAGTCTGGGTGGTCGTTGGTGGAGTGACGGGAACAATCTCCGGCCATTTTGAGAAGGCGTCGACCACGACAAGATAAGTGGTTCCGTTGACTGGACCGGCAAAGTCGACATGTATCCTAGACCAGGGATGCTCAGGCTGTGGCTATGGAACCGGCGGCACCTTTGCATTGAACTTTGCAGCTTGTTGACACTGAGCACATTTGTTCACTAGATCCACGATATGCTGGTCCATGAGGGGCCAGTAAGCATAGCTTCTGGCGATGGATTTCATACGCTTTATGCCTGGATGACCAATGTGGAATTGCTTCAGCATCCTCGGTCGTAGGGATTCTGGCACCACCACTATATCTCCAAACATAAAGCATTCATTTACGACACATAATGAGTCACGACGATGGTAAAGCGGCTCCATGTCACCGTCAAGTTTAGTTGATGGCCAGCCATTGGTGACGTAGTTCATCGCTTTCTTAATGATGGGGTCATTTCTGGAAGCAGTTTGTATCTCAGATTCTAAGACTGGCAAAGCACGAACAGCAGTTGTCAGGTAGCATTGCGCGTGGTCTTCTGTCGAAAGAGAAGCAATAACGGCATCTTCGTCGGTCGTAGAGTGTTCGCTGATGAGTCGTGACAATGCGTCTGCCTGACCAAAATGTTGGGTGCGTCGATACTGAACGTCAAAATCATAACCCAAGAGGATCAAGGCCCATCGTTGGAGACGGCTTGCAGAGTGGGCCGGGACGCCAGACTTCGAACCAAAAATTGCAAGGAGAGGCTTGTGATCAGTTAGGAGAGTAAATCTCCGACCATAAAGAAACTTGTGAAAACGACGCACTGCGAATACTAGGGCAAGAGCCTCCTTCTCTATCTGGCCATACTTCTTTTCTGCTGGGGTTAATGTTCGGGATGCATGCATGATAGCTTTCTCTGTCGCGTCGGGGAACTGGTGTGAAATAACAGCACCGAGCCCAAAGGCTGAAGCGTCTGTGGCCACGATGATTGGCAAAGACGGGTCGTAGTGCGTTAATAGTAGTTCTGAGCTAATAATTGTCTTAAGCTTACAAAAGGCATTTTCACACTCCTTTGTCCAGTTCCAGCTGATATCCTTATCCAGAAGATAATTCAGTGGGGCGCGTATGTCATGCATCGATGGAACGAAGGCTGAGTAATAACTAACCAATCCCAGGAATGATCGTAGAGTAGAGATATTGGTAGGTGTGGGCATAGTTCTTATAGCTCGAATGTTCTCGGGATCTGGTCTGCGACCTGCAGCATCGAAGATGAACCCCAAATACTTCACGGATTTCAAGAAAAGCTGGCACTTTTCCGGGCGTAACCGGAACCCGTTGTCGCTGACGCGTTGGAGCACGGCTGTTGTGCGTTCTCGTAGCTGTTCCGACGTTGTGGCAACAATGAGGATGTCATCCAGATAAGTTGCGACCCCCGGGATACCCGATAGAATGGTATCCATTAGCTGCTGGAAAATAGATGGGGCGGTTTTGACTCCAAACGGCAGTCGATTATATTGGAACAGGCCACGATGAGTATTAATGGTGAGTAGCTCTCTTGATTCTTCAGCCACTTCTACTTGTAGGTAGGCATCAGCAAAATCCAACTTCGCAAAGAACTTTCCTCCATTCAGCATAGTTAACAAATCTGCCGGGACTGGCAGCGGATAATGATGCTGTTCTAGGGCTGCGTTGAGACCTGTGGAAAAATCTGCACATATTCGGATCGTACCATTAGCCTTCTTGATAACAACAATGGGTGCTGCCCATGCGGAATAAGAGACAGGAGTAATAACTCCTTCACGTTGAAGGCGATTAAGTTCTTCCTCAGCTTTCTGTAATGCCGCATATGGTACTGGTCTCTTCGGACGAAAAGCAGGTTTGACCCCAGGTTTCAATCGAAGCGTTGCTTTCATGGCTGAGCACCGACCCAAAACAGGCTGGAAGACGGTCGAAAACTTCGTAACTAGTTCCTTTGAATAGGCTTCCGGGTCATGGGGTTGTTTTACTAGTTGATACACGGTGTTTAACGGGACGTCCGCTAAATGCAGTTGGTCAAACCAATCTAATCCAAGTAAATTAAGATCAACCGGTGCAATGTACCCCAGTGAATGTTGAATCGCGAAAAGACACTTCACAATGTAGTTGACCTAACAAACGTAACTACCGCATGCTGTACGAGGTTTTTGTGTTGTCGCCATACGTGGTCTGCCCATTTTAATCCAAGATTTTTGTGAAAGAATTGTTACGTCTGATGCTGTGTCTATTTGTAATCTGGGGTTGAATTCTGACAGGATGCTACAAGACTCAACGAATTTGTGCACGGCTTGGGAGCAGACTTTCTAGTACTTTTGGGGCGATTCGGCTTTTTATTTTGGCAAAACCCATCTTTGTGGCCCACAGCTTTACACTTCCTGCAACGATGTTGTTTATACGGGCAGCTTCGAACATAATGCCATGCACCACAGTGCCAGTATGGAGCAGGAGGATTCGTCTTTGCTTGTTGAACTGAGTTAGAGTGAGTCGAACTAGGTATAGCTGGAGCGGGTTTAACAGGTTTCGTTTGTTGTTGAACTACATGTACTTCAGGGCGATCAGAAACACCACGTTGAACCATGGTAGTGTCATGCTGCAGATTAATTAGACGTTGATATTCGTTAGCAATATCATTAAGAGTCAGCTTAGGGTCTTGATCCAATCGACTGAGCAACCGTGTTCTAATATCACTGAACTTTAGCGATTGGAGGGTGCAGATGAGAATGAGGGCTTTAAACTGATCTTCAGTTAGCGACTTCAACCGAAAGCGTTCGCATTCGCGGTTGACAATGCCCACATGCGTCAGAAAATCGGTGCCTTCGTTCATAGTCAGCTTCGAACATCGATAGCATGTGTTGAACAGTGAGGAATTATCTCCGAACTGTTGTTTCTGTTAGCAATGCTAAGGTTAGGCATAGGGTACTTGGTGAAGATAGCATATCCGTTAATAATGTGAACCTTCATCGACTGAGGTAGTTGGGACGTGTATCGCGTGTGGTTGACCATTGGCTACCCCGACGTACAATATTAAATAGAGTTAACGTAAGTTAGAAAAAAAAAACTAAGAGCGAACAAACCAAGATATTTCGTCAGTCAGCGTTGAACAAATTCATGATAGGTGCACACCACCTGTTTGGTGTCCGCATTATAACTTTAAATAGTGGCCAGTGATAATGGATGGAAAGACCTATAATTGGTCACAATATTTCAGATGCATCCACCCTTCATACAGTTTTCCTCCATACTGTTAGGGATGTTTAATCCCCCAAAAGTCAACATCGATTTAAGGTTAATTTTCAATAGATTATTACCATGATTTGTGTCTGGTGACAAATGCTTAGTTCATAAATTATAATCGATCTATAACCGACTAACTTGAATGTATTTTAATTCTAGTAAGGTAACCATCGCAAAGCTTTGATTGTGAAACTGACATTTTTACTCTAGTTAACAAGACAAGGAATAAGAGGATAGCAATGGCCTCGTCTGTTGTGTTGAAATTAAATTTGTGTACGAGTAGCTCAGCACGTGAATATATTACGTGTATAATTTTCCATTCCTTCCCGGATAATAATCTCAGTCTTTAGTCTTTTTCACTGTCCTTTCTAATGCAATTATGATGACTTGGGCTGACATACATTTGTGCCAAGCTCTGTGTTGAGTATGACTGACTGTCCTATGCTCCTGTTAGCGGGACATAGATTGAATCTAAGCATGTCTCATGCACGATTGCGTTGCTGCACACTGACTGGCTGATTCTTATCCAATCAGCGCTGGTTGATACTTGCAGAAGACTCTATAATCTCACGTAAAAACTATAAATATACTAACGTAGCTCTTATTGTGCTTCTTACTTCCATCTACCTTGTTGTTCGGAATATAATTTCTTTCACCCGTGTTCTGATTTGGGAACTTGTCGAATGAATTAGTATTCAATAATACTAAGCAATAGGAATAGCTAGGTCGTAATAAGAGAAATGGTAACAGCGCCGAAAACTGGAAACAACAAAGTAGTTTTGATTACTCAATTGTAGTAAGTTTTTTTATTTCTATGATCATAATTTTTTGTTTTTGTTGTTTTTTCTCTACATGCAATAGAAAGCGTATGATTCATGGCTAGCTGAATTTAACAATGAACTACAGAAGTATGAATCATTTGAATTGAGTGTAGAAAATCAGGCCCTACCAACAGATGATCATTAAATTGTCAAGCTACACATCCTTCATAAATTTTAGTATCCTTTATTTTCTACTTATTATTTATACCATTTAAGATATTATTTGATATTTATTTAATTTAAACACGTACATATTTACATAATACAAATATATCTCTATACCCTCATTTTTAATTCCAGCGGGTAATAAATCCCATTCGGTAATAAACTCTGTTACTGATCTTAAACAGCTGTCACTTTGTGATGTGATTCATTTACCTAGTTCAGGTTCGTGTATTCAGCTTTGAGCTACACTTTGTGTATGAGAGCTAACAACACTGCTCGATTAAGGGAATTGGACTTGATATCTACTTGTTAAGAGTCTAACCAGTAACCCAATACTTTATGGCCACCATTTTAGCTCTACAGTCATGCTCCTTGATCAGTAGGGTCAACGCTAATCTTATCTCGTCCTCGGATTCCCCAAGGAAGAAATCTTTTCTATAGTATTTAAAGCTAAGAAGCATATTTAGTAGTAAGATTCAGGTCCACCTTATCTTCTAAGAATCTTTCTTTTCACATCTTGGGTTTTTTAGTATTTCCATTGTTAACAATTAATTCTAGCTTCAATTTACTGTAAAATGTTCAACCATTGGGGATAATTTTGGCCTACATAATGAGATACGTGGTTTCTTAAGACCTCATTTTGCTACGTGTCTTGTTTTTCGATGACCCTTGTCAAAACACTTTGTCTCATTAACTATAACACTAGGTCTTACCACATCGGGGAGGTCACTATTTAAAGGATGGTAAAGCTAAAAGCAAATTGATGTTCGAGGGCAAAGTCGTACTGTCAGCTGTACGATACTGTGATGACAGTATAAAGTATTTCCCTTGGATAAACAGCACCTAGATCGATGCTGTCTTCTCAACAGAAAGAAAGGACTAGAAAAAGTTCTCTACAGAAATGCTACATCTCACCCTACTTCACGGGTCCCTACCTCTCAGTGAGACCTTTTTTCTACTGGTCTCAGGTAGTTGTTCCTTAGTCTGTTCAGTCATGCTTGTAGGTCACTAATAAACCAACTTGCTTTTCGTGCCCCTCAAGAAGAAATATCCTTTATCTGTATGTGGCACCGAATAGTGACAACCGTTGTTATTTCTGATAGCATTTGATATTTTCTCGTTCAGGGCCATGTATGGGTCAGCAAACGGAGAAAGACTGTCAGCAGTCTTCCAATTGTGCTCACGAGTAGTTTACTGTGAAAACAGCAATATCAGGTTAAATCCTACCTGTTGTATAAATTCATCGAAAAGAGCGGAGCATTTGATGTCGACAACTTTAGTTCAGAAGTCGCGTGTCTAGAAACTCATCTCTAAAACAAACACTTTTCATAATGAGTATTGTTGATGAAGGGAATCGAAATAATTATAGTGTTGGTGATTGTCATTTTAGTCAAGAAAAAGTTAATGAAGCAGTTATGGGAGTGCTTTATCTTAATATGTTAGATATATGCACAAAATTACTGCTCATTAGAATCAAACCTGACGAAATTCTAATTAAAGGCAAAATTGCTCGCTTATGGGCATTATTTTAATTTACACTACGAATAAAATTTAACTCATGTATGGAAATCGCATGCTTTTTATCTCGAAAGAATGGAAAATAAATTTATCTTAATTTGTGAACAGTTACTTGAATGTTTACAATTCATGTTCAGTCAAGTAGATGTTGGTAAAATGAGGATTGATTATAAATCTTAAGGTTTATTCGATAAATACGGTAAATGTTTACTTAACTACTCATGAGTATAGTGATTCTGTATGAAGTCATTAAAGCTTCAATAAGAAACTTCAGCGGTTAATATACTGTCAAAACAGTGGATATTTATTCGTAACGTTTAATAATAGACATGCTAGTTGACTAGTTTGCCTCAGGCTTTGTTGCAGTAGGATATATTCACATGATTGTTTGCGCTTGGCTTACATAATATTTAATAAATATCGATACATGAGTGAACCAGAATCACCGAATATTTACACAGTGATTGGGATAGAATATTTAATCGTCCACTTAATTCTCAACTGTGTTTTACTGATCTCTGTTAACTTCACCCAAATTACCATCTAGCTTTTTCCTTGCTACAGTTAAAAATATAATCTGAGTTTTATTTGTCTTGGACAAAATCAAAACAGTTGTAATTGTTAACAGTAAACTCAGCAAGCTTTAATACTTCTTACCTACCATCTTGTTACATTTGCTTGAAATCCAATCAAGCGTGCTGTATTCTATGATATAGCTCGATTTTAGTGACATTTATTGCACTGGTTATGATTTTGTTGAGAACTTTTAGTCACACGGAAGAAAGGAGTGCATCACCACTCTTTCACACGTTTTGCTGTTGGTGTAGCTCAGTTTTGTATAGTTGGTCAAGTTGATTCTTATTGACATTCAACGAGATATTCTTGACTTGAAGTAAACTAATCCGACTAGTAACTTAAACATCTGTCTACTGAAGAAAAGTTAGTGCGCTATAGCCTTGAGTACTTCATACAATCATTATTCGTTCCGTTTAACAGCACCTGAGTCCTCCACTGCCGGTTAGCCTAAAACTTTATGTAACATGTGTTAGGACTTGCAATGGTGTCACTGTTGTAGTTCCTGATTTGTTCACCTTTTTATTGTCTTAGACTTTAATTTTTGGAGTACCTCTGTGTTTTGTTAGCCAAAACACCAACAGGTGGGATTTTACATTTCTTGTTTTACGAAGTGATCCCTTATAAATGTCCTCATTATTTCAAAGTTCCAAATCCTCAGAAAGTTCTAAAACTCTTGAAAATTATGATAGATTTGAAGTTGTTCTGTTTGCTTAATTTGACAATTTAAAACCGTAACATTGACACGGAAAATGCAGTTTGTTTGATGACAGGTGTGACTAGTGATTCTAACATTCTCATCACTATTTCTCTGACCAAGCATCATGGTAATCCCTTATGTACTTGTTTATTACGAAAGTCGTTTAAAATGTAGGTGAACTATGGAGATATGAGTAACCTGTTTTATACGGGAATAGTTCTCTAAGGATATAAATTTTATGCTTAACCCCCCTACCATTCACCTGTACCCTTTTCCACCAGTCAAAAGTGTCATTTAACCAGCCAATGAAGTACCCATTTCCGGACCTATAAAATTAGTGGATTTAGTTCGACAGCAGCAGTTCTAGTTAGTGTTGTCGGCCGTGTGTGTTTGGCGAGACTATAATTAATGGACGAACCAATCACGCATAAGATAACAGATCTCGGATTTTGGCGCAAAATTCACTCACCCATTCGGTTAGACATTTGGGATTATGGCTGATGTCAGGTCGTGATGAGAACCCGGAATCTAATTCCTAACCTTAATTATCAACTGCGAACCATAATTCTAATTCCTCACGCAGTTTTATGACCCTCGTTTGGTCCTGATTACTAGGTGGATACTCTCAAGGTCAGTTTCAGAGTCGCTCAGTTTGTCCATAAACTGGTCTCACCCTGAGGCGTTATGAGAATATGACTTCGTGCCATTTCATAATACGAGATAGTCATCGAAATCCAGATGATTTTTATATAAAGTATGTATGCAAAAGAAAGGATCGTGCTCAACGACCAAAAAGTCAAGCAACACGGGGGTTTGTCGACATTCTTTTTATTATTTCATTGAAATCATGAACTGATCATTGTTAGACCATCATTCATAATCTGGAAGTACTGGGTGGCCTTTTCGTCCTAGTTTGGGGCCCTTAAGCAGTGGGCTTGCACATAGAACTCGGACTCAAGACCGCCAGTCTCGCGTGGATTATTTATTTGCCCCTAGTTGAATGATGTAGGTAGATAAATCTTCGAAAAAAGTGGTCATTTTCACTTGTTGATTAGGTTAATTTGTTTTCAAGTATAGGAGTAACTGTGATCACGATAAGCTTGTGTTTATTCCAATTTCGTCCGGTTCGTTTGCATGTACAGTCTATTAAACTTTGAAATCTTATACTACATAATTTCGGCATTATACATATTTCATCTATGCAACAGTTGAGCAATTGTAAATGTCGCCTGTTTTTATCTCATCTATACATTTGGTGACTCAGTTGACATTTAAGTCATTCGAATTTATTCTTAGCGGGATAATCTAAAAGTAACTACACATAACTGGAAAAACTTGGTCCAGTGTCTATATGATTGATGATAGTGAAAATCTTTTATTGAAGTATTTATTTCCCAGTATCATGTCTCCCATTGTTTTTTATTTAAGTCCACTAAAGTTTATCAGTATTTCATTCAGAGTTTAATAATACTCATGAATAAGTCGGCAAATCCTTAAAACCTTTATGTTATTAATCAGAAAAATTATAACAAGTTGGAGTTTTCAAGATGTAAAACTTGTATTTGAGATAGCTGCTAGTCCAAACACAGTCAAATGTTGCTTTTCAGTAGAGTATAACTATGAAACATGAAGCATCAAATTAACTCTGTGGATGGGTAAATAATTTATGTCTACAATTCATTTTAAGTGTCGTTACAACACTATCACTGTGTGGGTTTATGTAATTAATTTCATATGTACTCTTACTTAGATAATAAGCAAAGTGATTATTATATCGGCATCTAATTTATTCGCTAAATTTGTAGTTATGGTAATATACTGGTATATACATTTTACAATTTAAATTTTGTTGGCAGTCAGTCATTCAGCTACAGAGTAAGACCAGGCACATACATGCATCGGTTCAAGTTGCCTCACCTTATTAGCACAACGAGATGAACCCCATATTCATAGTAGTTGCTTCAGTGGTGGTAATATGTAAAAGAAAGAGTGCATATAAAGATATAGTACAAGAAGAAAGAATTAGTTGGCAGATGGAAGGGTATAAAACAATGTAATCTCACAGTTTCAGGGAAGACAGAGTGTTTCACATCAAATGAATTTAATTCTCTCTGCAGAAGTAACTGTTGAACATGTTTAGACATGCGTTCGGCATTAAGTTGTCTAGAGTTTCACTCATCATTGATAATCAACATTTTTATTACTGGACAGTTAGCCCACTAACATAGAAGTACCATTACTTGCCTTGATCCATTATTATTTAAAGCTAGTTGCTTTGAGGATTTTTCCAAACAGATGAGCTGATTGAGACAATTAGAACCATCCAATGAAAATGAGGCATCTTGCAGGGAAATCAACCAATCAAATTGCAATAAAGAAGGTGGGTGTTATTGAGACAATGACTATATAATTGATCTGGATCATATAGTAAGAAAGTTGGATCGAACCAATCACATGAGTAGTTTTTGAAGAATTAAAAAGCATAGAAATTTATGAATTTCACCCCCCACCATCCTGTCCCGTGCAAAGCTTGTCGGCCATGATACGTGGTTCGACCTAATTTTAGTTAAGGCTACGGTTCCTCGCATTTTACAACTGAAATAAGCATCGTAACGGTGAATATGTATAGTTTCTAGATTTTGAACCAATTAATTTACGTCTGTTACTCCTCGTGGAGGAGCATAGGCCGCTCACCACCATTCTCCAACCAACCCATCCTGGGCGACGCTTTCCAGTTGACACTCATTCTTTTTATATCTGCTTCTATTTACCGGCGTAATGTGTTCTTTGGGCTTCCGCTTTTCTTCCGGATTCCAAGTCAGGGCTTGCCTGGTGATGCAGTTTGGTGATTTCCTTAATGTATGTCCTAACCAATTCCAACGTCTTTTCCTAATTTCCTCTTCAGCTAGAAGCTGGTTTGTCCTCTCCCATAAAACGCTGTTGCTGATAGTATCCGGCTAGTGGATGTTGAGTATTTTGCGTAGACATCTGTCTATAAATACTTGTACCTTCTTGATGATGGCCGTAGTAGTTCTCCACGTTTCAGCTCCATACAGTAGGACTGTCTTGACGTTCGTATTAAAGATTCTCACCTTGAAATTGGTTGAGAGTTGTTTTGAGTTCCATATGTTCTTCAATTGTAGGAATGCTGTTCATGCTTTGCCAATCCTCGCCTTTACATCTGCATCCGATCCTACTTGTTTATCAACGATGCTTCCCAGGTACGTGAATGTTTATACATCTTCCAGAGTTTCTCCATCAAATGTGATTGGGTTAGCGTTCTCCGTGTTGTATTTGAGAATCTTGCTTTTTCCTTTGTGTATGTTGAGGCCTATTGATGCAGAGGCTGCTGCTACATTACTTGTCTTTGTCTGTATTTGTTTGTGTGTATGAGATAGGAGGGCTAGGTCATCTGAGAAGAAGTATTTCCCCTCAGATGTCGAGGCTTTCATAATCCAGTCAATCACCAGAAGAAAGAGGAAGAGGGAGAGTAAACAGACTTGTCTGACTCCGATCCTTACTGGAAATGCATCTGTCAGCTGTCCTCGACGCACGACTTTGCACTGTAGTCTGTCGTATGAGTACCGGATAATGTTGACAATCTTCTGAGGAAGTCCATAGTGTCGAAAAAGTTCCCATAATGTCCTCCGGTCCGCACTGTCAAACGCCTTCTCATAGTCATTGAAGTTGATGTATAGTGACGAGCTCCACTCAATTGATTGTTCGACGATGATCCGTAGTGTCGCAATTTGGTCAGTGCTCGACCGATCCTTACGGAATCCAGCCTGTTGATCTCGAAGTCAGGCGTCTACTGAATTTTTCATCCGGTTTAGAAACACTCTACTGAAAACTTGATGCTATTGACAACAGTGTGATGCCTCTGTAATTCTCACATTTGCTCAGATCTTCTTTCTTTGGTATCTTGATGAGGTTATCCTTCTTTCCAGTCCGTCGGCACTTGTTCCTCCTCCCAAATCTTCTTGAGTAGAAAGTGAGTCACGTTTGCTGTTACTTTAATGTCTGACTTCAGTGCTTCAGATGGTATATTGTCAGGTCCTACTGCTTTCCCATTCTTGGTTTGTCTGATGGCCATCTTGACTTCTTCAATCGTTGGTGGAGTGGCAGATATAGGAAGGTCTGTGTGTGCTGCTTCAATGTCCGGTGAATTCGATGAGTCTGGTCTATTTAGCAGTTCCTCGAAGTATTCTACCCATATGTTCCTTTGTTTTTGAATCTCCGTGATTGTCTTTTCTTCTTTGTCCTTGACGGAGAACACCAACCCAATCACACTTGATGGCGAAACTCTGGAAGAGGTGGAAACATTCACGTACCTGGGAAGCATCGTTGATAAACAAGTAGGATCGGATGCAGATGTAAAGGCGAGGATTGGCAAAGCATGAACAGCATTCCTACAATTGAAGAACATATGGAACTCAAAACAACTCTCAACCAATTTCAAGGTGAGAATCTTTAATACGAACGTCAAGACAGTCCTACTGTATGGAGCTGAAACGTGGAGAACTACTACGGCCATCATCAAGAAGGTACAAGTATTTATAGACAGATGTCTACGCAAAATACTCAACATCCACTAGCCGGATACTATCAGCAACAGCGTTTTATGGGAGAGGACAAACCAGCTTCTAGCTGAAGAGGAAATTAGGAAAAGACGTTGGAATTGGTTAGGACATACATTAAGGAAATCACCAAACTGCATCACCAGGCAAGTCCTGACTTGGAATCCGGAAGAAAAGCGGAAGCCCAAAGAACACATTACGCCGGTAAATAGAAGCAGATATGAAAAGGATGAATAGCAACTGGAAGGCACTGGAAAGGAAGGCTCAGGACAGAGTTGGTTGGAGAATGGTGGTGAGCGGCCTATGCTCCTCCACAAGGGGTAACAGGCGTAAGTAAGTAAGTAAGTAAGTCATCTTGGCCACAACCAGGTGGCGATCTGAAGCTATGTCAGCTTCTCTCCTGATTCTCACATCTTTCATTGTCCTTCGGAATTTTTTGTTGATACAAATATGATCTATCTGGTTCTCTATGGTGTGTTCCGGTGAGATCCATGTAGCTTTGTGTATGCGTTTGTGGGGTAATATTGTGCCGCCTATAACTAATTTGTTGAATGTACATATATTTGCAAATCTCTCCTCATTTTCATTTCTCTCTCTTAGTCTGTGTCGTTCAATTATATCTTCATATCCTGTGTTGTGCACTCTGGTTTTGGCGTTTAGATCTCCCATCAGGATGACCAGGTTCTTTCTTTGGCACTTAGCTATGATTGATTGCAGCCTCTCATAGAACTGGTCTTTTTCATCGTCATTACTATCATTGGTGGGTGCATAGCATTGTACAACATTCACTAGCCGGTCATTACGTAACTTCCTTTCAATATCTAAGTTTAGATTTTGGACAATAAAACACTCCAAGTTTTTTTTAGATAATTAGCACCTTTCAGTCTTACTTTAGAACACTGTTTTATCGAATAAAGTTGACTATGAATATGACTGTACAGTTTCAGTTGTGGTGAATGAACTCAGGTTGGGAAGACCAATTTATTGTTTCGTACTAACTTACAGAGCTCTTTCGTAAAATGTGAAGACGTATACACTAAATACTTTATTTGATAATCTTCCATCAGTTGTCTCAAACTCCATCGTTCCTTCATTGCTCTTACAATTACTCTCAGTTTATATTCCTTTTTTCTTCGATTCGATCTTCTCGAACTTCTGCTGTCAGGCATCCCACTTCTGGTTGGTGTTACATACTACTTACTTCTGTCAAAATAAGTAGTGTACACCATACAGTAAATAAAATCGTCACAAAGAAAACTTTTTCATGAATTGCCTTCTATCTTCTTCAATAACTATTCATTACTTATAAAACAGAAATTTTACCAAAGTTGCATATTCGCTTCTTTTTATTTGCTTGTCTAGTTGTTTCGGAAATACATTGGAACAATAATCAGCGTGTGTATATCAAAAAACCTTATCTGTTTCATGTATACAGTGTTTGAACAAATTGAAGTTATTGATGACTGGTTGTTCTGTAAATTTCATCCTTGATCATTAATTTTTTAAGTGACACGTAGCTGAGACTGATATTATTTTTTTGAATATATTGTACATAAGTAATCCATGTGATGCTCTCAGCTGTATTCACCCACTCAGTAGTTTTACTTTTTGAAATATACAGCCACTTGGGATTAGGAGTAAATGTCGCAAGTAAAGCTGTCAATACATTCACTGTTGTAGCTTGGTATTTATTCAAAACAATAGTGTTTTCGCAAATAATATATTCTGTATTCTTTTGCGTTCAACATATTTTAAGCACAATTACTTTCATAATAGAGTCAAACTGAAGTAAAACCGATTGATGTGAAGTTTTTTATGTTTTGTACTCATTCGAACTTTTGTATGCTTATTAATACATTTAACACGTTTCTCAAAATACAGCAATACCAACGTATTTCTGTGTCAGCTTATACTGGTTACTCAGTAGTGTTACGTTCTGAATTGATGGATGGTAATAAGGAAACAACAAATAATTTGCAAGACAATATTGATTATGGAATGAAATGAGTCGAAAGAGCTTCAAAATCCAGGAAAACTTAGTAAATATTTTATTCTAGTTGGAGACCACCAGAATCACACTTATTACTATAAAATATATGATATGGGATCTTATAGTCTTGTTTAAAGTTCAGTACTAATCAGTAATGATCAAATAATCGATATTTTGTTGATCCATAGCACTATATAACTTCGGTATGTTCATTTCTTAGTAAGCACCTAGTTAAAAACTAGCGAGATAATCGGTCGATTATTACATAGAGGTATCAGTCTAGTATTTAGTTCTGACCGGATTTTATCAATCAAGTTGGTATATTACGATTAGTCTAAGTAGTTTAACATCCCGTTGGCTAGGCTGAGATGTTAAGTGATTAGAGATAGTTGGCAGAAATCCCTATAAAGTAAAAGATACCTGAAATCTTAAGACAATTAATGTTCCTTGTTGGAAATAGATTCACATTATTTAGTTTCACAGTTGAAGACATTACTGCTGAGCTTCCAAGTAGTTATTCATGACGACTCCCTCAACTACTAAATTTAAAATAATGTTAGCTTGTAACCAACATTTTTGCCTAGTTTTTTCCACCTGTTTTTCAAAATTAATCAAATTAAATTAATCTTTATCACATTAGAAGAAAGGTTTGTTAATCGCATTTCTAGGAGAGAGAACTTTTTTTTGAACACTAATACAAGAACTTAATAATACTGGGTATGAACAACAAAAACAGAGTTAATAACAATAACAAGTTGTAGAAAGATAAATAAAACAGAATAACAAAACCCCTGAGAATGTTTGCCACATTGTCATCGTAAATGAAGTTTAGCTGTTGGAATTATGTTCATGCATTGTTACCCCTTTTTTTTGTCGTTGTTGTTGTTAAGAGAGATTTTCACCCATCAAAAGAAAATTAAATCTATTTCTGTCAACATCTAACACATTGGATGATTTCAGTTCAAGATAATTCTATCCATCTTTCTTTGAGATTCAGCTTATTTTTTAAAACAATGTCTTTCTCATTTATTGACTGTAAAGTAAATCTATTTCATTTTTAAAATAGTCAATGAAATAAATTCACTTGTTTTTGTTTGCTTGTATATTCCCATTGTTGTTTAGGACTGCAAATGATCAGTCTCTTATTGGCATATGTGTATTCTGTGCGGATTGCCTTGATATTGCCTTAAGTTCATCTTTGCTTACAGTCGATGAAATAGTTCGTTTTAATAATTAAATTTTTTTAATATTTACACTTTTATAGTTGAAAGATACGAATTAGTCAGTGAATCCTCGTGGCTAAGATTGTTTTCCATGAAAGGATTATTTACGCATACTATTGTAATTTAATAATTGAGTTCATGAGTCAATTGAAGCTGGACCACCATGAAAAACCTGGAAACACTGGACGGCTGCTTCGTCCTAGTATGGAACTCAGCCGTGCACATTCATGATATTGCCCCGTGAGATTTGAACCCGAGACTTATCAGTCGCACGCGAACACTTAACCTCTAGACCACTGAGCCGGCATTCAACAATGTTGATGTCTAACTTTAACCAATCCGTTTTCATTTATTGTAAAAATCTTCATTGAATTAGCTGCAAAACTCATGATATCATACTGATTTACCAAGTTGCATTGTGTTAAAAAGATAAATTTCATTATTGTCATGTTAATGTTACTGATAACCATTGGATTGTTCATTTATTTCATTGGTTATTCTTGATGATTTTTATAACCAGACGAAATTTTGTAATTCTCGGATCATTACTTTAACACTCAATACAAGATTCTTATGTTTGTTTTATTGGAATGTTCAAGCTTTCACACTTTGATTTGTAATGGAAATCAACAGATTTTTATAACCAAGAGTATGGTAAATATTCGTACACGACACCAGTTATCTTGATTCTATGACCTATGAAGTGTTTTTTTTCCGTTGACTCGTGAGTTTATTGATAGACATTGCATGGGCTCAATTTCAGAGGACTATTTGGATAGGTTCTGGTACTACATTTGTAAGGGTTTGTACTTTTTTTCGTTAGTGTTAAGGATTTGAATTGACTAGCCTCTATTGGTATTTTTTCCTGGTTAGCGTTTTTTAGCGAGTTAGTTTTCTATGGGAAGGGGTCGCTAACCCCATGCCCAACCCTTCTTCTTTATCTAGGCTTGAGACCGGCAGTAGCCCCCCGGGGGAAGAAGAACAATGTGTCCTGGATTCCACTGATAATCACTATCCAGCTTCCTAACAGATTCACTACTATATCTTATAGATAATGACTATTTAGATTTCTTTTGCTTGGAGTTGAAGGTGGTAGACCAGTCAGAATTAATTTTCTTCATCTAAGGTCAGTATTTTTTGAATTCTACATCTCTCTTTTGTAGATAATCAAGAAAAGTTTGTATAAATTCTGGAATTATTATTACATTATTTCAGGAATCTCGTATATTTCAGAATGGTAGACAATCATCAATGAACGTTTCGGAAGTTTTGATTATGTTTGAATTTGAAGTTAGCAGCCTCATTGATTAGTTTGTTGAATGCTTTTTACCGACCTGTTTAAGAAACTTTTCTGTTTCACCGAAAGGCAAAAGTACCAAACAAAGATGCATAACTCATTTTATTTAGATTCAATTTTCTACATGTAAAACAGCTGGTGAGGTTTGATAATGTGTGACATAAATAAAAAAGTAAACGTTGATATTGCTGACTTTTTAACATTTTTGTGCTCTCAAAACATTTCATATTTACGAGTTTTGAGTAGTAAGTTTTCATTTATTTATAGGTCAGCCGAAAGATTACTGTTGAGATAGCAGAAAAATCTTATAAAATAACAGTTTTATCACTGTAGGTGGTTCGCAGAGATTATTGCATGTTATTGATCGCACTAACCGATCGAAGTTAGACAACGATTAAGTACCAGATGGGAGTAGAGGGCCGTTTCTCCTTAGTATAGGACTTCTGAGTAACTAATGTACACGATACTGGCTCAATGGTTTAAACGTTAAACACTTGTCATGAGATCGAGGGTCCTGGGTTAGATCTTTGGTAGGATCATGGGTACTCACTATTAAGGAGTCTCACATTAAGACAAAACAGCTGTCCAATGATCCCTGGCTCTCAATGTTTGCTTAAATTATGTCACTTGGTGATTTGAATAATGTTTTGTACATGTTCACTAAAATATAAACAAACTAGTTTATTAAGAATGACTACACAAGTTATCTATCACTATTTTTTTTCATATATCCCAAAAGATAAGTCATGAAAATGTAGATTTTCTAAAGTAAATATTTTAAAACAATAAAAAGTAAATATCTTTTAGTCTTTATTATCTTTTTCGTATATTAGTTACACACTGTCAAGAATAGGACAATCATTTTCTAGATAAATTTTTATATAAAACGTTAGTCGAAGTTTTGATATGTGATAAAGATGAAACTTTAGAAGGGGTTTTGTGGAGATTTCGGTAATTTTATAGAGTTGAGATTATGAGTCAATTGAAGCTAGACCACCATGGAAAACCTGGAAGCACTGAACAACCGTTTCGTCCTATTATGGGACTCCTCAACAGTGCGCACCCACGATCCCGCCTCACGAGCGAGATTCGAACCCAGGACCTACCAATCTCGCACCAAAGCCCTTAACCAAGAAGCAGTAACCAGTGGAGTTCAACTAGGTCTGTTGGGAGATATCAACTCACTGAAGACAACGATGGATGTATCGCTCAATTTCGTGGATTGGTTGAAGTTAGATGTTAACACCGATGGATGCCGACTCAGTGGTCTAGAGGTTAAGCGCTCCGATGCGAGACTGGTAGGTCCTGGGTTCGAGGCGGGATCGTGGATGCGCACTGCAGAGGAGTCGCATAATAGGACGAAACAGATATCCAGGTTTTCCATGGTGGTCTAGCTTCAATTGACTCATAATCTCAACTCTATAAAAAAATTAAACTCTCTAATTTTCATGATTTCCCTTATTTTTTCATTGAATAAGTAGGACAAATTCCAAGAGTTATTACGCTATTGGAAAATCTGAGAAAGTGTGTTGATCAACTCATAACTTGAATAATCCATTAAATAAGCACATGATTACTGATTATAATTTGATAAATTTTATGTCATAGAATTAATCCAAAAAGTATGATTATATTTTACTCATCATTTATGCTAAATTAGTTATTTGTATCACACTCACAATTTAATTAATAAAAAGAACTGATGTGGAAGAAAATGGACAGTTTGTACTAGAAGATTCTTCTTCTTCTTATTATTATTATTTATTCACATGTTTTAATTATAGCAACCATTCTACAATCAACTTCGATTATAGTTAATTTTGGTTAAGCCCTTTTCATTAACTTAACAGACATCGTCATTTGGATAATAACAATTTGCATATTCTTTGTACTGTTATAATCACGAGAGTACATGACACTAGCCAAAATGTTGATTGCTTAGGTATCATTAGATGATTCATACTCTGCCCCCATATATGTATGCAAGCAAATCCTATTATCAGCTTTTGTTTTATTTTGCTGTACCCTTATTAAATTTGACTATAAATTGCCTATGTAACTGCTTGCTACTCGTTCGCTTGCTGCTCGTTCGCTCGTTGATATTCGCTCAGGTGCTTGTTGCTTTCTGGCCTGAGTTATTTGACAATAAACTGTAGTTGCTGCTTCTCTTTGCCTTATGATTTTACTCACCGTTAAGATTGGAATTATAATGATTATCGAGGTGAACGATTAACGAAGCACGGCACTACATACTGTTTAGTTTATGTATATCTAAATGAATGATTTTTAGTATTTTGAAAGATTTATTGCCATTAAATTTTACAGAATTTTACTGTATATTATAAAGTTTAAAATTGGTTATCTACTAAATGGACTGTATAATTACTTTTAACTTGATTTTAATCTATTTTAACTTTACTTCTTAAACATTTAATCAAAAGTGAAGTCTGTTTTTTCTATTTTTTAAGTTACAACAAATAAATGTAATGTGTGTAAACTCTATTCAAAAGAGTGAAAACATTGTAACACAGTGCAACAAAGAAAAATACCTAATGAATGTGCTCTTCAAGGAAACAGCTACTTATTGAACTTCATCAACAAATACTTATCAAAATCATTAGGAATTATGACGTCAAATATGAAGACCGACAAACGGATTATCCTGTTATATGTAAAGAACATTATGGAAATTACAACCAGATTATTGAAAATATCTGAGATAGATAGCAAAATCACTTCCGTCAATCTTATTTCAACATGTTATATCATAGTGAAGATTAAACTACGAGTAGCTTCTGAGAGCTATTAATGGACTAATATTATATATATATATATTCTTATTATATTATAATTATAGATTGTGTGTATCTATATTCGTCTTATTATAAGCTTCCCTTTGACCTATAGATTGTTATTGTACGATCTACTATTCCTAAATTATACTCAGTTTATTGATTACTGTCTCCTACGTTCACAGCCACATTTGGCCTGATCTTGTACAAAGATTATTTTTTATTTAATGATGTGATGTGGTCTGTCTGTCTGGTATATAAACAGAGTATGCTTGAAATAAACGATTCGTATAGCAGAAGCTACATTTGGTGTTCTGGACTCAAGTGGAAGGGCTAGGCGGACAAAGGACCAATAAGGATGCCAGATTACTCATACTGATCGAACGTCATTGGTTTGGCACAGTACTAAGACTGAATAAGTTGTATTTGCAACTACTTGATAAATATTTGTTAAAATATTTGTTAAATATTTGTTAACAGGCAATTGGACCCTTTCTTTATTTATTCAACTTGTTTATTTCACATGAATCGTTATTTCGACTGAAATTCAATACGAGTTATGTTTAGCATTGCAATTATGTTTTTGATGATTCACATTTTTTACTTGCAATTCAATGATTAAGAAACAATTTTTTCAACCTTCAATTTACACTTTTATTTTCTCCTTCATATAGAAACATATCAACACCGAATATCGTTCATTAATAACTCATTCTTACACATAGATACACACACAATCTATTTAGTCTTCTTTTATTTCACATCGTGAACTTGTCATATGATTCGCATTTTACTGAATCATGTTATCCTATTTACATATAATTCTCATTTAAACATTAAAGTTAACACTTCGTGTTTTAACTTTTATCCTATTTACTTAAGTCAACAACTAAATATGAGTGGATTAGCACAGTATAGATATGATTTGTTTTGATTGCTAAACGCTACACATTTCTATGATGATCTTGATTTTATTTATTTCCCTGTAAAGGTTCAGACAAGTTTGATGGACGAAACGTTGGAATTATTTAAATTTCAATCACAGAGATTATTTCAAATATAATTTCCATATATAATGAATTATTATCTTAAGCTACAACTCTTCTCCGCGATTTCCGTTTTACTGAAAGAAATATGTCGAAAAATATAAATGTTTCTTTGTAGAGCTTCTTTTACATCCTTGAAGCTATTGACCTTTTTATAATAATTGGTTGGTGGAAAAGATCAGGACATTTAAGGGTTTCAAGTGAAGTGTAGTTATTTTGGTGCTTACTTGATGAGACAAGATTTGTAGCCTAAATTAATCAAAATACAAAGAGTGACTATTGAGGCATTGTCACTTCTGTCTTCATCAACTACTGTATTCCTTAAATTTAAACTTGACTGCTAATCTTACTTACAATTAAAACCCATCATGGAGTATAGGATGCCGACCAGTATTCACCATTCAACTTTGTCTTGGACAATCCTCTCAAGTTGTTTACAATTGCCATTCTTTCTTCTGATGTCTGCCTCCTACTTCAGAAAATTTTTGTCCCTTCGTCTTCTTCTTTTTCATTTCTCCTCAGAATTCCAAATTAGCGATCGCTTATTGGTGTAGTTTGATGATTCCTAAATTGTATTTCACACCCACATCCACAGTCTTTCACTAATCTCCTCTTCAGATGGAAGCTGGTTTGTTCTCTACTACAGTAGGTTGATGTTCGTGGTATCTGACTAACAGACATTGAGTAAATTGTGTAGACAACTGATTATGAATACTCGGAGTTTCAGCTCTATACAGCAGAACTATCTTGACGTTCGTATTGAAGATTCTGAATTTGACGTTCTATTGTAGACAGTTGTTTTGAGTTCTATACTTTCTTCAATTGTGGGAATGCAACTCTTGCTTTGTCAATCCTTGCCTTCACATCTGCATCACATCCTCCAAGTTGATGGATGATGCTGACCAGGTACGTGAAAATATTCTCCTTCTGCTCCTCCTCCTCCTCCAGATCTTCCCCATCAAGTGTGATTGGATTGGTGTTCTCTGTACAGTGTTTCAGGATCTTGGTTTTTGTCTTGTGCATGTTGAGACTTTTGCTGAATAAGCTGCTGCTACACTGACTGTCTCCACCTGAGTTTGTTGGTATATATGAGATAGGTGGTCTGGGTGATCTGTGAAGTCCAGATTGTCTAGTTGCATGCAAGCTGTCTAATGTACTCCATGCTTCTCCTGAATTGCGAAGGTCTTTATAAACCAGAAGGAAAAAGAGGAAGTGGGGGAGTAAGCGGCCTCGTCTGACTCCTGTCCCCACTTGGAATGCATCTGTCAACTGTCATCCATATACCACTTTGCATTGTAGTCCATCATATGAATTCCCTATGTTGTTGACGATCATCTCAGTTACTCACTGTAATGTGTTGAAGAAGGTTCGATAATGTTTTCATATCCACACTATCAAGTGCTTCCTCATAATCAAGGAAGTTTGTGTATAGTGATGAACTCAACTCAATTGGTTGTTCAACGATGATCTGTAGTGTTCTGATGTATTCGGTTTACGATTAATTTGTATTTATCACTACTTCTGATAAATCGTCAGTTATTTTGTTTATTCAAGGTATTCTGAAATCAAAATACAAAGTATTATGTATTTATTTGTGGCTCGTAATGTTTCTGAAATGAAGGTGTCTAAAACTTTAGTGTACGTGCAATACATTCATCATACACTATTTACACACTGACGTTTGTTTTTCCATCTCGATGTTGCTAAAATTAACATATAAGGATGAATTTTTAAACCTAATATATAATAAGTGGAAGTTATTAGAGGAATTAATCTTTTATTCTGAGAACAGTGTTTTATATTGATTATTTACTAAGTAGTAACCAGATTCATGTTTGTCTAGTATTAACTTCTCGTCGAATTCTAGTAGTTAGTGGCCACTGGTCCAAATGATTTTATCTCAAGTACGCATTCTAGATGTCTGATGGTTTAAGGTAGTCGGTATTGGTTTACGCCTTTTATAGTCACATTTTTTACGCTCTTTATTATTAAATAAGAAAATTGCTAAGGGACCAAGAATGTAGGCTTCTTATTAGTTGTCACGAGTCAGCAATGTGCACCTGCAATTTTAACAGATCTGATTCTACCTAGTGTTTTTGAACTTGAGTTTCCAGTCTATAATGTTATCACTAAGTTATTCGTATCATATGAATTACCTAATTGACTCTTGATGATTCAAGAAAAAACCTAAACCTAGATTTCTTGTCACTTAACACTCGTCTGTCAGGTGCATCTAAAATCTCAACGAGACTGATCTCTTATTAGGTACTCAAACAGTCTTCAAAAATATTGTAATCAGAGATATGTATCAATATTGTGATTTGAAATAAGATACTCAACAATCTTCATGAACTATTTACACTAATGATGATCATTTGAACACTAGTAAGTAGTTCTGAGAAGAGTTCATTCAAGTCAGGTTTGAGGTAGTTACCCAATCATGACTTCGGAAGGTGATTGGGCCATATGACAAGGAATGAAAAAACTTCATCTTAGATACTTTAGTATTTGCTTTAACAATGTCTTCTGGAATCTAATTATTTTTGAATCTTTTAAAAAAGCCTTATAACAAAATAAATAACTAATTGTGTGATGTGTGCTACTGATGCCGACAGATATACGTAGTATGTATCATCAATAGAAAGTGAAATACCTGCAGCAGAAGGTTAAGAAGATCGAAGAAAAGAGAAAAAGAACAATGAATGATTGGTGTGAAAACTATACTAATAGTATAGTGCAATTGAACTGAATAACCTATTTTTTCATCTATTAATAGGCTTTATCAGTACCATAAATGTGTGTTAATAATATATAGTCTCCTTTTTATACAAATCAAAAGAATAATTTATAGAGTAATCAAGTGTTTACAGGAAAAATCTCTTCTAAATAACTAAGTGAGAAATAATTGTAGTGTTGTACAATTTTTAGTTACCGATAAATGGACTAACATTTTTAATACATAAAATTACTCTTGACCACTTGTTTCTTAAATATCATGTAATATACATATATTTATTATAATAAAAATACATGTGAATATAGTTATAGATGACTTTGTTAGAAAGAGAATCTCTGCTACTAAACAAATTCTTATTGAATCTTCATAGTTGAAAGCGTGAGTCAATTGAAGCTAGACCACCAGGTAAAACCAGGAAGCACTGGACAGCCGTTCCGTCCTATTGTGGGACTTACTTCGAGATGTAAATCCTGAAGTTCTAGTGAGAAGCAGTGACCAGTGGAGTTCAAACCACGTCTGTTGTGAGATAGGAACTCACTGAAGACAATTGGTGAACGGTTGCTCAACTTCATGGATTGGTTGGAGTTAGACATGAACACCATCGGATGCCAACTCAATGGTCTATCGGTTAAGTGCTCTGGCGCGAGACTGGTAGGTCCTGAGTTCGAATTTCGCGAGGTGAGGTCATGGATGCACACTGCTGAGGAGTCTCACAACAAGACAAAACGGCAGTCGAGTGCTTCCAGGTTCTCTCCTGTGGTCTAGATTCAATTGACTCATGATTTCAACTATGAAAATACTAAATCTCCACAAAAAATCCTTTCTTATTGAATCATATATTATATCTAGTTTATGAAAGCTTAACGGATCAATCTAAAAGCATGATTAACATACTCATAAAAAAAAGTGATAAATATAGATCCTTCTGTAATAATCTTTCTTTCTGTTGATTTACTTACAAAAATGTGTGGCATTTTCAATCTTATTTTACTAACGTAAGATCGAAAATTTAAACACTATTTTTTAAAACTTATTAAGTCTGAAATAAATGGAAACTTTTGCTTTAGGCTAGAAAAATAAATAAATCAATAAAGAGAACCCAGATTGGTCCCCCTTTTTTTAAAAAAAACAAAAAAAGGAAAAACTGACAAATATTTTGAGATTAAATTCAATAAGAAGTATTGAATGAATAAAATAAAAAAAGAAAATTCTTTTTTATGAGACAAGAACAATTTAAATTTATTTAAAAAAAAGTTTCACTCTTCTTACTTAACTCACGTTGATGAAATTATCTGAAATGAGATGAAGGGAGATTGAGAGGGAGAAAGAAAAAAGATGAGAAAATTTACTTATCATTACTGTTGACATATTTTCCTTTGAGAATTATTTCATATAAAATTCAAAATAGTTATGCTTTATTTATCTAAACAAAACTTTAACTGATATAATAGTTTACCATTTTAACATGTAACATTGTTTAATTCTTATATTTTTGGATAGATTATTTGGATCAAATCAATAGATTGGTTATAGTTTTTGGGTAATATAATACCTTTAGGTTCTTAACTGTAGTGTTTGGTGACGAAATTATTGAAATCAATTATTTGTTTAAATATTCTTTGTTTTATATAAGACTATCTTTGGTAACGTCCTACGACAGTTAGCTAAGTTAAATATTTTATTCGGATCACATTGCAGAGAATCAGATCGATCATTTCTGTATCACTAGAAAAATCAGGAGGACAATGAAAGCCGTGATTACCAGGAGAGGAGTTGATATAGAATCACATCCACACCTGGTGGTTGCTAGAATGAAACTTAAGCTAAAGAAACAATAGACAACTGGAGAAACAGAATTACAGAAGTTCAGTACAGCCCTCCTTCGAGATACTGACTAACTCAATGAATTCAATATAGCTCTTAACATATTCCAAGGCTTATAGGATTTACTCGGAGAAGAAAAAAACTACTGTGGTGGATAACTTGAAAAGGATCAAAGGAGGACTAATTTCAGCGTGTCAAGAGGTGTTGGGTCACAAGAAGCCTCATCATAATGAATGGATTTCGATCGAAACCCTGGACAAGATTCAAGAAAGGAAGAACAAGGAGACAGCTAATAACAATAGCCAGACAAGAACAGAGAAAGTCAAGATACAAGCTGAATACACAGAAACAAAAAAGCAAGTGAAGAAGAGCATTGGCACCGACAAGCAGAAATAAGCGGAAGAGCTAACAGCGACAGCGGAAAAAGCTGAAAAGAAAGGGAATATGAAACAGCTATATGATACAACGAAGAAACTAGCGAAGAGAGATAGTAAACCGGACAGATCAGTCAAGGACAAAGAAAGAAGGACAACCACGAAGATTCAAGAACAGCAGGGTAGAACGCTTCGAGGAAGTGCTGAATAGACCAGCTCCACTGAATCCAACGGACATCGAGGCAGCACGCACAGACCTTCCTATAGATGTCACTACACCGACGGTCGAAGAAACCAGGATGGCTGATCATCAGACAATCAAGAGTGGGAAGGCAGAAGGATCCGACAATATACCAACTGAAGCACTGAAGTCAAACACATAAGTAACTGCAAACATGCTCCACATATTATTCAGAAAGATTTATGTGAAAGAACAATCGCCACCGACACACTGTAAATAAGCATACCTCATCAAGATACAAAAGAAAGATCTGAGCAAGTGTGTGAACTTCAGAGACATCACACTACTATCACTATCAGGATAAATTTTCAACACAGTGTTACTCAACCGAATAAAAGTTTCAATGGATGTTCTAATTCGAGATCAACAAACTGGATTCCGCAAGGATTAATCGTAAACCGACTAAATCACGACACTACGGATCATCGTTGAACAATCGATTGAATCGAGTTCGTAACTATAAACTAATTTCCCTGATTATGACAGTGTGGATATGAAAACATTATCGAACCTTCTTCAACACATTACAGTGAGTAACTGAGATGATCGTCAACAACATAGGGAATTCATATGATGGACTACAATGCAAAGTGGTATATGGATGACAGTTGACAGATGCATTCCAAGTGGGGACAGGAGTCAGACGAGGCCGCTTACTCTCCCAATTCCTTGTTTGCATGCAACTAGACAATCTGGACTTCACAGATCACCCAGACCACCTATCTCATATATACCAACAAACTCAGGTGGAGACAGTCAGTGTAGCAGCAGCTTATTCAGCAAAAGTCTCAACATGCACAAGACAAAAACCAAGATCCTGAAACACTGTACAGAGAACACCAATCCAATCACACTTGATGGGGAAGATCTGGAGGAGGAGGAGGAGCAGAAGGAGAATATTTTCACGTACCTGGTCAGCATCATCCATCAACTTGGAGGATGTGATGCAGATGTGAAGGCAAGGATTGACAAAGCAAGAGTTGCATTCCCACAATTGAAGAAAGTATAGAACTCAAAACAACTGTCTACAATAGAACGTCAAATTCAGAATCTTCAATACGAACGTCAAGATAGTTCTGCTGTATAGAGCTGAAACTCCGAGTATTCATAATCAGTTGTCTACACAAGTATATGAATTAATAAATCGTTAATCAGTATTTTTACTATTATCAAAAGTTAAGCTCTCTTTGTAATTTTGCACTGCAAGGTATTTCACTGATGGATACAATAAAAATACTAATTACAGAAACTATGATCAAATTACTAATATGAGCATAATATAAGTGAGATGCAAAAGCATATTTTAAAATAAGATATATATCTTTAGTTGTATCTCAATGAGTAGAAAAATCGTATTTTTGACTTTCCGTGTAAGTTTAATGTCAGTTATTTATTCTCTCTGATGAAGTGGCTTACATGAAGTTACGAAACGTCGGAAATACAATTTTTTCTCTTCATTGGGATATAACAAAAATATATATTTATCATTACCTTTTTACCCAATGGTCAAGTAATTTGAAACTATGAAGTCCAACCTTGGCATTGATACCTATATTTTAAAATATTCATAGAAATTTCATTCCAAGATGCCAAACTGAGTTTACTGAAGGATTAATTTTTAGTGCAATTCTATGGATAGTGGTTTGATCGCCAATAGTAATTTTAAAGAATATCCACTGATCTGTCATCAAGTATAGGTTATAAAGCGATCTAATCAACTTTTTTTTTACGAATATAGGGGATCCTAAATTGTTTGTTTATCAGTGATATCATGCACTTATGTTAAGATTTTACTCCGTTTGTAATCTCAGTGAATGTATGCAACGAAAAATTGTCAGTTTCTTGTTTTATTTAAGCAAATTTTTTTATTCTTGAAAACTTGAGTTTGGAACAGAAGAATAAATTTAGTGGTAGTAAATTATTGATTGTATGATTTATGGACATTTATAACCGTATTTGTGAATTATAGCATTTCCTGTACATATACGTGCATACTACGCGATGACGCAACCAGTTAATGCACTGGCACTGGATAGATATTTGCTTTATCTCCTAAGGATATGTTCTATTTCCTTTGATTATTGGTGAATTTAATGTAACTTAAACTTGCCTTCAATTCATGAAAGAGTGAAACCAGGTTATTACTGGATACTGATTTTCTTAGACTTTTACTTAAAATGCTTCATGGTATGATTTGATAATATGATGAGAAGACATGGTCTATCAGAACTACGTGATATAACATTAGCACAATATAATTCAGATAATCTAATCACGCAATTACTTGTAAAAGGTTTTTTATATGAAAAATAAACCTTGAATTAAACAAATCCGAAGGTAAGTAAGACAAAGATAATAAGGGAAATCAATATGAATCACACGACTCTGGATATTAAATCGATATTACCAGGGTTTGTTTTGTGTATGTACAAATTGCTTCTGAAAAAGCACACTGACATATGACTTTCGTATAACAAAGGCTTCAACAAACCTAAGTATTCGCTCTAGACAGCTTACATATAAAAACATAGGGACTGAGTTGAAGTTATTCACATGACTTGTTTAATATTTGGGCCTGATAATAGTAGTTGCGTATTTGTTATCTGGTTGGTTTATTTAACTTTCTTTGTTTCTACAACCATTCCGGTACATACTCGAACATTGTCATTAGGAGATCACTATTATACTTCTTTATATGTGTGTTCATGTACACGTGAAAACTGGTAAACACAGTGGAATGTAATATTGTCTTTTACATGCTTTTTAAGTTTCTGGTGAACCATGGACATTTTGTTTTCAATAGTAATGACTGTGGCCATATAGTTGGACTTTCTAATAATTGATTTAATTCTTTGTTCCAACAAAAGGCTATTTAACTCACCTTGAAATGGTAAGCTGCCAGAGATAGGCTCTTCATGTGCCTAAATCATAGTAGGTCTAGACATACTATGCTTTTTATAAACTGATAGTACGTGATATTTACGTATACATATAATAATTCAATCGGTAAAACAAATGAAAGCAGATTGTTTACATATCTCTGAAAACTGATTGTATATGCAACTGTCAATGGTTAGGAAAATGGTTTTATTCTTTATTAAAATGAAGCCAAATACACAGATATAAACAATTGAACTATTAATATAATTCCATGTCAAACAGGAAAGAGGGTTGAATTTTAGCCTTAATTAATTTTTTTGAATATGACATTACAGAGACTGTTGAATTTTATTGAAATCATGAACGGACCAATATATTAGATCCTAGTTGAAAACCTGGAAGCATTGAACGGTCGTTTCGTCCTAGTATAGGATATTCATTCAAAATTACACTATTATCCTATTAAAACAATAATATTCAATGCATTTTATCTTTAGAATTAATGAACACATTCAATAAAACTTATTCCAGTAAAAAAATATTTTTTTATAAAAATTATAACATTAATTGTATTTAGAAGCAAAGATGGATAGTGGCTAGCAGTAGAATCCAGGACGCGCGTTTCTTCCTATTTGGGACTCGTCAGCTGGATCTACTTACATCACAGAGTTGATGTTCACTCCAGGACTCGAACCCAGTACCTTTCGCTTCAGAACTACGTGATATAATATTAGCACAATATAATTCAGATAATCTAATCACGCAATTACTTTTAAAAGGATTTTTACATGAAATGCTTGTGAATTAAGGCTATATCGATGCGATACGCACAGTATGCACAATATGGCCAATAAGAGACTGACTAGTTGCAGTTCTAAACATCAATAGGAATATACAAACAAACTTATTACTTGTATTTATTTGAATACTAAACATGTATAAGGAATAAAAATTAATTAATAACTTATTTTCATAGTGGAGTTTAACCAATTCTGTTGTGAGATAGGAACTTACTGAAGACAGTTAGTGAACGGTTGCTCAACTTCATGGATTGGTTGAACTTAGACATTAACACTATGGATGTCGGTTTAGTGGTCTATCGGTTAAGTGCTCCGGTGCGAGACTGGTCTATTCTAATTTCGAATCTCACGAGGCGAGATCGTGGATGCGCACTGCAGAGAAGCCCCACAATAAGACAAATCGGCCGTCCAGTGCTTCCAAGTTTTCGACGGTGGTCTAGCTTCAATCGACTCACGCTTTCAACTATAAACATACTGAAATCTCCACAAAACCCCTTCTGGTGATAATAATCTGTTCTCAACTATTTGAATGTTAATTAACATCGATACTTTCCACTTAAAAATATAATAGAATAGTTTTAAATAATAATACTTTTTAGTGTATAAGTAATATTTTAAATGAAGTAACTTTTCTTACATTAAAACAAAATGGATAATGTCAAGAATTGTTGTTATTATTATTGTTATCATAAATTAATCTATGTTATGTTTGTACGAAAAATCATCAATAATGTAACATTGAAAATAATATTTATTCTTTAATAGAACAATAATAATAATAATAATAGTACTCAAACGGTAAAACATAAGAATCATATATATATTCTGAATTACATCAAGTTTACATATTAATAATAATAATAATAACAATAGTAATTTCCGTTAACTTAACAGTGACTCGTTACCTAGGCAACGCTGATTTCTTTAATTTGATACTTTAAGATAAGAAAAATATTATTACCTGTCATTTACAAATAATTAGTATTAAATAGTGTACAGGTTTATTTTCAATAAACAAAAAAGAATCAAAGAGTCTTGAACGGAAACGGTTATGTTATGAATCAATCAGATGATGAAAGTAAAGTCTTTTTTAACACTATTTTACTAAATTATTATATGGTGATCGATTTTGACTAGATATTTATCTGTATAATTTAAGAGAAAAGCTCGTTATTTTCAATCAATATTTCATACTACCTTTATACTACAATGAATGTCTTAAAGCTGATATGAAAACCAATACCAATCAAGTACGGATGAGTTATTTAAGGGTAAAAAAATATTTTATTATCACGAAAGAACGATTAACAACTAAATAATTTCTAACACGGTAAATACTAGGTGTCAAGTTAACGACATCTGATGTAAGGCTTGAAAAAAAATCGTCAAATACAATGAAAGTTTGACAAATAAACTGCTCAGCTCAAAGAAAACAACATAACCAAATGCACTCGTCTTAGCCACGAATCTTCTGCATACTAAATAGGTTTTACGAATTTAGTTATTATTTATAAGTAACTGTTCAGCTATTCGTTATATTAGTTTTAGATCTGTTCAAAAGATGTTTTGTCTAACCTTAAAAAATGTTTATCACTTGTTCAAGTTTCTAAATGCTTAAAATGAAATCCATTACATACGTTACGTGTATTCAGACTGAATAGTTTATTTGCGTTTGTGTTAAGTTAGCACTCATTCTGAGATTTGGCTATCAAATGCTTATTATATGGTAAGGTTATTGCTGAGAGGTAATAAACCAGGACAAATCATTAATTAGCGACCTCTGGTATTCCGAAATCCATTAATGGACGTTTGTCTGTGATAGAAATTACTTCACAGTAGACGTATATAAGACCATTTAAAAGAGCAACTTAATATTTTTATCGAATCTCGCGAGACGGGATCCTCGATGCCCATTTCTGAGGAGTCCCACAATAGGGCAAAACGGCCATCCAGTGCTTCCAGGTTTCACATGGTGTTCTAGCTTCAATTGACTAATGATTTCAACTATAAAATTACTGAAATCTCTACAGAAAAACCCTTCTGATAATCGGTAATAATTCTTAAAGGGATAATACGATTAAAATTACAATAAGAAATAAAGATAATGAAACCCTTTGAACATTAAATCCATCGATTTTTCATAATTTCTCGACATCAATAGTAAGATTACTTCGGACTACTTCTAAAATATCATTTAAACGTATTTACTGGAACATAAAACTTGGTATTTCATTAAATTTATTCAGTATTGTCTGTTTGAATCTTCTCATCGATTTGTTAAGACTGGAACTGGTTAGTCTCTAATTGGCATATGTGCATACTGTGCGCATTGCCTCGATATAGCCTTAATTCACAAGCAGAGATGGATAATGGCTAGCAGTGGAATCCAGGAATTTTTTTAAAATTTTTACCAAAGCGAGTTAATATCACATAACAACAAAACAATTTGTTGAAATCACAATCGACCGAAACACTTAAATCACAGTTCAAGTAAAACCAAAATAATATTAATTTAAAATATTAATATGAAAAAAGTGTTTACGGCATTGATAATCAAGGTACGATTTAAATATGATCCTTAGTATGTAAATCATTTAAAATAGTTTCGAATTTCTATATGTATCAAGCAAATTATAACTTGAACTATTTTGGTTTATTTGTTAAACTAATCTGTCAAACAAATAATTTCTAGGTTTTCAATAATAGTCTAGCTTACATCGACTCATGCATTCCACTATTAATAACACTACAATCTCCACAAATCCTCAGTCTGATAATAATCATCATGTACTCACTAATGACTGGCTTCAAGATGAATTTCCTGGAGTTCTAATGAGAAGCCGTGACCAGTTGAGTCCAATCCGTGTGGGGTAGAGACAGGTGTCTACTTGAGAAATGGATGAATGGCTGCGTAATATCATGTATTGATTGAAGTTAGACATTAACACTGTTGGATGGAGACACAGTGGTCTAGAGGTTAAGCGTCCACGTTCGAAACCGAAGGTGATGGATTGGATTCCAACATGTGGTATCGTGGATGTACACACATCTGAGGAGTCTCATACTAGGATGTAACAGTTGTTTAAGTGCTTCCAAATTTTTCATGGTGTTCTAGTTTAGATCGACTAATGAATTCAACAATTTAAATATATATTAAACTGGACTAACTGAATGATATTTATGATACAAGTGATGAAGAGTCACGATATGAATCATATTACTCTAGATATTAAATTAACGTTATAAGAAAATATAAAGCGTACTTACAAATTGTTTTTGAGCAAATGAAGAAGGATGAGCTTTAATATATCTAAAGCCTTAAAAAATCAGTGTTTCCTTTCTACTACTCTTATAAGAAACTAAAAAAATCTAAATTATGATCAATCTTATAATCCTGTTTATGTTTGAGACTGTACAAAAGTGTTTGTAACTTGCTATCATTTGATCAATTGACTTTATTTATCTGGACAGACGATTCGACACATCTTCAGTCTCAATAGAATGGGATTCATGATTTATTCCTATGTATATATATAGACAAGTACGATCTGGACTATTGTTTCTAATTACTTCGTTTCAAGTTTCCGGAAGCTAGATTTTATTGAACGTCGTTGGTTTTGGATGCTATCAGGAGGAGAAATACTATGTGCTATACCTATAAAATATGTAGAGGAAATAGAAATAGAGGGAATCCGAGTTAATTAATTATATTTCAAACAAAGGATTTCAACTATGTAATACAATTGTTTCCTTTTCTAGGGTTCTTATCCTAATTGGTATTCATTAGCTTAATGTTCTGACATCATTTTACTTGTTGTCATTCAAATTCATATGTTAACCCATAGCATTGTATTATGAATTAGGATTATGAAAAATTTTAGTTTTATGGGTTATTAGAGCATATGTTTCTACAATTTTTACATGTCAAACCAGATTGGTTAGCTTTGACTAATTATCTATGAAATTTGACTATATTCACATTTTCAAGGATAAACTGACTCAATTCAACGAAACATATTGTATTGATTGTGATCTAACAGATTTAAATCATTGTATATTTTTCTTGTCCAATCAGTTCTCTACTTAAAATCAACATTATCTCATGGCTTTAATGTCTCTAACATATCAACTAATAACAATCAGATTATAAGAAAATACAATCAGTTACACTAATATCTATTTCATTTTCTTTGTTGATGACAAATTTATCCTCTTTTTAATCTCATGTAAATCAGTCAATCCACACAACACATATATGGCTTATAAGTTACCGTTTTCCAGTTAACTCTAAAATAAATAAACAAATATGGATGGTGGCTAGAAGTGGAATTCAGGACGCGCTTTTCATCCCATTTGGGACTCGTTAGCCGGATGCACCTGAATCCCAGAGTTGATGTTCACTCCAGGACTCGAACCCAGTACTATACTATGGAAAGATTCAAACAAACAATGCAAAATGAATCTAAAATAAATTGATTCTTAGTTTTAAAATATGACCCATATATTTATCATGAACTATCGATTACCTTGATAGCTTCAATTATTCTATCGTCTGACAACGATAATTTATTATGTTTCCTTAAATATTATCTCTTTAATTTTGTTTTAATTTATTATAACATTTTAAGAAAAAATATGTTATTGAAATTATTCACTCTTTTGGAGAAAAAAATGTTCTTCATCTATTCCTATAAGTTTATAATTTGTGATTTCGTGACTTTTACAAACACCATTCTTTCTTTCTCTGAATTTGAAATAAGAAATAAGAACTTTTTATTATCTTAAAAATACATCTGCCAAGAATGAATGTCGATTTCTATTCATATAACCTAATTTATTCTATATAAAGATCAATAGTGAATTTTTTTTAGTACAAAGTCTGTTATTGAAACAATAGATGGTATATTATTCAAAATTTTCCATGAATAATCCATCATGAATGGGTATTAATTAGACAAACATTGAAAGCCAGTAAACACTAAGTAGTTGTTACATCTTAGTGGTACATCTTAATAGTACACGTACACAGCTCATCCAATGGTCATAGTCAGGGCTCATAAATCTTGTGGTTGCCTAGTTAACAATATCTTCAATTTGAGCGACCTCGACAAAGTTACTAGCTGACCCATGCTGGTCACAAATTATTAAAGCTACCAGGGTCCATCTTGAAGCTAGTCAGTAGAGTGAAGCTGTTTGGTGGTACTTTAGTTAGTGTCAGTCCATGATAAATATAACTAGTAGGAAAAAATATATCTGTAAAAAATTTTCAATCACAGGATAATTACTTAAACTACAACAGTCTGTTACAAAAGTTGTTAATTTCAGTACTATCTGACATAAAAATGTAAGTTAAATCGTAGATTGACATTGCTTTCAAAAAAAGCAAATAAGTGCGGTATATATCATGTTTTAAATTGATATTTGAAAGTAGCAGCATGGGATTAACCAAAGCAAAGTAGATTGTCACTTTAAAAGGCATATTTATTTTTATATTTAATAGATAACATTTATATTTGTTTAAACAAATGTGTAAAACTAATTTTCTATTTTTGGATTCTCATATATTTTAAAACCAGAAAAAGAGGATTCTGTTAGTTTTTAACTTTGACGAATCTATTTTTACAGCTGTTATGTTCAAATACTTTATACAGTGAATTTATACATTAGTGGAAAGCGTTTTTTTTCAACTTGTTCTTACTTTACCCCCAAAACCAATTCTAGAATAAATAGGTATATAATGGTGTGGAATAACTTCTTTAAAAGCCTTACATTATTCATAGTCACAAAGTGATTAACTCTCTTGCTTATGTAAAAACTAATCTTGTGTTTACGGCAAAACGTTTCTCCGTCTGTATGAATATTTGATTGATAAAAAGTAAATATATATATACTTTAGTCATTGTATGCATATCTTTTCAGCTTTTTTCTGTTTGCTCCACTGTATAGTGATGTTTGTTTCCATTTTCTGAAGCTGTCTAATTCTATGAAAAAAGACTGTAATTGAATGTAAATTCTCACTTGTACATTTAGATTTCTTCTTCATTTATTAATTGAGGTACCAGAATTGTTTTGTTTTATCGACAATTACTATAATCTATGCATAATCGTTACCGACAGAAATAAAATACACCACCAGTTTAACATATATTCAATGGGAATTTTGTATGGAGGGAAAATTAATTAATATTTTTAGTTGAATTCATCATGGAAAACCTGGAAGCACTTGACGGCTATTTCATCCTAGTATGGGACTCAGATGTGTGCATCCATGATACCATATGTGGGACTCTAAACCATCACCTTCGGTTTCGAACGTGGACGCTTATCCTCTAGACCACTAAATCGCCATCCACCGGTGTCAATGTCTAACTTTAATCGACCCATAGTCCTGCGCAACAGTTATCCATCTCAGATAATGAATGTATGGTTGTGCAAGATCATGGATTGATTGAAGTTAAACATTAACACTGTTGGATCCCGGCTCAGTGGTCTAGAGGTTGAACGACCGCGCTCGAAACCGAAGGTGATGGTTTAGAGTCCTACATATGGTATCGTGGATGCACACACCTGAGGAGTCTCATACTAGGATAAAATAGCCGTTTAGTGCTTCCATATTTTCCATGGTGTTTTAGCTTAGATCAATTCATGAATTCATTTGGTAAAATTACTACAATCTCCACAAATCCCCATTCTGGTAACTGATATTTGTTTACTATCCTGTCATACTCATTTCTAAAATAGTTCAAACAGTGTATTCTAAAGCTCTTTTAATTTTTAATAACGTTAACATGGTTTATGAAATGTAATTCTACAACAGATGTGATACATTAAACTGCAATATTTAGTTTTTTAATTCACCGGCCAAAATACTTTATTGATAATACAGTTATAATGAAATGACAGTAGTTGTTATATCATAAGCGAGACTGACAAGTCCTGGAATCGAACCTCATGAGGTGGGGTCGTAGATGTGCACCGCTGAGGGGTCCCACAGTAGGACGAAACGGCCGTCCAGTGCTTCCAGGTTTTCCATGGTGGTCTAGCTTCAGATGACTCATGAATTCAACTATAAAATACTAAAATCTCCACAAAACCCCTTTTGACAAATACTTTTGCTAGATACTTAATAAATAAAGATAGATTATTAAATAGATAATTTTCATGATTTATTTATTTACCAATCTTATTTTGTTAATTTAATAAAATATAGAAGATAGAATATATCAACTACTATTAAACAATTCTAAAAACCATTTTGCTGTAATAAAAATATCAATAAAAATGTTTAGGATTTATCATATTGAAATCATGAACCCCCCCTCCAAAAAAGAAAAAAGGAATCCCAGTTTAACTTATTTATTGAATATATCTACTATAGTGATATCTTTGATTCTATAACGGAGATTTTTATGATAATTAAATGTTTGAATTTAATTTCCTTTTACGCATTTTTGTTACAGTGGAATAATTAAATTATAAATTTCGGTTGATTATTCTATTGAATTGTAAGCTAATTAGTGAAAGTATGATAATGAAAAAGAAAACAACAATAACAGTGTTTACTCAATCATTGTAAGCAAAGATGGACAGTGGCTAGCAGTGGAATCCAGGACTCGTCAGCTGGATATACCTGCATCTCAGAGTTGATGTTCACTCTGGGACTCGAACCCAGTAGCATTCACTTCAAACGTCATTGCGTTATCCACTCAGCTACTGAGTCCTGATAGCCACTGAAATTCGTATAACTAAAGATAATTTGTTTATGTATGACCTTTTAATAAATGTTATTTTTCGCTTAGAAATTTAATGTTTTAATATGTAAATACCATTCAATTTTTATTTATTGATCTCATATTGTATTATTGTTTATGAAAAGGTGGCAAAAGTAAGCTGGATTATTCTGACGGTAAATGGACATAGAAAAACATCAAATTATGTAAGGGATTAAATATATTTTATATATTTTAGTTCATGAGTCAATTGAAGCTAGACTACCCTGGAAAATCTGGAAGCACTGGACGGCTGTTTCGTCCCATTATGGGACTCCTCAGCAGTGCGCATCCACGATCCCACCTCACGAGGTATTCCATGGTGGTCTAGCATCAATTGACTCATGATCTCAACTATGTAAAATTACTAAAATCTCCACAAAACCCCCTTCTGTTTAAATATATACATTTATCTTACATTGAAAGTTTTTCAATGTACAACCAAATGAAAACCGTTCAGCTCATAAATGAAAAATAATTCGGTAATTAATGCTGTAGGAAAATTAAATTTTCAAATGTCTCATGACTCAGTAAAAACTATTTTTTCTCTAGATTTTCTACTTATTGAAATAGTACAAATATATCATTATTTTTATTATTAAAAATTGACTTGATACTCAATTTATTTATTATCTGTACATTAACTATAAATATCTAGTCTAGTGTAATGACACAAAATTTAGTTATCAATCAAATTTATTACTATTTAATATGCAAAATATTTTATATAGTTGAGACCATGAGTCAATTGAAGCTAGACCATCATGGAGAACCTGAGAGCACTGGACGGCCGTTTCATCCTATTGCGGGACTCCTCAGCAATGCGCATCCACAACCCTGTCTCGAGAGGTTCAAATCCAGGACTTATCAGTCTCGCGCGCGTGTACATAACCTCTAGACCACTCAGCCGGCATCCAACGGCGTTAATGCCTAACAAAAGATTCAATATTTTATTTTAATTATGCAAACTATCAGCAAAAGATATGTGTTTTTATTTATATATTTAAGTATGTAAACGGCATAAGTGTAATAAAAACTTTTAATCTATTATGTATATTCAATGAGTATGTACGACTTATTTTTATAATCATATACAATGAAACGATGTTATTTCTAAAGCGGTAACTAGAAGTCATGAAATATTGGAGTGTTTAGACAAAGTTTTTGAAAAAGCGCTGTTACAAGAAAGTACTGACAACAAATTAGTAGTAACAGGGAATTGAGAGAAATTCCTTATTCTACACATATTCACTTATCGATTATCTCAATAGTGTTGGATAGCCTTTATTTTATTTTACAATATATATACATGATATTTAAATTCCCTTAACTAGATGGTTTGGACTTGAAAATAGGCACAAGACGAATTATTTATATGTCGGACGTCACTGTTGTTAAGTCAAAATTCATTTAATAAGATATGATTATATGATCAAGCTTCAGTTCTTTTTGTAGATAATAAAAGTCAGAATAGGTGAAGGACATAAAAATATACATAAATAACCTGACATTTTTACGATCAATTGTTTTGACTTTTATTATCCTCGTCTTATACTGTCCCTATTTTATCATTCACTAATAATACTCAATATAGTAAGTTTATTCGTTCTATTCAGACATTTGATAAGAATAAATGTTAAACAACTGTTTTGTTCAGCAATAAATGACGAAGGGTGGAAAATTTATTTACTAAAGGTTATGCAGTACTACTGTCTTGTCATAATTTTATTATTTTCCGGCAAATTAACAGTTGTTCAATTTTTATTAAGGTCTTGAAATAATTTCAAGTAGATAACTACTGAGAACTAAGAAATAATGAACTACTATTTCATTCTGGTTTGAAATATCCTAGCGCTTGGGATCCACGACCCCACCAAAGACTGAATCCAGGACCTTCAGATACACTTTTTCTAAACTTAAAGTTGATACGTTTGTTTTCTTGCCTCTTCATCGTCTTAACTGTTTTTAAATTTCATGTTGTAGTGAGCAAAACATCGGTTGGGGATAATTGAATGTATTTAAGCATAAATTACAGACTATCTCACTAAATTCTGATAACCATACAATGAACAGTTACTTTGCAATTTAACAACCAATTGTCTCAATCTTCACTGTTTCTTCTGTAAATATCAGTCCATCTTTTCTGATCTCATTGTTCATGCATTTTCATACCAAATGCGCTTTATTTCAGTTCTTTCCTTATCCGTGTTCTACCAAAATACATTCTATGTTTGACCATCGCCATATACTACTTGTGTGTATATAAGTAGACCACACTATACTCGTCCCCCTTTAAAGCATTCGTTCATGTGGTGGTTCTGCTCGCCGTGCACACCTTCTTTTTGTACTGCAGTCTGTGCCAAGCTCTCCGTTAAAATGTCGAGTCCGCGGCGCGTTGACTTCCACAGCTCCGTCGACTTGCCGGGGACTAACATCCAATATCCACCCGGCACCTGGGACGTTCAACACCTGTACTCCACCGGCCTGCCGAGTCATCTACATCCGATGTCCGCCCAGCAGCCGCACGTCCCAACGCTCCTCTCCGTCGACAGCGCCTGCTACAGCCAACGCCGTCCCGCCAGAAAACTCCACTCGACGTCACCTCTCCGCACCAGACCACAATACAATATCTTATTATTTGCTCAGTTTTTTTTAGTTATTTAATCATTATATAGTTTACTGTACACATTCATATGATTGTCATCAGCTTCTAGATGTCTTTTCTAGCTATTTAAATGTTATTTAATAGATAAAAGCTTCAGTATTAGTATGTGCTTTATTGTACATGAAGAATATTTACAATAAATGCATTTATTCAATTCGTTACTTTGTTTCATTATGAGTATCTAAAACAAAAACCTCATCGTGTTCACTATTTCCTATTTATCAATGAATGAATAGATGAATATAAAAAAATCAAGAAATTCCCTGAAAGGAAGGAGAAAGTCTTTTGTTACTAAGATATAAAAAAATAAAATGAAACATTTTTATTTGTGAAGATGTTACGTACTACTTAAAAAGTATTACTATTCATAAAAATATGACATTTTTATGTATATGTGTAATGGAAAATAAGGGTATATATAACTACGTATGATAGGACAAACTATAATAGTAATATAGAATGAGGTATTTCCAAAAAAAGGGAAATCGAATAATTCCAAAAAAATTTAATTCATTTTATAACATTAAAACATTTAACACAAGTTTGATTGGTTATAAAAATAGGTTGGATATAAAAAATATAAAAAGAAGAAAATAGAATAGTAGTAATGTAATAATGTTTATTATTTTGAGTGATTGTATAACCATTTTTTTGTATTTTTTTGTCAACAAATTGAAATATATTACAATTTATGAATTTACAAAAAAAGATGATGAGTTTTTTTAATTTTTAAAGTGTTTAACGTTTCAATGATATTTTGTTACTATGTAGAATGAAATTTATTGAATTTTTGAAATGAATATTTGTTCATTTATTAAAATTTTTTCGTTTAAAATGTTATTAGAATATATTAAATAAAATAATTTAACTAATCATGTGACTTGTGTATATACTTTTAAAAAAAAAATTTGCTACAATATAACAATATGATGACACGTTGGTGGCCAGCTTGAATATTTGGGTTATCTGTTCCTGTTATCCATTTATTTTTTGTTTGCTTTAACATATCATTATGTACAAGTTGCAAAAATGTACAATCAAAGACATTGTGATGCCTAGCAATGTGTGTTGAAAAGATTGTACATTTTATAGATGTTGATTCTTCAATTTCTAACAGCTAACTGAAGATCACTCAATATTTATCGTCAGGATTGACCAAGAAGTAACAAACGGAAACTTGTTGAAATATTTTATACTAATAATTATATACTGTACCAAAAATATAATATTGAATAAAGCCATTAATAATAATATTAATGTTGGGGGGAAAATGGACATTAGTTGTCTTCACCTTCATGGTACTATTAGTAGTTCTACACTAACTGAAGTATCTTTGAAAAACCAGGTATCGATAGATGACTCTTCTGTTTTATAATAAAACTGTTTGTCAGTATCTACTCACGACTCATCCTGGGATTGGACCTGTAATTTTATAATCTTCAGGCAAGCACGTTATCTTCCGACTACCGGAATATAATCCAAGAGTCTGTAATTCCTCCGCTAAATAACAATCTACCTAATGCTCAATTTATTCCAAATTATCAAGTCAAAGCTTGGTAATGATACCTACAAACTAACTTCGTAATGTGATAATTACAATGAACTTAATTGGTCATAAGCTCCTACTATAACTACGGGAACATACCTGAAATCTTGACATTTGAGTGCACATGATAATGGCTGATTTAGTCTTGATTGTGTATTTTTTGGGTTAGTGTGCTTTTCAATTTAGAGTCATAAATGTTAGCATGAAAAATATGTTATATCCAGGTCATATCCTAATGGTTTATCTAATGGTTGTCTAACCGATCTCACTAGAAGTAAACAAATATCTTAGTAAGGATGACGAATCACATTAATTAGAAAATGGGTTTTAAAGTCATTCGATTTTACTTCAAAAATCTCAAATACTGAAAAGCTATATTTATTTATGAAACATCCTTATTATGAATGATTGCTAAATGTACTGTTTGCAAGTAGGTAAATTAAAATTGATTTGTATAAAAGTCAAAGACAATATCATCTATCGACATATAAAATAATCACTCAGATTTGCTAGAAAATTTTACATAAAGTTTTCTTATTTTATCTGTTGATTTACCAATACCTTTAATAATTTTTATAGTTGAGATCGTGAATAAATTGAAGCTAGACCACCATAAAAAACCTGGAAGCACTGGACGGCCGTTTTGTCCTAATGTGGGACTCCTCACCAGTGCATACCTACGATCCCACCTCGTGAGATCCGAACCCAGGACCTATCAGTGTATCGCGCGAGCGCTTAACCTATAACCCCTGAGCTGGCATCCAACGGTGTTAATGTCTAACTTCAACCGATTCACGAAATTGAGTGACACATCAACCAATGTCTTCAGTGAGTTACCATCTCACAACAGGCAAAATATCAGCTCTTGTAGTGAGATTTTATTTCTTTCATTAAACTTTGAAATTTTAAATTCTTTTGTTTGAACGTGGGATGTTTTCGGCCATGTACTAGTGTTACTTAAGTTTTGCAGCAAAACAAGTAAAAATTCAAAAATACGATAACTGTAACTTCAAAGATATCTGTGAATAAAAATGTTTGTTCGTGATGAGGTCCAGTAATATTGCTGACACAACATTCTTCCATCTGATATCTATATATAAATTCTATATGTTTAAACGCATATTTTCAGTGGTAACTCATAATAGATGAGTTAATTACAAATACAATATTTAATTTTATCATTCCATATTTTTTTAAACTTGGATTACCTTACTGTGTAATAATAATAAACATTATAGGGCCATTGAGATGTCACTGAGCCCTAAAAAATCATCCGGAAGTTGGATCACTGAATATCGAACAGATCATCGGTCCCCGTCAAGGTCAAGGAAACCAACACGCCTCACTTAATAGTATGACATGGACTGGCTTATGCAGTGGTTGTCTCATTATCTCCTCTGTACTCATTCTTACTAATATATTACCGTATTAACGTCCGCTGTGTTGTGTGGTCTTCAAAGCATCCATAGTACATTGATATGACGAAGGGGGTAACCCACTTTAGGTGCTGACCGCGAGGTGTGATTTCGATGTAAGATGTCAGTCACACCATCCCTGTCGAACTCGAGTAAGCCCCCAGTCATTCGACATAGATCGCCAACGTTGATGATCTACAACCTATCAACTTTGTTTTTTATACTGCTAGTGTATGTGTTAATAAAGCCAGAATATTTTTAATATTAAGTAATCTGAACTACATTTAAAAAATCTCCAGTATAGATTATTGGAAGAAGTATTGTATTGATTTAAGGTGATGTAGATAATATGTTTAACATATTTATCAAATGCTAATGTAATATTTAAGCAAAGGTGGATAGTGGCTAGTAGTCGAATCCAGGACGCACGTTTCGTCCTACTGATAGTCACTATCTATTTTTGCTTGAAAAGTTTATGACTTTAGGTAATCCGCATATTATGTATTTATGCCAACAAGAGACTGATCAATTAAAATCCTAGACAACAATAGGAAAATACAACCAAACAACACCAAGTGAAGTTAATGTACTATGTAAACATGATAAAAAATGACAAATGAGAAACACGACATATATTCGATTATAACACTAATTTTTTCACTTAAAATCATACAATGGCACAGAAAGAATTATGGATTAATTTGTTTTAAAGTGAATTTATTTATTTTTATTGTCAAAAAAATGATCGGTTTGTAAATTACAAATATTCTGATATTCAGGTTACTAAGAGGTAATAAAAAAAGAAAGTTATGATAAATGGGAAAATTGATGTGTTCAGTGTTTTGGTGAATGCCTACTGTCATAATTTTCAATATTTTCGAAGAATAATATGTTCTTCTCATAACGAGAATATATGTTTTAATTAATTTGACAATGTTACAGATGTTTCAAAATTATCGGATGGTTCGAATTCAATCTCTTAATAATAATAGTTGAAAACGTTTGATGAACTATCTCTATCCTAAATATTCTGCTTTTATTAAACAGATGAATTGTGGCTAGAATAGAAATCTAGAAAGCATGTCTTGTTCTATTTGGAATTTATCAGTTAGATAAACCTGGGTCTGTGTTGATCTTCACATCAGGACTTGAACAAAGGACCTCTTGCTTCAGATACCTAGTGCGTTATCCCCTGATCCACTGAGTTGGAAAGTAATTAGTTTGTGCAAACGGGATGTACTTACTTCAGTTTGTATGGGCGTGAACTATAGCTAAATAAGACAAAATGTGCTTCTTGTGTTCTAATAATCCATAATCCATCTAATCTATGTCTTGTGATTATATAGTTATATTGGGGCAATACACAAATGATGCACATATCCAAATAAGACTGATGAGAATCCAGTCAACATTATCGAGAACGGGATTCCTCGATTTATTACAAATTTAATTAGATATTCTGTGTATTAATAGATGTGTTTTTGAGATGTTCATGAATTATAGTAGAGCTTTTTTTGAATGTCAAGGTTGTTGATGCATACTTTAGTCTTGTTATTGTTTCTAAAGAATTGATATTACAACTTTTAATTTAACACATCTTTATGGTACAGAAAACATAATTTTTTTATTTAGAAAGATTTATCTTCATCCTATCAGGTGTGCTTCATCGACTGATATGATGTAAAAACCAATGAAAAATTACAACGTATAAACTACAATCATTTTTATGGTCGGAAACTTTTGATGAAATTCACTTGAAATTTACCCCTGGATTAATCAAAGGACAATTTAGTTTTTATATCAATCACAATAACTTTAAGAATATTTAATTGAAATCCAATTGTCCTTTATCCAACTTCATTCAACTGTTGATATGGAGTGACGATCGTTACATGTTCTCAACAATATGTAACTTACTACCAACATGGTTGAATTTCTCCAGTCACTACCAATTTTAAAACCTTATCATAATTTTGGTAATAAGATATCAGTTAGAGTGAAGATTTATCGGTCAAGTGTAATAAGCAAGCTCAAAAAATTATTTGATTTGCATTAACCGATGATTAAGGGTGTTATTTAAAATAAGTTATTTTGCAATTTTTCAATTCTTGTTTTTCAGTTAGTTCCTACTTCTTAATGTTCGTTCAAATGTATAGTGATATCTTAATCATTTTAACAGTTCCACATTACTTAACTTTTGATTTTTATTTCATTCATCCAGCCAAATAATTCACTTGAGCTACAAATCTTTTTCACCATTTCATAATACCATCACCATCATAATACGAATGTAACCAATAGTTCAAGTAAGCCTGAAACGTTGGTCATTGTCATTGGTCATAGTTCATTTTTCTCAAATAACTGTTTATTTTTAATGTATCTCTTAAAGTGATAATGCAAAGTATTTATTTTATATACAACAAACTCTTCAGAATGAGGTGAAAATTCCGTAAAAATATCCAGCATCCATAATAAATTTATCGCGAGTTTTATATGTGACAAATTCTTCAGTATGTGTAATTTTATTTAGATTTTTTTTCATGTTAACCTAATTGATTTCATTTAAATGAAAACAAGAAATTGAAAAAAAGCGATCAAACAGAGAAGTAAACATAACTAGGATATAACCAGATATTTAACTGAATATTAAGAAATAGGAAGTAACTAAAAGTCGAATTGCTAGTACATTTCAAATGTCATTGGGAATTTGGAACATTGGAATGTCAGATAGAATTGGATTTTTCTACAATGATTCAGATGAATGCATCATTATCATAGTCGATATCATCGATTAATCTTAGACAGACATTGGAAGCCAGGAAGCACCAAATTCGCACCAATTTCGCGAATCGATTCCAGTTAAACACAACTGGATACATGTTCAATGGTCTGGAGATCAAACACTCTCCAAGAGGCGAGAATTTTCAGGTTTGATCCCTTGTGTCGCAGTCGAGGAAGTGCGCTTCCGACAAGTTCCCTACCTGAACGAGCCAGATGTCCAGTGCTTCCTGATGTTTGATGGTTGAGTAACTTAGATTAGCTAGCAACTTTAACAAACACTCTCAAATTATTCTCTTTTTATTTTCCTAATTTACAGACCAGATAAAATCCTTTGTAAATAGGTTAAATAGGAATTTATTAAATAATTATATTAGAAAGATAAATTTTAATTAGTTGTATTATTAACTTTATGTCAGATGCCAATAAATCTTTCTATTTAGTCTTAACTTGACACGGTTAGCATAAAGTTAGGTAGTTCTCATAATATCTCCATACAACTAGTGTATATCATTATATTAATATAATCAAAAGATTTTTGAGTATATATGATGGATAGAAAAAGTATTAATAGAGGAAGAGTTTCAGATATATTCACAATATAATTGGCACAGAAACTTTCAGCTCATTAGCACTTCCCTACACTTGAACAAAAAGAATATACTGGTGTTTTGTTGATTGTTTATTACATCATTTTTTATGACACTTTAAATATATCAGTTTCCATTTTGTTTTTGAAATGCTTAATTATAATATAAGGTTTATTAAAAAAAATTACCATTTTACTTGCATACAATTTCTTTCACAAATGATTGATCACTGGGTAGTGATCAATGTCATTTGTGTCAGATTCTTCTACAGTGTAGATCGAATGCTATCGACCAAGTTGCAATGTGGCCACTAGTCTAGGTGACTTGACAATGTGTACACTATGTTGAAATAAAATGGTGGTCGAAGGTAGTCAACAGGCCCGACTGGGAGCATCAGGTCCTTCATGATTACAAGGACACTTTGCTGATGAGTGCCAAATAGCACAAAACCTGGGTCCACGGTTACCTACTGACTGCCTCCAACTACTATCTTATATAAATTCTTTACAAAGAAATATTAGTACAATGTTGTTTATGATTGAAGTCTTATTACAACTATATAATATTCACAAATATATTGAAACTAATCACATTAGTTAAGTTATGTTATTGCTAGTAGAAGAATTCAAGTCACACATTTCATTCCATCAAAAGTTAGCCATTTAGATGTAGATTACTCGTTGATTTCCTGACTGCTTAAATTGGTTTTAATAATAAACAAATAGATTTTTTATTTTTCTATTGGTAAGTCATTAAGACATTGTTGTAAGCCATTCTCTGTTTATAACTATCTTCTTGTAAACAGTTATCAAACTTGATGAGTCAACTGTTATCACTAAGGAGTAAAACATATGTTTGTTTAGAATCTATAATTGATCATTTCATCTATGGTGATTAGAGTGAAAAAAGTCACGGTGACTCGATTATTGAAATAATAAATGCATCTACCGAATGTACATAATGTACCATACAAATGCTAAGAACAGAATAAGATTTTGTACAGTTAAATGACACTTATGTACTAAGTATTTCATGAATTTATGAACATAAATATTGTACATTTAAAGGATTTGAGATAAGGAGTAAATTTATCATTAACTTTTTAGTTGTATCAAGGTTGGAAATAAGCGGAAATTCTTTTATTAAATACCTATACACTTATTGTTACTTTTCATTGAATATGAATAACAATAAAGAGTAGTAAAAGAAGGTATAATGAGGTGATTTGATCTGAACAGTGTGATATGTTTGTTCTATACATTTCTAACAACCTAGTCGTACATATACTTGTCACGGCATTTTTTTCACAATAAGATTAATAAAGGTCAACATAAACAAAAAAGAAACTAAGAAGTATAAAGTGATAATTAGAAATAAAGAACCTTAGGAAATATAATACGAGTAGGATAAGTTATTATATCATCCTAGACCTTAAAATGAATGAAAGATTATGAGGGTAAACTGAGGATTAAAACGAATTGTTCTTATAAACTTAAGGATGCTTGAGTATTCTAATAACTCAGTTCTCTGTGAACTTAAAAATATACCCTTGTTAATTTTTATGCAAGGCATTATAATTTATCTTAGGTTGAATCTTATAATCTGTTTCAGCAAATAATTGAAACAGGTAATAAGATCGATCAATAGAGAGCTTTTTCAAATCAACTCCATCTTCTTGTTAAACTAGAGAAATTAAAAAAAGAAGACTAGTGTTCTCAAATATAAAAAATATTTCTAACAAACAGGTATGCTTTTAGTGTTATTTCATTGTTTTAAGCTTGTCTCAGTACAATTGAAGTTAGTCTTTTGACATAACATTGTTATTATCTAATTCCAAAAGAAAAAGTTACTCAAGATGCTTATAGTGTACTTATTGTAGATATTCCTTGTAACAGCATAAATACAGCAGAATACAATGAGTTCACTTTATTTCATTGCTTTATCTTAAGCAATATCCAAGCTAATAAGTCTCATTATTTCAAATTGTTAACAAAAATTGGAACTTAAAAAAAAACAAGAATTATCATTATTAATGGATGAAGTGTTTAGAGTGTTGATACAATCCAGTATTTAGGTATAAATAGGATTTTTATATTTTCTTGGAGTGGTAGTTCTAAAACACTTAAATTAATTTTGTTACCAACGTTAGAATTATTTATTGAGAACCCTTTTAAGTATGTAGTTACTAACTGTAGAGATATCGGTTATTTGTTATATCTTAATATATTAATACTTTGTATATTTTAACCATATAATGTACCTTAGTAACTATTTTGAGTTTATTAACTTGGTAACCTTTATTTTCAACCATTTGTAATCTATATCTTTATCCTACAAATAAATTCAACTACTTAACGTAGATAATTATGGATTTAAGGAAAATGATTTTAATCATATTTTGGAACAAAGAGAAACGTAACTTATGCCGATGGATAAAACTAAGACTATTCGTTTTTAGTTTTTTAGGGTGCTTGTTAATTTCAACGTAATTTACGTCACAAAGAGTTACGAAATGTAATTATAATAATCATGATAATGAGACTAATTAATCCATGATACATTCATCCTGTTATCCTTATTCTACCTGAAGAATTCGTGTATCTTTACAGTGTTTTTTATGTGTAGTTTTTTTTTCATTTTTTGAATGTTCATTTAGGTATTTGTCATAAAATTTAAAGGAAAATTTTCTGTTTGTCTGCTATATTATCAAATAACTATGATGTAATAGAAAATTTGTGTTAAAATAGTTTGGAAATAAAATTAATAAGATTAGTTACGAATCAGTAAATCCTCACATTATTCATACATACAACAGGTGCATAATTGTTTGTTATCGATTGAGATCATGAATTGATGAATTTTAGACTACCATTAAAAACCTGGAAGTACTGGACGACCATTTCGTTCAACTATGGCACTCCTGAAAGGTGCGCATATACAATTCCGCTAACGGGATTCGAACCTAGGACCTATTGGTCTTGTGCGCGAACGCTTAATCTGTAGACCACTAAATTGACATCCAACGGTGTTAATGTCTAACTTAAACCAATACATGAAATTGAACGATTATCTTCCATCGTCTGAGGTAGAAGGCTGTCTGTGCCTCACACGGATCAGACTTCACTGGTGGCGGTTTCTCACTAGAACTCCAAAACTTCCCTCACAGAGCTAGTTACTAGTGATCTTATGGTAATTATCAATATGGGGTTGCGGATATTGTTGTTATATTTAATACTATGATGCGACAAAATGAATTCATGCTGAAAATATAAATAAACAAGTATTGATTTGATTTCGAACAACTGATTGTAACTGTTTCCTTTATGGATAAGAATTAATATAGATAGTTGGATCTAGGAGAAGTGAAAAAATTTATTATTACTATTAACCAATTTAGTATTACTGACGTTACAAGCTGTTGTTAGAAGATATGAACCTTTAGATATCATTTCAGGCATTTAGAATGATAATGAACCGAATGAGAAACTCCCTTTAGGTTTCGTGTTTCTAATCTTCGTCAGAATAATTAAGGTACAGTAATATAGAGTCATAAACTGTAACTCAACACTTTCATACCTTTCAGTTGTTGCCCATATGATGAAAATTCCGTGACATAAACTTTAAAATTTCTTTGAAAAACAGGACTATTATTCAAACAGGTAAAAACCTATTTGGTATTATCGTGTCTAAATAACACATACTGAAAACGTTAATGAACTATATTAACAAAAATATACTGCTTGTATTATACATGATATTTGTTAAGTATACTTGAAGAAAACCATAATTTCTCTTCATATATCATTTTTATTAAAGTGCATTGTTCGAAACCTGTAAAGTTTAATATTAAAAACACTAAAAAAAATCAGTTTAGGGGATCAAACGATTAACAATTGATTTTCATTCTCTTATTCGGATTTAACAATAAGGTATTTTTCATTAGTAATACATTGAGTTTAATTTATTTAAAAAAGCTTTTAGTGAATTAATTATATGAAGTTAGATATTAACACCATTGGATGTCAACTCAGTGGTCTAGAGATTTAAGCGTCCGCGTGCGAAACCAATATGTTTTGGGTTCGAGTCCTGTGAATAGGATCGTGGACGTGCAATACTAAAGAGTTTCATATTAGGGTGAAAAGGCTGTCCAGTGCATCCAGATTTGCCATGGTAGTCTAGCTTTAATTGATTCATGAATTCAACTGTTAAATTATTTATTTACTAATTTTGGTGAGTGTACTATTTATTTTCATAATTATGACGTTTTTAAAGTTAGAAAATGATTTGTAGTTGCATTGATATGACATGTTTGCAATACTCAATGAGTTTAAATATTTCATAATTAAAGTTTATATATATATATATATATATATATATATATATATATATATATGGTTAAACAGTTCTTATGGATAGTTAGTGAAAGCACCTTATACTATGTGAGTTAAACGTTAAAACGTTTTATATCAATGTAGAAGTATAAAGTTTTTTGAATAATGCAGATAATTTAATGTACTATTTTCATTGCAATCAACGTGTGTGACATAATTCAGAACTACTGATCTTTTGTATCTCCTTAGATTTTCAGTCTCAAAAATATCTCATACTTTTGTTCATATACCATGAACCTATTCTTTTTTGTAGAATCATATCTTCTATACCTAATCCTTTTTATTATCACTAGTACTGTTGTCACTCTCACTACTAGGAGATTTACTTTGTCTATTTCATTTCACTAGTAGAAGAGTGGCCACATAAACTCAACAAACATGTACCAGGTTCTACGTAAAGTATGAATGAATGACTGACTGATAAGTAGCTTGAAGCTTAGTTTTTAGTCTATTAAAACTTTATTATTAATATACATGTCCCTTAATTGCTACTCATCATTCTAGATTTATGTTACTCATGATTATAATGTAAGTTTACATTACTAAACATAATCAAAATCTATCCTATAAGACATTTTTATTATACATATATATATATATATAAGTTGTAAAATTCCATTTTGTTTTTAACTTGTTTGTATATATATGGGTTCAATGTTTAACGACAGGATGTTCCATTAGTTATGGAAGGAATTCTACTTAAGCAAAATTTAATTTTTATCCGTTTCGAGTGACAGGAGTAATTAAATTACGACAATATTTTCACTTTCACTAACTATTCATTGAATTATTGATGGAGGTATTGAATCACTTATGGCCATATCACAACTATATTGATAAAATTATATCATCAGTAAGGACTAGGTAAACAAGACACTGGTTAATACTCACTAATCAATGATTGTAAATATATCAGCTACAAAGGAGATCACTTCCAGTATTTCTAAAGTTCATCTCAAATAGTTAACAACTAAACTAAAATTAGTCCAATAAGCAACACAGAGTCAGGATTCATTTCTTTAAGTCGATTGAAACAAGACTTGTACTCAGATACCGCTTGCACCGTAATATCGTTGCGACGAAGGCCTCTACTATATTAGAATGCAGACAATGTTCTGGATCGTTTTCCAGTTTTTCTCAAATAATTCTATACAGTTTTCTTTCATCGACCCATAATGCTTGATGTTAGGCAGTCGAGGAAATTTGACAGGATGTCCTGTACAAATGTGCCTTATTAGAGCTCTTAACTATGGAATGGAATTATAATTCACTTTTCCAAATGACACCATTAAAGACTTTAAAACTATGCTGTTATTGTATAGAGTGATCTTTAATATTTACATTATTTTACAGAAAACATGACATTTGTTATAACTAAGCATACAGTTAGTCCTACAAGCTTAAGACTTAAAAAGCACATATATCGACATTACTACAGAAAAAAAGTTTCGTTCTATCGTTAATGTCAATCATAGGGATACAGATTTGTTTATTACACCATATATATTTTTCGAAACTGTCTGTTTGTTTAAGTGGATAGTGGGTCTTTAATAAATGTCTGTAAGTATCTTCATGTAAACGGTTTTATATCTCCATTGTATACAAATATAATAAATCTATTATTTAACTGTTAGAAGTGTAGTAGTACCAACTTTTTTATTCTCTGCTTCTCAGAGGATTCTTAACTTGAATTTGGTCATTAAAGAGGAACGTTTGCTTTAAATTACTTGGGCAAGTTACAGCTTGATTGTTAGACTTCCATTAACCAGAAAGACAAGACAACACGTTAGTGACTACCACTGAATGACTATCATGAAGTAATTAACAATTTTTCAACATTAAAGTTGTATGTTTGCATATTATCAGATTGGTAACTAAGTTAGATGGTCTTTTTTCTGTTTTCATAAGTTTTATTGTTTCCATCACTTATGTTACTAGTATAATTGCTGTTTAATTAACAAAAAAAGCTTATCAGGTTCCTTATTGAAAGTGAGTTATAATTTCCTATAACTTGTCTATTAATCTGGAGTTCGACTCATGAATTACTTATTTAGTCTTCACACATTATGTATGAGGCTAGTGGTAAAAACTGATACACGTTTTTTGTATAGTTTTGGATTATTTAGCTTTACATACCTATATTCCGTTAGAGAGGTACGTCCATGACGTACGACATTAATTCAGGATACAAATATGATAACAAAGATTGATTGACTAGAGACATGAATATTAGCAACGGAAAATTAAATATGCTTGCCATTTTTTATTTAATTTGTTAAAAGTCACTTTAACGAACAATCTAACTAAATTGCTACTTACATAAGGGGTGTTCGTTTCTGCAGGTTTTATCAACATTATGTTTGATATGTAAAATTTCTTTTAAAAGACATTCGGTATACAAAAATTGTTTACCCTAAAAATCGCAAAGTACGAATACACCAGTGGAAAATATCAATAACAACTATTTACAAGGAAACAATTTCTTAAAATCATTGTATGATAAATATCTAAACCTTTGATCATGTATTAGCATAGTCAAGACGCTAGGGCAAAATAGTATTATTGGTTATTTTATTGTAACACTAAGATTGATTTACTAGTCAATACTAAGTAAGCGATTTTTTCGTACATGGCCTATCATCTTGAAATTTCATTGGTAGAATTATGTAGCCTACTAAAGGCTGTAGGGTGTCTATAAAAATGAAGTAATTCATTATATATAAATTAAGGCTCTATAAAGTCAAGTAATATCATTATATTTTAGTGAGAAACTAACATTATGGTTGTAATTCTTCAATATATTGTGTCTTCAATCATATTATAAAACATTATGTCCCGAAGTTCTTGTTTCAGTCATTTGTATGAGTCTGCATATTATGCATAAAACATTTCACGTAGATATTTAGATTATCAAAAACATTTTACAGTAAATAAAAGAAGTTTTTTTGCTAAATTTCAAACTATAATTTCTGTAAATTGAGTTGAAATGTAAAAAGATGATGCTGAAAGCTATGTTCTTTACCATTCATACGTATTACTGAAAACTAACTTCGTTTAATCATATTATGAATCTAGTTGTTTGATGAAATTCATAATATACTCTTACTAGCTGTAGAGAAATGGCTAGCTGTATACTAGATGTCTAGAAAAATGAGCCAAATCAGTATTCTCCTAATACAACAAACCAAATGAATTGAGTTACAAACTGTATAGATATATTTGTACGTCATTCTGATGACACTGAAGGCTTCCTTAAATTTAATCTGAACTCACTCTAATAGTGATAAGAATAGCTTTTCTGATCAAGACAGGTAAAATTAATATTTTGAAATCAGTTTATTTAAATTAAAATATTGGGGATCTAAAGCATTTACACTGTAATGTATTAATAGATATACTGATCTTAGATTTGTTTAGTTCAATTAGCTTTCCTGACTAAATTTCATTTTCGATCTAATGGTTTTCATTCCTGTTTAATTAAAATGAATAATTAAAACACGGATAGACATTATGAATTCAGTTATGCTAAAATGACTAAAAATATGATCTATCAAATTGTTTTATCTTTAATTAAACACTTATGTTTAATAGCATTCAACATAGAAATACCCATATGTAATCACGAAACTGAACCCTGGATACAAATCAGTTTTATTTAGATTTATCAATATACGACGAGCTATTGAAAACAATTAAATTTAATCTACGATTAAAAAAATAGCCGGGACAAATACGGAAATAGAAACAAAACTGAAATGTAGGTAATTTTGAATTGATTATACAAAGGTTTTAGTGCAACACTTATTGAAGGATTTAGTCCAATATAAATTAGGATTTTGAAATTTCTGAATTAAAAAATACATATTCTAGCTTCCAGAAAAATTTTTTATTAACTATCCCTACATTGTTGGTGACGTTACTTTCATGATTGCGATGGACGTTAGTTTTCTGGAACTCTGTATTCAGATCATAAGATTGACAATTAGTCCGACACAGACAAACTTCAGTTGTTAGTTTAAAGGTCATTAAATCCTCCATCATAGTATGCATTACGGACTAATCTTAGTTGGTTCGTAACTTAAAATCGGGGAGCACCGGACAGATGCCTCGTGAAAGTATTTAGATTTTGAGCATTCTTCATCCACGATCCTGTAATGGTGGATCGAACCCATAACCTGAGGTCTGCAGATTTAGGACTTTCTGGTGTTCAATAGATGTCTAACTAAGATCAATCCTTAATAAAAACTGTGAATTTAATTAAAAAAAACATGGATTATAAGATGAGGTTTGAAAACTAAACACACTGAGAAGCTCCCACATTCTTTTTCATTCAAAAGTTGTATTCGTAGAGGAAAACGGTAATTTTTAATCTGGTTGATTGTCAAGCTTTAGACAATATCACACTCGTCTAATTGTTAGTATTCTGAGTGTTGACAGATAAAGAGGACGCCTCCGAGAAGAACTGACCGATAAATTTGCAACAAATTCTACAAACTGAGTTGTAGTCAAGTGGCGATAAGTACCAAAGATTTATTTTTGAGGGAAAATATACAAAAAGTTATGATGAATTACTCAGATAGTTCAGTTAATATGTTTAATGTTATTGTAGAAAACCATGTACCAGAAGTTATTTTAAAACTAGCAACATAAACTCGCCGACAATGAAGGTTTTTATTACCAATATGAGAGCTGAGAATGACAATATTAAAGGCCATTGTATGCTTCCTAAGCAATGTGGAATTGTATTGTTAAACTGATTACTAACATTCTCAAAACAAACCACATATTCATACACAGTGAGTGGTTTTTCGAACTCAGTAGCTAAATGGATAACATCAGTATGAACATCCACTATAGGATGTAGATTTTTTTCAGCTGGTGAGTCCTAAATAGGACGAAATGCCCCTGCTGTATTCAACAGCTAGCCGTATTTAATCTATTCTTGCATGAACAGATTCAATACTGTTTTCTTTCAAATAAAGCTTGACAATTTCATATTCATTATTCGTGTTGTGTAATATAATAATCGTTTTCATTCACAACGTTTGCTTCAGTTATAAGATTTATTTGTTTGGGTTGTACAGGTGCTAAATAACTCGTTCGCTCAGGAAATGATATACGCTTATTAAATGTTACTCCACTAAATGAAGTTTATGAATGCTTAACACACCTTTGATGTAATATTCTGATATATTTGTGATATCCCGAAGAGTTGTAATACTTACTGCTATCTCGACATTCAAAGTTTAAGGTGATGCTTGAGATGTATTTAGATTTGTTCATTAGTCAATGATTTAATATATTGTGATTAGTTGCAAATAACGCTATAAACTACTTATAACTTCATAAATGAAAAATATCAACAACAAAAATTGAACGCGTTAGTGTCTATTGCTTAGTTTGAGAAGTCAAGGATGTACATCTTACAAGATTATCTCGGTAATTACGACAGACAGTACAAAATATTGAATAACCCTGTTGGTTTTCTGGAGTTGATCCAGATGGCTTCGGCTATGTAGAGTAACCGTAGTATACTGAATTTTAAATCTTGGATACTTTGAGTGTAAACTCACCAGTTGACCAATAATATTTTCCACTTGTCTACTTATGTATTCAATAAACGGAAACTTAAATTTGTTAGAAGGTAATCAAAATAAGTTGCTTGTTACGTTTCTATGATTCCTAATGATTTTACATGAAACTGGTAACTAAAAATAATAAACTCAGAGAAAAAGATAACATTTTAAACTAGATTATTCGTTAAATTCGTTTACTGAGTTCCCTACACTCAGAGGAGTGTGAATTCAAAATGAAGAAATTCTTACTAACAAACAGAGACATAAATCGTTTTTACATAAATTTATGATTAAGATTACTGAGGATAATTTTAGTGGCTAAATGATAAAATTATTCAAGTTATAATTTGCAATTTACTAAGGTGAGATATTTTACCACTGAGAATTAGTAAGCCATCATATGCTGGTTTACTCACCCATCTGACTGCATAATTTATTGGTCCCTATGTTTTACGTCTTGGATTCATTTGTACATAATTTTCAGACGTATCCTATCGTGTGGTCAAACTAATTGAAGAATACAAAACAATAGTACAACACGAAATCTGACAAGAATTTATATATTTCATACATACAGATCATCAGACAAACCATGATGAAGAAAAGAGGATATGAGTTATGTAACACATGGATTGAACTTCACAGTCGATTAGATTTATGTGTAGTCCAAAATGATTACCAAGCTTATTGGTAAACAGATACAGACACACCGACAAGGTTAATTGGTAAAGATTAAAAACCAGTTATAATAGAATAAGTATGGTGTGAATTACTTATGCGGACAGACATAAGTAGAAGGTAACAGAGATTGAAATTAGAATGCTTGTCAGCGGAAGATTGAGATAAATAGAAGAGAAAGGAAAACAAAGAACAATCGGGATAAAAACAGGATTGAAAGAATGATGGAATATGTAAAATACAATTGAAGAAAAGTAGCCAGATGACGTATTTAATGTATGATTTTCATGTTTTACAAAGGCACTGTGTCATTTTGCATAAAATTATAAGTTGATTTTCCCAACCACTCTTTCGTACACTACCTAAGTATAAATGCTTTATAGGATTGAAAAGGACATTTATTCATTGTGCTTGTTCAATTAAAAAAGAACATACATACGGGTTTCATAAAATTGCTGCTACACAATCTCTGCTTATTTGAGAAAATATTCAGACCTCAAGATATGACATTAAACTGTAAAAATTTGAAATATCTGTAAACATTGTGTCAATGTTTAGTAGAGATTCTAACCAGTTTAATTTACTTTAGAGGCTTACTTACTTACTTACGCCTGTTACTCCCAATGAAGCACAGGCCGCCGACCAGCTTTTTCCAACCTACTCTGTCCTGGGCCTTTTTTTCTAGTTCTATCCATTTTTTGTTCATTCTTCTCATGTCTGTCTCTATTTCTCGGCGTAATGTGTTCTTTGGTCTTCCTCTTCTCCTTTGACCTTCAGGATTCCATGTGAGGGCCTGTCTTGTGATGCAGTTGAGTGATTTCCTCAAGGTGTGCCCAATTCACTTCAATTTACTTTCGAGAAAACAATAATATCAACTTATATATCCAATATCCTGAGTGACTTCTTGTTATTTGGTTATAAAAGTGAGACTACACAGATCACGTCTCGTAATTTTGTGCTTTATTTTGATAAGTTAGTGAAAAATAAGATAGGCTATTTATTCATTGAAAGCTCCATCTTATCAATAAATTGAAATCAAATTATTAATGGATTATTGTCAGAATTATTTAAAATGCATCCATACAGTCAAATTGTAGACATTTTCGTATTATATAGTTAATGAAATTGACAGTGACCAAATAAAAACTAGGATATTAATCGAGATATGTCTTGGATAATCCTTTGAAAATATGTATACTAAATTCACCATACTGCTGAATAGTATGACGAGATAAGTTAAGATCTTAGAAAATGAAACAAAAAGACTATTTAAATGATATTGAGATTAAAATTAAAGGAGATTGCTAATCATGAAAAAGCATAAATTCATCAGAGGAGCCTAAATTATATCTTGTTGACTAACAGAACAAACATTTCTTTATTGCTTATAAATTACATAAGTAGTTATTTATGATGATATAAAAAACTAACCTAATGACATGTAATGTAATCTTTATTATCAACCTTCAACATAGTCTATGTTGTGAAATTCCTCATAAAACTATGAATAAATCTTTGAGGAATAATGTAACAATTCTTTTCAGACAACTCCCTTACTAATCTTATTATTTTCATTTAAATAAAATATAGTTAAAAAAGAGATTTTTAATCTTTTTCCATTCTAGATTTCCCCAACTATATACCAAAAAGAAAATCATGTGTCGTTCTTCTAAACACACACAGACACAAAAACAAACGACAACTTTATATCTATACATGTTGACGTGTTTCAAATGTCCATTCTCTTTTTACGTGTATTTCTAGCAAATATAATCAATTATTTAGCATTCAACTGATATTTATTCTGATAAATGTTACATTATGTTGTATAAAATAAGACTATTATAATATGTTTATCATAACTAACTGGTAAAAGAAAACTGATGTAAGAATAAACAATAATTCCTTATTGTATTTGTTTAATAAAGTTTAACATGATTTTGATTAGCTGAATTATAAAAAAAACACCAACGAAAACAAAGAATACTTGAGCGAACAATCGTTTTTAATAACTTCATCATCAGGCTCTACAGTTATAAGAACATAATTATTATGATAATTCACAAAGACCAAAACAAGGTGTGTATTATTGAATTGGACAATATTTTCATAGTTGAAAGCATGGGTCGATTGAAGCTATACCACTATGGAAAACCTGGAAGCATTGGATGGTTGTTTCGTCCTATTGTGGGACTCCTCAGCAGTGCGCACCCACGATCTCTCCTCGCAAGATTCCAATCCAGGACTTATAAGTCTCGCGCCAGAGAACTTAACTGATAGACCATTGAGCCAGCATCCGATGGTGTTATTGACTAACTTCAACCCACCCACAAAGTTGAGTGACACATCCACCAATGCCTTCAGTGAATTCCTACCTTACAACAGACCCAGTTGAACGCTACTGGTTACTGCTTCTCATTAGAACTCCAAGAAGTACCTCTTGAAATCAGTCACTAGTGAGCATATTATTTAAAAGTGTTATATGCTAAAAGTGGTGAACGTTCTCATCTCTTACGAAACACATACTTCAAAAATGTTTTATTTATGGATTAGAAAGATCATTTAACAAAGGCCAAAATGATTTAGAACAAACTGTTAGGTTACAATCAGTGTAACAGTGATAGAGCAAGAATGCAAATGAAAAAAAACGTGTGGATGAAACATATAGTAGGAGAATTTCATTTTGTTAACTGGAGGTAATAATGATAATCGTAATCTTAACAGTAATAATTATATCGTTGTATGAATATAGTACGTAATAAGAGAGGTGTTATCAAGGCAATTACGATAAAAATAGGGATCATGTGAATTGGGAAAGATGGATGTAATCAAAAAAATTGGAAAGGGGTGAATGGTTTATAATGTTCTGTTTAGGTATCCGGTTATCGAGTCGTAGACCAAGGTAAACATAGAGGCTGGATATACCTTTTCTGGACACATAACTTCAGTTTGCTGGAATTGATCCAGATGACACCAACTACTCTACATAGCCGAAGTCAATAAAAGTAATGAATAAAAAGAAACAAAAAAATTATATACACCATATACAATAACATAATGTGTTTATCAATATTTATTTAAATTTACAATGTTACATTATCTAAATTTATAAGACTAAATTCTGTTTATTTTCTTTTTTATTGTTACAACATACTTTTATCGGAAAAATGTCTGATTGGTGCTAATAATCTACTTCATAAATAAATACAGTGATAGTTCAACAATAAAAAGGAAACACATCATATCTTAATTTATTTTGAATTTTCATTCATTATGTGTACTTACCGACAAATAACAAGTATCAAGTGGATGCGCACTGTTGAGGAGCTCAATACTAGGACGAAACAGTCGTCCAGTGCTCCCAGGTTTTCCATGGTGGTCTAGCTTTATTCGACTCACAAAAATATATATATTAGTAATGTAACTTAATATTTTAACTCCACCTGTCGCTCCTCTGGGGGCTACTGCCGGTCCCAAGCACGGATAAAGGAGAAGGGTTGGGCATGGGGTTAGTGACCCCGTTCCGTAGAAAAGCTAACTCACCAGAAAAAATAATTCTAACGGTCTAATATGTAAACATAATTATATGAACAAAGAATATTCTTTTCAATAATTTCTCATCAGGTTCTACAATTAAAAATTAATAATCCATAAAAGATGAGTCAAGTTGAAGTCAGAGTACAAAACTGTAACATGTTAATCAAGGAGTGCTTGTAATGTAAAATAAAATCGAATTGTTAATGTTGAAATGACTAATATGAAGTGTTAACTTGAATCAGTTTATAAGTGAAATAAAATCGTAAGATAAATATAGTTGACATGGGGTAAGAGTGAATAATGGGGTTATAAATCAGAAATTACGTAATATGCAGAATAATATGAATTAGGTCAGATATAGTAGATAGGGGTGGATGCTGAATAAATTTCTCTAAAAGGTTAGCAAGGGTCAGAATAATAATATGTATTGTATTTCATTTTATATAATTAATAATAATGATAATAATTACACAATTCTTTCAATTGAATTACTCGGAATTGTTTTGTTTTTCTCTATTAAATCATAATGATTTTAACAGGTGAGGTCATAAGTCAATTGAAGTTAGACCACCATGGGGAACCTGGAAGCACTGGACGGCTGTTTCGTCCTAAATCATAATGATTCATCAGAAGTTGAACCTTCAATAGGTGAAACATTATGTGATGGCAAATGTATTAACATTCAGGAACTCAGTAAATGAAGCGTGAATTATTATTTTTTTGAAATTCTTTTCTGAATTCAAACAAATGATTTATATGATACATTTTTTAAACTAGATTGCATCTATAATAACTTTTGGGAACTTTGTAGTACTGTTAAAGTGCTTTATTTAAGCCTTCAGGTTTTTTGTAGTACAAAAGTATAATCCAGAGTTGTATTGCAATGGGAACCGTTATAAGTTACATTACTGCTTAGCATTATCCTAATATATACAAATAAAAAGTACAAAAACTTTGTTTACGTAGGAATTACCACATCAGTTAGATAGATAACACAAACAACAATTATCACCTCACTTGAAGTTTTTTCAGTGATTTGTCATTCTTTGAACAATGAAGCATAAATTAAATGATTGAATCGAGGTTTCGCGGATAGTTCAATCCATTATAATAAACTTATTTGCTTACTTATGTTTGTTACCCATTCGAGGAGGAGAAGAGGCCACCCACCAGCATTCTCCATCCAACTCTGTCCTGGGCAATACTTTACAGTTTCTTTTCATGTCCAATTCCAATTCCTGACGTAGTGTATTCGTTGACCTTCCTCGTTTTTATTTCCCTTCAGAATCTGAAGTTAGATCTTATCTTGCAATGCAGTTTCTTGATGCATGTCCTATCCAATTTCACAATAATAAAACCATTAACAATATGATTAATTATTATTTAAGATATCATGACTTTAAAGGAAAAGAAAATATTCTACCAAAATTAACCAATCAAATTTTTTATCAACTAATTTTTATTTTTTAAAGTAACTGTCCACAAAATAAAAAACATTTTCGAATAATTTACAAAATAGTTTTTCAATAAAATTAAAAATTACTATCGAATTAACATTTTGGATTTTCTTTGTTTTAGTTTTTTACGGATGGAAGACACTTTTGATTTTAACTTTAAGAAAGAATGACACAGAAATTTGTTAGTATAAAAGTTAGTTTACTTTTATCCAGTAAAAAAACACATTTGATTATACCTTAATCTTTACAAAAAAAAACGAGACGAAACAATTGTTTCATAGTCATTCTAAATTAATATTTTTTCTTATCAGAGAAGGGTTTTTGTGGATATTATAGTAATTTAATGGTTGAAATTATCAGTTTATTAAAGCTAGGCCACCATGGAAAACATGGAACCACTAGACAAACTTTTCATCCTATTGTGGGACTCTTCAGCAATGCGTTTCCACTATCCTGCCTCACTTCCATGTTTTCCGTCGTGGCCTAGCTTCAATCGACTCATGATCTCAGCTATATAAAATTATCAAAATTTCCACAAAATCCCCTTCGAATAACGATCATATGTTCACTAGTGACTGGCTTCATGAGGTATTTCCTGGAGTTCTAGTAAGAAACAGTGGAGTTCTACCAGGTCTGTTGGGAGATATCAACTCACTGAAGACAATGGTGGATGTGGCGCAATGTCGTGAATTGGTTGAAGTTATTCATTAAAACCATTGGATGCCGACTCAGTAGTCTAGAGGTTAAGTGCTCGCGCGCGAGACTGATAGGTCCTGTGTTCGAATCTCGTGAGGTGGGATCGTGGATGTGTACAGCTGAGCAGTCCCATAATAGGACGAAACGGCCGTCGAGTGCTTCCAGGTTTTCGACGGTGGTCTAGCTTCAATTGACTCATGATGTCAACTATATAATACTTTTTTTAGTTATTCGTTTTTGTATATGTGCTTTATAAAATTTTGATAGATTGTAACTGACTTAAACAATATTTATGCAGAAGTCAATTGTTATTATTTTTTGTGTTTTTATCATAATAAACAAAGAATTGAATGATTTTACAGTCAAACTATCGAAAGTAACTCGCACACGTTTTTGACATAGACATCTTGTTATATAAGAAGTACATTATAATAGTCGTTAGAATATTTGTATTCTTTATTTCAGAGTATTCATTATTATTTATAATTGGTGACCTTTTGTCCTTATGCTCGAATACGATCTGTCAAACTCTTTATTCGTTATTTTTACTCGATCTTTTGAAGCTGTGACTTCTGTGTTCATCATCATATCATCATTAATATTCCCTTCATTCATTTGTTTCACATACAGTATATGATGTGACTTATAGAAACTAAACCACATGAACATTTATTCTAAGACTAATGTTGTTAAAGGCAAATCCTTGCCAAGTGTCTGTCGGTTGCAAAATATTTTCATTTTGTGATATATGTAAACGAAGTGTATAATGAAAATTAGAATTTTCCAGTGACTTTCCAATGAGTGAAAATTTTAATAACTTTGCTATTTGCATGAAATAATGATAATGTTTAATAAATTAGGAGGATGGATAGATCATTGAAATAAAACTTAAATGTATACAGCTATCAACAAAATTTTCGTAAAGATAGAAACCGTAAAGAGCTAATTAATGTTTATATGAAAACTTTGGGAAGCAGGTATTTGGGTTAGTAAAGAGATGAGTTTTTTGAAGGTTATTTTAATTTTGCAAATCCCCGAACCCTGGAAGAGACTAACAAGTAGGCTTGTAGTGAGCGAATACTTGAGTGGAGAAGACCAAATTATTATTCAATAAAAATTACAGAATGTCTCGGCGAAATATTAAAACTATACATATATCTGTAGACATATGTTGTACACACCGTAGGCTGATAAATTAAAATTATTTTACACATATTAAATTGAGAATATCTTCACCAGTTGTAGGAACGTTTGCTAAGAAAATAAAAATCAGAGTTTGAGACTACGATTAGCACTTAATTATTTCATCAATGAAAACTCCTAATTAAACCAATTGGAGCTTCCAAACATTAGACCATATGACGAGAAACTTAATGGTTCTTACTTTGACACTTGAAGACCTTATTTATTACATCTTAGGATAGGGTGTTTACACTAAATATGACTCTTAAACAAATACATGACAAAGGTAATCTTAATTTTGTTAGTTTTTTTGATAGTTAGTTCTTGATAGTAAGCATCATCAAACTAAACCATTATTCAAAACATTAAAATAAACAAACTCATATTGTTTATTGAATTTTATCTTTCATGTTTAGGACTGCTAGTGGTCAATCTCTTATTGACATATGTACATATTGTGCGGGTTGCCTCGATATTGCCTCAAGTCACAAACATTATAAGCAAAGATAGATGGTGGTTAGCAGTAGAATCTAGGACACGCGTTTCCTCTGTTCGGGACTCGTCAGCTGGATGTACCTGCATCTCAGATTTGATGTTTACTCCGGAACTAGAACCGCCGAGACTAAACTACATGGACGACCTTTGAACGAATCTTAAATGACCTTGAGAAATATTAGCCAATCAGAAGACAGTTAGTGTACAGTAAAAATTTATTATACAAAACCAAAGAATTAAAGTGGATACACTTCTTTTACATGAATCTAAAACTTCTCAAGGTCAGATATAGGTTCAGAAGTTCTAAAATCATAATGCATACGGTACAGGAACACATACATATGGCTCCATAGTAGTCGACCTCTAAAACCATGATAAAGTCTCAAAAATTCTATTAGCCTCGACCACACAGCTTCAATATTTTTGATCTGCTTTAGGGCTTAAAGTTAGAGTTAAGGTTTAGGGTTATGGTTTAGGGTTAAGAATGGGACTATATATTATGGACGACATTTGAGCGACGCTAGAGTGACTCTGAGAGTGTCAACATAATAACTAAGACTAAATGAGGGTTATAAACCTGAGTGAAGAATGTAAATTATGATTTACAGCTCATGGTTGAAGTTAGGAATTATACTTAGGGTTTTCATCAGGAACTGACATCAGCTATAATGTCAAAACTCTTTTTATACAAATGGATAATTGAATTTCGCGCCGAAATATTATGATCACTACTCTTGTAGACGTTGAATTATCACGTCTTCCCTAAAATCCGTTGCAAACCGACCGCATGAAAGCATCAGGTACCGAACTTAGCGCCGTGACCTTGAAAACCCGCAAAAGCTTCTGATTGGCTCGTCCATATAGTTTAGTCTCGCCCTAGAACCCAGTACTGTTCGCTTCAAACCCCATCACGTTATCCACTGATCTACTGAGTCCTGATAGCCACTAGCTTATCCAAAATTATTAGCAATGAGTCACTGAAGTTTTTCATTTTTGTCTTTAACCTAACAAAGCTAAATCGAGAATACTATGTCAAATGTTTCCTTTAATACTTAACTGGTGAGTCGAGATTGAGGTGATATTGAGATTTATTGATACTCTGTTCACAAGTTTGAAGTTTATCCATGTATTAGGTTGAAAATCTATATTTTGCATTTTTGAACAAAACTTAAACAGAGTCTACAGTAGAACGTTTAGTTCAGAAACTTGGTATACCCGGCCTTGCCAATCATAATACTGTCCAATATTTAATCTTGATAATAGTATATTTTCATATTATCTCATCTTCAATGACGGTACACATCTTCAAAAAAATTTGAGCATATCTTATGCATCTTTACTTATTTTGTTGTTATGATCCTTTTTCATCATGCCGAATCAACTTGTCATTTAAGTAGGGTTTGTTTTATTCACTTGTAGCAAAGAATAATGATAATGATAATATATTTCTAGCGAAAATTGAGAAAAGGATATTTGTTTTAGTAAAATTTAAACACTATCATTATTTACGTGAACAAGTGAATTATTGTTTTTTGTGTTCTCCATTGGTTATAACATTTATTCAAACTTCAGTTTTTAAATATAATACACGAAATAATAGGATTCAAACAAACAATACTAAGTTGAATAGGATTATTTGTTTCATTTTTTAAGTTGTTATTGTTTACTGAAGCGTGTAAAGGAAAGATGAGAAAGGAAAGTCACTCAATTTAAGCATATATATACATATATGACTTCAGTAATCTAGTGCATATTGTGTTACAGATATTGGATAGAGTTAGTAGTTGTTAAAGTCAAAATCCTTTTGTTTTATTTGAAAACAGATTTATTGAGAAGAGGGCTTTGAAAATATTCACACCTGCTTTAATGCTTGTATTTTAAATTTGATAACAGGAAAATCAAATTACTGTGGTTGGTGATGTTATTCAAATTTCAGATTGTTAATAATCGAGTATTGCTCATGGTGAAAAACTTTGAACTGGATACTAATTATTGTATCCTATTGCTAAAATGTAAAAACCTTTTAGTCACACTAGATTAAGTATTAAATCTCAATTACAAGTCAAGGTAGTTCGTCAAACTTTTGGGTTTAAAATTCCTTATGTTTTTGTAGATAGTGACTAGGTGTAAAGTGATTTTCAGGTTGTACTTAATCTCAGCATGCAATTAATCTTTGCATTGATTTCTGCTTACAATGGTCTAGCGTTAATCTCTTTTATTCAGCCTAGCTTATTTTCGAGTTATGTCAATCAATGGGTATTTTCATACTACTGATCTCATGTAAACGCAATCAACTTATGCATTAGGAGTTTTTTAGTATTATTTCTGTGTTTCAAATGCTTGCGCAAAATGTAAGGATTCTACGTTATTTAAAAGCATATCTTATAATTATTTGTAATTCTGCATCAAATCGGGTCAGAAACATCACTAGGATTACGATGTAAATCCATTGTAGTCCATGATAACAGACAAAGTATATTTTAATCAGTATCCTAAATGTTCATTCTAATTTGAAACCCTTCGAAATGATCTGACTAAAATAACAAGGTGTTTTGACAAACTAAATGTATCATGGGAATGTGAATACATCATACAAACTCAAATGAAGTGTGGTTTCTATAAAAATCATCAATTTTTAAGACTATGAATCGTTGAAAATGTTACAGTTTGTGTTTCAGATCCTCAGGTTTGGTGTATTACATAAAAAAATACTTAAAGTGGTACATTTTTCATAACCCTTTATTATATATATCAATGACATAATGTTTGCTATAAGAGTTTTTAAATGGTTTTCATTATCTGTGAGCATAAACCACAATTCTATATGAAGTGAATTGAAATAAACTGAGGAACTATTGGAAAACAAGGATTAACATATAGCTATTTTTCTGTAGATTATATTTCACACTTACTACCTGTGTATGTGGGAATGTTGTTCCTAATAATGTTTGTTAAATATTTTGTTCATAGTAGAAAGCATGAGTCAATTGAAGCTAGATCACCATGGAAAACCTGGAAACACTGGACGGCCGTTTCGTCCTATTATGGGACTCCTCAGCAGTGCGCATCCACGATCCCACTCTCGCGAGATTCCAACCCAGGACCTACCAGTCTCGAACCAGAGCCCTTAACCGATAGACCAATGAGCTGGCATCCAACGGTGTTAATGTCCAACTTCAACTGATCCACGAAGTTGAGCAACCATTCACCAATTGTCTTCAGTGAGTTCCTATCTCACAACAGACGTGGTTTTGAACTCCACTGGTCACTGCTTCTCACTAGAGCTCCTAGTTATATTTCTCGAAGTCACTAGTGAGCATATGATTATATTTATTATCAAAAGTCTAACTTCAATTGATTCACGCTTTCAACTATCAATTAGGATTATTAATGGTTTTCATAATTATCAACTTTGATTGTGTTTTCTTTCTTCCTTAATGTTGCTTGTAAAATATGTTACAAAATATAGAAATATTTAAAGGAAAAATAATTTCACCAATATATGTTGAAGATTTGGAATTAAAATTATGGTATGTATTTTTTCGGCAGATAATCAGTTAACAGATATTATAAGCTTGACTGGACTCAGTAGTTTAAACAGTAAGTGTTCGAGCGCATGTCTAGAAGTTCTGGGTTTAAATACTTAGGGCAGGATCGTGGATGAACATACTGGTATAAAATGGTCATCCAGTGTTTTCAGATTTTCTAGCTGTAATGGACTTATGAATTCAACTATTAAACTTCACTTGATTATTTAAATTTAAATACATAATCAGTGTATTTTTACTTAAAGTGTACAATTTATTAATTTTCTTTTTCCACATATCATCTGATTTTCTTAAAATATGATTGAATGACTAGATAGATATAAATAATAAACATAAAAATATAATAAATGCATTTTTATATTATTAAATGTACACCCTTTCTTCTATATTACAAAGAAAATAATCAGTAAATAGTATACGTCTGTCAATTCTTACGGAAATGGACTTTTCTTTCCCAATATGTCAGTTAAACCTTATTACATTATTATTTCATTAAGTATGTAATTTATAAGAAGCATAGAAACAAAAGACAATCTGATAGTAACTCATGTAAATGTCATCAATATTGATTCTAAAAGAATAAATAAACAAAAACAAACAAATCTTATCTAAAACTGTCATTTTTCTATAAAAATTTATTTCCTTCATAAAATAATTTTTCTGTTTTTAAAAAAAAATTTGATTGGTTATTATTTATTTTTATTTTTTTGATAATCTGTATCTAAACAATAGTTCAAAGGAAAGTATATTAAAAAGAAATGCCTATATGTCACCCCTTTTAATTGAATGGGATTACCAAAAAAAGTTTTTTTCCTGAAGTGAATGGGTGTTTTTGTTTGTTTGTTTTATCAAAAAAATGTGTTAATTAATTTGAATATAAAGTTCATAGTATTTTGAAGCAAATATTGAATATAAATAAAAAACTATAATGGCAATTTATTATTATTCTTTTTTATTTCTATATTATGTTCCTATATCTCATATGTACATAATTGGAATAGAACATTCAACTAGGAATAATACCGTTATTTATTTATTTAATGAAACACATAAATATTGAACGAATCGAGCGAAGAAATTTCTTTTCAATTAGTTTTTCATCATGGCTCTACACTAATATATATGATTTACAATAATTAATTCATATCCACAAACGGAACCTTTGTATCCAAAAGAAGTTTATACAACCACTCTCGCTACCTTGGCCATCGGTATAGCGGAGTTTGTAGCATAATTTCGGTAAACAATTATCTTATTCCTTCCATTTTTTGTATTTTACTTATTCTCTTCATTCGTCTCTTGATTCTTACATAACTACGATATTACTGACCATTCATCAAAATATTTTGTTAGTTCTTTCTTCTCATTTTTTTATATATTATGCAACGTAGCAACAGCTTGATTTTCGAATAACTACTTTTATTAGTATTAATCCTTCTCTTCCAATTAATGCTAGTTTATAATCGATGTCATTATATAATCATCACGTAACGTATCTACTCCATGAGTGTTATTTAATTATTGTAAATCATATATATATTAATGTAGAGCCATGGTGAAAAACTAATTGAAAAGAAATTTATTCGATCGATTCCCTCCTTTCTTAATTAACAAATGTCAAAATGGGAATTTTCACTTTACATAAATATTGGTACAAAGGAGCACCAGATATGTATGCGGCCCACAAATCTTATTTGAGGGCTGTGATACTGCCCAGGTGCATAAAAAACGAAAACAGGTGGTTTTCTTGTGGGGTCAAACCCTGAGTCTTTGACCTAAACGTCTGACCCACAAGGCAGTGGATCATTGTGTGGAGATGCAGTCTCATAGTATCCGGTGACCAATGATTGATTTATATGTCATTTGTTCCCTAAGGATACTGGAGCCCATATGCACCATTGGTTTGGAATCATGGTTTTCCAACTCCCTTAGGTGGACTCTCTGTGTCCACCAACCCGGTTAAAGCGCCGGACAATCGCTTTTTGTCCTCTCAGTTTTATAAACAACACCCTCGCCACAAGAAGGCAGTGAGTAGGACTTCCCTGGCAGAGACTATATACGCGTGGCTGTGAGAGCATTTCGAGGGAGAGAGCGGATTCTCCCCACTCTCGGCCGTACCAGGACATTTGGGGGCATTAATACCGTTGATAATTTGTAAAATAATATGAAACAGATTCAGTATACAAACAGTAAAACATATCTATTTTATTATGATATCAATAGTTTACAGTATAATATTAGAAAGTGTTATGTTAACTGAAATTTCAACTTTATATCTGATTATATACTTTTAATTTTTTTCATATGGTTCAATAATGAATCAGCTATGTGAATAAAATCATACCCAAAATAAACAATATATAATTTGTTGAGAGTACTAATGTTATGTCAATGCATAACCTGGGTGGTTGAAGAACCTCTGTTTTCGAAATATTCACTTGGAACGTAGGAGACCTGATAATATTTTGCACAATTTAAAAGGTCAGTCAACTGCCTAAGCGTGAAATTAATTAGGACATTCCACACAAAAAAATAAAATAGGAATGCAATATATGATTACTTTATTTATTTAAACTAGTGTGTGTAAACTATAGCTTTGCTTTTTGGTAAGTATTTAGAATACAATAGATCAATAGATTAATTAACCTAAACCAGTTCAGTTAAATTTAACTAGTTAGAATTGAGATCATAAACTGATCAACATTAGACCGTCATTCAAAATCTACAAGCACTGGACTGCTGTTTCGTCGTAGTATGGAACTCCGCAATAGTGTACATCCATGATCCCGCACGCTGGATTCAAACCCGGGAAATTAGATTTCGCGCGCAAACGCTTGACCTCTAAACCGCTAAGTTGACATCTAATGTTTAAATCTAACCAAAACAACATAACAACAAGGTAGTATCTTTTTTTAAAAAGTATCAGCTGGCCAAAATAAACTGAAATACAATGTAATTATTATTAAATGTTCACTTGCATTTTTAAAAGTTAGACAGTCTGTTGGTTTATAAACTACAGATTTATATTCCAATTTAAAATACCTGCTTTATAAAATTAACTAGAAAACGAGATTTAGATGGTAAACCGTATTAACAAACAATAAAACCCACATCAAAATTATGAATATAACTTTAATGTTTCTCTTCAGAGAATGTAGGCATTCATTTTAAACCATAACATTTAGTAAATTAGATATTCAGTATTCATAATATAAGTAGTATGTGTATAAAAAGTCATTCTGACATGTTTATACGAGATAAGGCACACACAAATTGTTTATTTTCTAAACTTGTCATTACGAACATGAAAAATATCAGTTAACAAATGATACATTCAAGTGAATATAATTGTCAACCTCACAACAAAATATTTATTATCAGAAGGGGTTTTGTGGAGATTTAGTATTTTTAATAGTAGAAAGCATGAGTCAATTGAAGCTAGACCAACATGGAAAACTCATTCTTTATATTATGAAAAATACTAAATCTCTACAAAACCCCTTCTGATAATAAATATAATCACATGCTCACTAGTGACTTCGAGAAATATAACTAGGAGCTCTAGTGAGAAGCAGTGACCAGTGGAGTTCAAAACCACGTCTGTTGTGAGATAGGAACTCACTGAAGACAATTGGTGAATGGTTGCTCAACTTCGTGGATCAGTTGAAGTTGGACATTAACACCGTTGGATGCCAGCTCATTGGTCTATCGGTTAAGGGCTCTGGTTCGAGACTGGTAGGTCCTGGGTTGGAATCTCGCGAGAGTGGGATCGTGGATGCGCACTGCTGAGGAGTCCCATAATAGGACGAAACGGCCGTCCAGTGTTTCCAGGTTTTCCATGGTGATCTAGCTTCAATTGACTCATGCTTTCAACTATGAAAATACTAAATCTCCACAAAACCTCTTCTGATACTAAAAATAATTCTAATGTTAATTATAAACATTAAATTGAATATTTTATGAATAAGTAAACATGGATGAATGATTGTTTACAGTCCTAAACATTCATAAAAAGATTCAAATAATAGAAATTTTAGTATATTTATTTGTTTCATTTAGTTCAATAGTTTCGGATTGATAAGAAAATCTGAAAAAGAAATTGTAAACCATTTTAAATGAAATAAATGTGAATTTCTTTCTTTTTTTTTGGTTTTCTCTGTAACACATGTTTATATCATTCTTCTTGAAAAAAGATGTATATTATGATTTATGTTAAATAATGTTGAAAATCAACTCCACCTTTAGCTGCTCCCTCAGAGACTGCCGGTTGCAAGCCCCGATAAAGGAGGAGGGTTGCGCATGGGGTTAGCGACTCTATCCCATAGAAATCTAACTTGCTAAAAAAACGTTAACCAATGTTGAAAATCATGTGATAAAATGAAAATAATAATTCATGAATTATATTTATATTCTTATTCATATAATGGTATTTGTGTATGTCCTTTGATCTAATTACTTATGACAATATTCTTGTTAATTTTTTAGTTTTTAAATAGGTATGAATTATTGAGGGAGAGAGGGAGAGACTTACTTACTAACTTTCGCTTGTTACTTCTAATGGAGCATAGACCAACGACCCACTCTGTCCTGGGCCTCCCTTTATGGTTCTATCCAATTTTTGTTCGTTCTTCTCATATCTGTCTCCAAGGAGAAGAGGAAGACCAAAGAAAACATTACGCCGAGAAATGAAGACAGATATGAGAAGAACGAACAAAAATTGGATAGAACCATAAAGGGAGGCCCAGGACAAAGTGGGTTGGAAGATGCTGGTCGTTGGCCTATGCTCCATTGAGAGTAACTGGCGTAAGTAATTAAGTAAATAATTATACATTTCAATATACTAAATAAATGATTGATTGGTTGTTGTCGTGTACTGCTCGGTTAAATGCATACAGAATTCTATTATTAACCAGTGTAATAATTAATAAATGTAAAAATTGATGTAGTCAACTATTACTCTCATGTATTTTTGATATCAAACATATCTTCATCTATTATCTTATTACTTGTGTTGTCCAATTCACAGTTTACGGTTCAGATACCAAGATATTACACAGACATGATAAATAGATTGGAAAATACTTTTAACTAAGTTGTAAAATAATAATGTACGTCTGGAAATGTTATTTCAAAAATAAAAGAACCAAACAACATGAAGATAAATTTTGGCTGAATTCTGAATTGTATTTTTAGTTGGGTGCTGGTCGGCGGCCTATGCTCCATTGGGAGTAACAGGCGTAAGTAAATAAGTATTTTTAGTTGGTAAATAAATGAAAGGAACAATATCTCATAAGTAGATAATAAAACATTAAAAGTTGTAAATTACTCAGATGACAGACAGATATTTTCAAGAATGTCTGTCCATTTTGTGTAAATGTTGAAAGTTAACAAACAGAGTCTCGATCAACATTCTAACATTATTAGTCCGATCAGCTCGTTAACCATCTCACAGTTTGCTGGAATCGTGTACGAAGAAAATTATTTAGAATTCAAATTAGTAACAACCATCTGAAAAGTAAATCAGATATTATATACATTTATGTCGGTTTTGGTTTGCTTTTTCCTACAGAGCATGAGATCTACAGTAGTTATATCCTTTCACTATTCTTCTGATTTTCATGACTCTTACTGAAACACTTCACATGGAAACAACTACTTGATATAATCTTTTGTTTTTGTAATGGAACTGAATGTATATTGTGATTTTCCTTACAGATTGCTGCAATCTAAACTTACTCTTTTAAGGGTTCAGTTACTACATTTAACAAACAGACCATGTACATGATGAGAATGTTGTAATTGACTTGAAGACAATTTAGACTGTTAAGTTGATTTCCTTATTAATGCAAACGTTAAGCTAAGCTAAAAGCACATCAACCATCTTTTCTTCAAACTGTATATTGATTACAGATTATGCACAGTAAAAAAAACTATTTTTTTAATACTTCTCTATCTGAAATTCAATGACAACTGTTTTACTCTAAGGATAAAACAAACTTAACATGACATTAATGAATTGATTCATATAAATTGTACTTATCAGTTAATTAATCAAAAGCGGTAGACGGTTTGACTAAGCATTTCAACTGACAGTATCGATTAACTTCCTTAATCAGCTTATTATGTATTTACAATGTTAACTTTCGCCGTAATTTATCATGATCAGAAAAAGGATATATATATATATATATATATATATATATATATATATATATATATATATATATATATATAGATAGATAGATAGATAGATACATAATTCATTGTAGAATTATATGCATTACTCATTTACAAATTTAATGAATTACGAAAGGGAAAAAATATCGGATTTTTCAGCGCTTTTACACATATACTTTTTCAATATTGTTACCAATGAAGCTTGGTAACAAATCTTGATTTTTTTTCTAACTTTGCAGTTAACAATTTAATATGAATCTATTGATTTAAGTAAAGTTTACATGATCTAACATTTATTTTATAAGCAGTGATGAATGGTGATTATAAGTGGAATCCTGAATGTGAGTTTTGTTCTACTTGAAACCCACGAGCTGAAGGTATCTGTATTAAATAGTTGGTGTTCACTCTGTGACTCGAATCAGTACATGATGCTAGCCCATTCGGCTTACGAGAACAAACTAGGATGAAATGCTTGTCCCGGATTCTACTGCAAAATATGTGTCCACCACTCCTTAGAATGCTTATGATTTAACGGCTATATAGATGCAATTTGCATAGGATTCACATTCGGATTCTCATTCGGTTCAACAACACTATGTTGAAAACCTTTCCTGGTACTGATAGTGTGGTGTGGTCTACTTATATCCATATAAGTAGTATGTGGTGTTGGTCAGACATAGAATGTATTTTGGCAGAAGACCGATGAGGAAAGAACTGAAATGAAGGGCAATCGTTTGGAAAATGCATGAGCAATGGAATTAGAGAAGAAACGGTGAAGATTGAAACAATTGGTTGTTGATTTGCAAATTGATTGTTCATTGTTTAGTTATCAGAATTTACTGAGATAGTCTGTAATCTTTGCTTACATACATTAGATTGTCCCCAACCAGTGTTCTGTTCACTACAATAGTAGTGTGATACCTCCATAGTTCTCACATTTACTCAAATATCCCTTCTTTGCTATCTCACCTAGATACCCTTCTTTACAGTATGTTAATCACACTTGTTCATTCTCCATACAATGTGGAGCATAGTTGTAGTTACTTCAGTGTCTCGCTTCAGAGCCTCATTTGGTATATTGTCTGGCTGTGTTGCCAATTTCTCACTATTCATTTGTCTGATGTCAGCGTTAGTTTGTTCAATAGTTTGTAGAGTGTTGTCTGCATGATGTTTATAAACCCATTATGTTTTCATCTAATAAAAGAAGGTAGGATGTTTTTTGAAGAAAAAGATTTAAAAGCCCAGAACCTCCTGTCATGTGGAAGTCAATGTTTCTTTGATCAGTTTTCTTTTGGTCTCCATGGTTTGGTTTCCTCGTTTCCGAATGGATCATGTATGACTTCGAAACTGTTGTTGAGAGCTATTTTGAATTCGTTGGGTTTGTCAGTATCTCGCATTTCCCATGGACGTTCTGAACTCCTTATCGATGCAGATTTGATTAATCTGGTTTGTTGTTGTGGGTTTCAGTGAGACCCATGTAGGCTTGTGCAAGAGTTTATGGGGGAACACGGTGCCACTTATCATCACTTTGTTGAAGGCACATAAATTTGCAAATCTGTCACTATTTTCATCCCTTTTTCTCAGTTCATGTAGTCCGGTATTTTTTATGCCCAGTGTTGTCCATTGAGACCTTGGTGTTCAATTTTCCTATCAGGATGGCCAAATCCTTTCTCTGGTACTTTTCTAAGATCAACTGCAGTCTCTCATGAAACTGAATCTTGTCGTCTTCATTGCTTTCATTGTTAGGTGCATAGCACTGGATAACATTCATTATGGTCCCTTATTTCATTGCTTCGGAAAGCAATTTAATCACTCCAAACCCATGAAATTTCCATCCTTTAAGAGCTTTCCATGATTCTCTTGACCTCATCACTTCAACTCCCAGTGTGTGAGGAGCATTTTCTTCTTTATAACTGGAGTAAAATGACATCTCTTCTGAAGATTATCTTTCTTGTCCACCTTGAGTCCAATGGGCTTCATTTATTTCAAACACGTCCAGGTTTTATCTCCTTATTTTTGCAGCTATTTGATCGGCCCTTCAGTCTCCCACATTGTTCGGACATCCCATATACTTAAATTAATTGTTACTCTGATTGTTAGAAGGGAAATCCACCTCGTGACTTCCAAAGAATCTTGGCATTCACCATGAGGCGTCATAATTATTCTAAATAAAGACCCTCTAACTACTAGTGCAAAGTTTAAATGGTTTAAATGAATTTTTATGGTTATCGTATTTTTAGCAAGATTGTTTTCTGCATGATTCAGTTGTTCACTCCGTGACTAAATCTCCTTCTTAATTCAGGCTTGGGACCGACAGTAACTCTAAAAGAGCTATAGGCGGAGTTGATATTAATATTAAGTGTACTCAATATTTTATTACATACCAAATTTTTACTAGCTCTCCGTTAGCTAAACCAAATGTCTAACACTTTTTTAACAGCTAATTCAGTTTCGTTCATTTCGTGTTATCAGTTTATATCATTTAACTTTCTGATTTTCATAATATCAGTAGGTAGAACAAAACAACATAGTTCAAAATTAGTTTCCCTAGATATATAAATTAAAATGTACAGTCTCCTTTTTAATTAAATTACATTTTGTTCAATTAAATTATGAATGACGAATTTGTTTATTAGCTGCCACTTTAAAAAAAAAAACATTAGTCATAAATAAAAAAAGGGAATAACTGAATAGCAGTCCTATTATTAATTGATTAAATTATCCTATTCATTGATGATTGTCAAACTATAAAAATGATGACTGCCTCAGAGACCTAGCCATATATCTACTGAAAAAAGAGTCTTGTGAATTAAAGAAAACAATCAAACAATATTTATTAATAATTTGGAATAGATGGATTTCGGTTGACAGTTGAATATAAGAAGGGCATTTCTCTCTATTTTGTTACTTATCAACTGAATACATCTACACCACAGCGTTATTTTTCACGTTAAGAATCGAAGCCGGGACCTTTAAAATATAACTATCAGAGCGATATTCACCTAGTTACTGAGCTCAAATAGACCCTACGTAATTATTAGTTAAATATTTTATTCGTCAGTCGATGCTAATTTATGTATAGAATTGTGTACTGATGTATTGTCATTATTCTTGTCAATACAAAATACTTACTTGCAACATATGTTTTGAATTATAGATCAAGGTCGTTTTACTGATAGCAATTCAAGTCTGATGCAACTCGCAAAATTTAAAATGTCGCACTTATAGAATCACCTCAAATATCCCTTATCAACAAACATCGGCACGTATACGAGCAAAACCATCTGTGAAACAAATGAAGGCCTTTAAAATTGTTATATATTTTATAAAATTTATGACCATATAGAACTTAAGTTCCACTCAGTGGATTGCTTTTAGCTTAAAGAAAACAGATGAGTTGCCATATGTTACTTACATTTTATTCAAATGCAGACTTACACATACTAATTACTAATTTGCAGTTTATATAACAGTAACTTGCATCACCTATTCTGTTCAAAAAATGTTTATTAATATTTCGTAGGTATTTAATCACATATTACACTGAAAATAAGAAAACTTCACCACGAAAGCAGAGTGTGACCACCAGCGTATGAGCCAGTTCGTGGCTTGCAAAGGATTATTGCACGTTGATTGTCCTTGACCTTAATGATGATATGTACACTGTTTAATATTCAATGACTCGATTGATGGATGATTTGGCTAGGGCCCGATGACACTGGCCCTACAAATGTGACTAACGTTTATACCGTTGCTTGAGGTCATAAAAATTTTGCTGAAAATTATTAAAATGATTTTTAAAGTATGTGATGAACCCAATTTTTAGAAATTGTATTGTGCAATTGAGTAATTAATTCTCATGATTTCTGACAATTGTATTCATTTCCACTGTGTTCGACGATTCATTGCCGAAAAATCATGGTAAACATAGACTGAATGTGCTGGACTTTGACTGACCTACGTGTAAGTCCTGCCTAACATGCTCCAGAAAAATTAAGATGTTCAATAAGTTTTTATATTCAGCTTGATAAAATCATTACCTGATTCTTTAATTTAACCTATACACAAATAGTTTTAGACAGACTGTCAATGATTTTAAAGGGCGTCAGTTAAGTGTTTTCGAATAACTTTTTTAATAGAATATTTAAAACCACTGGTTTATCAAATGGAAGCCACTGATTATGAAAACGGTATATATATATATATATATATATATATATACCATCATTATGCATAGAAGAAGCTCATTGTGTTATATATGTATACTACATATTTTCTTATTTTAGTTATTTAAATGAAACATAAAGTCATGAACAAGATGTAGCTTTCTAAAAGCTCTTAGAACTGAACTTTTCATACAGAACAACAAAATACACAGCTGTAAAGCATTTGGTGGTGTGTTGATCAGTGATATACAGACTTAAGAATGAGTTATCACATCTGAAATGAAATTGACAATATAATCATAATTTTTGATTGCGATAATGAATCGATGATAGTTAGATCACTATTAAAAACCTGGAAGCACTGGACAATCGTTTCGTCTTAGCATGGGACTCTTTAGAAATGCATATCCACGATCCCTAACATGAGATTTGAAGCCAGGACCTTTGGTCTCATGCGAGAAGTCTTAAGCTCCAGACCATTAAGTTGGCATTCAACGGTGTTATTGTCTAACTTCAATCAATCAGCTTCAAGTAAAGACAGGTATCTACCTCAGACAATGAAAGATGGTCGCTTAATTTCGTGCATTGGCTTAAGTCGGAGATTAAGCGTCCGCTAGCAAGACTGATAGGTTCTGGATCCGAGTCCCTCAAGCGGGATCGTGGATGCGCACTGCCGAGGAGTCTCATACTGAGACGAAACGACCATCCTGTTCTTCTAAGTTTTCAATGGTGATTTGACATTCATGGATTCATGATTTTAATCAAAAACGTAATAATCTGCACAATCATACAATGATAACATAATCAGGACTTCGAAAGTGAATAGTTAAGAAAATTTTGTGCTAACTCTATTGTCATTTCAAAATCTGTCAGCCTTTTGAATATGAAATCAGACTATTAACTGAATTTCGATTTTATTGTATTCTAAACAGTGAAACATTCACAAATATGGTGTGTTTAAAAGAAGAGATTTTAATAAAAGCGCATAATATGATTAAGATTGTTTATTCAGATCCATATTTTTCCGCTTTATTTTGTTTCACGACCAGTGACAGTTTCTGTGAATTTCATAGTTTACTATTAAAATTCTATTTTGTGCTTAAAAATCGACCCAAGCAAATTTAATGATGATCAAACTTGTATAAAATTTCAGTGAAATCAGGTAAGTATAGTAATTAGTTAAAGGATTTTTTCCCTTAACAGTTTCCAGCATGAACATAAATCATAATGTATTTCTTAGTATTATAAAGGAATTTCGTATTTACAAATCTATATTGTAAGATATATATAGTAGACTGTATAGACTGTTTATGTATACTACGAGATGGTTTGTGCCATTCATCATAATAAAATCTGAGGAAAATAATCTTTTTTTGTCATTTTCTAACTTAACTGTCAACCGGAAAATAAAAAGCTAAACAGAGACAAGCTAAAAAGGTGTGTTCTTTTTTTTCAACAATATTCATTGAAATAATATTCGCTTTTTATTATATTTTTTTTGGTTAGCTAAGGAAATAAAATGAAAGTTATATAGTTAAAAAAGAAATCTTGTTTGTCATTTGACAAAAAAAGATTTGCTGCTGTAGTTAGTGAATTCAGTTATCAACAATGTTACCAAAATTCCTTCTTTAATCTTAATATATATCGAGAGACTTTTTTGTTTTTAAAGAAAGGAAATACATGTGTTACTGTCATTTCTCGATAATATCAACATGAATATTATATGTATGTATGTTAAATTTCATCTGTGAATGTAACATACAATTTATTAGGATTATTTATGGTTTAAATCTAAATATTCTAATGAAACAATAGTCAATTGTATATCTAATTTTGATGAGACAATCGACTGAAGGGTATACAATTTGTGATATTTTTTTTATTCTTCTGTATATGTAGGCAGATTTATTGAAGTATATAAATATAAGTTGAAAAATTAAAGCAAAGCTACTATTTTCAGAAGAGGATTTTGTGGAGATTTTAGTAATTTTATATGGTTGAAATCATGAGTCATTTGAATCTAGAGCACCATGGAAAATCTGGAATCACTGGACGGCCGTTTCTTCCTAATGTGGGAATTCTCAGTAGTGCGCATCCACGATCACGCACTCGCGAGATTCGAACACAGGATCTATCAGACCATTGAGCCGGCATTCAACGGTATTATTGTCTAACTTTAACCAATCCAAGAAATTGGTCAGCCGTCCACCATCGTCTTCAGTGAGTTACTATCTCCCAAAAGACCTGGTTGAAATCCACTGGTTATTGCTTCTCTCTAGAACTCCAGGAAATACTTCATGGAGCCAGTCACTAGTGAGTATATGATGTCGCGAGGAGGGATCGTGGATGCGCACTGCTGAGAAGCCCCATAATAGGACGAAACGGTCATCCAGTGCTTCCAAATCTTTCATGGTGATCTAGCTTCAATCGACTCATGATTTCAACTATTAAAAAAATATTATTCAATTGAAAAAAATAAAATGGCAAATGGTAGATATTTTATAAGAAATTCAATGAATTAAAATATACATGAAAATGCATTGACGTTAAAAGTTTAATGTATTGAGTCGATATTAACGTTTTTAGTGACCCGAGATCTAACTTCAAGTAGATCGTTTGCTGCTTGCTATCGAAATATGCATATCTTCAATCCTTGCATATAAACATCGGTCTAAATCATGTTTGTGAATAACGGAATTACATAAGTCAAATATGAGAATGGATTTTTGAATACTTGTATTTCGTACAATCGTTGATCGGAATGCAAAGAAAAACAAAGTGACGCACAATGGAGAAGGCAAGTGAGCCAACTCAATTTATCCTGTGTAGGCTTGACATATTACCAGCCCCCTAAGATCGATAAGGAAAGAACCGGAACGAAGAGTAATCGGTATGAAAATGCATGAACAATGAAATCAGCGAAGATGAAATGATATTTGCAGAAGGAACAGTGAAGATTAAGACAATTGATTGATAGTTTGCAAATTAACTGTTTACTGTATGGTTATCAGAATTTAGTGAGATAGTCTGTAATTTGTGCTTAAATACATTCGATTGCCTCCAGTCGTGTTCTTGTTCGCTACAATATTACTACAGTTCGTAAATGTTGTTTCTCTTTTATGTTTATATATTATAAAATTATGTTGACAGAAGATAATAAATGTGATTTTTTTCAGTTTATTTAGATATTTCTATTTAAATTATTTTTTATTTGGATAATAAAAAAAATAATAATAATTTTATTTCATAGAAAAATGACAATGTAAATATACTTTTTTTTCTCATTAGATTAGACTGATTATTTTTATTGGTTATGCTGATTCTCAACAATATCCAGGTAAATTAAATCCCACAATAGGACGAAACGGCCACTGGACAGTCTAGCTTCAATTGACTCATGATTTCAATTATATATAAAATAAATCCGTGAAAAAATTAACCAAATTACTTGATAAGTGAATACTTCAACAGTTCTAGAAAACGTTTTATTGATGATGATTTTTTGTTTTTAAAGAACAAAACACACAAATCATATAACTCATATTTAGAGATTACAATGGGATACCCAGTTTTGTAGAACTGCCATGGGGTCTATTAATGAAATACGGAATAACAGTCAGTCGAATAAACCATTTTTTTCTTAGAAAATCTTGAAACCTCTCATAATTTTAATCTTATTATTTTGTATAATTTCTTTTAAATTATTAACTTGCGTTACTGGGCTTTGAAATAAAAAATATCATTTCTTATATAAAATTCTATTAATAAGTAATATCAGAAGAGGTTTCTCTGGGTGCGCACTGTTGATGAGTCCTATAATAGGACGAAACGGCCGTCCAGTGCTTCTAGGTTTTTCATGGTGGTCTAGCTTTAATTGACTCATGATCTTAAGAATTAAAATTAATAAGTAATATTTGGAAGAGGGTAGTATTGTAGCGAACAAGAACACGATTGGAGACAATCGAATGTATTTAAGCACAAATTACAGACTATCTCACTAAATTCTGATAACCATACAGTAAACAGTTAATTTGCAAAATAACAATCCATTGTCTCAATCTTCACTGTTCATTCTGTAAATATCAACCCATCTTCTCTAATTTTATTTTTCATGCATTTTTCTACCCATTGCTCTTCAATTCAGTTCTTTCCTTATAGATCTTCTGCCAAAATACATTCCATGTTTGACCATCACGGTATATTACTTATATGGATATAACTAGACCACACCACAGTATGTATATTGAAAAAAAAGAATCATAAAAATGACTGAATGATTAAAAAATATGTTTTACCAATGAATACCAACTTATAAGAGATTTAACGTTAGCGTATTACATTGATTGCATTTATTCATTTTATTTATGAACTAAATTCCACATAACAATTATCATTTGTTTCATTCGAATCTTATACTACTGTTGCGAAAATATTTATTTAGATCTATGATGACTGTATCGATTTACTCTGCATGGTTCATCTAGACTGATTATAATAGTGAAAATAGTTTTAAGTAAAATGAAATTATGTTATTTAATACCAAGAAAATATTTCCATGCACCCATTCATGATTTTATTGTCTTGACGTTTTCTCTTCATCTTCTTGAAACACAAAGTAACAATGTTCTTAAAAAATAGATAAATAATGGTTTAAAAGAAAAGACATATCGGAGTTTTTTTATCGTACGAATTGTTATCACTACTGAATAATGACGGTAGATATAAGAAAGATAACAATAATGATTTCTCTCAATGATGTTTTTTTTTTGCAAATACTTTTAAGAGTGAATGTGTTCACAAGAGAAAAACTGATCACAACATCTTAGTTCTATTCACTGAATAACATAAAACGTTTTCTGTTTTTCTTTGCAAACAAACCATCTTGTAATAAAATAACATGTGGAAAGGAAAAACAAAAAAATAAACAAAAGTAGAATATTGATGAAAAAAAGAACGGGAAATAAATAAGGTTAAATCCTAGTGGATCAATGTATAAAAGAAAGAAAAATATATATTCAGATTTATGATATTGTAACCGATAAAACTGTTAATGGTTACATTTTTTTTTGATGACAGAATACTTTATATTTGTGGATGTATATATGTTTGTTAAAACATGCACACATATTTATACATGGTTATATTTTACATCAAGTAATATGAATCAAAAAGCAAGAAATGAAACTAGGGTAGCCATGAATCTCTTCATAATATTAGAAGCTGCAAGAATGACATAAGATAATATATACAAATATTGCCAGATTTGTTTTTAAACAAAAAGAAAGATGATTAGTAAGCTTAGGCCTTAATCATTTACTAGGAATAAACATTGTAGGTCACATTGTGAATATATCAACAAATAAATTTGAAATATACACTTGTACAATATGGAACAATTGTTAAACTTGCGTTATTGCTTTCTATAATAATTTATATGTAAAATATTAGTCAATTATCTCAGACTTCAATTTCACTGTCGTTCCATATCAATTACTTTCTGTTCCCGTTCATTCTTTCTCGACCTTCTTGAGCTTCTGCTGCCATACATTCTATTCCTTACTAGCATTATATACTACTAATGTCGATATAAGTAGAACACATCACAATACCTGTATTATTTTTGTACAGTAATAATAATAAAATGTATTACAGTAAAAATATTTTCATCTGCTTTTCAAATAGTGAAAAAAATTTGGCATCAAATTTTATTTCTTTTCTGAAACTATATTCTATTTATAAGTTTCTTATTTCTGTTAGATAGAATTTGTATGTGTGCGTAAAAATCATAAACTTTTAACGTGAATATGACAAATCTTTTACTAATTCCCGGATCCATAGTCAAGTTTAACCTTGTATGAAATGAAATAGATAACACTAATGATAGTGAATAGTAGTAACGAGATATCTTGGATTTATTTAATTTAAATATGTGAAACGTTAGACCCTGGATCGCTTTCTACGAGACTTGTATGTCTTTGACTTGATGACCGAATAGACTAGTGGATAATCACTGTCAAATTTTAACATCGCAACAAATCAAATAGCCCTGGTTTTCTATGATTGTCTAGCAAAAGTAAGTCAACGATATAAATTATGAAAATAGTAAGCAAAGATGGATAGTGGTTAGCGGCGGAATACAGGATGCGCGTTTCGTCCTATTTGGGACTAGTCAGCTGGATGTACCTGCCAATTAGAGACTGACCAGTTGCAGTCCTAAAAAACATAAATGGAAAGATCCAAACAAAAAATAATAAGTAAATTTCAACTTCACCTCATCGCAAAAGCAAGTGATTATCAGGACTCAGTGGCCGAGTGGATAACGCGATGGTGTTTGGAGTGAAAGGTACTTGGTCCGAGTCCCAGAGTGAACATCAACTCTGAGATGCAGGTAACTCCAGCTGACGAGTTTCAAATATGACGAAACGCGCGTCCTGGATTCCAATGCCAGCCGCTATCCATCTCTGCTTACCATGCTTGTGAATTTAGGCTATATTGAGTCAATGCGCACAGTATGCACATATGCCGATTAGAGACTGACCAGTTGCAGTCCTAGAAACACCAATGGAAAGATTCAAACAAACAATACTAAGTAAATTTTAATTATGAAAATAGTTCAGTTTGACACATTAAATATTAAGATTTTTGATCCAGTAAACTCACTATTTTCCAATGTTTTTTAAAGAAAATAACAACACTATCAACTAATAAACAAACTTTCAAAAACAAAAAAATTAGGTATAGAGGAAGGTTAAAGGTCGTATTCCGGCAAAGTAAGTAATAGAGGAATGTGTTTTGGTAAAAGTAAATAGTTATTTCTAAACAATGAAAAAACTGAATTCATAAAAAGATAATCAAATGACAGAGTAATCTATTTATTGGGGAATAAATCTCTTAAGAATCTAGATCGAATTTTTCTATAATCTACAAATTTAAATGAATGACTATATTTCCTTCTTTTGTAAAACTCTTGTTTATATCGTTTTAAGTTTAAAAATGAAACTTGATTGATTAAATTTAAAGAAAGAAAAACAAAATATCACATCCATATTCTTGACTTGAATATGATGAAAGGGAATTGACAAACTTCCTGTTTACCTTGAAAGTTTAATTAATAAAAACTGTAAGTGATATACTCAAGTAAATATTCTGTAATATAATTGTGATAAATGCGTATATAATAGTTAGAATATGAAGTATGACTTATTGCTATGAACTCATTACTGTAGTTATAAAAAATAATGATAAATATAATCTATTTTATGGATGATATTAGATTGAAACGTCTCTATTTGAATATTTTTTTCAGATAATAAAATAATGTTTTAAGTAAATGACAAACAATGTTGTATTGCTTGTTTGAATCTTTCCATTGATGTTTAGGACTGCAGTCAAACTTTATTAGGTTGAAGTTCCGGAGTAAACATCAACTCTAGGGATGTAGATACATTCAGCTGACGAGCCTCAAGTAGGATGAAACGCGAGTTCTGGATTCTACTGCTAACCACCATCCATCTCTGCTTATAATGTGTGCAAATAATTTTACATTTATATATTCTACAAGATTTATTACAGTCTTTAAAATGGTCCATTATAACGGGTAAAATAAGAATGGAGATTTGCAATGGATATATTAATGAACAATAGCGATTTCTCAAAGTAACGCCAAATGCCTAGTAATCACCAGGTACAAACTCTTTAAATTCTATGAAAAGTGTCTATTGTGTCATTGAAGAGGTAAAAATCCTTCAATGAAGTAAAAATATTATTTTAGATGATTTTATCTACTGAATGTATACAGTTGAATTCATCATTGATATAATGAATAAATTGTTCTTTTGAAAATAAAATAGAAATAATCTAATAAGGTGTTCTGAAGTTTTGAGCATCTATAGAAGCTTTCATAAATGGTCTAAAAGTTAAAGAAACAGTTGTTGACTGAAATTAATTTGCAGAACGGAAATTTGAGAGATCATTGCTCATATAACATGTATGAGTAATAAATGATTAAGAACAACTCTGACTAATGGGGGTACAAAATATATTATAATATTGTATAGAATCAACCTTTATTAAAATGTCGGAAACCATAATTAGGAACTGTCATACAATTTCGTCATTTTTATTTTTCAGTATTAAATACCGCGCACGCTTCATCATAAAATTCTAAATTGTAAAGCTAATAAAGCATTTTGAAGTAGCATTTAACTGAGAAAATAGTAAGTTTAAGAATGAATTCAACTGAAGTGTACTCCATAAATTTTCTGAAATATTGTACATGACTGGTAACATTTATGAGAATTCACAGTTCAGTAGAACTATGAGACACCTTTTAGCAATATAGTGTTGTGTGTGCTACTGATGTCGTGAGATATGAGTACTATGTATTGCCAATAGAAAGTTAAATGCCTGGTGAAAAAAGGTTAAGAAGATGAAAGAAAGGGGAACGAGAACAAAGAATGGTTGCTGTGGAAACGAAAGAATAATGAAGTCTAAGACGATTGACTAATATTTAGAGAAGTAACAGTGAAGTTTGAGACAATTGATTGACATTTTGCGAATGAAGTATTTACTGTATGGTTCTCAAATTTTACGAAAGTGTTTTGTAATTTTGTGTTCAAATACATTCGATTGTCTTCACCTGTGTTCTCGTTCACTACAGTAGTATATTATACTCTGATCACAGAGTCGCTTACCAAGATGTTTACTCGGGAACTCAGAACAAAGGAATCAAGATTGAATTGTATTACGTCAGATTATTAGGAAATATAAAACACTAAAATCAAATGCAACATATCCATGACATGTGTGAAGAAATTACTTAAATATAGTTGTTTATTGACATCACTGAATACTTTTTGACTAAACTTTCATGAAATTCTTGTCTATCCTATACTTTTATGACAGTCTTTGTTAAAAATATACAGCGAACTAATCCCCATTTACCAAATGGAAGTAGATATGCTCTATGATTAGGATAACTTGGTTTTACCTTGTAATTAGTTAATTAAATCTTTAATTGTGTCAACTTTTTGCCGTACATGAAAGTTTCATCAAGTTACTCTATAATATTTTACATTCAATGAAATTTAGTACGAAACTAAGTATGTTGGTTCATATTCAACTAGTTTACAATTTTACGTGTTCACAATAAGATGGTGGATAAGATTTGTAGCTTAGGTGACTGATTTTCATGGAGTTTTGTTCTCTGAGCTGGATGGTTTGGTGGTGGAGTTAAGAATTAGTTTTAAAAGTTAGCCAAGGACTGAAGTTGTTAGCATTTGTATTTTTTTTTACAAATTTTAATTAAATACTATAAAACTGTTCAAAAAAAGATAGATTGTGTACAATGATTTGTATGAAATGGCTATCAGAAAGTCTAGTGGAAAACTAACGAAATTAAAGGTAAAGAGACACACAATGCCAATTCTTTGTGTGTTTTAAATAATCAGCGAAAAATTCTTCAATCTACATTTACTTAATTAGAAAAGTAGTATGAGATATGCTTCAGGGTATAAACAGAGTTAAAATTGTTTTATTAAAAAATAACTATATATGAAATAATTTTGGTAGATTGGTCTTTAAAAGAATTAAAAAAACTAAGTGATTTAATTCTCCATAGGAAACAATTGGGTCTTATCTTAAATTAAGTTTAGACACTCCATGCAAAGAAAATCCCTTTTTGTTGTTGACCATTTAGAAGATTTAATTTTCAAAATGACCTACTTGAAGTAATTGATTCTCATAAGAATCCAGTAGTGAGCGTTGTTTCAAACTTCAATTTCATTAACATTGAAACCTATGAACAAGAGAGCCTTAACATTACGAATAAAATTAGATTATTGCACACAAAACCTGCAATGCATTATATAGTAATCTAAAAAATTATGTTCAATTCTTTCATCTTGTGAGTAACTCATAATTAATAAATAGTCCCCAATGTAGAGCTGGTTAAATTGTGGTGTAGGTTACTTATATCCACATAAGTAGTATGTAATGATGATCAAGCAAAGAATGTATTTCAGTAGAAGATGGATAAGGAAAACGCAATTCGTATGAAAATGCATGAACAAAAACGTCTGAGGCAATGGACTGATATTTGCAAAAGGAACAGTCAACTTTGAGACGATGGATTATTACTTTGCAAATGGACTATGTACTACATGGTTGTTAGATCTCACTAAGATATTGTATAATTTCGTGTCAAATACATTGCCTCCCTCGTGTTCTTGTTCATTACAACATAACTTTTATAAATGTGAATATATATATGACTGTATCTACAAATGCGTGTAAATGCTAGAAACCATTAACCTCAAAGAGGTAGCATGTTAACCTGTCTTAATAGGTAGAAATATGTAAATTTTATCACCAATTGTTAAATCCACAAACATATTCCATTTTTTACAGATTATCTGTTATTTATAACTCAAAATATACTGGGTTCCGGTTGTAAAATAATCTTCTGTTCAAATTTTACATTCTATGGTAATTTTAAGTATTGTTTTCTGATTCAGATGAAAACACTTATCATGCTCATGCTAATTATACTCATTATTAATTATCCACAGATTATAATCTTACAAATTGATTACTATGAACAACTCATTTTCTTGTAGAAAACTAAATTCTAAACCACCTTTCCACTAATTTCTATGGATATATACATTTTATATTCCTCAAAAAACAATGACTTCTTAACTAAATTGTAAACATTTAAAATTTATTTATTCAAATAGTACATGAATCAATCACAATTGATTGATCACTGGGTGGTGATCAATGTCATGCGTGTCAAGAATTTCTTAGTGCCACCACCATATTATCTCAACATAGTGCACGCAGTGCTGAGTCATCTAGACTAGTGGCCACATTGCAACTTGATCGATAGCATTCGATCAGCACTAAAAAGTACTTGACATGCATGACATTGATCACTACCCAGTGATCAATCAATTGTGATTACATCCCATTCCTACAGGAGGTCGGTCACGGCCCGAATAGCTCAGTGGTAATGTCTCTGACTGTGAAGCTGAGTGATAAGGGATCGGAGCACTAGTTTCCTCAAGATTTCAGGTACACCTTACTGGCGAGTGTAAAGTAACACCAAAACCGGGTCCAGGGTTTCCTGTTAACCACCTCCAACCACTATCTTACGTAAATCAATCTAATTTCGTTTTATTGAAAATTATATTGAAATGAGTCAGTAAATATAAAGCATCCAGTACATAATCTATTATATTAGCAAACTTAAATTTACCCATCATAATAAATAATTTTACTAAAAGAAAACACCCAAATAATAATAATACATGTAATTCAATTATTTATAATATAAATCACTATACAGTTAATTCTAATTTCTGGAGATGGCTTTGTAAAATGTAAAATAACAAAAAAAGAAAAAAGAAAAATAAAAAAAGTAAAATAAGAGAAAACATCTATTCAACCGGGATAGTCAATAAAAATTTCAGAACTATAATAATAATAATAGTAGTAGTAATAATGAAATAATGCGCAAACCAACAAAGAAAAATGACAGATTCTTTTCATCTTGATCTAGTTTGGGTTTCAGCTAAAAAAAAATTTTCTATTTTTTTTTGCTTAAAATATTTTATACAGTTTAATTATGACAGTTTGACATTTGAATAAAATTATTTATAACAGTAACATTTAGTGTAGTGTACAATTTTTTACCTAAACATTAAAAAAAAGAATAGTGTTCTCAGTGAGAATAAATAGAATCCATTTGAAAATCTATCTAATACATTCATATGAATGGTGTACACTAATCAATTTAAGAAAGTAAAGTAAAAATAAGGTTGCTGAATTAATTTCCATTACCGCATATAAATCATTTTGACATTTAACATTTCAGTTAACCTTGTAAATCAATCAGAAGAAAGTTATTGAATTGAAATTTTTACTTAAATTCTATCTAGATATGAATTTATAAGAAATGACATACAAATAGGACGAAACGCGCTTCCTGGATTCCACTTCTAGCCACTATCCATTTTTGCTTATAAAGCTTGTGATTTCCGGCAATATCGAGCCAGTCCGCATAGGATGCTAATATGTCAACAAGAAACTGATCAATTGCAATCCAATATAACAGTGGGAAGATAAAAAAAAAACAAGTGAATATAACTTCACCCTATTGCACAAACAGGTGGCCATCAGGACTCAATAGCTTAGTGGATAGCGCGATGTCGTCTGAAGCGAACGGCACTGGGTTCGAGTCCCAGAGCGAACATCAACTCTGAGATGCAGGTGCATCCAACCGACGAGTCATAAATAGGATGAAACGCGCGTACTTAATATCACTGCTACCCACTATCCATCTTTGCTTATAAATGACATTCATTGTTTCAAATTCATTTAGACTTTTACAATCAGTAAAATATTATCAAGATAGTTTTATAACATATCTCCGAAGAAAATAACAATTTCTTTAAGTTGTTAGTAAAATAAGCATAGTTGGATAATCAATACAAACCTATATACAACGAGCTTACTGAAGAATGTAAAGGGCTTAAATATAAATGACTGATGTATTCAATTAAATAAAAGAAAAGATATATAAAAGCAATGCAATGAAGGAATAATTTTCCCTCTGATATTTCTGTTAAAATTAAGAAAGCTATGGTAAGACGATAAACAGACCAAAAACAATCTAGTTTTGGGTATTAAAAAAAATTTATGCGGCTTACCTCGTTGGATTTAATAATCAAATACTGATTATCTCATGTTTCATAATCATAAGAGTTTGTGCCATCGTAGACAGTTTAAAGATGAAGATGTTATATAACTAGAGTGATGATATCTTTATATTACCATTGAAAATCCTTAAGAAGTCAGCCAATTCACTAAATCAAAAAATAATATTTATGCACAATATAAAATCCAAGTTTCATAGTGGTTAAACAACGATCAAACATTCTATATAATCAACTATGAAATATAATGCTAATATGATTTTCATTACATAATCAACATTATATCACATCAATGTGCGTACGTTGTCACAATAACCTGATTATTCATGGGAAGGAAACTTGTTGTATAGTCTTGCAAGTTATGTAATTAATTCCGATGAAATATACAAAACGTAGGAAGTTTTCGTGACTCGTTGGTGTCACTCCAATTTGAAAGAACGAATGAATAACCTATTAACGTAATCCTTCCATTTAACTCTATATATTACACAGACTAACACCGTTTATGTGACAGCGGTAATAAAAGGCCAAATAAGGTTTATGTAATATGAATTTATCCCAAGCACTCGTTTTTACAGACAGTCATTCAGAATAATAAACGGGAAAATGATGAGGAGCGGAGAAGGCAAGTGAGTCAACTATTTTTTCTAAAGAGTAACTAAATATTTATAACCAGACAAAAATAAGCCGCAAACATGTGATACATTGGGTAATCAATATACAAATACGTTCATACAAAAACATCCAAGGTTATAAGCGAATAATTGACAAGGTCAAAACTTTACTCAAAAAGACAAAACTAACTGGTCTTTCCGGAAGTTAGAATGACTCATGCGTTGCGTAACATAATACTAGACACTACAAAGTTTTTGATCCTGTAGATAATTGTTGTTCATAGATTAAATGAATATCCTGATTATCTGGTTTCATAATAAATGATGAAATATTATATACACATTTACTTAATCATCACCATTCATCTTCCATATGAAACCATATAAGTAAATGAATATCTATGTTTACAAACGGTGAACAATGTTAAATCTCTGTTGTAAAAGTATGTTCAGATAAGAAATACCTGTCGACCATTTTATTCTCCAAAACTAACTGAATGAATAAATATATGGCATTAAAGACGGTGGATGAATGTATCTAACAATAGATACACGAAGTTTTAAAAAAAAAACAGGTGAAGTGATAAGTAAATATGAAAGCTGATAAATATAGGTCAATTAAAGAATACCATTTTCATATTTATCCTAAAGAATATTCTCTTGAAGTTGTTTAATGTTCTTCTGTTCAACATATTAGCATTTTAGATGATTCTAAAGTTGATGTTTATGTAGGTTATTTTTGAGGCTCTGATGGCGAACTTCCTGAAACTTTTGAGTTTTATATTCCCTTGGTATTGTTTACTTGAATCTTACCGTTGATGTTTAGGACTGCAATTGATCAGTCTCTTATTGGCATATGTGCATACTGTGCGGATCGCTTCGATATTGCTCTGAGTCATAAGCACTTTAAGCAAAGATGGATGATGACTAGCAGTGGAATCCAGGACGCGCTTTACGTCCTATTTGGGACTAGTCAGCTGGATGCACCTGCTTCTCACAGTTGATTGTGGTCCTGAACATCAATAGGAAGATTCAAATAAACAATACGAACAATTTAGACTTCGCCCCACTGCACAAGCAAGTGGCTATCAGAACTCAGTAGCTTATTGGATAACACGATGACGTTTGAAACGAACGGTAATGGGTTTGAGTAATGGAGTGAACATCAAATCTGGGATTCAGGTGCATCCGGTTTATAAGTCCCAAATAGGATGAAATGCGAGTTCTGAATTTCAGTGCTGACCATTATCCATTTTTGCTTGTACGTTTGAGTTTTATGTTTCTAAAAACTACTCCTGGCAGAATCCTATTTTCAATGTTTTTCTAAGAAATATATTATTTCTACTGATTTTGCTGAGCTTACAGAGACTTTTGGACCAAATGTTCCAAATGTGGTTCATGAAACTAAATTCTTTTTATTTTGTTCCAGATTTTTCCTTCAGCTTTATGTGGAGAAAATGGGGATTTAGTTAATTTTCATCTTCATTAGAATACTTGATCAATCAGTACTAACTGTAGAATTAATGAAACACTTTTTAAGAGTTTGCTTACAGATTATGTTATAGCAATTTACAACTATCATCAAATATCTCCGAAATTTAATTTTCACTAATATCTATGTAGTTGTTTGCTTTAGCTAATATTAAGCAACCTTAAAAGTGTATCAGACACAAATGCAATTTAGACAAAGGCTGAGAAATGAGGCAATTTTTATCAGACATCAATATCGTTTTCAAAAATTGTCGACTTTGCTAAGAAATTATTAATTTTTATCGGTTACATTCATTAATGTTTTATGAGCTTCAGTCTACCTACTAAATATTTAATATTGAACATAATGAATATAAATAAAGTATTGTCTGGTTTTAATGAGTGGAAGTTTATTTTGATGCTTTAATGCTAGCAATAAATCATTACTCGTGACTGAAAGATGAGACTATAATTTATGGACTAGTAATCAGAAGCGTCTGAGGGATTTCAAGGTCACAGCGCCAATTTCAGTACCTGATGCTCATGTACGATCGGTTCACAGAGGATTTTAGAGAAGAAGTGACAGTTAAGCGGCTACAATAAATGGGACTACAAAGAAGTTCCTTTATTTGTAATTTCGGTAATTAAATGACTTATAGACCTTGTACAGACAACCGTGATCTTGTCCTTCGATGTAATATATGTTAGAGGTAGAAGTAACTAGAACAGGATTTTTTCGCTCGATCGAGATTGAGATTACGGCAAACTATAATAATTACTGCGAACTGCATAATAAAAGCTTCAGTAACATTAGCAGCAATATTCGCAGATATTATTAAAGCTTTGGCTGTTCAGTGTTATGAGTATTTCAGAGCTATATGTGCGATAAAAACGACAAGCCTACACAACCGGTCGAGGCTGAGAGAGTTTTTGCGACCTTATCAAGGCTCCAGAGACCGACTATTATGGAGCCATATAGATGAGTAGCTCCACCGTACGCATTACGATTTTAGGACTTTTGAACCTCTTTCTACCCTTGACAAAGTTTTGGACTATATAAAAGAAGTGTATCCATTTTAATTCTTTGGTTTTGTATAATATATTTTTACTCTATAATAACTGTTGACTGATTGGGTAATATATTTCAAGGTCATTTAACATTCATTCCAAGGTCGTCCATAAATTATACTCTCGGCAACTAAAATACTCATTTTGATCATTTTTTTACCTAATAAATAAATGTATTTATGAAATCATGTTAATTGTAGCCATTATTCTGATCAAACATTACATAATTGTATAATTTTGGATTTAGTCATTTGCATCATTGTTGTCAATTTTGACTGAATGAACAGTATAATCATATGGTACAAAAACAACTCCAATTATGGAAATGTTGTAACTGAATATTTCATGGAAAGTATATAAGAGTTGCATACTTTAATGTTTGTAATGTAAAATTGGTATTTGTCAATTCCGTAAACGTTCACTGAACTGTAAATAATATTCCATAACTGAAGGCAACTAATCAAATTCTAGTCATGCGAAACTATGATAAAGTAAAAAAAATGTTTTACTGTATTGTGAATAAAAAAATATAGAATAGTTTGATCACAAGACTTGTTTATTAGCTGACAATAATTTGATTACTTACTTACGCCTTTTACTCCTCGTGGAATAGCATAGGCCGCCCACCAACATTCTCCGTCCAACTCTGCTTAGGGCAATCCTGTTCCCCTCCCCTTAATAATTTAATAGTCACAACTGATTGATTTATTAAAACTCTGTTAATATACAGAGGATTCAGTAGGAGTTTAAATAGAGATAATTAACTAGGTTAACGTAATCTATAAATAATAGTCATTTTGTGAAATATACTGTTAGAAAATTTTACACATACATTGCACCATAAATTAAGTCTGTATTACAATTTGATCAACACGAATGATTTAACTACCAACAGGTAGGTTTACTAAAACCACCTATGTCCACTGAGATAAAGTCTATAAACAAATTCATTTTCTTCATCTCTAATGTATAATTTTATGATGTGATTTTTAAGTAACGAGTCTTCAAAAATGTGTGTACAAAGTCACTTATGATCTAGTTAACATTTCATTATTAGACCATGTAAGCAAAGTGTCTGAACTTGGGTTAGCTTTAAAACGTTTATTTAATTAATTTGTCTTTAAGTGATCAATATGTCTATAAGTTGTTCATCATTAATAGAAGCACAAAACGTATGCATTATCCCATTATACGTGTTTCTCATAATCGATACATCTAGACTTAGATTCTTAGTATACCGTGTAAAACTTGAGTACTCAAACGCTAGAACCTTCAAAGTCGCAAATGAGAAGACATAAGACAAGTTAAAGAAACGCTATTCCAAAGTGTCAAATATGGTATGAAACTCTCAGGTATTTATAGTTTTTGGTGAAAATGAAATCATCATTATGGTCATTCAGTCCGCACACAGGGGTTTTTAACATTTGTCCAATAGGGGAGTTACACGTAGAGATTCTAGGGATATTCTTCCAAAAGATGATTGGCTAGAATGTCTTCGACGCTTTCTGAGCTTTTTAAAGCTTCCTCACGTTCACCTGTGGGCAGTCCTCACAATAACAATATATATGTATATATTAACTACTTGTTATGCTCGAGAAAATTTATCGAATTCCTGATTAAGTATTCTAAAATTCGTAACTTTGATACCTGTTTACTAGACAATTGCATTTATGTAGGTTATTTAATCAATAGATTAATAATAAAAGTTTTAAATTGTTTGTAAAAACCAAAATAAATGAATTAATGGGTTTGTAAAATGCGTTATCCTACAAATTTCTGTATTGAAACATAATTAATGGTCCTATATAACATGAAAAATTCTTATGTATGTGTATTCATTCATGTTTTCCGAATCAATAAGAATCAAGTTACCGATCTTGAATTTTTAAAGTTCACTTGCTTTGGAATGGGATTAAAGGGAATTTCATCATTTCATCATTTATTGATGATCGTACTGAATTGCGTAAAGTGTCTAATTTTAATCAAATGGTAATAATCATCCTTGTAACATAAATATTTTAGAAAAAAATTTTCTGCCTTGAAAGTATTTTGAATTTAGTTGATCCAGTATTCAATGAACAGAGTGTGTAGACGAATATTATAAAAGAAAGCGACAATTTCTTGTCAACAGTAATATCTAATCTTATAAGCAATGATAGATGGTGGCTAGTAGTGGGATCCAGGACGAGCGTCTTGTCTTATTTGGAACTCGCCAGTTGGATGCATCTGGAGTCCACTAATAGCTACTATCCATCTTTGCTAATAATGTTTGTGAATTAAGGCTATATCGAGGCAATACGCACAGTATGCAAATATGCCAATTAGAGACTGACCAATTGCAATCCCAAACATCAATGGAAAGATTCAACCAAACAATACCAAGTGAATATTTGGTCTTATCTAGAACAACGTCTGTTTGAGTGTTCAGATTTTAACAATAAAACATAATGAATAGAAAAAAATTGGGTATCTTGTGTTTGTAATTTAAGTCCAAAGAAAAATTTTGATGAAAGTTACCGATTGTGTCTGTGTTGATAGGCCACATAGATAACTTATAATTTAATAACTTTAAGGCACTAAATTTTTTATTCTCGCTACAAGTCAATACTGTTTTTTTGTAATTCACTCATCGTTTAATTATTGCCCATGTTTAGAAATACAAGTTAATGTCCAAAAATTATTTCAGGAATTAAAAAAAACATACCCAGAAACCACATTGTAATTGAAGAATTTTAATTTATTAAAATTAAACACAGACGACAGGAAAGAAAATAAATTACTGATTACATTAAACTGTTAGATGTACAAATAAAACTAGTTAGGGCAATAAACGAACACAATTTTGTTTATTTTGATTATGATTAAAAGTTCGAATAAAAGCGAATCAGTGTAAATATTTAGATTAGCATGCATCATATGATTAATTGGATGCTTTGTTAACTGACTAACTAGGAACAACAGTTTAATAAGCTAATTTCATTATCATGGAGATATTTTTTACTTATTGTCCCATATCAGTCCATATAAGAATTAGTCACAGTAATAGTAAATATTTAAAGGAGATATTCTATATCAGAGTGTGCAAATATTTCTACTAGGTAGTATACAAATGTCAAAATGATATTCAAATACAAACATGTATTATTTGTTAACAAAACCAAAGTTAACTTATGTCAGTTGATCAACTACATTGATGAAGATTTCCACAATTTAAAAAAAAAACATTTTGGTTAATTGAATATGTAATAAAGACTCTAAATCAGCCTCTCGTAGTTGTGACATGAAGTTGAACCTAATGAACATCATATTTAAAAATGTTAATTCAAAAATGTAAGTCTATTCAGAGATAAATTATTTTACAAGTGAAAATTACATAGACTTTGTAAGCTTTATGCCATCAATAATGAGTAGAATTCAGTAAATATCTAGGATTCATATCATAGGTTCAGCCTTTTGCCTACTTAGATCTAGGAAAGAACGACCTACTAGATATTTATAGATCGTAGTGATGAATTTTAACGTGATTTTGGTTCTTACCGAACCTAAGTAATACGTACAGTAAGTTTTTGAATTACTGATTTAGTTGAATACATATGGAAATAAACATCTTTTATGAAACAACTCTAAACAGTTGACTTATAAACACATCGTAGTCAATAAATTATAACAATCATTGTAAGCAATGATAGATAGTGGCTAGCAGTGGAATTCAGGACACGCGTTTCGACCTCTTCGGGACTCGTCAGCTGGATATATCTGCATCTCAGAGTTGATGTTCACTCGGGGACTGGAACCCAGTACCTTTCGCTTCAAACGCACTTGCGTTATCCACTCAGCTACTGAATCCTGATAGCCACTTGCTTGTGCTGACCAGTTTCAGTCCTAAACATCAATGGGAAGATTCAAACAAACAATACTAATTGAATTTAAATTATGACAATGTTAGTTTTCTCTTCAATTCCTCTAGTTTATTAGTATAAAATAATGTCGTTTGCAAATAATTCTGTTATTTATCCAACGTTGGTAAATAAATGAATATCAAAAGTTATCACTCTGGTTCTTTTTCAAAGTTATACAAACATTTAAGGTGTTGCGTTGATTGATCAATAAGTAATGACCGATATCGTGTTCGGTAGATATTTTATGTCTATTATTATTTCATTGATTAAGTTGTAATAAAGCGACCATTCCAAATGACTACATCACAAGTCTGTAGCAAAGAAAAGTTCCAGTAAATTAAATGATTCTGTGAGTATATGAAGAAGACAAAGAAAAGAAAACGTCACTTCATTAATTCATCTTAAATAAGCAAAAATAAACCTAGATTAATTTTAAGTTGTAGGAAAAATATCTATTTGTTCGCCTTAAAAATCGAAATACACAAAGGCGCTAACACATTCATAAAAGTATAAAAACGGAGAAAACTTTGCAATAAAAATAAAGAACAAAACTGTAAATCTCTATGCACTGGGAATTTTTACATTTAAAAATTAAACAATGGTAAAAATGTATTGTACATAGCTGCACTCTAACCCATTTCTTCGTCATATTCAACTAACCACTTGAATGAACACGTCAAATAATCCGGTCTAGACAAATTTACATTTCAGTATCGGTTTGTAGAGATTGTTTAGTTTCGATTTTTATCATGGATAGATCAATGTTAGATTACCATTAAAAACGTAAGAGTACTGGTGGTCTGAAATCAACTCGATGATTGTTGAACTGCTATTACCGATTTAATTTAAAGTCTATCCAGTTCTACATGGTTATTAGGGGGTTTCTTTGTGTTTTAAAGCGATTAGTGTTATGCCTGAAACTAAATCGATTCCGCGGTAACGAACGAAGCCAATGACACAATGATACGATAAGCTATTCTAATCGGTTGTCCCAGGCCCCGCTAACTAGATGAAGAAGTTCAAGGCAAGTAGGGGAATATATATGTATTCCGTAAGCAGCCGAGTACAAGCAATCAAATAAGGGAAAAAGTCAAGCGCATTTATACAACAACAATTTGTCCTTGAGCATTATTAGTAAATAGCACACACACAGAAACAATGGACCAATAGCGTTTAAGATAGTTTACAGGTGGGAAATATGACGTGAAGGTAAAAAGAGCGCTTTTGGCGCGAAAACAGCTAAATTCAATTTTTCAAAATAAAATTACAAGATTAAGCCATTTACCAAGTAAGTTCTGGGGATTTGACATCCCCAACACCTCCCCTTTTTGAGAAATCCGAGCACCTCCTCCCCCACGAAATAGTGTCGGATCCTCATATACCCAAGTTTCTATTAATGCGATTGTATTTATAACATGTTTCTGGCATTCAATAAGGGACCCGTTAAGATTGACTGGATGGTGAGGATCGACATTTGATGTGAGGTCAGAATTTGATTCTGCAAAAATGTTGTCATCAGACTTATTGCAAACATCACTGACCGGTTTTGGATCACTATGGTAAACAGCGTCCACCAAAACTGCGCTAGGTTCCGGATTCGATGCATGTAACGGAATTTCTGGACAAGCTTGGGAATCTTTATCACTAGATTCGGTAGACATTTCTATTGCAGAATGAGATTCGCTCGTTGAACCGCTTGATATGATCTCTGGTACTCTGTGGGCGATTGGTGCGACCATTTCATGGGCTTTTAACATAGCATCGTATTGATGAGAGCTGAAAGCGGCATTGTTAGGACCTGCTAATTCAGGGATAGTGGGGTTTGAATCCACTACCGGGTATGTTTCTGAAATGGACGGTGATGGACAACCGGGCTTGTCTTGTGATACTGCTGTTTCGTTCAGGTTGCGGCTTGTTGAGGAATCATGGGGGCTGCGATCATTTGCCAGCTCTGTGTGCAATTCAGAGATTAATACATCCACTTCCGACGCATATGCGAAGCATTGATGATCCAGAAACTGTGAGCGTAGTTTGACCATGAACTCCAAATGTCGGTCAAATAGCAACTGTAAGCGGTCAGAAGGGAGCGTCATTTTTCACTTTTTTTTTGTCCCCGTCGCCAATTGTTATGCCTGAAACTAAATCGATTCCGCGGTAACGAACGAAGCCAATGACACAATGATACGATAAGCTATTCTAATCGGTTGTCCCAGGCCCCGCTAACTAGATGAAGAAGTTCAAGGCAAGTAGGGGAATATATATGTATTCCGTAAGCAGCCGAGTACAAGCAATCAAATAAGGGAAAAAGTCAAGCGCATTTATACAACAACAATTTGTCCTTGAGCATTATTAGTAAATAGCACACACACAGAAACAATGGACCAATAGCGTTTAAGATAGTTTACAGGTGGGAAATATGACGTGAAGGTAAAAAGAGCGCTTTTGGCGCGAAAACAGCTAAATTCAATTTTTCAAAATAAAATTACAAGATTAAGCCATTTACCAAGTAAGTTCTGGGGATTTGACATCCCCAACAATTAGTCCCTTTGATAAATCTGGATAATGTAATGAGAAGATTATCAGAACTATGTGATATATTAGCGCAATACATTTCGAACAATCTGATCACACATATACTTGTTAAGAATATTTATTGATAAAAATAAAAGGTCAACTAGACTGGAAATAGGGGTAAGAATGGACAAGGATAATAATGATAAAATAATGTGAAAACAATTTGACACCTAATCACTCTGAATAATAAGCTAATATTACCAGGGTAGGTTTAAGGTGGGAACAAACTGTTTTTGAATGCACAAGAGGTGTTTTAATTTTCTTATGGCTAATAGTTCAATAAACCTTAGTATATGCCCTTTTACACTTTTAAACAACACAACAAAAGCCGAGTTTAGATCAATCTTTCTTTGAGTACCTAATATGTTCTTTGGCACAAGTCAAGATTTCGCGAGATGACTCTCCAATATAAAAGGCAGCACAATCGACACAAAGTTATTTCAAAACAGTGGTTCCCTTTGATAAATTTGAACAGAGAAATGAGAAGACAAATTTTGTGAGATAGTACCATTTCGTGCTTTCTCGTCAGTCACATACAAGCAACATGTTATTCGTGTAAATACAGTTTTGAAGATAAGGTCAAAATTTCTCATTTAGCATGACATTCATTCACTAGAACTATGGTAAACAAAGGTCAACGTACAGTTGTTTTTGAACACATAAAGTTGGACTTTTCCGACCAATCAAGATAGCTTCGAGTAGTTTGAGTGTGTGTGGGTTTCGATGACATGTCACAACTCTAAAGGCTGATTTTGGGTGAATTTGATGACCACTCATCATTAGATGTTTTGCAATGGACGAGGCTGGGTTTCTTGATCGATCTTGAGATGACGGGCTAGGTGGATGAATCATGGATTTGATTGACCATCTTGGAATATGTTCCTCTATCCTGTCCTCCAATCGGCGATCTGTCCTACCTAAGTAACTTTCTCCGCAGTTACATGTGAATTGGTAAATACAGCTGGGATTTGGACTGAATCGGTCTTGGAGACTTGATAGGGTTAACTGAGATCGACTGAGTTGTTGTGATAAGCCTCAGATTAGCTGCATTGAAGGTCTTTTTTATTGCAGCTGCAGTCTGTTTGGTTGTAATTTTCATGCAGTGATCACCCTTGAAAGGTAACTGTAGGTATACTGGTTTCTTGGGCACATCCGTTGCTATCAGTTTCGTCGTATTTGTGCTCTGATGACCAATAAACGTTTCAGGATATCCGTTTAATTTAAGTGTCTCAGTAATAAACTTAAATTCGTCGTCCAATGTATCTACAGTGCAGATTCTACTTGCCCGAGCGAATAAAGTTTTGACAATAGAACGTTTATATTGTATGGGGCAGAAACTAGTGAAGTGGAGGTACTGTCCCGACCAGGTGGGTTTGCGATGTACTCTGCGTCTGATCGATCCGTCTGGACGGCGATGGAGCAGGATGTCGAGGAAAGCTAGTTCATTATTGTTTTCTTCCTCATAAGTGACTTTCAGATTCGGGTGAATTGCATTAAATAAATCATTGACTTGATTAATATCTGTAGACTGTGGTAATATGACAAGAATATCGTCGACATATCGTTTGTAAAGTGTAATACCATCAATGAATTGACTCACTTGCCTTTCTATCATTCCCATGAATATGTTTGCTAAAACAGGTCCGAGAGGGCTTCCCATAGCCACTCCATCGATTTGCATATATGCTTTACCTTGGAAATATAATTTTATATTCTTTGTGCACAGCAAAATTAGATCTCGAAGATAGGTAGTAGGAGTGGGTATTCTTATGTTGTGTGAAGTTATGAAATCACAAATAAATTCCACAGTTTCTTCGAGAAGTACATTTGTGAACAAAGAGTTTACATTGAAAGAACACATCCGACTATTAAAAATATTCAAGTGATCCAAGGTTGGGAAAAGTTCAAAATAATTAATGACAGTATGTGTCAACAGTTGTTTACAAACAGGATCCAAAATTCCTTTCAACCACTTTGCTAGCTTATGGTATGGTGAATTTATCATGGACAAAATTGGTCTCATAGGTGTTCCAGGCTTATACAGTTTCGGTAAGCCATACATTTCTGCAGTGCATGTACCAATGGGCTTGAGCATTTTATAATGGGCCTCGGTGATAAAAGCGTGAAGCATGAGTATATGTAGTTCTCGGCATATTTGTTTTTCGACCAACTTCACGTTATCGATCTGTGAATCTGATTTAAATTTAGCAGAGTCTGAGAGGATCACGTTCATTTTGGTTATGTAGTCCTCCTTATTCATGACTACAACACCGGAACCTTTGTCTGGTTTGAAGATTGTTATTGTGGAATTGTTCTTAGGTTCCTTCAATGCTTCCCTGTGCTCATTCGTTAGACAAGATTTTTGGTTGATTGGAGTGTTTGCAAATTGCTGGGATATATCAACTAATTTAGCTTTGAACCATGCCTCATTCTCAGCTGATGTTGGAGTCAAATTTGAGAACTGGCTGTAGAGGTTTTCGAAATTGGCGTCCACCAAAATCAGCCTTTAGAGTTGTGACATGTCATCGAAACCCACACACACTCAAACTACTCGAAGCTATCTTGATTGGTCGGAAAAGTCCAACTTTATGTGTTCAAAAACAACTGTACGTTGACCTTTGTTTACCATGGTTCTAGTGAATGAATGTCATGCTAAATAAGAAATTTTGACCTTATCTTCAAAACTGTATTTACACGAATAACATGTTGCTTGTATGTGACTGACGAGAAAGCACGAAATGGTACTATCTCACAAAATTTGTCTTCTCATTTCTCTGTACAACCTTATTTGTAGACAGAGTTCTGTGTGGGCATGAAGGGGATTTTTTAATTTAATCGAACTGAAGTATTTCGAAGTATATTCGTTGTTTTGTAATATACCTTAATTCTGTGTTGTTTTAAGATCCTTTGTAGTTCTTCAATTGTGCCATGACGGTACGGTAAAACTGCAGTACCAATCTATCGCATTCCATTCGAATTATTATTATTACGTCCTGAACTGTCTTGTTTTAATTTAGTTCTAATAAACTTACTACTTGGACTATCTATATTAGTCACCTATTCTGATATTATTTACAATTCACCTCATTACATTGCAAATTAAATTTTATCCTTCGCCATTATAAAGGTTGCACACTCTCATTCTTAACAGTGAACACATACACACACATACAAATTCACATACATGTCGCTTATGAATCACCTTGACCGAAATGAAATGACATGACATTGATTTATTCAGACCTGTTTTTCGATTGATCGCACCTAATATTCGTGTTGTTCCGTTGTACTATTTAAACTTGGATTAATGTTAATTTGGTAATTTGTTTCATCGTCCAATTTCCATAAATTTCTTTACTCATAAAAAATGAACACACTTTCATTTCAATAGTAATATTGTAGTGAACAAGAACACGAGTGGGTACAATCGAATGCATTTAAACACAAACTACAAACTATCTCACTAAATTCTGATAACCAAACAGTCAACATTTAATTTGTAAAATAACAATCAATTGTCACAATCTTCACTGTTGCTGCAAATATCAATTCATTTTCTCTGATTTCATTGTTCATGCATTTTCATACCCATTGCGCGTCTTTACGGTTCTTTCCCTGTCGATCTGCCAAAATACATTCAATGCCTGACCATCGTTATATACTACTTATGTGGATATAAGTAACCCACACCACAATATGAATTATATTTAACATTATAAACATAAAAACAATCAAATTTTGATATTTTATTTATCTCAAATAAAAGATTTTAATTTAAAAAATAAAAGGAAAAAGAAAATTTATCATTTCCCATAGAAACCATATATTTTCATTTTTTTAAATTAAAATTATAACTAAATTGTGATTATGTGAAATTTATTTATATTCTATTAAAATTAAATATTCATAACGCATTATTCAGCATATTTATGACGTAGATAACTATCAGAAAATTATATTTTTGGAATTATTGGGTTATTTTCCACCGCCCCCCCTTTTTTATTTTTTTATTAATCTTTGTTCGTGTTTGGTTTTTAGTATATTATGTCAACTTCGAATGTAAACACTACGCTTACTTTATGTTTCATAAATATCTATGATTGATCGACTATTTATGGTGGAAAATATATAACACTGGCTGTTCGTGTTGTTTACCTATACATATAATAATTCAATCGGTAAAACAAATGAAAGCAAATTGTTTACATAACTTTGGAAACCAGTTGTATATACAACTGTCAATAGTTAAGAAAATGTTTTTGTTCTTTATTAAATGAAACCAAACATTCAGACATAAACAATTGAACTATTAATATGATTCCATGTAAAACAGGAGAGAGGTTAAATTTTAGCCTTAATTATTTTTTAATGTTACAGAGATTGTTGAATTTTATTGTATTCATGAACATCAATATTACACCCCAATTGAAAACGACCGTTTAGTCCTAGTATAGGACTCCTCAGAAAACGGTATCTATAATCCCGAATGCTGGATTTGAACTCAGGACGTTTGGTCTCATGCGAATGTTTAACCGTTAAACCAGTAAGTCGGCACGTAACGATGTTTATGTCTAACTTTATTATATTGAGCCACCATTTCCCATTGTATTCGGTGGGTAACTGACTCTCATCTGAGGCGCTTGAAACCTAAACAAACTAAAATCTTCGTATGCTCATTAGTCATTGATTTCTACAGGTATTTCCTGGAGTTCTAGTTAGAAACTGTGACCAGTGGTGTTCAACTGTGTCGGGAATGATGCAGTTATCCACTAAAGATAATGGAAGATGATTGTGCAATGTCTTGGATTGATTGAGGTTGAACATTACCACCGTTAATTGATTTAATCAATCTAGCGAGCAATCAACACCTTAGAGATATATGTCTCAGTTTATTACTTCCGCTTGTTTGACATCAGAATTGGATTAATGTATTATGATAAAAAAGTAAAAGGCAAAACTATGAAGCGAAACAGTTTACCAAACACTAAACAGAAAGTTCATGTATGAACTCAGTAATAAAATAAAACCATTACCATCACTATACTGAATAAATGTTTATATAAAATCATTTCATTTTATCAATCAAGTCACATCTGATACAATAAATATAGAATAAATGAACAATAATGATATGTTGATGTAAAACCCACTATTCTTAATGTTTCAATTCTATTATTTCATTCTTATATATCTTCTGGCAGAACGAAACGTCAATACATTAAAATCCATACAAACAAGCAAACGTATAAAGTTCTATAATATCTTACCTAGCAAATATACTCTGTGACGAACAGATTGTTAGAGTTGACATAGTCGATAACCTGTATTCTTAAACATGTCTCTAATTGAAAAGTTATACAGATTGAAATATTTTTTCACCTTTTTTTCCTCTTTTTGTTGTTTTGTAAAAGAAACCTGTTGAAATATCTTGTTCTGAGAATTCTATATTGTACCAAAATATAATATTGAATAAAGCCATTAATAATAATAATAATAATAGTAAATTCATACTCAAATAGATGAGAACTTTCGTGTAAATTAGAGCGAATAGTTTCACAGTATTTGAGCGCCGAGTTGATGTAAGACATTAAGTAGGAATAATATATTTGTAAAATCTCAGCGAATGAATTTGAAATAAATCCAACGCTTTGCCTGGCATTCCGGTCCAAGCTTTTTCAAAGAAATATAATCAAACATCAAATTATCGAATATAAATAGATACATGTTTCTCCGGTTCATTGTATACTAAATAGGTCATTCAATCAATGTTAAAAATGTCCAAACTAGGTATATGTTTTAGTGTATAAGAGACTTTTGATGTGAAACGCGATGTGTTAAGCAAAGATGGATAGTGGCTAGCAGGGAAATCCAGAACGCGCGTTTCGTCCTATTTGGCATTCATCAACTGAATGTACATGCATCTCTGAGTTGAAGTTCACTCCATGACTCGAGCCCAGTACCTTTCGCTTCAAACGCCATCACGTTATCCACCCATCTACTGAGTCCTGATAGCCACTATCCATCTTTGCTTATAATGTTTGTGAATTAAGGCTATATCTAGGCAATGCGCACAGTGTGCACATATGTCAATAAGAGACTGACCAGTTGCAATCCTAAACATCAAAGGGAAGATTCAAACAAACAATACTAAGTGAATTGAAATGTGTTAAGATAACATATTGTATATATACGTAAGTGGTGAAAGCATACAAATTTTAATATATGATGTGAATCATACATGTCACAGCATGTATAAAATGAAGATGAATATATAAAATAAAAGAGTGAAATTCGAAGAGGAATAATGTAATTTGAAACTGAATGTATGTATCATTTTAATGTTCCCATTATGTGTTTAACAAATTTCGAAAATACAACTGATTAGAATCATTGAATGCAATCGTCGTCACTCAGATAATACGTGATAAAACGGAAAGTAGTTCAGGCTTTTTTATTATTGACTTATTAATGATTAGCTGCCATGGCACAACTAATTGTATTCCATCCCTCCTATTAATATTGTTTGGATTAGCCCATAATATAGGGCTTCAGCTGTTTGTCTCTCCTTGTAAGAATCGAAAGCTTTTCGAAGGATTCTTTTGCCATTGAAATCAATTGTATGACTTGATTCCATAGAGTGCAATGCTATCACTGACTTGTTCTCAATTTTCCTTACATCATCTGAGGACTTAGAAATGTACTTGAAGCATTGTTTGTGTTTCTTCACCCTAACATTCAGTTGCCTTGATGTTTCACTTACATACGTCGTATTGCAGTCACTACATCTGATTTCATAAACACAATTCTGTTATTCTTCGTTATGTATTGGATGTTTAATTCTTACTAGTTTTGATCTTAGAGTATTGTTTGTTTGAAAAAATACACTTATATTTTGAATATTTAGAATTCTTCTAATGTCTTGTGAAATACCTTTCCCATATGGGATCATACTCAAATATACTGTCCATTATAACAATATATATACGAAGATTTTCTTGTTCCCATATATTTTGATTAAGTTTTTTTTTTTAAAAAAATATTAAAGTCATTGTTTACCTTGAGTAAATATTAACAATATTATTATTGCATAATTCAATCTTATGAGTTTTAGGATAATGGTAAATAAATAAAAAAAAGAATCATTTTGATTTTCATTGTAGTCTTTCAAGCATATTATGCAAATTTATCTTATTCATACCTGATATATTAGATTGTTGTTTTTTTTAATGGAAAATTCAATATCTTTCTTCTTTTTATAATAAATTCAATTATTTAGTTACAATTTCATATTATTACTATTATTATTACAATGGCTATTATTAATGACTTGGTAAATATGTAACCACCATGATTAAAATGATCAGGTACAATGCTTTGATAATGATAAAAAAATCATGTTAATTTTGAAAATGAAAAAGTGAATTTATTAAATTAAACAGATTTAAATAAACCAATTGTAATCAGAGAGGGGTTTTGTAGATATTATAATAATTTAATAGTTAAATTCATGAATCAATTGAGGCTAGATCATCATGGTATGCCAGGAAGAAACTGACGGCCATTTCGTCCCAGAATGGCGGACGGTGGCGCAATTTCGTGGATTAGTTGAATATAAACTTTAACATCACTGGATGCTGTCTCATTGATCTATAAGTTAAGCGTTCGCGCGCAAGAACGATAGGCTTGCACACGATACAACTGACTGCGATTTGATCTTTTTTTCAGTAACAAGCATGTGTTGATGATATGAGTGATGATTTTTACAATATATATATATATATATATATATATATATATATATATATATATATATATATATATATATATATATATATAACTGTATGAAAACCTTTGAAGCACCGAACGACCATTTGATCCTACTGTAGAGATTCCCGGCGTTCTGGTGAGAAGCCTTGATTAGTGGAACTAATTCGTGTCAGATAGAGACAGGTACGTACCTCAATACAAAGGATGATGGTCACGTAATTTAGTGGATTAGTTAACGTTAGACATCAACACCGGTGGATGCCGGCTCAGTGGTCCAGAATTTGAGCGTTCGCGCTTGGGATCTCAAGCCCTGAATCCGCATCCCTCGAGCAGGATCGTGTATGCGCACTGTTAAGGAGTCCCACAATATGACGAAACGGCCGTCTAGTGCTTTCATGTTTTCAATGGTGGTCTAACATTAATCAGTTTATGATCCTAGAGAATATATATATTGTAGTATCGGTTGTTATGTTAAGCCCATATACTTTATTTCAGTTGCTGGCCAAGCCAATTCACCTACACATTGAGTCATATTTTGATCTTGTTAATTATTCGCTTATTAACCTTGACTACTTTTTATATTAGCGTATGTGCATGCACACTTCGTATCTTACCCATCACATGTCTGTCATTCATTTTTGTTTGATTATAAATATTGAGTAATGCTTGCCCATAGCGAGTTGGCTTCCCAGCCATCTCCCATGCATGTCATTTCCCTCGTTCGCTTCCTTCGCTTATTCGCCTGTTCACTCGCTCGTTATTATTCGCTCAGGTGTTGCTAACTTTCTGACCTGAGTTATTCGACAATAAACCGTAGTTGCTGCAATCCTTCGTCTTCTGATTTTACGCGCCGTTAGGATTAGAATCATAACGGTTATCGAAGTAAACGATTAATGAATAGCGGCACTACTATATATATATATTAAACAGATTCTTATCCCTTAATTCCACTGGTCACATGAAACCTGGCAAATTATGAATGCATTTTTATATATTCAAAATAATAACATAATAGAAAAATTGATTGCACAATTTATTTTTCAGTTGATATTACATAAGTTAATTAAAAATTTAAGTTAATCGAATAAAACTACCGTTTAAGTGTTTTTTTATTTCATTTCAGTTTCAAAAGTTTTTTTTCTTTTTTTGTTCTCATATTAAACAACCTGCATCTTATAATTATTATCTAATAGATTTTTATACTTTTAATAACAAAATTTTCAGTCTTGTAAGCAAAGATGGATAGTGGTTAGCAGTGGAATCCAGGATGCACGTTTTGTCCTATTTGGGACTTGTCAGCTGCACCTGCATCTCAGAGTTGATGTTCACTCCATGACTCGAACCCAGTACCTTTCGCTTCAAACTCCATCACTTTATCCACTCAGCTACTGAATCCTGATAGCCACTTGCTTGTGGAATGGTATGAAATTTAAACTCACATGGTATTGTTTGGTTATATCTACCCATTGATGTTTAGGATTGCAACTGGTCAGTCTCTAATTGACATATGTGCATACTGTGCGTATTCCTTCGATATAGCCTTAATTCACAAGCACTTTAAGCAAAGATGGATAGTGGCTAACAGTGGAATCCAGGATGCGCGTTCCGTCCTATAGAGGCAGTATGCACATATGCCAATTAGAGACTGACCAATTACAGTCCTAACACATTAATGGGAATATTCAAACAAACATCACTAAGTGAATTTGATGATTGTTTTTTTTAAATAAACAAATAAACAAACAAAATTTTACATATTCATTATTGTACATCAATTTTAGTGAATTATTTCTGTTAAAGTATTCTTATTATTATATATTCAGTGTAATAAAAATATAATTTTTTAATTGTACTATCTATTCAGATGAATAGATATGATAAAGAAAATAACAAAAATCAACCTTGTCTTCCATATACTTTATTTAATCTATTCTAAATTGGTATCTTAATCGTTAATTGTGCTGTTTTGCTTTGAACTTTAAATTATGTCATGTAGAATTTTTACTCAACAGTGCTTCTTTATTTGTTCAACAGACTTCAATCTGTCTAGAACAGCTGTTGTCCTTTTGTATTTATTTTTTATAGTTCAGGAATATAAAGAAGATCTATCTTAAATTAAAATGTTATTCTCATTAGTTAACTGTCAATATTTGTTAGTATAGCTCATAACTGACAAAATTAGCAAAAAAATCTTGCAAATAGCCTTAGAATTCAACCATGTGTTAAAGTTCGAAACATATTTGAAAATGTGTTTGGTAATTCATTTTATTATGAATATTTCTTAAAGGATCTTTCTTAGCATACATCATAGAGAGGAATAACGACTTTCCTTAATTCCTTTATTATGTCATAAAAAGTCATTATGAAACGGTAAGCCATTCGAACCCTTCAATCATTACCTTAATCACCAAAAACATTCATCACAATCATCTCGAAAAACAAAATCTTATGTTTATTTTTTTAGTTTCTAGTTTCTAGTTGATTAACACTAAACTGGCTTCGGTCTCTAATTCAGATTCCTATGTATATCGACAATGACATAACTTAAAGTTTCTTGGAAAAATATTTCTTCGTTTTTATGTATTCATATATCTAACTCAAGTTATTCTTCTAGTTCTGATATAAATAGTTAAAAAGTTATTGAATTTAACAAATTAGTTACTTATTTCATTATATTTTGCAACGGAAAAAAATCTACTAAATAAGATTCTATGCAAAGATAAGTAATTTAGAAATAGATAAATTATTTTCATAGTTGAAAGTATGAGTCAGTTGAAGCTAGATCACCAAGAAAAACCTGGAAGCACTGGATGACTGTTCCGTCCTATTGTGCGACTCCTCAGCAGTGCACATCCACGATCTATCCCCGCGAGATAGACCACTGAGTTGGCACCCGATGGTGGTTTTGAACTCCACTGATCACTGCTTCTCACTAGAACTGCAGGAAATATCTCTTGAAGTCAGTCACTAGTGAGCATATGATTATAATCAGAAGGGGTTTTGTGAAGGTTTTAGTATCTCACTGGGCGAGATAGTGGATGCTTGCTGCTGAGGAGTCCCACAATATGACGAAATGGCCATTCAATCCTTCCAGGTTTTCCTTGGTGGTCTAGCTTCAATTGACTTATGCTTTCAACAATCAAAATACTGAAATATCCACAAAACCCCTTCAGATAAATTATTATCATTTTATTGTATATTATTATTACTAACTTTTCTTCTGAAAAAGGTTTTAATTATAAGACTAACTGAAGAAACAAACCACGTGCAACTATTGGCAGATAAGGATTTATTAGTTATAGACAACTACGCTACGCAAGAAAAATTTGAATTATTCTGGTAATTAATTATTTTTTTTGGAAAAAAATTATTTTTTCCTCAATGAAGTCTCAAATTGAGACATTATTTATTTTTTGTCACGGACGTAAGTATATATATGATGTCCAAATATATAATATTTTAGTCTAAAAGATATTAAATAGAAGCCTGTTGAAATAATGTTGAATATTTGAATTTGAGAGGAGTTAATGTTTTAAATAATTTCTGTTATTGATTCCATCCAAACAAGAAGGTTCAAAGTGTTCCTGTCCAATCATGTGCCGATTTGATTCTTATTTATACGAAGACAAGTTGAAAAATATTGAACAGATAATTATTATGTTTAAGTTTACGAATATCTGTATAGTCGCTGATAAAAACGTTAACCAAACACTTGAAAAATCTGTCATTTCAGATGTAGATAAAGTTGTACAAACAATCATTATTACTATAAACTGACATCGCACTCATACGCATTCGTGCCATCACAGAGACTTTTGTTAATTCATCTTCGATTATCATAGAGAAACGGTAGTATAACACCATCTACATAAAGTTTAGGAATAACTATGCACTACCAGTAGGCACGAAAAGTAAGTGTGTATTTTAAGGCTTCTAATATTAAAAGACTAATAATTGAACGAAGAATATTCTTTTCGATAAATTCTCTTCAGGTTCTACAATTATATATCCAAATTAATAATCCGAAAAAATGGTCAAGTTAAAGGCAAAGTACATCGTTTAAAGTATGTAAATTTAGGAATGTCAAATCAAATAGAATAAAATTGTTAAAGATCATATATTTAATTATAAATTTCCTGGGATACCCGTTCTCCCTCAGAGCATTATGCAATGTGTTTAGCTCATTGTCAACTACATCCGCCGAACATATAGTGCGTATTCGATAGCTAAGGGTTTTGATCAGGCTTCGTTTGTACTGTAGAGGTACAAAGCTAAGGAAGTGTGTATACTGTCCAGTCCAAGTACTTTTTCTGTTCATGTTTCTTCTTAACGATCCATCTGATCTCTTCTAATATTATGTTCTCCAGTGAAAAAGTATGTGTGCAAACACTAATATTCTTGTTTCACGTCACAACTATTCTGAGTCCTTTAATATATACTAATAAAATGAAATACCAATCAAGAAAAACCTTCAAATTCGAAAAATACTCTAAAAAGCGTATATAAGGCCCTATAAGATGAATTCATTTATTTTGTGGATTCTCATAAATTGTTTACAACCTATAAACAGTAGCAGAAATCGCCTTTTTCTAGGATTGGTTTTACTTCAGACTACAAATTCATATACAGAAAACATGGAATTGATCATTTATGAGGGAGGAGGATTCACTCTCTTATAGTCTTTTTCTTGAAGATACAGCTTAGTCCTCATCATTGCAAACAATACATCTGTCTTGGTTTATAACTGCTCTATTTAATGACACACCTACCATTCAACATTCACTCAAACATATAGCTATCAGTTTCCTTGTAAGCTTATGTGTTTTGTACTCTGCTGACCAAAGTTATCTATGTTTACAGGATTGATAGTTGTTAAGATTTGTGTTCCCACAATACCTCTTCACTTTATTATGTTACCACTTCTGAATAGGTACTTTACTTCTCATATGGTTCATATTGTTAACACATTAGTCACAATATTCAATCAAAATAACTCATGGATCACGTCTTTTTAAATGATAATATTTCCAATATTATATACATCTCGTATCGACCTGACTATGCAAGTGGCATGCATTTAGCAACTAACTTTAGTTTATATTATTATTATTATTATTATTATTAATTAGCTCACTTATCGACGTCATAATTAATAATATGTTGAGTAAAGAAAGACGTTAAATAGCGTTTAGCAACGAAATTGATATTTTTCATTGAATTGGTGTTGATGTAAATAACAACTTTAATGTATCGTAAAAGCCGATAATTATACCTTATCTAATGTACATATCTTTTGTTAAAATAAAATTCAAAGTAATGACAAACTTAACATTAAACAATTAATTAGTTTTGAAAAAGAGTAAGAATAAAAATTCTAGTATAATAGCATGCATTCATCGCATTTCGTTTGGTTCTATTCAGGTGTCTTACAATCTGTGAAATTTAAAAATCTTAATAACAAAATGGGTTTAAATTACTTACCTTTTATTTTTTAACTCTTTTTTGCATTTATTGCAGCATTGAGTCATGTATTTTGACTGTCTTCAAGATTAGTATTCTTATTTTTTAAAAACTGAGATTGACATACTTTGTTCGTATCAGTATCTGAAGCACTGAAGTCAGACATTGAAATAACTGCAAACATGCTTCACCTTCTATTCAAGAAGATTTGGGAAGAGAAACAAGTGCCAACGGACTGGAAAGAAGGATATCTCATCAAGATACCAAAGAAGGGAGATCTGAGCAAATGTGAGAATTACAGAGGCATCACACTGTTGTCAATGGCATCAAGTTTTCAGTAGAGTGTTTCTAAACCGGACGAAAAATTCAGTAGACGCCTGACTTCGAGATCAACAGGCTGGATTCCGTAAGGATCGGTCGAGCATTGGCCAAATTGCGACACTACGGATCATCGTCGAACAATCAATTGAGTGGAGCTCGTCACTATACATCAACTTCAATGACTATGAGAAGGCGTTTGACAGCGTGGATAGGAGAACATTATGGGAACTTTTTCGACACTATGGACTTCCTCAGAAGATTGTCAACATTATCCGGTACTCATACGACAGACTACAGTGCAAAGTCGTGCGTCGAGGACACCTGACAGATGCATTTCTAGTAAGGATCGGAGTCAGACAAGTCTGTCTACTCTCCCCATTCCTCTTCCTTCTAGTGATTGACTGGATTATGAAGAATTCGACATCTGAAGGGAAACACGGAATACAATGGACTTGTCAGAATAAAATACATGACCTAGCCCTCCTCTCTCATACACACGAACAAATGCAGATGAAGACCGCAAATGTAGAAGCAGCCTTCGCATCGATAGGCCTCCACATTCACAAAGGAAAAAGCAAGATTCTCAAATGCAACACGGAGAACGCTAACCCAATCACACTTGATGGCGAAACTCTGGAAGAGGTGGAAACATTCAAGTACCTGGGGAGCATCGTTGATAAACAAGGAGGATCGGATGCAGATGTAAAGGCGAGGATCGGCAAAGCAAGGGCAGCATTTCTACAATTGAAGAACATATGGAACTCAAAACAACTCTCAACCAATTTAAAGGTCAGAATCTTTAATACGAACGTCAAGACAGTCCTACTGTATGGAGCTGAAACGTGGAGAACTACTACGACCATCATCAGGAAGGTACAAGTATTTATAAACAATTGTCTACGCAAAATACTCAACATCCACTGGCCGGATACTATCAGCAACAGCGTTTTATGGGAGAGGACAAACCAGCTTCTAGCTGAAGAGGAAATTAGGAAAAGACGTTGGAAGTGGATCGGGCATACATTGAGGAAATCACCAACGTGCATCACGACTCAATCCCTAACTTGGAATCCGGAAGGGAAGCGGAAGAGAGGAAGGTCAAAGAAAACACTACGCCGGTAAATAGAAGTCGATATGAAAAGGCTGAATAGCAACTGGAAAGAACTGGAAAGGAAGGCTCAGGACAGAGTTGGATGGAGAATGCTGGTGAGCGGCCTATGCTCCTCGATGAGGGGTAACAGGCGTAAATAAGTAATTAGTATATACTCATCTGTTATCACATGTTTCTGGCTATTTGAACGCTTATCACGATCAATACTGTATAATTTTTTTTACATAAGATATATATTTACAATGTTCAATCTATTGCCCCTTTCAGACATATGGAATGGTGGAGCCTAGTAGGCCCTTCTGGAGAAGAGTGCTACATCGAAGCACAGCGAAACTGCAGGGTCAGGATAGCTGTTTTTGCACTGCTTACGCAGAACGATTACATAACTCTCACAAACCTTTTTTTGTCTTTCTGTTTTATTTTTATTTTGGCAGACTCACTTTTATTTTAACACTCTTTTGAACCCTCAATAGTTATGTAGTGACTCTTTTTTGAATTCGTAATCCTTTCCGGGTATTGGTAGAGTGGTTGATTAGGCCGATCTCCACCACCCGCGATTAACCGCTCATGTTAGATCATGGAAACAGTCCCATTAACCAGGAGGCACGACGAGGACTTGTGAGTCGGATTTCGCCTTCCCCCATTTAATCTATTAAATTTATTTACATCCTTGCTATATTATAACCAATGTGTCTTTAAGATAACATTCAACTGAACTCTTTCATCTAAGTAATTTAAACCCATTTTGTAATTATGATTTTTAAATTTCACAGGCTGTAATACAGCTGACGAGAACCAAATGAAATGAGATGAATACATGTTATTCTGCTAGAATCTTTTTCCTTACTCTTTTCAAAATAATAAGAGAAACTATATGTATGAAATTAATTAAGTCTTAACGATTTAACATAATAGAAATTTCAAATACTATGGTACATAAATAAGAACTTTCGTCTAAATTAGAGCGAATAGTTTCACAATATTTGAGCTCCGAGTTGATATAAAACATTAAATAGGAATAATATATATATTTGTAAAATCTCAGCGAATGAATTTGAAATAAATCCAACATTTCACCTGGCTTTTTCTTTGAAAAAGCTTGGATCAGATTGCCAGGTGAAATGTTGGATTTACTTCAAGTTTATTTACGGAGATTTTACAAATATATTATTCCTATTTAATGACTATGGTATTTATATATATGATGTACTGATTTTCTCACCTGTTTACAATATCTTAGGGAGAATAAACATCTATACATTTGAATTTATCCCAACAACTAAATGTATAATTTATTTATAATATACTTATTTACTTAATGTTTAAATTGTTTTCCTTTATTACATTAGTCATGTGATATAACTAATTACTTTATTTTTTTTACATTGTAATTAATGATAAACAACATTGATAATAATGTGAAATAACATGCAATTAAAGTTGTTTTTAGATTACTAATATATAAGTTAATATCATGATCTTACTATGACAGTGGGATTTAAAAAAAATAATCCTTTAGTCTGTTGTGAACCAAATCACGTGAAGTAATTATTGTGCACTGACAATGTAAAATTCACATTTCAAAGTGAGCACTTTCGACAAATTGATGGCATAGCTATGGGTAGTCCTTTAGGACCGTTGCTGGCGGATGTGTTCATGGGGTATGTTGAAAATTTAGCTGAAAACTCAATCCAAAAGATGTGTCTGTATAGACGATACGTTGATGATATCATAATCATAGGGGATAAATGTGAAGACTTGAACCACTTGTTAAAAGAACTCAATACAAGTCAGAAGCATATTTCTCTTACGTGCGAGGAAGAGAAGAACAACCAACTTCCTTTTCTAGATATACTGATCAGTAGAAAAGAAGATGGTTCCATCCAACGTTCTATTTATAGAAAGCCGACATGGACAGGGCAATACCTTAATTTCCATAGTCACTGCCCAATTCATTACAAACGTGGGTTAATTAAGGGCTTATTCAATAGAATCAATCGTATTTGTACTAGTGATACTATTGAAATAGAAACGAAGCGTCTAACTAATACGTTAATGAATAACGGTTATTCATTTAAGTTCATAAACCGCTGGAAGGGTTGCAATACGATTAGACCTATTACGCTTCTGGCACCCAAAAAGCGAGTTTATATTACATTACCATTTAGAAGTGACTCTAATAGTCTCATGTTAAGACGGAGACTAAAATTAGCCATAAATAGGACATTCTATGCAGCTCAACTTGTCATCATTGAAAAGACAAGGTCGATGTTTCACCAAAAACCTAGACAGCATATAAGCGATTGTGTCACATCCCATTGTGTATACCAATTTACATGTATGTGCGGAAACACGTACATAGGGAGGAGCAATCGTGATTTGCAAATAAGGGTGGTGGAACACATACCTAAATGGCTACAGAACCAAATGAATTCGAATAGTCAAATAAGATCACAGGACAGACAAACATCTTCCTCTATTGCGAAACATTTAGTTGAAACTGGTCATAAGGTTGACATCAAATCAGCATTTGTAGTGTTGTACAAAAGCCTTCAAGGACGTATACTAAGGTTTATTGAAGCCTTGGCTATACGGAAATTGAAACCCCCTTTATGTGTTCAAAAACAATTTGTTCTTACCCTTAACCTACCCTGGTAATGCTTATTTATTATCCAGAGTAGTCATCACTTTGTTTTTGTGTACTTTATTTATTTTCTTACCTTAACCTGTCTAGTTGACCTTTTAATTTTCATATAAAAAATGTCTTAACAAGTATATGTGTGATCAGATTGTTCGAAATGTATTGCGCTAATATATCACATAATTCTGATAATCTTCGTCTTCTCATTGCATTATCGAAATTTATCAAAGGGACTAATTGTTTTAAATTATTCAATAACCAATGTCATATTAAACATTAGTAAAAAAAACTGAATTAGTTTAGATCTATTTGACACATGTTATTATTATAAAAGTAATTAGTTATTATATAAAGCAATTTATGAAATGGGATAGAATTTTGATGTAATGCTCTATAAGCCAGATCAGTTGATTGTAGAGATTTCATTGTTATTTCAACAAAGTATCCTGCGAGTGTTATAGAATCATTCCATAATTGCAAAATCAGTCCCTTCTCGTATGTAATGTTTTCTCTCGTTACAATTAGACAATGTGATTTGTTGACCTTTAGAGTTTGTATTGATACATTGATTATATATCGACATTTTTACTGAATGAAGATTAATTTTAATCTTACACCTCCAAAATGTTCATGATATTTTGAGAATGTCTTCGATTTACAGTTATGTCATTTCACCAAATAAATTCATTGATGCGATTCTCTGAGTGGATCGATACTTTATAATTATCCGTTAAAAAAAGCTTCAAAACAGGAACTGAACAATTATAAAGTTATTTAAACTAATATCGCATGGTCATTTATCAAAGCTAGTCTAGAATTGTCTACAAGATCAAGTTTCGAAAATATAATTTTTTATCTGTAGTTTCGAGGTAGATACCTTTGCTTAATCACTATCCCTTTGGTCTATATAAAGTAACTGATGAATATTACTGTTTTTGATATGAATAATGCAAAGAAAACAATAAATTAAAATTATTAAAATGCTACTTTGTGAATATCCCCTGCATAACTATCTATTTATTTTATAATTTTGTCCAAAGACCCTATTTTATTAATCATCATTCCCTCCCCTTTCTACTAATGTCTGATTTGTCTTAATGATTGTTTTATAACTTTGCTGCTTATGGCATTTAGTTGCTAATATGACTGGTTATCTTCTGCTCCTTGCTAATGACTTAGACATAGTAAAATTTATTGTGGATCATTTAATCTTCTTAATATATATATTACTCTAATTCTATTCAAAGTCCTAATTCCTCATTATCGACTTTGTGAGTTACTCAAATATATGAAAGCTATCGTTTATTATTAAAATTTGCTGGAAATATATTCCTCAAATCATATGATCCGTATATCAAACACCCTACTAATTTCTACAATTTTCTAAAAAAAAGTAAACAATTAAAAAAAAATTTTTGTAGTTTTTGTAAAATAATACTTTTCAATGAGCATTTTGTAGTGCTCATATGGAATAGGGGAAATAATTTTTTACAAATTTTTCATCATTGATTGATTTACAAATTCTCATATTTATCAGACAATAACTTCAATCTTTTTTCCGTCAAAATAGGGATTATTGAAAAATAGTTTACAATAGAATGATTTAGAGCAATATTATATAAAACATATACTTAAGATATAAACATCATAAATCTATCCATACCTATGTATTAGATAGATTTGATTGAAGCACAAGAATTAAAAACGGAAATCAGCAAAGGTGTTTAAAACAATGGTCACATGATTTCACAAAGTTAATATTCATAAGCTCAATAGAAATAAAGTTTCCATACTTCTTTCTTACAAAGTAACTACTGTAATATTCGAATGAAAGTGGATAGATTTTTTGTTAAAATTAGGTAGATACGGCTAAATTATAAACAACCTATAACGAAAAGGTTTAACTTTCAGAAATAGATTCTCATGGCTTCAGAGGTATCCAAAAGACGAACAAGTAAACTATGATGTGTAATTATTCTTGCCAACTTTCCTTTTCTCCAAAAAACGGTTGATTGAGTCAAAAGATACGATGTTTTACTATCTAAATAAACAAACAGAGATATATTAGCTCAGTTATTTTTGCTCAAAAACATGTACTGTCGATAAAGAAAAAATTATTTAATCACTATACTTTCTATTCACCTTAGGTCTATATGTATTTACCAACTAGAAAAGATAATCCAATAATTATACCAACCTTGAATCAAGTGAAAAGTTCAACTATGTTAACTAAACGAGACTGCATGAATTGTGTGTTTAGTGGCTATTCTACTGGGATGTCAAGCACTACAATTTAAGATATATATGTTGAAATGCAAGTAGTTAACGCGTTTTATGTGAGTTACAAACCTAGTGAAAGGTATTTAACTTAACAATAAAATTAAAAATTCAATCATACTATCCTAATTATCTTATCAATCAGAAAATCATGTCGGTCCTTCGATAAACTTAAGCTTGTGTACTAGAGATATAATACAAGTATAAATATACAAGTAATCAGAAGGGGTTTTGTGGAGATTTCAGTATCTTCAAAGTTGAAATCATGAATCAACTGAAGCTAGACCAGGTTTTCCATGGTGGCCTACCTTCAATTGACTCATGATTTCAACTATGAAAATGCAAGTAATCCTTTATTTGAATTAATGTGGAATTTTATATTCATCACCGATAACTTTTCTATTGTGTTTTGATTTTATTCATGTGACTGCTTTTACAGATTAGTAAAAACACAAGACAATATTATTTGATGAGTGATGACTTAATTTTAAGCAACATCTTTTTAGGATAAATTTATAAACTACTAAAAAACAGCACATTTTATACTTTAATTCTTTATCATATTTGTATACGTATTAACCTGTGTGTTTCTATCAGTAATCATCTCCTTATAATAGTATTCTTATTATTACTTCCTTGATAGATTCTAGTTTTTTACCCAAGCTAAATTCTAGCATGGGTTATTGATGAAGAAAATGAAGAAACTGAAAATGTGTTGTAGAGTAGATTACCTGAACTTTATTATAAATGTATATACAGTGAAAATTTCTTCACTGATATAAAACTATGTTAAAAGGTTACGTTGAAAAAGTCACAACTAAACAAATCATTTAGCATTCACTTGTCTATGGTAACAATAACAAGTAAAGCCGTTTGATATTAATAACTGTATGACGTATTTAAACGATATAATCTGTACATCTTGAATTGGATTTCAATCAACTAAATATTTTTCAATTCAATTTCATCAAATACGTAATACATTAAAGAAGTCAATTACTTTCATTGATATGAAATTCCAGTGTCTTAATAACACAATGTCTCGATAATGTGATAAGAAGACGAAGATTATCAGAACTGTGAGATGATATATTAGCGCAATACATTTCGAACAATCTGATCACACATATACTTGTTAAGAACATTTATAGATAAAAATAAAAGGTCAATTAGACTGGAAATAGGGGTAAGAATAGACAAGGATAATAATGATAAAATAATGTGAAAACAATTTGACACCTAATCACTCTGAATAATAAGCTAATATTACCAGGGTAGGTTTAAGGTGGGAACAAACTGTTTTTGGAATAACATTAGGATCACGTCGATGGACGTCCTACTATAGAAATCCTCAGCAGTGTGCAGCCACGGTCCCGCCTCGCGGGATTCCAACTCAGGACCTACCAGTCTCGCGCCAGATCACTTAACCGATAGACCACTGAGCCATAGTGGTCTAGCTCAGTTGACTCATCATTTCAACTATGAGAATGCTTTTATATTTAAATGTTTCTGTTTTCTGATTCAAAACATTTTGTCACTTATTCAAGTTAATATTTATTGACCTCAAATTACTTTAAATAGCTCCAGTATTTGTTTTTTTTCTTTTTCTGTTCTTAAAAGACCCAAAGTTTCTTGTTATTTTAAAAAGGAAAAACATCTTGTAGACATTTTTCTAAATAATGAACATGTTAGATATCTATTCAACATTTCCTGTTTCATAGCATCTTATAACTTTATACATGATATTTTCTTATCTTTCAGATATTTAAACTTCCTTTTGTATAAACAAGAACTTAGATGGTGGTTTGGATATAATGAATGTTGGATTATGCATATATAAATTTTCCGAAAATATTTTTCATCATTTTGAAACTTATCATGTGTTCCAGCAGAATCTTGTCCAAAACACAAACGATTGTATATAGAAGATAGAACTTTTATCATTCACAAATCTTAATTATTCAGTTTTTATAGTAGTTTGACTATATTTCTGACATCAGTAACCAATAATCTATTGTTCTATTTAAAAATGAATCATATATGAACATATTTTTTGCCTTGTAATTTATACATAATTAAAATCATTGACTAAACTTTTTTTCTGCTGCACTGCTGAGGAGTCCCACAATAGGACAAAATGGCCGTCCAGTGCTTCCAGGTTTTCCATGGTGGTCTAGCTTCAATTGACTCATGCTTTCAACTATGAAAATACTAAATCTCCACAAAACCTCTTCTGATTAAAAAAATAATTAACAATATCCGATATTTGTTTTATTTTTTTCAGCATTCAAGAACTGATTCTAATCTTTGTATGAAAGTTCAAAATCATAAAATAGGATGTAATTTAAGTTAATGTAAAATTCTTATTACCGGTTAAAAGAAGTAATGGTGAGACTATAATTTATGAACGATCTACTTACTAGGGCTAAATAAGGTTTATAAACAGTTTGAGGGATAGGGATTATGATTCATGGTTGATGATTAAGGTTAGGTATTAGATTTATGGTTTTTTATGATGCATTGATATAAGTGATAATGCCAAGAGACTATTTAGAGAAATAGTTGAGTGAATTTCTTTCGGAAATCCAAGACCTTTTACACTAAATGTGATTGGTTCGTCCATAATTTATAGTGTCGCCGATGTAAATTGTTCGTGTAAAAGATTACATAATATGGTAAAACCAAAGAGTCAAACATTATTCATAAAATCTAATTTATTGAAGTTGAGTGAAAACAACCATTAATTGAATCACTGACTAATCAACAGTGACCATAAACACAATAAATAATTTAGTGTATTTCCAAGATATTTTCAAATTGCTTATATCTAAGAAAGCATAAATAGTTAGAGCTAAAACTTTAGTTTAGCAGATCTATTGCAGACACACATTTAATAGATAAATAGTTAAAGGAATGAAATACTCGAAGAGTTTACAGTGATCACATCGAGTTTCTTTTTTTTTGGGGGGGAACAAATGAGTAAACGAATAAATAAACTTGACTATAAAACACAAAAAACAACATCTGAAATGAACACAATAATGATACAGAACTAACTGCAAAGTCTAGATAAAACGTCGAAGTGACAGCAAGTCCACTAACTTTCACAGACTATACAAAATCGTATTTCAAATTGTAGTATTATAGCAATTTTCTTGGTAAATCGTTAAAAAATCACATAGGAATGAGCGTAGTTCGTCTTTTCTTTTTCTACTCAAAATCATTACCTAACACTAGAAGTTATACATCTTAATAATTATACTACTTCCTTCTTTGTTGTCTAAATAGATTATTTCCTTTACTTATAGATTCACTAAAGTTTTATGTTAAATATTCGTTATCAACTGTATCTTTTTGGACGTGGCAATATTTCTTCCGATTGTACTTATGATATCATCTTTGTTTGAACTTGAATTCACTTTATAACTGTCTATTATTCTATTTCCCTGTTAATATTTTTTGAAAAAAAATGAAGCCATACAGAATATTAATATATTCTTCTCATTATTAATTAAAGATATATGTTTATACCAATACCCGCATATGACAGCAATGATTATGGCACTGATACATCACCAACAAAAAAAACACTGTTCAGTTCAACTATTGTTCATCAGAGCGTAAAATGAAAAACTTAGATACACAAATCAACTACTTAAGTAATCAACTATGATAAAAAAATATACGAATATAAATAAACTTTAAGTGGTTTTTGAATTCAGTTAAAGTAAGTAACTCGTTAGAAGAGTAAACGTTCCAAAATCCCCATTTGACTAAATTTTAATGTAATAAATCCAAAAGAAAACAATTTTTGTTCAATAATGCACAAATCATTTTTACAATTCATTCTGATTTATATTGTACCTTAAAATTTATATCATTAACTGACAAATATAGTTGATTATTTGATAAAATCACCTTCTAAACTAAATATAACTACTTATCAAAGTATTTTGACTATACATACCATACATTGACATAGTACTGTTAGCTTAAATCTTCCGATTGTTGTTTAAGACTGCAATTGATCAGTCTCTTGTTGACATAAGTGCATCTTATGTGGATTGCTTCAATAATGTCTTAAGTCACAAGCTTAATAAGCAAAGGGGTTTTGTTAAGATTTAGTATTTACTATAGTTGAAAGCGTGAGTCAATTGAAGCTAGACCACCATGGAAAACCTGGAAACACTGGACGGCCGTTTCGTCCAACCATGGGACTCCTCAGCAGTGCGCATCCACGAACCCACTCTCGCGAGCGAGATTCGAACCCAGGACCTACCAGTCTCAAGCCGAAGCCCTTAACCGATAGACCACTGAGCTGGCATCCAACGGTGTTAATGTCTAACTTCAACTGATCCACGAAGTTGAGCAACCATTCACCAATTGTCTTCAGTGAGTTCCTATCTCACAACAGACGTGGTTTTGAACTCCACTGGTCACTGCAAAGATAGATGGTGGCTAGCAGTGGAATTCTGAACCATACATTAATTAAATTCATCAAATGATATACGTTTTATTAACAAAAATAATTTGAGTAGTTGAGATCATGAGTCAATTGGAGCTAGATCACCATGTGAAACCTGGGAGCACTAGACGGCATATTCGTCCTACTGTGGGACTCCTCAGTAGTGCGCATCCACGACCCACCTCGTGAGATTCAAACCCAAGACCTCTAGGCTGCTGAGCCGGTCGGCATCTAACTGTGTTAATGTCTAACTTCAAATAATTTGGTTAGATCAACTTTTAATTTGGCAAGTATCATTAATATAACCAAAAAATGAATAAATAAATTAGATTGGTTCACAAATAAAATGGTTATCAATTGATGATAAAACGTCTGTCATTATTTCTTATCACAGTAATAGTATACAGTAAGAAAATAATTTACCGCTAAATCAAATAGTTAATAGAAATAAATATAATTCATTTCAAATATATTATTTTCTTTCCCCAGTTACAACAAATAAGAAGTCACATGGTTTCTAGTTGAAAGTCTAATTACTATTGAGTATTTCATATAAGAAAACATAAAAAGTAGGCCCAAATTATATCTCACTGCGTTTACATTTCAAAAGGCAAAAATATATATAGGCAGTTAATGAAGGGTTTCTTTATTCGCTATTATATATGTAAAATAGATTAATTACAAGTTATCTTATAATGAATTTTAATTAGATATTAGAAACATGTGAAGGGTAATTTTATCCAAATGGTTATATATACTACGTGAACGATCGAACCCGCAACGTCGCAAGAGAGAAGACAGAAGACTGGTAAGCCGTAATTTTATTCCCCAAAACAGTGTCAAATGTAGTACAGAAATGTCATGGATTTAAAGTTTTTGACTGAATGTAATTCATCATTTCGGACAGTCAATAGGCACATACGGGGTCATTCTTATCCATCCAATAGGGAAGCTACGCGTCGATATTCTAGAATATTCCCCTAGCAGTGGATGGAATGTCTTCGGCTCTTTCTGGTCTTCTTGAGGCTTTCTAGAGTTTACCGACGAGCTACCCTTACAGTTTTATGATAGAACTTTAAGTGATACGAGTAGAGATAGTGTGGTGTGGGTTACTTATACCCATATAAGTAGTATATGATGATGGTCAGTCATAGAATGTATTTTGACAGAAGATCGATAAGGAAAGAACCGGAACGAAGAGTAATCGGTATGAAAATGCATGAACAATGAAATCAGCGAAGATGAAATGATATTTGCAGAAGGAACAGTGAAGATTAAGACAATTGATTGATAGTTTGCAAATTAACTGTTCACTGTATAGTTATCAGATTTTAGTGAGATAGCTTGTACTTTGTGTTTAAATACATTCGATTGTCCCCACTCGTCATTTTGTTCACTACAGTAGAACTGGAATTTCGCATAAATACTTTACCATACTTTACAAGATTTCATTATTCTGCTATATTTTGTAGATATTCCATTAATTTATGTGGTCAGTTCGTTTGGATTTTATAGAATTATATATACACTAATTATTTTTGTGCAACATATTGTCGAATAAGGAGAAATAAATTCAGTGCTCATAGTCTATGTACGTTAAGGTCAGGTATATTAGTCTTAAAGAAAAATTGTAGATTAGCACATAAGGTTCATACATGCAAGCATATTATGTACTGACTAATTTTATATTTGTGTTAACATATTATTTGTAATAAATAGACTTGTGAGAGTTTAAAAGCCAAAGAAAACGCAGAATGTTTAAATGTCAGACAATAAAATTACTCCAAAAAATATTATGCAACTTTATAATCCATTTTAAGCAATACAATACCATAGATTCACTTCATAAAGTATTTAATTTTGAGAAAAAGAGAGACGTGTTTGTAAAAAAAAGTGGTTAAAAAGAAAAAAACAACAGCCACTGAAAACACAAAAGAAAACAAGATAATTTATACCATAATTACTGATAGTTGAATAAAATAAGTATTTCCAAGTCAAATATTAATTTAATAGTTGAGATCATGAATCAGTTGAAGCTAGACAACCATGGAACACCTGTAAGCACTAGATAGCCATTTCGTCCGATTGTGGGACTCCCCAGCTGTACGCCTCGACGATCCCGCTTCGCGTGATTCGAACCCAGGACCTATCGGTTTCGCGCGCGAGCGCTCAACGTCTAAACCACTGAGCAGGCATCCAACAGTATTAATGTCTAGCTTCAACCGACACATCCACCAATATCTTCAGTGAGTTACTATCTCACAACAAACCTGGTTGAACTCTAGTGGTCACTGCTTCTCACTAGAACTCCAAGAGATACCTCTTGAAGCCAGTCACTAGTCAGCATGTGTTGGTGAATATCAGAAGAGGTTTTGTGGCCATCCAGTGTTTCCAGGTTTTCCCTGATGGTCTAGCTTCAATTGATTCATAATCTCAACTATTAAAAAAATGCCAAATTCACTTTATTTTGTTAATAATTAACATATTAACAAATAACCTTTTGAATATAATCCTTAATTATTCTTTCAACTATCAAAATAGAATATCAGAATGGATCGAAAACTTAAAGTTAATTGAAAGAAGAAAAAACAAAGAAAGAAGTAGAAGTAACACTTCTATGGTACAAGTTTCAAGCAAGTGATAAAGATTGTTTTTTTCTTGCATAATATTTGCAATAAAACATTTTGATTATTCTAATAATGAACAATTAAGTTTTTTAAATAAATTTTCGGCTAATTTTTTGTATTTGTCTATGATTTGATCAACATTGAAGTTAATGGCCACCTAAGGTTTTTTAAATACTTGAGAATGGTTATCATTCTCTTGATTAATTATATTTTAGAAATTTCTTCGAATTTCTTAAGTCAACCAATCGTCTACTCTCTGTTGACAAATAAATCTTAGCTAGAATCTAAGATTGTATTTAAACCATAGTATAGTAGTAAACGAGAACACAGGTTGGGACAATCAAATATATTTGAACACAAAATTAAACTATATCTTAGTAAAATCTGAGAGTCATACAGTAAATACTTCATTTGTAAAATGTCAATCAATTGTCTGGAACTTCACTGTTCCTTCATTTCCACAATAATCATTCTTTGTTCACTTTCAATTTTTTTTTTATTTTCCTAACTTTCTGACGCCAGACATTTCACATTCACAGACCATACATACTACTTATATCTGTCGATATCAGTAGCACACAGTACAGTATTATATCATTTAGTAACTTTCTTTTCGTAAAGGTTTGGTATTTAAATTAATTAACTTCTGTATAATTATTCATATTTCCGTTTCCGCTAGTGTTTATAGGTAGGTATTGTTAAGAAAATAATTAATCTAAGATAGATTTTGTATATTAGGTGTCAAATGTACCTGTACATGAAACTTTGCAATATCTGTACAAGTTTAATTCTCGTTTCATTTCATAATAATTTTACTACAGAGTTATATTTATTTATTTGAATGCCCCTTACGAACAGTCTAAACTAGTATATAGTATTGTGCAATTGCGTATTCGTATAAGGAGACTGTTAATCCATCGAAGTATATATATATTTCTCAGTCTAATCCCAAGGAAAGAAGTCTATTAATAAAGATCTCGTTTGGTTATTCATGAATCAAAGTGGTTCGTTATGTAAATCTTTTTTCAAGTGAATGAGAAATCGCTTATGTACTATAGAACTCTGAATTCTTTTATATGAATGAAAAGCTGTAAACCCATAGTCCACATTGTGTTGATGATAATAAGAAACATTCAGTATCCATAGGAATAACGGAAGTATTGAACAATATGGGACTTAACAATTATGTAATTCCTCAATCATATTATCTAGAAAATTAGTATTTGTCAATCTTAATATGACCTCAAAAGTTAATGATGAATTCCATTTCCATTTTGAAACACAACATTGTGTACACTTTACGTTTTTTGTCAGAAATTATATCGAATTTAAGGTTTAGAAAATACAAAGTGGGAACATTTCGCACATCGGGCCGACGAATTGTATTCGAATATCATGAATAACAGTTCACTTACTTAATCCAAACCTCTGTTCACTTTTACGACGGAATATGTAATCTTAAAAACACAACGCCTCACATCCCTAGAATAAGCTATATATGTTTTTTGAAACATTCTAATGACATTCAATTCAGTAGTTTCCAGAAAGCTAACCGATGAGAACAATATTACGTCGTCAGAAAACATCATTCAAATATAGTATTTCTAAGCATTCTCTTTAAAAGGACCATTTTTAGTTAGTTTTACTTAAAACAAATCCAGTGTACAAATGTAGGATCTTGTTTAAATGCAAAAATGTTTTTGGCAACAATATTCCTATTTTCATTATGTGGTTATAAACTTTGTACAATCTCGTCGAAATTATGAACCGTTCAAAATTAGACAACAACTGAAGGCCTGAAAGCACTAGACAGCCGTTTCGTTTAAGAATGGGCCTCCTTGGCAGCTCACATCCATCCGAGAACCCATTCTAGGACGAAACTGACGTCCAGTGCTTCCAGGCTTTTGATTATATTAAAGACAGCAAGAACGAAGATTGATGCAGAATAATAAGAATTCATTTTATTTCGTTAGGTTCCCATCTGCTGCTTACAACCTAAAATATTTGAAAATCGACCTTATTACAGATATTGACATAATTGTACATACGAGGATGAATAAAGACGAATAAATGTATCATAATGTAGTGTAGATTCCTATAAAGCTAATAAAGTCACAAAAATGTTTGTTTCGGATGAATAAAGTTTAGGAGGGAAAGTTCCAGAACATTTAAATAGTGATTAAAACTTATGGAGTTAAGGAACATTAGATGATTGTGTAATGAAGCAACTGAAAGTTAGATTAATGGTAATAAAGAAATATATGAATTCAGATCAGTCAGATATGAATCTAAGAAAAAACAACAATGACCTAAATAAAACTTCAGAAAGAGTTGAAATAATGAAGGATGTAATAACTAAAAAAGGGGTTTAATGTTATCAGGGCAAAGAAAGATTTATTACTGCCTCTTTTTATGCACATAGATCTGGTTTTAAAGGTTTGATTGTTATCGCTTCGGTAAATTCCAATAGGTTGGGGTTTGATTGTTTGTTAATCACCTTGACGAACTTCAGTGTATCGACTTCATGTCCTGTGCCAAGCAGATGTCTTGCAATGATACTGCTAAATGCTTTTAATCCATTTAAATTTAAAATTTTCGGAATTTCTTCTTTGAATCGAAGGTAGACTTCTTTCTGTCCTAATAATGTAACTGCTTTGACAGATACATGTAAATTTGTAAACACAGTTGATGGTAAGATGAAAAGTATACCTATCGACCTTCGATTGTGTTATTTTGGACATGACAATCAGTTTAGCTGCAGGATTAGTTCTTGTTAATGCAGTATTTAGTCTCATATTAATTGACCCCATGACATCACCACCTTTGAATTTAATTTGGATAAAAATAGGTTTTTTATTTGCTGTAGTCTCTTTGGGTTTCTTATCTTCACTCTTTCCATATTTCTCAATAAATTTCAGTGGGCACCCGTTATTCTTTAAACAATTTTTAACATTCATTACTCCCTCTTCTAGTGTATCAATAGTACATATTCTTTCTGTTCTGTGAAACAGTGTTTTGACAAGTGCTTTTTTGTAATGAATTGGACAAAAGCTATTGGAATTAAAATAAACCCTATTCCATGTGTCTTTCTTATAAACTTAACGTTGAACTTTGTCATCCTTCCTTCGTCGTATAACTTTAGTCGATTCGTAATTTGGATGAATATGTACGTTGTTTGATATTACCCGTCAATTTTAATATCTTAACTACAGATATTTAAAAATGTTTTCAGTAAACCATTGTTGAGAAAATGATGGATATTAACTGAATGGGGATTTATGGAGATTGTAGTAATATTAACAGTTGAATTAATTAGTCGATTTAAGCCAGACTGCCATCGAAAACTTGGAAGTACTGGACTATTTTCAATGGTTGTTTAGCTTAGATAAACTCATGAATTCAACTGATAAAATAATCGACATATTGCGAAACGTAATTTTTTCAGATTACATAAAGTCAGAATAGCTTTTTTATTGCACTAATAAATGTCAACACATAAATCATATTTAAATGCGATCTTTGTGATTTCTTACTGATAACTCTCGGGTAATTAATAATCATTCAACTAAAATAAAATAGAGACGTGTTTAGTGAATTGTAGTTCGACTTAGTTCCGACTAAATTACTTATCATACATAAATGTTAGATAGACATTGTTTGTTTTTTTCTTCATTTTCTTGACTATATCGTATAACACTGTTCGATAGACCAAACAGACCATACATTTAGTCAATAATAAACATTAGTGGATATGCTGATCTATAATGATTGACCAACACTTATTAGTTACTCAGTGCCATGTTCTACTTAAAAAAAAGATTGTTTTCGCAGAAATTTAAATGTTCCATTCAGCCTACAAAGTACCCATATAAGTTACAGGTCTTCTTCATCATACACGAATAGAAAACAAGTTTCAATATATATATATATATATATATATATATATATATATATATATATATGTATCGTTATCTCTACTCTGTTTATAATAGAAATCATTGAAGAGTAAAAATAAAAACTGACTTTGTTATATGCGCAATTATGTTTATAATAAAAATACAATAATGTTTGGGTTCTTTTTTATTTACATACATCATTATTGATTCATCATATTATTACTAAATACACACTGGCAGTATGTTGAAATCAAGTCTTACAACAAAGTAATTTTTTGAAGGCTTTTCTAAATTCCACATTGAATATTGTATAAATAATTGGATTAAGAACTGAATTTACATAACCAAGCCATACACAAATGCTTGTTATGCAATCAGGCATATGACATAATTGAGATTGTTGTAATAATTGATATTTGAAACAGAATGCTTGTATAATATTGTTTGTAAAGAATGGCATCCAACAGAATAAAAATACACCTAAAAGTTAGAAGAGAAAACAAACAAATAGGAGTAATTAATTTGTTAAAATAATATCATACATACATTATATATTCATTATGAAAGGATTATAGCTCATAAATATCACTGAAATTGACTCGGCCATTTATAAACTTAGTTACTACATGACTACGAAGAATGACAGTGTAATACTCGTTGGTGTTTGATTTTCATCTATTTTGTATCAGTTTACGATGAATCCTACTGCCATTATTGTAGCATAAGTTACTTCAAATAATTTGCTGCACTCAAAGTAAAATGTTTGTTTACAATTTGCTTTTTTGTATGCGGTCAGATTGTCAATTGATAGTTTCGTCCCACTGTGGGACTCCTCATGTTACTTATTTGACAATACTACTATTGGTAGTTTTTTGTTCGTAAAGTTATATTCTGCTAAATTTATTTCATTGTAGCCTTAAAAAATTTTGAAATAAAATGGGAGCTTCAGATGCTTCGAACGGCAATAGGCCTCATCATATAAAAGGGAAGTAGAAAGATCT